>CM029018.1:71602891-74042890 GCA_016801055.1 Panax notoginseng | reverse complement strand
ATTTTATCAGAAAAAATTTCTCACTTCATCCATAGAACCTGTAATTGAAATGTTGCATTTGGGCCCCCAAGTGATCATATTCGTAGTATCCACTTCCCATTTGATATTGAGGTTGATACATCAACCGCTGATGCTAGTGAAATGGTTGAAGAACTGGACCTGACAGATCAAGATGTAACAGGATCGGAATTCATATACTAAGAGGAGGAGAGAGAAATGGGTTTCACATTTGTGCTCATGATGTTTTGAAATGAGAGAGAAATGGGTTTCTGTGCTCATGATGTTTTGAAAGGAGAGAGAAATGGGTTTTCCATTTGTCTGTTGCTCATGATGTTTTGATCCGCTGTAACATGATCAGATCAAGATGTCGCTTTTTGATTTGTTCATGATGTTTTGATTAGTATGCAGTTGTTAGATGAGGAGAGAGAGAGAGAAAGAAGTTATAGAGATAACTACTCTCTAAATTAAGGAATCCTAATAGTACTAATATTGTAAATAAATATAAAAGTGTATTAACTGTGTAAATATTTTATGAGTACACTATTATTGTAATTATTTTTAAAAATGTAATAGAATATATAATTGTACCTAAAATTTAACCTTACGGATGGAAAGATGATGCAATTTTCTACCTAACAGAGCCTTAGACTCTAAGTTGAGGTTATTTAGCCCACCGAATAAGATAACTTTTGGGCTTGGGCTAACTTTCAAACCTTAGGCCCTCAGGGAAAGAAAATTGTTAAACGACGTCGACTCGTGCCTCTGGGCAAACAAAAAAAGCCCTAGGGTTCTACAGAAATAACAGTGTCGCCTTCTTATCTGTTTGTTACTTCTTCTCTTCCTGCTCCGGCCTCAGCTGTATCTCCCTCTACTTTCTCTCTACTCTGAGATTCGATGGTAACATTCATCATTTCTGTGTTTATTAAAAGATTCGTCTTCATCTAAACATTCATCAATCTGTATATACATATATATATATATATATGTGTGTGTGTGTGTGTGTGTGTGTGTGTGTGTGACTAACTTTGATGATATAATAATGACTGCAGGCTCCAAAGAAAGAGAAGGCTCCTCCTCCGTCTTCCAAGCCAGCTAAATCTGGCGGTGGCAAACAAAAGAAGAAGGTCATTTCTCTCTCTATTAAGATATACATATTAAGCACATATATGTATGGATAAAATGTTTCAGACAGATATTGATAATGTTGAGCTGCGTTTGGGAACTCGGAAAGGGAAAACAAAATGTAAATTAAAATTTGAGAAGGAAAAACAAGCTCATTCATGTACAGTTTGAAAACATTAGGGCTATCTTTGTTTGCAAAAAATATGTTTGGAATTGAACTATTTGTTAACATTACTTCGGATTATTTTATTCCATGAGTGATAAATAGTCATTTAAATAGTTTTATAGACTATTTTTTGTCATTTTTAAGACTATTTATGATGGAATATATAATTCATGCTGTGGGATTAATAGTCCCTCCATTTGAAGCTATTTTTATGACACTAAGGTAGTGTTTGATTGCATCTTAATACATCTTAACAGTCCACCTCTTAATGCGAGCCCACCTATTTATATTAAGAGGTCCTCTAAATAGTTAAGATATAAATATGAGTCTAAACTATTCAAACTTGAGAGGTATGAAGAGGTAGACTGTTAAGATGTATTAAGATGCAATCAAACACCACCTAATAGTTCCACATTAAGGGGCTAATAGTTCTTTTTCAAATAATTAAATAGTTGGAAGTAGTGTTATATTGTGACAAATAGTCTTAATCCCAAGCATCTGTTTTGCAAACAAGCATGACCCTAATATCTCTGTTCTAAAAATTTTCGCCTAGGCCCAGCCTAGGCGTTAGGCCCCCCCGCCTAGGACCTAGGCCCCCCTTGGCGCCTGTAAGCCTCCAGGTGCCTCACCTAGGCGACAAAAAAATTTCTCTAGAAAATTAGGCGGGTTCTAGGCAGAGAGATTTTTTTTATTTTAATAACTACCCAAACCAAATCTTGATATATTTATTTTTTTAATGATTACCATATTCATAATACATGTTGTAACATATCAAATCACAACAAGAAGTGAACAATATCAAGATAATTTTATTATAGTTGTAATTTTTTGAACTTGTACCAACTTCAAATTATATAAATGTGAATACATTTGTAATATTTAGTTTAATTCAATTTTATAATTTTTAAATTTATGTTTAGTTTCTTAAGTTTTAATATTGAATTAAATGCTTGAAATTTTAAAATTTATTATTTAATAATTGCAATCTTATTTATAAATAAAACTAATACGTTAAAAATTTGTTTAAACTTTGAACAATTGCATGTTTGTGTTTGAACTTTGATATTAACAATATGGATGTGTTTGAACTTTAACATTAGCAATATGGATATGTGTGAACTTTAAGAAAAAGTCTTTATTTTATTATCTTTATTATAAATTGTTTTGCTTTATATTATTAATTTGTTTGGATAAATGTAAAATAAAATATTAAAATTACCTTAAAATAAAAAATTCCGCCTAGGCCCCGCCCAGGCCCCCTAGGCGCTAGGCCCCCTTCGGCCTCCCGCATAGCGCCTTTTAGAACATTGCCTAATATAAATTATACTTCTTGGATTGTATTCCCTCCACTCCACGAAAAGAATCTTGTTTACAAAATTTGCAAATATTGAGGATTTAGTTTTGTACCATGATTGCCGTTAAAAATATTAAGTTGTGTTGTTTTATATTATCGTCAATAAAAAAAGAAACTCTTTGTGGAACAAAGGAATATAATTACATGATTGTGTAGCTGTTTTTTGTCCTTGGCCTCTTCCAGGGGCAGAGCAGAGTCTTATAAACCAAACAATGGTGAATCAAAGGAAAGGAAAACTGCAAAATCATACACCCACTTGCATGTATGCACTATGCACACACTTCTCTCTTTGCCACAAAACTTAAAAAGTAAATGGAAATGAATAAATTTTGGTGCTTGTGTTGTTCTAATGAATGAATTATTAGTGAATGCAGAAGTGGAGCAAAGGAAAGCAAAAGGAAAAGGTGAACAACATGGTGTTGTTTGACAAGAGCACATATGATAAGCTCCTCTCTGAAGCTCCCAAATTCAAGCTCATCACTCCATCTATTCTCTCTGATCGTTTAAGGGTAACACAAACCTCAACCTTTACTTCCTCTTTTTTCCATTTTTTATTTAATTTTTTTTTATTAATTATGCTTTGTTTTTTTCTCCCTGAAATTGAGTTTACTGGCTTATGTCGTATTCTAAATGTCCAAATATTGGCCATTGTAGTACCTGGCTGCCTGCTATGATGTGTGTAGTTACCAATAATAGTCTCATAATTATTGAAATCCATCTTCGACCAGGATTTGAAATTTTTTATGACATCATTTCAGATTTACTGAATTGTGTATTGTATGTAGAAGTCATACCTTTGAGGAAATTCTGGTATTATATGAGACTGATTCTAACTAATTGATTTGGATGAGACTGATTGCCTTCAATTACTAGTCTTAATGACCTGAACTGTATTAGTGATTTGCCTATAACCTCAATTGAAAATTTAACTTTTATTGGGTGCTTCAAAAATTTTTTACCCTTTTTTTTGTGGAAACTTCACTATTGAGTGACCAACTGGGATTGAAGTCCTAGTTAGGGGTGCTCAAAAATTTGGTTTTTTCGGTTTTTTACCGAACCGGTTGAAACCGGTACTGGCGGTACCGGTTGAAACCGGTACTGGCGGTACCGGGTTTTTTCGGTTTCGGTTTTTTCGGTACCGGTTTTTCGGTTTTTTATATTTTTTGGTACTGGTCCCGGTAATGGAACTTTTGAATTCGGTAAAAACCGAAAAATCGAAAAAATGTGAAAAGTTGAAAACCGAAAAGATGTGATATACTTGGATCTTGCTGAATGCTACCATCATTAACTTGCAAAACTGGTACAATAGCTTGAATGTAGTATCATGGGGTTATGATACTTCCAAAAAACTGGTACTCTAACAAAACAATTATGGCACTTTTTTACAGTTTTGAATTGCTGAATGAACAATTATAGTTTTGAAGTTACCATGGGGTTATGATACTTCCAAAAAACTGGTACTCTAACAAAAAGTTAAATGGTAGTACCATGCATGAATGTCGACCATGGGGTTATGATACTTCCAAAAAGATATGAATGTGATTTATACATTTCATATTTTTAAAGAGAATTTTTTTTTACAGAAATCGTGACTAGTGTTTATAATTATAAGTGTTCTCTTTATTATTCTATATAAAAGGAGTCTATTGGAAAATTTACATGATTATATGATTATTATTATTATTGATTTTTAAAAGTTAATTTCAGATATTTTTAAATTTAAAATTAAGTTGACCGATTATTAAAAATTATAAAATATTATTGTTAAATACTCTTAGACTAACAATTGTAATTAGTATTTGTAAGAATGTAATTTACTAGTCTCATTTTTTTAGTTTTAAAAATTTTGTTAATATAAAAAAAATTTATTTAATTATTGTGGTATAACCGAAAACCGAACCGAAAAAACCGATACCGACTTTGTACCGAGCCGGTACTGAAACCGGTTATTCGGTACCGGTACCGGTTCTTGATTTTCCGGGTTTTTCGATTCGGTACCAATTCGGTTTTTTGCCGATGAGCAGCCTAGTACTAGTCCTAGTCCATCAGTGTACTGTTAAAGGTTGGGGGATCTAGTCAGGGGGTTCATTTGTTATAGAGGCTGGTGTGATTGATAAGGGTGTCATATCTTATTCTTATGTGCCTCCTGCTGGCATTTCTAGTACATGTTTGTACATTCTTGTTGTGAAACGTGGGAATTAGAAGGCCTTGCTTTTCTTTCAAAAAAAGTTTTAGTTTTGCATGTTAAATTTCTACTTGGATGCTTTTCTTATATTGTTTCAATCAAATTACATGTGGACCTGGCAGATTAATGGATCACTTGCAAGGAAGGCAATTAGAGAATTGATGGCAAGAGGTTCAATCAGGATGGTGTCGGTCCATTCAAGCCAGCAGATATACACTAGGTCCACAAACACCTAGGCTTGAAATGGACTATTGCTTCTTGGCAGCTGTGGGATATGGAGTTACATAGACTACTGTTGTGTCCGAGTTAGCATTAGCTTTACACCTGTCTGTTTTCTTAAGACGTGGCCTCGGCTTTACTAGATTGCCTGAGCGCAAATCTTAATTTCCATCATTTTTGTTCATGTTGTAATGGGGATTTATCAAGCTTTTTAGAACTTGTGAGTATTTGCAGAATGCTATTCTGATGATGGTTTGCAATCTCAGACTGTTATACTGTTCATGCATTTAGTAGTTTTGCAAGTGGGAGAGGATGTGAATGGATTGAATTTATGAGGTTGACTATTTGCTACTACACCTCTGCTAGGAAAAAAGAAAACATAGGTAGCGCTCTGGGCTCTGGGCTCTCTTTTTGAAATGAAGTAATATTTATTTTTTATCTAAAAGCTGGCTTACAAAGCTCGATCAAAGTGACTTTTAAGTTGATGAGAAATGGAAGAGAAATGCTCAAATTATACATCAGCTTTGCGAATAAATATTTAATTTACAAATGGAAATGTGTTGGGGGCCGACTGCACCATGACTATTATTTGAATTACGGTCTTACAAATGAAATCATATTTTTAAGAGAAGTTGATTTAATTTTGCTCAATCATATATATGGATGGAGCAGTCCCAATAACTCCTCTAGTTCTTGATGCCTTGTCTCAAAACATCCAAGAGGATAAACATATCTTAAACAAATATGGAAAGATGGTACACATAACAACAAATATATAGGATAAAAGTTACAAGCAAAGTTTATAGTCTCAATTTATTTAAGGTAAAAAGTGAGATACAAAATAGATTTACTAAACAAGTACATACAAGAAAAAGAAATATTTAACCGTTTCTTTATCAACTCAATCCCTTTCATATTCTAATATTTGAATGGGCATTAGTGGCAGACTTGAGATGAACCTCAGACTTGGCCCCAAAATAGCCACAACTTACTATGTCCTTGCACATTACTTTAGTCATTTTATCCTCAAGAAGAAAAGAAAAATCCTTTTAACAAAAAGACCGCCATTAGTGCTGCTGGTTCTGCTGCTCATATATCTGCATATATGCCTCAGAGAGTGCAACCATCTGCGGAAGAGTCTCAGAAACATGTAGATCTTGCATGTCATACCTGAAAAAAGTGATGACAAGAGTTATTAGTCAATTAGACCACGGAAATTCAAACCATATTTCTAAAATGAAAAGTGGTTCCAAGTTACCATAATTCTTCTGATTTCCGCTGTACAAAAACTCTGTAGGACCCTTCGCCTGGCTTCCCATCATGTACAATATTGGCAAATAAATCATACTTGGACCACAACTTCTCATTTCCTTTAGGGGCTGGGAGCGGGATATAATCCTTCAGCTCCAGATTTTTAACAGGGAAATTAACTGTAAAAGAAGAAAAGTTCCAAGGACATACTCATCAAATTTGAATTTAAAATAATATAAAAAGGAAATGATGATGGAATTGGTATTTAGAGCTAGGTAGATGATGGCCAGGGAGTAGTGCCTGTAAGCATGAACAAATACTACTGCTACAGAATCTCGCACTATAATTATAGGGTTCAAAACCTCAGAAAACTCGTGACAAGTAATACACACTTGACCATGCCCCCACTATGAACTTACATATGATAACTAATAACTCTATCCCAATGTGTGTCGACCCACCCTATCCCATCTTTATCATTGTCCCTCTCGATTTAACTTTGTAATTATGTGTTCACACAACTCAGTTAAAATTGCAATATTTTCAAAGTAAAAAATTTAAGATGAACTGTTTCTTCTTCTTTCACCAATTATGTTTTGGATGAATAGGTAAAAGCTTATGCATCAATTGCGAGGAACCTGTAACCATATCCTAAATTAATTTTTCTTGTATTTCAAATGAGCTTGCTACTTGCGTCAGTATATGGCACTTTGATCCTATAGCAAAAAATGACGTCAAAATACTCACCAATATCTCATCCTTGCTATATGAGGACGCACAACTTCTGTGATAGACTCGCCATCAAACTTCTTCAGTATGTTGAAAAGTGGAACCTAAAACCATTTTCAGAAGGTCAAGGTAAAGATCAGTTCACATATCAGCTCATAAAATTCTTTGAAGACAAAACACATGGCAGTATTGGAAAGATCAAGAGGAGATACACAAGTTTCAGCATCTACTTCAGAAGGACACGGACAGCGCCGTCAAAAATAAATAAATAGGCATCAACCACTACCTACTAACACGTGACCTTCAGAAAATGAAAAACAAATGTGCTACTACATGACCTTCGTGCAAATAATTTATTTACTTCAATAGTGTAGAGATTAGGATACTCATACAAAACCATCAAAACTATTTTCCACAAGCAAGAAAAAAAAAATTGGATAGGACCTCGTGGTGCTTATTTTTATCAAATATTGGTTTATAACTTTCCTAGGTTCAGTGAGAATTTGATGGAGCAGAAATGTGCTCCAGTATACATTACTCAACCAACAGATAACCACATAAGCCAATTCGTATTAATCTTAGTCTGGATAGCTCGATATGATTGCTAGAAATGCATTAAGCACATTTACAAATTTTTTTCTTCTTTCTGATGTTATGCGTAGACTAATTAACAAAATACCCTTGCAATTTATAATTATACTTCCAGGTAATTTTCTTTTGATCAGGGGAAAATATATTTATATCCCAACATAACCACTGGGTATAAGGCATCTCAAAACATAATCTAGTTGCATATAATCCATCTCCATACGTAAGACTTAATATCTCAAAACATAATGTAATTGCATATAATCTCTCCCTGAATGAAAAACCTTCTCTGTAAATTTGGCTATTGAACATGATTTGTAATGCATTGATATTAAATACATGTCTCTCAAAAAACAAGTAATTGTTCGGCACAGTTCTAGAATCTTTAAGTCATTCATCCATACTTCTATGTCATTCACTTATTCATTTTAAGCCACTATGAATTTCATTAACAAGTAAAAATATGAAACCAGGAAATACATATGTACTCCTTTTTCAAAGAGTATACGCCAGCAATTGAGACATTAAGTCATAGCTAACACTGAAAAGAACTAAATGACATACTTTGTGGTGAAGCCAAACGCCCCCACACGTGGCGTAATTTTGAGTGGAAGCCAAACACTCCCCCTAACGTGGATAACTAATATTGGGTGACATGGAGCATGTTGGTCCTTGCCTCGTACATGAATGAATTGTCTGCTATTATAACATATTGAAGCATCTGACTCAAAATTAATTGGCAACGACTGGAGTAGCCTCCTAGGATTATATAATAAGCTCAGGACTTAGATTGCCCAATCTGGGGCTTTATATCTCAACACTTGGTAAATGATGACCAAATAAAGACATTTAAGACAAAGATATACCTGAGGGATTATATTTTTCTCCATCACATCCTGAGGCGGTGGTAAATCCAGGCCAAGCATTAAAAATGGCATTCTGCTAGTCTCTTGGAATAGATTTTGTGCTTCAACTACACTATCTCCAGCACTGCCATTATTCAGGACATCTCCATTCTCTTTCTTATCAGCAATAGCTCTGCCATGAACTTCTTTCACAACCTCCAGTTCTCCCTGGGAATCATTAAAATTCGATCCAAACGCACTTGGATTAATAAAAAAACAGTTAAACAAAAAATCTATGTTGTAACATATTGATATCATAAAACTAGGCAAACCTGAAAACACTCGTAGATAATGCTGCGATTTCTCCTTGAAGTCTTAAGATCTGTATGCAGAGTATTAAGAAGCCACGACATAAACTCAACAGGGTCAGATTGGGAACCTATTCAAAAGCATTTCTTATTGGCTTTCATAACCGCCTGAAGAAACTCATGTGGGCTCACCTGCACAGATAAATAATTTTAGGTGAAGACATTCAAAGGAAATAAACCAATAATAACAAGTAAATGGATAGACATCAGGATCAAACCTGTCCTTTGAAGTTCCGAGCATGCCAAATCTTACGTGTGAGCTCCCCGAATCGCTGAACAAGAGGAGATCTGTTGTGTATATAATTTTCCGGGATAAGGAAAAAGTTCCTCAATGGAGTGACACGCATTAAAGACTGAATTGTGACATTCACAAAATCGGTTTCTTTGATGTTATTCAGTCCTACCTAAACATTGACAAGAAAGGACATCAACAATGATAATAAAAAAACAAAACAAAAACCTATCCCCAAAAAATAAAAACTGGCAAAGTAACTTTAAGTCTTATAACTTATAAGTAAAAACAAAACGGGGTACCATTCCACTAAGATAATCAGATCCATCAAGTGCCCTACACCACTGCCTGTTTCTATCAAGCTGATTGACTTGCTCCCTACTGAACCTGAAAAAAGAAATAATCAAAAGCAACAAATTAATGGACTGCTCAAATAAGATTAAGATTCGTAAAAGATGATTTGAATATAGCTAATGATGGTCAATAATGTAAAATCTCCTTAACCTTCTACGAAACAAGTCATCCTTCTCCTTCAATATTCATGCATGAACCCATCTACTCACATGCACACCCAAAAAACAGCCTCCCCCCCCCCCAACCCAAAAAAAAACCCTCTGCCGGAAGAAAATATGCAATATGAAAGTAAAAACAATCAAACAGATAGATAAGCAAATCTTGGGTTCAAGACATGTCGAATATCCTCTAATGATGGGTCGTCGATTTCATATCCATCCGGAAGACAATAAACTTTCTCTGTCCGAAGATTGATGTAAACATGGTGTCCAGCCTCAAGGCTATGAGTATATGCATGAGATTTCTGCCGTCTTCCTTGAAAATATTTCCCACAAACCAAACATGCATATACATTCAAATTTGACAGAGATACAGAACAGAACCTTTCAAAATCAAAATCTAAAACCTGCATACATTGATGAGCAACCTAGTTAATCTAAAAATGCAAGCACGAAAAACCAGAACTATGTAATGAAGAATGTGATGCTCACACGTACAAATTATAAAAATTTACATACAACAGTTTCCAACTAAGGACTAATAGAATGCATACACACCATAAATTATCAGAACCGTACCAGAGATTGAACCGGTTAACGGACTGGGTCAAGGTTCATTGTCCAACCAGTTCATGGTACAACCACTCGAAGAAAAGTAGAGTACTGTGTACAGTATAAGCCTAATATAGATAAACATATTATATACCCTAATTGTTAAGTAACACAATGAGCAGTCGTCCAATTACAAAACCAAACCCCTCAATGGTCCTGATGGCCCGTTCTAGTTCTAAAAACTATGATACACGCACAAAGCATAAGTAAATTAGTCCTATGTATTGTGAAAAAAACATGTTGATTCTTGTTGCATGTAGACACAATGGAACAGCCTGTAAATTGACTAAATTCATACAAATACATGGGTAATTGATTTATGTGTCTACTCGCAACAAAAGTCGAAATCTTTTTGTCGCAATATAAATATTTCCCGTAAGTAAATTTACACATTTTAAGCAATAATTCACTATGTTAATGTACTCCCACGTATTGGCTTTACAGAATAATATAGTGATCCTTTCAGGAAAAAGAACAGCGTGAAAAATATGTAAGACCTTCATTCAACATATACAGTTGACAAATTGTATTTAATAGTAAACACTAACAAAGATGCTTCAAGGGGTTTCTTAACCATGAACTTTAAGCCTATACTGATAAAGGTTACTAAAGTTTAATAATAAAAAAATCATCTAAACATATGAACTAATAGGGAGATGCTTAGGCAAATTTTTAACTATAGAACTATAAGCCCGTACCTAAATAGAATAAAAGATGAGAAATAAGGAAAGGCATTCAACGAGGAAAAAAGCATTGCATACCTGGCGATTGACAGTATCAAGATATGGGCAGTCCTTTCGAAGCTCAATCATCCGATTACGCCTCCCTTGGCCTACTCCCATCTCTTCATCGTCTTCCTCCTCTTCCTCATCTTCTTCATGCTTAATATTGTTTTTCTCAATCTTTTTGTCACTAATTTCTACGCTAACCCTACTCGCTTCTCTTTTTTCATCATCTTCATCATCATCTTCCTCATCATCGTCATCATCATAAGTAGCAAGTGGAAGTAGCGCATTATCAAAAGCTCAATCATCCGATTACGCCTCCCTTGGCCTACTCCCATCTCTTCATCGTCTTCCTCCTCTTCCTCATCTTCTTCATGCTTAATATTGTTTTTCTCAATCTGTTTGTCAGTAATTTCTACGCTAACCCTACTCGCTTCTCTTTTTTCATCATCTTCCTCATCATCTTCCTCATCATCGTCATCATCATAAGTAGCAAGTGGAAGTAGCGCATTATCAAATGCAAGGCGATGAGGTGACGGAGAAGATGGCTGAAGCAATTTCTGCCTCTTCGACTCCTCCTCCCCCTCTGTGTTCTCTTCTTCTTCTCTCTTCAATTTCATCCTTTTTATCTCTAAGGTTTTCACTGTTCACAAAAAATGCACATTCAATACTTCAACTGAAACACAAACTCAAAAAAAGAAGAACAGTAGTGTTTATTTCCAGAGCTGATTTTGTTAACTTTAGAGGTAGACCTCATTTAAGACATGGTACAAACCTTGATGAGGCACTTAACAAAAGTAGAAAACCAGCTCAAAAAATAGGGCAGAATAGCTTCAAATATACTTGCATGTATAAACATATTGCACTACACCGATGAGTTAGCAGCAATAAGCAATTTGAATATTTAGCACAAAAAAAAAACAATTTGAAATGGAACATATGAACAGCACCAAATGCAGTAAAGATATTCCAATAAGCAATAAGCAGCAGAAAAAATAGCTAATCGTAGCTGATAAATTTTGATGGAAGGAAAAATAACAATGGCATTCAGAAACTAATGAAAAACAAATTCCTCCAAGTTTCTGTACATGTAAACAAGATTACCCAATTACCCAGTCTTTGAAAACTAAAGTAAGGTAAAAGTGCAAGCAACCAACAATTAAACATGTGTATATAACTACGAACACTATCAGTATCAAGGCAATTCATGTAAATAAAATAAATGAAACAAAGAGAAAAAGAGAGAGTTGCATTGATAAAAAAATTCCATTATCCTATCTTAAAACCCTGATTTCCGTCATAAAAATTAGAAGGGGAAAAGGTCAACATTAGAATCTCAAAAACCCACCTCGAATATGGTATGAAAATGGAGTTTATAAAGAGAAAAGCGGCAGTCTCCGGTGATGAAGGGAGTGTTGTGGTGCTTTGGTGGTCGGAGAGGAGAGGAGAGGAGAGGAGAGGGAGAGAGATATAGGGTTTTGGTGAGGAGAGATCTGCAGACGGTTTTTTGATAAAAGAAAAGAAAAAAGGATAAATTATTAGTACATTTTTAAAAATAATTATAAAAATCATACACCTATAAAATAATTATAAAAGTATTACATTTTTTTGTTTTTATTTTTAATCTTAACATAATTAAAGGTTCTTAAATTAAGGGATTAATATGTAATGACTGACATGGCAATATCAGTGTAATTAAGATTCCTTAATTTAGGGGATTAGTTTTCGTAGGTGTCATTAGCTTTCATTGAGCCCAAAATATTTTATTTTTATTACAACAATCTTTGTCAATAGTTAAGTGATAGACTCAAATCATTCAATGCAATTTATGAAAGGGTTCTTTACACTACTGTATAAGTAACAATTATAGAGTAATTATATAAGATTAGTGCATTCACAAAATAATTATAAAAAGAGTGCAAGATAATAATAATATTTCAAACTTTTCCCAGTCCTTTCGCTATAATTGACTAAACGAAACCACATACCATCATCACTTACTACTACTGCTACTACTAATTCTCTATCACTCTCTTCTACTCCTGTTTCTCTCTCTACAATTTACAGAGCACCAACAACAATGACTTCACATACCATCTCTCTACAAGTTTTTACTTGGATTTGAAATTTTATTTAATTAAAAGAGTTAATTAAATAAAACTCTATTCTTAAATAGTTTAGGAGGGTTGTCTATATCTATAAAAATATAAGAGAAGTCATATATTATGGATTAAGGGTAGACAGTTACACGTACTTTCAATAGTTGAGATAGTACTAACATATGTTATGGAGAGAGAAATTAGGATTTTGTCAAACACCCAACAACTTCTAGAATAGTATTATTCATTGGTAGACTAAACACACTTGGGTGGCTTACATTGTTATAAAAAAGAAATCTAATCGGTGAAATTTAAGGAGAACGATAAAGAATTGGATGTGAACTTCTAATTGAGGAAACTTTGATTTACGAGTGTATGATTCTATATCTCTACCTCTTTTGTTTAATTGATAATTGTGCACTGATGATAATTTTGTTATCTGTAATATATAGTATTATTTAATATATATATTTAGATATGCAAAATTCGAGTCCTTTGAATTCACAAAGTCTCCTTAAAGCAAATTTATTCCCTCACAGGTGCTAAAGATTAATTGAATAATTGCTTCCCAAGATAAAACGGATTTTCAGTTCTTAATTAGAAGCACTTCAAAATTAAGAACACTTTGAACCAATATTTATGTTATGTACTAAAATTACATGAATAATGATGATGACGCATGCATAAAGTATACTTGAAAAAAGAAGAAAATTCTTACTACTCTTAATGCACACAGCACTCTATTGTCTTGTCAAGCACACTGCACTATGTTGTTTTTTATCTTAGAATTCGCAAGAAAACTGTGTATATAACGAGGGAAAATAAGAACAGAAAACAGGAAGAAAAAAAAATAAAACAGAAACAGGTCTTATCTGTGAGGGCCCCGAATTCAGGTCCCTAAATCACCTCGGATCCGGTTCGATCATTCTATACAACTATTACTATTTGCGAAAGATATAAACATAAATTGTTTATACAATACATATACTCGCTATTCCCCAAGGTCGAGTAACCTTAACTTAATACACATTTCATAACTTTTCTAACATATAACATTATTAACATACAATACTTATACAATTTAGCTGCACACCTATCCTAACGCTGGAACTGTCTTTAACCTTTCCTTGTATCCGACGTATTCGCCTTAATCTGCAATGTTATATCATGATATAGCAAGAGTGAGCATAAGGATTGCCCAATAAGTTTAAGTACAACAATATAACGATATATCATGATTGAAGAGTTTGAATAATAAGCTGGCTATAATTCAACAATATAATTGTGAACTAGCAGGAACAAGTTTATGACTGAACAAGTATATAACATAAACAAATATTTCTGAACCGAAGGGTAATGAAGGTGATCAGCCTTTCATACCTGTTATACATGCAATATGTACAGAGTATAATTATACATGGCAATCAGCAATGATTAACCATAAGCTTATCCGAACAAAACACTCTTAGTAAAGTTAAGTAAAAACAAACTTGCCTGAACCGTTGATTACCGCAACGCAATTTATAATGCTTTATCCGAAGACCTAATATTAGTAATATAGATCTCCAATATTAGAATAATTTCATCACTATATATATATATATATATATATATATATATATATATATATATATATATCCCGTTCAAGAGCATCCACCTTAAAGAGCAACCAGACCTTAAATAACATCCACTTATCAAAACGACGTAGTTTTGGAGGGACGCGGTGGTATTTTTATAAATACGTGAGGGACGCGGTGGTATTTTTATAAATATAATGCCACCGCGTATTTACAAAAATACCACCGTGTTCCTCCAAAACTACGTCGTTTTGATAAGTGGATGTTATTTAAGGTCTGGTTGCTCTTTAAGGTGGATGCTCTTGAACGGGACCGTATATATATATATATATATATATATATATATATATATATATATATATATATATATATATATATAGAATAACCTAAACACATAACACATAACCCTATCAGTCTATAACACACATAAGACTCGGTATCAAGTCAAACTATTGCAGTCTGAGTTGAACCCGACACAATTCTAACATCCCTACGGTCTTGTCGGACTTTTATCGAGTCTAAGTTCCATTAAACTCTGCCTAAACACTTAACAATTATCTCAGATAATTTTATTTTCAGTCAAAATATTTTTCACAGACTTGTAATAATTTTTAAATAATTATTACCAGATATCCTGATTTTTCAATCATTAAAAACGTATTAAATATCACTTAATTCTTTTATCATTAATATCTATTTATTATCAAATATTAATGAAAATCATGACATAATATTATAATATATTTATAATATCACAAAGTATTTTTAATACTTTAAAATCATATTTATATGATTTTTAAACACTTGAATCCATTATCCAATAATTGCTTTTAATAATAAAATATTAATATTTTCATGATAAAATATCAAAAGTTATTTTTTATAACTTAAAACATTTTTATAACACTTAAATCATTTTTATATGATTTTTAAATCATTAATTCTATTTTTTTCTTAATTTATTTAATATATTCACTAAATAAACTAATTATCATTAATATTAATTAATTAATGAAATTTCTCACAAAATATTAAAAGTCACTAAAAATAGCTTAAAATATTTTCTTATACCATAATATTAATTTTCATGATTTTTCATGAATTAAAACTATTTTTAAATAATTTATTTAATATTATAATTAAATAAATTAAATACCTTTTATATTCCAAAAATATTAAATACCTATGAAATATACTCAAAATAATTAAAAACTATTTTTCAGACTTTAAAATATTTTTTTAGAATTTATTTTGTATTTTTAATAATTAAAAACTATTTTTATCAATTTTTAAATAATTTTTAAAAAATAATAATAATAAACTGTCGCTAAAGGGCCCTATAGCGACAGACCCGTCGCTATAGGTGTTCTTGAGTGTTCTAGAGCTTTTCCAGAACTTCATCGGCAGTTTCAAGGTACCACGTTTGACTACAAATTAATTCGTGTTCTTGTTGCTTTTTGGGATTCTAATGGTGTTAGGATTGTAGTACTGATGTATTACTACAGCCACAAACTGAATTCATGGTCATACAACATCAGATCAGAGAGATCTAAGCCCTCAAAATCGTTGTCAGACACTGTTCTCAAAATTCTGGGTTTTCCAGATTTAAAGGTACCTACTTTGCAGCTTTTAATCTTGAAGTCCACGCTTTGTTAATGTGTTATAAAGGTTCATACTTGTAGTAGAAATGTTAAAGAACAACTCTATGGCATCAGATCAGTCTAAAATCAACAATACATGATAATTTGAACCGGTCAAAGTACCTGTCAGACTTGTGTTCTTGAGAAATCTGGGTTTCCCAGATTTCTTCATAAAACAGTCGGTCAACCCAGGTTTGACCTGGTATAACTTTGATTCTATGTGTTTTCTGGGTGAGAAAAAGGCATTAGCGTGTAGTCCTTATACCAGAATACAAAACTACAACAACAAATTAGCCTAAACATCAAACATCAACAAGATCCATGGCCAACAAAAATGTTGTCAGAGGTTACTAGAATTCTGTGTTGCCCAGAAATCAGTTCCTGTGAACGGTCAACGAGGTTTGACCGCTCGTATCTCTCACTATAATCATGATCTGGTCGTGTTTCCAGTTTCAGATCACAGTTCTCATGTCATAGAACATATCCAAAAGCTAAAACACATTAAACAATTAACACATAAAGATTTATAAGCCCTGACATTCGGCTGTCAGGCCATTTTTTTTCTACTTTTCCAGATTTTTGAAAAATGCTATTTCGTGCACTTTGATGTTATGGATCCATGATCCATCAATCCAGAACACTTATAGACACCCTATTACACAACTTTAACCAACAACTAACATTAAACAACATAAGATCAAATGATTTCCAAAAATTAGGATTTATACCTTCTTATGCTTTTGATCTCTGATTCTGATCCTTGGATCTGATATTGGTGAACTAAGAGGCTAACATGGCCTTGTATCTCACTATCTATTACTCCCCATTCCCGAAATATAGAGAGAGAATGGACTTGGACAAAATAAAAAATAAAGAGGCCATTTTTCTCTTTTTAATCTACTAACTTGATGCCAATGCAATGTATTTGGCTGTCAAAAGGCTAGATTGCTGAGATATTAGTCAAGTTCTAGGGTTTAGGGTTGGTGAACAATCACCTTAGGTTTAGATCTACAAGTAACATAATAAATAATGCACAAAAGGCATTTTGGTGTTTTCACATTTAATTTCTAGAATGGTCATTTTGGACAATTGACCAAACCCTTAGTGTTTAGGATTTGGTTAATGTTTAGGGTTTGGAAAACTTTTAAGATTTAGGGTTTGAACCCTCAAGTTTAGCAAAATTTGATTTTTCTAAAATTCCAATTTAGGTTTCCAAAAGTAGAAATTTAATATTTCTAACTTATAATTAGGATTTACTAATTATATTACAATTTCTAATCATAACTTAAGCTTGCTAATTAGGATTAACATTTTCAAATTAAAATCGCTAATTACACAATTAGGGTCAAAATCACGGATTAGGGTTTATAAACCTCTAATTAGAGTTTTTAATAGAAAAATAAAGTTCTAATTTAAAAAATTAGATTACCTAAATAGATTAGGATTTTCTAATAACTTAACTTGAAAATTAGAATTAATATATCCTAATTAACATTGAAAGTATTAAATTAACACTTAGGTTTTTCCCTATTTATAAATTAGGGTTTCAATCCATAAATTAGGGTTTAATAAATAATTAAGCTTTACCCTAATTAACATTATAATTAATAGCATTTAAATAATATAATAATTATTTAAGTTCCCAGATTAGGGTTTCATACACCGAATTAGGGTTTTAAATTCTCTGAACTGAAATTAGGGTTTTCAGAACCGGTTTCTAGGGTTTCTTTTTAATCACTAGGGTTTTCTAACCGAACGTTGACGTTCTTAAAATATACGATTAGGGTTTGTTACGGATATCGTTTATCTGGTCAACCCTTGCCCCTTAACCACATATTGTACACATATACACAGAACATAATCACGTTTTCCTTAATCCTGAATAATTCACCTAAATCGTTCACAGAATTTTGAAATCCTCAAAATTCTATCTTAAAAATATCAAACACATACACTTATTTTCTGTCTAGGTTCTAATTTTGAACCTTAAATCAATAAATAAAAATTTTAAAAAAATTCAAAATTCTTGGGTGGTCACATTCACCCCTTCTTCTAAAAATTTCGTCCCCGAAATTTACCTTACACCTTATTCCATACACCATACACCATACATTCTCACATACTACCCAATACATTTCTCACAAGAATTAAAAAATTTCAAATTTTGCTGAGGGGTTTTACAGACTATTGTCTGTCATTTTCGAAAAGGTTATAGGAAATTCATCCGCAAACCGTCATAACTTACGGACATAGTGGGTAATTAATCCAGTATATCCTGTACTTATTAAGTACTGCTGGTCAACTCTGTTTCTCTTCACTGCCATAGGCACAAAATTCTACCTCAGTCTTATAGGATTCCGCACCAAAACAATTTGGTTCGGGAAAATTTCTTTCAATGAACACTTCAAGTTTTTATTGGAAATATTTTTGAGAATGATGCCATGATGCCGTACTGTATTAACAGTCCGTTTGAGGATGCCGTCATTATATAATTTTGTCATACTACATCATTCCATAGTGGGCTGACGATCTTTAGATCACATCCAACACTAAGTAATTCTGCATTGATAACTCCATCAAATTTATATCATCTCTGCACCAGTTTACCTGGTACATGAGTGATAAATAAAATTTTTATTTTTTTTAAAAGCACGCAGTGCGTATTTAGCTTGATGTCAAAATTTCGAAATCTAGCATAGCTAGGAGTTTTGAAAAAAACAAAAAAACTTAATTCTTCACTAACAATCATTTGCTTAACAATCTATCTGTTCCTATAGTCTATAATACTCCATTACACACCACTATACCCAGTTCGTCAAACCACACTTATGAGTCCATAAATTACCACAATCATATGAGTTTACGAACTTGTCCTAGTCAGACCTTTGGCGTCCATTCGCTGAGGGGTTCATAAACATTTCATATAACTATGAATTAAGTATGTCACATAAGTATGAGTTTTAAGAACTCGTACTTAACCTTATATCCTCTACCTATGACCTATCTTTCTTTTATACACACGAGAAAGGAATCACCCTCTCAACATGCATATAGCAACTAGCGCGACACAAACATTTCAATGATTATCAGTATCAGAAACTAAGTGGTCGTCAAACCAAACTCGGCCACTAATCAATATAGCAAGCTAAGCGCACAATTCCCCGCCCATACAAAGAATTGGTCAACCTAACCACTATATCAATCAGGAAGCTAAGTGATTCTAAAACCAAGTATAAATTCCCCGCCCATACAAAGAATCATACAACTTAGCTGCCGACATGAGTCCTCAATTGAAATCCCCACCTAATCTTAACACCCTTCTCAATACGAATTTCTTTTAATCCGTATTCATAATCCATAACTCTCTCATGAGTTTTCATAGTACTATTTCATAGTACAACTTGCACACAACATCTTGCTGTAAACTGTTCAATCATTAGATTGATTCTTCTCCCTGCTATCACCTTATTAGATCACGGGGTGATCTTATCGTATATATTACGATTTATTTATATGTCTTGATTGTTTTGTTTTACGATCTTCTCTCACTGCACTTTTAGTCTTTTAGACTCTATCTATTCACCACTACTGTTCAACTTTATTATCAAAGTTAGGGAACTCTGTATCTTATAACTCGTCGAGATTCGTCTTTGAATCTTACCGACCAACTAACTCTATATGAGTTAGATCTTATCCTAATCACTGCGGTTATTAGTCTTAGGTATTCCTACCTAAGCTTCATAACCAACAGCTCTGATACCAACTGTGAGGGCCCCGAATCCAGGTCCCTAAATCACCTCGGATCAGGTTCGATCATTCTATACAACTATTACTATTTGCGAAAGATATAAACATAAATTGTTTATACAATACATATACTCACTATTCCCCAAGGTCGAGTAACCTTAACTTAATACACATTTCATAACTTTTCTAACATATAACATTATTAACATACAATACTTATACAATTTAGCTGCACACCTATCCTAATGCTGGAACTGTCTTTAACCTTTCTTTGTATCTGACGCATTCGCCTTAATCTGTAATGTTTTATCATGATATAGCAAGGGTGAGCATAAGGATTGCCCAGCAAGTTTAAGTACAACAATATAACGATATATCATGATTGAAGAGTTTGAATAATAAGCTGACTATAATTCAACAATATAATTGTGAACTAGCAGGAACAAGTTTATGACTGAACAAGTATATAACATGAACAAATATTTCTGAACCGAAGGGTAATGAAGGTGATCAGCCTTTCATACCTGACTTATACATGCAATATGTACAGAGTACAATTATACATGGCAATCAGCAATGATTAACCATAAGCTTATCCGAATAAAACACTCTTAGTAGAGTTAAGTAAAAACAAACTTGCCTGAACCGTTGATTACCGCAATGTAATTTATAATGCTTTATCCGAAGACCTAATATTAGTAATATAGATCTCCAATATTAGAATAATTTCATCACAATATAATACTATAAGATATATATATATATATATATATATATATATATATATATATATATATATATACATAGAATAACGTAAACACATAACACATAACCCTATCAGTCTATAACACACATAAGACTCGGTATCAAGTCAAACTATTGCAGTCTGAGTTGAACCCGACATAATTCTAACATCCCGACGGTCTAGTCGGACTTTTATCGAGTCTAAGTTCAATTAAACTCTGCCTAAACACTTAACAATTATCTCAGATAATTTTATTTTCAGTCAAAATATTTTTCACAAACTTGTAATAATTTTTAAATAATTATTACCAGCTATCCTGATTTTTCAATCATTAAAAACGTATTAAATATCACTTAATTCTTTTATCATTAATATCTATTTATTATCAAATATTAATGAAAATCATGACATAATATTATAATATATTTATAATATCACAAAGTATTTTCACTTAAATCCATTATCCAATAATTGCTTTTAATAATAAAATATTAATATTTTCATGATAAAATATCAAAAGTTATATTTTATAACTTAAAACATTTTTATAACACTTAAATTATTTTTATATGATTTTTAAATCATTAATTCTATTTTCTTAATTTATTTAATATATTCACTAAATAAACTAATTATCATTAATATTAATTAATTAATGAAATTTCTCACAAAATATTAAAAGTCACTAAAAATAACTTAAAATATTTTTTTATACCATAATATTATTTTTCATGATTTTTCATGAATTAAAACCATTTTTAAATAATTTATTTAATATTATAATTAAATAAATTAAATACCTTTTATATTTCAAAAATATTAAATATTTATGAAATATACTCAAAATAATTTAAAACTGTTTTTCAGACTTTAAAATAATTTTTCGAAATTTATTTTGTATTTGTAATAATTAAAAACCATTTTTATCAATTTTTAAATAATTTTCAGAAAATAATAATAATAAACTGTCGCTAAAGGGCCCTATAGCGACAGACCCGTCGCTATAGGTGTTCTTGAGTATTCTAGAGCTTTTCCAGAACTTCATCGGCAGTTTCAAGGTACCACGTTTGACTACAAATTAATTCGTGTTCTTGTTGCTTTTTGGGATTCTAATGGTGTTAGGATTGTAGTACTGATGTATTACTACAACCACAAACTGAATTCATGGTCATACAACATCAGATCAGAGAGATCTAAGCCCTCAAAATCGTTGTCAGACACTGTTCTCAAAATTCTGAGTTTTCCAGATTTAAAGGTACCTACTTTGCAGCTTTTAATCTTGAAGTCCACGCTTTGTTAATGTGTTATAAAGGTTCATACTTGTAGTAGAGATGTTAAAGAACAACTCTATGGCATCAGATCAGTCTAAAATCAATAATACATGATAATTTGAACCGGTCAAAGTACCTGTCAGACTTGTGTTCTTGAGAAATCTGGGTTTCCCAGATTTCTTCATAAAACAGTCGGTCAACCCAGGTTTGACCTGGTATAACTTTGATTCTATGTGTTTTCTGGGTGAGATGGCATTAGCGTGTAGTCCTTATACCAAAATACAAAACTACAACAACAAATTAGCCTAAACATCAAACATCAACAAGATCCATGGCCAGCAAAAATGTTGTCAGAGGTTACTAGAATTCTGGGCTGCCCAGAAATCAGTTCCTGTGAACGGTCAACGAGGTTTGACCGCTCGTATCTCTCATTATAATCATGATCTGGTCGTGTTTCCAGTTTCAGATCACAGTTCTCATGTCATAGAACATATCCAAAACATAAAATACATTAAACAATTAACACATAAAGATTTATAAGCCTTGACATTCGGCTGTCAGGCCATTTTTTTTCTATTTTTCCAGATTTTTGAAAAATGCTATTTCGTGCACTTTGATGTTATGGATCCATGATCCATCAACCCAGATCACTTATAGACACCCTATTACACAACTTTAACCAACAACTAACATTAAACAACATAAGATAAAGGATTTCCAAAAATTAGGATTTATATCTTCTTATGCTTTTGATCTCTGATTCTGATCCTTGGATCTGATATTGGTGAACTAAGTGACTAACATGGCTTTGTATCTCACTATCTATTACTCCCCATTCCCGAAATATAGAGAGAGAAGGGACTTGGACAAAATGAAAAATAAAGAGGCCATTTTTCTCTCTTTAATCTACTAACTTGATGTCAATGCAATGTATTTGGCTGTCAAAAGGCTAGATTGCTGAGATATTAGTCAAGTTCTAGGGTTTAGGGTTGGTGAACAACCACCTTAGGTTTAGATCTACAAGCAACATAATAAATAATGCACAAAGGGCATTTTGGTCTTTTCACATTTAATTTCTAGAATGGTCATTTTGGACAATTGACCAAACCCTTAGGGTTTAGGGTTTGGTTAAGGTTTAGGATTTGGAAAACTTTTAGGATTTAGGGTTTGAACCCTCAAGTTTAGCAAAATTTGATTTTTCTAAAATTTCAATTTAGGTTTCCAAAAATAGAAATTTAATATTTCTAACTTATAATTAGGATTTACTAATTATATTACAATTTCTAATCATAACTTAAGCTTACTAATTAGGATTAACATTTTCTAATTAAAATCGCTAATTACACAATTAGAGTCAAAATCACGTATTAGGGTTTATAAACCTCTAATTAGGGTTTTTAATAGAAAAATAAATTTCTAATTTAAAAAATTAGATTACCTAAATAGATTAGGATTTTCGAATAACTTAACTTGAAAATTAGAATTAATATATCCTAATTAACATTAAAAGTATTAAATTAACACTTAGGTTTTTCCCTATTTATAAATTAGGGTTTCAATCCATAAATTAGGGTTTAATAAATAATTAAGCTTTACCCTAATTAACATTATAATTAATAGCATTTAAACAATATAATAATTATTTAAGTTCCCAAATTAGGGTTTCATACACCGAATTAGGGTTTCTAATTCCCTGAACTGAAATTAGGGTTTTCAGAACCGGTTTCTAGGGTTTCTTTTTAATCGCTAGGGTTTTCTAACCGAACGTTGACGTTCTTAAAATATACGTTTAGGGTTTGTTACAGATATCGTTTATCTGGTCAACCCTTGCCCCTTAACCACATATTGTACACATATACACAGAACATAATCACGTTTTCCTTAATCCTGAATAATTCACCTACATCCTTCACAGAATTTTGAAATTCTCAAAATTCTATCTTAAAAATATCAAACGCATACACTTATTTTCTGTCTAGGTTCTAATTTTGAACCTTAAATCAATAAATAAAAATTTTAAAAAAATTCAAAATTCTCGGGTTGTCACATTATCTTTCATGTGCACCCATATTCGGGTATATATAGAATAATTACACGGTTTATTAGTGTTGGTTGGCTCACAAACTGTTTTGCCAAAACTGTGTAGTATTGATATTAAATTTTGTTCAAAAATTATATATATCAAGACATGACCCGACTCGACCCGAGTCATTTTTCACCCAACCCGACCCGAGTCAATTTTCTCATTCAATTCCTAATGAATTTGAATAAATAAGTATACCACGTTTTACTCCTCGCGGAGGAGAACGCATTAGTGAAAAATCCCGACGTTTTCGGAATGTGGGTCTCACATTAAATTGAGCCTCAAAATGCTCTAATATTTATTTAATATTTTTCAAATCTATTTCCAACAATCCCCCACATGAATGTAAAATTGACTTTACAATATGTAAAATATGTTATGAATATGCAGACACTAGTTCGAGTACATGAGAAAAGATATTTCATCAGGTTAAGTAGCCTAGTGGCTTTGAACTTGCCCTAGTAAAATCTATCGGATTTACTTGGCTAATCAGTAGACTTGATGTCTTTGAACTGTCAGCTTTTTGTGTAAACCAAGACAATAGAATTCATAAAATATCTCTTCAGACATAATTGGTTCTCACGTTTGTGTTCATTTTGGCCTTGAAACACCTCTTGGATCCGTAAGTATATTAGTGAATTCAGCCTTCAAAATTCTTACAGAAGTGGCCTCCTTCTTACTCACGTAGGTGATTTCTATTAAGAGTATCTTGCAATACCCCACTTGAACATATTTCAAGATATAAAAATCATTAAAAGCGTATCTTATCCTAATTCTCGCGCCAGATGTGCACTGTCTCATTTTAGGAATGGTTAGGAGTAAATATCTCCTCAGTGCTTTACTGAGTACTATATAGTTCGGTTTGCCCATTGAACCTAGATCTTGGGATCTCCAGTCAGCTAGGTTGGGTTGCCACTATGACGACTCTTATTTAAATAGTAGGCATTAAACCCATTCCCTTCGATGATTTTTCCACTTGCTCTCTTGTTAAACCTTTCGTAAGCGGATCCGCAATATTATCTTTTGACTTTACATAGCCAATTGAGATAATTCCATTTGAGAGCAATTGTCTAACGGTATTATGTCTTCGTCGTATATGGCGTGACTTACCGTTATATAAATGGCTCTGTGCTTTTCCAATCGCTGATTGGCTATCACAGTGTATACATATAGCTGGCACAGGTCTTGACCAATTTGGAATATCCTCTAAGAAATTACGAAGCCACTCTGCTTCTTCTCCAGCTTTTTCTAATGCAATGAATTCGGATTCCATTGTAGACCTAGCAATACTCGTTTGTTTTGAGGATTTCCAAGATACTGTTGCACCTCCAAGGGTAAAGACATATCCACTTGTGGATTTCGAGTCTTTATTTTCAGATATCCAATTAGCATCACTATATCCTTCCAATATTGCTGGATATCTTGTATAGTGCAGTCCATATTTTTGAGTATGTTTTAAATATCCCAAAACTCTCAAAATAGCTTTCCAGTGATCTTTACCTGGATTGCTCGTATACCGACTTAGGTTACTTACCGAATAAGCTATATCTGGTCTAGTACAGTTCATAACATACATTAAACTGCCTATTATACGAGAATATTCTAGTTGAGATATGCTATCACCTTCATTTTTAGCTAAATGAAGATTTATATCAACTGTGGTTTTATTTAGAATTATATTATACTTGTTAAAATTTTCAAGTATTTTTTCAATGTAATGAGTTTGAGATAATATAATTCCATCAGATGTTCTAGAAATCTTGATTCTTAATATTATATCAGCAACCCCCAAGTCTTTCATGTCAAACCTGTTTGACAACATACGTTTAGTAGAGTTGATAACTTCATTGTTGCTACCCATGATTAACATATCATCCACATAAAGACAAACAATGACATATTCTTTTTGAGTACTTTTGACATAAACACATTTGTCACTCATTGATTTTAAATCCATTTGATAACATAACATTATCAAATTTCTCATGCCATTGTTTTGGTGCTTATTTTAATCCATACAAGGATTTAACAAGTTTGCATACTTTCCTTTCTTGTCCAGGAGCTATGAAACCTTCAGGTTGTTCCATATATATTTCTTCATCTAATTCACCATTTAAGAATGCAGTCTTTACATCTATTTGATGTATTTTAAGTCTATTTAAAGATGCTATTTCTATTAGCATTCGAATAGACGCAATTCTTGTAACAGGTAAATAAGTGTCGAAATAATCCAATCCTTCCTTTTGTCTATAGCCTTTAACAACAAGCCTTGCTTTGTATTTATCAATTGAAACATCAGCTTTCATCTTCTTTTTGAAGATCCATTTATACCCTAAGGGTTTAGAACCAGGTGGAAGGTCCACTATTTCCCATGTATGATTTTGCATAATGGACTCAATTTCACTGTTAATAGCTTCTTTCCAATGAGAAGCATCTGGAGAGGATATTGCTTCCTTGTACGTTTGAGGATCATTTTCTAACAAGAATGTTAGAAAATTCAGACCAAAAGACTTTGAAGTCCTTGCCCTTTTGCTACGTCTAGGTTCATCCAATACAGACTCTTTGTCTATATTTTCAGGATTATTACTAGTAGCATCCAAAGGTCTTTTGTTTGAATTTGAATCTTTATTTCCATTATATGGAAAAATATTCTCAAAAAATGATGCATCTCTTGATTCAATAAATGTATTAACATGAATATCATTAATTTCAGATTTATGAACAAGAAAGCGATAAGCACTGCTGTTATTTGCATAACCAATAAAAACACAGTCAATTGTTTTTGGTCCTATCTTAACCTTTTTAGGTTTAGGAACCATCACTTTTGCTAGACACCCCCACACTCTTAAGTATTTATAGCAAGGTCTATGACCTTTCCATAATTCATAAGGTGTTTTATGAGTTTTCTTATGAGGCACTTTATTAAGTATATAATTGGCAGAAAGCAAAGCTTCCCCCCACAAATTCTGGGGTGCTCCAGAACTGTTTAACATAGCATTCAACATTTCTTTCAATGTTCGGTTTTTGCGTTCAGCAATACCGTTAGATTGAGGTGAATAAGGAGCGGTAGTTTGGTGAATAATACCATGAGTAGAGCATATCTCTTCAAATGGTGATTCATATTCACCACCTCTATTGCTTCTTATTGCTTTAATCTTTTCGCTAAGTTGATTTTCAACTTCATTTTTATAAAGTTGAAACATTTCTATTGCCTCATCTTTGCTTCTTAGCAAATATACATAGCAATATATTGTGCAATCATCAATAAAGGTTATGAAATATTTTTTTCCACCTCTAGTTTGCACAAGCTTTAAGTCACATATATCAGTGTGAATTAAATTTAGAGGTTCAGTTTTCCTTTCAACAGAATGAAAGGGTAATCTTGTCATTTTTGATTCCACACAAATTTCACATTTATGTTTTTGATTAATATCGAATTTAGGCAAGAATTCTAAATTAATTAACCTACGCAAAGTATTATAATTAACATGTCCTAATCTAGCATGCCATATGTTTGAAGACTCTAACAAGTAAGCAGAAGAATTAATTTTATTATTATCAATAGACTTTGGTACAACAGTCATAACATTCATCTTAAAGAGCCCATCATTTATGTAGCTCTTTCCTACAAACATATCATTCTTAGTAAGTACAAACTTATCAGACACAAACACCAACTTGAAGCCATTCTTGCTAAGTAGTGATCCAGAAACTAGATTTTTGCGGATATCTGGCACATGAAGCACTTCATTCAAAGTCAGTTCTTTGCCAGATGTCATTTTTAGTACAATCTTTCCACGTCCTTCAACCTTTGAGCTTGAGGAGTTTCTCATGAAGAGTTGATCATCATTTTTTACTGGTTTGTAAGTAGAAAACATCCATTTGTTGGAACAAATGTGGCGAGTAGCCTCAGTGTTCACGCACCATTCTTTGGGGTTTCCTACCATGTTACATTCAGATATAACTGCACAAAGATTCATGTCTGAAACATTTCCAGAAAGCTTTTCCAGTTCTGTCACGTTTGCTTGAGCCTTCTGTTCTTTCTTGAGTTTCTTTGGCTTGCGACATTCACTTGATTTATGTCCTAGAATGCCACAGTTGAAGCATTTGCCTTTGAATTTCTTCTTGGTCTTGAAGGTATCTTTGCCTTCACGCTTCCTTTTGTTGTTGTTTGGCCTTTGTTCTACCACATTTGCCTTTGCTTCAATGAAATTTTTCCCACTCTTCTTCTCAGATCCTCGATTGTCCTCTTCAATCCTAAGTCGTACGATCAATTCTTCAAAATTCATCTCTTTGCGTTTATGCTTTAGATAATTCTTGAAATCTTTCCATGATGGTGGAAGTTTTTCAATCATTGCTGCAACTTGGAATGAGTCACTTAATGACATTTCTTCTGAATGAATGTCATGTAGAATTACTTGTAATTCTTGAACCTGAGTGATAACAGCTTTAGAATATGCCATTTTAAAATCAAAAAATCTACCGACTATGAATTTCTTCATGCCAGCATCTTCAGTTTTATATTTCTTGTCTAAAGATTTCCAAAGTTCTTTTGCAGTTTGAATTGTACAATATACATTATATAGTGTATTATCTAAACCATTCATCACATAGTTCCTGCAAGAAAATCTGCATGTTTCTAAGCATCAACAACAGCCACCTTTTCCTTGTCAGTTTCTCCTTCAACAAGAGTAGGACAATCCTCTTGTAGAAACCTTGCCAAGTTTAGTGTTGTGAGATAGAAGAGCATCTTCTGCTGCCAACGCTTGAAATCAGTTCCATTGAATTTTTCAGGCTTTTCTCCATGAGACATACTCACGGCAGGAATGGTGCTTGTAGATGCCATTTTGCTATATAAAGAAGACAATTATTAATAAACAGAGACAAATTTCTGTTGTACAAATTTTAACAGAATTCAAACAGTAAATTTTGTTTACTAAATTTCTGTTCTAGAAAATTTGTTTACAACATGCAATATTAATATATTAATATTGATATGAGATGCTTTATACCAACAATAATTGCATGCACCATGCAATATTAACCTTACAAAAAAAAATTCCATGCACCATAATATATACGTACTTGTTTACGGTAGATGATCACAAGAATTGTTTACTTGATTTAAGTAATTCAAATATCCACTTCCAGTTCAAAATGGTGCACACTTGTAAATGCACAGTTATTTCCGTAATATATATATTAACATGCAATATATATAAACAATATATATATATATATATATATATATATAATAAAAAATAAATATTGTGTAAAAGCAAGTCAGCACTTTCTGTAAAAGCAAGTCAGCACATAGAAAAAATAAATAAATACTGTTATATAACTTTAGCAAAGTGTATAAAGATACTCTTATAATTGCTGCATAAATTTAGAGAGAATAAGCAAGAGAAAAGAGAGAGAAATTCTTCATAGAGAATTCTTATTATTTCAATCTGCAGCATGCACTGCCTTATATAGGCAAGGTAGATGAGTCATGGGGAAGGAAGGAAAAGGGGAGTACGGGAGAAGCTAGCTAAGGGAATCACATGTATAATACTTCCCCTGATTCCCTACGATATAAGATTATGTCTCATTAAAAACCTTGTTAAGAAAACCCAGTGGGAAAAACTTAACGAAGGGAAAAAGAGTACATATCTTTTACATAAATATCATTTAATTGATTGCCTCGTTAAAACCTTGTCAGGAAAAACCCATTAGGATAAAAATCGTGACTAAGGAAAAAGAGTACAGTCTTCCCCTCATAAGGAATTTATTACTCCTTGATGAAATATTGTCATAAGTCTTTCAGTCGGCACATTCCGATCCTTTTTCGAAGTTTTGCAAACGTTGCATTTGGTAGCGACTTTGTGAATAAGTCGGCTAGATTATCACATGATCGAATTTGATGCACATCTATATCCCCCTTCTTTTGTAGCTCATGTGTGAAGAAGAATTTGGGTGAAATGTGCTTTGTTCTATCTCCCTTGATGTACCCTCCTCTAAGTTGAGCAATGCATGCAGCGTTATCCTCATACAGAATTGTAGAAATATCTTTGATTGATGGTAATCCACATGACTTTTGAATATGCTGAATAATTGATCTCAACCAAACACACTCTCTGCTTGCTTCATGTATAGCGAGAATCTCTGAGTGATTTGAAGATGTAGCTGTCATGGTTTGCTTTGTGGATTTCCAGGATATAGCCGTGTCACAATATGTAAATACATAACCTGTTTGTGATCTTCCATTGTGTGGATCTGATAAATATCTTGCATCGGCATATCCAACCAATCGCGACGTTGAATCTCTTGGATAAAATAACCCAAGATCTATACTTCCACGGAGGTATCTAAAAATGTGTTTGATCCCATCACAATGTCTCTTAGTAGGAGAAGAACTGTATCTTGCTAACAAGTTGATAGCAAAAGTAATATCAGGTCGTGTACAGTTTGCAAGATACATAAGAGCACCTATTGCACTTAGGTATGGAACTTCAGGTCCAAGAACTTCTTCCTCACTTTCTAGAGGCCGAAATGGATCTTTATCAACTTCTAAAGATCGAACAACCATCGGGTAGTCAAAGGATGAGCTTTATCCATATGAAAATGACTGAGAATCTTTTCAGCATATGTGGATTGATGAACAAAAATTTCAGATGCTAAATGCTCCACTTGTATTCCCAAACAGAATTTTGTCTTTCCAAGATCTTTCATTTCAAATTCATCTTTTAAATAAGTAGCAGTTCTTGTGAGTTCTTCAGGAGTACCTACAAGATTCAAATCATCCACATATACAGCAATGATGAAAAATCCACTTTGTGATTTTTTAATAAAAACACATGGACATACTTGATCATTTATATATCCATCTTTTATTAAATAATCACTAAGTCGATTATACCACATACGACCAGACTGTTTCAACCCATACAATGAGCATTGTAACTTGATTGAATATATATGACGGGGCCTTTGTGATTCAGCCATTTTCAATCCTTCACGGATTCTCATGTAAATCTCACTGTCAAGTGAGCCATATAGGTATGCTGTTACCACATCCATTAGACGTGTTTCCAAACCTTCCATGGTTGTCATACCTATCAGAAAGCGAAAAGTGACTCCATCCATTACTGGAGAATATGTATCATGATAATCAATACCAGGTTTTTGTGAAAATCCTTGAGCTACAAGTCGGGCTTTGTATCTCACAATTTTATTTTTCTCATTTCGCTTTCGTACAAATACCCATTTATTTTCAACCGGAATTACACCCAGAGGTGTTTGGACTACTGGTCCAAATACTTCTCTTTTCAATAGAGATTGTAGCTCAGTTTGAATAGCATCTTTTCATTTTGGCCAATCTTTTCTTTTTCGACATTCTTCCACGTTTTGTGGTTCAGGATCCGTGTCAGGAATCAAAGTAATATCTGATGCTATAGAGAAAGCAAATATATCGTCAATCATGACTTTGCTTCGATTCCATATTTTCTCATCATGTACATAATTTATTAAGATCTCTTGGTGTTCATCTCTTATCCCTTCACAGAGATTTTGAACCTCTTCTGGGGCTATTCCCACTCTTGGAATATGTGCTACTTCTGGAGCGATTTGTACCTCTTCTGGAGCGGGTATTCTTTCTGGGATTCCCTTATTTGCTTTTGATTTTTGTGGTGCAGTATCTTTTGCACCAACCGGTCTTCCACGCTTCTAGTGTAGTTTAGATTCTTCTATTACCTTATTCGTCAATTCTCCAGGAATTAATTTTTTAATAGGTATTTCTATCCTTGCTGGAGTATTCACTGCAGGTGTATGTGACTTTATCACTTTTCTAGCATCATTAAATGCATCTGGCATTTGATTTGCAATATTTTGTAAATGAATAATTCTTTGAACTTCAATTTCACATTGTCCTGTACGAGGATCAAGTGAATTTAAATCTGATGCATTTCATGATATTTCATAGGGTTTTTTATTTAAAACTTTCCCTCCTCCTAATGGTGGAAATACACATTCATCAAAATGACAATCTACATAACGTGCAGTAAAAACATCTCCAGTTAAAGGTTCAAGATATCTGATAATAGAAGGAGAATCAAAACGAACATAAATACCTATTCTTCGTTGGGCTCCCATCTTAGTTCTTTGTGGAGATGCAATTGGAACATATACCGCACTCCCAAAAACTCGAAAGTGTGATATGTTGGGTGTCTGTCCAAGAACTAACTGCAGAGGAGAAAATTTATGAAGACCCGTTGGTCTTACTCGAATGATGGCTGCAACATGAAGAATTGCATGACCCCAAACTGAGGTAGGTAAGTTAGCCTTTAACATTAATGGTCGTGCAATTAGTTGAAGTCTTTTTATTAAAGATTCAGCTAAACCATTTTGTGTATGAATATGAGGAACATAATGCTCAATGGATATTCCAATAGTCATACAAAAATCATTAAAAGTCATTGATGAAAATTCAGTTGCATTATCAAGTCGAATTGACTTGATTGGATGATCCGAGAATTGAGCCCGTAACTTGATTATTTGAGCAAGAAGTTTTGAGAAGGCAAAATTTCGAGAAGAGAGAAGACAAACATGAGACCATCTAGTTGAAGCATCAATTAAAACCATGAAATATCGAAATGGTCCAGACAATGGATGAATGGGTCCACAAATGTCTCCTTGAATTCTCTCTAAGAATTTTGGGGCTTCTTTATAAACTTTTACTGGTGATGGTCGAACAATTAATTTTTCTCGAGAATACGCAGCACAAGGAAATTCACTACTAGGAAAAACCTTTTTATTTTCGAGAGGATGACCAGTAGAATTTTCAATAATACGATGCATCATGGAAGTACCTGGATGACTGAGTCTTTCATGCCAAAGCATAAAGGATTTGGGATCTATGATTTTTGGAATCATAACATTATGAGACTCAATTGCTCTAATTTTCATAGTATATAATCCAGAAGAAATTGAATGAAGTTTTTCTAGGATATTCTTTTTTCCAGAAATAGTAGAAGTGATGAGAAGATATTCATTATCATTCTCATTGGTTGTTTTAATGTGAAAACCATTTAGTCGAATATCTTTAAAACTAAGTAAATTTCTTCTTGATTTACTAGAATATAGAGCATTTTTGATAAAAAGTTGTGTCTCATTTGGTAGCAAGAAACTAGCTTTTCCAAATCCCTCAACTAAATTTGATGTGCCAGAGATAGTTCCTACATTTCCATTAGCTTTGATCAGTTGTGAAAAATATTTCTCACTTCGAAGGATTGTATGAGTTGTTGCACTGTCTGCTAAACATATATCCTCCATATCCATTAAAAATGGTCTGACACATATAAAAACATAAATAATAAAAGTTACATTTCAAATATAATTTTATTCATGAGAAACACATATCACAAATAGAATGAAAACTAATAATATTATACATGCAGGATGTTTAATTAAAACAAGAAATTAAACGATATCCCAAAAGATACTTTCAGAAGGTTCAGTAATATCAACAACTTTTTCCTCATTGTTGGTAATTGGTGGAACATCAACAATATTCAATTGATGATTAACAAAGTTTGTTTCTGCCTCCATTACTTTGTTCTTTTGAGACTCTTGGAATAAATTAACCAGATGTCTCGGCGTACGACAGGTACGCGACCAATGCCCATTCATCCCACACCTAAAACAAACATCTGGTTTGTTCTTCATCTGTGTTGCATTTTCTTTATTTTTACCCGACTCAGACACTTGCCACTTCTGGTGGCCTGAATTGTCGCGATTCTGGAATTTGTTGTTACGATGGCCTCGTTTACTCTTTCGTCCCCAAGGCTTCTTATTATATGACCATCTCTTGTCACGTTTATTCTGCTGGAATGATGTGCTGTTAATATCTGGCAATGGGGTAGCACTCGTTGGCCGTATTTGATGATTTTTCAACAACAATTCATTATTCTTTTCTGCAACAAGGAGGATAGACAACAAGTCACTGAATTTTGTGAACTTACTCTGTCTATATTGTTGTGACAGAATCATGTTGGTGGGATGAAAAGTTGAGAGCGTTTTCTCTAACATTTGGGATTCAGAAACTGGATCTCCACATAAAGCCAAAGTAGAGGTTATTCTATAAACATTGAAACTATATTCCGTAATTGATTTGTAATCTTGTAGTCTTAAATTAAGCCACTCAAATTTGGCATTAGGGAGAACAACCAATTTTTGGTGGTCAAATCTTTCCTTCAGTTGTGTCCATAAAGACAAAGGATCTTTGACTGTTAAATACTCAGTCTTTAATCCTTCATCAATATGGTGACGAAAAAAAATTATGGCTTTTGCATTTTGTGCCGAAGTTGCTGTATTTCCTGATTCAATGGTCTTTTCTAACTCATTTGCACTAAGGTGCAATTCTGCATCAAGTGCCCAAGCCAAATAGTTGTCTCCAGAGATTTTTAAAATAGAAAAATCAATTTTTGCCAAGTTTGTCATCTATTCTGGATTAAAACATAAATTTATTATTTATTAAAACAATAAATAATTGCATGTATAATATAAAGAAAATAAACTAAGTCACGACCTCAAGTGGTGATAAAATACAAATATAAATATTCTTATATTTATAATGCAAATGGATCTTCACTCGGCATGCGGTAGATCGCATAGACAGATTATTTCAACAGAATAATAAAGAATGGAACCAGGTCATGCGTAAACGCACAGACATGATATTCCGACAGAATAATAAATAACGGAACCAGGTCAGGCGAAATTCGCACCGACAGGATGTTCCAACAGAATAATAAAGAATGGAATAACAGAAGAATTTCACCATGTATAGGGTAGTCCGCGTATACAGGTTATTCCAATAATTTAATAAGCGGTAAAAAGGTTCCCACCAAGTCTTGTAAGATCAACAAGGATAGATGGTACCATTGTAAATAATAAAATTTAAATGCAATTATAAGAATAAAATTATATTATTGGTGGCACAGCCCAACCTGTAGTATAATAATAAATTGCAAAAATTTAATTTTACCGTCTCAGTTGGTTAGAGCTTCGTGCTGATAACGTGTTATAAAACTTTAGCAAAGTGTATAAAGATACTCTTATAATTGCTGCATAAATTTAGAGAGAATAAGCAAGAGAAAAGAGAGAGAAATTCTTTATAGAGAATTCTTATTATTTCAATCAGCAGCATGCACTGCCTTATATAGTCAAGGTAGAGGAGTCATGGGGAAGGAAGAAAAAGGGAAGTACAGGAGAAGCTAGCTAAGGGAATCACATGTATAATAAATACACATTACACATGCACATTGATTTTATTTTTAAACGTTTTAACAGTTAGCATTGGACAATACACATGCAACATAGACATGTATTAACATGCAAACTATAATAGAATAAACAAACTGTTATATTTATATAACAGAATATATAAAAACATACTATATATAATAACAGAAATTAATTTCCAGAATTCTGTGTATTAATATATAACATGTATTAATGAAAAAATTCAACACAATTTTTTTTTCAATGAACAAATTCAGTTTTTACAGCACAAAAACTTGTTTTATAAAACAATTTTCTATTCACATAAAACAATTTTGTGTTTATATAAAACAATACTATAATTACAGAAAATATAAATTTGCTTTAAGATTGTTATCTGTAATATATAGTATTATTTAATATATATATATATATATATATATATATATATATATATATATATATATGCAAAATTCGAGTCCTTTGAATTCACAAAGTCTCCTTAAAGTAAATTTATTCCCTCATAGGTGCTAAGGATTAATTGAATAATTGTTTCCCAAGATAAAACGGTTTTCCAGTTCTTAATTAGAAGCATTTCAAAATTAAGAACACTTTGAACCAATATTTATGTTACGTACTAAAATTACATGAATAATGATGATGACGCATGCATAAAGTATACTTGAAAAAAGAAGAAAATTCTTACTACTCTTAATGCACACAACACTCTGTTGTCTTGTCAAGCACACTGCACTATGTTCTTTTTTATCTTAGAATTCGCATGAAAACAGTGTATATAACGAGGAAAAATAAGAACAGAAAACAGGAAGAAAAAAAAACAGAAACAGAAACAGGTCTTATCTTTCATGTGCGCCCATATTCGGGTATATATAGAATAATTACACGGTTTATTACCGTTGGTTGGCTCACAAACTGTTTTGCCAAAACTGTGTAGTATTGATATTAAATTTTGTTCAAAAACTATATATATCACGACCCGACCCGACCCGACCCGAGTCAATTTTCACCCAACCCGAGTCAATTTTCTCATTCAATTCTTAATGAATTTGAACAAATAAGTATACCACGTTTTACTCCTCGCGGAGGAGAACGCATTGGTGAAAAATCCCGACGTTTTCGGAATGTGGGTCTCACATTAAATTGAGCCTCAAAATACTCTAATATTTATTTAATATTTTTCAAATCTATTTCCAACAAATTTGTATGAAAATTTTTAAAATTCGAGTTTATCGCGTTTCCCGTTATGAACAAACCTAACATATGATATTTGTTTTTGCTTTTTATTTTTGATTTCATATGTTTTTACTTTTACTTATTTTACTTGTAAAAATAAAATTTAGATAACATTGTTTAATAATATTATTTAAACATTAATTTTATTTTATAAAGAGATAGAGTTTGAACTTTGTTGCTGACAATATTGGATACATGGATCTTATAAGAGTTAAAATGACTCATTGTACGTGTTGTTAAAAAATGAAGAAGTAACTTTTTTGTATTTTCACTTTTTTCCTGCAAAATTGTTTTTACTTTCACTTTTTTCAAAAAATAATAATTATTAAATAATATTTGTTGCTTTTAAGTTTAAAAAATTAAAAATTCAAAAACAGAAACAGTTACCAAATGGTACTTTTTTTTATTCGGGTTATTTGCTAATGTGCTATAGTCTCGTAATAATGGACTTTTTTATACGAATATAAAAATTGGACACAAATATTTTAAAATTTCATTTATTTTTATTTTTATTTTTTATTAAAAATTAAATTTAAAATAAATAAAATTATAAAACACTCATATTTAATTTTTATATAAACATAAAAAATTTTCCATAACAATTAGGAAGTGGTGACCGAAATGAGACTTCGGCTGACCCAATTATTGAAGATGTTAATTCATTGGCACGTGACCAAAGCTAGGTGCCATCATGGGACTCCTCTGCCTCTCTAATATTAATATAAACCGTTCATGCAGTTAGGTGTACATTATAATATATTAGCTATAATCCGTGCCTGCGTAACGAAAAATTAAATTAAAATTAAAAAAATATTATATTATCTAAAGACACATACTATAATAACAATTAATACATACTCAATCATCAATACATATCCAACCACCAAAACATCGAGCTAGTCGGTACTAACTTAAAAAAAATTCGGCAGAATTTTCTTTAAAAATAGATATCCAGAAAATTCTAAACATGTCTACAAAACTTACAATCATCAATACATACACAAAATCATCATAACCATGTATAATTAGTTAACTTTACAAAATACGGAACACACAAAATACAAACAATCATCAACACATATCTAACCACCAAAACATTAAGCTAGTCGTTACTAATTTTAAAAAAATTCGACAGAGTTTTCTTTAAAAATAGATATCCAGACAAATATAAACATGTCTATAAAACTTACAATCATCCTCCAAACTACAAAAAAAAACAATCATTTCATACACAAAATCATCATAACCATGTATAATTAGTTAACTTTACAAAATACGAAACACAATAAATTCATACATGAAGAAATTAATACATACTCAATCATCAACACATCCAACCACCAAAACATCAAGCTAGTCGCTACTAATTTCAAGAAATTTCGGCAGAATTTCCTTTAAAAATAGAAATCCAAAAAAATTTAAACTTGTTTACAAAACTTACAATCATCCATACATATCCAAATCACCAAAAAAACGGAAGTGGTTAGCATGAAATTTATTTTTGGGTAGGTTGGTCAATTGACCAATAGAGTGCTGACACGCAGGCGAGGTTCTATGTGTGTCAGCATTCTATTGATCAATTGACCAATTTATAAAAAAATAAACTCCATGCTAACCGTATCCCAAAAAAATCATCATTCCATACTCAAAATCATCATAACCATGTATAATTAGCTAACTTTACAAAAGACGGAACACAAAAAATACATACATGCAGAAAATAGAGAAACAACTTGTTGAGCATAAGACCTTTTACTTTATAGCTTACATCAAGTATATTCTTTACAGCTTACACCATGTATCCTTCAATATATACCTGAAAATATTTAAAATTTAAAAATTATCGAAATATGTGAGTCAAAATAAAACAATTATAAATTCGTAACATAAGACCCCTTACTTTACCCTGGATTATCTAAAAAATAAATGAGAACACATATTTGTATGTAGGGGGAATGATTTAGATTGATATAAGTAAGAATTTAGAGAGATTGTAACAAATAATCAATTTATTTAGGAAAAGATATGGACTTACAATCAAATAAAATTTTCTTAGTACCATTTCAACAAACGGTTAATTTGGTTAATGATTTAAATTATAAATCTGTATTAGTGGCAGTATAATAGGGTGGGGGGTGGGGGGGGTGGGGGGTGTGCTACTGCTGTGAAAGAGAGAGACAAAGATTAAATACCCATTGTAAAAAAACAAATTTAAAACACCTAAAGTTAAACTGAAGCTGTCGTCGACATTATAAGAAGACTTATGATGAAATAACTAAGAATTTTTAACAGAAGCTATTCGAAAATTTAAGTTAAAGATTTCAAGGTATAACTTATACTAATAGTTGATTCACTTGATAAAAAATTCATGATAAAAATAATTTTAATTTATACCACAACTCAGTTGATTCGTAAATTTAAACCAACCTACTGAAATTAAAAAATATCAAGACTAAAAATTTTAAAAAAGAAAAAAGAAACTGTTTACAACTTACATAATATGAGTACCAATTTGTCCTGACTCATAATGAAAGATTTTAAAAAAACATCCAAAAAAGTTCCCATGAAGAACAACCGAGAAGAAAAATTAAATCCATAATCACGTATTAAACCTCATTCAAGTAACATATTTGCGATTTCTTCAAAAAGAATAACCGAGAAGAAAAATAAATCTATAATCACGCATTAAACCCCATAAAAGTTGAACAAAAAACTAAACCCATCCAAATTGGAACCTCGATCCACCGAAATGAATTCAATATACAAAACCCGGAGTCACTCAACCTTTAAAAAACCACCATTTTAATCAATAGTTCAGCAAACCCATTCAATAAATTAAAAGAAAATGATAAAAAGCAAAGAATAAGATAAACTACTTTTGCCTTCTCACAAAGGTGTTTGTTTCTAAATCTTTTCACAATAACAAATTAAAAAAAATCTAATTATACCACTCAGTTTAAAATCCAATTTGAATCTTTTATCACAAACTTTTATGTAAAATATTTAAAAATGTAACTTTTATGTAAAATATTCATAAAAAACAGGAGGAATAAAACATGGTTTCCAACCACATATGGGTATTGAAGGTACTCATTTTAATAAAGCTTTTAATACTCATTTTTTTCACCTCCCCTACAAAAGGCTATTTTATTGAAGGTACTTTGAAGACTGGTGATATAAAAGGCTATTTAAATTTTCAAATTACACTTTACAAGACCTCAACCCGGAGTTCTTTTTAAGGTTAGGTATTTATAACAATTTTTCGTTACGTCGTGTCTTACTCTCCTTAAACTATAAAGTATTTTTTCAAAAATATAACCATCCAAAATCTTCCGTTCCCAAGCATCACCAAAATCAAGTCATTTTTTTCTACTTTTTAGTGCTCCAAAGTCAGTATAAGTCATCACCAAAATCAAGTCAATGAAATAAATTGCAAATAAGGCCAGGGCAGTCATTAACACCATGTATTCAGGGCTTCATTTTCAAGGTATGACTTACAGAAGCAGAGCAGTAATATTCAGGCAGTGAAGGAATTCCTTCAAGAATGCCACTAACTTCTAGTTTTAGTCCCTTCTAGTTATACAAACTTGTTTACATTCATGGTAAATAGAGAAATTAGATTACACAACTTTGGTTATTTAGTCATCTACAGGGTATTCAACAGGGCATTTGACATTAATTTAAGAATTGAGCCAGAACTGTAATGGAGGGTATTGATTATCATTGTTTCTCTCTCTCAATCATCTATAAGTTTGTTAGATATTAGAGGTTAAGTGTTTTGTTGAAAGATTAATTTGGTTTGCAAAAGTTAATGGGTGGATTTTAGCAGATTAACTAACGAATCGAACCTATTACCGACCCAGTATGCTCATTGAACTTTTTATGTAATGTACTACTCAAACATAAAAAATGTAATGGTATTGAGTGAAGAAACATAATCAAACATCAATTAATTAGTGAATTCCATGTAATGGTATTTCTCTCAACCATTTCATCAAACACACATTATGTATAATCCATTCCACTAAAATTTGCATAAGTCAACGAATTTATTACATGGGAAGGCGTCAATTTGAATACCAAATTAGGCTAAGAACCCATGGACTGACAAATCATTAGATCTTCAGAAATCTTTAAATTCTCCATGTCCGGCAGCTTGGGAACTGAGCAATATTTATCCAAAATGCAAAGTTTGTAAATTCTTAAGGCTTGCCAATAAATACAAATAGCAATCAAAACAAAGAAAACTGTGTCATCCCTAAATGAGGAAAACTATTTTCCAGTAAATTTTTCTTTCGGCCAAAATGAAAAAGACAACATGGAAAATTTATTTCCAAAATCACATTTGTTAATAACAGAATCATAAGCTTACAAAGTTGATTTAGCAATCACAATGATAACACTTTCCTAAGAAAATCAAATTATCCTCCTTAGCTGGAGTTATAAACATCTAGGACAAAAATACAAAATTTGCTCAAGTCACTAAAATCATACCTCAATAAACTATTTAGTCATCATAAAAAAAAATAAAGGGAAATAAATCAAAGCAATTAGAGACAATTAAACTACTTACAACACATGAACCATGTATACAAACAATAAACAAATTAAACATTTCTCATTACCTTTTGATAATTGTTCTCGCAAAGAGATGAGAGATGTTCAAGAGAGCCATTAGATAAACTCCATGGCTTCCTCTCAAGCGACGCTGCCGTTATCGTACCGACGAATCGTTGCTACGTCGGCGGGAGTAGGAGAGAGAGATGACTGCGACCGAGGCCAAGGCCACTTCAGTTAACCAACATTATCATAAATAAACTTACCCACCACAACATACCAACATTTACAGTTTATTTAGAAGCTAAAACAGTAAAAGAGATAATGAAGGTTGATATTGTCACAACTTTGCAACAAAAATGCAAAAATATATTTTTGTAATTATTCTAACGACATTTAACACTTTGTGCTACACTTATTGCTCTGACACCATATGTTTACTCAACAACTTAATTAAAACCTATCAAAATTTAAGGATGAAAGCCAATCAGAATCTTAAACAATCCGACAAGATCTAAGGTTGATAGGGAATCCCAAGTATTTAAAGTAGGTGGGGGAACTTGCAGCATGTAGTTGTACTATATGAAGCCTACCCTACATCAATTAGAAGTAATCTCTCTATAACCAAGCTTTTGCAAAAGTTATCATCACTGTTTACATGATCATCACATGTTTGATATAATATGAAATCAATCATAATGAAAAAATTAACATTATTAGGATAAGCTGATTTGATAAAAACGGGTATGAATATCAAGAGACTTTTGATTAGAAATTCTTCGTCTTTCTCAGATGAAAATCAAGAAACCTATTCTATCCTATTTCTAAAGGGAGGGGGAATGAGACAGATGAACCCAATCCGACATGTTTATATTCAAGTATAAATTCTGTTTAGGTGTTCGTATTGGATATTCATTAGTTGAGTGTATATATGATTGATGGGTTTATGATTGATAACTATAAGCTTATATTATCTCTTTTCATAATAATTTTTTTTCCTTCTCGATTGATAAGTAACCTATATATATATATATATATATATATATATATATATATATATATATATATATATATATTTCACTTGGGTTCTTCCATTACATCGTTGGAGTTCCGTCCCAGTTTTTAAATGATTAGCAGTATGCCTTTTTGTTTCATATGCTATGCAGCTTAATTTGCAGGCGTACTCGCCAATTTCTAAGATAAGTAGACGTGTTGTTAGTAGACATTACATGGTAGGATGAAGTGTAAATTTTGTGAAGTTAGAACAGAGGCAGACATGGCTTTATGTGAAGTTAGGGAAAGTAAACCTACTTCTTCGAAGCATATAGAAACCAAAATTTTAACGGGTAATAAATAAAGGAACACACTTTATGCAGTCCAATTCCAAAAGTAAACCAAGTTAACTAACAAAATACAAAAAGAACATATCAATCAGCTAAAAAAGAAATTTAAACTATGAACTATATAAAACAACATCAAGCATAAACTTTTATGTTCAGATCCAACATCCAACATATACACATATAAATACCTCAAAGAGAAAAAATAACAAAAAGCAAATGTTAGGGTTGCAAAGTGCGGCAACCATAATACCATAATGCGTAAATTGATAAAATTGGTGGCTTTAACTGTGCTCCAAAAAAGGTATTTAGGTCATGCTATATGGAAAGAAAAAAATTGAACATCTTTCTATCGTCTTATTCTGCATATCATTGTCTTTCCTATTCACCTTTTTAATTTATCCTTCGTAATCCACACAAACCATTTTTCTTTATCATCTTCCCAATAAATAAATCCTTTGTAGTGTGATTTCACAAACCTTTTTTCTTTGTTAGGCCAAGTATTCAATCCTTTGTAGTGTGATTTCACAAACCATTTTTCTTTGTTATCTTCCCAATAAACAATTCAAAAATACCAGCCAATTCCCTCCCTCCACCTTGTTTTCTCTAATTGTAGAACTGTAACTCGAAAAAGCATCACATTTATTTGTAACAGAAATTCAAATACACAATCACATTCTCAAAATCCCCGGAAGGTGCTTCAAAAGCTAAAGCACTGGAAAGCTCAAAGGAAGAGATAGTGGAGAAAGAGGCTAAAGAACCAAAGACTTGTGACTATTGTCTGAAATTCAAGACTGAGGTGGCAGGACCCAGTGTGTTGTTTTATGGATAATCTTGTCATTTTAATTACTGTATTTGAGAATGAAGCACATAAGTACATAATCTATCTAAAAAAGGAAATTACAGTAGCAAGTATGTGAAACATAAGAAATAATCTTGAATTTCAGACATCCATGTTGAATTGAGCATCTCCACTCTCAAAAGTTATGCGGTTATGCCTAACAAATTGAATATTCCAATAGTCTATTTAAGCATCAGTTCTAAATTAGTAACACCACTAAATTCTGTAAAAATAAATAAATAAATAATAAACACAACTGTAGGTGCTAAACTTATGCTTCAAAGAAAGGGAACTTGTTTTTTAGTAAATAACAAAACAAAATCTAAGGATACAAAAATAACATAAAAATGTTCAACCACAATCATTGCTAAACTATATCTCTCTACTTGTAATATAGCTAGCATTCAGAATTTAAAAAAAATCACTCTCCGTCCCTAAAAAAGAGTTAAGACATACTGTAATAACCCGATATTTTCAATATAAAATAAATAAAAAATTTTACATATAAATTTTTTTTTTGATGAAGAGAATAAGTGTCAAGTAATGTGCATGTATTTATGTGATAAATAAAATTTATTTATTTCATGAATAGTTTCAAATAATTTTTTTTAGAATTTTTGACCATTATAAAATATATTCTTATAATAATTAATTTTATAGTAGAAATGTCTTTATTAATTATTTTCCATAAAAATATGATTTTTGTATTATTTAAATAATATCTGAAATGATTATTGAAATTATTATAATTATTATTTTATTATATGAATTTGTTCAGAATAATTAAGTTAATGATTTTAACTTAATTATTGATGTTATATATGAAGGATAAATCAGATATGAAATCCAAACCCTAAATTTAGGTATTGATCAAGGGATGAGAATAATAATATAATATTAATTATATTTTAATTTTTCAGTGCTATAAATATGTACTATAAATGTGTAGACTGATAATGGTTGGCCAAATATGGTAAATTATGTCATGACCCTCATATCGTGTTATTAAACCCTAATTGTCGAACTCAGTTATGAGTTCGAGAATGTGTAGTAATTGTGTTATATGAATTTTATTGCGTATTATATAATTGCTATAATTAGGAGAAACCCTAATTTTTATTTGAAAGCCCTAGTTTGTTAAAATTAGAAACCCTAATTACTGTTTTAGTAAATTATAATGATAATTAGGAAATCCTAATTATTAATTTGGGAACCCTAATAGTATTAAGGAACCCTAATTTTCTATTAAAAATCCTAATTTCAAATTAGTGTGTTTAATTAAAATTTTATTATACTTTAATTTTTAATTGTCCAAACCCTAGAAATAATTTAGGAAACTTTAAGATGTAAAATCTAGTGAATAAATCCTAGATTCAATAGCATTGGACAAGAATACCCTTGAAATCAAAAATAATTACCAAAATACCCTTTTTGTCCCATTATTACATTATTGTTGTCCAAATCTTATCAAATCTTGCAAGCCACCCTAGTCTATAAGATATGAGCCTACAAGCTACAATATCAGCCATGTGATCAACCAAGTGCATTGCATGCATGTTTTATATAGAATCCAAGAGAGAAAAAGCCTCATTCAAGCTCATTTTGCACAAATACTAATCCAAGACTTTCTCTATCTAAAACCCACGAGATTACCTTGCTAGATAAGTCATAAATCAAGCCCCACTAACACCAACATCGAATCAGAAGCATAGAAATCAGATTTTTTCATAAAAAGGTACAAAACCCTAATTTACAATCTGATCTTGAAGGCCATGTTAGATGTTATGATTTATTGTTAAAACATGTTATTTGTAGTCCATATAGTTGATCGGGGTTGGTATTTGTTAGACCCATAATATCAAAGTGCTCAAAATTAAGTTTTTCAAGAATCTGAAAATTATAAAAATCAGGGTCTGACAGTGAATGTCAGTCCCCATAGATTTTGATCTGTTATGTGTTTTTGTGTTTTTAAAGTTTGTACTTGCAGTCTGTTAGGAGATCTTTAATATGAAACTTGAATCAAGGTCATACCATGTACAGATTGAAAGTTATGGCTGGTCAAACATCGTTGACCGACCATGACTTTCAGTTTCTGGAAAACCCAGATCGTGCCCAGAAGGCTCTGACAAGATTTTTATGGGCTCGGATCTGGAAGTGTTTTGATGTTTTGTTATGGTTATGGAATCTAAGTTGTATTTTGGTATATGTACTACATTATTATGCCTTAAAATCTCCTAATCATCAAGCAGAGTGAATATAGTGTCTGGTCAAAGTAGGTAAAACGATCACGTTTTCTGTTTCTGGGTAACCCAGAAAAACAGATGAACGTTATCTATGACAGACTTTGACCGGACGAGATCTTCTTGTTGTGTTGTTGTTTTAGTGATATTTTATTATAGACGTGTAGTATTCCATGTGGTCTACAACCTGGAACTCTTAGATCACAAAAACATCACACGAACAACATGTAGTGGATGTTCAAAAGTGGTCACTCGAGATTGTTCATCATTTCTGGGTAACCCAGAAATGAAGAACATCTCTGACATCCTTTTTAATTTCTTAGATCTTGCAGTTTAATGATGTTTAGACTTGAACCTAGCTTAATTAATGGACCTTGATAGATAATCTACCCAGCTCGACGTCTAGACCGACCATATCATCAACAGATTTCATGTTAGAAGGTCAACAAAAGCGTTGACCGGCCATGACTGACAATTCTAGGCAACCCAGAATTGCTCTGACAGTTACTTTGTGATTTTATATCTTGCAGAGATGTAGTTGTTTGACCTAGTTTATTGTTGGTTCTTGTAGTACTACATTAGTACTACAAGATCAAAGCTCTAGAACACCCAGAAACATAATAGGCACCGAATTACGCTTGGTCAAAGTAGCTCACGCGAACACTGAGTATGAACACCTGGGTTTCTCAAGAACACCTAAGGCGACAGATTCTGTCGCCAAAGGGCTTTAGCGACAGACATAATGAAATTAATTAATTTAATTTTTAAAAATCCTTTAAAAATAGTAAATAAATTCTGAAAATTACAAAAATAGTTTTAAAAATTATTTTAAGTTATAAAAATTAACTTTTGATAATTTGGCATATTTTTCATAAATATTGATATTTATTTAGAAATTATTGGGATTTAAATTACTTAATAAATGCATTAAATAAATTAATTAAAAATGATTTTATTGTATTAAAAATCATTTTAAGTAAATAATAAGGTATTTAATAATATTTTAAGTTATAAAACATAACTTTTAATATTTTAAGATAAGTTTCATTAATTATTAAATATTAATGATATTAGATTTATTTAGTAATTATATTAAATAAATTAATTAAAAATGATTTTAATATTATAAAAATCATTTTAAATGAAAATAAATAGTTTAAAAATATTTAAGTTATAAAATATAACTTTTGATATTTAAAGGTAAATTTCATTAATAATTAAATATTAATGATATTAAGTTTATTTAATAATTATATTAAATAAATAGTTTAAAAATGGTTTTATTGAATTAAAAATTATTTAAAAAGGAAATAAATGAATTAAAAATATTTTAAGTTATAATCAATGACTTTTAATATTTTGATAAATAATAAATTAATATTTTAATATTAATGGTAATTATTTAAATATGATTTTAAATGTTTTAAAAATATCATTTAAGGGTAATATTAATACTTTAAAAATATTTTGAGTTATTATAAATAACTTTAATATTTGACAATGGTGTCATTAATAGTTTAATATTAATTAAATATTAATGATAATAGAATTAATGAATATTTAAATCATTTAATAATGATTCCGATGTTTGAAAATTCATGATAAATTATAATAAATATTTAAAAATTATTGTAAGTCATTTTAAAAATAATATGCCTGATATTTTCAGTTATTGAACTACATGATAGAGTTTTAGACTCGATAATTACCCGATAAAGCCGTTGGTACACCGAAATGTTTCAGAAATTGATCTGAAGTTAGATAATTTGACTTGATAAGTGTTTATTTGTGATTCAATGGTTGTTAAACATATGTGACAATGTGATTAGATAATGTGCTGACTACAATAAGCAGTGCTATATGTTACGATATATTATTCTAACCAAACGAATGATATTATTACTGATAGGTCGCTATATAAAAGATTAATCTAAGTTGCGTTATTATAAGCAGCAGCTCAGGCAAGTATCTAAACTATCCTTTACATTGTGCAAGTATCCTACCTTTGCATTTCCTTTATGCAATGGGCATGAGTAAGAATGTTTGAGAATTATATTATTACTGTACAGATTATTAACCCTATACTATACACACTCATTGCTTATCAACATGTTAGTATATGGTAATTCATATATATATTCTGTTCGTTAATTTCTATAAATGGTTATACAAGTGTCCCCACTTGGATAATCATTGTATTTAATCACATGTTGATACACCTTTGTCAATTACCCGTATATACATATGTTGAATTATAGATTATTGTTGAACAAGACAAAACCTTTGATTTGGAACCAGACAAGTATGAACATCCCGAGAACGGGAAAACTTTTTATGCACCCAAGGTGGACAGAGTGAACGATACTATCATTTTGGCATGTTGTATTGATCAATACAGGGCATAACGGGCTGATCACCCCCGTGCCCGTAAGTTATGACGGTTTGCAGATGAATTTCTGCAAAACCTATTCGAAAATTGAAAATAATGTTCATAGTATGTCACCTAAACCCCAATTATAGTCATTACGTTGTTTCAAAAATTTGATAGAGAGTTGTTATGTTATTATTATCGGTTCAGATTACTTCACAACTATTGACTTGTTGTAGAAGAGTAGTACAAAGAAAACATTTAACCCTTTCAGCTAATATTTATAATTGTTATTACTTGTTGGGCACTCAAATGCTCACTCTTGCTTAAATTAAATGTTTTCAGTTAAGTATGATCAACAAGAAGGCTCAGGGAAGAACAAGGGGAAAGGAAAGCTGTTCGAATGAGATTTCTAATATGTTGTGTAATAATTATAGTTTATTAAGACAATGTTACTTATTATCTATGATGTAATGAATGTTTAAAGGTCTAGTACCTGGGAGTAAACTTTGATGCATATGTAAATTAAGTTTGAATTTTATATTATTGTTATTATTATTAGTATTATTCAGCTTATAGAAATGGTATCGTGAAGCACCGAGTTCGGGTTTCAAGTACCCGAATTTGGGGGCGTCACAGGTTGGTATCAAAGCTTTAGGGTTAGAAACCTTAGGTGGAATCGACCTTAGGCTATAACCTTAGGACAGAGGGAAACGTTAAAAATACAGATAACTCATATAGAGTTTAAAAGGAGATGAATTAAATAAATTCATCGTTAAACAAAATAAAAGATAACTCTTATAAAACTATTGTTTGTTATGTGTATATACTATATGCTAATCAGGATAATTTATGTGTGTAGATGTCTGGTGGAAAAGGCTTGTTATATGCTTATAGCATGAAGGAGGATCAAATCCATACACCCGAGCTAATATCGAAGCCAATAGCTGAAATAGAGGCTCACAATGAAACCAACTCGGATGAGGTGGTGGTATTGGAAAACGTAGTACCAGACCCGGGCTGACAGATAGTGATACAGACACTAAAGTTGAAGCTGATCAAGCATCAACGAAGGTGCAGGATCTGAGGAACAAGTTTTCTTCTCTGGAAAAGCTGTGGGAAATAGAAAAGCTGCTAAACAGTCAACTGCGTCAGGCGTTAATAAAAACAATGGAAGAACAAGATAAGCTTAAAATCTAAATTGATCAGATGGGAGCCTCAAGCAACACATCGTGTGCAGCTTCGAGTAAGAAGGGAAAAAGAAAGATAGAAGACCATGACATAGGAAAACCCGATAAGAAGAAAGGAAAAAGAAAGAGAAAAGATTGTGATTTAGAAAATAAGTAGGATTAGTAGTTGATTATGTATGTTTGATAAGATATATGTATAATGTAATGTTCCCAACTTTTGTATTAGTCAAGGTTGTAAATCCCAACTTTTGTAGTCACAAAGGGATAGCTGATGTTTAAAGCATTATGTGTTATGCTATGTAAAATATTCGTTGAATGAATATGAATCTAAGTTTGTGTAAGACCCCAACTTTTATAAATAAAGATGAATTTTCTATAAATATCATTTTTGAATATTATGGAGTTAATTTGATATAATGTTATAGTTGTGGGTAATATTTATAAATTTTGCAAAGTACGCAAGTTGTTATATAATATTCGATTGGTCGGGGAATATTCGTTTTAACAGGGAATATTCGTACAACGACACAATCATTGGTGGACCCCACAACAGAATTATTGTCTGATTGAGAAAACGACAAAAATATTTTGTTAAAAATAACGGCGGAAGTTTTACCATTGATACTGTTGAACTACTCGGTAGTAAAAGTACAGTAATACATGTGGTTGCATAGTAGCACACGGTATTGATTATTAATGCTTATGTGAGAAGTCACTCAGTTTGATTCAATTATTGTCAGTTAATAATATGAATTATTTATCGATAATGAATGTGACAACCCCAAAATAGGTCCATTCCATCCAACCTATTCTGAGTCGTCAAATACATGGTACAGAAAACAACTATAACTTTATTACAACAAATGTCGTGCAAAATACAACAACACATATGCTGTGAGTTTGGATACAAATATATACCAAATGTGACTCATGTCCCAACCGTGGACAACACCTCACAATGACACCTTACATAAAGGTATAGTCAAAAACTGTTTTAGAAATTAGAATCTTTGGGAAGTGCTCAAGGAAACCTTTGTACATGGGAGGCCATACTTCTAGGTTATGATAGATATCATATGGCCACAGAATTATCCTTGGTTGACCCAATAGACCCCAAAGAAAAATGAGAAGATTACTATCATATTCTTCCTAATGGTGAGTCTTCTCTTGACTTATCATTATCTCCATTGTCTCTAATTGAGAATTATACTTCAAACAAACACCAAGATTATATAGGTAGTGCTCGTAAATATACTCAGCAAGTGGATGAGCACAATCCTGTCTTATGATGACACAAGGTTGTATGTCATTAGACATCTTATATGATAGTGGCAAAACACCTTTCCAACGTTGGGTTCGCTTCACCCTAGATGATTCACCAAGTATAACTACTAAATGATGTATACAACACTTTTCTATACTGCTTAGGGGGAACCTCCACAGCTAGAGACCACCGTTCTATTTTTCCGTTACCCTCGCTCGACCCAGCTACACTCTTATTACCTGAAAGGAATTGTGAAACAGAAGGGTGAGAACAACTAGCCCAGTAAAGAATATCATGACTAAAGATAAATAAGTTATCAATAGCCTTCAACAGAATTAAATCAGAGATTTAGAACATATGGTAGATGATAAAAATTTCAACCATAGTTGCAGCGGAACGAGCAATCCATTAGAAGAGTCAAATAGACTACAAAGTCTATTATCTTCTCCATGTTAAAAATCCACCAACAATGTTTTATCCTTGTAACATCAATCAACAATTCTGGTCCACAATCATATGAATAACTCATAATCATAATTGTAGTTCTAAATTCCTCTTTTCATCCAGGACGAAGATAATTTTTATCATCTATCTTTACCTGAAACATCAAAGATCATGGTTACACCAAATCACAGTTCATGTTTGTGACGCCCCCAAAATAGGTATACAACACCTATTCTGAGTCGCCAAATACATGGTACAGAAAGCAAACTACAACTTCAATAATACAATTATCGTGCAAAATATGACAACACATACTGAGAGTTTAAATACAAATATTATCTTCTGGACAATATCCACACTCAAATAAATCCTCATTACAATTATTCAAACACTATTTTACAAAAATAGTGAGGACTTCTAAAATATCTTTCTAGAACCATCACTCCATACCCCGACTAGATCCTGCTATGTTCTCACCTCCTGAGAAGAAAAATAGAACAAAAAGGAAAAGGGTGAGCTCAACTAGCCCAGTAAAGAACATTATGACTAAGATAATATACAACAAATTATCGTTAGTCTTCAACAGGGAAAAATCTGATAGAATATAATCGACAACAAGTTTTAGATCAACAACTGCAGCGGAAACAACAAACCATTAGAAGAGTCAAGTAGAGAAAGAATTCTACTATCTTCTAAGATTTAAAAGTCCATCATCAATATTTTATCCCTGTAACATCAATTAATAATCATCTTTATCCAAATATTCATCTTTGCACTACAGGCCAAAGATATTCATTTGTATCACCTGTCAGTCATGTTCATCTCAACAACTGTTCATCTTTGCACTACAGGCCAAAGATATTCATCAAGTAATCATACATCTTTGCACTACAGGCCAAACATATTCAGTAATATCATCATTTAGGACTGAGGATGATGAAAAATATCTTAAAAAGAACGAATCCAGTGAGACAACAGGACAAATAGTAGGGATTCGTATAACAGTTTATCCAAGATCAATAATACTTCATATTAATCAATTGTGAAGTAGAATTCAAAAATAAAGATAAAAACATAGATACAATCAAAGATAATAACCATAATAGATATTTTGGACAAAAAGAGAAAATTTTATTTTTTGGTGAATAGTGTCGTATTCGTGAATAGATCCGTATACGTTAATAGTAACGTATACGTGAATAGTAACTCCGACACAAAAAGTTCCAAATTTGATAAAAACTCATATCAATATTTCAGCATAATGATATTGAAGAAAATAATATCATTAAGAAGAAAATAATATCCCTTACCTCAAAATATCAGTACTTCTGGTCGGAATACCGGTATAAGACTGAAAGAAACTTGCTCTGATGAATAGAAACTCTCAAAGTATCTAAATACTCACAAAATACACTCAATAATCTAGAGAGAGTAAGAGAGAAAACTTGTTTCTGGTGTGATTTTCAATTCTAACTTAGCTCTCTATTTATAGGAAAATGTTAGCACGCCGAAGCAGACTTAACCTGCAACCTGATGGCTTTACCTGCTACTATTCCCACCCACCACATTTGAATAAAAATCTCAGCACATTTCTTCACCAACCAAGAGTGGGGCCCACCAATTCTAGAATTTTTTATCAAAATGATAAACTCCGAAAATTTAACAATTTCTGAACCAGTCATCTCGTAAAATTCATAATAAATCATACGTTCATTTTTTATGGTTCAAAATTTGTGGACATATACTCAACTTATATATGTATAACATATCCAAAAAGTATCACGATACAACGGTCGGATTAAAAATTATAACCCCCGCAAAATATCTCAAAAACCCTGATTTTTAATACCTCCATTCCGACAAAAATACTGATAAAAACCTCAATATTAACTCCTTCATTTTTAACCACAAAAATATATCCCTCATTAATATCCACATAAAATAAATATTTCCTTATCATATGAACCAATAATTAATTATTCACAAATAATATTACAGAATCACATTTATGACAACCAGGCCGTTCCCAGGAAAGAAGGGGCTTTCCAATAAGGATTTCTCCTTACTGGCGCGCAATTAGATGACCAAATCTCTCCTTAGACAGAACTTTCTAGACATTGCCAATAATGTTATCTAATAATATTATTCAAATAATATGAATTATTGATCTGATAATGGAAAATACTGTGCAGCAATAATTATTGAAACAACAATAATATAAAATATCAACGCAACAATTATTGAATCAATAAAATAAAATATTGAACAATAACTACTGTAACAATTACTGAGTAGTGTCTTCTTACGTAAGAATCAATAATTGGTGCAATACCGTGTGCTACTGTATTTTAACCACCGGGTATTCCAACAGTATTAACGGTAACAACTACGCCGTTATTTATAAATAACTTATACTTTTCGTTTTCTTCATCTAATCGTTTTTCGTTTGGGGCCCACACAAGGCTGCGCCGTCGTACGAATATTCCCCGACAGCAAGAATATTCCACGACCAAACGAATATTCCCCGACAAAATGAATATTTTATAACCACTTGCTTATTTTGCAAAATTTGTACATTTCACCCATAACCAAAGTATTATATCAAATTAACCCCTTATTATTCACAATAATATTTAGAGAAAATTTGATTTTATTCATTAATAAGTTGGGGTCTTACAACCTCCCCTCCTTATGAAATTTCGTCCTCGAAATTGACGTACGTACCTGATGTTTCAAAAAGGTGAGGATACCTCGCTTTTATTTCTGATTCTAACTCCTAGGTCATTTCTTCAATAGCATGGTTTCTCCACAAAACTTTAACTTGTGGTATAACCTTCGTGCGTAGGACATGCTTTTTCCTATCCAAGATCTTAATAGGTACCTCCTCGTACGTTAAATCTTCAGCTATCTCGTCTGGTTCTAACTCAATAATGTGGTTTGGGTTTTTAACATATTTACGAAGCATAGACATGTGAAAAACATTATGACCACGAGACATGCTTGGAGGTAATGCGAGTCTATATGCCACATTTTCTATTCGCTCAAGAATCTCAAATGGACCAACAAATCTTGGATTGAGCTTTCCTCTCTTCCCAAATCTTGTAACTCCCTTCCATGGTGCAACACGTAATAATACATGATCCCCAATATTAAATTCCACGTCCTTCCGATGAAGATCCGCATAACTCTTTTGTCGATCCTGTGCCGTTTGTATACGTTGTTGAATCGTTTGGATCTTCTCTGTAGTAATGCCTACCAACTCTGGTCCCAACAATGTTGCTTCACCCACCTCGTCCCAGCATACTGGAGAACGACATTTTCTTCCATACAACGACTCGAATGGAGCCACACCTATGCTCGCCTGATAACTGTTGTTGTAGGAGAATTCCACCAATGGTAGGTACTTATCCCAACTCCCTTTGAGATCTAGGACACAAACTCTTAATAGATCTTCAAGAGTTTGAATAGTCCTCTCTGATTGTCCGTCCGTTTGAGGATGGTATGCCGAACTGAATCGTAAATCCGTGCCCATAGCTTTCTGCAAGCTAACCCAAAATCGTGAAGTGAATCTTGGGTCACGATCCGAAACTATGGATACTGGCATGCCATGCAATCTCACAATCTCGTTCACGTACATACTAGCAAGACGTTCAAGGGAATAAGTCTCACGTATCGGCAAGAAATGAGCGGACTTGGTTAATCTATCAACAATAACCCAAATCGCATCTATGCCTTGAGAAACCTTGGGAAGACCCGTAACAAAATCCATAGTAATGTGTTCCCACTTCCATTTCGGAATCTCAAGTGGTTGCAATGGACCCTTTGGTACTTGATGCTCCGCTTTTACACGTTGACAAGTTAAACATCTCGAGATAAACTCCGCGATCTCTCTTTTCATATTGCTCCACCAAAATGTATGTCGAAGATCGTGATACATTTTGGTACTCCCAAGATGGAATACAAACGGTGTGTTGTGTGCCTCCATCATTATTCTATGCTTCAAGTCAAAATCGTTAGGAACACAAAGTCTGGAGTTGACTCGAAGTATTCCTTCTTCATCGATTCTTGCTTCTGGAATAGCACCTTCTTGCACTTTCTTCTTCATACGCATCAGCTCCATGTCCGTAGCTTGAGCAGCTTTAACTTTATCGATTAAAGTCGGTTCTACTCGTATATTTGATATCATCATGTGGGTACTTGGAGCCTTCATCTCTATCTCCATCATTTGCAAGTCATACAAAATGGGACTTTGTGTTAACAACATTGCACTCGTACCCGCATATGATCTTCTGCTCAATGCGTCAGCTACTACGTTTGCTTTTCCAGGATGATATTGGATCGTATGATCGTAATCTTTCAACAGCTCGAGCCAACGTCGCTGCCGCATGTTGAGTTCCTTTTGGGTGAAGAAATATTTGAGACTTTTATGATCTGTATAGATCTCCACTTTCTCCCCATACAGGTAGTGTCTCCAGATCTTCAACGCAAAAACGACTGCTGCCAACTCCAAATCATGAGTAGGATAATTCCTCTCATATTCCTTGAGTTGTCGTGAGGCATAGGCTATGATTTTCCCATGTTGCATAAGAACACATCCTAACCCTTTGCCTGAAGCATCGCTGTAGATAACAAATCCATCCGAACCAGATGGTATTGTCAGAACAGGTGCCAAAATGAGTCTCCTCTTGAGTTCTTGGAAACTCTTCTCGCATTCCTCACTCCATATGAATTTTGTATCTTTCCGAGTCAGCTGAGTTAACGGAGTAGCGATTCGAGAAAATCCTTCCACAAATCTCCGATAATAACCAGCTAAGCCTAGAAAGCTACGTACTTCGGTTACCGACTTCGGTTGCTCCCAACTTTGTATGGCTTCAATCTTCGCCGGGTCGACAGATACTCCATGTTTTGACACCACGTGCCCAAGTAATACTACTTCCTCAAGCCAGAACTCGCATTTCTTCAATTTGGCATATAGCTTATTTTCACGAAGCCTTTGCAGTACCAGCTTCAAATGGCACTCATGATCTTCACGGCTTTTGGAATAGATGAGGATGTCATCAATAAAGACAACAACGAACTGATCCAAATATTCTTTGAATACACAGTTCATCATATCCATGAAGGCAGCAGGAGCATTAGTCAATCCAAAAGACATGACTAAGAATTCATAATGCCCGTACCGAGTTCTGAAGGCAGTCTTTGAAATATCCTCAGTTTTAATCTTCAGCTGATGATATCCATAACGAAGGTCGATCTTTGAAAAGAATTGTGTTCCTTGTAACTGGTCGAACAGGTCATCAATGCGAGGTAGCGGATACCTATTCTTGATGGTGACATGGTTCAATTCTCGATAGTCAATACAAAGTCGCATACTCCCGTCTTTCTTCTTTACGAATAAAACAGGAGCACCCCAAGGAGACGTACTAGGACGAATAAAACCGATGTCCAACAACTCCTGTAGTTGGACTTTTAACTCCTGAAGTTCAATAGGAGCCATTCGATATGGAGTTTTAGAAATGGGCTTTGTACCGAGTTCAAGGTCAATAAAGAATTCAACTTCACATTCTGGGGGTAGACCAGGAAGTTCTTCAGGAAATACATCGGGAAATTCTCTAACAATAGAAATATTATTCAAATCTGACTTGTCTTTGTTCAAATCCATAACATGGGCTAAGAAAGCTTGACATCCGTTTTTCAATAAACGAATAGCTTTGTGGCTTGATATGACAGTGACTGATTTTAGTGGTTTAGTAGTTTGAATTCGTATGACAGGTTGGTTAGGAATATGAAAACTAACAACCTTACGAAAACAATCAATTTTAGCATGATGAGTGGTTAACCAATCAATTCCTAAAATCACATCAAAAGCAAGTATCTTTAAAGAGATAAGATCAACAGGTAATGTGATAGTGCCAACTTGGATCATGCAAAATTTATAAACTGTAGATGTAACGAAGGTTTCACCCAACGGAGTTTCAACAGATAAGTTAAAGTCCAATTTCTCCGGAGTCAAGTTTAAACGTTGAGCACAAGCAGGAGAGATAAAGGAATGGGTAGAACCAGTATCTAGTAAAGTATAAACTTCGCAAGAATTCAAGATCAGCTTACCCGTGATCACCTCGTTCGGGTTTCTCGCGTTTTTGGCCAGTCACGACAAACGCCCTTCCAGAAACCGCTGATTTCGACTTATCCGGGACAACTTTTGGAGTCACCATCCCCACTGAACTTGGTTTTGCTACAGAACACTCTCGAGCTATATGACCCTCCTTTCCACAGTTATAACATACCTTAGATTGTTGTGGGCAGTTTGGGCTGATATGTCCCTCTTTCCCACATTTGTAACATACGACCGGTGGTCGTTCTCCTCCCCTAGAAACAGTTGATGTTTGTGCTGACGTCTTTACGTTATCATTGTTGTACCTTCTCTTCTTGAAATCTCCTCTCGACTCGCTCCTTCTATTATCACGACCACGATTACCACCAGAGTGGTTACCGCTTTTGTCCGAATGTTTTCCTCCCTGCTGGTTTTCATTGCTTCGATGACTGCCGCCACCAGTATGACCCTGATTGTGGTCCCTCGGTTGCACATACTCATTATCTCGCTCTAATAATTGATCCCTGTTTACAACATCTGAATATAAAGAAAATTTATGAGAGATAAGATATTACCGAATCTCGGATTTTAGACCTCTCAGAAACATCCTTGTCATTCGTTCCTCATTTTCGACCAAATGAGGTGCAAACCTGGATAACTCTGTAAACTTCGCCTCGTACTGGGACACCGTCATGTTGTTTTGTTCCAGTCTGATAAACTCCACCTCCTTCATATGACGAATACTTTCAGGAAAGTACTTGTCATTGAACAGTTTTTGAAATGTTTCCCAAGACATGTTGAGTGCGTCAGGCTGGGTACGCTTCACAGACTCCCACCAGTAATCTGCCTCACCGCGGAACATAAAGGTGGCGAATGGAACCTTCTGTTCCTCTGTGTATCCCAAGACATCGAATATCTTGGTAATTTGCTTGACCCACGTTTCCGCCATGATCGGATCCGGCTTTCCCTTAAATTCTGGTGGTCCCAAATCTTTGAACTGCTTAGCTGTGACAAACCGCTCGTTGTTATCATTTCCACCCGTATTCTGCACACGAGTCTCCCTTGTCTGATTTTGCATGAACTGCAAAAAGCTCCTAAATATTCCATCATTCATCGTTTACTCGGTAACGTTGTTTACAGGAGGAATATTGCCTTCCTGTTGCACGTTCCCCTGGGTGGTGATCAAAGGTGTCTCCACGGTCTGATTTACTCCATTATTAACGTTCTCAGCTGTCATTCTTAAATACTGCCACAAAACAAGGGTTAATAGTCATGTCATATATTATCCCTATACTCTGACCGACCAAATAAACACCAAATAAACTTAGTCAGGTCATACTAGCGAAGGAATTCCCCGTCTCTCCCCTCCTAGTTCTTGTCTCACATCTCAGCCAGGGATCATATCCCTAAGCTCTGATACCAACTGTGACGCCCCCAAAATAGGTATACAACACCCATTCTGAGTCGCCAAATACATGGTACAGAAAGCAAACTACAACTTCAATAATACAATTGTTGTGCAAAATACGACAACACATACTGAGAGTTTAAATACAAATATTGTCTTCTGGACAATATCCACACTCAAATAAATCATCATTACAATTATTCAAACACTATTTTACAGAAATAGTGAGGACTGCTAAAACATCTTTCTAGAACCATCACTCCATACCCCGACTAGATCCTGCTATGTTCTCACCTCCTGAGAAGAAAAATGGAACAAAAAGGAAAAGGGTGAGCTTAACTAGCCCAGTAAAGAATATTATGACTAAGATAATATACAACAAATTATTGTTAGTCTTCAACAGGGAAAAATCTGATAGAATATAATCGACAACAAGTTTTAGATCAACAACTGCAGGGGAAACAGCAAACCATTAGAAGAGTCAAGTAGAGAAAGAATTCTACTATCTTCTAAGATTTAAAAGTCCATCATCAATATTTTATCTCTGTAACATCAATTAATAATCATCTTTATCCAAATATTCATCTTTGCACTACAGGCCAAAGATATTTATTTGTATCACCTGTCAGTCATGTTCATCTCAACACCTGTTCATCTTTGCACTACAGGCCAAAGATATTCATCAAGTAATCATACATCTGTGCACTACAGGCCAAAGATATTCAGTAATATCATCATTTAGGACTGAGGATGATGAAAAATATCTTAAAAAGAACAAATCCAGTGAGACAAGAGGACAAATAGTAGGGATTCGTATAACAGTTTATCCAAGATCAATAATACTTCATAATAATCAATTGTGAAGTAAAATTCAAAAATAAAGATCAAAACATGGATACAATCAAAGATAATAACCATAATAGATATCTTGGACAAAAAGGGAAAATTTTATTTTTCGGTGAATAGTGCCGTATTTGTGAATAGTACCGTATACGTGAATAGTAACGTATACGTGAATAGTAACCCCGATACAAAAAGTTCTAAATTTGATAAAAACTCATATCAATATTTCAGCATAATGATATTGAAGAAAATAATATCATTAAGAAGAAAATTGTAACGCCCCCAAAATAGGTCCATTCCATCCAACGTATTCTGAGTCGCCAAATACATGGTACAGAAAACAACTATAACTTTATTACAACAATTGTCGTGTAAAATACAACAACACATATACTGTGAGTTTGGATACAAATATATACCAAATGTGAATCATGTTCCAACCGTGAACATCACCTCACAATGACACCTTACATAATGGTATAGTCAAAAACTATTTTAGAAATTAGAATCTTTGGGAAGTGCTCAAAGAAACCTTCGTACATGGGAGGCCATGCGTCTAGGTTATGATAGATATCATATGGCCATGGAATTATTCTTGGTTGACCCAATAGACCCCAAAGAAAAATAAGAAGATTACTATCATATTCTTCCTAATGGTGAGTCTTCTCTCGACTTATCATTATCTCAACTGTCTCTAATTGAGAATTATACTTCAAACAAACACCAAGATTATATAGGTAGTGCTCGTAAATATACTCAGCAAGTGGATGAGCACATCCCTGTCTTATGATGACACGAGATTGTATATCATTAGACATCTTATATGATAGTGGTAAATCACCCTTCCAACGTTGGGTACACCTTAACCTATTGGATTCACCAAATAAAACTACTAAATGAACTTTTCTATACTGCTTCGGAAGAACATCCACAGCTAGAGACCACCGTTCTATTTCCCCGTTACCCTCGCTCGACCCAGCTACACTCTTATTACCTGAAAGGAATTGTGAAGCAAAAGGGTGAGCACAACTAGCTCAGTAAAGAATATCATGACTAAAGATAAATAAGTTATCAATAGCCTTCAACAGTAATAAATCAGAGATTTAGAACATATGGTAGATGATAAAACTTTTCAACCATAGTTGCAGCGGAACGAGCAATCCATTAGAAGAGTCAAATAGACCATAAAGTCTATTATCTTCTCCATGTTAAAAGTCCACCAACAATATTTTATCCCTATAACATCAATCAACAGTTCCTTTCCACAATCATATGAATAATTCATAATCATAATTGTGATTCTAAATTTCGTATCCAAGACGAAGATAATTTTCATCACCTGTCTTTACCTGAAACATCAAAGATCATGGTTATACCAAATCACAGTTCCTGTTCATAATCATACTAATAAATTCATCTTTGCACCACGGGCCAAAGATATTCATCAACAGTTCATCTTTACACTACATGCCAAAGATATTCAACAACAAGTCATCTTTGCACTACGACCAAAGATATTCATCAACAACTCATCTTTGCACTACAGGCCAAAGATATTCCTCAGTAGTTCATATTTGCACTACAGGCCAAATATATTATTATCTCAAAGAAATATATAATCATTTCAGAATTTATATAACCAATAATTATAACCATGTTGATCATTTCACCTTTGCACTTAAGCTAAAGATATTCAATTATAAATTCAATGGTCATGATCATACCAGTCAACAATTCAACTTTACACTACTGGCCAAAGAGAACCCATAGTCATGATCGTACCAAAAATTTACCCATCTTTACACTCAAGTCAAAGAGAAATATCATCACTAGGGTTATAAAACTGTTATATATGATAATAAAAAAATAATATGATCAACATATAGTTTTAATCTCAAGAGTAATATTCATAAATCAACTATAATTTGGTTAGAAAAAGAAACCAATTTTGTCATTAATAGTAACTCGTGAATAGTAACCCATAAATAGTAACTTGTGAATAGTAACTCGTGAATAGTAACTCGTGAATAGTAACTCATGAATAGTAACTCATGAATAGTAACCCCGACATGAAAAGTTCCAAATTTGATAAAAATTTCTAACCAATATTTCGGCATAATGATATTGAAGAAATAATATCATTTTCGAATAAAATAACATCCCTTACTATCCCTTACTATCCCTTACAATCCCTTACCTCAAAAGAGCAGTACTTCTGACTGGAATAACGCTGAATGAACTTGCACCGTATAGCAACACTCAAGATATCAAAATACTCACAAGAATACGCTCGATATATAGAGAGAGAAATAGAGAGAAAACTTCAGTTTCTGGTGTGATTTTCAATTCTAACCTAAGCACCTATTTATAGGAAATTGCTTAAAACACCAAAGTAGAAAATTGAATATAATAATATATTTATAACCAAATTTTCCTTAGCCCACCACATCAAAAACATATTTTTCACACAAATGCACCAAAAATGCAAAACATGTTTTAAACAATTTTTGTAACAAAAATCAATTCAGACTCAATAATTCGGAACTTCAATAATTCGTAATAAATAGTCCTTTTATCAGAAAATTCGAATCTCGCGAGTTTTTATAGGAAATTCAATTCTCTACAACTTTGCAGAAGAAAGTTTTTCTAAATTTCAAACAGAAATTGACTGAAATCCACAAACGGATAATTTTACAGTCTATAATAAATTTTCGGTCAAGAATTGTGTCCACCAACACACAAAACATGTGTTAAACAATTAATCCAACAAAAATACTCTTCCTCCTCATTTATTTATATATCCCACATTCATTGTAAAAATATCACCATTAATATATTATTAAAATAATATATTTAAATAAATTATTTTATCAGAAAAAATAAAATATTTATTTTTAACGATTGTCACATTAAAATTTTTCTCCATCTATATCCACATAAAATTAATATTTTCATCATCATATAAATTAATAATTAACTATTCACAAATAATATTACAGAATCACATTACTGACAACCAGGCAGTTCCCAGGAAAGAGGGGGCTTTCCAATAAGGATCTCTTCCTTACTGGCGCGCAATTAGATGACCAAACCTCTCCTTAGACAGAACTTTCTAGACATTGCCAATAATGTTATCTAATAATATTATTCAGATAATATGAATTATTGCTCTGATAATAGAAAATATTGTGTAGTGACAATTATTAAAACAACAGTAATATAAAATATCAACGCAGCAATTATTGAATCAAAAAAATAAAATACTGAACAGTAATTACTGTAACAATTATTGAGTAATGCCTTCTTACGTAAAAATTAATAATTGGTGCAATACCGTGTGCTACTGTGCAACAACGCGTATTACTGTGTTTTAACCACCGGATATTCCAACAGTGTTAACGGTAACAACTACGCCGTTATTTATAAACAACTTACTCTTATCGTTTTTTTCATCCAATCGCTTTCTGTTATGGGGCCCACAAAAGGCTGCGCCGTCGTATGAATATTCCCCGATAGGAAGAATATTCCACGACTAAACGAATATTCCCCGACAACAATGAGTATTTTATAACCACTTGCTTATTTTGAAAAATTTTCATATTTCACCCATAACTTTAAACTTTTATCAATTTAACCATTCACTGAATAGTAATCATAAGAAAAATTGAATACTTTTATTTTATAAAATTCGGGGTCTTACAATCTCCCCTCCTTATGAAATTTCGTCCCCGAAATTTACGTACCTGGTATTTCAAAGAGTTGAGAATACCTTGCTTTCATTTCAGATTCCATCTTCCTGTCATCATGATATCTCCATTGCTCATCTCCTGTATTTCAGATATCATTCTAGAATACAGCTTCAAAAACAAAGGTTAATTTAACATATCACATAATATCCCAATATTATGACTGACCAACAAATAAGCTTATGAAGGACACCCTAGCGAAGGATTTACTCATCTCTCCCCTCCTAGTTCTATTCCCCGATCTCCGCCAGAGATCATATCCCTAAGCTCTGATACCAAATGTAACGCCCCCAAAATAGGTTCATTCCATCCAACCTATTCTGAGTCGCCAAATACATGGTACAGAAAACAACTATAACTTTATTACAACAATTGTCGTGTAAAATACAACAACACTTATGCTGTGAGTTTGGATACAATTATATACCAAATGTGACTCATGTTCCAACCGTGGACATCACCTCACAATGACACCTTACATAATGGTATAGTCAAAAACTGTTTTAGAAATTAGAATCTTTGGGAAGTGCTCAAAGAAACCTTCGTACATGGGAGGCCATGCGTCTAGGTTATGATAGATATCATATGGCCACAGAATTATTCTTGGTTGACCCAATAGACCCCAAAGAAAAATAAGAAGATTACTATCATATTCTTCCTAATGGTGAGTCTTCTCTCGACTTATCATTATCTCAACTGTCTCTAATTGAGAATTATACTTCAAACAAACACCAAGATTATATAGGTAGTGCTCGTAAATAAACTCAGCAAGTGGATGAGCACATCCCTGTCTTATGATGACACGAGATTGTATATCATTAGACATCTTATATGATAGTGGTAAATCACCGTTTCAACGTTGGGTACACCTTACCCTATTGGATTCACCAAATAAAACTACTAAATGAACTTTTTTATACTGCTTCGGAAGAACATCCACAGCTAGAGACCACCGTTCTATTTCCCCGTTACCCTCGCTCGACCCAGCTACACTCTTATTACCTAAAAGGAATTGTGAAGCAAAAGGGTGAGCACAACTAGCTCAGTAAAGAATATCATGACTAAAGATAAATAAGTTATCAATAGCCTTCAACAGTAATAAATCAGAGATTTAGAACATATGGTGGATGATAAAACTTTTCAACCATAGTTGCAGCGGAACGAGCAATCCATTAGAAGAGTCAAATAGACCATAAAGTCTATTATCTTCTCCATGTTAAAAGTCCACCAACAATGTTTTATCCCTGTAACATCAATCAACAGTTCCTTTCCACAATCATATGAATAATTCATAATCATAATTGTGATTCTAAATTTCGTATCCAAGACGAAGATAATTTTCATCACCTGTCTTTACCTGAAACATCAAAGATCATGGTTATACCAAATCACAGTTCCTGTTCATAATCATACTAATAAATTCATCTTTGCACCACGGGCTAAAGATATTCATCAACAGTTCATCTTTACACTACATGCCAAAGATATTCAACAACAAGTCATCTTTGCACTACGACCAAAGATATTCATCAACAACTCATCTTTGCACTACAGGCCAAAGATATTCCTCAGTAGTTCATATTTGCACTACAGGCCAAATATATTATTATCTCAAAGAAATATATAATCATTTTAGAATTTATATAACCAATAATTATAACCATGTTGATCATTTCACCTTTGCACTTAAGCTAAAAATATTCAATTATAAATTCAATGGTCATGATCATACCAGTCAACAATTCAACTTTGCACTACTGGCCAAAGAGAACCCATAGTCATGATCGTACCAAAAATTTACCCATCTTTACACTCAAGTCAAAGAGAAATATCATCAATAGGGTTATAAAAATGTTATATATGATAATAAAAAAATAATATGATCAACATATAGTTTTAATCTCAAGAGTAATATTCATAAATCAACTATAATTTGGTTAGAAAAAGAAACTAATTTTGTCATGAATAGTAACTCGTGAATAGTAACCCATGAATAGTAACTCGTGAATAGTAACTCGTGAATAGTAACTCATGAATAGTAACTCATGAATAGTAACTCATGAATAGTAACTTATGAATAGTAACCCCGACATGAAAAGTTTTAAATTTGATAAAAATTTCTAACCAATATTTCGGCATAATGATATTGAAGAAATAATATCATTTTCGAATAAAATAACATTCCTTACTATCCCTTACTATCCCTTACAATCCCGTACCTCAAAAGAGCAGTACTTCTGACTGGAATAACGCTGAATGAACTTGCACCGTATAGCAACACTCAAGATATCAAAATACTCACAAGAATACGCTCGATATATAGAGAGAGAAATAGAGAGAAAACTTCAGTTTCTGGTGTGATTTTCAATTCTAACCTAAGCACCTATTTATAGGAAATTGCTTAAAACACCAAAGTAGAAAATTGAATATAATAATATATTTATAACCAAATTTTCCTTAGCCCACCACATCAAAAACATATTTTTCACACAAATGCACCAAAAATGCAAAACATGTTTTAAACAATTTTTGTAACAAAAATCAATTCAGACTCAATAATTCGGAACTTCAATAATTCGTAATAAATAGCCCTTTTATCAGAAAATTCGAATCTCGCGAGTTTTATAGGAAATTCAATTCTCTACAACTTTGCAGAAGAAAGTTTTTCTAAATTTCAAACAGAAATTGACTGAAATCCACAAACGGATGATTTTACAGTCTATAATAAATTTTCGGTCAAGAATTGTGTCCACCAACACACAAAACATGTGTTAAACAATTAATCCAACAAAAATACTCTTCCTCCTCATTTATTTATATATCCCACATTCATTGTAAAAATATCACCATTAATATATTATTAAAATAATATATTTAAATAAATTATTTTATCAGAAAAAATAAAATATTTATTTTTAACGATTGTCACATTAAAATTTTTCTCCATCTATATCCACATAAAATTAATATTTTCATCATCATATAAATTAATAATTAACTATTCACAAATAATATTACAGAATCATATTACTGACAACCAGGCAGTTCCCAGGAAAGAGGGGGCTTTTCAATAAGGATCTCTTCCTTACTGGCGCGCAATTAGATGACCAAACCTCTCCTTAGACAGAACTTTCTAGACATTGCCAATAATGTTATCTAATAATATTATTCAGATAATATGAATTATTGCACTGATAATAGAAAATATTGTGTAGTGACAATTACTAAAACAACAGTAATATAAAATATCAACGCAGCAATTATTGAATCAATAAAATAAAATACTGAACAGTAATTACTGTAACAATTATTGAGTAATGCCTTCTTACGTAAAAATCAATAATTGGTGCAATACCGTGTGCTACTGTGCAACAACGCGTATTACTGTGTTTTAACCACAGGATATTCCAACAGTGTTAACGGTAACAACTACGCCGTTATTTATAAACAACTTACTCTTATCGTTTTCTTCATCCAATCGCTTTCTGTTATGGGGCCCACAAAAGGCTGCGCCGTCGTATGAATATTCCCCGATAGGAAGAATATTCCACGACTAAACGAATATTCCCCGACAACAATGAGTATTTTATAACCACTTGCTTATTTTGAAAAATTTTCATATTTCACCCATAACTTTAAACTTTTATCAATTTAACCATTTACTGAATAGTAATCATAAGAAAAATTGAATACTTTTATTTTATAAAATTCGGGGTCTTACAATCTCCCATCCTTATGAAATTTCGTCCCCGAAATTTACGTACCTGGTATTTCAAAGAGTTGAGAATACCTTGCTTTCATTTCAGATTCCATCTTCCTGTCATCATGATTTCTCCATTGCTCATCTCCTGTATTTCAGATATCATTCTAGAATACAGCTTCAAAAACAAAGGTTAATTTAACATATCACATAATATCCCAATATTATGACTGACCAACAAATAAGCTTATGAAGGACACCCTAGCGAAGGATTTACTCATCTCTCCCCTCCTAGTTCTATTCCCCGATCTCCGCCAGAGATCATATCCCTAAGCTCTGATACCAAATGTAACGCCCCCAAAATAGGTTCATTCCATCCAACCTATTCTGAGTCGCCAAATACATGGTACAGAAAACAACTATAACTTTATTACAACAATTGTCGTGTAAAATACAACAACACTTATGCTGTGAGTTTGGATACAAATATATACCAAATGTGACTCATGTTCCAACCGTGGACATCACCTCACAATGACACCTTACATAATGGTATAGTCAAAAACTGTTTTAGAAATTAGAATCTTTGGGAAGTGCTCAAAGAAACCTTCGTACATGGGAGGCCATGCGTCTAGGTTATGATAGATATCATATGGCCACAGAATTATTCTTGGTTGACCCAATAGACCCCAAAGAAAAATAAGAAGATTACTATCATATTCTTCCTAATGGTGAGTCTTCTCTCGACTTATCATTATCTCAACTGTCTCTAATTGAGAATTATACTTCAAACAAACACCAAGATTATATAGGTAGTGCTCGTAAATATACTCAGCAAGTGGATGAGCACATCCCTGTCTTATGATGACACGAGGTTGTATATCATTAGACATCTTATATGATAGTGGTAAATCACCGTTTCAACGTTGGGTACACCTTACCCTATTGGATTCACCAAATAAAACTACTAAATGAACTTTTTTATACTGCTTCGGAAGAACATCCACAGCTAGAGACCACCGTTCTATTTCCCGTTACCCTCGCTCGACCCAGCTACACTCTTATTACCTAAAAGGAATTGTGAAGCAAAAGGGTGAGCACAACTAGCTCAGTAAAGAATATCATGACTAAAGATAAATAAGTTATCAATAGCCTTCAACAGTAATAAATCAGAGATTTAGAACATATGGTGGATGATAAAACTTTTCAACCATAGTTGCAGCGGAACGAGCAATCCATTAGAAGAGTCAAATAGACCATAAAGTCTATTATCTTCTCCATGTTAAAAGTCCACCAACAATGTTTTATCCCTGTAACATCAATCAACAGTTCCTTTCCACAATCATATGAATAATTCATAATCATAATTGTGATTCTAAATTTCGTATCCAAGACGAAGATAATTTTCATCACCTGTCTTTACCTGAAACATCAAAGATCATGGTTATACCAAATCACAGTTCCTGTTCATAATCATACTAATAAATTCATCTTTGCACCACGGGCTAAAGATATTCATCAACAGTTCATCTTTACACTACATGCCAAAGATATTCAACAACAAGTCATCTTTGCACTACGACCAAAGATATTCATCAACAACTCATCTTTGCACTACAGGCCAAAGATATTCCTCAGTAGTTCATATTTGCACTACAGGCCAAATATATTATTATCTCAAAGAAATATATAATCATTTTAGAATTTATATAACCAATAATTATAACCATGTTGATCATTTCACCTTTGCACTTAAGCTAAAGATATTCAATTATAAATTCAATGGTCATGATCATACCAGTCAACAATTCAACTTTACACTACTGGCCAAAGAGAACCCATAGTCATGATCGTACCAAAAATTTACCCATCTTTACACTCAAGTCAAAGAGAAATATCATCACTAGGGTTATAAAAATGTTATATATGATAATAAAAAAATAATATGATCAACATATAGTTTTAATCTCAAGAGTAATATTCATAAATCAACTATAATTTGGTTAGAAAAAGAAACCAATTTTGTCATTAATAGTAACTCGTGAATAGTAACCCATAAATAGTAACTCGTGAATAGTAACTCGTGAATAGTAACTCATGAATAGTAACTCATGAATAGTAACTCATGAATAGTAACCCCCGACATGAAAAGTTCCAAATTTGATAAAAATTTCTAACCAATATTTCGGCATAATGATATTGAAGAAATAATATCATTTTCGAATAAAATAACATCCCTTACTATCCCTTACAATCCCTTACCTCAAAAGAGCAGTACTTCTGACTGGAATAACGCTGAATGAACTTGCACCGTATAGCAACACTCAAGATATCAAAATACTCACAAGAATACGCTCGATATATAGAGAGAGAAATAGAGAGAAAACTTCAGTTTCTGGTGTGATTTTCAATTCTAACCTAAGCACCTATTTATAGGAAATTGCTTAAAACACCAAAGTAGAAAATTGAATATAATAATATATTTATAACCAAATTTTCCTTAGCCCACCACATCAAAAACATATTTTTCACACAAATGCACCAAAAATGCAAAACATGTTTTAAACAATTTTTGTAACAAAAATCAATTCAGACTCAATAATTCGGAACTTCAATAATTCGTAATAAATAGCCCTTTTATCAGAAAATTCGAATCTCGCGAGTTTTTATAGGAAATTCAATTCTCTACAACTTTGCAGAAGAAAGTTTTTCTAAATTTCAAACAGAAATTGACTGAAATCCACAAACGGATGATTTTACAGTCTATAATAAATTTTCGGTCAAGAATTGTGTCCACCAACACACAAAACATGTGTTAAACAATTAATCCAACAAAAATACTCTTCCTCCTCATTTATTTATATATCCCACATTCATTGTAAAAATATCACCATTAATATATTATTAAAATAATATATTTAAATAAATTATTTTATCAGAAAAAATAAAATATTTATTTTTAACGATTGTCACATTAAAATTTTTCTCCATCTATATCCACATAAAATTAATATTTTCATCATCATATAAATTAATAATTAACTATTCACAAATAATATTACAGAATCACATTACTGACAACCAGGCAGTTCCCAGGAAAGAGGGGGCTTTCCAATAAGGATCTCTTCCTTACTGGCGCGCAATTAGATGACCAAACCTCTCCTTAGACAGAACTTTCTAGACATTGCCAATAATGTTATCTAATAATATTATTCAGATAATATGAATTATTGCACTGATAATAGAAAATATTGTGTAGTGACAATTATTAAAACAACAGTAATATAAAATATCAACGCAACAATTATTGAATCAATAAAATAAAATACTGAACAGTAATTACTGTAACAATTATTGAGTAATGCCTTCTTACGTAAAAATCAATAATTGGTGCAATACCGTGTGCTACTGTGCAACAACGCGTATTACTGTGTTTTAACCACCGGATATTCCAACAGTGTTAACGGTAACAACTACGCCGTTATTTATAAACAACTTACTCTTATCGTTTTCTTCATCCAATCGCTTTTCGTTATGGGGACCACAAAAGGCTGCGCCGTCGTATGAATATTTCCCGATAGAAAGAATATTCCACGACTAAACGAATATTCCCCGACAACAATGAGTATTTTATAACCACTTGCTTATTTTGAAAAATTTTCATATTTCACCCATAACTTTAAACTTTTATCAATTTAACCATTTACTGAATAGTAATCATAAGAAAAATTGAATACTTTTATTTCATAAAATTCGGGGTCTTACAATCTCCCATCCTTATGAAATTTTGTCCCCGAAATTTACGTACCTGGTATTTCAAAGAGTTGAGAATACCTTGCTTTCATTTCAGATTCCATCTTCCCTGTCATCATGATTTCTCCATTGCTCATCTCCTGTATTTCAGATATCATTCTAGAATACAGCTTCAAAAACAAAGGTTAATTTAACATATCACATAATATCCCAATAATATGACGGACAAACAAATAAGCTTAGGAAGGACACCCTAGCGAAGGATTTACTCATCTCTCCCCTCCTAGTTCTATTCCCCGATCTCCGCCAGAGATCATATCCCTAAGCTCTGATACCAAATGTAACGCCCCCAAAATAGGTCCATTCCATCCAACCTATTCTGAGTCGCCAAATACATGGTACAGAAAATAACTATAACTTTATTACAACAATTGTCGTGTAAAATACAACAACACATATGCTGTGAGTTTGGATACAAATATATACCAAATGTGACTCATGTTCCAACCGTGGACATCACCTCACAATGACACCTTACATAATGGTATAGTCAAAAACTGTTTTAGAAATTAGAATCTTTGGGAAGTGCTCAAAGAAACCTTCGTACATGGGAGGCCATGCGTCTAGGTTATGATAGATATCATATGGCCACAGAATTATTCTTGGTTGACCCAATAGACCCCAAAGAAAAATAAGAAGATTACTATCATATTCTTCCTAATGGTGAGTCTTCTCTCGACTTATCATTATCTCAACTGTCTCTAATTGAGAATTATGCTTCAAACAAACACCAAGATTATATAGGTAGTGCTCGTAAATATACTCAGCAAGTGGATGAGCACATCCCTGTCTTATGATGACACGAGATTGTATATCATTAGACATCTTATATGATAGTGGTAAATCACCCTTCCAACGTTGGGTACACCTTACCCTATTGGATTCACCAAATAAAACTACTAAATGAACTTTTCTATACTGCTTCGGAAGAACATCCACAGCTAGAGACCACCGTTCTATTTTCCCGTTACCCTCGCTCGACCCATCTACACTCTTATTACCTGAAAGGAATTGTGAAGCAAAAGGGTGAGCACAACTAGCTCAGTAAAGAATATCATGACTAAAGATAAATAAGTTATCAATAGCCTTCAACAGTAATAAATCAGAGATTTAGAACATATGGTAGATGATAAAACTTTTCAACCATAGTTGCAGCGGAACGAGCAATCCATTAGAAGAGTCAAATAGACCATAAAGTCTATTATCTTCTCCATGTTAAAAGTCCACCAACAATGTTTTATCCTTGTAACATCAATCAACAGTTCCTTTCCACAATCATATGAATAATTCATAATCATAATTGTGATTCTAAATTTCGTATCCAAGACGAAGATAATTTTCATCACCTGTCTTTACCTGAAACATCAAAGATCATGGTTATACCAAATCACAGTTCCTGTTCATAATCATACTAATAAATTCATCTTTGCACCACGGGCTAAAGATATTCATCAACAGTTCATCTTTACACTACATGCCAAAGATATTCAACAACAAGTCATCTTTGCACTACGACCAAAGATATTCATCAACAACTCATCTTTGCACTACAGGCCAAAGATATTCCTCAGTAGTTCATATTTGCACTACAGGCCAAATATATTATTATCTCAAAGAAATATATAATCATTTTAGAATTTATATAACCAATAATTATAACCATGTTGATCATTTCACCTTTGCACTTAAGCTAAAGATATTCAATTATAAATTCAATGGTCATGATCATACCAGTCAACAATTCAACTTTGCACTACTGGCCAAAGAGAACCCATAGTCATGATCGTACCAAAAATTTACCCATCTTTACACTCAAGTCAAAGAGAAATATCATCAATAGGGTTATAAAAATGTTATATATGATAATAAAAAAATAATATGATCAACATATAGTTTTAATCTCAAGAGTAATATTCATAAATCAACTATAATTTGGTTAGAAAAAGAAACTAATTTTGTCATGAATAGTAACTCGTGAATAGTAACCCATGAATAGTAACTCGTGAATAGTAACTCGTGAATAGTAACTCATGAATAGTAACTCATGAATAGTAACTCATAAATAGTAACTTATGAATAGTAACCCCGACATGAAAAGTTTTAAATTTGATAAAAAATTCTAACCAATATTTCGGCATAATGATATTGAAGAAATAATATCATTTTCGAATAAAATAACATTCCTTACTATCCCTTACTATCCCTTACAATCCCTTACCTCAAAAGAGCAGTACTTCTGACTGGAATAACGCTGAATGAACTTGCACCGTATAGCAACACTCAAGATATCAAAATACTCACAAGAATACGCTCGATATATAGAGAGAGAAATAGAGAGAAAACTTCAGTTTCTGGTGTGATTTTCAATTCTAACCTAAGCACCTATTTATAGGAAATTGCTTAAAACACCAAAGTAGAAAATTGAATATAATAATATATTTATAACCAAATTTTCCTTAGCCCACCACATCAAAAACATATTTTTCACACAAATGCACCAAAAATGCAAAACATGTTTTAAACAATTTTTGTAACAAAAATCAATTCAGACTCAATAATTCGGAACTTCAATAATTCGTAATAAATAGCCCTTTTATCAGAAAATTCGAATCTCGCGAGTTTTATAGGAAATTCAATTCTCTACAACTTTGCAGAAGAAAGTTTTTCTAAATTTCAAACAGAAATTGACTGAAATCCACAAACGGATGATTTTACAGTCTATAATAAATTTTCGGTCAAGAATTGTGTCCACCAACACACAAAACATGTGTTAAACAATTAATCCAACAAAAATACTCTTCCTCCTCATTTATTTATATATCCCACATTCATTGTAAAAATATCACCATTAATATATTATTAAAATAATATATTTAAATAAATTATTTTATCAGAAAAAATAAAATATTTATTTTTAACGATTGTCACATTAAAATTTTTCTCCATCTATATCCACATAAAATTAATATTTTCATCATCATATAAATTAATAATTAACTATTCACAAATAATATTACAGAATCACATTACTGACAACCAGGTAGTTCCCAGGAAAGAGGGGGCTTTCCAATAAGGATCTCTTCCTTACTGGCGCGCAATTAGATGACCAAACCTCTCCTTAGACAGAACTTTCTAGACATTGCCAATAATGTTATCTAATAATATTATTCAGATAATATGAATTATTGCTCTGATAATAGAAAATATTGTGTAGTGACAATTATTAAAACAACAGTAATATAAAATATCAACGCAGCAATTATTGAATCAATAAAATAAAATACTGAACAGTAATTACTGTAACAATTATAGAGTAATGCCTTCTTACGTAAAAATCAATAATTGGTGCAACACCGTGTGCTACTGTGCAACAACGCGTATTACTGTGTTTTAACCACCGGATATTCCAACAGTGTTAACGGTAACAACTACGCCGTTATTTATAAACAACTTACTCTTATCGTTTTTTTCATCCAATCGCTTTCTGTTATGGGGCCCACAAAAGGCTGCGCCGTCGTATGAATATTTCCCGATAGGAAGAATATTCCACGACTAAACGAATATTCCCCGACAACAATGAGTATTTTATAACCACTTGCTTATTTTGAAAAATTTTCATATTTCACCCATAACTTTAAATTTTTATCAATTTAACCATTTACTGAATAGTAATCATAAGAAAAATTGAATACTTTTATTTCATAAAATTTGGGGTCTTACAATCTCCCCTCCTTATGAAATTTCGTCCCCGAAATTTACGTACCTGGTATTTCAAAGAGTTGAGAATACCTTGCTTTCATTTCAGATTCCATCTTCCCTGTCATCATGATTTCTCCATTGCTCATCTCCTGTATTTCAGATATCATTCTAGAATACAGCTTCAAAAACAAAGGTTAATTTATCATATCACATTATATCCCAATATTATGACTGACCAACAAATAAGCTTAGGAAGGATACCCTAGCGAAGGATTTACTCATCTCTCCCCTCCTAGTTCTATTCCCCGATCTCCGCCAGAGATCATATCCCTAAGCTCTGATACCAAATGTAACGCCCCCAAAATAAGTCCATTCCATCCAACCTATTCTGAGTCGCCAAATACATGGTACAGAAAACAACTATAACTTTATTACAACAATTGTCGTGTAAAATACAACAACACATATGCTGTGAGTTTGGATACAAATATATACCAAATGTGACTCATGTTCCAACCGTGGACATCACCTCACAATGACACCTTACATAATAGTATAGTCAAAAACTGTTTTAGAAATTAGAATCTTTGGGAAGTGCTCAAAGAAACCTTCGTACATGGGAGGCCATGCGTCTAGGTTATGATAGATATCATATGGCCACAGAATTATTCTTGGTTGACCCAATAGACCCCAAAGAAAAATAAGAAGATTACTATCATATTCTTCCTAATGGTGAGTCTTCTCTCGACTTATCATTATCTCAACTGTCTCTAATTGAGAATTATACTTCAAACAAACACCAAGATTATATAGGTAGTGCTCGTAAATATACTCAGCAAGTGGATGAGCACATCTCTGTCTTATGATAACACGAGATTGTATATCATTAGACATCTTATATGATAGTGGTAAATCACCCTTCCAACATTGGGTACACCTTACCCTATTGGATTCACCAAATAAAATTACTAAATGAACTTTTCTATACTGCTTCGGAAGAACATCCACAGCTAGAGACCACCGTTCTATTTCCCCGTTACCCTCGCTCGACCCAGCTACACTCTTATTACCTGAAAGGAATTGTGAAGCAAAAGGGTGAGCACAACTAGCTCAGTAAAGAATATCATGACTAAAGATAAATAAGTTATCAATAGCCTTCAACAGTAATAAATCAGAGATTTAGAACATATGGTAGATGATAAAATTTTTCAACCATAGTTGCAGCGGAACGAGCAATCCATTAGAAGAGTCAAATAGACCATAAAGTCTATTATCTTCTCCATGTTAAAAGTCCACCAACAATATTTTATCCCTGTAACATCAATCAACAGTTCCTTTCTACAATCATATGAATAATTCATAATCATAATTGTGTTTCTAAATTTCGTATCCAAGACGAATATAATTTTCATCACCTGTCTTTACCTGAAACATCAAAGATCATGGTTATACCAAATCACAGTTCCTGTTCATAATCATACTAATAAATTCATCTTTGCATCACGGGCCAAAGATATTCATCAACAGTTCATCTTTACACTACATGCCAAAGATATTCAACAACAAGTCATCTTTGCACTACGACCAAAGATATTCATCAACAACTCATCTTTGCACTACAGGCCAAAGATATTCCTCAGTAGTTCATATTTGCACTACAGGCCAAATATATTATTATCTCAAAGAAATATATAATCATTTCAGAATTTATATAACCAATAATTATAACCATGTTGATCATTTCACCTTTGCACTTAAGCTAAAGATATTCAATTATAAATTCAATGGTCATGATCATACCAGTCAACAATTCAACTTTGCACTACTGGCCAAAGAGAACCCATAGTCATGATCGTACCAAAAATTTACCCATCTTTACACTCAAGTCAAAGAGAAATATCATCACTAGGGTTATAAAAATGTTATATATGATAATAAAAAAATAATATGATCAACATATAGTTTTAATCTCAAGAGTAATATTCATAAATCAACTATAATTTGGTTAGAAAAAGAAACTAATTTTGTAATTAATAGTAACTCGTGAATAGTAACCCATAAATAGTAACTCGTGAATAGTAACTCGTGAATAGTAACTCATGAATAGTAACTCATGAATAGTAACCCCGACATGAAAAGTTCCAAATTTGATAAAAATTTCTAACCAATATTTCGGCATAATGATATTGAAGAAATAATATCATTTTCGAATAAAATAACATCCCTTACTATCCCTTACAATCCCTTACCTCAAAAGAGCAGTACTTCTGACTGGAATAACGCTGAATGAACTTGCACCGTATAGCAACACTCAAGATATCAAAATACTCACAAGAATACGCTCGATATATAGAGAGAGAAATAGAGAGAAAACTTCAGTTTCTGGTGTGATTTTCAATTCTAACCTAAGCACCTATTTATAGGAAATTGCTTAGAACACCAAAGTAGAAAATTGAATATAATAATATATTTATAACCAAATTTTCCTTAGCCCACCACATCAAAAACATATTTTTCACACAAATGCACCAAAAATGCAAAACATGTTTTAAACAATTTTTGTAACAAAAATCAATTCAGACTCAATAATTCGGAACTTCAATAATTCGTAATAAATAGCCGTTTTATCAGAAAATTCGAATCTCGCGAGTTTTTATAGGAAATTCAATTCTCTACAACTTTGCAGAAGAAAGTTTTTCTAAATTCTAAACAGAAAGTGACTGAAATCCACAAACGGATGATTTTACAGTCTATAATAAATTTTCGGTCAAGAATTGTGTCCACCAACACACAAAACATGTGTTAAACAATTAATCCAACAAAAATACTCTTCCTCCTCATTTATTTATATATCCCACATTCATTGTAAAAATATCACCATTAATATATTATTAAAATAATATATTTAAATAAATTATTTTATCAGAAAAAATAAAATATTTATTTTTAACGATTGTCACATTAAAATTTTTCTCCATCTATATCCACATAAAATTAATATTTTCATCATCATATAAATTAATAATTAATTATTCACAAATAATATTACAGAATCACATTACTGACAACCAGGCAGTTCCCAGGAAAGAGGGGGCTTTCCAATAAGGATCTCTTCCTTACTGGCGCGCAATTAGATGACCAAACCTCTCCTTAGACAGAACTTTCTAGACATTGTCAATAATGTTATCTAATAATATTATTCAGATAATATGAATTATTGCTCTGATAATAGAAAATATTGTGTAGTGACAATTATTAAAACAACAGTAATATAAAATATCAACGCAGCAATTATTGAATCAATAAAATAAAATACTGAACAGTAATTACTGTAACAATTATTGAGTAATGCCTTCTTACGTAAAAATCAATAATTGGTGCAATATCGTGTGCTACTGTGCAACAACGCGTATTACTGTGTTTTAACCACCGGATATTCCAACAGTGTTAACGGTAACAACTACGCCGTTATTTATAAACAACTTACTCTTATCGTTTTCTTCATCCAATCGTTTTTCGTTATGGGGCCCACAAAAGGCTGCGCCGTCGTATGAATATTCCCCGATAGGAAGAATATTCCACGACTAAACGAATATTCCCCGACAACAATGAGTATTTTATAACCACTTGCTTATTTTGAAAAATTTTCACATTTCACCCATAACTTTAAACTTTTATCAATTTAACCATTTACTGAATAGTAATCATAAGAAAAATTGAATACTTTTATTTCATAAAATTCGGGGTCTTACAAAAATAATATCCCTTACCTCAAAATATCAGTACTTCTGGTCGGAATACCAGTATAAGGCTGAAAGAAACTTGCTCTGATGAATAGAAACTCTCAAAGTATCTAAATACTCACAAAATACACTTAATAATCTAGAGAAAGTAAGAGAGAAAACTTGTTTCTGGTGTGATTTTCAATTCTAACTTAGCCCTCTATTTATAGGAAAATGTTAGCACGCCGAAGCAGACTTAACCTGTAACCTGATGGCTTTACCTGCTACTATTTCCACCCACCACATTTGAATAAAAATCTCAGCACATTTCTTCACCAACCAAGAGTGGGGCCCACCAATTCTTGAATTTTCTATCAAAATGATAAACTCCGAAAATTCAACAATTTCTGAACCAGTCAAATCGTAAAACATAATAAATCATATAACATTTTTAACAAAATTTGTGGACATATACTCAACTTATATATGTATAACATATCTAAAAATTATCATGATCCAACGGTCGGATTAAAAATTATAACCCCCACAAAATATCTCAAAAATCCTGATTTTTAATACCTCCATTCCGACAAAAATACTGATAAAAACATCAACATTAACTCCTTCATTTTTAACCACAAAAATATATCCCTCATTAATATCCACATAAAATAAATATTTCCTTATCATATGAATCAATAATTAATTATTCACAAATAATATTACAGAATCACATTTATGACAACCAGACCGTTCCCAGGAAAGAGGGGGCTTTCCAATAAGGATTTCTCCTTACTGGCGCGCAATTAGATGACCAAACCTCTCCTTAGACAGAACTTTCTAGACATTGCCAATAATGTTATCTAATAATATTATTCAAATAATATGAATTATTGATCTGATAATAAAAAATACTGTGCAACAACAATTATTGAAACAACAATAATATAAAATATCAACGCAACAATTATTGAATCAATAAAATAAAATATTGAACAATAACTACTGTAACAATTATTGAGTAGTGCCTTCTTACGTAAGAATCAATAATTGGTACAATACCGTGTGCTACTGTATTTTAACCACCGGGTATTCCAACAGTATTAACGGTAACAACTACGCCGTTATTTATAAATAACTTATACTTTTCGTTTTCTTCATCTAATCGTTTTCCGTTATGAGGCCCACACAAGGCTGCGCCGTCGTACGAATATTCCCCGACAGCAAGAATATTCCACGACCAAACGAATATTCCCCGATAAAATGAATATTTTATAACCACTTGCTTATTTTGCAAAATTTGCACATTTCACCCATAACCAAAGTATTATATCAAATTAACCCCTTATTATTCACAATAATATTTAGAGAAAATTTAATTTTATTCATTAATAAGTTGGGGTCTTACAATGTTCATAATCATACTAATAACTTCATCTTTGCACTACGGCCAAAGATATTCATTTGTATCACCAGTTGGTCATATTCATCTCAACACCTGTTCATCTTTGCACTACTGGCCAAAGATATTCAACAAAATGTCATCTTTGCACTACGGGCCAAAGATATTCATCAACAATTCATCTTTGCACTACTGGCCAAAGATATTCGACCATAGGTCATCTTTGCACTATGGGCCAAAGATATTCATCACCAGTTCATCTTTGCACTACAGGCCAAAGATTTTCAACAACAGTTCATATTTGCACTACAGGCCAAATATATTCATCAACAGTTTATATTTGCACTATAGGCCAAATATATTAATATCTCAAAGAAATATATAATCATTTCAGAATTTATATAAACAATAATTATAACCATGTTGATCAATTCACCTTTGCACTTAAGCTAAAGATATTCAATTATAAATTCAATGGTCATGATCATACCAGTCAACAATTCAACTTTGCACTACTGGCCAAAGGGAACCCATAGTCATAATCATACCAAAAATCTACCCATCTTTACACTCAAGTCAAAGAGAAATATCATCATTAGGGTTACAAAAATATTATATATGATAATAAAATCAATATAATCAACATATAGATTTAATCTCAAGAGTAATATTCATAAATCAACTATAATATGGTCAGAAAAAGAAACCAATTTTGTCGTGAATAGTAACTCGTGAATAGTAACTCGACATGAAAAAGGTATAAATTCCACAATAAAATCCATACCAATATTTCGATATAATGATATTGAAAGAATAATATTTCTTAAGCTTATAAATAATTTATTTTAATTGTTTACACTTTACTAAATAATGCATTTAATCATTCTAAAATGTCAAACTCATAAGATTTCATTACCAATAACCAAAACCCTCATCAAAAATCTGTATATACCTCATATAGGATTCTCAAGCCATAAAATCCTATTTTCTAATTTTCTTACTTCACATAGCATATTTAATTCATTTACTCATAACTAGTCCATTTTTATGAAAAATACCAAATCAGTTCCAAAAATATTATTGCGTTTCATCCATTTTATGAAATTTGTGGAATATCCTTGATAATTGCGTTTCATCCAGTATCTTTTTATGAAAATATTATTCTAAGCATTCTTGAATTTTACTCCACAAAGCAGTATCATGTTGACAATTTGGACGTTGTTAATTATTGGATAAATTAATTCTTGAACTTGTTTTATTGAATTCTTATATCATTGTCATCATCCTCATGTTTATAAAATGTTGAAAGTCATCTGTGGCCTGTAGTGCATAGATGGACTTGATATGATTATGACTAGGGATTATTCGGTATAATCATGACCGTAATGTTACAAATGATGTGGCAAAAGTCCTCATTGGCCGTAGTGCATTGATGGACAGTTGTTGGCATGATCATAACCATTAATGAATACACGAATATCCTTGGCCGTAGTGAAGGGGTGATTCGATGATGTGGATTATTTTATTAAGCTGAGTCCCAGCGATAGCAGTGTCGAAAAACCTTTTAAATCATAGAAGATAGTAGATTTTATTTTCTACTTGACTCTTTTAATAGATTGCTTGTTCCGCTGCAGTTAAACTTGATGTTCGTTATATTTTATCAGTTTAACACTGTTGAAGGCTAATGATAATTTATTCTGCATTATCTTAGTCATAATATTTCTTACTGGGCTAGTTGAGCTCACCCTTTCTTTCACTGTTCTCTTCAGGAAATGAGAATATAGCTGGGACGAGTCGGGGAACAGAGTGATGGACCAGATGATAGTATTAGTAGTCCTCACTATTCTGTTAAATAGTGTGACAATAATTGTAATGAGGACTCCTTTTGAGTTTGTATAGACTCTAGTAGACAATAATTGTATTCAAACTCACAGTTATGTTTTGTCGTATTGTACACGACAGTTGTATTAGTAAGTTATATTTGTATTCTGTACCATGTATCTGACGACCCAAGATGGGTGATGTATACCTAATTTTGGTGGCGTCACAGTTGGTATCAGAGCTTAGGGATATGATCCCTGGCTAAGATGTGAGAATAGAACTAGGAGGGGAGAGACGGAGAATTCCTTCGCTAGTATGACCTACCTAAGTTTATTTGCATGGTATTTAATTGGTCGGTCAGAATATAAGGATAATATATGACATATCAATTAACTTTTATTTTGTGGCAGTATCTAAAAATGGCATCTGAGAATGTTGAGAATAGCAATGGAGCACAGGCGACTGTTGATTCACCACATATCAATAATCAGGATAATGTGACAATCCTCATGTAAACAACAACACTGACTAGATGATGAATGATGGAATGTTCAGAAGTTTTATGCAGTTCATGCAACAGCAGGCGAGAGCGGCTCCTGTTCAAAATATAGGTGGAAACACTAAAAACTCTCGGACGGTCACCGCTAAACAGTTCAAGGAGCTGGGACCACCAGAGTTTAAGGGAGAGCCAAAACCACTTATAGCGGAAACATGGATAAAGTAGATCACCAAGATATTTGATGTCTTGGGATGCTCCGAGGAGCAAAAGGTTCCCTTTGCCGCTTTTATGTTGCGAGGAGAGGCAGATTACTGGTGGGAATCGATTAAGCGTACTCAACCTGCCGCACTGAAGATGTCTTGGGAGAAGTTCCAAGAGCTGTTCAATGACAAATACTTTTCTAAAAGTGTTCGACACATGAAGGAGGTGGAGTTCATCAAATTGGAGCAGAATAATATGACCGTATCGCAGTATGAGGCTAAATTTACTGAGTTGTCCCGGTTTGCATCCCACTTGGTGGATAATGAAGAGCGAATGATGTGAATGTTTTTACGAGGTTTGAAACCTGAGATACGTCAACATCTTATTTCTCATAAACTGTGTTTGTATTCAGATGTTGTGAATAGGGCTCAGTTAGTGGAGCGCGATAACGAGTCAACGCAACCAAAAGAGAGCAGTCGGCAAAATGATAATACCAGTGAGAGCAGTCATCGAAGCGGTGACAACAAGCGTGGTGGGAATCAACAGGCCAGAAATGGTAACCACTTCGGTGGTAATCAGGGCCAAAATAATAAGAATGGTCATTTCAAGAAGAGGAGATTCAACAATGATGGAAAGACGTCAGCACCAGCACCCGTTGTTAAGGAAGGAGAACGACCACCTATCATATGTTTCAAATGCGGAGGGGAGGGGCACATCAGTCCAAACTGATAATTATGGAAGAGAAGGTCATTTAGCTCGATTTTGTCGTTTACCAAAAATAAGTTCAGTCAGGATGGAGACACCAAAGGCCGTCTCAGAAAAGTCAAAACCAGTAGTGCAAGGGAGAGCGTTTGTTGTCACCTCCCAGAAAGCAAGAAACCCGAATGAGGTCATCACGGGTAAGTTTATCATAAACTCTAACGAAGTCTATACTTTATTTGATACCGGTTCTACCCATTCTTTTATTTCTCCTACTTGCGCTCATCGATTAAATTTGACTCCGGAGAAATTAGACTTTGACTTATCTGTTGAAACTCTATTGGGAGAAACCTTTATTACATCCACGGTTTATAAGTCTTTTTTGGTTCAAGTTGGTACCCACACATTACCTGCCGATCTGATTTCATTAAAAATACTTACATTTGACGTGATTCTAGGGATTGATTGGTTAACTACTCATCATGCAAAAATTGATTGTTTTCGTAAGGTTGTTAGCTTTTATATTCCTAATCGACCTATTATGCGAATTCAAGAAACCAAACCATTAAAATCAATCGATGTCATCTCAAGTCATAAAACTATTCATTTATTGAAAAACGGATGTCAAGCTTTCTTAGCTCATGTCACGAATCTAAACAAAAATACGTCAGTTTTGAATGATATTTCTATTGTTAATAAATTCCCTGACGTATTCCCTGAAGAACTTCCTGGCCTACCCCCAGAGCGTGAAATTAAATTTTGTATCGACCTTGAACCCGGTACAAAACCCATTTCCAAAGCCCCATATCGAATGGCTCCTATTGAACTTCGGGAGTTAAAGATCCAACTGCAGAAATTATTAGACATTGGCTTTATTCGTCCTAGTACTTCTCCTTGGGGTGCTCCTGTGCTATTCGTGAAGAAGAAAAATGGATGTATGCGACTTTGTATTGATTATCGGGAGTTGAATCATGTCACCATCAAAAACAGGTACCCATTGCCACGTATTGATGACCTGTTTGACCAGTTGCAAGGAGCACAATTCTTTTCAAAGATCGATCTTCGTTCTGGATATCATCAGCTGAAAGTTAGAACTGAGGACATTCCAAAGACAGCTTTCAGAACTCGATATGGGCATTATGAATTCCTAGTCATGTCCTTTGGATTGACTAATGCTCCTGCTGCCTTCATGGATATGATGAACCGGGTATTCAAGGAATATTTGGATCACTTTGTGGTCGTCTTTATTGATGACATCCTTATTTATTCCAAAAGTCGTGAAGATCATGAGCAACACTTGAGGTTGGTACTCCAAAAACTTCGTGAATACAAACTTTATGCAAAGTTGAAGAAATATAAGTTCTGGCTGGAGGAGGTAGCATTCCTTGGGCACGTAGTATCAAGTCGTGGAATATCTGTTGACCCGGCAAAGATTGAAGCTATTCAAAGCTGGGAGCAACCTAAATCAGTGACCGAAGTACGTAGCTTTCTCGGTTTAGCTGGTTATTATCGGAGATTCGTGGAAGGATTTTCTCGAATCTCTACTCCATTAACTCAGCTGACTCGGAAAGATACAAAGTTCGGTTGGAGCGAAGAATGTGAGAAGAGTTTTCAAGAACTCAAGAGGAGACTCATTTCAGCACCTGTTCTAACAATACCATCTGGCTCGGAGGGATTTGTTATCTACAGTGATGCTTCGAGCAAAGGGTTGGGATGCGTTCTCATGCAACATGGAAAAGTCATAGCCTATGCATCAAGATAACTCAAGGAATATGAGAGAAATTATTCTACTCATGATCTAGAGTTGGCAGCTGTTGTCTTTGTACTTAAAATTTGGAGGCATTACTTGTATGGGGAGAAGGTGGAGATCTTTACGGATCATAAAAGCCTCAAATAATTTTTTCACTCAAAAGGAACTCAACATGCGACAACGACGTTGGCTTGAACTGTTGAAAGATTATGATCATACCATTCAATACCATCCTGGAAAAGCGAACGTGGTAGCTGACGCATTGAGTAGAAGATCATATACAAGTACGAGTGCGATATTGTCAACACAAAGGCCCATTTTGTGTGACTTGCAAAGGATGGAGATAGAGTTAAAGACTCCAGGGACCCATGTGATGATGGCGAATATACGAGTAGAACCGACTTTAATCAATAAAGTTAAAGCTGCTCAAACCTGGAGCTGATGCGTATGAGGAAGAAAGTGCAAGAAGGTGCTATGCCGGAAACAAGAATCGATGAAGAAGGAATACTTCGAGTCAACTCCAGACTTTGTGTTCCTAACGACCCTGATTTAAAGTATGAAATCATGATGGAGGCGCACAACACACCGTTTCAATCCATCCTGGGAGTACCAAAATGTATCATGATCTTCGTCATACAATTTGGTGGAGCAATATGAAGCGAGAGATAGCGCTGTTTATCTCAAGGTGTCTAACTTGTCAACGAGTCAAGGCGGAGCATCAAGTACCAAAAGGTCCATTGCAACCACTTGAAATTCCAAAATGGAAGTGGGAGCACATTACCATGGATTTCGTTACCGGTCTTCCTAAGGTTTCTCAAGGTATTGATGCGATTTGGGTCATTGTTGATAGATTGACCAAGTCTGCTCATTTTTTACCGATACGAGAAACTTATACACTTGAACGTCTTGCTCGTATATACATAAACGAGATTGTAAGACTGCATGGTATGCCAGTATCTATAGTTTCTGACCGAGACCCAAGATTCACTCCACGATTTTGGGTTAGCTTACAAAAAGCTATGGGCACGGATTTACGATTTAGTTCGGCATATCATCCTCAGACGGACGGACAATCAGAGAGGACTATTCAAACTCTGAAAGATTTATTAAGACTCTGTGTCCTTGACTTCAAGGGAAGTTGGGACAAGTTCTTATCATTGGTGGAGTTTTCCTACAATAACAGTTATCAAGCAAGTATTGGCATGGCTCCATTCGAAGCGTTGTATGGAAGAAAGTGTCGTTCTTCAGTATGCTGGGATGAGGTGGGTGAAGCAACGTTGTTGGGACCGGAGTTGGTACGTATGACTATAGAAAAGATTCAAACGATCCGACAACGTATAAAAATCTCACAAGATCGACAAAAGAGTTATGTTGATCTTCATCGAAAGGACGTGAAATTTGATATAGGAGATCATGTGTTCTTACGTGTTGCTCCATGGAAAGGAGTTACGAGATTTGAAAATAGAGTAATGCTCAATCCTCGATTCATCGGTCCATGTTTAATCATCGATCGAGTAGGAACTGTGGCTTATAGACTCGCTTTACCGCCAAGTATGTCTCGTGTTCATAACGTTTTTCACATATCCATGTTACGTAAATATGTGGAAGACCCGAACCACATTATTAAGTTAGAACCGGACGAAATAGCGGAGGATTTGACGTATGAAGAAGTTCATGTTCAAATCTTGGATAAGAAGGAACATATTCTACGCTCCAAGGTTATACCTCAAGTCAAAGTTTTGTGGAGAAATCACGATGTGGAGGAAATGACTTGATAGTTAGAATCTGAAATGAAGTCAAGGTATCCTTACCTCTTCGACATACCAGGTACGTACCCTAATTTCGAGGGCAAAATTTCATAAGAATGGGAGGTTGTAAGACCCCAACTTTTATAAATAAAGATGAATTTTCTATAAATATCATTTTTGAATATTATGGAGTTAATTTGATATAATGTTATAGTTGTGGGTAATATTTATAAATTTTACAAAGTACGCAAGTTGTTATATAATATTCGATTGTTCGGGGAATATTCATTTTAATGGGGAATATTCGTACAACGGCACAATTATTGGTGGACCCCACAACGAAATTATTGTCGGATTGAGAAAACGACAAAAATATTTTATTAAAAATAACGGCGGAAGTTTTACCATTGATACTGTTGAACTACTCGGTAGTAAAAGTACAGTAATACGTGTGGTTGCATAGTAGCACACGGTATTGATTATTAATGCTTATGTGAGAAGTCACTCAGTTTGATTCAATTATTGTCAGTTAATAATATGAATTATTTAGCGATAATGAAGTTTTGTTTTATTCGTATTATTAACGTAATAAAACAGAAACATCTTTTTATATAAAACAGAATACTTTATTAAAGTTATTCTATAAATAGAATATATTATATTTTATTTAAAAGATTTTTCTTTAAATATGGACCGTTAGATTAAAGTAATCAATCTGGACCGTTCATGGATTAGTTACTATGCATTCCATTTTTCTATAAATAGCAGCTCATTCCTTCATTATTTCTTACGAATTCACTGAACTCTATAGAGAGAAACTATAGAGAGAGAGAAGAAAAGTATTCTGCTACTTAACTACTTCCTTATTTCAGTTCTTCTTTAAAACGGTAAGGGATGTTATTCTTTCTTATTCATAAAGAGAACTGTTGTTATTCTATTTTTTATTATTCTGTTAGAATAACCTGTATACGCGGTCCACCCTATACTTGGTGATATTCTTCTATTATTCTGTTGGAACAACCTGTCTGTGTGTTTTACACCGGACCTGGTTCCGTCTTTATTATTATTCTGTTGGAACATCCTGTCTGTGTGTTTTACACCGTACCTGGTTCCGTCTTGTTATTATTCTGTTGGAACATCCTGTCTGTGTATTTTACACCGGACCTGGTTCCATTATTTATTATTCTGCCAGAATATCCTGTCTGTGCGTTTACGCCGGACCTGGTTCCATTATTTATTATTCTGTCGGAATATCCTGTCTGTGCATTTACGCCGGACCTAGTTTCATTATTTATTATTCTGTTAGAATAACCTGTATGTGCGGTCTATCGCATGCATGGTGATTTCTTTTGTTATTCCATTCTTTATTATACTCAGTTGGTTAAGTTTTGACTTCTATACTTCATAAAATTTGTGGAATATCCTTGATAATTACGTTTCATCCAGTATCTTTTCATGAAAATATTCTTCTAAGCATTCTTGAAATTTACTCCACAAAGCAGTATCATGTTGACAATTTGGACGTTGTTAATTCTTGGATAAATTAATTCTTAAACTTATTTTATTGAATTCTTATATCATTTTCATCATCCTCATGTTTATAAAATGTTGAAAGTCATATGTGGCCTGTAGTGCATAGATGGACTTGGTATGATTATGACCAGAGATTATTCGGTATAATCATGACCGTAATGTTACAAATGATATGGTAAAAGTCCTCATTGGCCGTAGTGCATTGATGGACAGTTGTTGGCATGATCATGACCATTAATGAATACACGAATATCCTTGGCCGTAGTGCAGGGGTGATTCGATGATGTGGATTATTTTATTAAGCTGAGTCACAGCGATAGCAGTGTTGAAAAACCTTTTAAATCATAGAAGATAGTAGATTTTATTTTCTACTTGACTCTTTTAATGGATTGCTTGTTCCGTTGCAGTTAAACTTGATGTTCGTTATATTTTATCAGTTTAACACTGTTGAAGGCTAATGATAATTTATTCTGCATTATCTTAGTCATAATATTTCTTACTGGGCTAGTTGAGCTCACCCTTTCTTTCACTATTCTCTTCAGGAAATGAGAATATAGCTGGGACGAGTCGGGGAACGGAGTGATGGACCAGATGATAGTATTAGTAGTCCTCATTATTCTGTTAAATAGTGTGACAATAATTATAATGAGGATTCCTTTTGAGTTTGTATAGACTCTAGTAGACAATAATTGTATTCAAACTCACAGTTATGTTTTGTCGTATTGTACACGACAGTTGTATTAGTAAGTTATATTTGTATTCTGTACCATGTATCTGACAACCCAAGATGAGTGATGTATACCTAATTTTGGGGGCATCACAGTTTGACTAATGAAACAAGTTTAAAATATTAAACTTATGTGATAAGGTTTAGAATGTAAGTTAAATTCGTGATTTTATTTTATCAGACAATGCCGCCAAGACGTCGAACTCGAAATCAAAGGGCAGAAGAATCTGTCAACAACGCTGAGGGAGAACAGCAAGACCCGATGCAGATCTTCGCAAATATGATAGCACAAGCTATGCAGCAGGGAATACCAGCCGTAGGGAACCAGCCAGACAATCGCTTGGCAAAATTTAAAGACTTCAAAGTAGTAGGACAACCAAAATTCAAAGGATCAGCTGACCCTATAGAAGCCCAGACATGGATTAACGAGATAGAAAAGGCGTTCATAATTGCTAGGGTAGATGAGGGGCAAAAGACCTCTTTTGCCACTTATATGATGAAGGGGGAGGCTAACTTTTGGTGGGAGGCAAATCAAACGAGGGCAGGAGAAGCAGTAGTGACTTGGGCTAGGTTTAAAACTTTGTTTTTTGAAAACTACCTCTCAGCTAACATGCAGGCTAGGATGGAGTTAAAATTTTTGGAATTAAAGCAGGAGAACATGACTGTTGCGGAGTATGCCGCAAAGTTTAATGAGTTGGCTAGGTTTGCTCCGCATCAAGTTGATACGGAGGCTAGGAAGGCAAGAAGGTTTGAGCTGGGCTTAAAACCCTGGCTCTACAACAAGGTGGCGGTGTTACAGATCAATACTTTTACAGCACTCATGGAAAAGGCTATCATAGCTAAGGAGGGGAGTGAGGCCATGAGCCTCTACAACAAGGAGAAGAGGAACCAAAGCAAGGTCGGAGGAGCTGTGAAGGTGGAAGGTAATAGTGGAAATAGGGGTGAGAAAAGAAAGGGGAACTTTTCTGGGAATGTTCAGGTAAAGCAGGAAGGTGTAAAGAAACAGACGGTGCAGTGTAAGAATTGTGGGAAGAATCACTCTGGTGAGTGTCTGAAGGGTAAGTTTGTATGTTATAAGTGCAGGCAGGAGGGCCATATCTCTCCCAACTGCCCCAACCCAAGGATGAATAGTGGGTGTTTTCTATGTGGATCGACTGAACATAAGGTGAAGGATTGTCCAAAGAGGAAAATAGAGGCAGGGAGTGTAACCACGGGAAAAGGCAGCGGGACTCTGGCAATCACATGACCGACTTCAGCCAACAAACCAACCGCACGAGTCTTCAATATGACGGTCCAAGATAATGTGGCAGCTGAGAATGGAACTCCAGGTATTATTCAAAGAACTTTTATTTTCGTGTATATATATATATATTTGATTTTCCTATATATAGCAAATTATTTTATAAAGAAATTTTGAGGGAGGAATTTGAGTCCTTTTAGAAATCAAACTTCCGTTTAATCAGACAGACAAGCTTTATGTTGAATGGTTAAAAAGATCAGTTCGATCAATTATGATCAAGATCTATTTGCAATGATTGCGTATGCTATATACCCTTGTTTGTATGAGTTTTAAAACGGTGATTCCGGGGACGGAATCCTTATAAGGGAGGGTGAATGTAATAACCCGATATTTTCAATATAAAATAAATAAGAAATTTTGCATATAATTTTTTTTTTGTTGAAGAGAATAAGTGTCAAGTAATGTGCATGTATTTATGTGATAAATAAAATTTATTTATTTCATGAATAATTTCAAATAATTTTATTTTAGAATTTTTGACCATTATAAAATATATTCTTATAATAATTAATTTTATAGTAGAAATGTCTTTATTAATTATTTTTCATGAAAATATGATTTTTGTATTATTTAAATAATATATAAAATGATTATTGGAATTATTATAATTATTATTTTTTTATACGAATTTGTTCAGAATAATTAAGTTAATGATTTTAACTTAATTATTGATGTTATATATGAATGATAAATCAGATATGGAATTCAAACCCTAAATTTAGGTATTGATCAAGGGATGAGAATAATAATATAATATTAATTATATTTTAATTTTTCAGTGCTATAAATATGTACTATAAATGTGTAGACTGATAATGGTTGGTCAAATATGGTAAATTATGTCATGACCCTCATATCGTGTTATTAAACCCTAATTGTTGAACTCAGTTATGAGTTCGAGAATGTGTAGTAATTGTGTTATATGAATTTTATTGCGTATTATATAATTGCTACAATTAGGAGAAACCCTAATTATTATTTGAAAGCCCTAATTTGTTAAAATTAGAAACCCTAATTACTGTTTTAGTAAATTATAATGATAATTAGGAAACCCTAATTATTAATTTGGGAACCCTAATAGTATTAAGGAACCCTAATTTTAAAAAACCCTAATTTTCTATTAGAACCCCTAATTTCTATTAAAAACCCTAATTTTAAATTAGTGTATTTAATTAAAATTTTATTATACTTTAATTTTTAATTGTCCAAACCCTAGAAATTATTTGAGAAACTTTAAGATGCAAAATCTAGTGATTAAATCCTAGATTCAATAACATTGGACAAGAATACCATTGAAATCAAAAATAATTACCAAAATACCCTTTTTGTCCCATTATTACATTATTGTTGTCCAAATCTTATCAAATCTTGCAAGCCACCCTAGTCTATAAGCTATGAGCCTACAAGCTACAATATCAGCCATGTGATCAACCAAGTGCATTGCATACATGTTTTATATAGAATTCAAGAGAGAGAAAAAGCCTCTTTCAAGCTCATTTTGCACAAATACTAATCCAAGACTTTCTCTATCTAAAACCCACGAGATTTCCTTGCTAAATAAGTCATAAATCAAGCCCCAATAACACCAACATCGAATCAGAAGCATAGAAATCAGATTTTCTCATAAAAAGGTACAAAACCCTAATTTACAATCTGATCTTGAAGGCCATGTTAGATGTTATGATTTATTATTAAAACATGTTATTTGTAGTCCATATAGTTGATTTGGGTTGGTATTTGTTAGACCCATAACATCAAAGTGCTCAAAATTAAGTTTTTCAAGAATCTGGAAATTATAAAAATCAGGGTCTGACAGTGAATCTCAGTCCCCATAGATTTTGATCTGTTATGTGTTTTTGTGTTTTTAAAGTTTGTACTTGTAGTCTGTTAGGAGATCTTTAATATGAAACTTGAATCAAGGTCATACCATGTACAGATTGAAAGTTATGGCTGGTGAAACATCGTTGACCGACCATGACTTTCAGTTTCTGGAAAACCCAGATCGTGCCCAGAAGGCTCTGACAAGATTTTTATGGGCTCGGATCTGGAAGTGTTTTGATGTTTTGTTATGGTTATGGAATCTAAGTTGTATTTTGGTATATGTACTACATTATTATGCCTTAAAATCTCCTAATCATCAAGCAGAGTGAATATAGTGTCTGGTCAAAGTAGGTAAAACGATCACGTTTTCTGTTTATGGGTAACCCAGAAAAACAGATGAATGTTATCTATGACAGACTTTGACCAGACGAGATCTTCTTGTTGTGTTGTTTTAGTGATGTTTTGTGATAGACGCATAGTATTACATGTGGTCTACAACCTGGAACTCTTAGATCACAAAAACATCACACGAACAACATGTAGTGGATGTTCAAAAGTGGTCACTCGAGACTGTTCTTCATTTCTGGGTAACCCAAAAATGAAGAACATCTCTGACAGCCTTTTTAATTTCTTAGATCTTGCAGTTTAATGATGTTTAGACTTGAACCTAGCTTGATTAATGGACCTTGATAGATAATCTACCCAGCCCGACGTCTAGACCGACCATATTATCAACATATTTCATGTTAGAAGGTCAACAAAAGCGTTGACCGGCCATGACTGACAATTCTGGGCAACCCAGAATTGCTCTGACAATTACTTTGTGATTTTATATCTTGCAGAGATGTAGTTGTTTGATCCAATTTATTGTTGGTTCTTGTAGTACTGCATTAGTACTACAAGATCAAAGCTCTAGAGCACCCAGAAACATAATAGGCACCGAATTATGCTTGGTCAAAGTAGCTCACTCGGACACTGAGTATGAACACTTGGGTTTCTCAAGAACACCTAAGGCGACAGATTCTGTCGCCAAAGGACTTTAGCGACAGACATAATGAAATTAATTAATTTAATTTCTAAAAATACTTTAAAAATAGTAAATAAATTCTGAAAATTACAAAAATAGTTTTAAAAATTATTTTAAGTTATAAAAATTAACTTTTGATAATTTGGCGTATTTTTCATAAATATTAATATTTATTTAGAAATTATTGGGATTTAAATTACTTAATAAATGCATTAAATAAATTAATTAAAAATAATTTTATTGTATTAAAAATCATTTTAAGTAAATAATAAGGTATTTAATAATATTTTAAGTTATAAAACATAACTTTTAATATTTTAAGATAAGTTTCATTAATTATTAAATATTAATGATATTAGATTTATTTAGTAATTATATTAAATAAATTAATTAAAAATGATTTTAATATTATTTTAAATGAAAATAAATAGTTTAAAAATATTTTAAGTTATAAAATATAACTTTTGATATTTAAAGGTAAATTTCATTAATAATTAAATATTAATGATATTAAGTTTATTTAATAAATATGTTAAATAAATAGTTTAAAAATAGTTTTATTGAATTAAAAATTATTTAAAAAGGAAATAAATGGATTAAAAATATTTTAAGTTATAATCAATGACTTTTAATATTTTGATAAATAATAAATTAATATTTTAATATTAATGGTAATTATTTAAAAATGATTTTAAATGTTTAAAAAAAAATTATTTAAGGGTAATATTAATACTTTAAAAATATTTTGAGTTATTATAAATAACTTTAATATTTGACAATGGTGTCATTAATAGTTTAATATTAATTAAATATTAATGATAATAGAATTAATGAATATTTAAATCTTTTAATAATGATTCTGATGTTTGAAAATTCATGATAAATTATAATAAATGTTTAAAAATTATTATAAGTCATTTTAAAAATAATATGACTGATATTTTCAGTTATTGAACTACATGATAGAGTTTTAGACTCGATAATTACCCGATAAAGCCGTCGGTACGCCGAAATGTTTCAGAAATTGATCTGAACTTAGATAATTTGACTTGATAAGTGTTTATTTGTGATTCAATGATTGTTAAACATATGTGACAATGTGATTAGTTAATGTGCTGACTGCAATAAGAAGTGTTATGTGTTACGATATATTATTCTAACCGAACGAATGATATTATTACTGATAGGTCGCTGTATAAAAGATTAATCTAAGTTGCGTTATTATAAGCAGCAGCTCAGGCAAGTATCTGAACTATCCTTTACATTGTGCAAGTATCCTACCTTTGCATTTTCTTTATGCAATGGGCATGAGTAAGAATGTTTAAGAATTATATTATTACTGTACATATTATTAACCCTATACTATATACACTCATTGCTTATCAACATGTTAGTATATGGTAATTCATATATATATATTCTATTCGTTAATTTCTATAAATGGTTATACAAGTGTCCCCACTTGGATAATCATTGTATTTAATCACATATTGATGCACCTTTGTCAATTACCCGTATATACATATGTTGAATTATAGATTATTGTTGAACAAGACAAAACCTTTGATTTGAAACCAAGACAAGTATGAACATCCCGAAAACGGGAAAACTTTTTATGCACCCAAGGTGGACAGAGTGAACGATACTATCATTTTGGCGTGTAGTATTGATCAATACAGGGCATAACGGGCTGATCACCCCCGTGCCCGTAGGTTATGACGGTTTGCAAATGAATTTCTGCTAAACTTGTTCAAAAATTAAAAATAATGTTCATAGTATGTCACCTAAACCCCAATTATAGTCATTACGTAGTTTCAAAAATTTGATAGAGAGTTGTTATGTTATTATTATCGGTTCAGATTACTTCACAACTATTGACTTGTTGTAGAAGAGTAGTACAAAGAAAATATTTAACCCTTTCAGCTAATATTTATAATTGTTATTACTTGCTGGGCACTCAAATGCTCACTCTTGCTTAAATTAAATGTTTTCAGTTAAGTATGATAAACCAGAAGGCTCAGGGAAGAACAAGGGGAAAGGAAAGTTGTTCGAATGAGATTTTTAATATGTTGTGTAATAATTATAGTTTATTAAGACAATGTTACTTATTATCTATGATGTAATGAATGTTTAAAGGTCTCGTACCTGGGAGTAAACTTTGATGCATATGTAAATTAAGTTTGAACTTTATTTTATTGTTATTATTATTAGTATTATTCAGCTTATAGAAACGGTATCGTGAAGCACCGAGTTCGGGTTTCAAGTACCCGAATTTGGGGGCGTCACAGGTTGGTATCAAAGCTTTAGGGTTAGAAACCTTAGGTGGGATCGACCTTAGGTTATAACCTTAGGACAGAGGGAAACGTTAAAAATACAGATAACTCATATAGAGTTTAAAAGGAGATGAATTAAATAAAGTTATCGTTAAAAAAAATAAAAGATAACTCTTATAAAACTATTGTTTGTTATGTGTATATACTATATGCTAGTCAGGATAATTTATGTGTGTAGATGTCTAGTGGAAAAGGCTTGTTATATGCTTATAGCATGAAGGAGGATCAAATCCATACACCCGAGCTAATATCGAAGCCAATAGCTGAAATAGAGGCTCACAATGAAACCAACTCGGATGAGATGGTGGTATTGAAAAATGTAGTACCAGACCCGGAGATGTTGGAGCTGACAGATAGTGATACAGACACTAAAGTTGAAGCTGATCAAGCATCAACGAAGGTGCAGGATCTGAGGAACAAGGTTTCTTCTCTGGAAAAGATGTGGGAAATAAAAAAGCTGCTAAATAGTCAACTGCGTCTTGCGTTAATAGAAACAATGGAAGAATAAGATAAGCTTAAAATCCAAATTGATCAGATGGGAGCCTCAAGCAACACATCATGTGCATCTCCGAGTAAGAAGGGAAAAAGAAAGATAGAAGACCATGACATAGGAAAACCCGATAAGAAGAAAGGAAAAAGAAAGAGAAAAGATCGTGATTTAGAAAATAAGTAGGATTAGTAGTTGATTATGTATGTTTGATAAGATACATGTGTAATGTAATGTTCCCAACTTTTGTATTAGTCAAGGTTGTAAATCCCGACTTTTGTAGTCACAAAGGGATAGCTGATGTTTAAATCATTATGTGTTATGCTATGTAAAATATTCATTGAATGAATATGAATCTAAGTTTGACTAATGAAACAAGTTTAAAATATTAAACTTATGTGATAAGGTTTAGAATGTAAGTTAAATTTGTGATTTTATTTTATCAGACAATGCCGCCAAGACATCGAACTCGAAATCAAAGGGTAGAAGAATCTGTCAACAACGCTGAGGGAGAACAACAAGACCCGATGCAGAACTTCGCAAATATGATAGCACAAGCTATGCAGTAGGGAATACCAGCCGCAGGGAACCAGCCAGACAATCGCTTGGCAAAATTTAAAGAGTTCAAAGCATTAGGACCACCAGAATTCAAAGGATCAGCTGACCCTATAGAAGCCCAGACATGGATTAACGAGATAGAAAAGGCGTTTGTAATTGCTAGGGTAGATGAGGGGCAAAAGACCTCTTTTGACACTTTTATGATGAAGGGGGAGGCTAACTTTTGGTGGGAGGCAAATCAAACGAGGGCATGAGAAGGAGTAGTGACTTGGGCTAGGTTTAAAACTTTTTTTTTCGAAAACTACCTCTCAGCTAGCATGCAGGCTAGGATGGAGGTAAAATTTTTGAAATTAAAGCACGAGAACATGACTGTTGCGGAGTATGCCGCAAAGTTTAATGAGTTGGCTAGGTTTGCTCCGCATCAAGTTGATACAGAGGCTAGGAAGGCAAGAAGGTTTGAGCTGGGCTTAAAACCCTGGCTCTACAACAAGGTGGCGGTGTTGCAGATCAATACTTTTACAGCACTCATGGAAAAGGCTATCATAGCTGAGGAGAGGAGTGAGGCCATGAGCCTCTACAACAAGGAGAAGAGGAATCAAAGCAAGGCCGGAGGAGCTGTGAAGGTGGAAGGTAATAGTGGAAATAGGGGTGAGAAAAGAAAGGGAAATTTTTCTGGGAATGTTCAGGTGAAGTAGGAAGGTGTGAAGAAACAGACGGTGCAGTGTAAGAATTGCGGGAAGAATCACTCTGGTGAGTGTCTGAAGGGTAAGTTTATATGTTATAAGTGCGGGCAGAAGGGTCATATGTCTTCCAACTGCCCCAACCCAAGGATGAATAGTAGGTGTTTTCTATGTGGATCGACTGAACATAAGGTGAAGGATTGTCCAAAGAGGAAAATGGAGGCAGGGAGTGTAACTACGGGAAAAGGCAGCGGGACTCTGGCAATCACAGGACCGACTTCAGCCAACAAACCAACCGCACGAGTCTTCAATATGACAGTCCAAGATACTGTGGCAGCTGGGAATGGAACTCCAGGTATTATTCAAAGAACTTTTATTTTCGTGTATATATATATATATATATATATATATATATATATATATATATATATATATATTTGATTTTCCTATATATAGCAAATTATTTTATAAAGAAATTTTGAGGGAGGAATTTGAGTTCTTTTAGAAATCAAACTTCCGTTTAATCAGACAGACAAGCTTTATGTTGAATGGTTAAAAAGATCAGTTCGATCAATTATGATCGAGATCTATTTGCAATGATTGCGTATGCTATATACTCTTGTTTGTATGAGTTTTAAAACGGTGATTCCGGGGACGGAATCCTTATAAGGGAGGGTGAATGTAATAACCCGATATTTTCTATATAAAATAAATAAGAAATTTTGCATATAAAATTTTTTTTTTTGATGAAGAGAATAAGTGTCAAGTAATGTGCATGTATTTATGTGATAAATAAAATTTATTTATTTCATGCATAATTTCAAATAATTTTATTTTAGAATTTTTGACCATTATAAAATATATTCTTATAATAATTAATTTTATAGTAGAAATATCTTTATTAATTATTTTCCATGAAAATATGATTTTTGTATTATTTAAATAATATATGAAATGATTATTGGAATTATTATAATTATTATTTTATTATACGAATTTGTTCAGAATAATTAAGTTAATGATTCTAACTTAATTATTAATGTTATATATGAAGGATAAATCAGATATGGAATCCAAACCCTAAATTTATGTATTAATCAAGGGATGAGAATAATAATATAATATTAATTATATTTTGATTTTTCAGTGCTATAAATATGTACTGTAAACGTGTAGACTGATAATGGTTGGCCAAATATGATAAATTATGTCATGACCCTCATATCGTGTTATTAAACCCTAATTGTTGAACTCAGTTATGAGTTCGAGAATGTGTAGTAATTGTGTTATATGAATTTTATTGCGTATTATATAATTGCTATAATTATGAGAAACCATAATTATTATTTGAAAGCCCTAATTTGTTAAAATTAGAAACCCTAATTACTGTTTTAGTATATTATAATGATAATTAGGAAACCCTTATTATTAATTTGGGAACCCTAATAGTATTAAGGAACCCTAATTTTAAAAAACCCTAATTTTCTTTTAAAAACCCTAATTTTAAATTAGTGTGTTTAATTAAAATTTTATTATACTTTAATTTTTAATTGTCCAAACCCTAGAAATTATTTGGAAAATTTTAAGATGTAAAATCTAGTGATTAATTCCTAGATTCAATAACATTGGACAAGAATACCCTTCAAATCAAAAATAATTACCAAAATACCCTTTTTGTCCCATTATTACATTGTTGTTGTCCAAATCTTATCAAATCTTGCAAGCCACCCTAGTCTATAAGCTATGAGCCTACAAGCTACAATATCAGCCATGTGATCAACCAAGTGCATTGCATAGATGTTTTACATAGAATTCAAGAGAGAGAGAAAGCCTCATTCAAGCTCATTTTGCACAAATACTAATCCAAGACTTTCTCTATCTAAAACCCACGAGATTACCTTGCTAGATAAGTCATAAATCAAGCCCCACTAACACCAACATCTAATCAAAAGCATAGAAATCAGATTTTCTCATAAAAAGGTACAAAACCCTAATTTACAATCTGATCTTGAAGGTCATGTTAGATGTTATGATTTATTGTTAAAACATGTTATTTGTAGTCCATATAGTTGATCTGGGTTGGTATTTGTTAGACCCATAACATCAAAGTGCTCAAAATTAAGTTTTTCAAGAATCTGGAAATTATAAAAATCAAGGTCTGACAGTGAATGTCAGTCCCCATAGATTTTGATATTTTATGTGTTTTTGTGTTTTTAAAGTTTGTACTTGTAGTCTGTTAGGAGATCTTTAATATGAAACTTGAATCAAGGTCATACCATGTACAAATTGAAAGTTATGGCTGGTGAAACATCGTTGACCGACCATGACTTTCAGTTTCTAGAAAACCCAGATCGTGCCCAGAAGGCTCTGACAAGATTTTTATGGGCTCGGATCTGGAAGTGTTTTGATGTTTTGTTATGGTTATGGAATCTAAGTTGTATTTTGGTATATGTACTACATTATTATGCCTTAAAATCTCCTAATCATCAAGCAGAGTGAATATAGTGTCTGGTCAAAGTAGGTAAAACGATCACGTTTTCTGTTTATGGGTAACCCAGAAAAACAGATGAACGTTATCTATGACAGACTTTGATCGGACGAGATCTTCTTGCTGTGTTGTTGTTTGAGTGATGTTTTGTGATAGACGCGTAGTATTACATGTGGTCTACAACCTGGAACTCTTAGATCACAAAAACATCACACGAACAACATGTAGTGGATGTTCAAAAGTGGTCACTCGAGACTGTTCTTCATTTCTGGGTAACCCAGAAATGAAGAACATCTCTGACAGCCTTTTTAATTTCTTAGATCTTGCAGTTTAATGATGTTTAGACTTGAACCTAGCTTGATTAATGGACCTTGATAGATAATCTACCCAGCCCGACGTCTAGACCGACCATATCATCAACAGATTTCATGTTAGAAGGTCAACAAAAGCGTTGACCGGCCATGACTGACAATTCTGGGCAACCCAGAATTGCTCTGACAGTTACTTTGTGATTTTATATCTTGCAGAGATGTAGTTGTTTGACCCAGTTTATTGTTGGTTCTTGTAGTACTATATTAGTACTACAAGATCAAAGCTCTAGAACACCCAGAAGCATAATAGGCACCGAATTACGCTTGGTCAAAGTAGCTCACTCGGACATTGAGTATGAACACCTGGGTTTCTCAAGAACACCTAAGGCGACAGATTCTGTCGCCAAAGGGCTTTAGCGACAGACATAATGAAATTAATTAATTTAAATTCTAAAAATCCTTTAAAAATAGTAAATAAATTCCAAAAATTACAAAAATAGTTTTAAAAATTATTTTAAGTTATAAAAATTAACTTTTGATAATTTGGCATCTTTTTCATAAATATTAATATTTATTTAGAAATTATTGGGATTTAAATTATTTAATAAATGCATTAAATAAATTAATTAAAAATAATTTTATTGTATTAAAAATCATTTTAAGTAAATAATAAGGTATTTAATAATATTTTAAGTTATAAAACATAACTTTTAATATTTTAAGATAAGTTTCATTAATTATTAAATATTAATGATATTAGATTTATTTAGTAATTATATTAAATAAATTAATTAAAAATAATTTTAATATTATAAAAATTATTTTAAATGAAAATAAATAGTTTAAAAATATTTTAAGTTATAAAATATAACTTTTGATATTTAAAGGTAAATTTCATTAATAATTAAATATTAATGATATTAAGTTTATTTAATAATTATATTAAATAAATAGTTTAAAAATAGTTTTATTGAATTAAAAATCATTTAAAAAGGAAATAAATGAATTAAAAATATTTTAAGTTATAATCAATGACTTTTAATATTTTGATAAATAATAAATTAATATTTTAATATTAATGGTAATTATTTAAAAATAATTTTAAATGTTTTATAAAAATCATTTAAGGGTAATATTAATACTTTAAAATATTTTAAGTTATTATAAATAACTTTAATATTTGACAATGGTGTCATTAATAGTTTAATATTAATTAAATATTACTGATAATAGAATTAATGAATATTTAAATCATTTAATAATGATTCCGATGTTTGAAAATTCATGATAAATTATAATAAATATTTAAAAATTATTATAAGTCATTTTAAAAATAATATGACTGATATTTTCAGTTATTGAACTACATGATAGAGTTTTAGACTCGATAATTACCCGATAAAACCGTCGGTACGCTGAAATATTTCAGAAATTGATCTGAACTTAGATAATTTGACTTGATAAGTGTTTATTTGTGATTCAATGGTTGTTAAACATATGTGACAATGTGATTAGATAATGTGCTGACTGCAATAAGTAGTGCTATGTGTTACGATATATTATTCTAACCGAACGAATGATATTATTACTGATAGGTCGCTGTATAAAAGATTAATCTAAGTTGTGTTATTATAAGCTGCAGCTCAGGCAAGTATCTGAACTATCCTTTACATTGTGCAAGTATCCTACCTGTAAGACCTTGAATTTTATGAAATAAAAGTATTCAATTTTTCTTATAATTACTATTTAGTAAATGGTTAAATTGATAAATGTTAAAGTTAAGGGTGATATATGAATTTTTTTTTTGAAATACACAAGTGGTTATAAAATATTCATTGTTGTCGGGGAATATTCGCTTGGTCGTGGAATATTTTTACTGTCGGAGAATATTCGTACGACGACGCAGTCTTTTGTGGGCTCCATAACGGAAAGCGATTGGATGAAGAAAACGACAAAAATAAGTTATTTATAAATAACGGCATAGTTGTTACCATTAACATTGTTGAAATACCCGGTGGTTAAAACACAGTAATACGCGTTGTTGCACAGTGGCTCACGGTATTGCACCAATTATTAATTTTTACGTAAGAAGGCATTACTCAATAATTGTTACAGTAATTACTGTTCAGTATTTTATTTTATTGATTCAATAATTGTTGTGTTGATATTTTATATTACTGTTGTTTTAATAATTGTCACTACACAGTATTTTCTATTATCGGAGCAATAATTCATATTATCTGAATAATATTATTAGATAACATTATTGGCAATGTCTAGAAAGTTCTGTCTAAGGAGAGGTTTGGTCATCTAATTGCGTGCCAGTAAGGAAGAGATCCTTATTGGAAAGCCCCCTCTTTCCTGGGAATGGCCTGGTTGCCAATACTGTGGTTCTGTAATATTATTTGTGTATAATTAATTATTAATTTATATGATGAGGAAAATATTGATTTTATGTGGATATAGATGGAGAAAATTTTTAATGTGACAATTGTTGTAAATTAATATTTTATCTTTTTCTGATAAAATAATTCATTTAAATATATTATTTTAATAATATATTAATGGTGATATTTTTACAATGAATGTGGGATATATGAATAAATGAGGAGGAAGAGTATTTTTGTTGGATTAAATGTTTAACACATGTTTTGTGTGTTGGTGGACACAATTCTTGACCGAAAATTTATTATAGACTGTAAAATCGTCCGTTTGTGGATTTCAGTAAATTTATGTTTGGAATTTAGAAAAACTTTCTTCTGCAAAGTTGTAGAGAATTGAATTTCCTATAAAAACTCGCGAGATTCGAATTTTCTGATAAAAGGGCTATTTATTACGAATTATTGAAGTTCCGAATTATTGAGTCTGAATTGATTTTGTAACAAAAATTGTTTAAAACATGTTTTTCATTTTTGGTGCATTTGTGTGGAAAATGTGTTTTTGATGTGGTGGGCTAAGGAAAATTTGGTTATAAATATATTATTATATTCAATTTTCTGCTTTGGTGTTCTAAGCATTTTCCTATAAATAGGGTGCTTAGGTTAGAATTGAAAATCACACCAGAAACGGAAGTTTTCTCTCTATTTCTCTCTCTATATTATCGAGTGTATTCTTGTGAGTATTTGATATCTTGAGTGTTGCTATACGGTGCAAGTTCGTTCAGCGTTATTCCAGTCAGGAGTACTGCTCTTTTGAGGTAAGGGATTGTAAGGGATAGTAAGGGATGTTATTTCTTCTTAAATGATAATATTTTCTTCAATATCATTATGCCGAAGTATTGATCTGAACTTTTTATCAAATTTGGAACTTTTCATGTCGGGGTTACTATTCATGAGTTACTATTCATGAGTTACTATTCACGAGTTACTATTCATGAGTTACTATTCACGAGTTACTATTCATGAGTTACTATTCACGAGTTACTATTCATGAGTTACTATTCACGAGTTACTATTCATGAGTTACTATTCATGTGTTACTATTCACGAGTTACTATTCATGACAAAATTAGTTTCTTTTTCTAACCAAATTATAGTTGATTTATGAATATTACTCTTGAGATTAAAACTATATGTTGATCATATTATTTTTTTATCATATATAACATTTTTATAAGCCTAACGATGATATTTCTCTTTGACTTGAGTGTAAAGATGAGTAGATTATTGGTATGATCATGACTAGGATTCTCTTTGTCTAGTAGTGAAAAGTTGAATTGTGACTGGTATGATCATGACCATTGAATTTATAATTGAATATCTTTAGCTTAAGTGCAAAGGTGAAATGATCAACATGGTTATAATTATTGGTTATATAAATTCTGAAATGATTATATATTTCTTTGAGATAATAATATATTTGGCCTGTAGTGCAAATATGAACTATTGAGGAATATCTTTGGCCTGTAGTGCAAAGATGAGTTGTTGATGAATATCTTTGGCCCGTAGTGCAAAGATGACTTGTTGTTGAATATCTTTGGCATGTAGTGTAAAGATGAACTGTTGATGAATATCTTTGGCCCGTGATGCAAAGATGAATTTATTAGTATGATTATGAACAGGAACTGTGATTTGGTATAACCATGATCTTTGATGTTTCAGGTAAAGACGGGTAATGAAAATTATCTTCGTCTTGGATGCAAAATTTAGAATCACAATTATGATTATGAATTATTCATATGATTGTGGAAAGGAACTATTGATTGATGTTACAGGGATAAAACATTGTTGGTGGACTTTTAACGTGGAGAAGATAATAGACTTTATAGTCTATTTGACTCTTCTAATGGATTGCTCGTTCCGCTGCAACTATGGTTGAAAAGTTTTATCATCTACCATATGTTCTAAATCTCTGATTTATTACTGTTGAAGACTATTGATAATTTATCTTTAGTCATGATATTCTTTACTGAGCTAGTTGTGCTCACCCTTTTGCTTCACAATTCCTTTCAGGTAATAAAAGTGTAGCTGGGTCGAGCGAGGGATAACAAGGGAATAGAACGGTGGTCTATAGATATTGAGGGTGATGTGAATTTAACTTGGAAGGGTGTTTTGTCACTATCTTACAGGATGTATAATGACATACAACCTCGTGTCATCATAAGACAAGGTTGTGCTCATCCACTTGCTGAGTATATTTACGAGCACTACCTATATAATCTTGGTATTTGTTTGAAGTATAATTCTCAGTTAGAGACAGTGGAGATAATGATATGTCAAGAGAAGACTCACCATTGGGAAGAATATGATAGTAATCTTCTCATTTTTCTTTGGGGTCTATTGGGTCAACCGAGGATAATTCTGTGGGCATATGATATCTATCATAACCTAGATGCATGGTCTCCCATATATGAAGGTTTCCTTGAGTATTTTCCAAAGGTTTTAATTTCTAAAACAGTTTTTGACTGTACCTTTATGTCAGGTGTCATGGTGACGTGCTATCTAAGTTGGTGTCCAGAGTCACAGTTGGTATATTTTAGTATCAAAACTCACAACATATGTGTTGTATTTTGCACGACAATTGTTGTAATAAAGTTGTATTTATTTTCTGTACCATGTATTTGACGACTCATAATAGGTTGGATGGAATGGACCTATTTTGGGGGCGTTACAGTTGGTATCAGAGCTATAAGTAAAGAGCCCCGAGCCTCTCGCTGGTGACTTCCTGTTGATGGGGGATGCACCGAAGCCAGACTCTCCGTAGGGGACGCCGTTCTGCGGTGGCAAACTGATAGGTATCAATGTAAGGTGCTGACATAGGTTGGTGTCCAGAGTTACAGTTGGTATCAGAGCTTAGGGATATGATCTCTGGCGGAGATCGGGGAATAGGACTAGGAGGAGAGAGACGAGTAAATCCTTCGTTAGTGTGTCCTACCTAAGCTTATTTGTTGGTCAGTCATAATATCGGGATATTATGTGATATGTTAATTTGTTCAATTAACCCTTGTTTTGAAGCTGTATTCTAGAATGATATCTGAAATACAGGAGATGAGCAATGGAAAAATCATGATGACAGGAAAGATGGAATCTGAAATGAAAGTAAGGTATTCTCAACTCTTTGAATTATCAGGTACGTAAATTTCGAGGACGAAATTTCATAAGGAGGGGAGATTGTAAGACCCTGAATTTTATGAAATAAAAGTATTCAATTTTTCTTATAATTACTATTTAGTAAATGGTTAAATTGATAAATGTTAAAGTTAAGGGTGATATATGAATTTTTTTTTGAAATACACAAGTGGTTATAAAATATTCATTGTTGTCGGGAAATATTCGCTTGGTCGTGGAATATTCTTACTGTCGGAGAATATTTGTACGACGACGCAGTCTTTTGTGGACCCCATAACGGAAAGCGATTGGATGAAGAAAACGACAAAAATAAGTTATTTATAAGTAACGGCATAGTTGTTACCATTAACATTGTTGAAATACCCGGTGGTTAAAACACAGTAATACGCGTTGTTGCACAGTAGCTCACGGTATTGCATCAATTATTAATTTTTACGTAAGAAGGCATTACTCAATAATTGTTACAGTAATTACTGTTCAGTATTTTATTTTATTGATTCAATAATTGCTGCGTTGATATTTTATATTACTGTTATTTTAATAATTGTCATTACACAGTATTTTCTATTATCGGAGCAATAATTCATATTATCTGAATAATATTATTAGATAACATTATTGGCAATGTCTAGAAAGTTCTGTCTAAGGAGAGGTTTGGTCATCTAATTGCGCGCCAGTAAGGAAGAGATCCTTATTGGAAAGCCCCCTCTTTCCTGGGAATGGCCTGGTTGCCAGTACTGTGGTTCTGTAATATTATTTGTGTATAATTAATTATTAATTTATATGATGAGGAAAATATTGATTTTATGTGGATATAGATGGAGAAAATTTTTAATGTGACAATTGTTGTAAATTAATATTTTATCTTTTTCTGATAAAATAATTCATTTAAATATATTATTTTAATAATATATTAATGGTGATATTTTTACAATGAATGTGGGATATATGAATAAATGAGGAGGAAGAGTATTTTTGTTATTAAATGTTTAACACATGTTTTGTGTGTTGGTGGACACAATTCTTGACCGAAAATTTATTATAGACTGTAAAATCGTCCGTTTGTGGATTTCAGTAAATTTATGTTTGGAATTTAGAAAAACTTTCTTCTGCAAAGTTGTAGAGAATTGAATTTCCTATAAAAACTCGCGAGATTCGAATTTTCTGATAAAAGGGCTATTTATTACGAATTATTGAAGTTCCGAATTATTGAGTCTGAATTGATTTTGTAACAAAAATTGTTTAAAACATGTTTTTCATTTTTGGTGCATTTGTGTGGAAAATGTGTTTTTGATGTGGTGGGCTAAGGAAAATTTGGTTATAAATATATTATTATATTCAATTTTCTGCTTTGGTGTTCTAAGCATTTTCCTATAAATAGGGTGCTTAGGTTAGAATTGAAAATCACACCAGAAACGGAAGTTTTCTCTCTATTTCTCTCTCTATATTATCGAGTGTATTCTTGTGAGTATTTGATATCTTGAGTGTTGCTATACGGTGCAAGTTCGTTCAGCGTTATTCCAGTCAGGAGTACTGCTCTTTTGAGGTAGGGGATTGTAAGGGATAGTAAGGGATGTTATTTCTTCTTAAATGATATTATTTTCTTCAATATCATTATGCCGAAGTATTGATCTGAACTTTTTATCAAATTTGGAACTTTTCATGTCGGGGTTACTATTCATGAGTTACTATTCATGAGTTACTATTTACGAGTTACTATTCATGAGTTACTATTCATGAGTTACTATTCACGAGTTATTATTCATGAGTTACTATTCATGAGTTACTATTCATGAGTTACTATTCACGAGTTACTATTCATGAGTTACTATTCATGAGTTACTATTCATGTGTTACTATTCACGAGTTACTATTCATGACAAAATTGGTTTCTTTTTCTAGCCAAATTATAGTTGATTTATGAATATTACTCTTGAGATTAAAACTATATGTTGATCATATTATTTTTTTATCATATATAACTTTTTTATAACCCTAATGATGATATTTCTCTTTGACTTGAGTGTAAAGATGGGTAGATTATTGGTATGATCATGACTAGGGTTCTCTTTGTCCAGTAGTGAAAAGTTGAATTGTGACTGGTATGATCATGACCATTGAATTTATAATTGAATATCTTTAGCTTAAGTGCAAAGGTGAAATGATCAACATGGTTATAATTATTGGTTATATAAATTCTGAAATGATTATATATTTCTTTGAGATAATAATATATTTGGCATGTAGTGCAAATATGAGCTATTGAGGAATATCTTTGGCCTGTAGTGCAAAGATGAGTTATTGATGAATATCTTTGGCCCGTAGTGCAAAGATGACTTGTTGTTGAATATCTTTGGCATGTAGTGTAAAGATGAACTGTTGATGAATATCTTTGGCCCGTGATGCAAAGATGAATTTATTAGTATGATTATGAACAGAACTGTGATTTGGTATAACCATGATCTTTGATGTTTCAGGTAAAGACAGGTAATGAAAATTATCTTCGTCTTGGATGCAAAATTTAGAATCACAATTATGATTATGAATTATTCATATGATTGTGGAAAGGAACTATTGATTGATGTTACAGGGATAAAACATTGTTGGTGGACTTTTAACGTGGAGAAGATAATAGACTTTATAGTCTATTTGACTCTTCTAATGGATTGCTCGTTCCGCTGCAACTATGGTTGAAAAGTTTTATCATCTACCATATGTTCTAAATCTCTGATTTATTACTGTTGAAGACTATTGATAATTTATCTTTAGTCATGATATTCTTTACTGAGCTAGTTGTGCTCACCCTTTTGCTTCACAATTCCTTTCAGGTAATAAAAGTGTAGCTGGGTCGAGCGAGGGATAACAAGGGAATAGAACGGTGGTCTATAGATATTGAGGGTGATGTGAATTTAACTTGGAAGGGTGTTTTGTCACTATCTTACAGGATATATAATGACATACAACCTCGTGTCATCATAAGACAAGGTTGTGCTCATCCACTTGCTGAGTATATTTACGAGCACTACCTATATAATCTTGGTATTTGTTTGAAGTATAATTCTCAGTTAGAGACAGTGGAGATAATGATATGTCAAGAGAAGACTCACCATTGGGAAGAATATGATAGTAATCTTCTCATTTTTCTTTGGGGTCTGTTGGGTCAACCGAGGATAATTCTGTGGGCATGTGATATCTATCATAACCTAGATGCATGGTCTCCCATATATGAAGGTTTCCTTTAGTATTTTCCAAAGGTTTTAATTTCTAAAACAGTTTTTGACTGTACCTTTATGTCAGGTGTCATGGTGACGTGCTATCTAAGTTGGTGTCCAGAGTCACAGTTGGTATATTTTAGTATCAAAACTCACAACATATGTGTTGTATTTTGCACGACAATTGTTGTAATAAAGTTGTATTTATTTTCTGTACCATGTATTTGACGACTCATAATAGGTTGGATGGAATGGACCTATTTTGGGGGCGTTACAGTTGGTATCAGAGCTATAAGTAAAGAGCCCCGAGCCTCTCGCTGGTGACTTCCTGTTGATGGGGGATGCACCGAAGCCAGACTCTCCGTAGGGGACGCCGTTCTGCGGTGGCAAACTGATAGGTATCAATGTAAGGTGCTGACATAGGTTGGTGTCCAGAGTTACAGTTGGTATCAGAGCTTAGGGATATGATCTCTGGCGGAGATCGGGGAATAGGACTAGGAGGAGAGAGACGAGTAAATCCTTCGTTAGTGTGTCCTACCTAAGCTTATTTGTTGGTCAGTCATAATATCGGGATATTATGTGATATGTTAATTTGTTCAATTAACCCTTGTTTTGAAGCTGTATTCTAGAATGATATCTGAAATACAGGAGATGAGCAATGGAAAAATCATGATGACAGGAAAGATGGAATCTGAAATGAAAGTAAGGTATTCTCAACTCTTTGAATTATCAGGTACGTAAATTTCGAGGACGAAATTTCATAAGGAGGGGAGATTGTAAGACCCTGAATTTTATGAAATAAAAGTATTCAATTTTTCTTATAATTACTATTTAGTAAATGGTTAAATTGATAAATGTTAAAGTTAAGGGTGATATATGAATTTTTTTTCGAAATACACAAGTGGTTATAAAATATTCATTGTTGTCGGGGAATATTCGCTTGGTCGTGGAATATTCTTACTGTCGGAGAATATTCGTACGACGACGCAGTCTTTTGTGGGCCCCATAACGGAAAGCGATTGGATGAAGAAAACGACAAAAATAAGTTATTTATAAATAACGGCATAGTTGTTACCATTAACATTGTTGAAATACCCGGTGGTTAAAACACAGTAATACGCGTTGTTGCACAGTAGCTCACGGTATTGCACCAATTATTAATTTTTACGTAAGAAGGCATTACTCAATAATTGTTACAGTAATTACTGTTCAGTATTTTATTTTATTGATTCAATAATTGCTGCGTTGATATTTTATATTACTGTTGTTTTAATAATTGTCACTACACAGTATTTTCTATTATCGGAGCAATAATTCATATTATCTGAATAATATTATTAGATAACATTATTGGCAATGTCTAGAAAGTTCTGTCTAAGGAGAGGTTTGGTCATCTAATTGCGCGCCAGTAAGGAAGAGATCCTTATTGGAAAGCCCCCTCTTTCCTGAGAATGGCCTGGTTGCCAGTACTGTGGTTCTGTAATATTATTTGTGTATAATTAATTATTAATTTATATGATGAGGAAAATATTGATTTTATGTGGATATAGATGGAGAAAATTTTTAATGTGACAATTGTTGTAAATTAATATTTTATCTTTTTCTGATAAAATAATTCATTTAAATATATTATTTTAATAATATATTAATGGTGATATTTTTACAATGAATGTGGGATATATGAATAAATGAGGAGGAAGAGTATTTTTGTTGGATTAAATGTTTAACACATGTTTTGTGTGTTGGTGGACACAATTCTTGACCGAAAATTTATTATAGACTGTAAAATCGTCCGTTTGTGGATTTCAGTAAATTTATGTTTGGAATTTAGAAAAACTTTCTTCTGCAAAGTTGTAGAGAATTGAATTTCCTATAAAAACTCACGAGATTCGAATTTTCTGATAAAAGGGCTATTTATTACGAATTATTGAAGTTCCGAATTATTGAGTCTGAATTGATTTTGTAACAAAAATTGTTTAAAACATGTTTTTCATTTTTGGTGCATTTGTGTGGAAAATGTGTTTTTGATGTGGTGGGCTAAGGAAAATTTGGTTATAAATATATTATTATATTCAATTTTCTGCTTTGGTGTTCTAATCATTTTCCTATAAATAGGGTGCTTAGGTTAGAATTGAAAATCACACCAGAAACGAAAGTTTTCTCTCTATTTCTCTCTCTATATTATCGAGTGTATTCTTGTGAGTATTTGATATCTTGAGTGTTGCTATACGGTGCAAGTTCGTTCAGCGTTATTCCAGTCAGGAGTACTGCTCTTTTGAGGTAGGGGATTGTAAGGGATAGTAAGGGATGTTATTTCTTCTTAAATGATATTATTTTCTTCAATATCATTATGCCGAAGTATTGATCTGAACTTTTTATCAAATTTGGAACTTTTCATGTCGGGGTTACTATTCATGAGTTACTATTCATGAGTTACTATTCACGAGTTACTATTCATGAGTTACTATTCACGAGTTATTATTCATGAGTTACTATTCACGAGTTACTATTCATGAGTTACTATTCACGAGTTACTATTCATGTGTTACTATTCACGAGTTACTATTCATGACAAAATTGGTTTCTTTTTCTAACCAAATTATAGTTGATTTATTAATATTACTCTTGAGATTAAAACTATATGTTGATCATATTATTTTTTTATCATATATAACATTTTTATAACCCTAATGATGCTATTTCTCTTTGACTTGAGTGTAAAGATGGGTAGATTATTGGTATGATCATGACTAGGGTTCTCTTTGTCCAGTAGTGAAAAGTTGAATTGTGACTGGTATGATCATGACCATTGAATTTATAATTGAATATCTTTAGCTTAAGTGCAAAGGTGAAATGATCAACATGGTTATAATTATTGGTTATATAAATTCTGAAATGATTATATATTTCTTTGAGATAATAATATATTTGGCCTGTAGTGCAAATATGAGCTATTGAGGAATATCTTTGGCCTGTAGTGCAAAGATGAGTTGTTGATGAATATCTTTGGCCCGTAGTGCAAAGATGACTTGTTGTTGAATATCTTTGGCATGTAGTGTAAAGATGAACTGTTGATGAATATCTTTGGCCCGTGATGCAAAGATGAATTTATTAGTATGATTATGAACATGAACTGTGATTTGGTATAACCATGATCTTTGATGTTTCAGGTAAAGACAGGTAATGAAAATTATCTTCGTCTTGGATGCAAAATTTAGAATCACAATTATGATTATGAATTATTCATATGATTGTGGAAAGGAACTATTGATTGATGTTACAGGGATAAAACATTGTTGGTGGACTTTTAACGTGGAGAAGATAATAGACTTTATAGTCTATTTGACTCTTCTAATGGATTGCTCGTTCCGCTGCAACTATGGTTGAAAAGTTTTATCATCTACCATATGTTCTAAATCTCTGATTTATTACTGTTGAAGACTATTGATAATTTATCTTTAGTCATGATATTCTTTACTGAGCTAGTTGTGCTCACCCTTTTGCTTCACAATTCCTTTCAGGTAATAAAAGTGTAGCTGGGTCGAGCGAGGGATAACAAGGGAATAGAACGGTGGTCTATAGATATTGAGGGTGATGTGAATTTAACTTGGAAGGGTGTTTTGTCACTATCTTACAGGATGTATAATGACATACAACCTCGTGTCATCATAAGACAAGGTTGTGCTCATCCACTTGCTGAGTATATTTACGAGCACTACCTATATAATCTTGGTATTTGTTTGAAGTATAATTCTCAGTTAGAGACAGTGGAGATAATGATATGTCAAGAGAAGACTCACCATTGGGAAGAATATGATAGTAATCTTCTCATTTTTCTTTGGGGTCTGTTGGGTCAACCGAGGATAATTCTGTGGGCATATGATATCTATCATAACCTAGATGCATGGTCTCCCATATATGAAGGTTTCCTTTAGTATTTTCCAAAGGTTTTAATTTCTAAAACAGTTTTTGACTGTACCTTTATGTCAGGTGTCATGGTGACGTGCTATCTAAGTTGGTGTCCAGAGTCACAGTTGGTATATTTTAGTATCAAAACTCACAACATATGTGTTGTATTTTGCACGACAATTGTTGTAATAAAGTTGTATTTATTTTCTGTACCATGTATTTGACGACTCATAATAGGTTGGATGGAATGGACCTATTTTGGGGGCGTTACAGTTGGTATCAGAGCTATAAGTAAAGAGCCCCGAGCCTCTCGCTGGTGACTTCCTGTTGATGGGGGATGCACCGAAGCCAGACTCTCCGTAGGGGACGCCGTTCTGCGGTGGCAAACTGATAGGTATCAATGTAAGGTGCTGACATAGGTTGGTGTCCAGAGTTACAGTTGGTATCAGAGCTTAGGGATATGATCTCTGGCGGAGATCGGGGAATAGGACTAGGAGGAGAGAGACGAGTAAATCCTTCGTTAGTGTGTCCTACCTAAGCTTATTTGTTGGTCAGTCATAATAACGGGATATTATGTGATATGTTAATTTGTGCAATTAACCCTTGTTTTGAAGCTGTATTCTAGAATGATATCTGAAATACAGGAGATGAGCAATGGAAAAATCATGATGACAGGAAAAATGGAATCTGAAATGAAAGTAAGGTATTCTCAACTCTTTGAATTATCAGGTACGTAAATTTCGAGGACGAAATTTCATAAGGAGGGGAGATTGTAAGACCCTGAATTTTATGAAATAAAAGTATTCAATTTTTCTTATAATTACTATTTAGTAAATGGTTAAATTGATAAATGTTAAAGTTAAGGGTGATATATGAATTTTTTTTCGAAATACACAAGTGGTTATAAAATATTCATTGTTGTCGGGGAATATTCGCTTGGTCGTGGAATATTCTTACTGTCGGAGAATATTCGTACGACGACGCAGTCTTTTGTGGGCCCCATAACGGAAAGCGATTGGATGAAGAAAACGACAAAAATAAGTTATTTATAAATAACGGCATAGTTGTTACCATTAACATTGTTGAAATACCCGGTGGTTAAAACACAGTAATACGCGTTGTTGCACAGTGGCTCACGGTATTGCACCAATTATTAATTTTTACGTAAGAAGGCATTACTCAATAATTGTTACAGTAATTACTGTTCAGTATTTTATTTTATTGATTCAATAATTGCTGCGTTGATATTTTATATTACTGTTGTTTTAATAATTGTCACTACACAGTATTTTCTATTATCGGAGCAATAATTCATATTATCTGAATAATATTATTAGATAACATTATTGGCAATGTCTAGAAAGTTCTGTCTAAGGAGAGGTTTGGTCATCTAATTGCGCGCCAGTAAGGAAGAGATCCTTATTGGAAAGCCCCCTCTTTCCTGGGAATGGCCTGGTTGCCAGTACTGTGGTTCTGTAATATTATTTGTGTATAATTAATTATTAATTTATATGATGAGGAAAATATTGATTTTATGTGGATATAGATGGAGAAAATTTTTAATGTGACAATTGTTGTAAATTAATATTTTATCTTTTTCTGATAAAATAATTCATTTAAATATATTATTTTAATAATATATTAATGGTGATATTTTTACAATGAATGTGGGATATATGAATAAATGAGGAGGAAGAGTATTTTTGTTAGATTAAATGTTTAACACATGTTTTGTGTGTTGGTGGACACAATTCTTGACCGAAAATTTATTATAGACTGTAAAATCGTCCGTTTGTGGATTTCAGTAAATTTATGTTTGCAATTTAGAAAAACTTTCTTCTGCAAAGTTGTAGAGAATTGAATTTCCTATAAAAACTCGCGAGATTCGAATTTTCTGATAAAAGGGCTATTTATTACGAATTATTGAAGTTCCGAATTATTGAGTCTGAATTGATTTTGTAACAAAAATTGTTTAAAACATGTTTTTCATTTTTGGTGCATTTGTGTGGAAAATGTGTTTTTGATGTGGTGGGCTAAGGAAAATTTGGTTATAAATATATTATTATATTCAATTTTCTGCTTTGGTGTTCTAAGCATTTTCCTATAAATAGGGTGCTTAGGTTAGAATTGAAAATCACACCAGAAACGGAAGTTTTCTCTCTATTTCTCTCTCTATATTATCGAGTGTATTCTTGTGAGTATTTGATATCTTGAGTGTTGCTATACGGTGCAAGTTCGTTCAGCGTTATTCCAGTCAGGAGTACTGCTCTTTTGAGGTAGGAGATTGTAAGGGATAGTAAGGGATGTTATTTCTTCTTAAATGATATTATTTTCTTCAATATCATTATGCCGAAGTATTGATCTGAACTTTTTATCAAATTTGGAACTTTTCATGTCGGGGTTACTATTCATGAGTTACTATTCATGAGTTACTATTCATGAGTTACTATTCATGAGTTACTATTCACGAGTTACTATTCACGAGTTATTATTCATGAGTTACTATTCACGAGTTACTATTCACGAGTTACTATTCATGAGTTACTATTCATGTGTTACTATTCACGAGTTACTATTCATGACAAAATTGGTTTCTTTTTCTAACCAAATTATAGTTGATTTATGAATATTACTCTTGAGATTAAAACTATATATTGATCATATTATTTTTTTATCATATATAACATTTTTATAACCCTAATGATGATATTTCTCTTTGACTTGAGTGTAAAGATGGGTAGATTATTGGTATGATCATGACTAGGGTTCTCTTTGTCCAGTAGTGAAAAGTTGAATTGTGACTGGTATGATCATGACCATTGAATTTATAATTGAATATCTTTAGCTTAAGTGCAAAGGTGAAATGATCAACATGGTTATAATTATTGGTTATATAAATTCTGAAATGATTATATATTTCTTTGAGATAATAATATATTTGGCCTGTAGTGCAAATATGAACTATTGAGGAATATCTTTGGCCTGTAGTGCAAAGATGAGTTGTTGATGAATATCTTTGGCCCGTAGTGCAAAGATGACTTGTTGTTGAATATCTTTGGCATGTAGTGTAAAGATGAACTGTTGATGAATATCTTTGGCCCGTGATGCAAAGATGAATTTATTAGTATGATTATGAACATGAACTGTGATTTGGTATAACCATGATCTTTGATGTTTCAGGTAAAGACAGGTAATGAAAATTATCTTCGTCTTGGATGCAAAATTTAGAATCACAATTATGATTATGAATTAATCATATGATTGTGGAAAGGAACTATTGATTGATGTTACAGGGATAAAACATTGTTGGTGGACTTTTAACGTAGAGAAGATAATAGACTTTATAGTCTATTTGACTCTTCTAATGGATTGCTCGTTCTGCTGCAACTATGGTTGAAAAGTTTTATCATCTACCATATGTTCTAAATCTCTGATTTATTACTGTTGAAGACTATTGATAATTTATCTTTAGTCATGATATTCTTTACTGAGCTAGTTGTGCTCACCCTTTTGCTTCACAATTCCTTTCAGGTAATAAAAGTGTAGCTGGGTCGAGCGAGGGATAACAAGGGAATAGAACGGTGGTCTATAGATATTGAGGGTGATGTGAATTTAACTTGGAAGGGTGTTTTGTCACTATCTTACAGGATGTATAATGACATACAACCTCGTGTCATCATAAGACAAGGTTGTGCTCATCCACTTGCTGAGTATATTTACGAGCACTACCTATATAATCTTGGTATTTGTTTGAAGTATAATTCTCAGTTAGAGACAGTGGAGATAATGATATGTCAAGAGAAGACTCACCATTGGGAAGAATATGATAGTAATCTTCTCATTTTTCTTTGGGGTCTGTTGGGTCAACCGAGGATAATTTTGTGGGCATATGATATCTATCATAACCTAGATGCATGGTCTCCCATATATGAAGGTTTCCTTTAGTATTTTCCAAAGGTTTTAATTTCTAAAACAGTTTTTGACTGTACCTTTATGTCAGGTGTCATGGTGACGTGCTATCTAAGTTGGTGTCCAGAGTCACAGTTGGTATATTTTAGTATCAAAACTCACAACATATGTGTTGTATTTTGCACGACAATTGTTGTAATAAAGTTATATTTATTTTCTGTACCATGTATTTGACGACTCATAATAGGTTGGATGGAATGGACCTATTTTGGGGGCGTTACAGTTGGTATCAGAGCTATAAGTAAAGAGCCCCGAGCCTCTCGCTGGTGACTTCCTGTTGATGGGGGATGCACCGAAGCCAGACTCTCCGTAGGGGACGCCGTTCTGCGGTGGCAAACTGATAGGTATCAATGTAAGGTGCTGACATAGATTGGTGTCTAGAGTTACAGTTGGTATCAGAGCTTAGGGATATGATCTCTGGCGGAGATCGGGGAATAGGACTAGGAGGAGAGAGACGAGTAAATCCTTCGTTAGTGTGTCCTACCTAAGCTTATTTGTTGGTCAGTCATAATATCGGGATATTATGTGATATGTTAATTTGTTCAATTAACCCTTGTTTTGAAGCTGTATTCTAGAATGATATCTGAAATACAGGAGATGAGCAATGGAAAAATCATGATGACAGGAAAGATGGAATCTGAAATGAAAGTAAGGTATTCTCAACTCTTTGAATTATCAGGTACGTAAATTTCGAGGACGAAATTTCATAAGGAGGGGAGATTGTAAGACCCTGAATTTTATGAAATAAAAGTATTCAATTTTTCTTATAATTACTATTTAGTAAATGGTTAAATTGATAAATGTTAAAGTTAAGGGTGATATATGAATTTTTTTTCGAAATACACAAGTGGTTATAAAATATTCATTGTTGTCGGAGAATATTCGCATGGTCGTGGAATATTCTTACTGTCGGAGAATATTCGTACGACGACGCAGTCTTTTGTGGGCCCCATAACGGAAAGCGATTGGATGAAGAAAACGACAAAAATAAGTTATTTATAAATAACGGCATAGTTGTTACCATTAACATTGTTGAAATACCCGGTGGTTAAAACACAGTAATACGCGTTGTTGCACAGTGGCTCACGGTATTGCACCAATTATTAATTTTTACGTAAGAAGGCATTACTCAATAATTGTTACAGTAATTATTGTTCAGTATTTTATTTTATTGATTCAATAATTGCTGCGTTGATATTTTATATTACTGTTGTTTTAATAATTGTCACTACACAGTATTTTCTATTATCGGAGCAATAATTCATATTATCTGAATAATATTATTAGATAACATTATTGGCAATGTCTAGAAAGTTCTGTCTAAGGAGAGGTTTGGTCATCTAATTGCGCGCCAGTAAGGAAGAGATCCTTATTGGAAAGCCCCCTCTTTCCTAGGAATGGCCTGGTTGCCAGTACTGTGGTTCTGTAATATTATTTGTGTATAATTAATTATTAATTTATATGATGAGGAAAATATTGATTTTATGTGGATATAGATGGAGAAAATTTTTAATGTGACAATTGTTGTAAATTAATATTTTATCTTTTTCTGATAAAATAATTCATTTAAATATATTATTTTAATAATATATTAATGGTGATATTTTTACAATGAATGTGGGATATATGAATAAATGAGGAGGAAGAGTATTTTTGTTAGATTAAATGTTTAACACATGTTTTGTGTGTTGGTGGACACAATTCTTGACCGAAAATTTATTATAGACTGTAAAATCGTCCGTTTGTGGATTTCAGTAAATTTATGTTTGCAATTTAGAAAAACTTTCTTCTGCAAAGTTGTAGAGAATTGAATTTCCTATAAAAACTCGCGAGATTCGAATTTTCTGATAAAAGGGCTATTTATTACGAATTATTGAAGTTCCGAATTATTGAGTCTGAATTGATTTTGTAACAAAAATTGTTTAAAACATGTTTTTCATTTTTGGTGCATTTGTGTGGAAAATGTGTTTTTGATGTGGTGGGCTAAGGAAAATTTGGTTATAAATATATTATTATATTCAATTTTCTGCTTTGGTGTTCTAAGCATTTTCCTATAAATAGGGTGCTTAGGTTAGAATTGAAAATCACACCAGAAACGGAAGTTTTCTCTCTATTTCTCTCTCTATATTATCGAGTGTATTCTTGTGAGTATTTGATATCTTGAGTGTTGCTATACGGTGCAAGTTCGTTCAGCGTTATTCCAGTCAGGAGTACTGCTCTTTTGAGGTAGGGGATTGTAAGGGATAGTAAGGGATGTTATTTCTTCTTAAATGATATTATTTTCTTCAATATCATTATGCCGAAGTATTGATCTGAACTTTTTATCAAATTTGGAACTTTTCATGTCGGGGTTACTATTCATGAGTTACTATTCATGAGTTACTATTCACGAGTTACTATTCATGAGTTACTATTCATGAGTTACTATTCACGAGTTATTATTCATGAGTTACTATTCACGAGTTACTATTCATGAGTTACTATTCACGAGTTACTATTCATGAGTTACTATTCATGTGTTACTATTCACGAGTTACTATTCATGACAAAATTGGTTTCTTTTTCTAACCAAATTATAGTTGATTTATGAATATTACTCTTGAGATTAAAACTATATGTTGATCATATTATTTTTTTATCATATATAACATTTTTATAACTCTAATGATGATATTTCTCTTTGACTTGAGTGTAAAGATGGGTAGATTATTGGTATGATCATGACTAGGGTTCTCTTTGTCCAGTAGTGAAAAGTTGAATTGTGACTGGTATGATCATGACCATTGAATTTATAATTGAATATCTTTAGCTTAAGTGCAAAGGTGAAATGATCAACATGGTTATAATTATTGGTTATATAAATTCTGAAATGATTATATATTTCTTTGAGATAATAATATATTTGGCCTGTAGTGCAAATATGAACTATTGAGGAATATCTTTGGCCTGTAGTGCAAAGATGAGTTGTTGATGAATATCTTTGGCCCGTAGTGCAAAGATGACTTGTTGTTGAATATCTTTGGCATGTAGTGTAAAGATGAACTGTTGATGAATATCTTTGGCCCGTGATGCAAAGATGAATTTATTAGTATGATTATGAACATGAACTGTGATTTGGTATAACCATGATCTTTGATGTTTCAGGTAAAGACAGGTAATGAAAATTATCTTCGTCTTGGATGCAAAATTTAGAATCACAATTATAATTATGAATTAATCATATGATTGTGGAAAGGAACTATTGATTGATGTTACAGGGATAAAACATTGTTGGTGGACTTTTAACGTGGAGAAGATAATAGACTTTATAGTCTATTTGACTCTTCTAATGGATTGCTCGTTCCGCTGCAACTATGGTTGAAAAGTTTTATCATCTACCATATGTTCTAAATCTCTGATTTATTACTGTTGAAGACTATTGATAATTTATCTTTAGTCATGATATTCTTTACTGAGCTAGTTGTGCTCACCCTTTTGCTTCACAATTCCTTTCAGGTAATAAAAGTGTAGCTGGGTCGAGCGAGGGATAACAAGGGAATAGAACGGTGGTCTATAGATATTGAGGGTGATGTGAATTTAACTTGGAAGGGTGTTTTGTCACTATCTTACAGGATGTATAATGACATACAACCTCGTGTCATCATAAGACAAGGTTGTGCTCATCCACTTGCTGAGTATATTTACGAGCACTACCTATATAATCTTGGTATTTGTTTGAAGTATAATTCTCAGTTAGAGACAGTGGAGATAATGATATGTCAAGAGAAGACTCACCATTGGGAAGAATATGATAGTAATCTTCTCATTTTTCTTTGGGGTCTATTGGGTCAACCGAGGATAATTCTATGGGCATATGATATCTATCATAACCTAGATGCATTGTCTCCCATATATGAAGGTTTCCTTGAGTATTTTCCAAAGGTTTTAATTTTTAGAACAGTTTTTGACTGTACCTTTATGTAAGGTGTCATGGTGACGTGCTATCTAAGTTGGTGTCCAGAGTCACAGTTGGTATATTTTAGTATCAAAACTCACAACATATGTGTTGTATTTTGCACGACAATTGTTGTAATAAAGTTGTATTTGTTTTCTGTACCATGTATTTGACGACTCATAATAGGTTGGATGGAATGGACCTATTTTGGGGGCGTTACACTACCTTTGCATTTTCTTTATGCAATGGGCATGAGTAACAATGTTTAAGAATTATATTATTACTGTACAGATTATTAACCCTATACTATATACACTCATTGCTTATCAATGTGTTAGTATATGGTAATTCAAATATATATTTTGTTCGTTAATTTATATAAATGGTTATACAAGTGTCTCCACTTGGATAATCATTATATTTAATCACATGTTGATACACCTTTGTCAATTTTCCGTATATACATATGTTGAATTATAGATTATTGTTGAACAAGACAAAACCTTTGATTTGGAACCAAGACAAGTATGAACATCCCGAAAACGGGAAAACTTTTTATGCACCCAAGGTGGACAGAGTGAACGATACTATCGTTCTGACATGTAGTATTGATCAATACAGGGCATAACAGGCTGATCACCCCCGTGCCCGTAAGTTATGATGGTTTGCAGATGAATTTCTGCTAAACCTATTCGAAAATTGAAAACAATGTTCATAATATGTCACCTAAACCCCAATTATAGTCATTACGTAGTTTTAAAAATTTGATAGAGAGTTGTTATGTTATTATTATCGGTTCAGATTACTTCACAACTATTGACTTGTTGTAGAAGAGTAGTACAAAGAAAACATTTAACCCTTTCAGCTAATAATTATAATTGTTATTACTTGTTGGGCACTCAAATGCTCACTCTTACTTAAATTAAATGTTTTCAGTTAAGTATGATCAACTAAAAGGCTCAGGGAAGAACAAGGGGAAAGGAAAACTGTTCGAATGAGATTTCTAATATGTTTTGTAATAATTATAGTTTATTAAGACAATGTTACTTATTATCTATGATGTAATGAATGTTTAAAGGACTCGTACTGGGAGTAAACTTTGATGCATATGTAAATTAAGTTTGAATTTTATATTATTGTTATTATTATTAGTATTATTCAGCTTATAGAAATGGTATCGTGAAGCACCGAGTTCGGGTTTCAAGTACACGAATTTGGGGGCGTCACACATACAACATACGACATACTTCTTTTAAATAAGATTTTTTTTTTCAATTTTAAACTTCAGTGGCTAAAATTTGTCATTAAGAAAAAAACCCATGTTCAATAGTGTATAATACTTGATGTTACCTGAGAAAAAAACAATTTGGATGGAAGTAGTGTATAATACTTGATGTTACTTAAGAAATGACACAGATATTGTGAATTCACCTTTTAATATTGTGACGCCCCTAAAATAGGTATACATCACCCATTCTGAGTCGCCAAATACATGGTACAGAAACAAATATAACTTCATTAAAACACTTGTCGCGCAAAATGCGACAACACAATACTGTGAGTTTAAATATAAATATTATCTTCTAGACAATATCCACACTCAAATAAGTCCTCATTACAATTATTGAAACACTATTTTATAGAATAGTGAGGACTGCTCATATAACTGACTAGAAACATCACTCCACACCCCGACTAGTTCCCGCTATATTCTCGCCTCCTGAGAAAAATGGAACAAAAAGGAAAAGGGTGAGCTCAACTAGCCCAGTAAATAATATTATGACTAAGATAATATACAACAACTTATCATTAGTCTTCAACAGGAAAAAAATCTGATAAAATATAATAGACAACAAGTTTTATATCAACAACTGCAGCGGAAACAGCAAACCATTAGAAGAGTCAAGTAGAGAATGAATTCTACTAGCTTCTAAGATTTAAAAGCTCATCAACGATATTTTATCCCTGTAACATCAATCAATATGCATTTTGAATCAAATATTCATCTTTGCACTACAGGCCAAAGATATTCATTTGTATCACCAGTCGGTCATGTTCATCTCAACACCTGTTCATCTTTGCACTACGGGCCAAAGATATTCATCAATTAATCATTCATCTTTGCACTACAGGCCAAAGATATTCAGTAACATCATCATTTAAGACTGAGGATGATGAAAAATATTTTAAAGAAAACGAATTCAGTGAGACAGAAGGACAAATATTAGGGATTCGTATTACAGTTTATCCAAGTGCAATAATACTCCATAACAACTAATTGTTAAGTAGTATTCAAAAATAAAGATCAAAACATGGATACAATCAAATATAGTAACCATAATAGACATCTTGGACAAAAAGGAAAATTTTTATTTTTCGGTGAATAGTGCCGTATTCGTGAATAGTGTCGTATACGTGAATAGTAACTCTGACACAAAAAGTTCTAAATTTGATAAAAAGTTCAGACCAATATTTTGGCATAATGATATTGAAAGAAATAATATCATTTACGAAAGAATAACATCCCTTACCCCAAGATAACAGTACTTCTGTTCGGAATATCGGTATAAGGTTGAAGGAAACTTGCACTGATAAATAAAAACTCACAAAATATCTAAATACTCACAAAATACGCTCGATAATACAGAGAGAGAAAGAGAGAAAACTTATGTTTCTGGTGTGATTTTGAATTCTCACTTAGCCCTCTGTTTATAGAAAAATGTTAGCACGCCGAAGCAGACTTGACCTGCTACCTGATGACTTTACCTGCTATTATTGCCACCCACCACATTTGAAATAAAATTCAGCACATTTCTTTGCCAACTACAAGTGGAGCCCACTCAATTCTAAAATTTTCTACCAAAATCATTTATAAACCTAATTTCCGAATCAGTCACCTCTTAAAATTCATAACAAATTATACGTTCATTTTTAACGGTTCAAAATTTGTGGGCATATACTCAACTTATATATGTATAACATATCTAAAAATCACAACGATCCAACGGTCAGATTAAAAATTATAACTCACGCAATATATCTCAAGAACAGTGATTTAATTTTTAATACCTCCATTTCGACAAAAATACCTCAACATTAATTCCTTCACATAAAATAAATATATCCATCAATTATATCCACATAAAATAAATATTTTCTTATCATATAAATTAATAATTAATTATTCATAAATAATATTACAGAATCACAATTATGACAACCAGGCCGTTCTCAGGAAATAGGGGCTTTTCAATAAGAATTTCTCCTTACTGGCGCGCAATTAGATGACCAAACTTCTCCTTAGACAGAACTTTTTAGACATTGCCAATAATGCTATCTAATAATATTATTTAAATAATATAAATTATTGATCTGATAATAGAAAATACTGTGCAGCAACAATTGTTGAAACAACAATAATATAAAATATCAATGCAGCAATTATTGAATCAATAATATTAAATAGTAACTACTGTAACAATTATTGAGTAGTGCCTTCTTACGTAAGGATCAATAATTAGTGCAATACCGTGTGCTACTGTGTTTTAACCACCGGGTATTCTAACAGTGTTAACGGTAACAACTACGCCGTTATTTATAAAAACTCAATTTTTGTCGTTTTCTTCATCCAATTACTTTCCATTATGGGGCCCACACAAGGCTGCGCCGTCGTACGAATATTCCCCGAAAGCAAGAATATTCCATGACCAAATGAATATTCATCGACAAAAATAAATATTTTATAACCACTTGCTTATTCAAAATATTTGTGCATTTTACCCATAACTAACCACATTAATCAAATCAACCCTTACTATTTCAAAATAATAAATAGAAAAAATTTAATTTTATTTAATAATAAGTTGGGGTCTTACAACCTCTCCTCCTTATGAAATTTCGTCCTCGAAATTCACGTACGTACCTGGTGTTTCGAAAAGGTGAGGATACCTCGCTTTTATTTCTGATTCTAACTCCCAGGTTATTTCTTCAATAGCATGGTTTCTCCATAAAATCTTAACTTGTGGTATAACCTTGGTGCGTAGGACATGCTCTTTCCTATCCAAGATCTTAACAGGTACCTCCTCGTACGTTAAATTTTTTGGCTATCTCATCTGGTTCTAACTCAATTATGTGGTTCGGGTCTTTAACATATTTACTAAGCACAGATACGTGAAAAATATTATGAACACGAGACATGCTTGGAGGTAATGCGAGTCGATATGCCACATTTCCTATTCGGTCAAGAATTTCAAATGGACCAACAAATCGTGGATTGAGCTTTCCTCTCTTCCCAAATCTTGTAACTCCTTTCCATGGTGCAACACGTAACAATACATGATCCCCAATACTAAATTCTACATCCTTTTGATGGAGATCCGCATAACTCTTTTGTCGATCCTGTGCCGTTTGTATACGTTGTCGAATCGTTTAGATCTTCTCTGTAGTTATGTGTACCAATTCTGGTCCCAACAACGTTGCTTCACCCACCTCGTCCCAGCATACTGGAGAACGACACTTTCGTCCATAAAAGGCTTCAAATGGAGCCATACCTATACTTACCTGATAACTGTTGTTGTAGGAAAATTCCACCAGTGGCAAGTACTTATCCCAACTTCCTCTGAAATCTAGAACACAGAGTCTTAATAGATCTTCAAGGGTTTGAATAGTCCTCTCTGATTGCCCGTCCGTTTGAGGATGGTATGCTGAACTGAATCGTAAATCCGTGCCTATAGCTTTCTGCAAGCTAACCCAAAATCGTGAAGTGAATCTTGGGTCACGATCCGAAACTATGGATACTGGCATGCCATGCAATCTTACAATCTCATTCACGTACATACTAGCAAGAAGTTCAAGGGAATAAGTCTCACGTATAGGTAAGAAATGAGCAGACTTGGTTAATCTATCAATAATGACCCAAATCGCATCTATGCCTTGAGAAACCTTGGGAAGACCCATAACAAAATCCATAGTAATGTATTTCCACTTCCATTTCAGAATCTCAAGTGGTTGCAATGGACCCTTTGGTACTTGATGCTCTGCTTTTATACGTTGACAAGGTAAACACCTCGAGATAAACTCCGCGATCTCTCTTTTCATATTGCTCCACCAAAATGTATGTCGAAGATCGTGATACATTTTGGTACTCCCAGGATGGATTGCAAACGGTGTGTTGTGTGCCTCCATCATGATTCTATGCTTCAAGTCAAAATCGTTAAGAACACAAAGTCTGGAGTTGACTCGAAGTATTCCTTCTTCATCGATTCTTGCTTCTGGAATAGCACCTTCTTGCACTTTCTTCTTCATACGTATCAGCTCCATGTCCGTAGCTTGAGTAGCTTTAACTTTATCGATTAAAGTCAGTTTTACTCGTATATTTGATGTCATCACGTGGGTACATGGAGCCTTTACCTCTATCTTCATCCTTTGCAAGTCATACAAAATGGGCCTTTGTGTTGACAATATCGCACTCGTACCCGCATATGATCTTCTACTCACTGCGTCTGCTATCACGTTTACTTTTTCAGGATGATATTGGATGGTATGATCGTAATCTTTCAACAGCTCAAGCCAACGTCGTTGCCGTATGTTGAGTTCCTTTTGGGTGAAGAAATATTTGAGGCTTTTATGATCCGTATAGATCTCCACTTTCTCCCCATACAGGTAGTATCTCCAAATCTTCAACGCGAAAATGACTGCTGCCAACTCCAAATCATGAGTAGGATAATTTCTCTCATATTCTTTGAGTTGTCGCGAGGCATAGGCTATAACTTTCCCATGTTGCATGAGAACTCATCCTAACCCTTTGCCTGAAGCATCGCTATAGATAACAAATCCATCCGAACCAGATGGTATTGTCAGAACAGGTGCTGAAATGAGTCTCCTCTTAAGCTCTTGGAAACTCTTCTCACAATCCTCGCTCCAACTAAATTTTGTATCCTTCCGAGTCAGCTGAGTTAACGGAGTAGCGATTCTAGAAAATCTTTCCACGAATCTCCGATAATAACCAGCTAAGCCTAGAAAGCTACGTACTTCGGTCACCGACTTCGGTTGCTCCTAACTTTGTATGGCTTCAATCTTCGTCGGGTCGACAGATACTCCATGTTTTGACACCACGTGCCCAAGGAATGCTACTTCCTCAAGCCAGAACTCGCATTTCTTTAGTTTGGCATATAACTTGTTTTCACAAAACCTTTACAGTACCAGCTTCAAATGGTGCTCATGATCTTCACGACTTTTGAAATAGATGAGGATGTCATCAATAAAGACAACAACGAACTGATCTAAATATTCTTTGAACACACGGTTCATTATATCCATAAAAGCAGCAGGAGCATTAGTCAATCCAAAAGACATGACTAAGAATTCATAATGCCCGTACCGAGTTCTAAAGGCAGTCTTTGGAATATCCTCAATTTTAATCTTCAGCTGATGATATCGAAGATCGATCTTTGAAAAGAATTGTGCTTCTTGCAACTAGTCGAACATGTCATCAATACGAGGTAGCGGATACCTATTCTTGATGGTGACATGGTTCAATTCTCGATAGTCAATACAAAGTCGCATACTCCCGTCTTTCTTCTTTACGAATAAAACAGGAGCACCCCAAGGAGATGTAATAGGATGAATGAAACTGATGTCTAACAACTCCTGTAATTGGACTTTTAACTCCAGAAGTTCAATAAGAGCCATTCGATATGGGGTTTTAGAAATGGGCTTTGTACCAGGTTCAAGGTCAATAAAGAATTCAACTTCACGTTCTGGGGGCAGACCAGGAAGTTCTTCAGGAAATATGTCAGGAAATTCACTAACAACAGAAATATTATTCAAATCTGACGTGTTTTTGTTCAAGTCCATAACATGGGCTAAGAAAGCTTGACATCCGTTTTTCAATAAACGAATGGCTTTATAGCTTGATATGACAGCGATTGATTTTAATGTTTGGTTGCTTGAATTCGCATAACAGGTTGGTTAGGAATATGAAAACTAACAACCTTACGAAAACAATCAATTTTGGCATAATGAGTAGTTAACCAATCAATTCCTAAAATCACATCAAAAACAAGTATCTTTAAAGAGATAAGGTTAACAGGTAATGTGATTGTGCCAACTTGGATTAAGCAAGATTTATAAACTATAGATGTAATGAAAGTTTCTCCTAACGGAGTCTCCACAGATAGGTTAAAGTCTAATTTCTCCGGAGTCAAATTTAAACGTTGAGCACAAGCAGGAGAGATAAAAGAATGGGTAGAACCGATATTTAGTAAAGTATAAACTTCGTAAGAATTCAAGATTAGCTTACCCGTGATCACCTCGTTCGGGTTTCTCGCGTTTTGGCCAGTCACGAGAAATGCTCTTCCAGGAACCGCTGATTTCGACTTATCCGGGACAGCTTTTGGAGTCACCATCCCCGCTAAACTTGGTTTTGCTATAGAACACTCTCGAGCTATATGACTCTCATTTCCATAGTTATAACATACCTTGGATTGTTGTGGCCAGTTTGGACTGATATGTCCCTCTTTCTCGCATTTGTAACAAACGACCGGTGCTCGTTCTCCTCCCCTAGAAACAGTTGATGTTTGTGCTGACGTTTTCACGTTATCATTGTTGTACCTTCTCTTCTTGAAATTTCCTCCCGACTCGCTCCTTCTATTATCACGGCCACAATTTTCACCAGAGTGGTTACCGCTTTTGTCCTAATATTTTTCTCCCTGCTGGTTTTCATTGGTCCGATGACCGCTGCCACCGGTATTACCTTGGTTGTGTTCCCTCGGTTGAATATACTCATTATCTCGCTCTAATAATTGAGCCCTGTTTACAACATCTGAATATAAAGAAAATTTATGAGAGATAAGATATTGCCGAATCTCGGGTTTTAAACCTCTCAGAAACATCCTTGTCATTCGTTCCTCATTCTCGATCAAATGAGGTGCAAACCTGGATAACTCTGCAAACTTCGCCTCGTACTGGGACACCGTTATGTTGTTTTGTTCCAGTCTAATAAACTCTACCTCCTTCATATGACGAATACTTTCAAGAAAGTACTTGTCATTAAACAGTTTCTGAAACGTTTCCCAGGACATGTTGAGTGCGTCAGGCTGGGTATGCTTCACAGACTCCCACCAGTAGTCTGCCTCACCGCGGAACATAAAGGTGGCGAATGGAACCTTCTGTTCCTCTGTGCATCCCAAGACATCGAATATCTTGGTAATTTGATTGACCCACGTTCCTGCCTTAATCAAATCCGGCTTTCCCCAGAATTCTGGTGGTCCCAACTCTTTGAACTGCTTGGCCATGACAAACCGCGCGTTATTATCATTTCCACTCGTATTCTGCATACGAGTCTCCCTCGTCTAATTTTGCATGAACTGTAAAAAGCTCCTAAACATTCCATAATTCATCGTTTACTCGGTAACGTTGTTTACAGGAGGAATATTGCCTTCCTGTTGCACGTTCTCCTGGTTTGTGACTAAAGGTTGTTCCACAGTCTCATATACTTCATTGTTAACGTTCTTGGCTGCCATTCTCAAATACTGCCATAAAATAAGGGTTAATTAAACAAATTAACATATCACATAATATCCCTATATTATGACCAACCAATAAATAAGCTTAGATAGGACACACTAGCGAAGGATTTACTCGTCTCTCCCCTCCTAGCTTTATTCTCCGATCTCCGCCAGAGACCATATCCCTAAGCTCTGATACCAACTGTGACGCCCCTAAAATAGGTATACATCGCCCATTCTGAGTCGCCAAATACATGGTATAGAAACAAATACAACTTCATTAAAACACTTGTCGTGCAAAATACTACAATACAATACTGTGAGTTTAAATACAAATATTGTCTTCTAGACAATATCCACACTCAAATAAGTCCTCATTACAATTATTGAAATACTATTTTATAGAATAGTGAGGACTGCTCACACAACTGCAGTGGAAACTGCAAACCATTAAAAGAGTCAAGTAGAGAATGAATTCTACTATCTTCTAATATTTAAAAGCCCATCAACGATATTTTATCCCTGTAACATCAATCAATATACATCTTGAATCAAATATTCATCTTTGCACTACAGGCTAAAGATATTCATTTGTATCACCAGTCGGTCATGTTCATCTCAACACCTGTTCATCTTTGCACTACGGGCCAAAGATATTCATCAATTAATCATTCATCTTTGCACTACAGGCCAAAGATATTCAGTAACATCATCATTTAAGACTGATGATGATGAAAAATATTTTAAAGAAAACGAATTCAGTGAGACAGAAGGACAAATATTAGGGATTCGTATTACAGTTTATCCAAGTGCAATAATACTCCATAACAACTAATTGTTAAGTAGTATTCAAAAATAAAGATCAAAACATGGATACAATCAAATATAGTAACCATAATAGACATCTTGGACAAAAAGGAAAATTTTTATTTTTCGGTGAATAGTGCCGTATTCGTGAATAGTGTCGTATACGTGAATAGTAACTCCGACACAAAAAGTTCTAAATTTGATAAAAAGTTCAGACCAATATTTTGGCATAATGATATTGAAAGAAATAATATCATTTACGAAAGAATAACATCCCTTACCCCAAGATAACAGTACTTCTGTTCGGAATATCGGTATAAGGTTGAAGGAAACTTGCACTGATAAATAAAAACTCACAAAATATCTAAATACTCACAAAATACGCTCGATAATACAGAGAGAGAAAGAGAGAAAACTTATGTTTCTGGTGTGATTTTGAATTCTCACTTAGCCCTCTGTTTATAGAAAAATGTTAGCACGCCGAAGCAGACTTGACCTGCTACCTGATGACTTTACCTGCTATTATTGCCACCCACCACATTTGAAATAAAATTCAGCACATTTCTTTGCCAACTACAAGTGGAGCCCACTCAATTCTAAAATTTTCTACCAAAATCATTTATAAACCTAATTTCCGAATCAGTCACCTCTTAAAATTCATAACAAATTATACGTTCATTTTTAACGGTTCAAAATTTGTGGGCATATACTCAATTTATATATGTATAACATATCTAAAAATCACAACGATCCAACGGTCAGATTAAAAATTATAACTCACGCAATATATCTCAAGAACAGTGATTTAATTTTTAATACCTCCATTTTGACAAAAACACCTCAACATTAATTCCTTCACATAAAATAAATATATCCATCAATTATATCCACATAAAATAAATATTTTCTTATCATATAAATTAATAATTAATTATTCATAAATAATATTACAGAATCACAATTATGACAACCAGGCCGTTCTCAGGAAAGAGGGGGCTTTTCAATAAGAATTTCTCCTTACTGGCGCGCAATTAGATGACCAAACTTCTCCTTAGACAGAACTTTTTAGACATTGCCAATAATGCTATCTAATAATATTATTTAAATAATATAAATTATTGATCTGATAATAGAAAATACTGTGCAGCAACAATTGTTGAAACAACAATAATATAAAATATCAACGCAACAATTATTGAATCAATAATATTGAACAATAACTACTGTAACAATTATTGAGTAGTGCCTTCTTACGTAAGGATCAATAATTGGTGCAATACCGTGTGCTACTGTGTTTTAACCACCGGGTATTCTAACAGTGTTAACGGTAACAACTACGCCGTTATTTATAAAAACTCAATTTTTGTCGTTTTCTTCATCCAATTGCTTTCCATTATGGGGCCCACACAAGGCTGCGCCGTCGTACGAATATTCCCCGACAGCAAGAATATTCCATGACCAAATGAATATTCATCGACAAAAATGAATATTTTATAACCACTTGCTTATTTGAAATATTTGTGCATTTTACCCATAACTAACCACATTAATCAAATCAACCCTTACTATTTCAAAATAATAAATAGATAAAATTTAATTTTATTTAATAATAAGTTGGGGTCTTACAAATATGATGATAACTAAACAATCTTACTATATACACCAATAGCAACAGCAAACAAAACAAATAAACAGTTAATAATGAGTATATACAATTCAATCAAAATAACTAAGAACCCACACCAATAACAACTGCAAACAAAATAAATAAACAAATAATAATGAGTATATACAATTCAATCAAAACAACTAAGAACCCATGAGTTTATTCTGGAATTCTTGGACTGAGGCTTTCAAGTTTATGATGTTCTCCAGCATAAGTTTATTTTGGACTTCTTAATTTCTCTGCATTTCAATAACATCCTCTCTTTGCTTGTTGGCTATCTGGAAATGAATCTCATCTCTGTCCTTCATGCTTTGAAGAATTTCTTGGATAATTTCCCTCAGCTTCTTTGTAAGCTCAGCATTTAGAGTGCCAGGGATATTATTTGCAGCAGTGATCATTTGATTCAGTCGGAGATGAAGGAGGTCTGAGTGAGTGTCCAGGCTTTTTTTAATGTTCTTGACCATGCTCTTGGACACTTCATTTAAGTCATCTTTTGTGGGCAGATTTGGAAGAGTGTCATTGGTTTGAGGATTGTTGAATGGAGGGGATCTTTTCTGGGATAGATCTTGCAGGGAGTAGAGAGCAATATCAAGACTAAAATAGTCATTGGAGGACGAGGATGGTATGTCTGATGGAGGGGTCTGAGTTTCTGTGTTTGGAATATGTGGCTCTACGATTTCTATTTGGGACTCTACGATGGGAATAGAGTCAGGGATCGTAGAGTTGATGGTTTGTGGGAGCAAAATAAAGTTAACTGCATTTGGTTCCTCAGTTACAGAATTTTGGAATTCTGTAACTGGAAATTGATTTAGTGGGTGAAGGATCACTTCCAACCATCGTGGGAATTCATAAAAATAGCTAAATGAGGATGATGGTAAGTGATTAACTCTTAAGAGGTTTGGGATAGATAGTACCTCAAGTTTATCCTTTGAGGAAGAGTTGTTGGTAAGCAATTTCTTAGCAAAATTGAAACTCCCTGGAAATCCATGAGCCAATACTGAGATGGCTGGATACTCTTTGAAGCTCCAGAACATGTGATCCCAACAGTTTAGGATTTGGGCTTGATGATATGGCATCATGGGTAGGTATGAGAACATCTGATTGTAGAGATAGCTTCTATACCCATCTCTGTCCACACTAGTGATCTGAAGGTCATCATCATCTTCTTCCTCTTCTCTGTCTTCGTTGGAGGACTCCATTATTTCAATGGGCTCTTGATGATCTTTTACTGGTTCCTCTTCATTTATGGCAGGCACCTCTCCTTCTGTCATGGAGATATCCTGAGGCTCCCCTTCAACTTGGTCATCATCTTGTAAGCTCAAAAACTCCCCCTCAAGTGGAGCATCTTCTTGAGTTTCAGGCATTTCCCCCTCAGCTGGTGTATTCTCTATCATGAGAATTTCAGGGATCTCCCCCTCAGCTAGAGCACTGTCCTCTTGACTTGCTCTGGACAGTTCCTTCTTGACAACCATACTCTTTACTTCCTTCTTGAGCACCTTTTTATTTTCAAGAATGTACTTCTTAACCAGCTTTCTCCTTGATTTGCTAGGCTTAGTCACAACTTCAGGACTTTCTTGATTCTCAATTTTGTCCTGTTCAACAGCCACTATGCTTGAAGCAGCTACTTCCTTGCCTGCCATGCTTGGTCTGGTCTCTACGAACAGTAGAGACTCTACTATTGAGGTGACTGATAGCTTTTTGGATTTATGACCAACTTTGTTCTTCTTCAAGATCTGAGATATGGTAGCCTGATCCTCATCTGCTTCATCTTGCTGCTGCTTTCTTCTTAGCATCCTCAGAGTCTCTATATCAGAGGACTCTATAGGTATATCAGTGGTAGATCATTGAGGCTCTTCTACTAGTTTGGCCTTCAGCTTCCTTTTGCCCTTGCTCTTTCTGGTAAGGACAGAGGGTTTTGCTTTGTTGGTTTCTTCTTCTTCTTCGATCTCCCTGACCACAAACATGTTTCCAGGAAGACCTGAGTCCTTCAGATCCCCAGTTCTTCCACTAGATTCAGTCATCATTCGAACATACTTAGCTGGGTTTCTCTTCCAATTTTCAAAGTCATTCGTCTATTTGGGTTGATAGTTTCTCCTTCTTCATCCCCAATTTTGTCACCCAGGGTTGATTGTAGAATGATACTTATGAATCGCCAGTATAGCATCTTTTGAGGGCTTTTTGACTTCTTTGAGTTGGCGAGCCATTTACCAATCCAATCGAGCAATAGGGCTCCATAGTTGAGTTGTATTCCATAACTCATGGCAGTCATGAGCCTAAGTTGAACTTCATTCACAGAGTCGTGACCTGAGCTCTTGCAGTATATACATTTCCCAACTATATCGGCTAGAAATTCATACCTATGTGGGAACTCCTTCTTCTTGTACCCTTTCACAGAGGGGAGTTTCTTGTGATGCATTCTTTTGAGTCCCTTTTGGAAGTCTACGCTATCTAAGAATGGATGCCCTTCGTTGAGTGCTTTACATTTGTTGAGTCTGATCTACGATCGTCGAGTCTGTCCAGCGTTCGTCGTGTCTGATCTACGATCGTCGACTCTGTACAGCATTCGTCGTGTCTGATCTACGATCGTCGAGTCTGACCGGATCCTTGTGATGAGTTTTTGACATAGCATTCTTTTAAGGTAACTCAGGAAGGGCCAACCTCTTGGAGTGAGTCAAGGGTTAGGTTTGTTCCTGAGGCGTTTATCAGAGGGATTGCTGTGTTTTGAAGCTTATCATCACAGGATGTACTCTTACTTTATTGATGGGACTTTTGTCATCGTTGAGTCTGCTCTACGATGGTTGGGTCTTTGCTACGATCGTTGAGGTGATTTTGTCTCTTCAGCTCTACAATCGTGGACTTCTCTTGATCATGTCTACGATTTTGAGTTCAGCCTTTGTATCTGTTATGGTTAGCACAATCTAGAGCATATATTTTATGGTTGTAGATTTAGCATACCTAGCTCACTTATTAACTTATTAAATCTGGATTCATCAAGAGGTTTTGTAAAAACATCAGCAAGTTAATTTTCAGTAGGGATATATTGTAAAGATATAGTTCTATTTTGCACATGATCCCTAATGAAGTGATACCTTATTTCTATATGCTTAGTCCTAGAATGCATAACAGGATTATAAGTTATTGCTATGGCACTTATGTTATCATAGTGAATGGGAATAGATTTGAAATCAAACCCATAGTCAGCTAGCTGATTTCTCATCCATAGGATCTGAGCACAGCAGCTGCTAGCAGCAATGTATTCAGCTTCTGCAGTTAAAGTAGATACTGAGTTTTGTCTTTTGCTAAACCAGGACACAAGTCTGTTTCCTAGCAATTGACAGGTGCCACTGGTACTCTTTCTATCTATTTTGCATCCTGTAAAATCAGCATCTGTGAATCCTGTTAGTTCAAATGAGGATTCCTTGGGGTACCAAAGCCCCAAGTAAGGTGTACCCTTGAGATACCTGAAGATCCTCTTTACAGCTGACAAATGTGACTCTTTAGGGTTAGCCTGAAATCTAGCACATATGCATGTTGCAAATATTATGTCTGGTCTACTGGCAGTTAGATATAAAAGAGAGCCTATTATACCTCTGTATTGAGTTATATCAATACTTTTACCTTTTTTATCTTTGTTAAGCTTGGTTGCAGGAGAAATTGGTGTTTTCATGGGAGAGGCTGATTTCATGCCATACTTCTTAAGTAAGTCTTTGATGTACTTGGCTTGGTTTATGAAAATTCCTTCATCAGTCTGCTTTACTTGCAGTCCAAGGAAGAAATTCAGCTCACCCATCATGCTCATTCCAAACTTGCTCTGCATCAGCTTAAAGAATATCTTACATAACTTTTCGTCAGTAGAACCAAAAATAATATCATCAACATATATTTGAACTAATAAGACTCTGTCTTTATGCTTTCTAAGAAACAGTGTGGTATCTACTCTATCTCTAGTGAACCCATTTTCAATTAAGAAGTTGGTTAGTGTTTCATACCATGCTCTAGGTGCTTGTTTAAGACCATATAAGGCTTTGTCTAATCTATAAACATAATTAGAAAGAGATGGATTGATGAAACCTGGAGGTTGCTCTACATAGACTTCTTCTTGGAGTTCTTCATTTAGGAATGCACTTTTGACATCCATCTGAAAGACTTTGAACTTCATGTGAGCAGCAAAGGCAAGAAAGATTCTGATGGCTTCTAATCTGGCAATAGGTGCAAATATCTCATCGTAGTCAATGCCTTCTTCTTGAGAGTAGCTCTTTGCCACTAATCTTGCCTTGTTCCGGGTAATAACTCCACTTCGTCCATTTTATTTCTGAAGACCCACTTGGTTCCAATGACAGGATGACTCTTTGGTCTTGGTACCAATCTCCATACTTTGCTTCGTTCAAATTGGTTGAGTTCTTCTTGCATGGCTTCTATCCAACTGGAGTCTTCCATAGCATCCTCTATCTTCTTTGGTTCTATTTGTGATAGGAAGCTTAGATAAAAGCATTCATTTTGAGTAGCAACTCTTGTTTTGACTCTAGCACTCGGATCTCCAATGATTAGATCCTGAGTGTGATCTCTGGCCCATCTGTTACCGGTTGGGACATCTGTCCTGATACCTTCTTGTCTTAAGTCTTCAAGATCTATTTCTTCTTCTTGGTGTGGAGGTTCATTGTCTTGCATAGACCTCTCTACGATCTCATTTTGTTGCTCAACGATTACACTTTCTGGCACTATGATCGTAGTGTTGGGCTCGACGATTTCATTCGTAGTGTCTGCACTATCGGTCGTAGTGTCTTGAAGCACTGTGTTGTCTAAGCCTGTTTCATCGAAGATGATATGAATTGAGACATCAACATTCAGTGTCTTTTTGTTGAACACTTTGTAAGCCTTACTGTCTGTGGCATATCCAAGAAAGATTCATTCGTCTGACTTGGGCTGAAATTTTGTCAAGTACTGCTTTCCATTGTTGAGAATGCAGCATGCACAGCCGAAAACATGAAAGTAGCTGACACTTGGCTTTCTTCCTTTCCATAGTTCGTAGGGCGTCTTCTTGATCGTAGAGTGTATCAGTGATCTGTTCTGCGTGTAGCATGCAGTGTTAACAGCTTCTGCCCAGAAGTATTCAGGCAGATGAGCTGCTGCAAGTAGAGTTCTTCCAACCTCTATCAAGGTTCTGTTCTTTCTTTCAGCTACTCCATTTTGTTGAGGAGTTCGTGGAGCTGAGAAGTTATGACTGATCCCATTGTCTGTGCAGAGCTAGTCCATTTTTGAGAAGTCAAATTCTCTGCCATGATCACTCCTTATGGCCTTGATTTTCTCTCATTTCTCGTTCATCACCAGTCTGAACATCTTGATTAATTGGGAGCTCGTTTCATCCTTTGAAGTTAGGAAGAATACCCATGTGAATCTGGTGTAGTCGTCGACTATAACTAGAGAGTATCTTTTTCCTCCAAGACTAGTTGTTGAAATTGGCCCAAATAGATCCATGTGAAGCAACTGCAGGGGCTTGTTGATAGAGTTGGCAGTTTTGCTTTTGAATGAGCTTCTGGTTTGCTTTCCAAGCTGACAGGCATTGCATGGCCTTTCTTTTACGAAGTTGAACTTAGGTAGGCCAGCTACGAGATCTTTTGATGTCAGTTTGGACATGCTTTTGAAGTTTAAGTGAGACAACCGTCTATGCCATAGCCAACTCATTTCTTCATATGCTTTTGCCAGAAAACATATTATCTCATCTGAGCTTAGTTGACCAAGATCCATTGTGTAGACATTTCCTTCTCTTGTCCCGGTTAGCTTTACAGCAGATGTCTTAAAATCTCTGACTTGACATTGGTTGTTGAGGAATGTCACTTGATGACCCTTGTCGCAGAGTTGACTGATGCTTAGAAGGTTGTGTTGGAGACCTTCCACATATGCTACTTTGTTGAAAGATACTGCACCATTGCCAGTAGAGTCATATCCTCTTGTCTTGCCTGAGCCGTTGTCTCCAAAGATGACTGAGGGACCCTCCTTCTCTATGTAGTTAGATAGAAGGGCTTTGTTCCCGGTCATGTGCCTTGAGCATCCACTGTCCAGATACTATGTAGTGATCGTGGAGCTCTTTTCCTGTTAAAACATTGAACCTTCATTTTGGTACCCATATTTGCATGGGTCCTTCTTTGTTAATGCCTTTGGGGACCCAAATCTGTTTAATCTTGGGTCTTACATGCATGGAACTATAATAACACTTGGCAGCCTTGTGACCATATTTATTGCATATAAAACATCTAGTATGGTGCATGCCAGTGTGTGTATAAGGATTCATCCTCCAATTGGACTTGTGTGGTTCTTTGGTTGTCCTTCTGTTAAATTGATTCTCATTCTTCCACGTGTTCCTGGATTTCATAAGTAGTGATGAGTGTGCCTTACCTCTACTGTACCTTCCCAGTTGATTCGTAGAGTTGCTCTTGCTTGACTCTACGATTCTTCGATGTTGGTGAATAGAGGTTAGGTTACTCTTCTCTTTTATGAATCCCAGGCCAGCGTGAGATCCTTTACTCCTTTGAGTATGAATGGAGACAATAGAACAAGGTTGAACTTGTTCTTCCTTCTGTGAGGATTTCACAAAGATAATGCTTCTACTGAAACTTGAGGCATTACTAGTGCTAGTTTCCTTTGTCTTTTTCACATATGGCTCTGAGATGGATTCCCGAAAGCCTAAGCTTGTTCTATCGAATGTACTTCTTTGACTAGAGAGCATTAAGTCCATAGAAGATGAGGATTTATTCCATGCAGAGATAGTCTTTTCTAGTTCCTCAATTTTAGAGGTTAGATTAGACTCTCTTTGTGCATTGAGTGTGTTTGTCTGTTTTAAGATTTCATTCTCAGCCTCAAGCTTGGAGAGAAGGTTAGTACTTAGAAGGGTTGTTTCAAGCTGTTCTTGAACTTTCTTCTTCTCCTCTTGAAGAAGTGAATGATCCTTAGACAAAACTCTGAACCACTTCATGTATTGATGTAGATCAGTGGTTATGCCATGCAGTACAGTTCTTAAATCATTTATGTCTACATCAGGTGAGTTGAAGTCAAATACCTCATCGAGACTTACATCATGAATGTTGAGATTTTGTTTGTCCTTTGCATGTTTGGCCATTAAGCACAGATTAGCCATTTGTGGTTCTTCATCATCTCCGGAATCAGGATTGGAGTCATTATCTGAATTGCTCCATGATCCTCCAGCTACCAGGCCTTTGTCTCTCTTCTGAGGCCTTTTGTTTCCTTTGTATTCCTTCTTTGCATGTTATTTCTTCTTTAGTTCTTCTCTTAGAGGTTTGTTGCAGTTGGCAATGAAGTGGCCAGGCTTCTTGCAGTTGTAGCATAGATCATTTATTTGCTACTGGCTGCCGTAGTTGCTGACCTTCTTTGGCTTGCTGGTTTTGCCTTGACGCATGAACCTTCTCAGTCTTTTTACCAGCATAGCAAGGTCTTCATCATCGTCTTCATCATAATCAGAGTCAATCTCAGTGTTGACTTGTGATGCACTTTCGGTTGCCTTTAGAGCAACACCCTTATCCTTCCTTCTTCCTTCTGATAGGGTTTCAGCTCGTTGAGTCAGCTCCAGTTCGTATGTCAGGAGATTGCCATATAGTTGTTGAACTGTCATCTCGTGAAGATTCTTTGACTCTCTTATCGTAGTGGTTTTGGCATCCCACTTGCTCGGTAGGGCTCTCATAAACTTTATGATCAGATCTTTGTTAGGATAGATCTTCCCATATGCTCGTAAAGAGTTGAGCAGAACGTTGAATCTCTCATAGGTGGTAGTCACGTTTTCTCCTTAAACATGAGCAAACATCTCATACTGCTATGTCAGTAGAGATTGTTTGTTTTCTCTAACTTCTTCAGTTCCTTCGTGCATGATCAACAATGCTTCCCAAACCTCCTTAGCTGTTTTGTTGTTGACAACGTTTTTGAATAGGTCGTCCTCTAAGGATCGGAACAAGATGTTCTTGGCCTTTTTGCCAAGTTGAACAGCTCTCTTCTCGTTGTCTGTCTACTCTTCTTTAACGTTGATTTGTATTCTGTTTGGATCGTCAGTGGTTGGTGCAAGCTTCGTTGGAATATAGGGCCCATTTTGAACGGTCTCAAATAGATCTTAATCTATTGAGTCCATGTATGCTTGCATCCTGACTTTCCAGTTTACAAATTTATCCTTGTTGCACATTGGTGGCTTGCTGCCTCCTCCTGTTCTAGATTCGCTTGGTACGTGTGCCATTGGATCTACTAAAGCTTGTAAGCTGTGTAATAGAACCTGCTTTGATACCAATTGTTAGTTCCTAGTTGGCACAATAGTTATCTAGAAGGGGGGGTTGAATAGATATTTAAAAAATCTTTTCGTTTTAAACTTATTCTTTGATGATGATTAAAACTTAGCGGAAATGATGTTTGTTTTAATCTTCTTTACAAAGCAGTGGAGTTATGAGAGTGAGACAGTTATAGCAGTTATGGCAGATATAGCAGTTATAGTTATGAACTTAAAAGACACAATCGTTTTAAGTGGTTCAGAGCACTTAAAGCTCCTAGTCCACTCTTCTACTCAATGAGTAGGATATCCACTAAGGATGTCTTTTACAACTTCTGAATCACACAGATTCCTTCTAGACCAGCAATCTAGGAACTTCTTAGTTCACTCTTGAACTCTTCAAGTCTAGCAAACTTGGTTCTCTTACAGTTCACTTAGAACTCTTCAAGTCCAGCAGACTTGGTACTCTTCTTCAGTTGATTGATAGATGTTGAATTCTTGATGGTTGCTACTCAGTTGCTGTTTAAGCACTTGTTTGAAAGAATTAAGTAGCTGAGCAAGCTTTGTAATTTCTCAGATCGTAGAGTTGAGCTTTGAGAGATGTTCACGTTGTTTGTTCAATGCTTGCTTACCTCTCTCTCATCTGCTTGATTTTCATATATGTGATCTTGAAAACTATCCGTTGGATCCATCCGTTGAGGCATTAAATGCGTTCAACCTTTCTGATCTTTGATGGAGACATTTTTGCACATATTCTGAAACTGCATTCTGGCCCACTGACACTGCAGACTGCTTTCTCACCTAACACCTGAAAAGGTGTTTTCCCCCTTACCAATGGTACTTTCCTTAGCTTCTTCAATACGCCTCTTTGTTGCATACTAAGGATATTTTCTTGTGACTTTGGGACTGGTGAGTACTGCAGCGTTTAGAATCCATTCCTCTTATGTTGGAATCTGTCTTCCACATAAATCATGAGGCTCGACGTTCTTTGACACAAGACAGATGATACTCTACGATTCAGATCATGGTGACTTGTCGCCTTAGTGCCTGGTCTGATGATATTAGCCGAGAGCACTACAATTTCTCTAAAGTCCTTGCACACTACGATCTTTGCTTGCTTGAGTTGTAAACTCTACATTTCCGAGAGCACTCTACGATCGTTGATTTGTAAACTCTATGTTTTCTTCAGCATACTACGATCGTTGAGTTGGCTCGGCAAACGTTGGGACCACTCTACGATTTCCGAAGAGGCCCTTCAAGGCAGGCACACTACGATCTTTGAAGCTCTACGTTTCTGCCTTGACTTCTGCAATGTTGATCAGATTTATACACTCCGATTTCTTCGAAGCCTATCTATTACATCTCAAGATCAACCTAACAGCTTTGATCTTTCTATCTATACATTCTTCAGAAGAATGATACACGTGAAGAGCTTAGATCAACCTAACAAATTTGATCTATCACTAAGTCCTTGTATATATCTTACTTGAAGGACTTTACAAATAATCATGAGCATATACATTAAAACATCAAATCATAATATGCATTCTCCCAACAGGTTCTTCCATTACATCGTTGGAGTTCCGTCCCAGTTTTTAAATGATTAGCAGTATGGCCTTTTGTTTTATATGCTATGCAGCTTAATTTGCAGGCGTACTTGCCAATTTCCGAGATAAGTAGACGTGCTGTTAGTAGACATTACATGGTAGGATGAAGTGTAAATTTTGTGAAGTTAGAACAGAGGAAGACAGGGCTTTATGTGAAGTTAGGGAAAGTAAACCTACTTCTTCGAAGCATATAGAAACCAAAATTTTAACGGGTAATAAATAAAGGAACACACTTTATGCAGTCCAATTACAAAAGTAAACCAAGTTAACTAACAAAATACAAAAAGAACAAATCAATCAGCTAAAAAAGAAATTTAAACTATGAACTATATAAAACAACATCAAGCATAAACTTTTATGTTCAGATCCAACATCCAACATATACACATATAAATACCTCAAACAGAAAAAAAAAAAATAAAAAGCAAATGTTAGGGTTGCAAAGTGCGACAACCATAATACCATAATGCGCAAATTGATAAAATTGGTGGCTTTAACTGTGCTCCAAAAAAGGTATTTAGGTCATGCTATATGGAAAGCAAAAAATTGAACATCTTTCTATCGTCTTATTCCACATATCCTTGTCTTTCCTATTCACCTTTTTAATTTATCCTTCGTAATCCACAAAAACCATTTTTCTTTGTTATCTTCCCAATAAATAAATCCTTTGTAGTGTGATTTCACAAACCTTTTTTCTTTGTTAGGCCAAGTATTCAATCCTTTGTAGTGTGATTTCACAAACCATTTTTCTTTGTTATCTTCCCAATACACAATTCAAAAATACCAGCCAATTCCCTCCCTCCACCTTGTTTCCTCTATTTATAGAGCTATAACTCGAAAAAGCATCACATTTATCTGTAACAGAAATTCAAATACACAATCACATTCTCAAAATCTCCAGAAGGTGCTTCAAAAGCTAAAGCACTGGAAAGCTCAAAGGAAGAGATAGTGGAGAAAGAGGCTAAAGAACCAAAGACTTGTGACTATTGTCTGAAATTCAAATTGCCACTACAAATTGCCACTACTTGTATATATTTTTGTAAAAAATTATTTTAATTTAACATTACTTCAAATTATTTAATTAGTAATTATTTGAATCCAATAAAATCATTTAATACTTTAAAATAGGGGACTATTAATCCATATTCATTATATAATCCTTTATAAATAATTTTAGTAATGACAAAAAATAGTTCACAAAACTATTAATCTCCAATCTGAAATAGTATTAAATAAAAATTAATTTTCCAAATAAACATAGCCTTAATGTATCGTGAATTAGTTAGAGTAACTCATTTGTTTGAGTTTTCAATTTGTATGTACTTAAAAGGAAGAAGTTACTTTGGACCGTTTAAAAATAATAAAAAAAAATTAAAAAAAAAAACTATTCTTTTGATGCTCTTTGAAATTAATTTTGTTGTTTCTTTCAACATCAAAATGGCAGGAAATGAAAGGGTTTTCACATGGCACAGGCTCTAAGTTGCATATCAACTGAGGATCTAAATGTGACAGCAAACCAACTACACATGATTGATTTTCTATGTGGTTTTGAAAGAACTTCATATATATATATATATATATATATATATATATATATATATAGGACCAAATAATGTTCATTACTAGTTACCAAAAGGAAAACTAAAAAGAGAAAAAGAAAATCAAGAAACTGTTGGTTGAGAACCTTCAAACATGAAAGAACAAGTAAAGTTTAGCAGTTATTAATGTCTAATAATGCAACTAGCAAGAAACATGGGATGTCCCATGAACCCATTGCATTAATGGTAACTAATGGTATAGTAGTAAGCTGAAGAAGACGGAGCCTTGATTTTATTTTTCTTGAATTTGTAGAATTGCCTCTGAAGGCAACATGCTTTTGTGGGATAAATTCTGCATCTCTTGATATACACAAAGTAAATTCTTGATGAAGCTAATTTCTTTCATGTCATTGTTTCATAATTGCTGCTAAATCATTGTAATTAACAATGAAGACAAATTCACCTGCAATTTGGCAAGTGACTGGAGGTGAGAGTTTGAAAATATCAATTTACAAACACTAATTAAGCAATAGCCAGCCAGATGTAGAAAAGAATGATTTTAGTATGCTGCGAAATTTATTATTATTATTTTCTTTGCTAAATTTATATATTGAATATATAGAAGTTTTAGTATTTTTATATGGGGCCTGTAAATAATGGCCTGAAATAGACAGGTGTTTGATGCATAATGGGTTCTTGGCAGAGGAGCGGAGAAACGTGTACTATGGAAAGTATTGGCATTTAGAGAGAGAAAGAGGAGAGAGAGTGAAATGTACAGTATTTTATCACATTATAAATACCAATGTTGCAAGATTTCTCGTGATTGCTCACAAGCCAATAAAGCTAAACAAAGACCTTCAACATCAACCACGCATTTCCTTCCCAGTAATCTGCAAACCCATTTTCAACATTCAAAAGGCCAAATAATCACTTCCTTCAGTTTTGCATTTCCAATAATTTGGGGGGAATGGATCTTCAAGTCTTCTTCATCAATACCCTTTTTCCATTTTTTCCTCAAGATTTGATTTGATTTTTTTTACTTGAAGGGTACTTTAAAGTTCTATCTGGGAACTCCAGAATATCGAATTTTGACAATTAACAAGATCCTTCATTAGATTCCCAGATGCAGCTTATGGAATAATTTTTATTTAGTATGTATAGTATCTTTGAAAATGGGTCACAACTGGCTCTCTATTTCTTAATTTGTAGTAGCATCTTTATGTGATCTATACTTTACTTGGTTACTTAGCTTAAAGCCCTACAGCCTCTACTTTACTGGGTTTAGTGTGTTAATGCTTCATTCTTTATCCATTGTTCATAATAATCATCTGGGGCTTCTGATATTTGAACTAGCTGTAGATTTTTTGTTGAATCAACTCCAATGGATTCTTGCTGTGCAGCACTGAAAGCCAGTACCCAGTTGGGAAAAGTAAGCAAAGGTTTTATCAGCAATGGAGATGATGGGTTTAGGGGGGAGAGGATTAGTGGGAGTCTTAACAACAATGGTTGGAGTAATCAGATGGCAAAAAGTTTGAAAATTGAAAAAAGGGTGAGAAAGATCAAACCTGGGGCTGTTTTTTCTATTCTCACATCAGATAATGGCACAGAGACCCTGGTGAGTAATTTTATTATTATATATAATTAACTTGGTTTTCTTTTTCCAATTCACTCATTTATGTAAATAGTCTATTTGAGGGAAGCATTATGTGATACTTAATTTGTTCTATATTAATTTGTTAAATTTACTGGTACTTGTGTGATTCTTATTGTTAAAATAAGCTGTTTTCTCATTTAGAAGAATTTATAAATTTTTAGACCATGCAAGTTCCGAGATTTGAGAGAAAAAGAGAAAACCCGAAAAATGTGGCTGCTATCATATTGGGTGGAGGTGCTGGGACTCAACTGTATTATGCCTAAGTTGCGTGGTGGTTGTGTAGGTGATGTAAACATTTGAAGTTTTACATCTTCACACACACACACACACACATATAGGGAGTGATCCATAGCAAAAGCTTGCTATGACAATATTCGGACAAAAACATCTCCGACCGTTCATAGATGAAACGAAAATCATGATTTTTTTTATAATTAAAAGAGTGCTATCCGTGGCTAAATAGTAGTCGGAATGATTAAAAAATGTAAACTTGGATGCCAGTTTCTCCTACGGACGGTCGAACATGTGTTTGCCCGAGTATTGTCATAGCAAACATATGTTGTGGATCACTTTTCTATTATATATATATATATATAATATATATATATATATATATATATATATATATAATATATATGGTTCTCATCCGTGGCAACCCGTTGTCACGGACACTATTCCAGCAACCTATGATCCTAGCCATTGATCGTAATAATAAAAGCCTCAGATTAGAATCAATTTACCCCCTGTCGCTAGAGGCTTTAACGGCAGTGACATACTTTCTAACGACAGCACTATTTACCAAAATGCCCCTTAGTCAAGCTTACCTGCTGATATAACAGTTTCTTGTGTACCTGTGGGGGACAGGTTTGTTATTTTCTACTTCTCACCCGATAATTTCATTCTTCCAGTCAGATCTCCAATTATAGATTATTATTTTTACCGTGTGTGTGTATCTACAGTTTAAATATTAAGTATCCTTTTGAGTATACAACACTTTTTCGGTAATTAAGCGTAAACTTTCTGATGATATAATATGGAGAACAGATGAACACAAAAAATTTACAGCCTTTCTTTCTTTTTCCTTCACCGTTGTTTCCATCTCAATTTCAATTATATTTGTCAGCCGTGCATCAGAGTTTGGATTGATGAAAATTGATAACCGAGGGCAAGTCATCCAATTTGCTGAAAAACCCAGGGGCGCCGATTTGAAAGAAATGGTAAACCAATATCTGATCCTTGTCATTTTATGTGCCAATTATCCAGGTTTAGTCCTTTAACTTGTTGAAAAGTAATCAAAAGATCGAAAGGCAACCTTCTATGTTTCAGTGGTGTCATAGAGTCATAGTTAACACAATCGACATCGGACTTACCATTATGAATAATTATTACATTACTTTCAAGGCATCCCATACAATTAAACTATTGGTTATTATATTACACTTGATATCAATTTATATTGAAGACTCAACAGTTAATTAATGTAGACTTAAGACTATATAGTGTGTAGAGAATGATCAGTCTGCTTTACCAGTCTATATACCTATTCCGGATGATGATAACCTTTTAGGTTTTGCTTTCAGTCTTGCAAGACTCGCTGTAATTGTCCAAGAGGCACAGTTAAAATACCTATGCAGAAAGATTCAGGATTTTATACTTGTTTTTGGGTCAGAAGTTTCTAAACCTAAATTCCAGTTTATATAGAGTGATTTTTACATGTGGATGTTGGCTTACTGCAGCAAGTAGATACCACTCTACTAGGGTTGTCTCCACAAGATGCTGCAAAATCTCCATATATTGCTTCAATGGGAGTCTATGTCTTTAAGACGGATATTTTGATGAAGCTTCTTAGGTGGAGATATCCCACAGCCAACAACTTTGGATCTGAAATGACTTTGGATCTGAAATCATTCCTTCAGCTGTTATGGAATATGATGTGCAAGTAAGGAAAGATACCCATTTTTTGTCATTTTTTTAATACACATATGTAGTTTATGCTGAATTTCTAACTTAAATTTATGTCAACAGGCATATCTATTCAGAGACTATTGGGAGGATCTATATATTTCAGTTCACAGTTTTTTCTTTGGTTGTCATTCAGCTTACATGAATTTTGTTAAATTCATGTGGCTGATTCTGTCTCTTTCTCTGTGGCGGTTTCAGGTATGCTATAACAAAAGCATTTTGCGTGGTGTTTCTAATGACATTCTTTTCAATGTTTGTTGTCCCCGTCTTTTGGCCTATATTGCTGTGTTATTGGATAGTTCTATTTGTCCTTACAATGAAGCGCCAAATCATGCACATGATTAAGTACAAATATGTCCCATTCAACATTGGAAAGCAGGTGAGCTTAGCAGCATCATAAATTATACTTTACTAGGATGATTTTATTTGAATTAGGTGCGACGAAGAAGTATTGTATGTTTTGGGTTTTTCGAAATAACTTTATGTGTTGTGTTGCAACAGAAGTACAAGGGGAAGAAGCCTAATGCAAGCAGCAGCAGCAGCTCAAGGGGGGACTGAAGCTTTGCTGGTTTATAACTATCTATGTAGGCCTTGTGGAGAATGATTAAAAGGAATAGTGAGGGAGCAAACTGTTATATTGATTCATAGTGATTAAGGATTGTATTTTACATTGTATTCAGTTGGGACAAGGAGTTACAAACATGTAGTTCTGTTCATTTGGTTACCCATGAATCTACTTGTTATTCACATTATGTAGAAGATGGTATTATTATTATTATTATTATTATTATTTGTGATGACGGGCAATGAATTTTTTTGCATCTTGAGCTATGATATTCTTCGAACATTCTAAGTTTTTTTTGATACATTTTCATTTCTATAAAGAGAACCAACCAACCTGGGTAATAAAGTTCTGAATTTGGGAATGCTTGAAAGGACGGCCTAACTGTTAGTATAAAGTATACATTATACTAGAAGGATGTAGCTTGCATAAAAGTAAAGCTGGAATACTACGCAAGTGCCGGAAGGGAAGGGAAGGGAGAAAAGTATATAAATCTCCCGACGGACCTGAGCTCTAGCATTCCAGTGTTGTATGGTGATATTAGTTGCTTGCTGAATTACTTGTAATTATTATTGTCAACTTGAAGTGAATAAACTCCTATTGAATTGCTTACAAAAAAAAGTATAATGAAATTCAAAAATTATAAGAAAAGAAAAAAAAAACAGAGTTTTTTTTAATCCTTTTAATTTAATTTCATAGAAAAAGAATATCATTTTCGTTACAATATAAAAAGTTAAAGAAAATAATATATACGTGACAAGTATTTGATGAAGTTGAATTGTAACCATCGTACAAGTGCATGTGACAAGATATAATAAATTAAAGTATAATCCTTCTTTATGTATATACAATTTATGATGAATTATAATTATAAAACTTATAAATATATAATATTAATAAAAATTATAAAAGATTTCTACTTATTTCAAAAAAATTATCATTAATACTTGCCTAAATTTTTGCAATATTATATATCATTCTCCAAAAACGTTATGATAGTGTCATGTTAATATTTATTTTGTCATAGCAATAGCCAATAAGCACATATGCACAACACGTGATACCACAAACCCCCTAAAACCCTAATTACTTAACTGCCTCAGTCACTTCTCTTCTCCTACACTGGAGATTTGTCTGTTAACTCTTCGCGCCTACACAATCTGTATCCCTGAAAGCCCTAGATGGAGAGAGGGAAAAATGGGGAAGGTGAAAGGCAAGCATCGTTTGGACAAATACTATCACTTAGCCAAAGACCACGGCTACCGATCCCGTGCCGCATGGAAGCTCGTACAGCTCGACTCCAAATTCAGCTTCCTCAGGTCCTCCCGCTCCGTCCTCGATCTTTGCGCCGCCCCCGGAGGATGGATGCAAGTCTCTGTCGAGCGCGTTCCCGTCGGCAGCCTGGTAATCGGCGTCGACCTCGACCCAATTCGACCCATCCGTGGCGCCATCGGAGTTCAGGAAGATATCACACAGCCAAAGTGTAGAGCCACTATCAAAAAACTCATGGCTGAGAACGGTTCTAGGGCATTCGATTTGGTGCTTCATGATGGCTCACCGAATGTTGGTGGCGCGTGGGCTAAAGAAGCCACTAGTCAGAATGCTTTGGTTATTGATTCCGTTAAGCTTGCTACCGATTTTTTGGCACCTAAAGGAACCTTCATTACCAAAGTACTCTCTCTTTACTTTTATCATTTGGGATTATATTTAGATGAAGTTTAAAGTTTGAATCTTTATGCTTGGTTATGCCGATTTTACTAATTTTATGCTATTATGACTAACTTCCCAAAACGAAGCATTAGGTTGAATAACATAAGACGGAATGGAATAAGAACTTTTAAAGCCTTGTGTAAAGTATTGGACTTTGCTTTGGAGTCGAATAGAACTCTAATGTTTTCACGAACAGAAATATATTTTCTTAAATTCTACCAGTATTATGTGTTTCTTCTTATATATATTTTTTGTCCTCCTGAAATAAGCAATCCAATTACTATACATATTACTCAAAACTCTGCCCTATTGACTCGCTATTGTGTGACAAGTTATTAAATTTTAATGATAAAAAATTCTTATATGTTTTCAGTAATTCAACTTGCGGAACAAACTTGTATCTGGTAATGGTAACTTAAAATTTCTGTCATGATCAAATAACTTCTTTGCAGGAACTTGTTAAATTTTCATTTGCATATTTTTTGTAATCATTTTGAAGCTTGCACACTTGCTTAATTTGCAGCACACTCCCTGGGCTGTAAAATTTGATAAGATTTTTTTTTCCAGAGTTTAAGATACTTATCTATTGTTATCCTTCAGGTTTTTAGGTCTCAAGACTACAGTGCTGTTCTTTATTGTCTTAGACAGGTTATGTCTTGTCCCTTTTCAAAACATGCCTTAAGTAGATCAAAATTTATTGCTGTTATCTGACCTTGGAATTTGCCGAGCAGCTGTTTGAAAAAGTTGAAGTGGACAAACCACTGGCCAGTCGTTCAGCACCTGCAGAAATTTATGTTATAGCCTTCAAATATAAGGCCCCTGCAAAGATTGATCCACGCCTTCTTGATTTTAAGCACCTTTTTCAGGGAGGCAAAGAACCTCCGAAGGTAATTTCAATTTTTTTTCTTAATCTTTGTAGTGTTATTTGTTTTATTTTGAGGAATTTCCATGTAATCGAGACCCTTGTTTGTACCACTGTTGAACTAAACATCATTATGCTTAATCATAATAAACACCAAAATTTGACTAATCTAAAATCTAAAACAAGCAAGTTATATATGTTGTATACGACAATGAAATTTTAATAATAAGTTTAATATGTTATGTTATTTTATATTATTATTATTATTATTAAAAAATAAATACAAAACACTCGACTGATATATGAATAAGAATGTTGTGTTTAAGACCTCTAAATTTAATTATTATTATTATTATATGACAAATGAAACTATTAAAAGAGTGAGAAAGTATATTTTAATCACGGGATGAGAAGGGGTCATGAAGCTTCCACTCTTGGCTTTTATAGTGCCCCTAAAACATAATATGATTTGCCAAGTCTTAATCATAAATTATTCTTCCTCGATCAAAACTCAGCTGTTTTATCCTCCTTTTTGTGTTAAATTTATATTTAATATTTCTTCCAAATTATTGCATTCAAATTCATTTGAAATTATATAATTCATTGTCAAATAATTTTAAGACTAATAATCTTTAAAATATTAAATTAACACAAATAATTTTTATTGTGCGTTTAAAGAATACCAAACGTCCGACCAATACCTCATACCTATACTATTCCTGCCAAAAACAAAGGTAAGGACGGGGACGGGGACGGGGACGGGGACGGGGACGGGGACGGGGACGGGGACGGGGACGACATATATATGTCTAGATCAATGCCAAGTGAATGGTCAAGATTCAACTAAGAAATATTTTTCTGACTTCTACACGTGTCGCTATATCAGCTGTTGGTTGCGGATTTCCCGCCTTCAGTCATTAACACACAACTTTAGGCTACTTACCACCTTTATCAATGTTAATAGTACTACTTTCCATAATTATTTCAGTTCCCAAACTACCCTTTATCTTTGAGTCTTATACTCAAAAAGATAGTCCAAATAGACTTATTGTTAAAGAAACACCAAATAAGGAGTTCACTAATATAAATATATACAAAAATTCATCACTTTATGTAATTTTATAAAATTGCTAAAAATAAAATTAGTTTTTTTATTTTTAATTTATATAAAAAATATACTTAAAATATCTTTTAAGTACGGAGGGATCAACTGCCAACCAATTTTGTTTTCTTATTTTTCATTCTCACCATGAACATAACAAATTATATTACCAAATATAAAATGCTACTAAATATTTTGAATTTTAGGGTGATGAGCGAAATATATCCACTTTAAATGACGTAAATTTTCACTTTAAAATCTAAAATATTTAAACACCATAAATAAAAAAAGATTTAACAATAAATATTTAAAATTAAACAACTTTAATAATAATGAGTTAATGTGAGTGCAATCTATCCACAATCATAAATAGCAAAGGTGATGAGGCTTTCACCATTTTCAGACTTTGGTTCTTTCTTATCTTTTGAACTAAAGTTGAAACTTTAAATGACTTGACCAAATTTGATTCAACTTGTAAGAACATCTTCAATAGTAGTAGTATTTGTTGATCTATGTGGCAATTTGAAGAGCAGTATTTGTTATTTTCATATTTTGTACCTCATCAGTCTCTTTAATTTAACGAATTATACATCAAACCCATCAAACGTAATAAATATTTTTTGTCTTTAATTGTAGATTTGAAGAGTGAGAAGGAGGTTGCATATTTGAAAAATGAGAAGAATGTTGACCTACATGACAGTTTGAAAAGGCTGTCAGAGATAATTTTTCTGACGTGATTCACCTATTTGAGTATTCCAAAGTAGTGGCTGAAGAGACTGTTGGATATGCTCTAAGTCAAATGAGTTGATATTAAACATGATTATAAGTTTCATAATTTATGAGACAACATTTTCATCAATTTAAACTCAATTAAATTTGTACTGTTTTCTTATAAATTCATAACTTTAAAGTTTTTATATAAAGTTTTGAATCAAAATCTATATCTAGTAGACACATGCTATAATGCTATAAAACAAATAATAATAAAGAAGATGATTATATTACAAATTTTTTATTTTTAATTAAAGGATACGAAAACTTAATTATAAAATATTAATATCAAATTAATGAGATTATTATATTATTGGGTGGTACGTGCCAACACGAGGTTTAATCGACTCCATTTGTAGTCAAATCTTACAAAATAAAATTTAATAATTTAGAATTCAATATATGTAAATGCCTAAAAATTCCCAAATTAAAAAATATACTCCCTCCTATTCAGATTAAATGACGTTTTAGGGAGTTTAATTTTATTATATATAAGTGTCGTTTTGGAATCTCTATACAATATTGCACTATTTTTTTTTAATTTATCCCTCTATTTAATATGCTTAGTAAATGCAATTGTGGAGAGAGAAATAATTAATTAGGGACAATTGTGGAGAATGAGAAGAGACAATTGTGGAGAGAGAAATAATTAAGAACACAAAAGACGTTTTGTGTTATTTCTTAATAAGTGTGCTCAACTCTAAAATGACATTTAATCTGAATAAGAGGGAGTATAAAACAATTGAAAAGAGGAAAGGCAATTTAAGAAAAAAACAGGGGCATTTAGTACAGTAGTAGTTATGCAGAATTTATACTCTTTCAAGGATATACTGGGCTTGGCGGCATTCCGCGTCAACCGTGCTTTGGATTTGTATGTCTTCTTCGTCGTCCTTTTTCTTTATCTACGCTATTCTCTCTCCATCTTCTTCTCTTTTTAGAGAGAAAGAGAGAGAGAGAGTTCGAAACCGCTTTTGGAGCTGCTGTTTTTCTCACTATCGCCCACACTATTGCCGACTCACTACAAATGCTGATGCTGTGAAACCCTAATTTCATCCACAATTACTCTCATAAGCTCTCAATTTTCTCAAAATTGCGTTCGTCTCGCTCTTAGCTCTCCGATTGGTAACTTATTACTGCATTTTGATGATTACAATATCTGTTACTCAGATTAACTTATTGTTAGATTCATGAATAATTACATTTTATTTTGCATGTTTGTTCAGTTTGGACTTCGGTGAAGATTTATCTACATTACTTTCTTATTCTCTTCTCGGTTTGATAATTGTAAAATTGAAGTGATGTTAAGATGTTATATTGGAAAATATAGTTTATGGCTTATAATTTTGATCATGATAATGATGTTTGTTATGCTAATTATGATAGCCGCATTTATTGCAGCTTATTTGCTTAAGATTGTAGCTCATATCTTAAAATAGGTGGTTATTGCAGGTTACAAATAAGCTATAATCATATTATAGCTTAAAATTGGCAAAATGCACAAGTTGCTCGGGGAATGATTATTTTATTATGCACTGTGTAATCTCCTAGACTCCACGAGCAGATCCCTTACAAACTACGATTTCCTAAGAATTTTAATTGTGATATCTCAATGCTGTTTTTTTAGACTATTAATTTTTATTTCGCTTTGGTTTTGTTGTACTCTCTCTTTTGGTTTTGTTAACGGGGCCTATGTTGTTGGTTATATCAGTTCTATATATATAACAAGCACCTGTGCATTAGAATTTCCTTTGTGCAAAGTTTGATGGCAATTTGAGTAGGTTATTTTCATTATCTTATTTTTTGTCCGTGTTTGTGTTTCAAACCATTTCTCTATATATTTATATGATCTATCTGTCTATAGGTAAAATTAATTTGATCTATGTTTTCTGTAACACTCCCAAAACAGGTCCATTCCATCCAACCCATTTTGAGTCGCCAAATACATGGTACAGATAACAACTACAACTTTATTACAACAATTGTCGTGCAAAATACAACAACACATGCTATGAGTTTGAGTACAAATATATACCAACTGTGACTCATGTCCCAACCTTGGATAGCACGTCACAATGACACATTACATAAAGGTATAGTCAAAAAACTGTTTTAGAAATTAGAATCTTTGGGAAGTGCTCAAGGAAACCCTCGTACATGGGAGGCCATGCTTCTAGGTTATGATATATATCATATGGCCACAGAATTATTCTTGGTTGACCCAAAAGCCCTCAAAGAAAAACAAGGTTACTATCATATTCTTCCCAATGGTGAGTCTTCTCTTGACTTATCATTATCTCCATCGTCTCTAATTAAGAATTATACTTTAAACAAACACCAAGATTATATAGGTAGTGCTCGTAAATATACTCAGCAAGTGGATGAGCACATCCCTGTCTTATGATGACACGAGATTGTATATCATTAGACATCTTGTATGATAGTGGCAAAACACCCTTCCAACGTTGGGTTCGCCTCACCCTAGATGATTCACCAAATATAACTACTAAATGATGACCACCGTTCTATTCTCCTGTTACCCCCGCTCAACCCAGCTACTCTTATTACCTGAAAGGAATTGTGAAACAGAAGGGTGAGCACAACTAGCTCAGTAAAGAATATCATGACTAAAGATAATTAAATTATCAATAGCCTTCAACAGAATTAAATCAGAGATTTAGAACATATGGTAGATGATAAAATTTTTCAACCATAGTTGCAGCGGAACGAGCAATCCATTAGAAGAGTCAAATAGACTACAAAGTCTATTATCTTCTCCATGTTAAAAGTCCACCAACAATGTTTTATCCCTGTAACATCAATCAACAATTCTTGTCCACAATCACATGTATAACTCATAATCATATTTGTAGTTCTAAATTCCTACCTGAAACATCAAAGATCATGGTTATACCAAATCACAGTTCCTGTTCATAATCATACTAATAATTTCATCTTTGCACTACGGGTCAAAGATATTCATCAACTCATCTTTGCACTACATGCCAAAGATATTCCTCAACAGCTCATTTTTGCACTACAAGCCAAATATATTATTATCTCAAAGAAATATATAATCATTTCAGAATTTATATAACCAATAATTATAACCACGTTGATCATTTCACCTTTGCACTTAAGCTAAAGATATTCAATTATAAATTCAATGGTCATGATCATACCAGTCAACAATTCAACTTTGCACTACTGGCCAAAGAGAATCCATAGTCATGATCGTACCAAAAATCTTCCCATCTTTACACTCAAGTCAAAGAGAAATATCATTAGGGTTATAAAAATGTTATATATGATAAAAAAATAATATGATCAACATATAGTTTTAATCTCAAGAGTAATATTCATAAATCAACTATAATTTGGTTAGAAAAAGAAACCAATTTTGTCATGAATAGTAACTCGTGAATAGTAACCCATGAATAGTAACTAGTAACTCGTGAATAGTAACTCGTGAATAATAACTCATGAATAATAACTCGTGAATAGTAACTCATGAATAGTAACTCATGAATAGTAACCTCGACATGAAAAGATAAGAATTTTACAAGAAAAATCCTACCAATATTCCGGTATAATGATATTGAAAGAAATAATATCATTGAAAAAAAAATAACACCCCTTACGACAATATCCCTTACTATCCCTTACCTCAAAAGAGCAGTACTCCTGACTGGAATAACGCTTAACGAACTTGCACCGTATAGCAACACTCAAGATATCAAAATACTCACAAGAATACACTTAATAATATAGAGAGAGAAATAGATAGAAAACTTCAGTTTCTGGTGTGATTTTCAATTCTAACCTAAGCACCCTATTTATAAGAAATTGCTTAGAACACCAAAGCAGAAAATTTAATATAATATTAATATATATATATATATAAATTTTCAAGCCCACCTTTGAAGATCTGAATTCAGCACATTTTAACAACCAGTGGGCCCCACCATCTCACAAAAAAACGTTTTTCTCAAAATAATTAACTTAAACTCCCAAAAATCAATTACTTCGGAACTTCGGAACTTCAATAATTCATAATAAATAGTCCTTTGATCAGAAAATTCGAATCTCGCGAGTTTTTATAGGAAATTCAATTCTCTACAACTTTGCAGAAGAAAGTTTTTCTAAATTCCAAACAGAAATTGACCGAAATCCACAAACGGGCTATTTTACAGTCAATAATAAATTTTCGGTCAAGAATTGTGTCCACCAACACACAAAACATGTGTTAATCATTTAATGCCACAAAAATACTCTTCCTCCTCATATACTCATATATCCCACATTCATTGTAAAAATATCACCATCAATATATTATTAAAATAATATATTTAAATGAATTATTTTATCAGAAAAAGATAAAATATTAATTTTCAACAATTGTCACATTAAAAATTTTCTCCATCTATATCCACATAAAATTAATATTTTTCTCATCATAAAAATCAATAATTAATTATACACAAATAATATTACAGAATCACAGTACTGGCAACCAGGCCGTTCCTAGGAAAGAGGGGGCTTTCCAATAAGGATCTCTTCCTTACTGGCGCGCAATTAGATGACCAAACCTCTCCTTAGACAGAACTTTCTAGACATTGTCAATAATGTTATCTAATAATATTATTTAGATAATATGAATTATTGCTCCGATAATAGAAAATACTGTGTAGTGACAATTATTAAAACAACAGTAATATAAAATATCAACGCAGCAATTATTGAATCAATAAAATAAAATACTGAACAGTAATTACTGTAACAATTATTGAGTAATGTCTTCTTACGTAAAAATCAATAATTGGTGCAATACCGTGTGCTACTGTGCAACAACGCGTATTACTGTGTTTTAATCACCGGGTATTCCAACAGTGTTAACGGTAACAACTACGCCGTTATTTATAAACAACTTACTCTTGTCGTTTTCTTCATCCAATCGCTTTCCGTTATGGGGCCCACAAAAGGTTGCGCCGTCGTATGAATATTCCCCGACAGTAAGAATATTCCACGATCAAACGATTATTCCCCGACAACAATGAATATTTTATAACCATTTGTGTATTTCGAAAAAAAAAATTCATATATCACCCTTAACTTTAGCATTTATCAATTTAACCACTTACTAAATAATAATTATAAGAAAAATTGAATATTTTTATTTCATAAAATTCGGGGTCTTACATTTTCTCTATCCAACTAGTCGCTCTCTCTCTCTCTCTCTATTTTGGTATATTAGAGAAAGGGAGAAAGAGAGATTGAAACTGCTTTTTGCCACAGAAATGGTTAACTTTGTGGAAACCTAATTCCATCCGCGATTCTTCAGCCAGTGATTTTATAATTTCACATCATATTCCGTTCAAGATTTTGTTAATCTCACATTTTGTTCTCCATTATTTAATTCAGACATCTTATTTTGTCTCGATTAAATAATAGTTTAATTTAATTTCACGCAACCGTGCTTTTGTATTTTTGTGTCTTTTAGTTTCCGTTCTATCTAGTCTACCTTTTCTGTATTTAAGAGAGAGAGAGACCGAAAGTGCTTTTTGAGCTACTAGATCTCACACTCGCACACAGCGTGACATACAGGCATCAAGTGTTGCATGTGAAACCTCCAGTTCTTCCAACAATTATTTGGAAGTTGATTTTATATCCCATCCAAGATTTTGTTCATCTCACGCTTTTCTCTCCGATAGGTAACTTCTTGCTGCATTTCAATGATTCTAAAAACTTTTTCCTAATAAATTAAATTTATTTTTTTCCTGTTTAATTGTGCTTTTGGATTATTGTTATTTCCAACCGGTGACTACTTATAGCATTTTGATGATTCCAATAAATGTTTCCTATTCAATTAAACTAATTTAATTCCGGGTCAACTTTGCTTTGGACAATTAATGTTTGGATGTGAATAGTTGTTTTTGTGAAACCCTATTCACATCCATAATTCCTCTCAAACTGTATTTTTGGAGTTCACCTAAAATCCCGTTCAAGCTTCATTCGTCTCACGTTTCGTTCTCCGATCTGTAACTTCTTTATGCATTTCCATTGTCCAAAATCTGTTTCGATTAGATTTTTGTTACATATATTTGTGTTAATTTCAGAATTATGATTTAATACATTCTTCTTTTGCACACTTATACTTTGGGGGTGTTCAGTTACAACTTTGGTGAAGATTTGTGCATATTGATATATTAATTCCCTCAATTTGATAGTTATCATGAGGCGCATTACAACTGCCCTCGAGCTGAACATAGATTTGCCTTGAGGCAGGCATTCATTTCAACTTGAATAGGTTAGGGTATCTTAATAAGTCAGTGTTTGGTATTTTTAGTCCATTTCTCTCTTGTTTTATATGTATCCACTGGTAAAATTGACCGAGCTTGAGATTTCTTCTTGGGGGTTTTTGTTGTTTCCTATTTATTTTTATAATTTTTTTGATAAGTAGTTATTTTTGTTCCCTGAACATTTTTATCTTGCTTGTTTTTATATTTATGCATCCTCTCCCCCCCCCTAAATTCGTAGCAGTTGAGGACTTGCAACCTTTGTTTTTATTATATTTAACTAAGTTCAGTTAATTATTTCATTTAAACTAAATTTCAGGCTTCATTGCGCTCGTGTAGAAGTTGCTCTTATAGTTTTAGTTACTCCTCATTGTTGAACCTCTCTCTTTGCACCGCTTACTTCGCTAATGGCTGGTGACACCCTCATGAGTATTCCTAATGGCAGTGGCATTTCACATCCTGATCCACAGAGGACTTATCAAGTTGTGGTTGCTGCAACCCAAAATATGGGTATCGGGAAGGATGGTAAAATGCCCTGGAGATTGCCTTCTGACCTCAAATTTTTCAAGGATGTCACCATGACCACGTCAGATCCTGTGAAAAAGAATGCAGTTATAATGGGAAGAAAAACATGGGAAAGTATTCCCCTTGAGCATCGACCTCTGCCTAACCGTCTTAACGTTGTTCTGACTCGTTCAGGGAGTTTCGATATTGCAACTGCCGAGAATGTTGTGATTGTGGAAGCATGATTTCTGCTTTGGAAATATTAGCAGCATCTCCTTATTGTGTTTCAATTGAGAAGGTGTTTGTCATAGGAGGTGGCCAGATATATAGGTGTGTACACTTAGTGGTTTATTCCTCCATTAAGGATATTTCCTTTTGATGTTGTTTTTCATGGACTATCTTCCCGATGCAGGGAAGCCCTCAATGCTCCTGGATGCACTGCTATCCACATCACACAAATTGAGGAACAACATCCCTTCATCCCTCCTCTAGATGAATCTGTTTTTCAGCCGTGGTACTCATCGTTTCCACTGGTGGAAAACAACATTCGTTATTGTTTTACAACTTATGTTCGTGTGAGGAGTTCTGCAGTTGAACCTCAGACCAATGGTCTGTCGTCTGATATTAACTCAGATTCTGGTAAGTATGAAATACAGAAGTTCTCTTTTCTCCCCAAGAAGATTTTTGAGAAACATGAGGAGTATATGTATCTGAGAATGGTTGAAAATATCATTTCAAATGACGTGTCAAAGGATGACAGGACACGCACCGGTACTATCTCTATATTTGGTTGCCAGGTAATGCTTGCTCATATTACAAAAACACAGCTTTCCACTTTTGCTTCTGAACTGTTGCTTTGAGGGAATCATATCATATGTTAGGACTGATGGGTTATTTGGAACTCTTATTTGTCCACAGATGCGTTTCAATCTGCGCAAATCTTTTCCGCTCCTTACAACGAAGGCCTGTATTTTCTCAATAATTTTTACTTTTAACTTTGTTACAACTTTGGAATTGTTAATTGTACTAGTTTCATTCAGTGTATAGTTTCCTTCTGTTTTCTGCTGACATTGATGGTTTCATGAATTCTCTCCAATGTGGTTGGATTGATATGTAAATGGAATATATTTCATATTTACTTCTGAGTGTATAGGTTGACAATATTTGTTATTTGGCTTCTCAGAAAGTATTTTGGCGAGGAGTTGTTGAAGAACTTCTGTGGTTCATCAGTGGTTCAACAAATGCTAAGGTAATGATATCTTCACTGTAAATATTGGACTATGTGTTTGACAGGAAATTTGAAACCAGCATATTTGACACTTCTACTTCTATTATATACTATAATATAGGATAAACTATAGTAGTTTGTTCTTAAGTCAAGTATCTAATGTAGGTTTCATTTGGTTGTTTAATTTGCTTGTATTTTGAACATATATAACTTTTTGCCATGCATCTATGCTAGTTTTAAGTTCCTGCTGCTTTATAATCGAGGCTTTTGCAGGAATTCTGATAGACTCTACGGCACACTTGCGTGAGGTGGTTGTCGCCCGAATCGTTTCTAGTAAAGTTGTAGGATGAATTGCTCACAATACCTCAACCCCTCGTAGACGGTAATTTCGGTACAATTGCTTGCGTTGTAGGATGAATCTGCGTTGAATGGACACCAACGACACCTTGACTCCTTACTTATATTGAAGCGATAATCTTGGTACAGTCGACGATTGATGCAGTAGAAGACGCCACACACAACTATGTATTGTTGTATAAGTCAATAATGAATCTCAAGATAATTAAGAACTAGTCTAAGAATTCTTAAAGAACCAAAAGATGAGAAAATCTCACAAAGTAATTTTATTAATCAAAGTTGTAACCTTAATACATCAGCTATGTATTCTATTTATACTAATAGAATAAATCCCTAATTCTATAATGAATAAGAATTTAAATGGAAATAGAAATCCTAGCTAACAAATCACAAGGAAATTAAATCCTATCCAAAAGTAACCTAATTACTATAGGAATCTGAAAATATACTAATTTATGAAGTAAATATGCGTCCAAATATGCCAAAAACGCATCAACTGAATTTCCCCTGTGGCGTGGCTGCGTTAGAAATGAATTGGCTTTGGGCTCGGCCGCGCTCGAAGTCAAGAATTTTGTGTCAGCAGAGCGGCGCGGTAGCGCTAACTTTGGCCTGGTTCATGGCGCGGCCGTGCTGGTCTGGAATCTAGCAAGTTACTTCTTTTTATATTTTTAATCTCCGAACGCAATTCCTCGCTCGTTCATTTTTTCCACTAGACTTGAATCCCTTTGTGGCCCGAACTAATGAACTTGGACACAAATCCCATATCGAACGCCTTGCCACGTATCTCGAATTCCGTGCAATCCAACCTCGTGTTGTCAAGTGATCGTTCGTAACCTCCTTTCCATGCTCAGATGTTCATATCGTCGCGCATAAGCTTGTAATCTCTCCATGAACTGAAACATAACTTTATCGATGACGAGGCCACAAAAATGAACACGAGTCCGATGACTTGACTTAAGCTCCAATGTAAGCATCCTTGAGTAAATTTTAGCCCAATCACTGATGATCATTTGTTGAACCCTCGGAACTTGAGTTGGGTCATAGTTGTTCGATGTGAGCTCGATTAGGATCGTATCAAATTCCAAAACTTAAATTTGGAGGACTCGAACCAGTGTGTAGGAGTTCTCTAGTATGCACATTATTATCTCTAGTAATGCTATGGGTCTCAATTTTTTTGTCTCAAATGACATGACATTGAATATTTAAATGATAATTTATAACATAGTCAATCGATCTACTCAACCACCAATATTATGGTGACACATCATTTGAGACACTTACCAAAAATTTGAGTACCGTAGCATCACCCTTATTATCTCCAAGGGCTTTATGTGCCCTTGTGCACACCTTAAATAGAAATTCTTATCGAAGCATATTTATATTTGCTTTGGCAGACTAAATGACTTTGGCATTTAATAATACAGTAGGTTTAGGAGTTATTAGATAATTTTGAAAGTTGTGGTTTCATATATGTGGTTATCAAGTTTTGTGAATGTGATTGTTTGAATATTCTATTTGGTATGTGGTTGCATTTGATAAGGTTACATTTTGATTAATGGGTTGATATACCTTACACATAGTTATTTATAAGCTGAAAGAGGTTCATTGTTGGTAGATCATAAAACATATCAAGATTCGTTAAGAATCCTCGATTTTTTTTTCCCTAATGGAAAATTTCTTCAAGAAGTATACTCATTATTTTACTTTGTGTGTATGGTCTCTTTGACGTGGTCGAATGCATATAAACATATTGACTCTTAGTTTTTGGCGAACTTCTTCATTTTGGTTATCGGAGTTAAAGTAATAATTTTGAGCTTTTTATATCCATTATGACCACATGCTTACCCCCCCCCCCCCGGTGCCACGCGGTAACATGTTCTTACAAAAGTATAGTTTCATCTCCTCAAGTATGCATTGATGATTTTGTTTCTAAAGCTATACAAGTGCCAATATAGGCATTCCCTTTTCTGTTAAGTAGATGTCAATATGAGACTAGACTTCATTTAATCTATTGTAGTATGCAGGTTCTACAGGAGAAGGGCATTCATATTTGGGAAGGCAATGGATCTAGGGACTATCTTGATAGGTATTTGGCCACTACATATTTCGTCGGTTCATTGTGATGTTACTTCTCATTCATTCTTGATCGATATCGTATTCTTTCGCTTTCCAGTATTGGTTTGGTTGACAGGGAAGAAGGTGACTTGGGACCAATATACGGTTTTCAGTGGAGGCACTTTGGTGCAAGGTGGTGAATCTTATTTCTTAGAGGCTGGTTATTAGGTTTATATTTGATGCAGAAGTTCAGCTTGATTGTTGACTTGTAGAAGTTGTCATATATAGGTATACTGATATGCATGCTGACTACACCGCCCAGGGATTTGATCAGTTGTTAGATGTTGTTTCAAAGATAAAAAATAATCCAGATGACAGGAGGATTATTCTTTCAGCTTGGAATCCATCTGATCTCAAACTAATGGCACTTCCACCATGTCACATGTTTGCTCAGGTTACAATCGCAACAGATTATGAATGTTTATTTGGTGTTTAGATGTTTTCAAGTATAAATTATCTCCTTTGTTGCAGTTCTATGTAGCCAAAGGCGAGTTATCTTGTCAAATGTATCAGCGCTCTGCTGATATGGGCCTGGGAGTGCCATTTAATATTGCATCGTATGCGCTCTTAACATGCATGATTGCTCATGTTTGCGGTATGCACTCACATGGCCACTGACTAGTTTTTTTCTCGTACTGATTATTGCTACATATGTTTAAGGTGTAGGAGGCTAAACGTGGATCGTATGTTATTGTGAATCATATTATGTGATGTTGTGTAATGCTAGAGTTCTTGCTTTGATTACTGCAAAATAGGATCAGTTTCCCTAGTCACGGGACTTTTAGTTTTTGTAGATCAGTCTGGTTACTGTTGATTATCTTGACCATAGATTGTCTTAACACTTAAAAACATCTCTTTGATTTCCTTGTATCTTGTGCAGATCTTGTTCCTGGAGATTTTATCCATACTATTGGGGATGCTCATGTCTACTGCAACCATGTCAGACCTCTGCAGGAGCAGCTCCAAAAGTTGCCTAAGCCATTTCCAGTAAGTATTACTTATAAAGACATTATGATGTGCTTGTTTTAGGTATTTTTTTAAAAGCTTTTATAGTATCTTTTTTTTTAGTCTATGAAAATGTCATGGGTTAGGAATTGGACATGGTCACCTTCTTCATTGCTTGATTGTCTAACTTTTCATACATTTTTGGAACTCAATTAAATTAATCGCAGATTTTGAAGATCAATTCTGAGAAGAGAGACATAGATTCATTTGTGGCTGCTGATTTCAAACTCATTGGTTATGATCCCCATCAGAAAATTGAAATGAAAATGGCAGTCTAGAATGATCGACTATCAGGAAGCGTGGAGACTGTTACCTCCTTTTAAGCAGTTGTGTTTCAGGCAAGTATTATATCTTAATTTTCCAGTTATCTTGCTAAACCTCAAGTGTGTCCGATGGTTGTTTTTATAGTCATTGATGCAAGAGTCTACTATAAGTCTAGTAGAGGTTATGATATCACTACACTTTACACCAATGGTCCATTACATTGATGTTTTCTTCCATGACTATTTAAATATGTACCGTACAAAAGAAATACTATATAACGTATAGGAATTAAAGCAAAGACATAATGCTTGTTAAAAAGTATTGTCACAATCATTATCCACTGCTTACGAAGTTCTATGTTTCCAGGGTTGGTTGGAGTTCAGAAAGTTATCATTGTCATTGTCAAAATTAGTTTCTCAATACTACCTCCGTCCCACAATAAGTGCTTTTTTAGGCTTAATATTTTTTCCCAAAATAAGTGATGTGTTAGAACTCCAATACAATATTTGTAATATTTTCTCATATATGCCCTTATTCATTCAATGGTATTTATTGCATCTTACCATCACTACAATTAAATGACACTCATTAACTCTCCAACTTCAAAGAAAATATATTAAGGGTATTTTTGTCATTTTAGCTTGTGTATTGGTATGTGTGATTTAAGCTAAAAAAGCGCTTAGTATGGGACGGAGGTAGTAATTAATTGTGATAACTCAGTGTTTGAAGATAATAGTATAGTAGTCATTTTAGTCTTCACGCAGTATTCTATTAATTTTTTTGGGTTTAAAGAGAACTCGTCAGTGTTGGATGAATATGATATGCGTTACTGTTATTAAGTATTGACCGAGAAGTAATCTTTGACCATTTGGTCTTTTATATGATGTGTAAGTCCTGCTTGGACCTTCTGCTGCCACAGTAATTGGGTAATGGAACTATTAGGCAGCGGCCTTATTACCTATAGGGTACAGATCATCGTGTGTACTTTGCCTTCTCACTTCCTTATCATATAACTTTTGTAGAAGCATCTTAACCCTCGTGTTTATGTGGTTCTCATTCTCTTTTTGCATTTACAAGATGATTAATATTTAATGTCATTACCCCGGTGATATATGAACTGAAGTATTGATCCTATTAATCCTTAATGCAGGCACTGCTACTTGGAGTTTTTGCAGTGATCTATATTCAATATAAAATAAAATGTTTGGTGGGTATACTTATAATCATCACATATGTATGAACTGAAAATCCTTTAGATCCACATACAATCCATGGTTCTAAGGTGGTTTAGGATATGTCGTGATCCGACTTTCTGGTTTACTTTGCCCCTGGAGTTTTCGGTTTGTTTTCATGTTTGTTCCCCCTGCCCAATATTATTTTATTGGGGTGAAGATTTGTGTCAGTATGTTGGAGATTATGGAAGAGACTTAAGTTCTTTTTCTATGGTTTGAAATGTTTGTGGACTAAAATTCTATAGCGGTACTAGTTAACTACAATTCTATTGTTTGTTCAGGACAGATAGGTTCATTCAAGATGAATGAATATAAACATATTCAGAAAAAACTTGTCTTCCTACTCATCGAGTTACTTTAATAAGGAAATGGAGGTCACTAGAAGCAATTTTTGGAGTGCATAACATGAATCCTAAAAAATGTGGAGCTGAAATAATGCCTGGAGTGAAAAAATTTATATCTGAACCAACAGGTCTTGTGTCTTGATTTTTTTTTCCTTTTTACCGGCTTTCTTGAAGTGAAGCTAGTATGTTCTTTACATTTATGCTGGGTATGCTGCAATTTAAAAATACTTGTGTAAAATATTGCTTGTAAAAATATATAGGTGTAAATTTTAAAGGGACTACAAGTGAGGTTTGGTTTTAGAGTCCTTTTTCATGTATAATATTCAAGTTTTAGTTATGTGTTAACTAGACAGATGCTTCTTTTAAACAATTGATGTTAAATGGTTGCTCTCTTTTCCGAGAGCTATCGTATTTCATACAACTAGCTTTTTCTCCAAACTCTATTTCCTTTTCCTCAAGTGGCATGTAATTTTTGACTCGGTTAACAAATATGTGATCCATTTTGTGGCTGTTGTCTCTACTCTCTAGCAACCATAATTATACAAAATTTGAATTTGTATGGAGGAGCATTTCACTAGGGAAAGTGAGAAATATCCGAATTCCAGAGTTGGGAGGATTATGGCCAATAAATAGACGCAAGTGATAAGAACAAGGGTGAAAACCTTAGGCTAATATTTGATAATTGACATCAATTCTTTAATTATATTTGAATCCAAAAGGGAAGCATTCTTCAACCCCATTGTTACAAGGCTTTTATGATACAAAATTAAAAATTATAATTTTGCAATAAATCCTTGTGTCATAAACATGAGCTCTTACTTGCATTTGTTCTAGTTTCCTCCACTGAATTCTCAGTGCCAACATCTTTTCCTCCCAATTTTCTTGCTTCTAGTTCTTCACTTTTCCATGGAGGAACTCAATTAATCCCTCGAGTGCAACCTCAGGGTCTTCATTCTTTAGTAACTGCTCGCCGATTTGTGCAGGAGTCACCATTACCTTCTCTTGCAGATCTGGAAAAAGATGTTTAATTTTTATCATTTAGCTTGAGATAATTTGCAGCTAGAGTGTTGAAGCCACAAGGTGTGCAATTGGACGTAACAAAATTGATCTTTATGATTAGTAGTGAACACGACCGCAGCTTGACCGCAATCCAGACAGACTTACCTATAACCGGGGCATTTAGGTCATTTACTCATTCATTTGGTTTACCACAAATGCAAGTCATATAGTTAGAACCTATGCAACCAACTTCAGTTGGGGTATACTAAAACTTACTTTTGGTTCATCTTCTGGAATAATTAATATTCACCGTCCGACTTTGCTTTGCTTTGCTTGTCTATCATCCAGCTCAAGGCCACAATCACTGTCCTCAACTACAAGTATAGACCGATTAGCTGTGGCAATCAACAGTTCCCTTAGCTCAGAATTGGCATGAACATCAGTTAGCTTCAAATCATAATTATCAAACTTAAACGTCATTTGCCATTGCTGCAATCAAGCTAGATTTTTCCAGTCCCAGGCGGACCATGGTCCATATATCAAGTATCCGCGTTGCCAAGCCTTTCTCACTCCTCTATAAAACTCCTTCCTTTGCACAAACCTTTCTAAATCCTCCGTAATCATCTTCTTCGCTCCAAATCCATTGTCAACGTAACAAAACTAGCTGGATGATCAAGATTTATGGAGCTCCCCATAAGGAACTATGTCCACTATTCAAAGTGTGGATCTTTAGAGTATTATTCTATTCACTCAAAATCTTGGACTCTTTAAGTATGAATCATGCACCATTTGTTTGTGTTTCTTGTGGAAAATTAGCTCAAAATATCTAACTTCTTGGGAAGTCATAAACTTACAAGGGGAAATGACATGGGTCTTTTCCTCTGCTCCTATAATTTGCACAAGGCATGATTTGGATATGTATGTGGTATTTTCCCGTATTATAATTAATTAATTCTAAGGATTGTTAGATACTAAAAAGTACGGATGTGGTGCCCGAGCCTGGATGAGAAAGTTTCCCAAAATCAAGATTCTTCATTTTCGATCACTCGCAGGGGTAATCTTCCTAAAAATAAGTCGGCGACAACAAAAATCTAGGTTCTTTTTCTCCATCTCCTCTCCCTCTGCACTTTCACCCATACCCACCAGAGAAATTTACTCTTTTTTAATTTTTTTCCAAAGCCATAGAGTTGAATCAGAGAAATTTGGGATTTGGGTTTGAGTTTTTTTGAAGTGGGTCAATTTTATTGTCAGGAAATGGGAAAATGGTGATCAAATTTTCTCCCTGTTATATGTTACTTCAATTTTCACTTGGAAAAATCCCAGGTAGATTAATTTCATCTCACTATTATCATTAACCGCGTCTTTTCCAAGTGTAACTTTTGTCAGTTTGTTGATATTTCTCCTTCGTTCAATTCTGTGCATGATGTTCTATGCTGCTTCTGTCATTGCAACAGTATGATCTTTCAATGTTGATCATTATAAGGTGCATAAAGTTTAATCCCATTAAGATTTATTATGGGTTCTTAGTTGTTTTGATTAAATTGTATATACTCATTATTAACTGTTTATTTGTTTTGTTTGCAGTTGCTATTGGTGTGGGTTCTTAGTTGTTTTGATTGAATTGTATATACTCATTATTAACTGTTTATTTGTTTTGTTTGCAGTTGCTATTGGTGTATATAGTGTGACGCCCCCAAAATAGGTATACATCACCCATTCTGAGTCGCCAAATACATGGTACAGAAATAAATACAACTTCAGTAATACAATTGTCGTGCAGAATACGACAACGCCTATACTGTAAGTTTGAATACAAATATTGTATATTAGAGAGTATACAAACTCAAAAAGGAGTCCTCATTACAATTATTGATACACTATTTTACAAAATAGTGAGGACTACTAAACCAACTATCTTGAATCATCACTCCATACCCCGGCTAGTTCCTGCTAAATTCTCCCCCTGAGAAGAACAATGGAACAAAAAGGAAAATGGTGAGCTCAACTAGCCCAGTAAAGAATATTATGACTAAGATAATATACAACAATTTATCACTAGTTTTCAACAGGGAAAAATCTGATAAAATATAATAGACAACAAGTTTTAGATCAACAACTGCAGCGGAAACAGCAATCCATTAGAAGAGTCAAGTAGAAAAAGAATTTTACTATCTTCTAAGATTTAAAAGTACATCATCAATATTTTATTCATGTAACATCAATCAATATACATCTTGAATCAAATATTCATCTTTGCACTACAGGCCAAAGATATTCATTTGTATCACCAGTTGGCCATATTCATCTCAACACCTGTTCATCTTTGCACTACGGGCCAAAGATATTCATTAGGTAATCATTCATCTTTGCACTACATGCCAAAGATATTTATTAATATCATCATTTAGGACTGAGGATGATGAAAAATATCTTTAAAAAAATGAATCCAGAGAGATAAAAGAACAAATATTAGGGATTCGTATTACAGTTTATCCAAGTTCAATAATACTCCATAATAACCAATTTTGAAGAATAATTCAAAAATAAATATCAAAACATGGATACAATCAAAGATAGTAACTATAATAGACAACTTGGACAAAAAGAAGAAAATTTTATTTTTCGGTGAATAGTGCCGTATTCGTGAATAGTGTCGTATATGTGAATAGTGCCGTATACGTGAATAGTAATCCCGACACAAAAAGTTTTAAATTTGATAAAAAATTCAGACCAATATTTTGGCATAATGATATTGAAGAAATAATATCATTTACGAAGAAAATAACATCCCTTACCTCAAAATAACGATACTTCTGATCGGAATATATATAAAATTGAAGGAAGCTTGTACCGAACAGCAACTCTCAGTATCTAAATACTTACTAAAATACCACTACTACAAAACAGTAAATAGACAACGCGAAAAAAACATTGTGGTTTCAATCAGAAAAATATCATGGTTAAGGGTGTTGTCTATTTGACACCCTTATACAACGTTTTTAAAATGTTGTAGTTAAGCATAATACACAACGTTTTTTAGGAAAAAACGTTGTAGATTTGTTTTCCAAAAATTAGCAGATGCTTAAAAATATTGTAGAAGGTATGATTCCACAACGTTTTTTGGATAAAAATGTTGTTTAGTATATCAAACAACGTTTTTTAAACGTTGTAGATAAAAAAGAAAAAAAAAAAAAAAGATGTGGTTCACCTATAATACTAATACACCTGTAATATATTAATGCCATGATATATAGCCAAAATGTATCAACCATTCAAAATATATCCCAATAATACTATTCGTTTACATTTTTAAATTACTACATCCACAAAATATATACCAAAATATTTATATATACATCTCAAATTCACTTTTCAATCCATAAAATAAACCACAATAAACCAAACTATTCATAAAATTAAGCTACTACCTAAGCATGTGCAAAAATAACATCCTTTTACTTCAAAATTTCACCTGCAACAAGAGCAATCAAATTATCAGGCCAGACTTGTATAAATAATATATAGTAATAAATAAATATAAAAGAATGAGTGTGTCTATCAAAACATAAAGAACAAGTTCAGTCTTCATTACATGGTTGAAAATTAGCAGTGCACTTGCCAGGAAGCTGCAATGCCATGTTGCGATCAACGCTAGAAATCGGAGGGCCATTCACGAGCACAAGGCATAAAAACATTCAAAGTTCACTTTTCTGTTCCACTTCAAGTATATAACACATGCAGTATCCGATAATAAAATTGCCACATCCATCTTTAGCAAATCAATTTACAATCTCCTGTATGCAAAATATTGACTTTTACTTACGTGACGAAAATAAAGACCCGCAATAGCGAGGACTGCAATAAATATGACTATGATAAGAGATGCAAATGAAGTACTGAAACGGTAGAGGAGTCCAGCAGCGAAACCACTAAAGGAAATTATAATAAGGCACAAGACACCTTCCATCCTATTTGAGCGCCACCTCCCAGAAACTTGACTTGCAGTCTTATCTGTCCAGCGGAGGGTTATCACACATGCTGCTACAACAGAATAGCCTGTCTAAAACAAGCATAATTGTTCATCTTAGTGATACACAACCCAATTCCAAACATGAGTAGAACGCTTAAGGAATAGAATGTTTGATATAGACAAATCATCTTTCATAAATATTATATGATCCTTAAATCACCCATCAAAATAGAACATATAACTGAGCCTTTGGCAGATTTTTTTCTTCTCAGCACAAAGAGTTCTAGAGTACAAAATTAATAATGACATCTATTTTGTAAGAAAGTAAGCAAAAAAATTTACCCTACTTTGCCTAAATAAAAAAAAAGACATTCATCAAGTTCAAATTACTAGTTTTGGAACCAAGTTTAAATTATGAGAGTTTGAAACGGACATACCAGTGAGCCAACTGAGAGGATGTGGGAAAGCACTTGCACATTGAACAGCCCCGCCAGGACAATAGCAATGATACCAACCCAGACCTGGGAATGAATTGGGGTGTGGCGTGTTGGGTGTACTTTAGCAAATATCGAAGGTAGTAAACCATCCCTTCCCAGCCCAAGATATAACCGAGACTGCAAATCAGTAACATCCAATCATGTCTCTGGAAACATAATGTGATGAAAGATGTGAAGACTCTGAAACTCTGGCATAAGTTACCTGAACATACAGACCAACCAGAAGGGTTGTTGTGAGACCAGTAATAGCACCAACACTGATTAACACAGATACGTAGTTTAAGCCCTTAGATGTGAAAGCTTCGGCCAAAGGAGCATCTTCTCCAAGAGATGTGTAAGGTACCATTCCAGTAATCACTAAGTAAACAGCAATGTATAATACAATACAGATAAGAAGGTTTCCGATTATGCCTAATGGTAAGTCCCGCTGAAATTTCACAATGAAGACAAAAAAAATTAAAATTGAATACTAACAGACATTCAAAACAAGAATCTTCTTCATAAACATGATGCCTAATGCATTGTACACTAGTGCAACAAGGGAATCCATTTATTATCCTACGACTTACTTGTGGTCTTTTGGATTCTTCAGCTGAGTTAGCAACTGCATCAAATCCAACATATGCGAAAAATACAACAGTTGCTCCTGTCAAAACTGCCCTAAAACCATTTGGAGCAAATGGAGTCCAATTTGAAACATCAACTTTAAAAGCACCGACAATGATGACAAAAATAACAATGACTACCTGCCCATCAGCCCAAGAGGTTGTCAATTCTTACATTTACGTTGAGTTTCAGACATTACTGATTAAAGGCAGAACAGGTACATTGAGGAAATATTATTTAGCAATCATAAAATTGAAGTGTCTAGCAAGCAGACAGAAAAAGTAGTGAGACAAACAGTTTATATTATAACCAACTACAAGGCATAAATTAAACTCAACTGTTTTCGGTAAAAAATACCATAGAGAATCAGGCTCGAATTTAATCAATTATAATTGAAAGATAAAAAGTAGATCGAAAGTTTACCTTTGTAACAGTCATGAGTGAATTCAATATAGAAGATTCACCCACACCTCGGCATAGGATTACTGTCAAAAGAACTAGGAGAATTGGAGCTAATATGTTGAAAGATAGAGCCCCAAACATTTCTTCACTACCATGTCCAACCCAACTTGGAATATTACATAACTTGACAAACTTCGTGCTATGCTAGCTGCACCAATATGATAGTCAAGCATCATTTGTGTAAACACAAGAAAAGCAGTCAACCCACTAATATTGAGTAAAGTTTGCACTTGAGACATTAATTGAGTAAAGTTTGCACTTGGGAGTACACTCCTTAAATCAGTCAACCCACTAATATTGATGACTTATAGAATAAATTAGGGTTCATGAAAATTTTTGCACCAAGTTCATGAGTGATCTACATATGAAGACATGCCAACACCAAGGTAATTTAGGCAGGCAAACAATAATTGATGATAGTGTTTCATAATAGGCATAAAATCATGCACCGGCCAATCATCTAATACATTTGTTAATATTATCATCTCTCGGCCATTCATGTAAAGACTTTCAAAGTTCACGAACAAACTTACATTTAGGACAGATGAAATCTTTCTCACAAGGAAGAATTCCCTTTCTGTTGAAGAAAAATTCTCCCACACATTTCAGCAACAAAATTAAACATAAAAATTTCAGAGAAGCAATTAGAAAAAGAAACTCACAAGGTGTTCTCTGAAGAAGAGCTCTTGAACAAGTTGATGTTTAAATTCCTAATGGAAAAAAAAAGAAGTTTTCAATTTAGTGATCGACCAGCATACAGGAAGGAAATGGCAAACAAACAAAATTAAAAAATTTACAATAGAGAAATACAAATCAATTAAAACATACCTAGGAGCGGACTCGCAGCGATCAATTTTTAGGGCTTAGATGAGTTGGTCCTTCGTCTTGGTGTTTCCCTTAATTAAAAAGCCGTGGACTCGCAGCGGAACTCTCTCCGACGTGAGTCGACGGAGTAGGTTCTCTAATTTCTCTTTTTCGTCACGTATTCTCGACTCTTCGGTGACTGGTTCTTCTTCTTCATCGAAATTTTTGGACCAAACAAACAACAAGACCAAATTTAGAGCACAAAAACAAAACAATAACAAGTTCCCACTAAAATTTACCTATACACTTATCCTCCTGAGAAGAGACTCTTCAATCTCATCATCTACCTTACACCAAGACACCACTGGCTTTGGCTTCTGGGCAACCGGTGTGGGCCCCCGGCGAAGGCGCTTGAGTGTCCGAGGAGGGTCCGAAACTTCTGGACCCGGACATACCGTGGGTGATTCAAAATCATCGTTGTCGAATTTGTCGACTGTAGGGAGCACAGATTTGCGGAGGTTGAAGGTTGTCGAGCTAGTTTAGGTGACGAATCTTTTCTGACAGTGATTTGGGGTTCCGAATCTAGGTCAAAATCGAGCCCTAAACAGAACGACGGAGCTGTAAAATCCGCCATGAAAATGAAGGGGGGGAGAATGATTTTAAATCTAGAAAGCTGGAAGAATTTGTGAGACAGGATGGAGGGATGAGAAAGAAGGAAGAGAGGCGAGGGCTGATAGAGTGAGAAAAAAAAAAAAGAAAAGTAAACTCTTTAAATTGATAAAGATTTTTAGCTCCGTGTTTTTTTCCATAGACAACGTTTTAAAAAAAACGTTATCCAGTTAAAACAAAAAAAAATATCCTTTTAAATAGATAACGTTTTTACATATATATCTACAATGTTTTTTTAAAAAAATATTATAGAAAAAAAACACAACGTTTTTTATAAAAACGTTGTGGTTTAATTGTTGTCTATTTACTATTTTGTAGTAGTGTACGCTCTACAATATAGAGAGAAAGAAAACTTATTTCTGGTGTGATTTTCAATTCTAATCTAAGCGTTTATTTATAGGAAAATGCTAAAACGCCAAAGTACACTAAAATAATAAAATAATATTATTTCTTATATCAATCCTACGCATACTCACCAACCAAGACCAGCACCTCAATTCTGAAAAACTCCCAGCAGCCCACATGTTAAAACAAAAGTGGGTCCCACCCATAATTTAATAAAAAATATTTTATTTTTCGAAACTTCAGTAATTCATAGAAAATAGCTCGTTTATCAGAAAAATACGAATTTTATGTCCATTCCACACGAAATCGAATTCTCTACAACTTTGTAACTTTGAGTTTTTCCAAATTTCAAACATAAAATATCCGAAATTCACAAACGTATGATTTTTAATACCTCAACACCGATAAAATACTGATAAAACACCTCAGCATTAATTCTTTCATTTTTATCCACATAAAAATAAATATATCCATCATTTATATCCACATAAAATAAATATTTTCTTATAATATAAATCAATAATTAATTATTCACAAATAATATTATAGAATCACAATTATGACAACCAGGCCGTTCCCAGGAAAGAGGGAACTTTTCGATAAGAATTTCTCCATACTAGCGCGCAATTAGGTGACCAAACCTCTTCTTGACAAAACTTTCTAGACATTGTCAATAATGTTATCTAATAATATTATTCCAAATAATATGAATTATTGATCTGATAATAGAGATACTGTGCAGTGACAATTATTGAAACAACAATAATATAAAATATCAACGCAGCAATTATTGAACCAATAAAATAAAATATTGAACAGTAATTACTGTAACAATTATTGAGTAGTGCCTTCTTACGTACGAATCAATAATTCAACAATACTGTGCAATACCGTGTGTTATTGTGCAACCACGCGTATTACTGTATTTTAACCACCAGGCATTTCAACAGTGTTAACGGTAACAACTACAACGTTATTTATAAAAACTTAAATTTGTCGTTTTCTTTATCCGACTGTTATCCGTTATGGGGCCCACAAATGGCTGCGCCGTCGTACGAATATTCTCCGACAGAAAGAATATTCCACGACCAAGTGAATATTCTCCGACAACAATGAATATTTTATAACCACTTGCTTATTTTGCAAAATTTGCACATAGTTAGATTTTATAAATAGCGAAAATTCGATTTTATTTATAATAAGTTGGGGTCTTACATATAGTCAGATTGTTTAGTTATCATCATATTAAAAGGTGAATTCACAATAACTGTGTCATTTCTTAAGTAACATCAAGTATTATACACTACTTCCATCTAAATTGAACATGAGTTTTTTTCTCAGGTTACATCAAGTATTATACACTACTGAACATGGGTTTTTTTTCTTAATGACAAATTTTAGCCACTGAAGTTTAAAATTGAAAAGAAAAATTTTATTTAAAAGAAGTATGTCGTATGTTGTATGTCTTAACTCTTTTTTAGGGACGGAGAGTGGTTTTTTTAAAATTTTGAATACTAGCTATATTACAAGTAGAGAGATATAGTTTAGCAATGATTGTGGTTGAACATTTTTATGTTATTTTTGTATCCTTAGATTTTGTTTTGTTATTTACTAAAAAACAAGTTCCCTTTCTTTGAAGCATAAGTTTAGCACCTACAGTTGTCTTTATTATTTATTTATTTATTTTTACAGAATTTAGTGGTGTTACTAATTTAGAACTGATGCTTAAATAGACTATTGGCATATTCAATTTGTTAGGCATAACCGCATAACTTTTGAGAGTGGAGATGCTCAATTCAACATGGATGTCTGAAATTCAAGATTATTTCTTATGTTTCACATACTTGCTACTGTAATTTCCTTTTTTAGATAGATTATGTACTCGTGTGCTTCATTCTCAAATACAGTAATTAAAATGACAAGATTATCCATAAAACAACACTGGGTCCTGCCACCTCAGTCTTGAATTTCAGATAATAGTCACAAGTCTTTGGTTCTTTAGCCTCTTTCTCCACCATCTCTTCCTTTGAGCTTTCTAGTGCTTTAGCTTTTGAAGCACCTTCCGGGGATTTTGAGAATGTGATTGTGTATTTGAATTTCTGTTACAGATAAATGTGATGCTTTTTCGAGTTATAGCTCTACAAATAAAGGAAACAAGGTGGAAGGAGGGAATTGGCTGGTATTTTTGAATTGTTTATTGGGAAGATAACAAAGAAAAATGGTATGTGAAATCACACTACAAAGGATTGAATACTTGGCCTAACAAAGAAAAAAGGTTTATGAAATCACACTACAAAGGATTTATTTATTGGGAAGATAATAAAGAAAAATGGTTTGTGTGGATTACGAATGATAAATTAAAAAGGTAAATAGGAAAGACAAGGATATGCGGAATAAGACGATAGAAAGATGTTCAATTTTTTGCTTTCCGTATAGCATGACCTAAATACCTTTTTTGGAACACAGTTAAAGCCACCAATTTTATCAATTTGCGCATTATGGTAAGGTTGCCACACTTTGCAACCCTAACATTTGCTTTTTGTTTTTTTTTTCTCTTTGAGGTATTTATGTGTATATGTTGGATGTTGGATCTGAACATAAAAGTTTATGCTTGATGTTGTTTTATATAGTTCATAGTTTAAATTTCTTTTTTAGCTGATTGATCTGTTCTTTTTGTATTTTGTTAGTTAACTTGGTTTACTTTTGGAATTGGACTGCATAAAGTGTGTTCCTTTATTTATTACCCGTTAAAATTTTGGTTTCTATATGCTTCGAAGAAGTAGGTTTACTTTCCCTAACTTCACATAAAGCCCTGTTTGCCTCTATTCTAACTTCACAAAATTTACACTTTCATCCTACCATGTAATGTATACTAACAGCACGTCTACTTATCTCAGAAATTGGCGAGTACGCCTGCAAATTAAGCTGCATAGCATATGAAACAAAAAGCCATACTACTAATCATTTAAAAACTAGGACGAAACTCCAACGATGTAATGGAAGAACCCAAGTGAAAAAAATATATATATAGGTTACTTATCAATCGAGAAGAAAAAAAATTATTATGAAAAGAGATAATACAAGCTTATAGTTATCAATCATAAACACATCAATCATGTATACACTCAACTAATGAATATCCAATATGAACACCTAAACAGAATTTATACTTGAATATTAACATGTCGGATTGGGTTCATCTGTCTCATTCCCCCTCCCTTTAGAAATAGGATAGAATAGGTTTCTTGATTTTCATCTGAGAAAGACGAAGAATTTCTAATCAGAAGCCTCCTGATATTCATACCCGTTTTTATCAAATCAGCTTATCCTAATAATGTTAATTTTTTCATTATGATTGATTTCATATTATATCAAACATGTGATGATCATGTAAGCAGTTGTGATAACTTTTGCAAAAGCTTGGTTATAGAGAGATTACTTCTAATTGATGTAGGGTAGGCTTCATATAGTACAACTGCATGCTGCAAGTTCCCCCACCTACTTTAAATACGAGGGATTCCCTATCAACCTTAGATCTTGTCGGATTGTTTAAGATTCTGATTGGTTTTCATCCTTAAATTTTGATGGGTTTTAATTAAGTTGTTGAGTAAACATATGGTGTCAGAGCAACAAGTGTAGCACAAAGTGTTAAATGTCGTTAGAATAATTACAAAAATATATTTTTGCATTTTTGTTGCAGAGTTGTGACAATATCAACCTTCATTATCTCTTTTACTGTTTTAGCTTCTAAATAAACTGTAAATGTTGGTATGTTGTGGTGGGTAAGTTTATTTATGATAATGTTGGTTAACTGAAGTGGCCTTGGCCTCGGTCGCAGTCATCTCTCTCTCTCCTACTCCCGCCGACGTAGCAACGATTCGTCGATGCGATAACGGCGGCGTCGCTTGAGAGGAAGTTGTGGAGTTTATCCAATAGTTCTCTTGAACATCTCTCATCTCTTTGCAAGAATAATTATCAAAAGGTAATGAGAGATGTTTAATTTGTTTATTGTTTTTATACATGGTTCATGTGTTGTAAGTAGTTTAATTGTCTCTAATTGCTTTGATTTATTTCCCTTTATTTTTTTTATGATGATTAAATAGTTTATTGAGGTATGATTTTAGTGACTTGAGCAAATTTTGTATTTTTGTCCTAAATGTTTATAACTCCAGCTAAGGAGGAGAATTTTATTTTCTTAGGAAAGTGTTATCATTGTGATTGCTAAATCAACTTTGTAAGCTTATGATTCTGTTATTAACAAATGTGATTATGGAAATAACTTTTCCATGTCTTTTTCATTTTGGCCGAAAGAAAAATTTACTGGAAAATAGTTTTCCTCATTTAGGGATAACACAGTTTTCTTTGTTTTGATTGCTATTTGTATTTATTGGCAAGCCTTAAGAATTTACAAACTTTGCATTTTGGATAAATATTGCTCAGTTCCCAAGCTGCCGGACATGGAGCATTTCCAGATTTCTGAAGATCTAATGATTTGTCAGTCCATGGGTTCTTAGCCTAATTTGGTATTCAAATTGACGCCTTCCCAGGTAATAAATTCATCGACTTATGCAAATTTTAGTGGAATGGATTATACATAATGTGTGTTTGATGAAATGGTTGAGAGAAATACCATTACATGGAATTCACTAATTAATTGATGTTTGATTCTGTTTCTTCACTCAATACCATTACATGTTTGATGTTTGAGTAGTACATTACATAAAAAGTTCAATGAGCATACTGGGTCGGTAATAGGTTCGATTCGTTAGTTAATCTGCTAAAATCCACCCATTAACTTTTGCAAACCAAATTAATCTTTCAACAAAACATTCAACCTCTAATATCTAACAAACTTATAGATGATTGAGAGAGAGAAACAATGATAATCAATACCCTCCATTACAGTTCTGGCTCAATTCTTAAATTAATGTTAAATGCCCTGTAGATGACTAAATAACTAAAGTTGTGTAATCTAATTTCTCTATTCATCATGAATGTAAACAAGTTTGTATAACTAGAAGGGACTAAAACTAGAAGTTAGTGGCATTCTTGAAGGAATTCCTTCACTGCCTGAATATTACTGCTCTGCTTCTGTAAGCCCTGCCCTGAAAATAAAGCCCTGAATACATGGTATTAATGACTGCCCTGGCCTTATTTGCAATTTATTTCATTGACTTGATTTTGGTGATGACTTATACTGACTTTGGAGCACTAAAAAGTAGAAAAAAAATGACTTGATTTTGGTGATGCTTGGGAACAGAAGATTTTGGATGGTTATATTTTTGAAAAAATACTTTATAGTTTAAGGAGAGTAAGACACGACGTAACGAAAAATTGTTATAAATACCTAACCTTAAAAAGAACTCCGGGTTGAGGTCTTATAAAGTGTAATTTGAAAATTTAAATAGCCTTTTATATCACCAGTCTTCAAAGTACCTTCAATAAAATAGCCTTTTGTAGGGGAGGTGCAAAAAATGAGTATTAAAAGCTTTATTAAAATGAGTACCTTCAATACCCATATGTGGTTGGAAACCATGTTTTATTCCCCCTGTTTTTGATGAATGTTTTACATAAAAGTTACATTTTTAAATGTTTTACATAAAAGTTTGTGGTAAAAGATTCAAATTGAATTTTAAACTGAGTGGTACAATTAGATTTTCTTAATTTGTTATTGTGAAAAGATTTAGAAGCAAACACCTTTGTGAGAAGGCAAAAGTAGTTTATCTTATTCTTTGCTTTTTATCGTTTTCTTTTTATTGAATGGGTTTGCTGAACTATTGATTAAAATGGTGGTTTTTTAAAGGTTGAGTGACTTCGGGTTTTGTATATTGAATTCATTTCGGTGGATCGAGGTTCCAATTTGGATGTGTTTAGTTTTTTGTTCAACTTTTATGGGGTTTAATGCGTGATTATAGATTTATTTTTCTTCTCGGTTATTCTTTTTGAAAAAATCGCAAATATGTTACTCTAATGAGGTTTAATACGTGATTATGGATTTAATTTTTCTTTTCGGTTGTTCTTCATGGGAGCTTTTTGGATGTTTTTTTTAAATCTTTCATTAGGAGTTAGGACAAATTGGTACTCATATTATGTAAGTTGTAAATAGTTTCTTTTTTCTTTTTTAAAATTTTTAATCTTGATGTTTTTTAATTTCAGTAGATTGGTTTAAATTTACGAATCAACTGAGTTGTGGTTTAAATTAAAATTGTTTTTATCATGAATTTTTTATCAAGTGAATCAACTATTAGTATCAGTTATACCTTGAAATCTTTAACTTAAATTGTCGAATAGCTTCAGTTAAAATTTCTTATTTATTTCATCATAAGTCTTCTTATAAAGTCGACGACAGCTTCAGTTTAACTTTGGGTGTTTTAAATTTATTTTTTTTACAATGGGTGTTTAATCTCTGTCTCTCTCTTTCACAGCAGTAGCACACACACCCACCCACCCCATTATACTGCCACCAATACAGATTTATGATTTAAATCATTAACCAAATTAACCGTTTGTTGAAATGGTACTAAGAAAATTTTATTTAATTGTAAGTCCATATCTTTTCCTAAATAAATTGATTACTTGTTACAATCTCTCTAAATTCTTACTTATATTAATCTAAATCATTCCCCCTACATACAAATATGTGTTCTCCTTTGTTTTTTAGATAATTCAGGGTAAAGTAAGGGGTCTTATGTTATGGATTTACAATTGTTTTATTTTGACTCACATATTTCGATAATTTTTAAATTTTAAATATTTTCAAGTATATATTGAAGGATACATGGTGTAAGCTGTAAAGAATATACTTGGTATAAGCTATAAAGTAAAAGGTCTTAAGCTCAACATGTTGTGTCTCTATTTTCTACATGTATGTATTTTTTGTGTTCCGTATTTTGTAAAGTTAGCCAATTATACATGGTTATGATGATTTTGGGTTTTGAATGATGGTTTTTTTTGTGGTTTGGATATGTATTGATGATTGTAAGTTTTGTAAACAGGATTAGATTTTTTTGGATATCTATTTTTAAAGGAAATTCTGCCGAAATTTCTTGAAATTAGTAGCGACTAGTGTGACGCCCCCAAAATAGGTATACAACACCCATTCTGAGTCGCCAAATACATGGTACAGAAAGCAAACTACAAATTTAATAATACAATTGTCGTGCAAAACACGACAACACATACTGTGAGTTTAAATACAATTATTGTCTTCTAGACAATATCCACACTCAAATAAGTCCTCGATACAATTATTCAAACACTATTTTACAGAAATAGTGAGGACTGCTAAAACATCTTTCTAGAACCATCACTCCATACCCCGACTAGATCTTGCTATGTTCTCACCTCCTGAGAAGAAAAATGGAACAAAAAGAAAAAGGGTGAGCTCAACTAGCCCAGTAAAGAATATTATGACTAAGATAATATACAACAAATTATCATTAGTATTCAACAAGGAAAAATCTGATAGAATATAATCGACAACAAGTTTTAGATCAACAACTGCAGCGGAAACAACAAACCATTAGAAGAGTCAAGTATAGAATGAATTCTACTATCTTCTAAAATTTAAAAGTTCATCATCAATATTTTATCCCTGTAACATCAATTAATATTCATTTTTATCCAAATATTCATCTTTGCACTACAGGCCAAAGATATTCATCAAGTAATCATATATCTTTGCGCTACAGGCCAAAGATATTCAGCAATATCATCATTTAGGACTGAGGATGATGAAAAATATCTTAAAAAGAACGAATCTAGTGAGACAGAAGGATAAATAGTAGGGATTCGTATAACAGTTTATCCAAGATCAATAATACTTCATAATAATCAATTGTGAAGCAGAATTCAAAAATAAAGATCAAAACATGGATACAATCAAAGATAGTAACCATAATAGACATCTTGGATAAAAAAGAAAAATTTTATTTTTCGGTGAATAGTGTCGTATTCGTGAATAGTGTCGTATACGTGAATAGTAACGTATACGTGAATAGTAATCCCGACACAAAAAGTTCTAAATTTGATAAAAAGTTCATATCAATATTTCAGCATAATGATATTGAAAAAAATAATATCATTAAGAAGAAAATAATATCTCTTACCTCAAAATATCAGTACTTCTGGTCGGAATACCGGTATAAGGTTGAAAGAAACTTGCTCTGATTAAGAGAAACTCTCAAAGTATCTAAATACTAACAAAATACACTCAATAATCTAGAGAGAAAGAGAGAAAACTTGTTTCTGGTGTGATTTTCAATTCTAACTTAGCCCTCTATTTATAGGAAAATGTTAGCACGCCGAAGCAGACTTAACCTGCAACCTGATGGCTTTATCTGCTACTATTCCCACCCACCACATTTGAATAAAAATTTCAGCACATTTCTTCACCAACCAAGAGTTGGGCCCACCAATTCTAGAATTTTCCACCAAAATGATTAACTCCGAAAATTCAACAATTTCTGAACCAGTCATCTCGTAAAATTCATAATAAATCATACGTTCATTTTTAACGGTTCAAAATTTGTGGACATATACTCAACTTATATATGTATAACATATCCAAAAATTACCACGATCCAACGGTCGGATTAAAAATTATAACCCCCGCAAAATATCTCAAAAACCCTGATTTTTAATACCTCCATTCCGACAAAAATACTGATAAAAACCTCAACATTCCTTCATTTTTAACCACAAAAATATATCCCTCATTTATATCCACATAAAATAAATATTTCCTTATCATATGAATCAATAATTAATTATTCACAAATAATATTACAGAATCACATTTATGACAACCAGACCGTTCCCAGGAAAGAGGGGGCTTTCCAATAAGGATTTCTCCTTACTGGCGCGCAATTAGATGACCAAACCTCTCCTTAGACAGAACTTTCTAGACATTGCCAATAATGTTATCTAATAATATTATTCAAATAATATGAACTATTGATCTGATAAAGGAAAATACTGTGCAGCAACAATTATTTAAACAACAATAATATAAAATATCAACGCAGCAATTATTGAATCAATAAAATAAAATATTGAATAATAACTACTGTAACAATTATTGAGTAGTGCCTTCTTACGTAAGAATCAATAATTGGTGCAATACCGTGTGCTACTGTATTTTAACAACTGGGTATTCCAACAGTATTAACGGTAACAAATACGCCGTTATTTATAAACAACTTATACTTGTCGTTTTCTTCATCCAATCGTTTTCCGTTATGGGGCCCACACAAGGCTGCGCCGTCGTACGAATATTCTCCGACAACAAGAATATTCCACGACCAAACGAATATTCCCCGACAAAAAGAATAATTTATAACCACTTGCTTATTTTGCAAAATTTGCACATTTCACCCATAACCAAAGTATTATATCAAATTAACCCCTTATTATTCACAATAATATTTAGAGAAATTTTGATTTTATTCATTAATAAGCTGGGGTCTTACAACCTCCCCTCCTTATGAAATTTCGTCCTCGAAATTGACGTACGTACCTGATATTTCGAAAAGGTGAGGATACCTCGCTTTCATTTCTGATTCCAACTCCCAGGTCATTTCTTCAATAGCATGGTTTCTCCACAAAACCTTAACTTGTGGTATAACCTTTGTGCGTAGGACATGCTCTTTCCTATCCAAGATCTTAACAGGTACCTCCTCGTACGTTAAATCTTCAGCTATCTCGTCTGGTTCTAACTCAATAATGTGGTTTGGGTCTTTAACATATTTACGAAGCATAGATATGTGAAAAATATTATGAACACGAGACATGCTTGGAGGTAATGTAAGTCTATATGCCACATTTCCTATTCGCTCAAGAATCTCAAATGGACCAACAAATCTTGGATTGAGTTTTCCTCTCTTCCCAAATCTTGTAACTCCCTTCCATGGTGCAACACGTAACAATACATGATCCCCAATATTAAATTCCACGTCCTTCCGATAAAGATCCGCATAACTCTTTTGTCGATCCTGTGCCGTTTGTATACGTTGTCGAATCGTTTGGATCTTCTCTGTAGTCATGCGTACCAACTCTGGTCCCAACAATGTTGCTTCACCCACCTCATCCAAGCATACTGGAGAACGATATTTTCTTCCATACAACGCCTCGAATGGAGCCACACCTATACTCGTCTGATAACTGTTGTTGTAGGAGAATTTCACCAATGGTAGGTAATTATCCCAACTCCCTTTGAGATCTAGGACACAGAGTCTTAATAGATCTTCAAGAGTTTGAATAGTCCTCTCTGATTGTCCGTCCGTTTGAGGATGGTATGCCGAACTGAATTGTAAATCCGTGCCCATAGCTTTCTGCAAGCTAACCCAAAATCGTGAAGTGAATCTTGGGTCACGATCCGAAACTATGGATACTGGCATGCCATGCAATCTCACAATCTCATTCACATACATACTAGCAAGGCGTTCAAGGGAATAAGTCTCACGTATCGGTAAGAACTGAGCAGACTTGGTTAATCTATCAACAATAACCCAAATCGCATCTATGCCTTGAGAAACCTTGGGAAGACCTGTAACGAAATCCATGATAATGTGTTCCCACTTCCATTTCGGGATCTCAAGTGGTTGCAATGGACCCTTTGGCACTTGATGCTCCGCCTTTACACGTTGACAAGTTAAATACCTCGAGATAAACTCCGCGATCTCTCTTTTCATATTGTTCCACCAAAATGTATGTCGAAGATCGTGATACATTTTGGTACTCCTAGGATGGATTGCAAACGGTGTGTTGTGTGCCTCCATCATTATTCTATGCTTCAAGTCAAAATCGTTAGGAACGCAAAGTCTGGAGTTGACTCGAAGTATTCCTTCTTCATCGATTCTTGCTTTTGGAATAGCACCTTCTTGCATTTTCTTCTTCATACGCATCAGCTCTATGTCCGTAGCTTGAGCAGCTTTAACTTTATCGATTAAAGTCGGTTCTACTCGAAAATTTGATATCATCATGTGGGTACTTGGAGCCTTCATCTCTATCTCCATCCTTTGCAAGTCATACAAAATGGGCCTTTGTGTTAACAACATTGCACTCGTACCCGCATATGATCTTCTACTCAATGCGTCAGCTACTACGTTTGCTTTTCCAAGATGATATTGGATGGTATGATCGTAATCTTTCAACAGCTCGAGCCAACGTCGCTGTCGCATGTTGAGTTCCTTTTGGGTGAAGAAATATTTGAGGCTTTTATGATCTGTATAGATCTCCACTTTCTCCCCATACAGGTAGCGTCTCCAGATCTTCAACGCGAAAACGACTGCTGCCAACTCCAAATCATAAGTATGATAATTCCTCTCATATTCTTTGAGTTGTCGCGAGGCATAGGCTATGACTTTCCCATGTTGCATGAGAACACATCCTAACCCTTTGTCTGAAGCATCGCTGTAGATAACAAATCCATCCGAACTAGATGGTATTGTCAGAACAGGTGCCGAAATGAGTCTCCTCTTGAGTTCTTGGAAACTCTTCTCGCATTCCTCACTCCATACGAATTTTGTATCTTTCCGAGTCAGCTGAGTTAATGGAGTAGCGATTCGAGAAAATCCTTCCACAAATCTCCGATAATAACCAGCTAAGCCCAGAAAGCTACGTACTTCGGTTATCGACTTCGGTTGCTCCCAACTTTGTATGGCTTCAATCTTCGTCGGGTCGACAGATACTCCATGTTTTGACACCACGTGCCCAAGGAATGCTACTTCCTCAAGTCAGAACTCGCATTTCTTCAGTTTGGCATATAGCTTGTTTTCACGAAGCCTTTGCAATATCAGCTTCAAATGGCGCTCATGATCTTCACGGCTTTTGGAATAGATGAGGATATCATCAATAAAGACAACAACGAACTGATCCAAATATTCTTTGAATACACGGTTCATCATATCCATGAAGGCAGCAGGAGCATTAGTCAATCCAAAAGACATGACTCAGAATTCATAATGCTCGTACCGAGTTCTGAAGGCAGTCTTTAGAATATCCTCAGTTTTAATCTTCAGCTGATGATATCCAGAACGAAGCTTGATCTTTGAAAAGAATTGTGCTCCTTGCAACTGGTCAAACAGGTCATCAATGCGAGGTAGCGGATACCTATTCTTGATAGTGACATGATTCAATTCTCGATAGTCGATACAAAGTCGCATACTCCTGTCTTTCTTCTTTACGAATAACACAGGAGCACCCCAAGGAGATGTACTAGGACGAATAAAACCGATGTCCAACAACTCCTGTAGTTGGACTTTTAACTCCTGAAGTTCAATAGGAGTCATTCGATATGGGGTTTTAGAAATGGGCTTTGTACCGGGTTCAAGGTCAATAAAGAATTCAACTTCATGTTCTGGAGGTAGACCGGGAAGTTCTTCAGGAAATACGTCAGGAAATTCTCTAACAATAGAAATATTATTCAAATCTGACTTGTCTTTGTTCAAATCCATAACATGGGCTAAGAAAGCTTGACATCCGTTTTTCAATAAACGAATAGCTTTGTGGCTTGATATGACGTGACTGATTTTAGTTGTTTAGTAGTTTGAATTCGTATGACAGGTTGGTTAGGAATATGAAAACTAACAACCTTACGAAAACAATCAATTTTGGCATGATGAGTAGTTAACCAATCAATTCTTAAAATCACATCAAAAGCAAGTATCTTTAAAGAGATAAGGTCAACAGGTAATGTGATAGTGCCAACTTGGATCATGCAAGATTTATAAACTGTAGATGTAACGAAGGTTTCACCCAACGGAGTTTCAACAGATAAGTCAAAGTCCAATTTCTCCGGAGTCAAGTTTAAACGTTGAGCACAAGCAGGAGAGATAAAAGAATGGGTAGAACAGGTATCTAGTAAAGTATAAACTTCGCAAGAATTCAAGATTAGCTTACCCGTGATCACTTCGTTCGGGTGTCTCGCATTTTGGCTAGTCACGACAAACGCTCTTCCAGGAACCGCTGATTTTGACTTATCCGGGACAGCTTTTGGAGTCACCATCCCCGCTGAACTTGGTTTTGCTATAGAACACTCTCGAGCTATATGACTCTCCTTTCCATAGTTATAACATACCTTAGATTGTTGTGGGCAGTTTGGGCTGATATGTCCCTTTTTCCCACATTTGTAACATACGACCGGTGGTCGTTCTCCTCCCCTAGAAACAGTTGATGTTTGTGCTGACGTCTTCACATTATCATTGTTGTACCTTCTCTTCTTGAAATCTCCTCCTGACTCGCTCCTTTTATTATCACGACCACAATTACCACCAGAGTGGTTACCGCTTCCCTGCTGGTTTTTATTGCTTCGATGACTGCCGCCACCGGTATGACCCTGGTTGTGGTCCGTCGGTTGCACATACTCATTATCTCGCTCTAATAATATAGCCATGTTTACAACATCTGAATATAAAGAAAATTTATGAGAGATAAGATATTGTCGAATCTCGGGTTTTAGACCTCTCAGAAACATCCTTGTCATTCGTTCCTCATTTTCGACCAAATGAGGTGCAAACCTGGATAACTCTGCAAACTTCGCCTCGTACTGGGACACAGTCATGTTGTTTTGTTTCAGTCTGATAAACTCCACCTCCTTCATATGACGAATACTTTCAGGAAAGTACTTGTCATTGAACAGTTTTTGAAATGTTTCTCAGGACATGTTGAGTGCGTCAGGCTGGGTACGCTTCACAGACTCCCACCAGTAGTCTGCCTCATCGCGGAACATAAAAGTGGCGAATGGAACCTTCTGTTCCTCCGTGCATCCCAAGACATCGAATATCTTGGTAATTTGCTTGACCCACGTTTCCGCCATGATTGGATCCGGCTTTCCCTTAAATTATGGTGGTCCCAATTCTTTGAACTACTTGGCTGTGACAAACCGCGCGTTATCATTTTCACCTGTATTCTGCACACGAATCTCCCTCGTCTGATTTTGCATCAACTGCAAAAAGCTCCTAAACATTCCATCATTCATCATTTGCTTGGTAACATTGTTTACAGGAGGAATATTGCCTTCCTGTTGCACGTTCCCCTGGGTGGTGATCAAAGGCGTCTTCACGGTCTGATTTACTCCATTATTAACGTTCTCAACTGCCATTCTTAAATACTGCCATAAAACAAGGGTTAATAGTCATGTCATATATTATCCCTATACTCTGACCGACCAAATAAACACCAAATAAACTTAGTCAGGTCATACTAGCGAAGGAATTCCCCGTCTCTCCCCTCCTAGTTCTTGTCTCACATCTCAGCCAGGGATCATATCCCTAAGCTCTGATACCAACTGTGACGCCCCCAAAATAGGTATATAACACCCATTCTGAGTCGTCAAATACATGGTACAGAAAGCAAACTACAACTTCAATAATACAATTGTCGTGCAAAATACGACAACACATACTGTGAGTTTAAATACAAATATTGTCTTCTAGACAATATCCACACTCAAATAAGTCCTCAATACAATTATTCAAACACTATTTTACAGAAATAGTGAGGACTGCTAAAACATCTTTCTAGAACCATCACTCCATACCCCGACTAGATCCTGCTATGTTCTCACCTCCTGAGAATAAAAATGGAACAAAAAGAAAAAGGGTGAGCTCAACTAGCCCAGTAAAGAATATTATGACTAAGATAATATACAACAAATTATCATTAGTATTCAACAGGGAAAAATCTGATAGAATATAATCGACAACAAGTTTTAGATCAACAACTGCAGCGGAAACAGCAAACCATTAGAAGAGTCAAGTATAGAATGAATTCTACTATCTTCTAAGATTTAAAAGTCCATTATCAATATTTTATCCTGTAACATCAATTAATAATCATTTTTATCCAAATATTCATCTTTGCACTACAGGCCAAAGATATTCATTTGTATCACCTGTCAGTCATGTTCATCTCAACACCTGTTCATCTTTGCACTACAGGCCAAAGATATTCATCAAGTAATCATACATCTTTGCGCTACAGGCCAAAGATATTCAGTAATATCATCATTTAGGACTGAGGATGATGAAAAATATCTTAAAGAGAACGAATCCAGTGAGACAGAAGGACAAATAGTAGGGATTCGTATAACAGTTTATCCAAGATCAATAATACTTCATAATAATCAATTGTGAAGTAGAATTCTAAAATAAAGATCAAAACATAGATACAATCAAAGATAGTAACCATAATAGACATCTTGGACAAAAAGGAAAAATTTTATTTTTCGGTGAATAGTGTCGTATTCGTGAATAGTGCCGTATACGTGAATAGTAACATATACGTGAATAGTAATTCCGACACAAAAAGTTTCCAATTTGATAAAAAATTCATATCAATATTTCAGCATAATGATATTGAAGAAAATAATATCATTAAGAAGAAAATAATATCTCTTACCTCAAAATATCAGTATTTCTGGTCAAAATACCGGTATAAGGCTGAAAGAAACTTGCTCTGATGAATAGAAACTCTCAAAGTATCTAAATACTCACAAAATACACTCAATAATCTAGAGAGAGAAAGAGAGAAAGTTTATTTCTGGTGTGATTTTCAATTCTAACTTAGCTCTCTATTTATAGGAAAATGTTAGCACGCCGAAGCAGACTTAACCTGCAACCTGATGGCTTTACCTGCTACTATTCCCACCCACCACATTTGAATAAAAATCTCAGCACATTTCTTCACCAACCAAGAGTGGGGCCCAACAATTCTAGAATTTTTCACCAAAATGATTAACTCCGAAAATTTAACAATTTCTGAACCAGTCATCTCGTAAAATTCATAATAAATCATACGTTCATTTTTAACGGTTCAAAATTTGTGGACATATACTCAACTTATATATGTATAACATATCCAAAAATTACCACGATCCAACGATCAGATTAAAAATTATAACTCCCGCAAAATATCTCAAAAATCTTAATTTTTAATACCTCCATTCCGACAAAAATACTGATAAAAACCTCAACATTAACTTCTTCATTTTTAACCACAAAAATATATCCCTCATTTATATTCACATAAAATAAATATTTCCTTATCATATGAATCAATAATTAATTATTCACAAATAATATTACAGAATCACATTTATGATAACTAGGCCGTTTCCAGGAAAGAGGGGGCTTTCCAATAAGGATTTCTCTTTATTGGCGCGCAATTAGATGACCAAACCTCTCCTTAGACAGAACTTTCAAGACATTGCCAATAATGTTATCTAATAATATTATTCAAATAATATGAACTATTGATCTGATAAAGGAAAATACTGTGCAGCAACAATTATTGAAATAGCAATAATATAAAGTATCAACGCAGCAATTATTGAATCAATAAAATAAAATATTGAACAATAACTACTGTAACAATTATTGAGTAGTGCCTTCTTACGTAAGAATCAATAATTGGTGCAATACCGTGTGCTACTGTATTTTAACCACCGGGTATTCCAACAGTATTAACGGTAACAAATACGCCGTTATTTATAAACAACTTATACTTGTCGTTTTCTTCATCCAATCGCTTTCCGTTATGGGGCCCACACAAGGCTGCACCGTCGTACGAATATTTCCCGACAGCAAGAATATTCCACGACCAAACGAATATTCCCCGACAAAATGAATAATTTATAACCACTTGCTTATTTTGTAAAATTTGCACATTTCACCCATAACCAAAGTATTATATCAAATTAACCCCTTATTATTCGTAATAATATTTAGAGAAAATTTAATTTTATTTATTAATAAGATGAGGTCTTACAACTAGCTTGATGTTTTGGTGGTTGGACGTGTTGATGATTGAGTATGTATTAATTTCTTCATGTATGAATTTTTTGTTCCGTATTTTGTAAAGTTAACTAATTATACATGGTTATGATAATTTTGTGTATGAAATTATGGTTTTTTTTGTGGTTTGGATATGTATGGATGATTGTAAATTTTATAGACAGGTTTATATTTGTCTGGATATCTATTTTTAAAGGAAACTCTGTCGAATTTTTTTAAAATTAGTAACGACTAGCTTGATGTTTTGGTGGTTAGATATGTGTTGATGATTGTGTGTTCTGTATTTTGTAAAGTTAACTAAATATACATGGTTATGATGATTTTGTGTATGTATTGATGATTGTAAGTTTTGTAGACAGGTTTAGAATTTTCTGGATATCTATTTTTAAAGAAAATTCTGTCGAATTTTTTTGAAGTTAGTACCGACTAGCTCGATGTTTTGGTGGTTGGATATGTATTGATGATTGAGTATGTATTAATTGTTGTTGTGGTATGTGTCTTTAGATAATGTAGTATTTTTCAAATTTTAATTTAATTTTTCGTTACGTCGTGCCTTCAGGCACGGGTTATAGCTAGTCTATATAATAAAACAAAGCGGCTTCAACAAAGAACGGTCTCGATTAAAACTTCATCATCTAATGGCTCAGATTTAATCTAATGGCTGTTATTTCATTCCAGCCAAACAAAAAACAAAAAAGCCCAATTCAAAAATCCCCTAAAGTTTACCCAAGTCCCGCCTTACAGCCTTGCCCCCTTCTCATTCTGCCTGGCATTTCCTTCATTTCTTGGAGAGAGAAAGTTCCCCAAAATCAAGATTCTTTATTTTCGATCACTCGCAGGGGTCATCTTCCTAAAAACAAGTCAGCGACAGTAAAAATCAAGGTTCTTTTTCTCTATCTCCTCTCCCTCTACACTTTCACCCATACCCACCAAAGAAATTTACTCTTTTTTAATTTTTTTTTCCAGAGCCATAGAGTTGAATCAGAGAAATTTGGGATTTGCGTTTGAGTTTTTTTGAAGTGGGTCAATTTTATTGTCAGGAAATGGGAAAATGGTGATCAGATTTTCTCCCTGTTATATGTTACTTCGATTTTCACTTGGAAAAATCCCAGGTAGATTAATTTCATCTCACTATTATCATTAATCGCGTCTTTTCCAAATGTAACTTTTGTTTGTTTGTTGATATTTCTCCTTCGTTCAATTCTGTGCATGATGTTCTATGTTGTTTCTGCCATTGCAACAATATGATCTTTCAACGTTGATCATTATAAGGTGCATAAAGTTTAATCCCATTAAGATTTATTATGGGTTCTTAGTTGTTTTGATTGAATTGTATATACTCATTATTAACTGTTTATTTATTTTATTTGCAGTTGCTATTGATGTGGGTTCTTAGTTGTTTAATTTTGAACTGTAAATACTCATTATTAATTGTTTATTTGTTTTGTTTGTAGTTGTTATTGGTGTATATAGTCAGATTGTTTAGTTATCATCATATTAAAAGGTGAATTCACAATATCTGTGTCATTTCATAAGTAACATAAAGTATTATACACTACTTCCATCCAAATTGAACATGAGTTTTTGTGACGCCCCCAAAATAGGTATACAACACCCATTCTGAGTCGTCAAATACATGGTACAGAAAGCAAACTACAACTTCAATAATACAATTGTCGTGCAAAATACGACAACACATACTGTGAGTTTAAATACAAATATTATCTTCTAGACAATATCCACACTCAAATAAGTCCTCAATACAATTATTCAAACACTATTTTACAGAAATAGTGAGGACTGCTAAAACATCTTTCTAGAACCAACACTCCATACCCCGACTAGATCCTGCTATGTTCTCACCTCCTAAGAAGAAAAATGGAACAAAAAGGAAAAGGGTGTACTCAACTAGCACAGTAAAGAATATTATGACTAAGATAATATACAACAAATTATCATTAGTATTCAACAGGGAAAAATCTGATAGAATATAATCGACAACAAGTTTTAGATAAACAACTGCAGCGGAAACAGCAAACCATTAGAAGAGTCAAGTAGAGAATGAATTCTACTATCTTCTAAGATTTAAAAGTCCATCATCAATATTTTATCCATGTAACATCAATTAATAATCATCTTTATCCAAATATTCATCTTTGCACTACAGGCCAAAGATATTCATTTGTATCACCTGTCAGTCATGTTCATCTCAACACCTGTTTATCTTTGCACTACAGGCCAAAGATATTCATCAAGTAATCATACATCTTTGCACTACAGGCCAAACATATTCAGTAATATCATCATTTAGGACTGAAGATGATGAAAAATATCTTAAAGAAAACGAATCCAGTGAGACAGAAGGACAAATAGTAGGGATTCGTATAACAGTTTATCCAAGATCAATAGTACTTCATAATAATCAATTGTGAAGCAGAATTCAAAATTAAAGATCAAAACATAGATACAATCAATGATAGTAACCATAATAGGCATCTTGGACAAAAAGGAAAAATTTTATTTTTCGGTGAATAGTGTCGTATTCGTAAATAGTGTCGTATACGTGAATAGTAACGTATACGTGAATAGTAATTCCGACACAAAAAATTTCAAATTTGATAAAAATTCATGTAGATATTTCAGCATAATAATATTGAAGAAAATAATATCATTTAAGAAGAAAATAATATCACTTACCTCAAAATATCAGTACTTTTGGTCGGAATACCGGTATAAGGCTGAAAGAAACTTGCTCTGATGAATAGAAACTCTCAAAGTATCTAAATACTCACAAAATACACTCAATAATATAGAGAGAGAAAGAGAGAACTTGTTTCTGGTGTGATTTTCAATTCTAACTTAGCCCTCTATTTATAGGAAAATGTTAGCACGCCGAAGCAGACTTAACCTGCAACCTGATGGCTTTACCTGCTACTATTCCCACCCACCACATTTGAATAAAAATTTCAGCACATTTCTTCACCAACCAAGAGTGGGGCCCACCAATTCTAGAATTTTCCACCAAAATGATTAACTCTGAAAATTCAACAATTTCTGAACCAGTCATCTCGTAAAATTCATAATAAATCATACGTTCATTTTTAACGGTTCAAAATTTATGGACATATACTCAACTTATATATGTATAACATATCCAAAAATTACCACGATCCAACGGTCGGATTAAAAATTATAACCCCCGCAAAATATCTCAAAAACCCTGATTTTTAATACCTCCATTCCGACAAAAATACTGATAAAAACCTCAACATTAACTCCTTCATTTTTAATCACAAAAATATATCCCTCATTTATATCCACATAAAATAAATATTTTCTTATCATATGAATCAATAATTAATTATTCACAAATAATATTACAGAATCACATTTATGACAATCAGGCCGTTCCCAGGAAAGAGGGGGCTTTCCAATAAGGATTTCTCCTTACTGGCGCGCAATTAGATGACCAAACCTCTCCTTAGACATAACTTTCTAGACATTATCAGTAATGTTATCTAATAATATTATTCAAATAATATGAATTATTGATCTGATAAAGGAAAATACTGTGCAGCAACAATTATTGAAACAACAACAATATAAAATATCAACGCAGCAATTATTGAATCAATAAAATAAAATATTGAATAATAACTACTGTAACAATTATTGAGTAGTGCCTTCTTACGTAAGAATCAATAATTGGTGCAATACCGTGTGCTACTGTATTTTAACCACCGAGTATTCCAACAGTATTAACGGTAACAACTACGCCGTTATTTATAAACAACTTATACTTGTCGTTTTCTTCATCCAATCGCTTTTCGTTATGGGGTCCACACAAGGCTGCGCCGTCGTACGAATATTCCCCGACAGCAAGAATATTCCAAACGAATATTCCCCGACAAAATGAATATTTTATAACCACTTGCTTATTTTGTAAAATTTGCACATTTCACCCATAACCAAAGTATTATATCAAATTAACCCCTTATTATTCACAATAATATTTAGAGAAAATTTGATTTTATTCATTAATATGCTGGGGTCTTACAGTTTTTTTCTCAGGTAACATCAAGTATTATACACTACTGAACATGGGTTTTTTTCTTAATGACAAATTTTAGCCACTGAAGTTTAAAATTGAAAAGAAAAATCTTATTTAAAAGAAGTATGTCGTATGTTGTATGTCTTAACTCTTTTTTAGGGACGGAGAGTGATTTTTTTTAAATGCTGAATGCTAGCTATATTACAAGTAGAGAGATATAGTTTAGCAATGATTGTGGTTGAACATTTTTATGTTATTTTTGTATCCTTAGATTTTGTTTTGTTATTTACTAAAAAACAAGTTCCCTTTCTTTGAAGCATAAGTTTAGCACCTACAGTTGTCTTTATTATTTATTTATTTATTTTTACAGAATTTAGTGGTGTTACTAATTTAGAACTGATGCTTAAATAGACTATTGGCATATTCAATTTGTTAGGAGTAACCGCATAACTTTTGAGAGTGGAGATGCTCAATTCAACATGGATGTCTGAAATTCAAGATTATTTCTTATGTTTCACATACTTGCTACTGTAATTTCCTTTTTTAGATAGATTATGTACTCGTGTGCTTCATTCTCAAATACAGTAATTAAAATGACAAGATTATCCATAAAACAACACACTGGGTCCTGCCACCTCAGTCTTGAATTTAAGACAATAGTCACAAGTCTTTGGTTCTTTAGCCTTTTTCTCCACTATCTCTTCCTTTGAGCTTTCCAGTGCTTTAGCTTTTGAAGCACCTTCCGGGGATATTGAGAATGTGATTATGTATTTGAATTTCTGTTACAGATAAATGTGATGCTTTTTCGAGTTATAGCTCTACAAATAGAGGAAACAAGGTGGAGGGAGGGATTTGACTGGTATTTTTGAATTGTTTATTGGGAAGATTACAAAGAAAAATGGTTTGTGAAATCACACTACAAAGGATTGAATACTTGGCCTAACAAAGAAAAAAGGTTTGTGAAATCACACTACAAAGGATTTATTTATTGGGAAGATAACAAAGAAAAATGGTTTGTGTGGATTACGAAGGATAAATTAAAAAGGTGAATAGAAAAGACAAGGATATGCGAAATAAGACGATAGAAAGATGTTCAGTTTTTTGCTTTCCATATAGCATGACCTAAATACCTTTTTTGGAGCACAATTAAAGCCACCAATTTTATCAATTTGCGCATTATGGTATTATGGTTGCCGCACTTTGCAACCCTAACATTTGCTTTTTGTTTTTTTTTTTCTCTTTGAGGTATTTATATGTGTATATGTTGGATGTTGGATGTTGGATCTAAACATAAAAGTTTATGCTTGATGTTGTTTTATATAGTTCATAGTTTAAATTTCTTTTTTAGCTGATTGATCTGTTCTTTTTGTATTTTGTTAGTTAACTTGGTTTACTTTTGAAATTGGACTGCATAAAGTGTGTTCCTTTATTTATTACCCGTTAAAATTTTGGTTTCTATATGCTTCGAAGAAGTAGGTTTACTTTCCCTAATTCACATAAAGCCATGTCTGCCTCTGTTCTGACTTCACAAAATTTACACTTCATCCTACCATGTAATGTCTACTAACAGCACGTCTACTTATCTCAGAAATTGGCGAGTACGCCTGCAAATTAAGCTGCATAGCATATGAAACAAAAAGCCATACTGCTAATCATTTAAAAACTGGGACAGAACACCAACGATGTAATGGAAGAACCCAAGTGAAAAAAAAATATATAGGTTACTTATCAATCGAGAAGGAAAAAAAATTATTATGAAAAGAGATAATACAAGGTTGTAGTTATCAATCATAAACCCATCAATCATATATACACTCAACTAATGAATATCCAATACGAACACCTAAACAGAATTTATACTTGAATATATACATGTCGGATTGGGTTCATCTGTCTCATTTCCCCTCCCTTTAGAAATAGGATAGAATAGGTTTCTTGATTTTCATCTGAGAAAGACGAAGAATTTCTAATCAGAAGCCTCCTGATATTCATACCCGTTTTTATCAAATCAGCTTATCCTAATAATGTTAATTTTTTTCATTATGATTGATTTCATGTTATATCAAACATGTGATGATCATGTAAGCAGTGGTGATAACTTTTACAAAAGATTGGTTATAGAGAGATTACTTCTAATTGATGTAGGGTAGGCTTCATATAGTACAACTGCATGCTGCAAGTTCCCCCACCTACTTTAAATACGAGGGATTCCCTATCAACCTTAGATCTTGTCGGATTGTTTAAGATTCTGATTGGCTTTCATCCTTAAATTTTGATGGGTTTTAATTAAGTTGTTGAGTAAACATATGGTGTCAGAGCAACAAGTGTAGCACAAAGTGTTAAATGTCGTTAGAATAATTACAAAAATATATTTTTGCATTTTTGTTGCAGAGTTGTGACAATATCAACCTTCATTATCTCTTTTACTGTTTTAGCTTCTAAATAAACTGTAAATGTTGGTATGTTGTGGTGGGTAAGTTTATTTATGATAATGTTGGTTAACTGAAGTGGCCTTGGCCTCGGTCGCAGTCATCTCTCTCTCCTACTCCCACCGACGTAGCAACGATTCGTCGGTGCGATAACGGCGGCGTCGCTTGAGAGGAAGCCGTGGAGTTTATCCAATAGCTCTCTTGAACATCTCTCATCTCTTTGCGAGAATAATTATCAAAAGGTAATGAGAGATGTTTAATTTGTTTATTGTTTGTATACATGGTTCATGTGTTATAAGTAGTTTAATTGTCTCTAATTGCTTTGATTTATTTCCCTTTATTTTTTTTATGATGATTAAATAGTTTATTGAGGTATGATTTTAGTGACTTGAGCAAATTTTGTATTTTTGTCCTAGATGTTTATAACTCCAGCTAAGGAAGAGAATTTGATTTTCTTAGGAAAGTGTTATCATTGTGATTGCTAAATCAACTTTGTAAGCTTATGATTCTGTTATTAACAAATGTGATTTTAGAAATAACTTTTCCATGTTGTCTTTTTCATTTTGGCCGAAAGAAAAATTTACTGGAAAATAGTTTTCCTCATTTAGGGATGACACATTTTTCTTTGTTTTGATTGCTATTTGTATTTATTGGCAAGCCCTAAGAATTTACAAACTTTGCATTTTGGATAAATATTGCTCAGTTCCCAAGCTGCCGGACATGGAGCATTTCAAGATTTCTGAAGATCTAATGATTTGTCAGTCCATGGGTTCTTAGCCTAATTTGGTGTTCAAATTGACGCCTTCCCAGGTAATAAATTCATCGACTTATGCAAATTTTAGTGGAATGGATTATACATAATATGTGTTTGATGAAATGGTTGAGAGAAATACCATTACATGGAATTCACTAATTAATTGATGTTTGATTATGTTTCTTCACTCAATACCATTACATGTTTGATGTTTGAGTAGTACATTACATAAAAAGTTCAATGAGCATACTGGGTCGGTAATAGGTTCGATTCGTTAGTTAATCTGCTAAAATCCACCCATTAACTTTTGCAAACCAAATTAATCTTTCAACAAAACACTCAACCTCTAATATCTAACAAACTTATAGATGATTGAGAGAGAGAAACAATGATAATCAATACCCTCCATTACAGTTCTGGCTCAATTCTTAAATTAATGTTAAATTCCCTGTTGAATGCCCTGTAGATGACTAAATAACCAAAGTTGTGTAATCTAATTTCTCTATTCACCATGAATGTAAACAAGTTTGTATAACTAAAAGGGACTAAAACTAGAAGTTAGTGGCATTCTTGAAGGAATTCCTTCACTACCTGAATATTACTGCTCTGCTTCTGTAAGCCCTGCCCTGAAAATGAAGCCCTGAATACATGGTGTTAATGACTGCCCTGGCCTTATTTGCAATTTATTTCATTGACTTGATTTTGGTGATGACTTATACTAACTTTGGAGCACTAAAAAGTAGAAAAAAATGACTTGATTTTGGTGATGCTTGGGAACAGAAGATTTTGGATGGTTATATTTTTGAAAAAATACTTTATAGTTTAAGGAGAGTATGACACGACGTAACGAAAAATTGTTATAAATACCTAACCTTAAAAAGAACTCCGGGTTGAGGTCTTATAAAGTGTAATTTGAAAATTTAAATAGCCTTTTATATCACCAATCTTCAAAGTACCTTCAATAAAATAGCCTTTTGTAGGGGAGGTGCAAAAAATGAGTATTAAAAGCTTTATTAAAATGAGTACCTTCAATACCCATATGTGGTTGGAAACCATATTTTATTTCCCCTGTTTTTGATGAATGTTTTACATAAAAGTTACATTTTTAAATGTTTTACATAAAAGTTTGTGGTAAAAGATTCAAATTAAATTTTAAACTGAGTGGTACAATTAGATTTTTTTAATTTGTTATTGTGAAAAGATTTAGAAGCAAACACATTTGTGAAAAGGCAAAAGTAGTTTATCTTATTCTTTGCTTTTTATCGTTTTCTTTTTATTGAATGGGTTTGCTGAACTATTGATTAAAATGGTTTTTTAAAGGTTGAGTGACTCCGGGTTTTGTATATTGAATTCATTTCGGTGGATCGAGGTTCCAATTTGGATGGGTTTAGTTTTTTGTTCAACTTTTATGGGATTTAATGCGTGATTATAGATTTATTTTTCTTCTCGGTTATTCTTTTTGAAGAAATCGCAAATATGTTACTTGAATGAGGTTTAATACGTGATTATGGATTTAATTTTTCTTTTCGGTTGTTCTTCATGGGAGCTTTTTGGATGTTTTTTTTAAATCTTTCATTAGGAGTTAGGACAAATTGGTACTCATATTATGTAAGTTGTGGTTTAAATTAAAATTATTTTTATCATGAATTTTTTATCAAGTGAATCAACTATTAGTATCAGTTATACCTTGAAATCTTTAACTTAAATTTTCGAATAGCTTCAGTTAAAATTTCTTATTTATTTCATCATAAGTCTTCTTATAAATTTGTTTTAACTTTGGGTGTTTTAAATTTGTTTTTTTTTACAATGGGTGTTTAATCTCTGTCTCTCTCTTTCACAGCAGTAGCACACACACCCACCCACCCCATCATACTGCCACCAATACAAATTTATGATTTAAATCATTAACCAAATTAACTGTTTGTTGAAATGGTACTAATAAAATTTTATTTGATTGTAAGTCCATATCTTTTCCTAAATAAATTGATTATTTGTTACAATCTCTCTAAATTCTTACTTATATCAATCTAAATCATTCCCCCTATATACAAATATGTGTTCTCATTTGTTTTTTAGATAATCTAAGGTAAAGTAAGGGGTCTTATGTTACGGATATACAATTGTTTTATTTTGACTCACATATTTCGATAATTTTTAAATTTTAAATATTTTCAGGTATATATTGAAGGATACATGGTGTAAGCAGTAAAGAATATACTTGGTGTAAGCTATAAAGTAAAAGGTCATATGCTCAACATGTTGTTTCTCTATTTTCTACATGTATGTATCTTTTGTGTTCCGTCTTTTGTAAAGTTAGCTAATTATATATGGTTATGATGATTTTGGGTATGGAATGATGGTTTTTTTGGTGGTTTGGATATATATGGATGATTGTAAGTTTTGTAAACAAGTTTAGATTTTTTTGGATATCTATTTTTAAAGGAAATTTTACCAAAATTTTTTGAAATTAGTAGCGACTAGCTTGATGTTTTGGTGGTTGGATGTGTTGATGGTTGAATATGTATTAATTTCTTCATGTATAAATTTTTTATGTTCCGTATTTTGTAAAGTTAACTAATTATACATGGTTATGATGATTTTGTGTATGGAATGATGATTTTTTTTGTAGTTTGGATATGTATGAATGATTGTAAGTTTTATAGACAGATTTATATTTGTCTGGATATCTATTTTCAAAGGAAACTCTGTCGAATTTTTTTAAAATTAGTAACGACTAGCTTGATGTTTTGGTGGTTAGATATGTGTTGATGATTGTTTGTATTTTGTGTATTTCGTATTTTGTAAAGTTAACTAATTATACATGGTTATGATGATTTTGTGTATGTATTGATGATTGTAAGTTTTGTAGACAAGTTTAGAATTTTCTGGATATTTATTTTTAAAGAAAATTTTGCCAAATTTTTTTGAAGTTAGTACCGACTAGCTCGATGTTTTGGTGGTTGAATATGTATTGATGATTGAGTATGTATTAATTGTTGTTGTGGTATGCGTCTTTAGATAATGTAATATTTTTCAAATTTTAATTTAATTTTTCGTTACGCCATGCCTTCAGGCACGAGTTATATATATATATATATATATATATATATATATATATATATATATATATATAAAGCTTTTGGCCACTTGGCAGCCAATTTTAGTGGATTGATTGGGGTAGTTTTGTTTTGGGGTGGCTCAGCTTTAAAAAAAATACTAGTGAGGAGGCAGATTTTTGGTTTCCATTTGCTCATTAATTGAGGCAGTACAAGTTGGGATTGGGAGACAATTTAACTACCTTTTTCCAAGAAGAGATAAAGTTTAAGATTACGTTTGTTTAGAAGGATTATAATATCGAGATTATAGTTTATGAGATTATAATTTGAAAACTATTAATTTTAATATTATAATTCAAGGATTATAATTATAATGTTAAGACTATTATGTTATTTGGTAAAAATAGAGGTACACAGTCGTATAAATTTTAAAGTTACACGGTGTACGATTGTAGAGTGATTTCACTCTACTAGAGTAGTCACTCTACGATTTGTAAATTCACTTTACGATCGTGGACTACTCTACGATCGTAGAGTGAATTCACTCTACGATTGTAGACCGTGTAACTTTAAAAGTTACACGGTTGTGTACCTTCATATTTCCCATGTTATTTTATAATACCGAGACTAATAGTCTCAAATTTAAATTTGAAAACGAACATGACATTTGGAATTAATAGTCTTATCACATCAAAATTACTTATAATAATTATCAAGTTTAAAAACCAATAGATAATTTATAAATAATTTTTTCAATACCAAGCACCAGATATTTTCTTTTATTTTTTGTATCGTTTAAAATGTCATTTCATTTTCTAACACAATTACTTTTTTTTAAGTGGTCATAGACAGAAGGAAAAAAAAAAAAAAAGACCTGTATAAGCAATAATTAATTAATCCGTCCCAAGCTATTCTACCCATAAAAATGATTAGGACTGACTTGACGCAAAAGTAGCTCTAAAAAGGCTTTTAATTTGAGAAGAGATGATAAAGCAAATAACAAATTAACTTATCAGAATTAATTAAGTACTTAACTTAGTTTCATAAAATTAATTAATTAATTAATCCCAGCCTCTTGTACGTGCATGTGTATTCTTCACGTTAATGGAACTTTTGACACATTCTTAACTTTCCTTAATTCGATCCTCCTTTTCTCTTTCATCTATTTTATTTATTTCGACAATCTTTTTTCCTCATTTGGGGGGATTAATTATTCGATATGCCATTGATTCGCGTTTTGAGAATAAATATTATTCTTTTCTCTTTCATCTATTTTATTTATTTCGACAATCTTTTTTCCTCATTTTGGGGGATTAATTATTCGATATGCCATTGATTCGCGTTTTGAGAATAAATATTATTATTTTTTTTCTCTCTTGATTAATTTTAGATTATATATATTCACACGGTTGAACGCGGTGGATTAATATTATCCTGAGTAGGATTCCACTTATCCTAGGTTGAGAATAATTAAGCATATATACAAGCATAAGACTATTAGGATAAGCTATCTAACCTTTAATATTTAGTTAATACAAATATTTGTGGCTTGGACTGCATGCATTAATGTATATAATTAATTTATTCAAGTACATGCATGGGTATATAATGGGAAATTTAGAATATTATTACAACATGCATGTTTGAGTATCCATGCCAATTAGTTTATGTTCACCTACGGATTCTTTTATATATATATATATATATATATATATATATATATATATATATATGGAAAATGATCCATAACATCTATTTGCTATGGATCAAAAAGTGACATATAACATCTCGTCCGCTTGTAAGCCTAGCGGACGTATTAATAATAAATTCTGACACATAGTCCGCTAGAGATACTAGCGGACAGTGGCAGAACAATTTCAATTCCTACCCTATACATGTGATTCCTGCAATACCCAACGTAATATAATTCAAATAATACACAATACATGTGATTCCTGCTGCAATACCCAATACATATGATTCCTACAATACCCATACATAATTCAAATACATGATATTTTGAAGAACTCAGTACATAACAATTTGATTCCTGCAATACCACTTAATAATACAATTAAGCAAATCTTCCTGCAACACGAATTCCTGCCCAGTACAAAACAATTCAATCAAAACACTATTCCTGCAATACCCCATACATAACAATTCAAATTCAACACGAATAGCAACAAAATTTCCAAATCAAAATTTCCAAATCTTTCCAAATCATATTCGAAATATGTTCATCATTACAAGATATATCAATATCAGTTATAGGATAGATACATCATGATATGAGATACATCAAAGAGGCTACCATTCTCCCTACAGTTTACAGTAGAGTCCATGATTGAGTCCTTGTACTGAACTGGCATACTCCAACCAGCAAATGACACCATCTTCCCACCATTGGCAACATGGAAATCATATAGAACTGTCTTCTTGAGATCAGCTTCACTGGCATAGCATCTGCGAGCCACAGGCTTCTTATCAGCTTGAGATCAGCTTTACTGGCATAATGTTAATCAAATATAGATGTGCAAATTATGGTGGGTTTATTTTACTCTTTGTTAAAATGACAATATGCTTCAGTTAATTTAAATCTAATTGAGTCACACAAATCTCAGTAGTATATTCAGTCACCCCCTATAAAGATCTCTTAAACAGAGTTAACAATAGAAAACGAGAAATTCAGAAGAACTTACTAATGAAAAAGATTCAGAACAGTTGGCCCGGAGATATAAACATCTCGCCCGGAGATATAAACATCTCACCTCATTTCACCTCCCAAGTCAACAAATTCAAGTACCCACTTTTGATGCCTAACAAGATGCACCAAAAGAGATATAAACATACTAAAGGAAATATCCATATATAGTATTTAAAGGAATCTGATAATATAATAAAGGAATCATTTTGAAACTATTCACCCGAGTTTATAAAACAACGTATTACGACATTTGGTCAAATATACATTCATTATTCCATGGCACCATTGGGTGTGTGAATTAAATGATTACCAGATATCAAAGTGTTTTGGCCATTTTTTTAACCAGATATGGAGTTGCTTGCTCCTTGGCAACTTGCCTTCGAGTGAGTGGAGAGAGGCATTCAGATATCCTTCTCCTGCAACTTTAACTGTGCTACGGACAGTATGACTGATTGCCATTTCCTATTTTAAGCATGCACCAAGGAGGAATTAGAGCATGTTTTAAGCATTTTCGATGACTTTTGTATTTGTATGGCATGTCACTCAAAATTATGAACTCTCACGTCAATCATTTGGGTCTAGTAACTGGTATCTATATATTGTAAAATGAACCAACATCATTGATGACTTTTTTAACTTTGAATATATTTCATTACAGGTGAGGCTCTTAACCCAACTGTCATGTTTTTTTTTTGGGTCTTTCCATTATATCATCTAAATACCATTATGCAGCTCTTTTAAATATCACTATTGCCTTGCACTGCAGTTTTAAAACATGATGCACCACTCGTGATATCAAACGTTTGTTTTAGTATTAGTAAATATTCGCCAGTGATTTCATCTATGTTGTTCAGTTGCACTCCATTCTTCACTTGAGATGGTAAAACAATCTGAACAATCTATAATGAATATGAAACTTCATAGCTGCAAGTACAAAATTGAAAAAAACAGAGATATTACTCCACAAAGAGACACTTTTACAAACATCTTATGTGCATTCTAAATAAAAACAGATTTCATTAACATAGATAAATGTTTCAAGCCATGTATTTCCCTCCCTTATTACTCCACAAAACAACAACTAGTCCCCACTATATATATCCCAATCAACAGTCCACAACTATAACCCTAAAGTTCTAGTATTGTACCAATTTTACGAAAATCAAAAATAAACTCATAACATACCTCTGATTTGCTGTGACTTTCCTGTTTATTAGTGCTTTGTTGAAGTTTTAATGCCAATTACAGCTACAATTTAGTTTCTATAAGCTCCTGACCTCCTATATGCCGAACCAAAAATAGCATCAGAGATTCATAGTATAGTTTCGACCGAGAAATAATGGAGAATCGCATCACCTTCAGATTTTGGAGGTTAAATAACAAACTTACCGATTAAATATGCCAAACTTGTTGCCGATTTGCTGTATTTTGCTTCTAGGGTTCTAGCCAATTTACCCAATTGGCATACTGTAGAGTATTACCTTTGTTACCTTACCCAATTCGCAGACTCGTAGCATTCGCCGATTTGCTGTAAGTTCTAGCCAATTTACCCAATTCGCACTCGTATTACCTTTGTTACAGACTGTAGCATTCGCCGATTAGCCAATTTCCCCAATACGAGCCCAATTCGCAGACTTTGTTATCGGATTTTGAGTTAATATCCGTCCGCTAGTATGCCTAGGGGATTGGGTAGTTTATGCTATCTTGTCTTAGTGGGAGGGCATAAGCGTCTTAATATTTGGTTAATCACGTCCGCTAGTAATCTATCGTACGGCATTAATTACACAAACCGTATAAATGATATATGTCACTTTTTGATTCACAGCAAATGAACTTTTTGATTCATAGCAAATGATCATTCCCCTATATATATATATATATATATATATATATATATATATATATATATATATATATCCTCCACTATTTTATATGTAGAGAATATCATGTTTCAGTTAATTACTACAAATCAAGAATAAGATGATTCTTTGTCTAAATTAATGTTGCAATTAACTATTAGAAAAATAGTGCTAGCTTGATCAGTACTCTTGTACATGCATGTTATCTTTTGAAAATTAATTATTGTCAAAATTATTTTATAATATATGATAAATTTTGAAGAAATTTAAGTGTAATGAATAAATTGATCCTACTGAAATTTTAATTTTTTTTTATATACGGGGTCAAATTAAATTTTTTATAACTTTCTCAATTACATTATACTTCTACTCCAGCTTGATGCATGCATCTTCCTCTAATATTTAGAATAAATAATAATCTAATTTATATTATTTTTATAATATAAAAAATTTAAATATTTATTAATAAATTTGTGCTTAGAAAGGCGTATTAGGGGTCAATATTAAGGAGTGTATATATATATATATATATATATATATATGGTCAAGATCAGGTAAGGGATCCCTTACTTTCTTAAAATGAGAAACTTTTTTTTTTGCTTTTTTTTTAAAACTAAAAAAAAAGTTTAATATTTTATGGAACTGAATTTTTTTTCATAATACAGTGTTTTTTGTGTGATTTGGGTACGTATAACAAAATATGTATGCACAGTCTGGGCAGACTGTACCACCACTTTTTGGTATAGGTATTCGAAACACGCCCAAAATATTGTATTATGAAAAAATTTCAGTTCCATAAAATATTAAACTTTTTTTTAGTTGTTTTAAAAAAATAAAAGCAAAAAAAAAAACAAAAAAAAAAGTCCCTCATTTTAAGAAAGTAAGGGATCCTTACTTGATCATTTCTGTATATATATATATATATATATATATATATATATATATATATATATATAATTTTATTACTTGTTATATATATTAAAAATATTGTAATAACCTAATTAATTGCAAAGTAAATTAAAGTAGAGCTGTTGATCCTTTTTTAAGAGTGTTAAGCTGCAGGCTCTTGCAGACAATAGAAATTAATACGATTTTTTATTTTTATTTTACATTGTATATGTGTTTTACGGACTGGGTTAGCATGAATTTGGTCTATCAAGACCATCGGTCGGTTGAACCCTTATCTTGCCGACACGTCATTAGTAAATAAATTAATGGGCGAGATTGTAAAGCTTGGCACGACGTCGTTTGGCGAAGGTGCAGAGATCAACTTCAGATAAATCATTTGCAACGAAGTAATCGTCTCAAACAGGGGAGATTTATAATCGGCACATCCAATTTCAAATTGATTGATGTCTGAGTCTGACCATTGCATAGCAGGGACAGCGAGTGAAGATCGAGATGTGGCAGGAGAGTCTGGCGGGAGATTTGGCGCCAATTGTTCCTTCTCCCCTTTATTTATAGCATTATAGGATGTTTCTTTCCTCTCCACCCAAGTTCTGCTCATCCTTACTAAAATCAGACTTCTTCAATGTCTCAGCAACCTAGTTTTAATCAAAGTTATTCCACATCTAATTGCACCTTGCACACAACTCAACGTTCGCACCCTGCACGTTCCACCCAATCCAGTGCTTCCGACCATCCCAAACATTGTTATTGTGGAAAATTGGCTCAATTAAAGACCGCTTGGACTGTACGAAATTTGGGGCGCCAATTTTATGGATGTGTTTATTAGAGCCCTCTATCTGTATGAATTTTTATTTGTTCCTTTATGAATACTTGATATGTACATACTTATAATCTATTTATTAGTAAATACTAATAAAAAATAAAAATCTAATTTTGTTGACTTTGTAGATGGGACTTACCTGTGGTTTTTTTGAGTGGGTTGATCCTTCTCTATATAAGAAGGGGAAGAAAATTATTCCTAGAATTTGGAACAAACTCAATAAAACAGAGACTGAAAATAAGACCCTTATTGTTGATTTGAAAGCTTCTTGTGCCCATGAAAAATATCTGGTAGAGCAGCTCACGACAGCGGTTCAATATGAAGGTGATTTACAAAGTCAGGTAATTGACATTTCGAAATTATTGTCCAGCTATAAGAAAGAGAGACATGTGCTCTATAGGTTGGTTGGAGCTTTGTTTTTGCTTGTCGTTGTCTTTATTGTCTCTACATGAAAGATGGTTGTTGGTGGATGGTTTTTGGGTTATCATCTCTTCATGAAGATGGTTGTTGGTGGTTGATTTTTGGGTTATTTAGTAGTCAATTTTTGAGTTAACCTTGGGCTTATAAATGTAATCTTTTGTTAATAAATTTTGAAGGTTATTGATGTAAAAATTAGGAAGAAACTACTGACTTTTGGGTATTTATGTAAGCTAATGACTGTCAAAATGTATGGAAAAGTTTCGAGCTAATGTTATTATATTTAGTATTTGTGACTTGACTTGGATTAAATTAATGGGAGTGTATGATCCATACAGCAATGGTTGCACCGTCTTAAGCTTGGATATAAATGGCATTGTGTATTGCTTAGTTGTTGAGAGATTGTCGTGTAAATTGTATACTTGAAGGCAATGTAATTGCAGTAGTTATTTTTGGTTGAACTTTAGCTTGAACTAAGCTTTAAGAATATGCAGAGTTAAGTTTTTCTCTATTACTGTGGTCCAAGCATGGACATGACTGGTGCAATTATAGTTTATTATAAATAAGGGTCAGTGTTGAGTTTTTTTTGGTATTTCGAATTTGTCATGTAGGTGGCTCATGCATTCCATCAGTTTTAGTATTTATGATTTGTTTTACTATATGTGTTATCAATGCAATCTTATTCAATTGTAAAATTTCCAACAATCCATTTTCCTTTTTTAGTCTGGGTCCATTCTCAGCAAAGATACTATAGTACCCTCACAAAATTGAATTGCTTTCTTGTTATTCATTTTTTTACTCGATTCTTAATAGCAAATTAGGAAGGGATAGCATGAACTTAATTGCTAATCTAGCCTTTCTGTTTGTACCTTGTTTCTCATCCATTATGCTGTGAACTTAATTGCTAATCTAGCACTTGTTAGTGTAAATGGTCAAATAGGTGCATGAGGCATGGAATATGATACAAATTTGCCTTAAAATCTTGAGGTTTATTAAAGATAACATGATGATGTTTAAATATGTTTACTCCATAAAATTCATTATCCACCACTTTTAAGCATTTTTTCAACTAGCCAATTAAAATTTTTGAAAACTCTAGCAATTCATACTTCACCATTAACAAGGTACAAGACAATAACCTGATTTGGAGTTCATTAAAACTTCATTTGCAGTTCAAATTTGATGTTTTGAGTTTGTACAACTTACAAGTAATATACAATCAAACAAATAAAGAAGAATCATCATAACCTACCATCTAGTCCACAAAGCACATGCTAATAGGAACTGTTGGTGCTTTTGCTTTTGCAAAACCAATAACACCATAGTTACCACATGCTAACATATTAGTGCATTTGATTACTTGTCCACCCTACAGTAGAAATATATTTAAATCATGACCACATTATTTGATCAATAAATGGAAAAGGAGCACAGACAATAACAGTAACACATACCAGCAAAAACCAGAAGGACAATGACAGTAGCACAGACCACGCACAAACCAACATCCAAAAAAGGAGCACAGACCAGCAAAACCAGAAGGAAGAAAAAATAACAATAACAGTAATTAAAAAAGCAACCCAGAAACATGAGTAATAGGCCAGGTGAATGAAACTTCCTTCCAAGTTAGCATATACATTGCTAACCACATCATCCCATCTGATGAAACTTCTAAAAGAACAAATTAAAATAAAAACGCAAATTTGAAATAAGTCATACGCTTCACACAATTTCGAGCAATATGCCAAGTACACAACCCATGATATGTGTCTGGCATCGTTGATGATAATGCACTTGCTATTGCATGATCTTGATCAGTGAATATTGTAATGGGTTTCTTCTGGGACATGGCATCTAAAAAACTACAAAACAACCACTCAAACGACGGCGTTGTCTCATCATACATTAACGTTGCACCAAATATGACAGCTTGCCTATGGTGATTAAAACCTGCAAAAACACCACAAGGTCTATACGAGCTATTTGTTTTATAAGTGGTATCAAAAGTAACGACCTCCCCAAATTGAGCATAATCGATTATCATCTTTGCACCTGCCCAAAATATATTTGTTATCTGCTCATCGTTGTCTAATTGGACTGCATAAAAGAATGACGGATTTTCAGACAACTGCTTTTGAAAGTACAATAAAAGGCTGGCAGCTTCACCGCCTTTTTGTTTGTAAATGATTCTTCTGATCTGATTTTGTGTGACCAACACAATCCTTCCCGCCAGTTTGTCTAGACATCAACTCATGGGTTTGTTTGGATTTTATTCCAGAATTATATGTTAATTCAATCTCAATCGCTTGTGTTTTGGCTACATCACGTTGAGATCGCATCAAATAAACGCATTCAAGAATGTGCAATAAGTGATTGTGATTCTCATCAAAGCCGTTGACAACATACTTTTGTTTAGTTTTATCAAGTACTACATTCATTTTTGCTTGACAATTAAATCTACTAGGTCGTCTAACTCTCTTTTTCTTGCCCTCTACTATTATTTCAATCCGTTCACCCTCCTTCGAGCATGAATATCTTCTTGAAGTAACTACACCAAGCTTGTTTTTGTTCACATATTGTTTCCTCACACTAAATCCTAACTTTCTTTCATAATTATTATAGAAATTAAACGCATCCTCCTTCGAATCAAATTCTTGTCCTATACAAGGATTTTTAGTAAGTGAAACACCTTCTGAACTTCTGTCATCCATTTAGTTCTTTCTATGATTGATCTGTCAAAACAAATTAGATCGCAAAAACATCATATACATAACAATATTAATTGATAGAAGTTGCAGAACAATTATCTAACTACTAGAATTACTAAAATTCAATCATTAAACTTAAACTTGTATTATACTATTTGCATTACAATAACTAATTCTCTAATTCCACTTCACTAACTTATTTTTAATCAACTCAAATTCTTTTTACATTTTATAACCACGAATCAGTCATTACATATTGAATTTTTTCCAATGCCCAAATATTGCATATAATTCATGATTTATATAAACCAACATATTTACTAAAGATTCAAATCTATTGCATAAATATTTCTTTATAATTTCATTACTGCTATATATTGGAGTTTATTGCATCAACTATTTCTTTTTAGTATCACAACTATTGTTCAACTCATTTATATATACTAACCTCAATATAGACTTTATTCTTCCTTGCACCACCTGTTGATGAGGAGAATCAAAGATCAGGAATAAATAAGCTCTGTTTTTAGATGAATCTATTCTCAATAATGAAGAAGTTCTGTTTTAAATCAGTATATTTCCTCTCTAAATTTGAATTCTTGTTGCTCTGTTTTACATGTTCTAATCTCAAGAAGCTCTGTTTTACATGGCGCCAAATCTCCCGCCTTTGCTTGTCAGTGTCGATTATAAATCTCCCCTGTTTGAGTCGATTACTTCGTTGCAGATGATTTATCCAAAGTTGATTGCTGCGCCTTCGCCAAACGACGCCGTGCCAAGCTTTACAATCTCGCCCATTAATTTATCTACTAATGACGTGTCGGCAAAATAAGGGTTCAACTGACCGATGGTCTTGATAGACCAAATTAATGCTAACCCAGTCCGTGTTTTACACTGGGATCGAGTATTGCAAAACATGGAGCATGTTGCATGCCACAAACATAAAGGCCTGTTACTTTGATTGTTAATCAAGAAATAATTAATTAAGAAATTAAACCTTGCATGCATGTACTCGATACGTGCGTACTTAATTTTATTGTCCTAATTAATTAAATAAATGAAATGTCTCTTAATTAGCATATTGTACCTAACCTAGTTACCATGCTAAGTATAGCCTTTTAAGTTTAAAAATTGATGTAATAGAATTTATTATATGTATGCATATATATATATATAGGTGTTTTATATATATTTTGGAGTCATTAGAGCTAGCTAGCTAGCTACAACTCTCGTAAAAGTGTTTATTATTTGGTTTGTGAAGTATATATATATATATATATATATATATATATATATATATATATATATATATATATATATATGTGTGTGTGTGTGTGTGTGTGTGTGTGTGTGTAATTAAAACTAGTTGTTTTCGAATATAATTTATTAATACAATGTTGACATGCAGGCGGGAGGTGATCTCTCTCTATGTGTATATTGGTCAATTGACTAATTTACCATGAAATTAATTTTATTGTGACGCCCCCAAAATCGGTATACATCACCCATTCTGAGTCGCAAAATACATGGTACAGAAACAAATATAACTTCATTAAAACACTTGTCGCGCAAAATACGACAACACAATACTGTGAGTTTAAATACAAATATTGTCTTCTAGACAATATCCACACTCAAATAAGTCCTCATTACAATTATTAAAACACTAGTTTATAAAATAGTGAGGACTGCTAACACCACTGACTATAAATATCACTCAACACCCCGACTAGTTCCCGCTATATTCTCGCCTCCTGAGAAAAATGAAACAAAAAGGAAAAGGGTCCATTAGCTCAAAAAAGAATATTATGACTAAGATAATATACAATAACTTATCATTAGTCTTCAACAGGAAAAAATATGATAAAATATAATAGACAACAAGTTTTAGATCAACAACTGCAGCGGAAACAGCAAACCATTAGAAGAGTCAAGTAGAGAATGAGTTCTACTATCTTATAAGATTTAAAAGTCGATCATCAATATTTTATCCCTATAACAACAATCAATAACCATCTTTAATCAAATATTCATCTTTGCACTACAGGCCAAAGATATTCATTTGTATCACTAATCGGTCATGTTCATCTCAACACCTGTTCATCTTTGCACTACGGGTCAAAGATATTCATCAGTTAATCATTCATCTTTGCACTACAGGCCAAAGATATTCAGTAATATCATCATTTAGGACTGAGAATGATGAAAAATATTTCAAAGAAAACGAACCCAGAGAGACAGAAGGACAAATATTAGGGATTCGTATTATAGTTTATCCAAGTGCAATAATACTCCATAATAACCAATTGTGAAGGAGAATTCAAAAATAAAGATCAAAACATGGATACAATCAAGGATAATAACCATAATAGAAATCTTGGACAAATTTTTTTTTTATTTTTCGGTGAATAGTGCCGTATTCGTGAATAGTGCCGTATACGTGAATAGTGCCGTATACGTGAATAGTAATCCCGACATAAAAAGTTTCAAATTTGATAAAACGTTCAAATCAATATTTCAGCATAATGATATTGAAGAAAATAATATCATTTAAGAAGAAAATAACATCCTTTACCTCAAGATAACAGTACTTCTGTTCGGAATATCGGTATAAGGCTGAAGGAAACTTGCACTGAAAAATAAAAACTCACAAAGTATCTAAATACTCACAAAATACGCTTGATAATATAGAGAGAGAAAGAGAGAAAACTTATGTTTCTGGTGTGATTTTGAATTCTAACTTAGCCCTCTATTTATAGGAAAATGTTAGCACGCCGAAACAGACTTGACCTGCTACCTGATGGCTTTACCTGCTACTATTGTCACCCACCACATTTGAAATAAAATTCAGAACATTTCTTCACCAACCACAAGTGGGGCCCACTCAATTCTAGAATTTTTCACCAAAATTATTTATAAACCTAATTTCCAAATCAGTCACCTCTTAAAATTCATAACAAATTATACGTTGAGTTTTAATGGTTCAAAATTTGTGGACATATACTCAACTTATATATGTATAACATATCCAAAAATCACAACGATCCAACGGTCAGATTAAAAATTATAACTCACGCAATATATCTCAAGAACAGTGATTTAATTTTTAATACCTCCATTTCGACAAAAACACCTCAACATTAATTCCTTCACATAAAATAAATATATCCATCAATTATATCCACATAAAATATATATTTTCTTATCATATAAATCAATAATTAATTATTCACAAATAATATTACAGAATCACAATTATGACAATCAGGCCGTTCCCAGGAAAGAGGGGGCTTTCCAATAAGAATTTCTCCTTACTGGCGCGAAATTAGATGACAAAACCTCTCCTTAGACAGAACTTTCTAGACATTGCCAATAATGCTATCTAATAATATTATTCAAATAATATGAATTATTGATCTGATAATGGAAAATACTGTGCAGTAACAATTATTGAAACAACAATAATATAAAATATCAACGCAGCAATTATTGAATCAATAATATTGAACAGTAACTACTGTAACAATTATTGAGTAGTGCCTTCTTACATAAGGATCAATAATTGGTGCAATACCGTGTGCTACTGTGTTTTAACCACCGGGTATTCCAACAGTGTTAACGGCAACAACTACACCGTTATTTATAAAAACTTAATTTTTGTCATTTTCTTCATCCAATTGCTTTCCATTATGGGGCCCACACAAGGCTGCGTCGTCGTACGAATATTTTCCGACAGCAAGAATATTCCACGACCAAATGAATATTCATCGACAAAAATGAATATTTTATAACCACTTGTTTATTTGAAATATTTGTGCATTTTACCCATAAATAACCACATTAATCAAATCAACCCTTACTATTTCAAAATAATAAATAGAAGAAATTTAATTTTATTTAATAATAAGTTGGGGTCTTACAACCTCCCCTCCTTATGAAATTTTATCCTCGAAATTGACGTACGTACCTGGTGTTTCGAAAAGGTGAGGATACCTCGCTTTCATTTCTGATTCTAACTCCCAGGTCATTTCTTCAATAGCATGGTTTCTCCACAAAACCTTAACTTGTGGTATAACCTGGGTGCGTAAGACATGCTCTTTCCTATCCAAGATCTTAACAGTTACCTCCTCGTACGTTAAATTTTTGGCTATCTCGTCTGGTTCTAACTCAATTATGTGGTTCGGGTCTTTAACATATTTACGAAGTACAGATACGTGAAAAACATTATGAACACGAGACATGCTTGAAGGTAATGCGAGTCGATATGTCACATTTCCTATTCGGTCAAGAATTTCAAATGGACCAACAAATTGTGGATTGAGCTTTCCTCTCTTCCCAAATCTTGTAACTCCTTTTCATGGTGCAACACGTAACAATATATGATCCCCAATACTAAATTCTACATCCTTTCAATGAAGATCCGCATAACTCTTTTGTCGATCTTGTGTCGTTTGTATACGTTGTCGAATCGTTTGGATCTTCTCTGTAGTTATGCGTACCAATTCTGGTCCCAACAACGTTGCTTCACCCACCTCGTCCCAGCATATTGGAGAACGACACTTTCGTCCATACAAGGCTTCAAATGGAGCCATACCTATACTTGCCTGATAACTGTTGTTGTAGGAGAATTCCACCAGTGACAAGTACTTATCCCAACTTCTTTTGAAATCTAGAACACATAGTCTTAATAGATCTTCAAGAGTTTGAATAGTCCTCTCTGATTGCCCATCTGTTTGAGGATGGTATGCCGAACTGAATCGTAAATTTGTGCCCATAGCTTTCTATAAGCTAACCCAAAATCGTGAAGTGAATCTTGGGTCACGATCTGAAACTATGGATACTGGCATGTCATGCAATCTCACAATCTCATTCACTTACATATTAGAAAGACGTTCAAAGGAATAAGTCTCACGTATAGGTAAGAAATGAGCAGACTTGGTTAATCTATCAACAATGACCCAAATCGCATCTATGCCTTGAGAAACCTTGGGAAGACCCGTAACAAAATCCATAGTAATGTGTTCTCACTTCTATTTCGGAATCTCAAGTGGTTGCAATGGACCTTTTGGTACTTGATGCTCCGCTTTTACACGTTGACAAGTTAAACACCTCGAGATAAACTCCACGATCTCTCTTTTCATATTACTCCACCAAAATGTATGTCGAAGATCGTGATGCATTTTGGTACTCCCAGGATGGATTGCAAACGGTGTGTTGTGTGCCTCCATCATGATTCTATGCTTCAAGTCAAAATCGTTAGGAACAAAAAGTCTAGAGTTGACTCGAAGTATTCCTTCTTCATCGATTCTTGCTTCTGTAATAGCACCTTCTTGCACTTTCTTCTTCATACGCATCAGCTCCATGTCCGTAGCTTGAGCAGCTTTAACTTTATCGATTAAAGTCGGTTCTACTCGTATATTTGATATCATCATGTGGGTACTTGGAGCCTTCATCTCTATCTCCATCCTTTGCAAATCATACAAAATGAGCATTTGTGTTAACATCATTGCACTCGTACCCACATATGATCTTCTACTCAATGCGTCAGCTACTACGTTCGCTTTTCCATGATGATATTGGATGGTATGATCGTAGTCTTTCAACAGCTCCAGCCAACGTCGTTGCCGCATGTTGAGTTCCTTTTGGGTGAAAAAATATTTGAGGCTTTTATGATCCGTATAGATCTCTACTTTCTCCCCATACAGGTAGTGTCTCCAAATCTTCAACGCGAAAACGACTGCTGCCAACTCCAAATTATGAGTAGGATAATTCCTCTCATATTCTTTAAGTTGTCGCGAGGCACAGGCTATGACTTTCCCATGTTGCATGAGAACACATCCTAACCCTTTGCCTGAAGCATCGCTGTAGATAACAAATCCATTCGAACCAGATGGTATTGTCAGAACAGGTGCCGAAATGAGTCTCCTCTTGAGTTCTTGAAAACTCTTCTCACAATCCTCGCTCCAACCGAATTTTGTATCCTTCCGAGTCAGCTGAGTTAACGGAGTAGCGATTCTAAAAAATCCTTCCACGAATCTCTGATAATAACCAGCTAAGCCCAGAAAGCTACGTACTTCGGTCACCGATTTCGGTTGCTCCCAATTTTGTATTGCTTCAATCTTCGCCGGGTCAACTGATACTCCATGTTTTGACACCAAGTGCCCAAGGAATGCTACTTCCTCAAGCCAGAACTCGTATTTCTTTAGTTTGGCATATAGCTTGTTTTCACGAAGCCTTTGCAGTACCAGCTTCAAATGGTGCTCATGATCTTCACGGCTTTTGGAATAAATGAGGATGTCATCAATAAAGACAACAACGAACTGATCTAAATATTCTTTGAATACACGGTTCATCATATCCATGAAGGCAGCAGGAGCATTAGTCAATTCAAAAGACATGACTAAGAATTTATAATGCCCGTACCGAGTTCTGAAGGCAGTCTTTGAAATATCTTCAGTTTTAATCTTCAGCTGATGATATCCAGAATGAAGATCGATCTTTGAAAAGAATTGTGCTCCTTGTAACTGGTCGAACATGTCATCAATACGAGGTAGCGGATACCTATTCTTCATGGTGACATGGTTCAATTATCGATAGTCAATACAAAGTCGCATACTCCCGTCTTTCTTCTTTACAAATAAAACAGGAGCACCCCAGGGAGACGTACTAAGACGAATGAAACCGATGTCTAACAATTCCTGTAATTGGACTTTTAAATCCTAAAGTTCAATAGGAGCCATTGGATATAAGGTTTTAGAAATGGGCTTTGTACCGGGTTCAAGGTCAATAAAGAATTCAACTTCACGTTCTGGGGGTAGACCAGGAAGTTCTTCAGGAAATACGTCAGGAAATTCATTAACAACAGAAATATTATTCAAATATGACGTGTTTTTGTTCAAGTCCATAACATGGGCTAAGAAAGCTTGACATCCGTTTTTTAATAAACAAATGGCTTTATGGCTTGATATGACAGCGATTGATTTTAATGGTTTGGTTGCTTGAATTCGCATAACAGGTTGGTTAGGAATATGAAAACTAACAACCTTACGAAAATAATCAATTTTGGCATGATGAGTAGTTAACCAATCAATTTCTAAAATCACATCAAAAGCAAGTATCTTTAAAGAGATAAGGTCAATAGGTAATGTGCTTGTGCCAACTTGGATTAAGCAAGATTTATAAACTGTAGATGTAATGAAAGTTTCTCCTAACGGAGTCTCCACAGATAGGTCAAAGTCTAATTTCTCCGGAGTCAAGTTTAAACGTTGAGCACAAGCAGGAGATACAAAAGAATGGGTAGAACCGGTATCTAGTAAAGTATAAACTTCGCAAGAATTCAAGATTAACTTACTCGTGATCACCTGGTTGGGGTTCTCGCGTTTTGGCCAGTCACGACAAACGCTCTTTCAGGAACCGCTGATTTTGACTTATCTGGGACAGCTTTTGGAGTCACCATCCCCGGCGAACTTGGCTTTGCTATAGAACACTCTCGAGATATATGACCCTCCTTTCCACAGTTATAACATACCTTGGATTGTTGTGGGCAGTTTGGGCTGATATGTCCCACTTTCCCGCATTAGTAACAAACGACTGGTGCTCGTTCTCCTCCCCTAGAAACAGTTGATATTTGTGCTGACGTTTTCACGTTATCATTTTTGTACCTTCTCTTCTTGAAATCTCCTCCTGACTCGCTCTTTCTATTATCACGGCCACGATTTTCACCAGAGTGGTTACCGTTTTTGTCCGAATATTTTTTTTCCTGCTAGTTTTCATTGGTCCGATGACCGCTGCCACCGGTATTACCTTGGTTGTGTTCCCTCAGTTGAATATACTCATTATCTCGCTCTAATAATTGAACCCTGTTTAAAACATTTGAATATAAAGAAAATTTATGAGAGATAAGATATTGCCGAATCTCGGATTTTAAACCTCTTAGAAACATCCTTGTCATTCGTTCCTCATTCTCGACCAAATGAGGTGCAAACCTGGATAACTCTGCAAACTTTGCCTCGTACTAGGACACCGTCATGTTATTTTGTTCCAGTTTAATAAACTCTACCTCCTTAATATGACGAATACTTTCAGAAAAGTACTTGTCATTAAATAGTTTCTGAAATGTTTCCTAGGACATGTTGAGTTCGTCAGGCTGGGTACGCTTCACAGACTCCCACAAATAGTCTGCCTCACCGCGGAACATAAAGGTGGCGAATGGAACCTTCTGTTCCTCCGTACATCCCAAGACATCGAATATCTTGGTAATTTGCTTGACCCACGTTTTCGCCTTAATCGGATCCGGCTTTTCCCGGAATTCTGGTGGTCCCAACTCTTTGAACTGCTTGGCCGTGACAAACCGCGCGTTGTTATCATTTCCACCCGTATTCTGCACACGAGTCTCCCTCGTCTGATTTTGCATGAACTGTAAAAAGCTCCTAAACATTCCATCATTCATCGTTTACTCGGTAACGTTGTTTACAGGAGGAATATTGCCTTCCTGTTGCACGTTCTTCTGGTTTGTGACTAAAGGTTATTCCATAGTCTCATATACTCCATTGTTAACGTTCTCGGCTGCCATTCTCAAATATTGCCATAAAACAAGGGTTAATTAAACAAATTAACATATCACATAATATCCCTATATTATGACCAACCAACAAATAAGCTTAGGTAGGACACACTAGCGAATGATTTACTCGTCTCTCCCCGCCTAGTTCTATTCCACGATCTCCGCCAGAGACCATATCCCTAAGCTCTGATACCAACTGTGACGCCTCCAAAATAGGTATACATCACCCATTTTGAGTCGCCAAATACATGGTACAAAAACAAATACAACTTCATTAAAACACTTGTCGCGCAAAATACAACAACACAATATTGTGAGTTTAAATAAAAATATTATCTTCTAGACAATATCCACACTCAAATAAGTCCTCATTACAATTATTGAAACACTAATTTATAAAATAGTGAGGACTGCTAACACCACTGACTAGAAACATCGCTCCACACCCCGACTAGTTCCCGCTATATTCTCGCCTCCTGAGAAAATGGAATAAAAAGGAAAAAGGTGAGCTCAACTAGCTCAGTAAAGAATATTATGACTATGATAATATACAACAACTTATCATTGGTCTTCAATAGGGGAAAATCTGATAAAATATAATAGACAACAAGTTTTAGATCAACAACTGCAGCGGAAACAACAAACCATTAGAAGAATCAAGTAGAGAATGAGTTCTACTAGCTTCTAAGATTTAAAAGTCCATCATCAATATTTTATCCCTGTAACAACAATCAATAACCATCTTTAATCAAATATTCATCTTTGCACTACAGGCCAAAGATATTCATTTGTATCACCAGTCGGTCATGTTCATCTCAACACCTGTTCATCTTTGCACTACGGGCCAAAGATATTCATCAGTTAATCATTCATCTTTGCACTACAGGCCAAATGTAAGACCCTGGCTTATTAATGAATAAAATTAAATTTTCTCTAATTATTATTGTGAATAATAAGGTGTTAATTTGATATAATATTTTGGTTAAAATGTGCAAATTTTGTAAAATAAACAAGTGGTTATAAAATATTCATTTTGTCGGGGAATATTCGTTTGGTCGTGGAATATTCTTTCTGTCAGAGAATATTCGTACGACGGCACAGCTATTTGTGGGCCCCATAACGAAAAACGATTGGATGAAGATAACGACAAAAATTGAGTTTTTATAAATAAAAGCGTAGTTGTTACCGTTAATACTGTTGGAATACCCGGTGGTTAAAATACAGTAGCACACGGTATTGCACCAATTATTGATTCTTACGTAAGAATGCACTACTCAATAATTGTTACAGTAGTTATTATTCAATATTTTATTTTATTGATTCAATAATTGCTGCGTTGATATTTTATATTATTGTTGTTTCAATAATTGTTGCTGCACAGTATTTTCCTTTATCAGATCAATAATTCATATTATTTGAATAATATTATTAGATAACATTATTGGCAATGTCTAGAAAGTTCTGTCTAAAGAGAGGTTTGGTCATCTAATTGCGCGCCAGTAAGGAGAAATCCTTATTGGAAAGCCCCCTCATTCCTAGGAACGGCCTGGTTGTCATAAATGTGATTCTGTAATATTATTTGTGAATAATTAATTATTGATTCATATGATAAGGAAATATTTATTTTATGTGGATATAAATGATGGATATATTTTTGTGGTTAAAAATGAAGGAGTTAATGTTGAGGTTTTTATCAGTATATTTGTCGGAATGGAGGTATTAAAAATCAAGGTTTTTGAGATATTTTGCGGGGGTTATAATTTTTAATCCGACCGTTGGATCGTGGTAATTTTTGGATATGTTATACATATATAAGTTGAGTATTTGTCCACAAATTTTGAAGCGTTAAAAATGAACGTATGATTTATTATGAATTTTACGAGATGACTGGTTCAGAAATTGTTGAATTTTCGGAGTTAATCATTTTGGTAGAAAATTCTAGAATTGGTGGGCCCCACTCTTGGTTGGTAAAGAAATGTACTGATATTTTTATTCAAATGTGGTGGGTGGGAATAGTAGCAGTTAAAGCCATCAGGTTGCAGGTTAAGTCTGCTTCGGCGTGCTAACATTTTCCTATAAATAGAGGGCTAAGTTAGAATTGAAAATCATACCAGAAACAAGTTTTCTCTCTTTCTCTCTCTAGATTATTGAGTATATTTTGTGAGTATTTAGATACTTTGAGAGTTTCTATTCATCAGAGCAAGTTTCTTTCAGCCTTATACCGGTATTCCGACCAAAAGTACTGATATTTTGAGGTAAGGGATATTATTTTCTTCTTAAATGATATTATTTTCTTCAATATCATTATGCTGAAATATCAACATGAACTTTTTATCAAATTTGGAACTTTTTGTGTCGGGGTTACTATTCACGTATACGTTACTATTCACGTATATGGCACTATTCACGAATACGACACTATTCACCGAAAAATAAAATTTTCTCTTTTTGTCCAAGATGTCTATTATGGTTACTATCTTTGATTGTATCCATGTTTTGATCTTTATTTTTGAATTCTGCTTCACAATTGATTATTATGAAGTATTATTGATCTTGGATAAACTGTTATACGAATCTCTACTATTTATCCTTCTGTCTCACTGGATTCGTTTTCTTTAAGATATTTTTCATCATCCTCAGTCCTAAATGATGATATTGCTGAATATGTTTGGCCTGTAGCGCAAAGATATATGATTACTTGATGAATATATTTGGCCTGTAGTGCAAAGATGAACATGTGTTGAGATGAACATGATTGGCAGGTGATACAAATGAATATCTTTGGCCTGTAGTGCAAAGATGAATATTTGGATAAAGATTATTATTAATTGATGTTACAGGGATAAAATATTGATGATGGACTTTTAAATCTTAAAAGATAGTAGAATTCATTCTATACTTGACTCTTCTAATGGTTTGCTGTTTCCGCTGCAGTCGTTGATCTAAAACTTGTTGTCAATTATATTCTATCAGATTTTTCCTTGTTGAATACTAATGATAATTTGTTGTATATTATCTTAGTCATAATATTCTTTACTGGGCTAGTTGAGCTCACCCTTTTCCTTTTTGTTCCATTTTTCTTCTCAGGAGGTGAGAACATAGCAGGATCTAGTCGGGGTATGGAGTGATGGTTCTAGAAAGATGTTTTAGCAGTCCTCACTATTTCTGTAAAATAGTATTTGAATAATTGTATTGAAGACTTATTTGAGTGTGGATATTGTCTAGAAGATAATATTTGTATTTAAACTCACAGTATGTGTTGTCGTATTTTGCACGACAATTGTATTATTGAAATTGTAGTTTACTTTCTGTACCATGTATTTGGCGACTCAGAATGGGTGTTGTATACCTATTTTGGGGGCGTCACACCAAAGATATTCAGTAATATCATCATTTAGGACTGAGGATGATGAAAATATTTCAAAGAAAACGAACCCAGAGAGACAGAATGACAAATATTAGGGATTCGTATTATAGTTTATCCAAGTGCAATAATACTCCATAATAACCAATTGTGAAGGAGAATTCAAAAATAAAGATCAAAACATGGATACAATCAAAGATAATAACCATAATAGAAATCTTGGACAAAAAGAAAAATTTTCATTTTTCGGTGAATAGTGTCGTATACGTGAATAATAACCCCGACACAAAAAGTTCCAAATTTAATAAAAAGTTCATATCAATATTTCAGCATAATGATATTGAAGAAAATAATATCATTTAAGAAGAAAATAACATCCCTTACCTTAAGATAACAGTACTTCTGTTCGGAATATCGGTATAAGGCTGAAGGAAACTTGCACTGAAAAATAAAAACTCATAAAGTATCTAAATACTCACAAAATACGCTCGATAACATAGAGAGAGAAAGAGAGAAAACTTATGTTTCTGGTGTGATTTTGAATTCTAACTTAGCGCCCTCTATTTATAGGAAAATGTTAGCACGCCGAAGCAGACTTGACCTGCTACCTGATGGCTTTACCTGCTACTATTGCCACCCATCACATTTGAAATAAAATTCAGCATATTTCTTCACCAACCACAAGTGGGGCCCACTCAATTCTAGAATTTTTTACCAAAATTATTTATAAACCTAATTTCCGAATCAGTCACCTCTTAAAATTCATAACAAATTATACGTTCAGTTTTAACGGTTCAAAATTTGTGGACATATACTCAACTTATATATGTATAACATATCCAAAAATCACAACGATCAAACGGTCAGATTAAAAATTATAAATCACGCAATATATCTCAAGAACAGTGATTTAATTTTTAGTACCTCCATTTCGACAAAAACACCTCAACATTAATTCCTTCACATAAAATAAATATATCCATCAATTATATCCACATAAAATAAATATTTCCTTATCATATAAATCAATAATTAATTATTCACAAATAATATTACAGAATCACAATTAAGACAACCAGACCATTCCTAGGAAAGAGGGGACTTTTCAATAAGAATTTCTCCTTACTGACGCGCAATTAGATGACAAAACCTCTCCTTAGACAGAACTTTCTAGACATTGCCAATAATGTTATCTAATAATATTATTCAAATAATATAAATTATTGATCTGATAATGGAAAATACTGTGCAGCAACAATTATTGAAACAACAATAATATAAAATATCAACGCAACAATTATTGAATCAATAATATTGAACAGTAACTACTGTAATAATTATTGAGTAGTGCCTTCTTACGTAAGGATCAATAATTGGTGTAATACCGTGTGCTACTGTGTTTTAACCACCGGGTATTCCAACAGTGTTAACGGTAACAACTACGCCGTTATTTATAAAAACTCAATTTTTGTCATTTTCTTCATCCAATTGCTTTTCATTATGGGGCCCACACAAGGCTGCGCCGTCGTACGAATATTCCCCGACAGCAAGAATATTCCACGACCAAATGAATATTCATCGACAAAAATGAATATTTTATAACCACTTGTTTATTTGAAATATTTGTGCATTTTACCCATAACTAACCACATTAATCAAATCAACCCTTACTATTTCAAAATAATAAATAGAGGAAATTTAATTTTATTTAATAATAAGTGGGGGTCTTACATTTATGATATCTGGATCCACAATTAACAATTCTAGCTAGCTAGCTTGTTCTAAGACGTAATACTCCTTCTGTTCATTAGAGAGACTATCAACATTATTTATAATTTCTTTTATGCATATAAAAGTTTATTCAAAACATATTTCAATTTAATTTTATTCCTTTTTTTCGTTTTAAAATAAGAGTCTCATTTTTTTATACAAATACGTTAACAAACAAATCAAAATATGTAGACGATTATAACAAAGATAAAAATGAATTTAGACCTACAAATGAGTTTGACACGGGTTGAATAATTTTATACTCACCGTTAAATTTACTAATTAATTTGCAGGAAATAATAATTGTTATCATATATAGAAACTAAATAATATTTGTTATGTAAAAACATATTTTTTATCACATAATAATACATAGTTTTCAAATATGAATATGTTCTGATAAGACAATTAACATTATGAAATTAATTCTATCATATCGGGAAATATATAAAGATCTATATAGAATCCATATATGTTTTTTTATCTAAAAAGAAAAATGATATATCTTGCTATTTAATATATCGATATTTTTACTACGTGAACAATTATAGTTGGTAATATTTTAATAATATATTTAATATAGTGGGTGAACCATATCCCATGTATTAATATACATCGCAATCCTAATTCTACAAAAAAAATTATAATACATAGCGGGATTCATCTAAATTATATATAAGCTCATAATTAAGAATATAATTTTCCCAAAATAAGGAGAAAGAAATTAGCAAACTCTATATATAGACTTACATAGAATAATTAGAGGATACCATAAAGGAAAAGGTTGATATATTTTAGGGTCCTTAACATTAATATACAACAATTAGAAAGTAATTACAAAAATAAAACATACACAAAATAATTACAAAAATAACGCAATTCATATTAATAAGGAAACCTAAAATTAAGGAGAAATATCTGCCATAACTAATCATTCAAATTCAAATATCTGGGATCTAACCACAAAAACAAATTCAAATTCAAATTTTATAGGAAAGACTACACAAATTTTGTATTTTGCAGGAGGTGGCGGAGACAATTTTCAGAGGAGGTGGAAGCTTTGGAGGAGGTGACAGCGTCGGAGGAGGTGGTAATGGTGGCTTCAGAGGCGGCGGTAATGGCTATGGAGGAGGTAACAATGGCGGTGGTTGTGACGTCCCCAAAATAGGTCCATTCCATCCAACCCATTTTGAGTCGCCAAATACATGGTACAGATAACAACTACAACTTTATTACAACAATTGTCGTACAAAATACAACAACACATATGCTGTGAGTTTGGATACAAATATATACCAACTGTGACTCATGTCCCAACCTTGGATAGCACGTCACAATGACACGTCACATAAAGGTATAGTCAAAAACTGTTTTAGAAATTAGAATCTTTGGGAAGTGCTCAAGGAAACCTTCGTGCATGGGAGGTCATGCTTCTAGGTTATGATAGATATCATATGGCCACAGAATTATCCTTGGTTGACCCAATAGACCCCAAAGAAAAATAAGAAGGTTACTATCATATTCTTCCCAATGGTGAGTCTTCTCTTGACTTATCATTATCTCCATTGTCTCTAATTGAGAATTATACTTCAACCAAACTCCAAGATCATATAGGTAGTGCTTGTAGATATACTCAACAAGTGGATGAGCACATCCCTGTCTTACGATGACACGAGATTGTATATCATTAGACATCTTGTATGATAGTGGCAAAACACCCTTCCAACTTTGGGTTCGCCTCACCCTAGATGATTCACCAAATATAACTACTAAATGATGACCACCGTTCTATTCTCCTGTTACCCCCGCTCGACCCAGCTACATTCTTATTACCTGAAAGGATTTGTGAAACAGATGGGTGAGCACAACTAGCCCACTAAAGAATATCATGACTAAAGATAAATAAGTTATCAATAGCCTTCAACAGAATTAAATCAGAGATTTAGAACATATGGTAGATGATAAAAATTTCAACCATAGTTGCAGCGGAACGAGCAATCCATTAGAAGAGTCAAATAAACTATAAAGTCAATTATCTTCTCTATGTTAAAAGTCCACTAACATTGTTTTATCCCTGTAACATCAATCAAAAATTCCTGTCCACAATCACATGTATAACTCATAATCATAATTGTAGTTTTAAATTCGTCTTCTCATCCAGTACAAAGATAATTTTCATCACTTTGTCTTTACCTGAAACATCAAAGATCATGGTTATACCAAATTACAGTTCCTGTTCATAATCATACTAATAATTTTATCTTTGCACTACGGGCCAAAGATATTCATCAACAATTCATCTTTGCACTACAGGCCAAAGATATTCCTCAACAGCTCATATTTGCACTACAAGCCAAATATATTATTATCTCAAAGAAATATATAATCATTTCAGAATTTATATAACCAATAATTATAACCACGTTGATCATTTCACCTTTGCACTTAAGCTAAAGATATTCAATTATAAATTCAATGGTCATGATCATACCAGTCAACAATTCAACTTTGCACTACTGGCCAAAGAGAACCCATAGTCATGATCGTACCAAAAATCTACCCATCTTTACACTCAAGTCAAAGAGAAATATCATCATTAGGGTTATAAAAATGTTATATATGATAAAAAAATAATATGATCAACATATAGTTTTAATCTCAAGAGTAATATTCATAAATCAACTATAATTTGGTTAGAAAAAGAAACCAATTTTGTCATGAATAGTAACTCGTGAATAGTAACCCATGAATAGTAACTCGTGAATAGTAACTCGTGAATAGTAACTCGTGAATAACAACTCGTGAATAGTAACTCATGAATAGTAACTCGTGAATAGTAACTCATGAATAGTAACCCCGACATGAAAAGATAAGAATTTTACAAGAAAAATCTTACCAATATTCCGGTATAAGGATATTGAAAGAAATAATATCATTGATAAAAAAAATAACATCCCTTACTATCCCTTACCTCAAAAGAGCAGTACTCCTGACTGGAATAACGCTGAACGAACTTGCACCGTATAGCAACACTCAAGATATCAAAATACTCACAAGAATACACTCGATAATATAGAGAGAGAAATAGAGAGAAAACTTCAGTTTCTGGTGTGATTTTCAATTCTAACCTAAGCACCCTATTTATAGGAAATTACTTAGAACACCAAAGCAAAAAATTTAATAAAATAATAATATAATTATAAATTTTCCTTAGCCCACCTTTGAAAATCTGGATTCAGCCATCAACATGTGTAAGTGCGGCCCACCAAAGTGTAAAAAACGTTTATGTTAATAAAAATAAATAAAACTTTTAAAAATCAATTATTTCGGAACTTCGAAACTTCAATAATTCATAATAAATAGCTTTTTATCAGAAAATTTAAATCTCGCGAATTTTTATAGGAAATTCAATTCTCTACAACTTTGCAGAAGAAAGTTTTCCCAAATTCCAAACAGAAATTGACCGAAATCCATAAACGGACGATTTTACAGTCTATAATAAATTTTCGGTCAAGAATTGTGTCCACCAACACACAAAATATGTGTTAAACATTTAATCCAACAAAAATACTCTTCCTCCACATTTATTCATATATCCCACATTCATTGTAAAAATATCACCATTAATATATTATTAAAATAATATATTTAAATGAATTATTTTATCAGAAAAAATAAAATATTAATTTTCAACAATAGTCACATTAAAATTTTTCTCCATCTATATCCACATAAAATTAATATTTTCCTCATCATATAATTTAATAATTAATTATTCACAAATAATATTACAGAATCATATTACTGACAACCAGACAGTTCCCAAGAAAGAGGGGGCTTTCTAATAAGGATCTCTCCTTACTGGCGCGCAATTAGATGACCAAACCTCTCCTTAGACAGAACTTTCTAGACATTGTCAATAATGTTATCTAATAATATTATTCAGATAATATGAATTATTGCTCCGATAATAAAAAATACTGTGTAGTGACAATTATTAAAACAACAGTAATATAAAATATCAACGCAGCAATTATTGAATCAATAAAATAAAATACTGAACAGTAATTATTGTAACAATTATTGAGTAATGTCTTCTTACGTAAAAATTAATAATTGGTGCAATACCGTGTGCTATTTTGCAACAACGCGTATTACTGTGTTTTAACCACCAGGTATTCCAACAGTATTAATGGTAACAACTACGCCATTATTTATAAATAACTTATTTTTGTCGTTATCTTCATCCGATCGTTTTCTGTTATGGGGCCCACAAATAGCTGCGCCGTCGTACGAATATTTCTCGACAGAAAGAATATTTCACGACCAATGAATATTCTCCGACAACAATAATTATTTTATAACCACTTGTTTATTTTGAAAAATTTTCACATTTCACCCATAACTTTAACTTTTTATCAATTTAATCATTTACTGAATTGTAATTATAAGAAAAATTGAATACTTTTATTTCATAAAATTCGGGGTCTTACAGTGGTGGCGGAGATGGCGATGGTGGCTCAAGTGGTGGTTACAGAGACGGTGGAGGTGGAGGCTGGGGCGGTAGTGGCGGGAGCAACCATTTTCTGGTAGTAAAAGAAAATTCTTAAGATACTGCAGAGGAGAAGATCGTTAGTAATGTTATGGTAACCAAACTTTTATAACAAGATAACCAAAACTTTTATACTAAGGTAACCAAACTTTTATACCAAGGTAACCAAACCTTGGTAATTACCAAGGTAACCAAACTTTTATACTGAGGTAACCAAACTTTTATACCAAGGTAACCAAACTTTTATACCAAGGTAACCAAACTGTCATACTAAGGTAACCAAACATTTATACCAAGGTTACCTTGGTATGAAGGTTTGGTTACCTTGGTGTGAAGGTTTGATTACCAACTGCACTATGAAAAAACTAATGGTGTGGAGGTGGATTGGTTACCTTGGTATGACAGTTTGGTTACCTTGGTATAAAAGTTTGGTTACCAAACTTTTATACTGAGGTAACCAAACTTTTATACTAAGGTAAACACCAATCAACAAAAAAAGTGATCATAAATTCATAATCAAAACGCACATTTTGCATAAAATTAAGATCATAAACCCCAAATGAATGAAATTAAAGAGAAAACCTTAAAAACTGGTGCTCGAGAGAGAGAGAGGTAAAATAGAAGTACTTACAAAAACAGAGTACAAAAAAATATGAAGAACAATTGGAAAAATGAAAGAGAGAGAGAAAAATGGCAGAATAAAAGAAAATGGAAGAAATGGCGTCTTCATCTTTTATACAAAAATGGCAGAAATGGCGTCTTCATCTTTTATACAAAAATGGCAGAAATGGCGTCTTCATCTTTTGAAGAAAAAATGGCAGAATAGAAGAAAATGAGAGAGAAAATGGCAAAATATTGTCTTCATCTTCTCTCTTCACTGGTGTCTTCATCTTCTCTCTTCGCTCTTCAGCTTTTGTCTTTAAATATGAAAATAGAAGAATAGAATTGCAGTGACGTACATAAAATGGCAGTAGGAGGAGATGAGAGAGAAAATGACACCTACCAAAACTAATCCCCTAAATTAAGGAATCCTAATTACACTGATATTGCCATGTCAGTCATTACATATTAATTCCTTAATTTAAGGACCTTTAATTATGTTAAGATTGAAAATAAAAACAAAAAAGTATAATACTTTTGTAATTATTTTATAGGTGTATGATTTTTATAATTATTTTTAAAAATATACTACTATATGTAATTTATCCTATATTTTAGGTTCATATGGCCTATAATCTAGGCCTAAATTAGTATAGGTTTGACAATATGTGAGCCCAAATTAAACAAAACCTAAGCTATCATAGTTGTGTAACAACTAATGAGCAAAAAATATAATAACCCATTTATTAAAGAATAATGCTAGAGACACAAATTATTCTACAAAAATTTTATAAACTGATGATGTGGCATACTTCACCTCAGTTTTTATGTGGGGCCGAAGACTACATTGAAGTAATTTGTTGTACAATATGCTGATGTGGAGTATGTCACATCAGCAATTTGTAGAATAATTTTTGTATATAACATTACTCTTTATTAAATGGTACTATAATCATATTTATTTTATTTTATGAGTTTATCTAAAGTTTTTTAATAAAATTTAACCTTACGGATGGAAAGATGATGCAATTTTCTACCTAACAGAGCCTTAGACTCTAAGTTGAGGTTATTTAGCCCACCGAATAAGATAACTTTTGGGCTTGGGCTAACTTTCAAACCTTAGGCCCTCAGGGAAAGAAAATTGTTAAACGACGTCGCCTCGTGCCCCTGGGCAAACAAAAAAAGCCCTAGGGTTCTACAGAAATAACAGTGTCGCCTTCTTATCTGTTTGTTACTTCTTCTCTTCCTGCTCCGGCCTCAGCTGTATCTCCCTCTACTTTCTCTCTCCTCTGAGATTCGATGGTAACATTCATCATTTCTGTGTTTATTAAAAGATTCGTCTTCATCTAAACATTCATCAATCTGTCTCTAGATATAGTTCCTGCAGGCATGTCAGGGTATGCAGCTTGCACTTTGCTTCTTAATGTTTACAGTGTTGCAGCAGTGGACCACCTTATTGGTAATAATATTTGATGCCTGAATTTTGTACTAATCAATTTGTTATAGCCGTCTGCCTACAAAATTGCAAAATTACATACAGCGGGTCCCACTTTCGTGATAACAAAATTGCAAGTCACAAATTAAACATCCTCTAAATCACATGACTGCTTCTTGCTTGCTTTTGCAAATTTCGTGTAGTTTAAAATTTGGGACTGCCTTGTTGAACTGTAACAGAAGTGGATGGTCTACCAAACGGTATCAACTGTTTGGAAAACAGAGCCATCTGACCCTGACACTTGATCTCAGTTCCACCTTTTTAGTTTTGTGCGTATGCCACATGCTTGATAACTATCCTGTCTTTTACGGGAAAAAAATGTCTTCTTTTTAATTAATTACGGTGTTCAATAACATAATGTCGCTATTATGTAACTACTGTTGAACTAAACATCATTATGCTTAATCATAATAAACACCAAAATTTGACTAATCTAAAATCTAAAACAAGCAAGTTATATATGTCGTATACGACAATGAAATTTTAATAATAAGTTTAATATGTTATGTTATTTTATATTATTATTATTATTATTATTATTATTAAAAAATAAATACAAAACACTCGACTGATATATGAATAAGAATGTTGTGTTTAAGACCTCTAAATTTAATTATTATTATTATTATATGACAAATGAAACTATTAAAAGAGTGAGAAAGTATATTTTAACCACGGGATGAGAAAGGGAAGCTTCCACTTTTGGCTTTTATAGTGCCCCTAAAACATAATACGATTTGCCAAGTCTTAATCATAAATTATTCTTCCTCGATCAAAACTCAGCTATTTTATCCTCCTTTTTGTGTTAAATTTATATTTAATATTTCTTCCAAATTATTGCATTCAAATTCATTGTCAAATAATTTTAAAACTAATAATCTTTAAAATATTAAATTAACACAAATAATTTTTATTGTGCGTTTAAAGAACACCAGACGTCCGACCAATACCTCATACCTATACTATACCTGCCAAAAACAAAGGTAAGGACGGGGACGGCATATACATATGTCTAGATCAATGCCAAGTGAACGGTCAAGATTCAACTAAGAAATATTTTTCTGACTTCTACACGTGTCGCTATATCAGCTGTTGGTTGCGGATTTCCCGCCTTCAGTCATTAGCACACAACTTTAGGCTACTTACCACCTTTATCAATGTTAATAGTACTACTTTCCATAATTATTTCAGTTCCCAAACTACCCTTTATCTTTGAGTCTTATACTCGAAAAGATAGTTCAAATAGACTTATTGTTAAATAAACACCAGATAAGGAGTTCACTAATATAAATATATACAAAAATTCATCACTTTATGTAATTTTATAAAATTGTTAAAAATAAAATTAGTTTTTTTATTTTTAATTTATATAAAAAATATACTTAAAATATCTTTTAAGTACGGAGGGATCAACTGCCAACCAATTTTGTTTTCTTATTTTTCATTTTCACCATGAACGTAACAAATTATATTACCAAATATAAAATGCTACTAAATATTTTGGATTTTAGGGTGATGAGCGAAATATGTACATTTTAAATGACGTAAATTTTCACTTTAAAATCTAAAATATTTAAACACCATAAATAAAAAAGATTTAACAATAAATATTTAAAATTAAACAACTTTAATAATAATGAGTTAATGTGAGTGCAATCTATCCACAATCATAAATAGCAAAGGTGATGAGGCTTTCACCATTTTCAGACTTTGGTTCTTTCTTATCTTTTGAACTAAAGTTGAAACTTTAAATGACTTGACCTAATTTGATTCAACTTGTAAGAACATCTTCAATAGTAACAGTATTTGTTGATCTATGTGGCAATTTGAAGAGCAGTATTTGTTATTTTCATATTTGTACCTCATCAGTCTCTTTAATTTAATGAGTTATACATCAAACCCATCAAACGTAATAAATATTTTTAGTCTTTAATTGTAGATTTGAAGAGTGAGAAGGAGGTTGCATATTTGAAAAGTGAGAAAAATGTTTGTTGACCTACATGACAGTTTGAAAAGGCTGTCAGAGATAATTTTTCTGACGTGACTCACCTATTTGAGTATTCCAAAGTAGTGGCTGAAGAGACTGTTGGAGATACTCTAAGTCAAATGAGTTGATATTAAACATGATTATAAGTTTCATAATATACGAGACAACATTTTCATCAATTTAAACTCAATTAAATTTGTACTGTTTTCTTATAAATTCATAACTTTAAAGTATTTATATAAAGTTTTGAATCAAAATCTATATCTAGTAGACACATGCTATAATGCTATAAAACAAATAATAATAAAGAAGATGATTATATTACAAATTTTTTATTTTTAATTAAAGGATACGAAAACTTAATTATAAAATATTAATCTCAAATTAATGAGATTATTATATTATTGGGTGGTACGTGCCAACACGGGGTTTAATCGACTCCATTTGTAGTCAAATCTTACAAAATAAAATTTAATAATTTAGAATTCAGTATATGTAAATGCCTAAAAATTCCCAAATTAAAAAGAATACTCCCTCCTATTCAGATTAAATGATATTTTAGGGAGTTTAATTTTATTCTATATAAGTGTCGTTTTGGAATTTCTATGTAATATTGCACTATTTTTTTCTAATTTACCCCTCTATTTAATATGCTTAGTAAATGCAATTGTGGAGAGATAAATAATTAATTAGGGACAATTGTGGAGAATGAGAAGACAATTGTGGAGAGATAAATAATTAATTAGGGATATAAAAGATATTTTGTGTTATTTTTTAATAAATGTGTTTAATTTTAAAATGACATTTAATCTGAACAGGAGGGAGTATAAAACAATTGAAAAGAGAAAGACAATTTAAGAAAAAAACGGGCATTTTAGTATAGTAGTTGTGCAGAATTTTTACTCTTTTAAGGACATACTGGGCTTGGCGGCATTCCGCGTCAACCGTGCTTTGGATTTGTATGTCTTCTTCGTCGTCCTTTTTCTTTATCTACGCTATTCTCTCTCTCCATCTTCTTCTGGTTTTAGAGAGAGAGAGAGAGAGAGAGTTCGAAACCGCTTTGGAGCTGCTGTTTTTCTCACTATCGCCCACACTATTGCCGACTCACTACAAATGCTGATGTTGTGAAACCCTAATTTCATCCACAATTACTCTCATAAGCTCTCAATTTTCTCAAAATTGCGTTACTCTCGCTCTTAGCTCTCCGATCGGTAACTTATTATTGTATTTTGATGATTACAATATCTGTTACTCAGATTAACTTATTGTTAGAATCATGAATAATTACATTTTATTTTGCATGTTTGTTCAGTTTGGACTTCGGTGAAGATTTATCTACATTACTTTCTTCCTTACTCTCTTCTCGGTTTGATAATTGTAAAATTGAAGTGATGTTAAGATGATGTTATATTATATTGGAAAATATAGTTTATGGCTAATAATTTTGATCATGATAATGATGTTTGTTATGCTAATTATGATAGCCGCATTTATTGCAGCTTATTTGCCTAAGATTGTAGCTCATATCTTAAAATAGGTGGTTAATGCAGGTTACAAATAAGCTATAATCATATTATAGCTTAAAATTGGCAAAATGCACAAGTTGCTCGGGGAATGATTATTTTATTATGCACTGTGTAATCTCCTAGACTCCACGAGCAGATCCATTACAAACTGCGATTTTCTAAGAATTTTAATTGTGATATCTCAATGCTATTTTTTTAGATTATTATTTTTTATTTTGCTTTGGTTTTGTTGTACTCTCTCTTTTGGTTTTGTTAACGGGGCCTATGTTGTTGGTTATATCAGTTCTATATATATAACAAGCACCTGTGCATTAGAATTGCCTTTGTGCAAAGTTTGATGGCAATTTGAGTAGGTTATTTTCATTATCTTATTTTTTGTCCGTGTTTGTGTTTCAGACCATTTCTCTATATATTTATATGATCTATCTGTCTATAGGTAAAATTAATTTGATCTATGTTTTCTCTATCCAACTAGCCAGCCATAAAGTTTCTTTATCGAACTCAATTTTTTATGTTGAGTTTAAGAATAATTGTTGTTTATAGTCTATAGTCGCTCTCTCTCTCTATTTTGGTATATTAGAGAAAGGGAGAAAGAGAGATTGAAACTGCTTTTTGCCACAGAAATGGTTAACTTTGTGGAAACCTAATTCCATCCGCGATTCTTCAGCCAGTGATTTTATAATTTCACATCATATTCCATTCAAGATTTTGTTAATCTCACATTTTGTTCTCCATTATTTAATTCAGACATCTTATTTTGTCTCGATTAAATAATAGTTTAATTTAATTTCACGCAACCGTGCTTTTGTATTTTTGTGTCTTTTAGTTTCCGTTCTATCTAGTCTACCTTTTCTGTATTTAAGAGAGAGAGAGAGACCGAAAGTGCTTTTTGAGCTACTAGATCTCACACTCGCACACAGCGTGACATACAGGCATCAAGTGTTGCATGTGAAACCTCCAGTTCTTCCAACAATTATTTGGAAGTTGATTTTATATCCCATCCAAGATTTTGTTCATCTCACGCTTTTCTCTCCGATAGGTAACTTCTTGCTGCATTTCAATGATTCTAAAAACTTTTTCCTAATAAATTAAATTTATTTTTTTCCTGTTTAATTGTGCTTTTGGATTATTGTTATTTCCAACCGGTGACTACTTATAGCATTTTGATGATTCCAATAAATGTTTCCTATTCAATTAAACTAATTTAATTCCGGGTCAACTTTGCTTTGGACAATTAATGTTTGGATGTGAATAGTTGTTTTTGTGAAACCCTATTCACATCCATAATTCCTCTCAAACTGTATTTTTGGAGTTCACCTAAAATCCCGTTCAAGCTTCATTCGTCTCACGTTTCGTTCTCCGATCTGTAACTTCTTTATGCATTTCCATTGTCCAAAATCTGTTTCGATTAGATTTTTGTTACATATATTTGTGTTAATTTCAGAATTATGATTTAATACATTCTTCTTTTGCACACTTATACTTTGGGGGTGTTCAGTTACAACTTTGGTGAAGATTTGTGCATATTGATATATTAATTCCCTCAATTTGATAGTTATCATGAGGCGCATTACAACTGCCCTCGAGCTGAACATAGATTTGCCTTGAGGCAGGCATTCATTTCAACTTGAATAGGTTAGGGTATCTTAATAAGTCAGTGTTTGGTGTTTTAAGTCCATTTCTCTCTCGTTTTATATGTATCCACTGGTAAAATTGACCGAGCTTGAGATTTCTTCGTGGGGGTTATTGTTGTTTCCTATTTATTTTTATAATTTTTTTGATAAGTAGTTATTTTTGTTCCCTGAACATTTTTATCTTGCTTGTTTTTATATTTATGCATCCTCTCCCCCCCCCCTAAATTCGTAGCAGTTGAGGACTTGCAACCTTTGTTTTTATTATATTTAACTAAGTTCAGTTAATTATTTCATTTAAACTAAATTTCAGGCTTCATTGCGCTCGTGTAGAAGTTGCTCTTATAGTTTTAGTTACTCCTCATTGTTGAACCTCCCTCTTTGCCAACCGCTTACTTCGCTAATGGCTGGTGACACCCTCATGAGTATTCCTAATGGCAGTGGCATTTCACATCCTGATCCACAGAGGACTTATCAAGTTGTGGTTGCTGCAACCCAAAATATGGGTATCGGGAAGGATGGTAAAATGCCCTGGAGATTGCCTTCTGACCTCAAATTTTTCAAGGATGTCACCATGACCACGTCAGATCCTGTGAAAAAGAATGCAGTTATAATGGGAAGAAAAACATGGGAAAGTATTCCCCTTGAGCATCGACCTCTGCCTAACCGTCTTAACGTTGTTCTGACTCGTTCAGGGAGTTTCGATATTGCAACTGCCGAGAATGTTGTGATTTGTGGAAGCATGATTTCTGCTTTGGAAATATTAGCAGCATCTCCTTATTGTGTTTCAATTGAGAAGGTGTTTGTCATAGGAGGTGGCCAGTTATATAGGTGTGTACACTTAGTGGTTTATTCCTCCATTAAGGAGATTTCCTTTTGATGTTGTTTTTCATGGACTATCTTCCCGATGCAGGGAAGCCCTCAATGCTCTTGGATGCACTGCTATCCACATCACACAAATTGAGGAACACATTGAATGTGATACCTTCATCCCTCCTCTAGATGAATCTGTTTTTCAGCCGTGGTACTCATCGTTTCCACTGGTGGAAAACAACATTCGTTATTGTTTTACAACTTATGTTCGTGTGAGGAGTTCTGCAGTTGAACCTCAGACCAATGGTCTGTCGTCTGATATTAACTCAGATTCTGGTAAGTATGAAATACAGAAGTTCTCTTTTCTCCCCAAGAAGATTTTTGAGAAACATGAGGAGTATATGTATCTGAGAATGGTTGAAAATATCATTTCAAATGGCGTGTCAAAGGATGACAGGACACGCACCTGTACTATCTCTATATTTGGTTGCCAGGTAATGCTTGCTCATATTACAAAAACACAGCTTTCCACTTTTGCTTCTGCACTGTTGCTTTGAGGGAATCATATCATATGTTAGGACTGATGGGTTATTTGGTACTCTTATTTGTCCACAGATGCGTTTCAATCTGCGCAAATCTTTTCCGCTCCTTACAACGAAGGCCTGTATTTTCTCAATAATTTTTACTTTTAACTTTGTTACAACTTTGGAATTGTTAATTGTACTAGTTTCATTCAGTGTATAGTTTCCTTCTGTTTTCTGCTGACATTGATGGTTTCATGAATTCTCTCCAATGTGGTTGGATTGATATGTAAATGGAATATATTTCATATTTACTTCTGAGTGTATAGGTTGACAATATTTGTTATTTGGCTTCTCAGAAAGTATTTTGGCGAGGAGTTGTTGAAGAACTTCTGTGGTTCATCAGTGGTTCAACAAATGCTAAGGTAATGATATCTTCACTGTAAATATTGGACTATGTGTTTGACAGGAAATTTGAAACCAGCATATTTGACACTTCTACTTCTATTATATACTATAATATAGGATAAACTATAGTAGTTTGTTCTTAAGTCAAGTATCTAATGTAGGTTTCATTTGGTTGTTTAATTTGCTTGTATTTTGAACATATATAACTTTTTGCCATGCATCTATGCTAGTTTTAAGTTCCTGCTGCTTTATAATCGAGGCTTTTGCAGGAATTCTGATAGACTCTACGGCACACTTGCGTGAGGTGGTTGTCGTCCGAATCGTTTCTAGTAAAGTTGTAGGATGAATTGCTCACAATACCTTAACCCCTCGTAGACGGTAATTTCGGTACAATTGCTTGCGTTGTAGGATGAATCTGCGTTGAATGGACACCAACGACACCTTGACTCCTTACTTATATTGAAGCGATAATCTTGGTACAGTCGACGATTGATGCAGTAGAAGACGCCACACACAACTATGTATTGTTGTATAAGTCAATAATGAATCTCAAGATAATTAAGAACTAGTCTAAGAATTCTTAAAGAACCAAAAGATGAGAAAATCTCACAAAGTAATTTTATTAATCAAAGTTGTAACCTTAATACATCAGCTATGTATTCTATTTATACTAATAGAATAAATCCCTAATTCTATAATGAATAAGAATTTAAATGGAAATAGAAATCCTAGCTAACAAATCACAAGGAAATTAAATCCTATCCAAAAGTAACCTAATTACTATAGGAATCTGAAAATATACTAATTTATGAAGTAAATATGCGTCCAAATATGCCAAAAACGCATCAACTGAATTTTTCCTGTGGCGTGGCTGCGTTAGAAATGAATTGGCTTTGGGCTCGGCCGCGCTCGAAGTCAAGAATTTTGTGTCAGCAGAGCGGCGCGGTAGCGCTAACTTTGGCCTGGTTCATGGCGCGGCCGTGCTGGTCTGGAATCTAGCAAGTTACTTCTTTTTATATTTTTAATCTCCGAACGCAATTCCTCGCTCGTTCATTTTTTCCACTAGACTTGAATCCCTTTGTGGCCCGAACTAATGAACTTGGACACAAATCCCATATCGAACGCCTTGCCACGTATCTCGAATTCCGTGCAATCCAACCTCGTGTTGTCAAGTGATCGTTCGTAACCTCCTTTCCATGCTCAGATGTTCATATCGTCGCGCATAAGCTTGTAATCTCTCCACGAACTGAAACATAACTTTATCGATGACGAGGCCACAAAAATGAACACGAGTCCGATGACTTGACTTAAGCTCCAATGTAAGCATCCTTGAGTAAATTTTAGCCCAATCACTGATGATCATTTGTTGAACCCTCGGAACTTGAGTTGGGTCATAGTTGTTCGATGTGAGCTCGATTAGGATCTTATCAATTCCAAAACTTAAATTTGGAGGACTCGAACCAGTGTGTGGGAGTTCTCTAGTATGCACATTATTATCTCTAGTAATGCTATGGGTCTCAATTTTTTTGTCTCAAATGACATGACATTGAATATTTAAATGATAATTTATAACATAGTCAATCGATCTACCCAACCACCAATGTTATGGTGACAATCATTTGAGACATTTACCAAAAATTTGAGTACCGTAGCATCACCCTTATTATCTCCAAGGGCTTTATGTGCCCTTGTGCACACCTTAAATAGAAATTCTTATCGAAGCATATTTGTATTTGCTTTGGCAGACTAAATGACTTTGGCATTTAATAATACAGTGGGTTTAGGAGTTATTAGATAATTTTGAAAGTTGTGGTTTCATATATGTGGTTATCATGTTTTGTGAATGTGATTGTTTGAATATTCTATTTGGTATGTGGTTGCATTTGATAAGGTTACATTTTGATTAATGGGTTGATATACCTTACACATAGTTATTTATAAGCTGAAAGAGGTTCACTGTTGGTAGATCATAAAACATATCAAGATTCGTTAAGAATCCTCGATTTTGTTTTCCCTAATGGAAAATTTCTTCAAGAAGTATACTCATTATTTGACTTTGTGTGTATGGTCTCTTTGACGTGGTCGAATGCATATAAACATATTGGCTCTTAGTTTTTGGCGAACTTCTTCATTTTGGTTATCGGAGTTAAAGTAATAATTTTGAGCTTTTTATATCCATTATGACCACATGCTTACCCCCCCCCTGGTGCCACGCGGTAACACGTTCTTACAAAAGTATAGTTTCATCTCCTCAAGTATGCATTGATGATTTTGTTTCTAAAGCTATACAAGTGCCAATATAGGCATTCCCTTTTCTGTTAAGTAGATGTCAATATGAGACTAGGCTTCATTTAATCTATTGTAGTATGCAGGTTCTACAGGAGAAGGGCATTCATATTTGGGAAGGCAATGGATCTAGGGACTATCTTGATAGGTATTTGGCCGCTACATATTACGTCGGTTCATTGTGATGTTTCTTCTCATTCATTCTATTCTTTCGCTTTCCAGTATTGGTTTGGTTGACAGGGAAGAAGGTGACTTGGGACCAATATACGGTTTTCAGTGGAGGCACTTTGGTGCAAGGTGGTGAATCTTATTTCTTAGAGGCTGGTTATTAGGTTTATATTTGATGCAGAAGTTCAGCTTGATTGTTGACTTGTAGAAGTTGTCATATATAGGTATACTGATATGCATGCTGACTACACCGGCCAGGGATTTGATCAGTTGTTAGATGTTGTTTCAAAGATAAAAAATAATCCAGATGACAGGAGGATTATTCTTTCAGCTTGGAATCCATCTGATCTCAAACTAATGGCACTTCCACCATGTCACATGTTTGCTCAGGTTACAATCGCAACAATTTATGAATGTTTATTTGGTGTTTAGATGTTTTCAAGTATAATTTCTCTCCTTTTTTGCAGTTCTATGTAGCCAAAGGTGAGTTATCTTGTCAAATGTATCAGCGCTCTGCTGATATGGGCCTGGGAGTGCCATTTAATATTGCATCGTATGCGCTCTTAACATGCATGATTGCTCATGTTTGCGGTATGCACTCACATGGCCACTGACTAGTTTTTTTCTCGTACTGATTATTGCTACATATGTTTGAGGTGTAGGAGGCTAAACGTGGATTGTATGTTATTGTGAATCATATTATGTGATGTTGTGTAATGCTAGAGTTCTTGCTTTGATTACTGCTTGCTTTGATTACTGCAAAATAGGATCAGTTTCCCTAGTCACGGGACTTTTAGTTTTTGTAGATCAGTCTGGTTACTGTTGATTATCTTGACCATAGATTGTCTTAACACTTAAAAACATCTCTTTGATTTCCTTGTATCTTGTGCAGATCTTGTTCCTGGAGATTTTATCCATACTATTGGGGATGCTCATGTCTACTGCAACCATGTCAGACCTCTGCAGGAGCAGCTCCAAAAGTTGCCTAAGCCATTTCCAGTAAGTATTACTTATAAAGACATTATGATGTGCTTGTTTTAGGTATTTTTTTAAAAGCTTTTATAGTATCTTTTTTTTTAAGTCTATGAAAATGTCATGGATTAGGAATTGGACATGGTCACCTTCTTCATTGCTTGATTGTCTAACTTTTCATACATTTTTGGAACTCAATTAAATTAATCGCAGATTTTGAAGATCAATTCTGAGAAGAGAGACATAGATTCATTTGTGGCTGCTGATTTCAAACTCATTGGTTATGATCCCCACCAGAAAATTGAAATGAAAATGGCAGTCTAGAATGATCGACTATCAGGAAGCGTGGAGACTGTTACCTCCTTTTAAGCAGTTGTGTTTCAGGCAAGTATTTGGGTGTAAAGAGAACTCGTCAGTGTTGGATGAATATGATATGCGTTGCTGTTATTAAGTATTGACCGAGAAGTAATCTTTGACCATTTGGTCTTTGACCACTTGGTCTTTTATATGATGTGTAAGTCCTGCTTGGACCTTCTGCTGCCACAGTAATTGGGTAATGGAACTATTAGGCAGCGGCCTTATTACCTATAGGGTACAGATCATCGTGTGTACTTTGCCTTCTCACTTCCTTTTCATATAACTTTTGTAGAAGCATCTTAACCCTCGTGTTTATGTGGTTCTCATTCTCTTTTTGCATTTACAAGATGATTAATATTTAATGTCATTACCCCGGTGATATATGAACCGAAGTATTGATCCTATTAATCCTTGATGCAGGCACTGCTACTTGGAGTTTTTGCAGTGATCTATATTCAATATAAAATAAAATGTTAGGTGGGTATACTTATAATCATCACATATGTATGAACTGAAAATCCTTTAGATCCACATACAATCCATGGTTCTAAGGTGGTTTAGGATATGTCGTGATCCGACTTTCTGGTTTACTTTGCCCCTGGAGTTTTCGGTTTGTTTTCATGTTTGTTCCCCCTGCCCAAGATTATTTAATTGGGGTGAAGATTTGTGTCAGTATGTTGGAGATTATGGAAGAGATTTTAGTTCTTTTTCTATGGTTTGAAATGTTTGTGGACTAAAATTCTATAGCCGTACTAGTAAACTACATTTATTGTTTGTTCAGGACAGATAGGTTCATTCAAGATGAATGAATATAAACATATTCGGAAAAAACTTGTCGTCCTACTCATCGAGTTACTTTAATAAGGAAATGGAGGTCACTAGAAGCAATTTTTGGAGTGCATAACATGAATCCTAAAAAATGTGGAGCTGAAATAATGTCCGGAGTGAAAAAATTTATATCTGAACCAACAGGTCTTGTGTCTTGATTTTTTTTTCCTTTTTACCTGCTTTCTTGAAGTGAAGCTAGTATGTTCTTAACATTTATGCTGGGTATGCTGCAATTTAAAAATACTTGTGTAAAATATTGCTTGTAAAAATATATAGGTGTAAATTTTAAAGGGACTACAAGTGAGGTTTGGTTTTAGAGTCCTTTTTCATGTATAATATTCAAGTTTTAGTTATATGTGTTAACTAGACAGATGCTTCTTTTAAACAATAGATGTGAAATGGTTGCTCTCTTTTTCGAGAGCTATCGTATTTCATACAACTAGCTTTTTCTCCAAAATCTATTTCCTTTTCCTCAAGTGGCATTTAATTTTTGACTCGGTTAACAAATATGTGATCCATATTGTGGCTGTTGTCTCTACTCTCTAGCAACCATAATTATACAAAATTTGAATTTGTATGGAGGAACATTTCACTAGGGAAAGTGAGAAATATCCGAATTCCAGAGTTGGGGGGATTATGGCCAATTAATAGACGCAACTAAAGTGATAAGAACAAGGGTGAAAACCTTAGGCTAATATTTGATAATTGACAGCAATTCTTTAATTATATTTGAATCCAAAAGGGAAGCATTCTTCAACCCCATTGGTACAAGGCTTTTATGATACGAAACATAGCATTAAAAATTATAATTTTGCAATAAATCCTTGTGTCATAAACATGAGCTCTTAGTATGAATCTTGGTCTCTTTTAGTATGAATCATGCACCATTTGTTTGTGTTTCTTGTGGAAAATTAGCTCAAAATATCTAACTTCTTGGGAAGTCATAAACTTACAAGGGGAAATGACATGGGTCTTTTCCTATGCTCCTATAATTTGCACAAGGCATGATTTGGATATGTATGTAGTATTTTCCCGTATTATAATTAATTAATTCTAAGGATTGTTAGATAGTGAAGAGTATGGCTATGGTGCCCGAGCCTGGATGGGACCCACTGGACACCATACCTTTTTCTGGAAACAATCTAAAAACAGATCAAAGATATGTCATTTCACCTCTCTATTCCGTTCCAAGAAGCGACTCGTTTACTTTCCTGTATACTTTTCTTTAATAGTATAAAAGTGAAAATTCAAATAATCAAAATAGGCAATTTGCATCATGGCATTAATTTTTAAGTATATGTTAAGAATATAGAATATTACTTTTCTTCTCATTATGCCACTATCCAAAACATTGCCTGCCAGCCCCTCTGGATGGATTTTTCCTCTGTTTCCTATATCCAAGAAATGACTAGTCATCTTTCTTTCACAAATCTGAATCTCTAATTTAGTTGTACAGATAAAATTTATTCTAAGAACATATACTATCAATTCTCATTTGCCATCAAACAAGATATTTTATCTAGCCATTCGGATTTCAATCCTTGAATTATTGTCCATCTACAAAAAAAAATTAAAAATTAAAAATTAAAAAAGAAAATAAAATAAAGATCTTGATTTTCTTTTTAATTTTCATGACTTCCAATAATACAAGAGAGTATGAAAATTTAAAAACATGTATACAAGAAAATTTCCATAGATTTCAGTACTTTTGAACTATACAACATCCATGGCATAAAAAGTAGTTTATAATTATCTTGTACAGTGCCTTCAAATTATAATATTGACAATATAGTTTTGTGGTGAACAAAAAATCAGAGAAAAACAGGGCATATCTGTTTGGCCCATGATCTAATTATGCTCCAAAAGTCACAATAGCTGAGAATTCTTCCTCCCTCAAAGATCTCTGTTGCCGGGCAATGAAAGCCTCAACCTTAAGCCGGAACTCTTCACCACTCATTTCATCCTCTGCATAAGAGTTCACACTTTTCCTGGACCTTTCTGTCACCGACCGCCTTAATTACCGGCGAGAATACTCATTCTGGCATCTCTTTAAATCCAATGAGCGACTCCTATGAATCTTCCTATCCTCAGAACTACACAAAACGTCTTTCCCCTGTTTCTCCTCACACTTGCTCTGTTTCACCTGTTTGCCCTGTTTTATGTGATTGATATTCATTCTCTTTTCACAAGTTTGAACATACTCGGTACAAAAATCAATGCTTGTGCTTTCCTGAGAGGAAATTTGGCCAGATTTGAAGAAGAGAATGAGCACAATTGCATTTCCAAGGATGAAGATGAAGCCAGGACTAAACATGGTGATTGAGAGACCGCGAAAAAAATCACAGGAAAGTTTGAAGGCAAATGGCAACTGAGTGGAAATCCTTGAGATTATGAAGAGGAAGATGCATACCTCCATGAACCTGAATAAAGCTGTGATCTTTGAAGTCTTTTGTACCTCAAGATTGCATTGGCCTTTTCAAGTTTGATGTCCATTAGATTTGTGGGGTAAAATCTCCAAAGTTGGAATGCGATTTGAGGGTTTTGGGGGATTTCACTCAAGAGGGGATTGGTTTCTGATCAAGAATTTGTCATTGGTCAAAGCCAAAGCAAAAGGAAAAACAGAATTTGGAGGGATCATAGTGAGGAGCAGAACTGATAAAATATGGTTACGATGTGGTTTTGGGTTTCAAAATATGGTTAATCAACTATTTAAAAACTAAAATCATATTAATCATTTTTAATATGGATAATGTGGGTTGGAACCATATGGTTATGGTTAAAAACTATATTAACCATTTTAATATGGTTATAGTTCCATAAAGGCCTGATTTGATATATTATTATTTATATTTTGGGAGTAGGGTGTATACATAATCACATAATAATATTTTTTTAATGGGTGAGAGTGAGGTGGGGTGGGGTCGGGTGGGGGGTAAGGGGTGTATACATAATCACATAATATTTTTTTTTGGTGGGGTGGGGGGGGGGGGGGGGTTGGGGTTGGGGTGGGGGTAAGAGGTGTATACATAATCATATAATATTATTTTTTTTGGGTTTGGGGTGGGGGTGGGGTTGGGGGATGGGGTGGGGTGGGGGGTGGTAGTAAGGAGTGCATACATAATCACATAATATTATTTTTTTGGGGGGTGTGGGATGGGGTGGGGGGTAAGGAGTGTATACATAATCACATAATATTTTTTTTTGGTGGAGTGGGGTGGGGTGGGTGCGTGGCGTGGCTTGGCTTGGGGTGGGGTGGGGTGGGGTGGGGTGGGGGTAAGTAGTTGAGCTTCTTGAATATGTAAATATGGACGGAAAGAATTTTTGATTTGGATTTGGAATAAAATATGGGTCGAAAAATGGTTAACCGGGTTAGAACTATATTTTTTTTTAAAAATATGATTCTAAACTTTAACCAACCCAAATAAATAAAAACAGTTAACCAACCCATTTGATTTCAGTTAATATGGATTGATCCGACAATTAACCAATTATATTACCAGGTCTACTACTACATTCTGAATAACTTTATAACTTTTTGTGAGTAAATACTTATATTTCTCATTATAAGTAAACTGTCTGGAATTAATTTAACAATAATGTACTAACTATAAAGTTAAAAGGGATACATGTCCACAAGTAGACAGCCAATTTGTTTATTGATATATATAAAATCTTAGAATGCATCATAGTGCTGATCCACTAACTTTATGTTTCTTGCACATAACAAAAAGGCATTCATTTTTTGTAGTATCACTACTTATGAAACTAGTGAATATAATTGTATAAAATATGGGCTTGTATTATATATATATATATATATATATATATATATATATATATATATATATATATATAGGGTCCGGATCAAGTAAGGACTCCTTTACGATACTAAAATGAGGATTTTTTTTTGTTTTTTTGTTTGTTTTTTTTAAAACAACTAAAAAAAAGTTTAATATTTTATGGAACTGGAATTTTTCCATAATACAGTGTTTTGGGCGTGATTTGAATACATATAACAAAACAGGTATGTACAGTCTCTCCAGACTGTACATATATTTTTTGGTATAGGTATCCAAATCACGTCCAAAATATTGTATTATGAAAAAATTCCAGTTACATAAAATATTAAACTTTTTTTTAATTGTTTTTTTTTAAAAAAAAATGTCCGCATTTTAGTATCGTAAGGGAGTCCTTACCTGATCCTCTCTCTCTCTCTCTCTCTATATATATATATATATATATATATATATATATATATATATATATATATATATATATATATATATATGTCCGCTTCTCAAGCGAACTGGAAGAACTGAACTAAGAAGGAACCGACTATAGCGACTGTTAACGCCAAGATCCTTTGCCACGTCCCAATCACGTAAGACGTCCTGATCCTGCACAATAAACACGATTAACACCACAAGTTTGACGGCTTCGACCATCGGGGGATAGCTCAGGCGTGAGAGTCAGTATTGGTGTTCACAAGGTTAACAATGGAGGATAAGATATCTAGTGTATTGAGAGAGAGAGAAATATCAGTTGTATGTATGCATACCTTTTCATGAAGTCTTCCTTGCTAGGTTATACTCTCTTATCCGGTTTACCGTGCCACCCACTACCATCTGACACAGTCCCCCACTCCTCAGTGATATCTGCCGACTACATGCACGTTGTCACCATTTTTCTCCACTATGCATGCCGCCGTCTGGCTATAATCCCATCCCATTAATGATCTGCATACTTTTTGTCAACAACCTTCCTTTTTCATCATTACAAGTCAAAGATAGAGATATTAAAAAATCTAGTGGGTCGACCCACTGATTTGACCCGGTCTTGTGAGGACCCAACAGGACTAGGATGGTGACTAGACCCAATAACTTAAAGACTCAATAATAAAGACCCAATGAACTAATTAAATAAGTAGGCCCAATCCATTCAGCCCAATATGAGAAATATCATGACCCAACATTGCCCCCTAGTTTTTTATTAAATAGGATATTTAATAGAAAACTATAAATGGCCCATGATTTTATAGGATTTGATAGGATCGAAATAAGCCCAAACTGAAATTTACCAAGGCCCAACCAGTGAAGGATAAAAATAAAAATAAAACCGAAAAGGTGGATTAAAACCGGAAGTCCAATTGAAGGGCCCAATCTGCTAGACGCTTAAGACTTAGCCCGGACGCCACTCTTTCAAATTTGTGATTATGACTATCCATTAAATGTGTCGCCCTCGTGTACCGTGTAACCGTCAGTATAAAAGATAAACTTTACCAAATTTGACAGTTTTACCTGTCAATTTAAATTTTGGACCTTTGAGCTCTCTTCTTCTTCCTGAAACTTTTCTTCCCTTCTCTGCGAAATCTCATCAATGGCTTCCCAAGATTCTGAACAAGGTTCGCCTCTTCTAGTGACACCGATCAATGTCGTTCCACCAAATCCAAGCCCGAACAAGGGAGCCTCAAGCTCCAATCCGACAGCTACAACTCCTAGTAAGAATCCGGTAACGAAGCCCCTTCCCAACCCTTCTGCATTCTATAGGAGTAAGGAACGATACTCCCATGCCAACACTCCATTGATAGTTACAGAGATTAATTTGAAGAGGATTCGAACTCGTTGTCACATTCCGGATACCCATTTGGTGAGAGTTCCCAGGTTTGAAGAACGAATGTATCAACGCCCTGAAGGATGGATGGCTGTTCCGGTGACCATCTTGGAGAAGGGGATTCGGTTCCCTCTCCATGTTTTCATAGTGACTATCTCAGGGTTTCTGGGTGTTGGGTTCGCCCAATTGGTGCCGATCTCTTACATTCATATCCTAGCATTCATCGCCTTCTGCCACGAGCTAGGTGTCGAACCTACACTCGACTTCTTCTTTACCGTGTACAAGGTCGACCAGTCCAGAGAGAAAGGATTTAAGGCCATAAGCAAGCATTCTTCAAAGACAGGAGAGAAGTTCGAGAGACGTTCGTTGGTAAACACTCCCTCGAGCAATAGGGGATGGCATGAGAGGTGGTTTTTCGTCAAGGGACCTGAAATCACCTTTTTACCGAACTGGGCCACTGATGAGAAGACTTGTGATAACCCGAGATTTCGAATAATCAAAAATTTGCGAATAATTTTTTTTAATTAATATTAATATTAATTATCAATTTTGTGACAAGTATATGTGATACGAGTCTCAAGAAAGTCAATTTGTGTATTGTCTAATAAAATTAGAGTAGAGTTGTGCTTAACAACTTTGGAAATCCTAACCCTAATTTCTGGATAGGGATTCGATAGAAAATATAATTAAAATAATTATTTTAATGAGTTTGTGTTTGCACCGAAGAAATTTATTGATCAATGATTGATCGGATAAGGTTTGAAATTAATAAAACTTAATAAGAGATTAGAAACTCTAATCTCAGGATAAAAAACTCTAACGTACCGTTGGAAATTCTAATCGAAAGTCGGGAAACCCTAATTTTAAATTCGGGAATCCTAAACCCTAAATTAGGAAACCCTAATCCTAATTGGCAAGCCTATTGTGTGTATTAAACTTTAATATGATTAGAAAACCCTAATTATATTTTAGTTATATTAATTTCTATTTTACAAACCCTAATTGTAATTTAGAACAATTATTTTTCTAATTAAAAGCCTAATTCGTGGGGTTATAAACCCTAACGACCATTTTGACCCTAATTGCTAAATTAAACAATTTTAATTAGGAATATTAATCCTAATTAGTAAGATTGAATTTTATGATTAGGAAATATTAATATATTTATCGAATCCTAATTGTAATTTGGAATTATTAATTTTTATTTTGGAAATCGAAATTTGAAAATTTTAGAAATTAAATCGGAAATCTAAAGGGTTTAAACCCTAAATCCTAAAGGGTCCAAACCCTAAATCCAAACCCAAACCCTAAACCCTAAGGGTTTGAACAAATGACAAGAATGCCATTAATTGTATTTTAGAAATGACCAAAATACCTTTTTAGTTTAATTTAATTTGATAACTTGCATAATTGTTAGCTACTTTAGTTGTTGAACAACTTTGTTGACTTGTGTGACACAAAATATCAGCTCCCAGCCGAAATTATAGCAGATCTAAGCAACATAGAAACAATATTTATAGATTCAAGAGAGAGAAAATCCATTAAATTGCTCCTTTAGACAAGTTGCTCTCACCAACTCTCTCTCTCTCTTAGCATACTAAATTTCTTAGGCAAATCAGTTCTATAAACACCCACTTGATCACCTAGATCAGATTTGGAGAGCAAGAATCAAAGATTGTTCAAGAAAGGTATAAAACCTATTTTTATTTTTGATCTTGTATGCTTTTAAAAATTTTGTGTTTATGTGTTTAGATTTATGTTAGAAGTTATTTTTAGATGATCTATGATGGATCCATAGTATCAAATGACTTTAAAATAGTGTTTTTCAAAATCTGTTCTTGAGCAATTTTTGTGGTCTGACAAGAAATGTCAGTCGCCACAGATCCTTGCTCGTTAATATTTTTGTTGTTTTAAGTTTTGGTTTTGTAGCCTGGTATGTGGGCTTTAAGCTTCAAGTGGTAGTATAGTCATTAGACGTCTGGATTTGAAGATATAATCGGTCAAAACCTGTTGACCGGGCATGACCAAGCACAATCTGGGTAACCCAGAAATTGAAAATATCCGTCTGACAACGTTTGTGGGCTTAATATCTGTCAGGTTGTTCGTGTTATGATGTTGTTGTTGTGACGTATTTGTAGATAGTTATATGTACTATGTATTGGTTGCCTTATATCGTGTATTATATCAATAGAGCAAACGTAATAGTTGGTCAAAGTAGGCCATTCGGCCATGACTTCACTTTCTGGGAATTTTCAGAAAATTTATGAACTTAGTTTCTGACAACGTTTGACCAAGTTGAGTCTGGCGATGTAGATGTTGATTAACTGTTATGTTGTGATGTAAATGTACTTTGACACTAGTACTATAACTTTGGACCATAACATAACTGATTCGACCACCGGAGCTGGAAGAGAATTTAACCACAAAGTAGACAGTCGAAGCTGTCTGGGTTTCTGGAAAACCCAGAAAGCCCAGAAGCTTCTGACAGCTACTTTGGGGCTTTAGATCTTGCAAATTTGTTGTTGTATGATCAAGTTGTTGGTTGTGTGTTGTAGTATTATATTTTGGCTACACAATCACAGTTTAAGCTAGCCCAGAAACGTATTACACCGAGAATCATGGCCGGTCAAACAAGGCAGGTTGATAGCGAAGCTGTCAGTGTTCTTGAGCTCAAGAACACCAACAACGACGCTTTCTGTCGCTAAAGACCTACAGCGACGGTTTTAATTATTTTAATTTCTAAATTTTCGAAAAATGAATAAAAAATAGAAAATAAATTATAAAAATTATTAAAAATTGTTTTAAAAATTATTTTAAATTATGAAAAATAATTTTTGACCAATTAGAATATTTTTCTTTAATATTTATATTTATTTAAATATTAAAGGTATTTAATTTATTTACTTAGTGTATTAAATAAATTAGAGAAAAATGATTTAATATTATAAAAAATTATTTTAAATAAGAATAATGCATTTAAAAAATATTTTGAGTTATAAAATGTAACTTTTAATATTTTTGGAAAATTTTTATTAATAAATTAATATTAATGATATTAGATTTATTTATTTATTAAATTAAATAAATAAATTAAAAATGATTTTATTGATTTAAAAATGAGAAAAATGATTTAAAAGTATTTTAAGTTATAATTAATGACTTTTAATATCTTGATAATAATTTCATTAATATTTAGATATTAATGGTGATGATTTAAAAATAATTTTAATTACTTTAAAAATCGTTTAAGTAGAATATTGATGATTTAAAAATATTTTAAGTTATTAACAATAACTTTAATATTTTGACAAATATAACATTAATATTTTTATATTATTAAATATTAATGATAATAAGATTATTTGATAATTAAATTATTTAAAAATGATTTAAGTGTTTGAAAAATTATTATAAATTATAATAATTGTTTATAAATTATTAAAAGCTTCCGAAAAATATTATAAACGATATTTGATTTATCTAAAATAATATTGAAGCTTAGAGACCAAGTTTAATTGACAATCAATGTGTTAATTGTCGGATAGAGTGACCAGAATATCGAGAATGGACCGAGGTCCAACCAGACCGAAATAGTTAGACTGGATAAGTGTTTATATAGGTTATAAACATTAATGTGGCTATGTGGTAATGTGTCTAGGAGAAGTTTGACTGTAAAATACAGTGTTACGTGTTATAAATGATTGTGCTAATTGTGAGACCGACATTGTTGATTATAGGTCTTACGAACGCAGTTAATTATATTGTGTAGCTGTAATCAACGCGAAAGGTAAGTTTCCTAACTCAACCTTGAGTTATATTCATTCAATTATTTTAATGGTTAATTATTGATAATTATACCATGTCCAGAGAATTTATTGTTGATTATTCGCAGTTAGTGCATGATTAAAATTCAAATTGAATTACTGATTCGGAAAATATATATTCGTAGAATTATTATTGTTGGATATTTATATATGTAGAAACTAATATTGGCAGTACAGATAATTCCTGTTTATTGTCAAATTATATTGAGAAATATCTTAGCTAATTATTCTGGCTAGACGAACATTTGTTAGAACTTGATAAATACGAGAAGAGAAATCAATTGTTATTGATAGATCGATGCCAATTATTTTGACTAGATCAATAAGTAGATAGAATTTGAAATCACAGTATTTCGTTGTTAAATCAAATTCTGATTCAAAGACTGAGAAGAACAACCTTTTATATAAAGGAAACATTTTAGGTCGTATATTCGATCGTTGCGCGCTGTTAAGTATTATGCATAATATAGGGTACAAGGAGTTGGCCGGCTCTAAGTACTTGCAGAGGGGTATGATTTAATCTTTATGGTTATCTGATACACCTGGGTATATCAAAGTCCAATCTTTGATAGTTACTCTAGAAGAGAAGTTCTAGATCTAGTGTGATCACTCAGCATAAATCTGAAAAACATTCCACTTTGCTATTGCGTAGAATTAATTCTTGATTATTCAATAGAATATCGTAGAAACTTTGAAAGCGTTGTACTCTTTCATTATCAGATTATTGCGTTGCCTAGAATACGAGAAGATTTGTTATTGAATAACGATTTGTTCAGCTATTTCAAAGTTCACCGAACTTTGGTTTCATTCTATCAAAATAGATAGTCTGTTCTTATTGATTCGTATACATTTATTGTATGTCTTAACTTGCGAGGCAAACTTGTTGCTCACCCTTGCTATAAATAAAACTTTTCAGCTAGGGACGAAGTTGCAGAAGGTGCTGCTAAGAAGAATAAGGGAAAATGCATAGTTATAAATTAGTTATGATGAACAATATTATTATGTTATATTGTATTGTAAACCCTTTTTGTATATCTAAAGGGGTATTTCTGTAATGTTAAGATTAGTGGACCTGGGACTTATGTATTAACAATATATGTTAATGACTTATGTATTACTATTCATATTTAAATGGGTAGTTAAATATTATTTATATTGTGGATCGTGAGCACCAAACTCGGGGGTCAGGTAACCCGGATTTGGGGGTGTCACAAGACTTCTACTGACTTCGGAGACATTCCTGAAGAACGTGAGGCTGAAATGATAGAATTTTTTGACAATTTCCCGAAGGAGGAATGAAACTATGGACTTCTTTCCAAGCAGGCGTGGTTATACGACCACAAATGTAAGTACGGATTTATTTTATGAATATTTGAAAATTGATGTGATATGGATTCTGATGTAAAACTGTTAATCTTCTGTAGTAACTTTGATTAAACCGTCGTCTTCGGAGGTGAAGGATTTGGAAGATTTTTTAGTTGGAAAGTCTGCAGAAACTGTTGCCGAAACTCCACAACAGGAAGCCCCCTCCGAAGACAACCCACCTATTGGAACACACACTACTGAAACACCCACTGTTGAACCTCAAACCCGTGAACCAGAAGATGATGAACCAATTCTTTCGGAAGAGGTCCTCCGACCTAGTCGAAAGAGGAGAGCCATCCGAAAACCCCGGCCAATTACAATACAATCAGATTCTGAATCCTTGCCAGAACCTGAATCAACCATCAATCCAACACCTACTCGAGGGAGTTTGTTGGATTTACCTGCAGACGATCGAAAGCAACTCCTTCGAGTTAAAAAATTAAGAACTAAAATCACCCCCCTGACCCCCGATAAGCTCAAAGTGTCTTCTTCGAAAGTTCTCCCCCTAGTAACCCCAGTGGAGACTCAAGCTGCTAATGAAGAAGAGCAAATTGATCCCACCGCGACACCATCTTGAAAGAGGAAACAACCATCTGACAGCCAACCAAGTTCGATATCTGTACCTTCGCCAGTTCGCAATCCCACTCCAGTCCTTTCCCCTTCCCCCGAAAATATATATACAGATCCTATACCATCCCCACCTCGGGAATAAACTGTGCCCTTCTTCTCAAGGCCTTCTATCGATGAGTTTAAGAACGATGCTATGGGGTCCCCAACTTTATGGCCCCAGTTCAATATCAATTTTCCCTTCCAATTATTCAATTCATTTGTCAAAGATACCGACGAGCATCGGTTCGGTAATAGTTCTATCATGGATTTGATCAAGGAGGGCATGAGCTATCACGCCAAGGTAAATAATCATTTATTTGTTCATTTGAAGTTATGCCTATCTCTTGTAGATTTAACTGACTATCTTCAGATTTCTATAGGCAAATGCCGTCTTCGGACGTCTTCTTCCTCGATACCAAGAAGTCGAAGCTGAAGAAGACGCGATTAGAAAAGAAAATATCATTCTGAAGTCAGCATTGGCCCGAGGGAGGAGTCAGCATGGAGATACTCTTTATACCAATGAGGGTCTTCGAGACTAAGGAAAATCTGAAGGCTTCCAATGACGAGCTGGGCTCGGTTAAGGAGGAGCTGAAGGTGGCTAAGGTTAGTGAGCAAAAATTGGCTGAAATAAATGTCAGTTTTGTTAAAGAGACCGAAGCTCTAAAGTCCAACAATGAAGAACTGGTTACAGCCAATCAAAGCTTGGTGACACAAGTCAATAATCTTCAGGTGGAGGCCCGTGAAGAAAAAGAAAAACATTCGTCTAAACGTCGGAAGCTTCGATATAAACTAAAAGCTTTAAAGGAGCGAAGTCCTCTTTTGACCGAAGAACTACGAAAGCAGATACAGACGGAATACCGAATGTCCGATGAGCTGAATGCAGAAATACTTCAGGTATACTCGGAAGGTTACGAAGTCTGTCGAGGTCGAGGGAAAGAAAAATTGGCGGCAGCTCAACTAGATCCGGCCCTGCTTGACTCCGCAGATGAAGATAATGCTTGAACATGATCTTGCTGTTTTTTGTTATTTTTGGAATTGTATAAAAAATTTTATTGTGAAAAACTTTTATATCTGTTTAAGTGAACTTGTTTAAGTATTAATGAAATTTTAATTTTCTTTATCATGACTTCTGCTTACTTCGTTTCTTGTCAATAATTCAGTATTAATGATCTTGAATGAACTTAACTGAGACTATGAATCAGATAAGGCATATAATAGTTAAGTTTAAGAAACGAAACGAACTGAATTTAATGAGCTGAACTGGATGACCCGAACTCAACACTTGAACAAAATAAAGTAGTGTATACTTATCGTTTCCGAAGTGTGAAGTAGATCGTGTATAGGATGAATTCGGCTGATCCTCCTTGCACCATTAAGATCTTGTTTACCACTCGGGGTAAAACAAGTATATAAAGACATTTGTTTACCACTCGAGGTAGAACAATTTTATAAGGACCATGGAATTTGTTCACCACTCGCGGTAGAACAAATTCATAAGGACACTCCTGACAAAAAGGCTACCATCGAATGGTCAGCGAGTCCGACCATACCTCCTTACTTCAGTGCATATTGATTTACCACTCGCGGTAAAAGTAATATTAAAAGGACCATGGAATTTGTTCACCACTCGCGGTAGAACAAGTTCATAAGGACACTCCTACCGAAAAGGCTACCATCGAATGGTCAGCGAGTCCACCCCGTCCTCCTTACACCGATGAAGTTTGCCTACCCCGAAGGGCCTGACAAATTCATAAGGACCACCTGCCAAAAAGGCTACCATCGAATGGTCAGCGAGTCCCCCCTGTCCTCCTTACTCCATTGTGAACTTAGGACCAATATGAAGAAGATCAATTGTGAAAAAGTGAATTTTTATTGATGATGAACCACCATTTACAGACTTCCGATAAACTGACTCATTCTCTACTGAAAGTATTTTCGAAGCCTGCCAGCATGCCAAGTGTTATTGATCTCGGATCCGTCTAATGCCTTTAACCGATAAGTCCCGGGCTTTGGTACTTCAATTACTTCATACGACCCTTCTTAGTTTGGCATTAGCTTTCCCATGTTCTGTGGCATAGATGCTTTGACTTCTCTGAGGACGAAGTCTCCCACTTCAAATCTGCGAAGCTTTACCCCCTTATTGTAATGCTTGGCTACCCTTCGTTAGTATTCTGCCAGCTTGATCAGAGCCACTTCTCTGACTTCTTCCAACAGATCTAAGTTGACCCTCAGTCCTTCTTCATTATAGATCTCTTTGAACTGACTAACCCGAAGACTTGGAGATCCAATCTCGACTGGGACTAAGGCATCGGTACCATAGGCCAATCTGAAAGGTGAATCCCCTGTTGTAGTCTTCGGTGTAGTTCGGTAAGCCCACAATACACTGAGCAGCTCCTTTGGCCATCTTCCTTTAGCTTCGTCCAGTCTGCGCTTGATCCCATTCAGAAGCGTTCTGTTGGTTACCTCAACCTGTCCATTTGACTGTGGATGAGCCACCGAAGTCTTTCTGTGCTGAACCCCCCAACTCTTTTAGAAATCCTTCAAATTTTGATCCCACAAACTGGTGCCCGTTGTCTGATATCACCACTTTAGGAATTTCGAAACGAAACACTACGGACTCCTTCATATACTTCAAACACTCTTGTTCCGTTATCAATCGAAGTGGCTTTGCTTTTACCCATTTGGTCATGTAATCGATTGCAGCTATGACAAAACTGACCTGACCTTTAGCTTTCGACAACGGACCCAATATATCTACCCCCCAGACAGCAAAGGGTATAGGAGATAAAATCGAGTATAGCTCTTCTGGTGGCTGATGTGGGATCGGACTGTTGAGTTGACACTTCTCACACTTCTTCACATACTCTGTAGCTTTCTTGAAGATCGTAGGCCAGTAGTACCCCTGTCGAAATACTTTATAAGCCAAAAACTTAGCAGCCATATGGTCACCGCAAATACCTTCGTGAACCTCCCGAAGAGCATACTCAGCCTCAGACGGAACCAGACACTTCAACAATGGTGATGAAAATTCCAATCGATAAAGGTCCCCATCAATAAGAACGAAGTTGGCACTCTTGTACTTGATCTTCTTTGCCAACATCTGATCCGAAGGAAGGACGCCATCTGCCAGATATTCAATGTACGGAGTCATCCAACAGTTAGATCGCTCAATACATATTACCGCTTCGTGCTGGATACTCGGCTGCTGCAAGACCTCCAAATAAACTGACGCATTGAAAACAACAACATCCGTAGTGGCCAGCTTCGACAATGCATCGGCAATAGAATTGTCGTTACGTTCTATGCCCTGAAACTCATAAGAGACCAAATATTGAAGCCGATCCTTCAACTCTGCCAAATATTTGATCATCCTCGTCCCACGAGCTTCCTAATCTCCCGACAGTTGCTTGACGACCAATTGAGAGTCACTGTAGATGATCAGCTTCTGAACTTCTAGACTTTTTGCTAATCGGACTCCTTCCAGCACTGCTTTATATTCAGCCTCGTTGTTCGTTGCTCTGAACCCAAATCTGATGGCTTGCTGCACCTTGAATCCCTCCGGACTTGTCAAAATAATCCCTGCCCCGTTGACATCCGGGGTAGAAGACCCATCTGCATACAGCGTCCATGAATTCTGACCGTGCTGAAGAACTGCAACTGCTCGATCGGACGTCTCTGCTTCTGGCAGCTCAGCATTTGCTTCGGAGAACGAATACTCCACCATGAAATCGGCCAAGGCTTGACCTTTGATAGCAGTTCGGGGATGATATTCAATAAAAAATTGGGATAATTCTATAGTCCACGCTGCTAATCTCATGAAACTTCTGGTTTTCTCATCACCTTCTTCAGTGGTTGATCCGTGTAGACAACTAGGAGCCGACCTTGAAAATATTGCCGAAGCTTTCAACTAGCAATTATCAAAGCGAAGACAAATTTTTCAATATTTGGGTACTTGGTTTCAACATCTCGTAGGACGTGACTGACATAATAAACCGAATGCTGCTTCCCACTGACCTCCCAAACCAGCACTGCTCCAACTGCCAACGAACCAGCTGCCAGATACAAATACAAAGTCTCCGCCGAAACAGGTTTCACCAATAAAAGAGCTGAAGACAGATATGTCTTTATGCCTTGGAAGGCGTCTTCACACTCCGAAGTCCACTTGAATGTCTTCGCATTCTTCGGTCCCTTCAGTGTTGTTGGTCGATTTCGCAATCAATGAATACGTACAAGTATACACGGTCAACAAGTAATAAAGTGAAAGTAGAGTATCGTTCCCACGAGTAATTATTTAATAAAAATCACCAAGTACTAATTATTAATCAAACTAATTTTATTTAAACAATCTCAAATCATGATTTTTCTAATTAAGAAAACTAAATTAACTAATTAAACTGAATTGCTTTATGACTGAATTCAGATAAATAAAGATTAAGACTTCAATATTCCCAATTATGAACTATAAATCAATTATCCAATTATCCCAATTATTATGCCTACTAAATTGTTAACAGGAATTCTCAAATGCCAAAAGTCTTTTTCCAAGTGATCAATTGACTTCTATTTAATCCAGATTAATCTTGCTATATTCCTATGCAAAATAATTGAATTAAACTCCTTTAATTCCAATTCCTTATGTGTTACATGCGGTGAACATATATTTCCATTCAATTCACAAACCTAACTATTCACCATGCAAATAACTAAGTCACATGTTATCATGTCCAGTTCTAACCCTAGAATTCCTCTTTCAATTCCTTCTAGAGTAACATGGTAATTACTGATCAGATAATTAATCAATAAGCTCAAGACAAGATAAACAATTCACTTTGACATAAATAATTGAAATAAATCAAATAACTAATTTATAGACATAAAAAGGTTTAATTGAAATCTTAATAAAAGAGTTAGTTCATAATTAATGAATTAAAACCAAGAATCCACAACTGAATAGACATTAAAGATAAAAGTATGATAAGAGAAGATAATAGAATCTATTGTCAGCAAATCTGATGCTCCCCTCTTGCTCCTGCTCTTGATCTTCAATGATCTCCAAGTTGCTTCAATCTCCAAAACTAATAAGAACTAGGGTTAATATCTAATCTAATGGAGTGTATCTCTAATCTAATCTATGTAATCTCTCCTTATTTTATGCCTTACATCATGTATTTATAGGTTACAAGTCCAATTTTTAGCTTAGGAACAAACCCAATCCAATTTGGAGTCAAAAAGGTGTCAAAATTCGCCTCAAAATGCGTCCAAGCTTGACCAGACTCTTCCCCAGCGCCCCAGCGCTGGGCATGGCGCTGCAACCCTGCTCCCTAGCGCCCCGGCGCTGGGCATAGGCCTAAAATGGGTGCCCCGACGCTGGTCCCTTTTTTGGAAATTTTCTGCTCTGACGTCTTTTGGGAAAATGGCCATAACTTTTTCGTCCGAACTTCGATTTTGATGATTCAAGATGTTCTAGAAAGAGGAGACGTAGATCTACAACTTTCATTCTTTAAGTTTTTCGAAATAAGGTCAGGAGCATTACTCAAATTGACTCTGAAGTGACTGCTGTGTAAATGGCAAGCCGAAAACGCGAATCTAGCCACCCCAAACGTCGATCCAAGTAACTTTTATCCCAATTCCTACAAAACAACGTAAAAAATGCATGAATAGACACAAACACTTAAAACCATCCAAAAGATTAAGCTCAGACGCACTCAATTCTGAGTATAAAACTCACTCATCAAGTGTGTCGAAGAATGGTAAGCATCTCTCTGCGGATTTGGACATGAACTTCCTCAAAGGTGCAATCCTACCAGTCAGACGTTGAACTTCTTTGAATGACTAAGGAGTCTTCATGTCTAGAATGGCCTGGATCTTTTCCGGATTGGCCTCGATGCCCCTTTGACTGACCAGGTAACCTAAGAACTTTCCTGCACCGAGTCCGAAGGTACACTTTTTAGGATTGAGCCTCAATTTGTGATGGCGGATTGTTTGAAAGCATTCCTCTAGATCATCCAAATGCTTCTGAACAATCATGCTTTTCACGATCATATCATCCACATACACCTCCATGTTCTTTCCTAGCTGCTTCTGGAAAACAAAGTTCATCATTCTCTGGTAAGTGGCTCAAGCATTTATCAGGCCGAAGGTCATCTTCTTATAGGTGTACACAGAACGGTGTGTGATGATTGCTGTCTTTGGAATGTCCTCTTTGCACATAGAAATTTGATGATAACCTGAAAAAGCATCCATAAAGCTTAGTAGTGTATACCCAGAAGTCGCATCAATAAGTTGATCAATGTGGGGTAGAGGATAGAAGTCCTTTGGACATACTTTGTTCAGGTCTGTGTAGTCGATGCAGACTCGCCATTTCTCATTCTGCTTCTGCACCAGTACTACATTTGCCATCCACTCCGGATAGTCGATCTCGAAAATGAAGACAACAGCTATCAGCTTCGCGATCTCCTCATCAATGGTCCTTTGACACTCAAGTGCAAAGATCCGCCTTTTCTGTCGAACTGGCTTCTTCGATGGATCTACATCCAGCCGATGTTCGGCAATCTTTCGGTTGATCCGAGGCATATCTTGTGGCTCCCATGCAAAGATGTCCGCATAGCAGCGAAAAAGTTCCACAAGGTTTGTCCGGAGGGGTTCCGGCAAACCTGATCCTATCTTCACTGTTTTATCTTCCTTCCCTATGACTAACTCGACCTCCTCCGTCTCCCCTGCAGGAATAACCAATGGCTCCGAACTACTTTCAGTGAAGGGCTCGATCTCAATCGCCATGGTTTGCTTCTGCTTGCTGACCCCTATTCCTGAGGAAATAACAGCGTTCCGATAACAGCGTCGGGCCAGATCCAAGTCCCCTGCCACCTCTCCAACTCTGTGTGCTGTTGGAAACTTGGTCTTAAAGTGAGGGATAGATGTCACTGCTTGGAGAGCAGTCAAGGTAGGTCGTCCCAATATGGCGTTGTAGGCCGAATCTACATGCACAATATAAAATTTACATGTTATTTCTACCTGTTTCGGAGCAGTGCCGAAGATGACTGGTAGCTCGATAGTTCCTGCTACTTTGACCGGATCGTTGCTAAAGCCATATAGGGGAGCCTCCTACCTAACCTCCATCTTTCGCCCATCGAGATGCATCCTTTGATAAGCGTGGGCATACAAAATATCCACCGAAGATCCGTTGTCTATCATCATGCATTTCACATCTACCGAACCCGCTTGTGCAGTGATCACCAATGCTCCTTCATGGGGTTCGATGGGTTCCGAAGGGTAATCCGCATCGGTGAAGGATATAACAGTCCTTGGAAACGGTCTGTCGATCTTCGGGGGAGCACCTGCCACGGACATGACAGAATCCATATATCCCCTCCTCTTCTTTCCCACCAGCTTCTCTACTGTCCCACCGGTTATTACATCAACGACGTGCCTTGGGGGCTGATTTGGAGGAGCCGTTTGAACTGTCTGAACGGTACGGTCAACATTCTGCTTCGCTTGTTGGTCCCTCCCGGCCACATAATGAACCAGCAAACCACTTTGAACCTTCCTCTCCACAAAATCTTTCAAATTACAACACTCATTAGTGTCGTGACCTGCAGCTTGATGATAGCAATAATATTTCCGAGCGTTGCCCTGTCCTAGTTTAAAGTTATCATGAGGTGGTTCAAAGAACGGCTGGCCCCTGATCTGATCCAGAATCACCGACCTATCCGTATTCAGTTTGGTGTAAACCTTATTCACCTTCTGGGCGGGAGCAAGTGGGGGATTATTTCCTTGTCGCCATGTGTTATTGTACTTCTTCGAGCTGCCCTCTGGCCGATCGTTATACCCTCCCACCTTTTTCTGATCGCCTTCAGCTTTAGGAATATCTACCTCCTTTATTCGGTCCGAAGAAGGACGTTTCAGGCTATTCATGGCCTCCTCCATCACAATATAGCCTTCTGCCTTATCAAAAGCTTCTGCCAAGCTCTTCGGATGGTGAAACATCAGCTTCTTCACCAACTTTTCGGACTTCACCAGATCTAGCCCGTTCTGAAACAAACCTACAGCTTGAAGATCATTAAGGTCGGACACCTAGCCAACTGCCTCCCTAAACCTCTTCACATACTGACCCAAAGTGTAACGCCCGAGAAAATCGAATTTTTATTACAATTAAATTTTTATTTGATTATGTGAATTAAATGAATTTAATTGAATTCTTTGTGAAGTAAACTATGTGAAGGTCGTTCTATGACCTAGAATGTGCTAATGTGGTTAGTATTCTGGCTACGTGGTAGAAATAGTTGTTTAGAATTTCCAAGACGATAATAATTATTTTCTGAGAAGTTTCCGTAAAAACACTATTCATCCGTTTCTGTCCGAGGAATTATTTTGAAATTCCGAGAACGCGTAATGATAGAATATCGTGATGAGATGGAATATCTGATAATATTTCATTTATGGCAAAAACGAAGTTTTCGCCTGCGGACTTAAAACCTAAGGGTTGAGTGTATCGATTTCTGAGAAGGAAATAATATGCGTAGAAGGAATGGTGTTAGGTTTTATTCAAGTGTTATACAACTGGTGGTGCTAGTTAGTACCTATGTATAATACGTTAAGTAAATACGAGGTACAATACGCTTATTGTACTTATGGTATACGAAAGGAATACGTGAATCATACGTGTAGAATACGATACGTATTATAGAATTAAGTTATGACTTAATGATTAATTCATTGAGTTGGGTTATAAGTTAGTCCAACTAATTGAAGGACTAAGCCCAATGAGTTAGGTGGGTTAAGTTAAAGTCAAGGCCCAATGTTTAATTAGTTAAGCCCAATTCATTAAAACCGAACCGTGGGTCGAATCGGTGGGTCACCCAATGGGTATAACCCATGGGGCAACCCATGGGATGTCACAAGAGGGGAGGTGGGCCAGCCACCTTGGTGTGCAAGCCAAGCATAAGGCTTGGTCACCAAGTATCTTACTTGGTGACCACACATAAATAGTAAGGAGGTGGGATTTAATGTCTAAATTGCCCTCCATTCTAAATTCTATAAATAGGAAGCTAGGTTGATTCATTTGAGATTTTTACCAAGACTCAACTTAGATTATTTAAGAGAGAAAAGAGAGCTACACTTGCAAGCATACACTTTGGAAGCTTATACTTATATTCTTCCAAGAGATCTCCAAGAGTTCTTAAGGTATAATCCTTATCTTTCATCTCCATTTCTTTTTGATTTGTCTTTTATATTGGAGAATCATAGAGGGATGGTATACGCCTTGTATAAGGGATTAAAGATGACTTACCATAGATTCAATCTCTATAAGTCATGAGGTTATAAAAATAATAAGGTTTGAAATAGTTTTGAACCATGAAAATATGGATAGTTGAGATTGATCGTTTATAAACGATTGGACTCTATCAATCCGTTAGTAATTGCATCTTGCTTGGTTAGGATGTAGATATGAAATCCATGGAGTATTCCATGTGATTTGGCTTAGAGAACATTACTAATGAAGTTATGGTGAATTTTACGAAAATAGACGTTAAACGTCGAAAACGTAAAAATTCCGGATTGGTAGTCGAAAGTTGCCGTGAGACTTGAAAATGTTGGTTTTCAATGTCAACACGTGAGATAGGGTGATTAAGAGTCGTGGGTTCGAGAATCGTCGGATTCCGACTTAAAACGAAGAAAACGAGCATTGAATGCTCATTAACGTTTACGAACGTATATAAAATGAACTCAATAGTGAATTATGAGTTAACGGATTCGAAAGTATTGAATTCTTATATGAACGCGTAAAGGATGTAATTCCTGACTTGTAGGAATTCGAATGGGTTAATTCGGATGTAAAACGAACAAATTAGGAAGCCGGGAGTTTCGTTAGAAAACCAAAACTGGTTTGTCAACTGATGCACAGGCTCGGCGCCGCAGCGCCAAAACCATTACAAAATGGTGGCGCCGCAGCGCCAGACTCGGCCGAGCCCTCTGGAAACTCGCGCCCCAGCACCAATGTGCCGCGTCCCAGCGCCAATGTTGTGCAGGTGCCGCGCCCCAGCGCCAAGGTGCCGCGCCGCAGCGCCGGCAGTAAGAAAAACTTGACCCAGTTATGCTTTAGACTTCAGTTAGTTAGGGATCAATCGGAGTTGAGTTTATATACTCAATGAATGTATAAAGACTAATCCTATACTACCTATACTAAGGTATATGGTATGAAACTTAGGAGTCTAATGTAAGTAAACAAAATATGTAAAATGAACGAAGTAATACTTTATTAATGAAGTTGAGTCCGGTTAATAAAACGTCCATAGAGAGATAAACTGGGACGAAGGGTAATAAGTCATGTTGACTTTAATAAAAATATTATGTTAACAAAGACATAGAAGAGAAAGAAGCTGGTAGGAACAACGTGGATAGTTGTTTGATAGCTAATTACGGTGTGCTATGTGAATATATCATGTAGATTCTGTAAAGGCTGTGGTCAGTCGAGTAAGTTATTTGAAGATGCTGAAAGGCAAGTTTTCTTAACGCTTGTCTAACTTCTAAGTTAGCCAAGTTTTATGTGATTCATTGAACTGAATTTCAAGCTTTGTTGTAAAAGAAATGGTCGATGCCAGATTTTAACTCGGCTAGACTATTCGTAAGATATAGATTGATGATTTTCCATATCATTCTATATAGAAATGTTAACGCTATCCTATGCCAAGTAATTGGTACGGATGTGAAGGTAAGGTTTGTCTATGAACAAACAAAAGTATTTTTCATCGATATTTTGACGGGCACGCGAGTTTGCCAAAAATATTAAACGTAAATACGTTTAATGAATGTAGTGTTGATCAACATAGAGTACTATAGGCTGATCACCTAGAAGTGCTCGTAAGTTATACGGATGAACGGCCTTAGTGCTGTGGACTCCTTTTCAAGTTTGAAAACTGAAATTTACTGTTCATGGTCTATCGACCGGTTCAGAATTCCTAATCTATTCTATACATTGGGAATTGATGTTATATACTGTTATGGTAGTATTGATTCATAATACTTCATAACTATTGTTCAGTTATGTTGGAATTGTTATATAATTCACGAATGTGGTATTTTTGTTATCCTTGATTAAACTTGCTGAGCTGTCATGCTCACTTTTTGCGTGAATTATATAACTGCAGTTAAAGGTGAACGTACTGAGAATGCCAAGAAAGATAAGGGCAAAGCTAAGATGGATGCTTAGGCATTGTGTAATAGTTTAGTAAGTTTGTATGTATTATACCTTATGAACAATGAACGATGTAACCGGTTTATGAACCTGGGAAGGATTATACTTTGATTTTAATAAGAATATAGTAATTACTCTCATTTTTTTGTATTTCAATGGAATGATGGTATGGATGTTAGTATAGTGGAGCACCATCTGTCGGGTTGGAAGATACCCGAATTTGGGGGCGTCACAGGTTGGTATCAAAGCCTTAGGTTATAAAACTTAAGGGGGAAAACCTTAGACTAATAACCTTGTACGGAAGGTAAAGTCCGAGAAATGAAATTCAAGTCTATTGAATTAAGAAGATATTGAGATAACTCAGTATCGAAAGAATTAAAAGATGAAAATTAATCTTAAAGATATTAAATGTGATTTGTGCTTATACTATTGTGTATTATGTACTAATCAACGTGTTATGTGTTTGTAGATGTCAACCGATAGCTTGATGTTTAGAAACGTGGAAATGATAAGTGAGGACTCAGTTAACCAAGTTGAGGTAGTACCAATGCCAGTGATGGAGGTGCCGATAGTTGTACTAGAAGACTCAGACATTGAGGAGTACATCTCCGAGGAGGAATACTCTGAGGAGACTATGGGATTAGCATCATACCTTAAGGAGATGCTAGATGTGGAGGAGGAAATGGAGGTGACATCGATTAACACGGTGTTACCTACTCTGGAGCCAGCATCTTTGGATGCAACTAGAGCACTGTATCTAGCGGTGTTGGATAGGAATGTGCACCTACGTACTCAGGTAGAGACACAGATTGAGGAGATAACTGCCCTATATGAGGCGAAAGAATCTGCAGAGGCAGACTTTGAGTCGGAGCACGATGAAAAAGTGCTTATGACTGATAAGGCTCATAGCTATAAGGATGAGGTCCTCGAGCTAAAGCAGAAACTGGTTGAGAAAGATCAGAAAATAGCTAGGATGCCATACATTCATGAATGCGCTCATGAGGATTTCAAGCTGAAAATTTCTTGTTATTCTATTGAGTCCGGGCTGACTCGACATACCATAAGTCGAGATATAGTGTCGATTCTGGCAAATCAGAAATATGAAAATGCCGTTTGACAGTGTTAGAAGGTCGCTAGAACTTTTTGTATATAAGTAGTGACGTAAAACCCTCTTTTGTATAATTAAGGGTAGTCTTTTAGCAAAACCCAACTTTTGTAGAAGGCAATCGCGGGATAGTATATGATAGCTTTTGGCTAAGGGAACATGATGTAAATAGTTTTGACTATGAAAGCATATTAATATAATGACGTTTTTATTTAACATGCTTATGTGGTATGAATGGTTGTTGTTAATTTAAAATGATAATCGAGTAATTAAATAGATAATAACGAAACTTTATTTATTTAATCAGAATTATGCCGCCAAGAAGGAGACAATGGAACCAAGAGGCCGAGTCTCATAATGAAAATCAAGGGGGTCCTAACAACCCTATGCAAGAGTTCGTTAATTTATTAACGACTGCATTTAACTAAGTGGGGGGTGGGATTCCTGTAGCTCCTGGGGTAGTAAGAACAACTACCTTTAAGGACTTTAAAAGTGTGGGTCCTCCCGAGTTTCGAGGAACGACGGATCCACTAGAAGCCCAAACATGGATTAGGAAAATTGAAAAGGCGTTTGTGATAACAAACGTAGGTGAGGCGCAAAAGACTTCTTTTGCGACTTACATGATGAAGGGAGAAGCCAACTACTGGTGGGAAGCTCACCAGGGTGGGGCTAGGGTAGAGGCTGTTACGTGGGAACAGTTTAAGAAGGTTTTCTTCGAGAACTATTTCCCTACTAGCATGCAGGGTAGGATGGAAATTAAGTTCCTAGAACTTAAGCAGGGGGATATGACTGTTCCCCAATATGCCGCCAAATTTAATGAGTTGGCAAGATTTGCTCCACATCAGGTGGATACGAAGGAAAGAAAGGCGCGCAGATTTGAGCAGGGCTTAAAACCTTGGCTCTATAGTAGGATATCGGTTTTCCAGAGTGCTTCCTATGGGACCATTCTAGAGAAGACGATAATAGCTGAAGGTGGTGGTGAGGCCTTGTCTCAGTACCACAAAGAGCGGAAGATTAAGAGTAAGATAGAAGGAAGTAATAAGGCTGAAGTTGCCAGCGGAAGCGGCAACATGCCAAAGAGGAAGGGTTTTAATCCCGGGAATACTGGGGTAAAACAGGGAGATCCCAAAAGGAGAATGGAAGCATGTAAGACATGTGGAAAATCTCACATGGGAGTCTGTTTAAAAGGGAAAGCAGTATGCTACAACTGTGGGCAGGAGGGACATTTGTCACCCAATTGTCCTAACCCTAAGAAGAATTAGGGGTGTTTTGTCTGTGGGTCAAAGGACCACATGGCAAGAAATTGCCCAAAGAAGGGTTTAGAGGGGAATAAGAGTTCTGGTAATGGTAAATTAGCCATTACTGGACCAACACCATTAGTGGGTAGACCCTCGGCTCGTACGTTTAATATGACTGTTCAAGATGCAGTTGCATCAACAGATGTGGTAGCAGGTATCATTCCGGTCAATGAGATAAATGCTTATGTGCTATTTGACTCGGGTGCCACTTGTTCTTTTATAGCATGTGAATTTGCTAAACGATTAGGGTTAATTCCTGAGAAGTTACCTATACCTTTAGACGTTAAGGTAGCAAACGAGGAGATAATCCCCATTGAACATATTCATAAGAACTGTTGCGTAGAAATTAGGGGAAATAAGTTATCGGTAGATTTGGTACCGATAAGGCTAAAAGAATTTGATGTAATTCTTGGTATGGATTGGTTGGTGAACCATGAGGCAATTATAGATTGCCATAGGAAAAGGGTAAACCTTCGGCTTTCTAAGAAAACCAAGGTAGTGTTTCTCGGTAGTAATTCACCGAGACACTCTTGTTGTCTGTCTATGGCACAAGCTAGGAAGATGTTAAGAAAAAGGTGTGTAGGTTATCTATGCCATGTGGTGGATACCCAAAGAGTGGGGACATCCTTAGATCAGATACCAGTTGTGTAAGAGTTCGTGGATGTATTTTCGGAGGAATTATCGGGTATTCCACCGGATAGGGAGGTAGAATTTGTAATTGATTTGTTACCGGGAACGACACCAGTTTCAAGGGCACCATATCGAATGGCGCCAGTTGAAATGAAGGAGTTAATGATTCAATTACAAGAACTGTTAGATAGGAAGTACAAGTGTGTCTCCTTGGGGAGCACCGGTGTTGTTTGTAAAGAAGAAGGATGGGTCGTTAAGACTTTGTATCGACTATCGAGAGTTGAACAAGTTAACGATTAAGAATAGGTACCCTTTGCCCAGGATCGATGATCTATTTGATTAGTTGAAATGGGCAAAGTATTTTTCTAAAATAGATTTGCGCACGGGGTATCATCAGTTGAAGGTGAGGAAGGAAGATATACCTAAGACCGCATTCAGAACTCGTTATGGTCACTACGAGTTTCTGGTAATGTCGTTTGGGTTGACTAATGCGCCAGCCGCATTTATGGATATGATGAACAGAGTGTTCAAACAATATTTGGACAAGTTTGTCGTAGTGTTCATTGACGATATTCTAGTCTATTCAAAGACGCTAGAAGATCATACGAAACATTTAAGAATAGTGTTGGAAACGCTAAGGAAGGAGAAGTTGTATGCGAAATTCACAAAGTGTGAATTTGGCTTGAGAGAGTGCAGTTTCTAGGGCATGTTATTGATAAGGATGGCATTTCCGTAGATCCGGCCAAAGTAGAAGCAATAAACGAATGGGAGCAACCGAAGACGCCGACTGAGATTCGGAGTTTTCTGGGGTTAGCAGGATACTTTAGAAGGTTCATTCCAGATTTTTCTAAATTAGCTACTCCGTTAACCAATCTGACACGAAAGTCAGTGAAGTATGTGTGGACTGAAAAATGTGAGAACAGTTTTCAGGAATTGAAGAAGAGATTAAGTGAGGCACCGGTATTGTCCTTACCAGACGATACTGAGAATTTTGTAGTGTATAGCGATGCTTCGCATAAAGGATTGGGTTGCGTGCTCATGCAGCATGGCAAGGTCATTGCGTATGCATCACGCCAATTGAATGATTATGAGAAGGTTTATCTTACTCATGACCTGGAATTGGCAGCTGTAGTTTTTGCCCTAAAGATATGGAGACATTATCTTTATGGTGAGAAATGTGAGATATACACGGACCACAAAAGTCTGAAATATATCTTCACACAGAGGGAGTTGAACATGAGACAGAGAAAGTGGCTAGAGTTAATAAAAGATTATAATTGTGATATTTTATATCATCCGAGAAAAGCAAATGTAGTAGCGGATGCGCTAAGTAGAAAGGATAGTGAGAAATTATCAATGTTAACAACTCAGAATGAGTTGGTAACAACAATGGCAAAAATGGAACTAGAAGTTAAGTTACCGGGGGAATCGGTAGAATTGTTATTTTCCATGGAAACCCAACCTACCATAGCGGAGCGGGTTAGGAGAGTACAACTGAGCAATGAGGGGTGCAAGCAGATACTGAATAAGATAGAAAACGAAGAAAAAACTGAGTATAACCTCGATAAGGAGGGATTACTTCGTTTTGAGGGAAGAATTTGGGTTCCTAATGATCCCGAATTAAAAGAAGAAATTATGATGGAGGCCCATAGTTCGAGGTACTCGATACATCCCGGTAGTACGAAGATGTATCAAGACCTTCATCGGAACTTTTGGTGGCCGAATATGAAGATGGAGATAGCAGAATATGTTAGTAAGTGCTTAACTTGTCAAAAAGTTAAGGCTGAACATCAACGACCGAGCGGGTTGTTACAACCGTTAGAAATTCCAGAGTGGAAGTGGGAGCACATCACGATGGATTTTGTGGTGGGACTTCCAACAACAAGAAAAGGATACAATGCTATTTGGGTGATAGTGGATCGATTAACGAAATCGGCTCATTTTCTACCAATAGGAATTAGGTATAACTTAGATCAGTTAGCTAAGCTGTATGTCAAGGAAATTATTTCCAGACATGGAGTGCCTGTGTCGATTGTGTCAGATCGTGATCCACGATTCACATCGAACTTTTGGAGAAGTTTGCAAGAACAAATGGGAACGCAGTTAAGATTAAGTACGGCGTATCATCCTCAGACGGATGGTCAGAGTGAGCGGACAATTCAAACGCTTGAAGATATGTTAAGATCTTGCGTTATGGATTTCAAAGGGAGTTGGGACGAATTTCTACCATTAGTAGAATTTTCGTACAACAATAGTTTTCACGCTAGTATAGGCATGCCGCCTTACGAAGCGTTGTATGGTAGGAAGTGCCGAACTCCATTGTGTTGGGATGGGGTGGGTGAACGTCAGATGTTGGGACCAGAAATGGTTCAGCAGACTGCGGGCATGGTAGAATTAATACGTGCTCGATTAGTTGCGGCTCAAGACCGGCAGAGGAAGTATGCAGATCCTCACAGAGAAAAAAGAGAATTCGATGTAGGATCTTTTGTTTTTCTGAAAGTATCACCTTGGAAGGGGAAAATACGTTTTGGAAAGAAAAGGAAGTTAAGTCCAAAGTTTGTAGGACCTTTTGAGATTTTAAAAAGGATAGGGGAGGTGGCTTACGTAGTAGCTTTACCTCTAGAAATGGAACACGTTCATAATGTGTTTCATGTGTCAGTGTTGCGTCCTTATAAACCGAACTATAAACACGTGATAGAGTATGAATCTATTCAGTTAGAGAAGGACTTGTCCTATGAGGAACTTTCAATTCAAATTATTGATAGGAAGGAACAAGTTTTAAGAAATAAGGTCATACCTTCAGTGAAGGTGTTATGGAGAAACCACAATGTTGAAGAAGCAACGTGGGAGCTCGAAAGTAAAATGAAGGAAGATTTTCCTCATTTGTTTATGTAATTATAAGCTAAGATTCTGGGGACAGAATCCTTATAAGGGGGAGAGAATGTAACGCCCGAGAAAATCGAATTTTTATTACAATTAAATTTTTATTTGATTATGTGAATTAAATGAATTTAATTGAATTCTTTGTGAAGTAAACTATGTGAAGGTCGTTCTATGACCTAGAATGTGCTAATGTGGTTAGTATTCTGGCTACGTGGTAGAAATAGTTGTTTGAAATTTTCAAGACGATAATAACTGTTTTCTGAGAAGTTTCCGTAAAAATACTATTCATCCGTTTCTGTCCGAGGAATTATTTTGAAATTTCGAGAAACGCGTAATGATAGAATATCATGATGAGATGGAATATCTGATAATATTTCATTTATGGCAAAAACGAAGTTTTCGCCTGCGGACTTAAAGCCTAAGGGTTGAGTGTATCGATTTCCGAGAAGGAAATAATATGCGTAGAAGGAATGGCGTTAGGTTTTATTCAAGTGTTATACAATTGGTGGTGCTGGTTAGTACCTATGTATAATACGTTAAGTAAATACGAGGTACAATACGCTTATTGTACTTATGGTATACGAAAGGAATACGTGAATCATACGTGTAGAATACGATACGTATTATAGAATTAAGTTATGACTTAATGATTAATTCATTGAGTTGGGTTATAAGTTAGTCCAACTAATTGAAGGACTAAGCCCAATGAGTTAGGTGGGTTAAGTCAAAGTCAAGGCCCAATGTTTAATTGGTTAAGCCCAATTCATTAAAACCGAACCGTGGGTCGAACCGGTGGGTCACCCAATGGGTATAACCCATGGGGCAACCCATGGGACGTCACAAGAGGGGAGGTGGGCCGGCCACCTTGGTGTGCAAGCCAAGCATAAGGCTTGGTCACCAAGTATCTTACTTGGTGACCACACATGAATAGTAAGGAGGTGGGATTTAATGTCTAAATTGCCCTCCATTCTAAATTCTATAAATAGGAAGCTAGGTTGATTCATTTGAGATTTTTACCAAGACTCAACTTAGATTATTTGAGAGAGAAAAGAGAGCTACACTTGCAAGCATACACTTTGGAAGCTTATACTTATATTCTTCCAAGAGATTTCCAAGAGTTCTTAAGGTATAATCCTTATCTTTCATCTCCATTTCTTTTTGATTTATCTTTTATATTGGAGAATCATAAAGGGATGGTATACGCCTTGTATAAGGGATTAAAGATGACTTACCATAGATTCAATCTCTATAAGTCATGAGGTTATAAAAATAATAAGGTTTGAAATAGTTTTGAACCATGAAAATATGGATAGTTGAGATTGATCGTTTATAAACGACTGGACTCTATCAATCCGTTAGTAATTGCATCTTGCTTGGTTAGGATGTAGATATGAAATCCATGGAGTATTCCATGTGATTTGGCTTAGAGAACATTAGTAATGAAGTTATGGCGAATTTTACGAAAATAGACGTTAAACGTCGAAAACGTAGAAATTCCGGATTGGTAGTCGAAAGTTGCCGCGAGACTTGAAAATGTTGGTTTTCAATGTCAACACGTGAGATAGGGTGATTAAGAGTCGTGGGTTCGAGAATCGTCGGATTCCGACTTAAAACGAAGAAAACGAGCATTGAACGCTCATTAACGTTTACGATCGTATATAAAATGAACTCAATAGTGAATTATAAGTTAATGGATTCGAAAGTGTTGAATTATTATATGAACGCGTAAAGGATGTAATTCCTGACTTGTAGGAATTCGAATGGGTCAATTCGGATGTAAAACGAACAAATTAGGAAGCCGGGAGTTTCGTTAGAAAACCAAAACTGGTTTGTCAACTGATGCACAGGCTCGGCGCCGCAGCGCCAAAACCATTACAAAATGGTGGCGCCGCAGCGCCAGACTCGGCCGAGCCCTCTGGAAACTCGCGCCCCAGCGCCAATGTGCCGCGTCCCAGCGCCAATGCTGTGCAAGTGCCGTGCCCCAGCGCCAAGGTGCCGCGCCGCAGCGCCAAGGTGCCGCGCCGCAGCGCCGGCAGTAAGAAAAACTTGACCTAGTTATGCTTTAGACTTCAGTTGGTTAGGGATCAATCAGAGTTGAGTTTATATACTCAATGAATGTATAAATACTAATCCTATACTACCTATACTAAGGTATATGGTATGAAACCTAGGAGTCTAATGTAAGTAAACAAAATATGTAAAATGAACGAAGTAATACTTTATTAATGAAGTTGAGTCCGGTTAATAAAACGTCCATAGAGAGATAAACCGGGACGAAGGGTAATAAGTCATGTTGACTTTAATAAAAATTTTATGTTAACAAAGACATAAAAGAGAAAGAAGCTGGTAGGAACAATGTGGATAGTTGTTTGATAGCTAATTACGGTGTGCTATGTGAATATATCATGTAGATTCTGTAAAGGCTGTGGTCAGTCGAGTAAGTTATTTGAAGACGCTGAAAGGCAAGTTTTCTTAACGCTTGTCTAACTTCTAAGTTAGCCAAGTTTTATGTGATTCATTGAACTGAATTTCAAGCTTTGTTGTAAAAGAAAGGGTCGATGCCAGATTTTAACTCGGCTAGACTATTCGTAAGATATAGATTGATGATTTTCCATATCATTCTATATAGAAATGTTAACGCTATCCTATGCCAAGTAATTGGTACGGATGTGAAGGTAAGGTTTGTCTATGAACAAACAAAAGTATTTTTCATCGATATTTCGATGGGCACGCGAGTTTGCCAAAAATATTAAACGTAAATACGTTTAATGAATGTAGTGTTGATCAACATAGAGTACTATAGGCTGATCACCTAGAAGTGCTCGTAAGTTATACGGATGAACGACCTTAGTGCTGTGGACTCCTTTTCAAGTATGAAAACTGAAATTTACTGTTCATGGTCTATCGACCGGTTCAGAATTCCTAATCTATTCTATACATTGGGAATTGATGTTATATACTGTTATGGTAGTATTGATTCATAATATTTCATAACTATTGTTCAGTTATGTTGGAATTGTTATATAATTCACGAATGTGGTATTTCTGTTATCCTTGATTAAACTTGCTAAGTTGTCATGCTCACTTCTTGCGTGAATTATATAACTGCAGTTAAAGGTGAACGTACTGAGAATTCCAAGAAAGATAAGGGCAAAGCTAAGATGGATGCTTAGGCATTGTGTAATAGTTTAGTAAGTTTGTATGTATTATACCTTATGAACAATGAACGATGTAACCGGTTTATGAACCTGGGAAGGATTATACTTTGATTTTAATAAGAATATAGTAATTACTCTCATTTTTTTGTATTTCAATGGAATGATGGTATGGATGTTAGTATAGTGGAGCACCATCTGTCGGGTTGGAAGATACCCGAATTTGGGGGCGTCACACAAAGACTCATTGGTGAACTGTCTAACCTGTGCTAAAGAACCTGTGGGCCTCCCCCTTCTTCGGTTACTCCCGAAACGAGTATGGAATTTGTTGCACAGCTCAGACCATGAAGACACTGAATTTGCCGGCAAAGTTCCCATCCACTGCCTCGCATCCTTCCTTAACGTTGTGACGAACGTATGGCACTTGGCAGCATCGGTAAAGTCATAATAATCCATCAGCCGGTCAAACGCCTGGCTATGGTCATAAAGGTCCCCAGACCCATCGTAACTCTCCATATGAGGCAACTTTTTGGTGGTATCTGCCTTCTCCTTAAGAATATCCGAGAAAAATGGGGACGCCTTCTTTCGCGGAGTGTCTTTCACCTGTTGAACCTCAGCTAATTGCTTTCAGAGCTCTTTCAATTCTTTAACCAGATACTCCACTCCTTCTAGTTGAGATGATGCTTCTTTCTCCGGCGACTCTTTCCTCCTCGGAATGGACTGACCTTCTCTAATGGGAACCAATGCCCTTGATGGGCTTCTGGACTTACTTCGGCGTGTGGCCCTGCCATCACGTTGAGAGTGCTCATGACGTTAATCTTTCCTTCTACTTCCTGGCACGATCTCCATCGACCTACTCCTCCGTCGGCCATCATCTCGGTCTTGAGAACCTATGACAATAAGTGCTCTCTTTGATTCTGCTGGAGTTCTGCTCCTCAATCTCCTTCGATCATGAAAACGGTCCTGAGACACATGTATATAATGTTCTGGCTCTTTCCCTCCTCGTCGTTGTACATCCTTATGCCTACTACGTCTCTCTGACTGGACATAAGTGGACGCCTCATCCTTTAGATCGGTCATCCGAAGCATCTGCACAGCTATATCTTCCCTTTGCTTTAGAAGAACCTCCAAAGCTTTATCCGCCTCTTCTGCCATCTTCGCCAACTTGACAGCTTTATCATCCCGATCACTTCGGTGATGGGTTCTAGGCGGAGAACCCCCCACTTTCCCTCGGCCGGGGTCTCGACCTTTATCATCAGTAAACACCAACCTCCGTCTGGCGCCACCATGAGCTCTCGAACGAGAACCCCTGGAAACATGCTTGGAAGCAGTGCTCTCACTCTCATGAACACTCTTTGAAGGACCCAGACGATCCTTAACAAAAATGTGTTGGACAGATGAGGGCTGTCCTTTAGGTGTGTCTGCTCTACTCCTCACCATCTTATCCGACGTAGAGCGAAAGAAAGTTGTGATTGAGAATTACAAGACACTAGAACCCCCTCCTTCTAGCGCCAATGTTAACGCCAAGATCCTTTGCCACGTCCCAATCACGTAAGACGTCTTGATCCTGCACAGTAAACACGATCAACACCACAAGCTTGACGACTTCGACCGTCGGGAGATAGCTCAGGCGTGTGAGTTAGTATTGGTGTTCACAAGGTTAATAATGGAGGATAAGATATCTAGTGTATTGAGATAGAGAAAAAATATCAGTTGTATGTATGCATACCTTTTCATGAAGTCTTCCTTGCTAGGTTATACTCTCTTACCCGGTTTACCGTGCCACCCACTACCATCTGACACAGCCCCCCACTCCTCAGTGATCTCTGCCGACTACATGCATGCTTTCACCTTTTTTCTCCACTGTGCATGCCGCCGGCCGACTATAATCCCATCCCATTAATGATCTGCAGACTTTTTGTCAACAGCCTTCCTTTTTCATCATTACAAGTCAAAGATAGAGATATTAAAAAATCTAGTGGGTCGACCCACTGATTTGACCCGGTCTTGTGAGGACCCAACATGACTAGGATGGTGACTAGGCCCAATAACTTAAAGACTCAATAATAAAGACCCAATAGACTAATTAAATAAGTAGGCCCAATCCATTCGGCCCAATATGAGAAATATCATGACCCAACAGCGACGATTTTGCAATTTTGTTATCATGAAGGTGGGACCCGCTATATGCAATTTTGCAATTTTGTAGGCAGGCGGCTATAAAAAATTGATTAGTACAAAATTCAGGCATCAAATATTATTACCAATAAGGTGGTCCACTGCTGCAAACACTGTAAACATTAAGAAGCAAAGTGCAAGCTGCATACCCTGACATGCCTGCAGGAACTATATCTAGAGACCCTCGAAGTATGTCATATGGTCTGAAAAAGTCTCCCCGTGTCGGATTTTGGTCACCGATCCATCTTCTTCAACCTACAAACCATCAAAGCCCAAGATTCTCACTACTTCGTTAAAATGGAGTATTTCCAAGGATGACATGAAATGTTGGGAAAAGTACGCCAAAAATAATCTATATCCCAGGAATTACTTTTCCGTCTTTGTGCAATTAAATATGAAATCAACAAAACCAATTATGAGAACAAAAATAATAAATAACCATCCACAAGCAAGTCACCAAATTTACGAGAAAAATCCTCTAAAATTAAGAGGTAAAAACCACGGGTCAAACTCCGAATCTCCACTATATCACTAATAATGGGCTTACAATAATCCTCTCAAGTTTTATGCCCTAAAACTTGAGGTTACACAATAAATTTAGAGAATACAATTTTACCTTTAATTAGGTTGAGAAACCTAATTAACTTCACCACTCAAAAACACCCTAAACAATAAAGTCTTCAAGCTTTCAATTTAACGGAGATGGCGGTAGATATCCACGAACAACAAACTGTAATTCTCTCAATTTATTATTTTGGTATCTTCTTACTACCAAGCTTATCTCATGTGTCAAATAAGACTCTCTCATAGCCTTATTTATAGTACTCTTCTTCATCCATTCCTATTATGGATTAGAAACAATTTATTCTCCTAATCAAATTAGGGATCACATCTCCTTGTCTTGGTCACCAACCAATCTAACAAGTAAATCCTTTTAAATTTTAACTTGGATTCCTTTCATGGAATCTCCAATTCTAATATTGCTTCCATTAACCCAATTTCTAATTGGATTAATATCAAGTAAACCCACTTACTTGCTCACAAAGAAAATCAATTTTTTTCTATCTTGGATTCTATCTCATGGGTGAGGACCCACACCCAACAATCTCCCCCTCCGAACCCATGAGAGGAGGGATCACCAACCACAACTCCTTACTCAGAGTTAATTCCAACAAAGTCTTGGCTCAACTCAAGCTTCTTGGAATTTTCAAATATCTTCATGTTCGGCTTTGTCTCATCGGCATGGTTCTCAATGGGAGGATATAACTCAAACTTGACAGATTTTTGCTTGCCAAATTCATTCACAACCGCTTTGTACACTGGCTGCGAGCTATCACTTTTCTTCTTCACTTTTGGTACCCATTTAAAGCAAAGAGCTTTTCTCTCGTGGTTCTCATGTAAGGCTTTTCTCCCATCTCGCATGGTTTTGTACCACACCTTTTTCTGCCTAACTCCCCCATCTTCAACACCTCTCACATGCGCCCGCATCGTATAAAAAGTGTCTACCTTCTTACCTCTAGTCACCACTAGAGACCCTTTGGTGAGCTTCCACTGAACTTCACCAAAGTAACTTTTATAACCATTCTCATCAAGCTTACCAGCAGAGATCAAATTAAAACAAATATCCGGAACATGTCTGACTTTTCTCAGCATCAACCTGCAACCACTGTTAGTTTCCAAACAAATATCTCCAATGCCTATAATCTTGGATGCACTTCCATTTCCCATCCGCACATGGCCAAAATCACCACTACTGTAGGATGTGAAGATTTCACCACGAGAAGTAGCATGGAACGAAGTACCTGAATCAATAATCCAATCATTAACATGGCACTTGGGTTTATCATCACAAACAATGGCTACATCAACGTCGGATAGATACGCAATCAAATCTTTATCCTCATCTTTTTCTTTAGACTGCTCCTTCTTAAAAAATCTGCACTCTCGTCTTATGTGACCCGGCTTCTGGCAGTGAAAATAAATTACTTCTTTTCTATCTCTTGACCTTCCCCTGAATTTGTCATCTTCAGGAGAGTTTCTCCCTTTATTTTTACCCCTACTCTGTGCGACAAAAACTTGTGACTCAGCGCTAATCACTATAGTATTTCTTCGCCTCTGTTCCTCATTAAACAAACTATCTTTGACTGTATCCATAGTCAGCTTACTATTAGGAGCGGAGTTACTCAACGATACAACCAACGTCTCCCAGCTATCAGACAAAGAGCTCAACAACAACAAAGCCTGCATCTCACCGTCAATTACCATCTTCATCGTACTCAACTGATTTATCAAACTCTGAAAATCACTCAAGTGTTCTGCAACGGAGTTTCCATTCTTGAATTTAGAATTCACAAGCTTCCTAATCAAAAAAGCTTTATTTTGCGCTGTCTTCCTTTCATACACGGACTCTAATTTCTGCCAGAGAGCATAGGCTTTAGTTTCCGTGGCAACATGATGAAACACATTTTGATCAATCCACGATCTGATCAGACCAATAGTCTTCCTGTTCATCTTGTTCCACTGCGCGTCACTCTTGTTTGTGGGCTTAACTCCATCGTTCTCAAGTGGCTCGTACAAATCCTTGCAGTAAAGCAAATCCTTCATTCTTGGCTTCCAAATTGCATAATTTGTAGCCTTGACCTGCTGTCCAATCCACCATTTAATTCGCACAAGAAAACCACAAAAATAACCAAGTTCTGATACCACTGTTGGAAAAAGTACGCCAAAAATAATCTATATCCCAGGAATTATTTTTTCGTCTTTGTGCAATTAAATATGAAATCAACAAAACCAATTATGAGAACAAAAATATCAAATAACCATCCATAAGCAAGACACCAAATTTACGTGGAAAACCCTCTAAAATTAAGAGGTAAAAATCACGGGTCAAACTCCGAATTTTCACTATATCACTAATAATGGGCTTACAATAATCCTCTCAAGTTTTATGCCCTAAAATTTGAGGTTACACAATAAATTTAGAGAATACAATTTTACCTTTAATTAGGTTGAGAAACCTAATTAACTTCACCACTCAAAAACACCCTAAACAATAAAGTCTTCAAGCTTTCAATTGAACGGAGATGGCTGTAGATATCCACGAACAACAAACAGTAATTCTCTCAATTTATTCTTTTGGTATCTTCTTACTACCAAGCTTATATCATGTGTCAAATAAGACTCCCTCATAACCTTATTTATAGTACTCTTCTTAATCCATTCCTATTATGGATTAGAAATAATTTATTCTCCTAATCAAATTAGGGATCACATCTCCTTGTCTTGGTCACCAACCAATCTAACAAGTAAATCCTTTTAAATTTTAACTTGGGTTCCTTTCATGGAATCTCCAATTCTAATATTGCTTCCATTAACCCAATTTCTAATTGGATTAATATCAAGTAAACCCACTTATTTGCTCACAAAGAAAATCAATTCTTTTCTATCTTGGATTCTATCTCATGGGTGAGGACCCACACCCAACATGAAAAACATACAAGCATGCAGAAACTTTCCACTAAACAAATGTTTGTGAATACAAGGATAAATGGATAATGCAACACGAGACCAAAACAATTATTGGGAAGAAAGAGAGGTCTAAACGACTAAACCCTTGGAATATGAATATTTTAGAATAATGTCCTCATTGTCATTCGAAACCAATCTAAAGCCTAGAAGATAGGAATTTGTTTTCAAGTGGGGGAAAGATGAAAAGGAAAAAAAGAACACCAATGCAGGATTACCTAATAAAAGGAATATAACAATATAACTTTGTAAGCAGAAATCACTAGCCATAGTCTTGGCTCGGGTGGTGACAGGGTTTGTATTATTATCTACGTTTATGTTCAAATCTATCAACAAACCACTCCCCCACCTCCCGAAGAAGAAGAAAAAAAAAGCAAAATATATTTAAAACTTTCAAATCACACACCCAGTATTCAGGGGGGCGCATCTTGAGATTGTAAGTTGATGCCATGCTCATGCAGTAAGCACCTGCATCATGAACTACCAGCCCAGCACCCTGAGAAAATCAGTTACCAATCATTGACATATACTTGAGGAGAAAAATTGTTCTCACCATCCCCATTAAAAAAACTATAACATTACCCTAGCTGGAGTAGGAAGCTCCCTATCCTTTCCCAAGAAATCTGCTGACTCACAGACTGGACCCACCACATCAAAAGTAGAAACCTCGGGTAATAGAAATCTTACTTGATAAGCATCACAGAGACTAGGACGGATGAGTTCTGCCATGCTACCATCACTCACAACGAAATTTTTGGCACCATTAGTTTTTACTCCAGTGACTCGGTTAACCAAACAGCAAGTATTTGCAATAAGTGATCTCCCAGGTTCAATGATGAGATTGAGATTCCGAGAAAGAACTAACTCCCTAACCTACAACAACCACAATGAAGTATGGATTTATCAGTGAATATGAATGTCTTTGCTTTTACATATTCAAAGTATATTCCGCTGTCCTTGTAGCATCTTTTCAGATGTGAAGTGAAGTGAAGATATATTTTTTTGATACTGCAGCTTGACTACTTAAATAGCTAAACCTTTGTGATGGACCATCTCTACCAGTCACTTAAATACCTACTTTTTACCTATCAAAAAAAAAACAAAGCTAAACATGTACAGTGATGGTGCCCCCAAAGAGTTCATGCAATTACATGTGTCGATAAGAATCGTGTTACTTACAGTGTCAATAAGATCCCTGGGCGTGGGAAGTTTAGCTCCAGTATGATAATAATCAATCCCTAGACCACCTCCAATATTTAGGTAATCAATTTCAAACCCTTGGGCTCGAATTTGATCAATGTAGTTCACCATAAGGACTGCAGCATCTCTGAAAATATCTACCTGATAAAAAAAATAAAAGATGACACCTTTAGTACTAGAAAATAATATTTTATTCATCATAAGTTGATTGTATAATTGAAGATATATGGAAACATCAATTATGATCAGAGATGAAGGAAGAAACAGAATAATTAATTGACACTGTAAAATGCATAAATGAAGGGAAAAGAAGAAGAAACAAAAGATCAAATACAAGCACAATAAAAATAAATTATAACATGGGTGGAGAATGAATGAAGAGTAATTCAGAAACAACATCCATGATTAAGAACGGATGACATACTACTGAAACAAAGTTTAATTTTTCGATAGGTGAAATTATATATACAAAAGCAACCGTGCCCCCCCCGCCCCGCCCCGCCCCACCCCTCCCCCAAAAAAAAATAAAAAAAATAAAGAAAATCCACAAATATGAGCATGAAAAATCGTTTCACAACCATTAACTAAGTCCCTCAATCAACAATGTAATTCTGTGTATATGCACACCTAGAGGGGGGGGTGAATAGGTGTTTAAGCTAAAAGTGATAAACGATGAAAACTTTTTGAAATTTTCTGCAACAGGTATAATTCAGACAGCTACGCCTGTCTGCTTTAGTGTCTGCTTTAGTTTATGTTCTTCGTTTCTTATTATCAGACAGCTAGACCTGTCTGCTTTAGTGTATGGATTAGTGGCGTGAATAACAAAAAGTGCAGAACGTGAATGACAATTAAAGAGATAAACAGAAGTAAAAATTACACCAAGATTTTTACGTGGTTCAGCCCCTATCCTCTAATCTAGTGGCCTAATCCACGTCCAATCCCAACTAGGATTGGAGACTCTTTTTATTAAACTTAATATTCAATTAAATACAATAAAAAGAACTCCCTGTTTCGAAGAAGCCTTCTACTGATGGACACCTCTGCCCCCTTTGCACCTCTGCAACCTTTCTTACCACTAAGACCTTTGCACCTCTGCAACCTTGAAAGCTCTCTTTGAACAGACCCTATCCACTACTGGATCGATCAAGCCAAGCAAGCTTAGAAATTTGAATATAATAGAAGAAATTACAATAGACTTTTTATTTTCCAGCCACAAAGAATTATAAACAGTACAATGAATAGCTGGAAATAAATAATAAAAGCTCTCAATAGGATTCTTCTCTGTATAACAACGTGAATTAGCTTCTTGTCTCCATCCTACTTAGCCGTGAGATAAGACTATATATAAAGAGAGACCCAATGGCTATAAAATAATTGTTAGCAAGACATCATATGATTTAAATCCCATAGCAAGAAATCAGATGATTTAAATCCCATAATATTAGCTACTAATATTGACCAACGGTTATGAACATAAGATAGACTAGGAAACTCATATCAAAGTTGTATACCCCATGATATTAGCAATTAAAGAGTCCAACAGATTTGGTAAATCAATGATATATTTTCAAGTCAAACCAAAACACCTTAAATAAAGGAACAAGGAGATAAGATAAGATGAGACTCACCAACTCTAAACAACTTCAGTAAGACTCCTTTCTCAATTAGAATACAAAGTACCACTAACAGTTATGGGTCCCACTAAGCAAGAGTATATCCTTAAATAAATTATAGTACCCACGAAATACTCTGTATAATAGATGAAGGAAATTTGAGCCAGCTGGAATAATATATATAAACCCATCTAATAATATTTGATAGCATTAAAAATTATAAATACCAATATTCCTTAATAAACTCAAATTCAAATCATCCTTAATAAACTCCAAATCAAATCTTCCTTAATAAACTCCAAATCAAATCTTCCTTAATTTCCAACGGAAGGAAATCAACAATAACATATATAAACCCATCTAATAATATTTGATAGCATTAAAAATTATAAATACCAATATTCCTTAATAAACTCAAATTCAAATCATCCTTAATAAACTCCAAATCAAATCTTCCTTAATAAACTCCAAATCAAATCTTCCTTAATTTCCAACGGAAGGAAATCAACAAGCGTTCATGTAATAACCATAACACATGCATATTAATAATAATATTATAACAAACCATAAACCATGCACATGTCTAATATACTTAAATTAGTCATCATTCAAAACATCATAAATTCAAAAACCAACAAACAATATCCCCGAGCAGAAATCAATCTAAGAGAAAGTAAACAGACCGTGTAAAGGTCCACTTAGGGATTAAATAAGACTAAAAAGGAGAAATCATGCTCCTCTAATAGTGTAAGCACTGTAACAGGCATGACTTCAAGTAACTCAATGGTAACCAGATAACACAACAACTCATGACCATAGAAAAGTATACAATTATCTTGCAATAAGGAAGGATATGCAAGTGATGCTTAATGGCAGAAGTTCAAGTTCCTTGATGCCTGGCAAATGAACAGATTCAATCCTTGCTTATTCAAAGCTCATTTCATCTAACTATAACCATGCAAGGAGATAGTAAAAACTGATGGAAAGAAAGCAGAGTTCAGTCAGACTACCTTGGTAATGGTAGACCCAAGATGGCAATGAGCCCCAACAAGCTTCAATTCATTAGGATGTGCCTTCACAGCATCTAGAAACCATTGTAGTTTCTCATTTCTAATACCAAATTTGGAGCTCTTGTTTCCCGTGGCAACGTAGGGATGGACCTAACAAAATGTTATACAAATGCAGTTATTCTGACGCTGACAATTACAACAATGAGAAATTGATGTTTTGGCTAAACTTCTGAGGAAAATAAAATAACTTAAAAAATCAAAAATGTTAGCAAGAAGTAGGAAAATGTAGTCAAATTGTGAGGCCGAACGTTATCATCCTCATTAACTAACTGAACAACATTTAATTTTTATCCTAACTGTGGCGAGGTTTTAGAGGAGACTGATTGTCCAAGTCTCCAAGGTAGAATTGGTAGTGTGAAGATGGTGGAGGAAGAAAACCTAGTGTTAAAGGAGAGGTTTGTTAATATTAATGCTAATATACGTTTCATGCACTACTAGTGGCATTGTGGCAAAGGTGATGGTAGTGGCAGGTTGCAAGTACTGTGACATTGCTGGATTTACATACACAGTGTTTTGACCTTTAAAATGGACAGATTGTGTCCAATTCTCGTGTTTGAGAGTTTTAAAGGGAAGCAAAAGGAAATAAAATAAAAGTTGGTCATTTTCTTTCCAAAGTTTTATGGACAGATTTGGACGGAAACTAAACAACATAAGCTAATATTTTGTATTCCTTATACCACCACTTATTTACAAACATAACAAGATTTACAAAGGGTAAAGTGGTAATCTAACTTTAAATCATTAGTTTTCTTTCCTTTTCTTTTATCAACTCACAAATAAAACTTATAAGTTTTCTATTCTTCATTACCGTTCTTATTTTTTTTGTCCAAAACTCAAAAACATAGCATAAAGGTGACTTGAGAATGCATGACAAAACCAAAGTCGGAACTCAGAGTGCCTTCATCAAAGTATTACAAAAGACACCGGTGCTTACTAGTTTTTAAATTTTGCTTTGATATACTGGTCCATTTTTAATTTTTTTGGAAGGGTCAAATGGCAGTATGTCCCCTTGTTCTCTAATGAAGGCAAATTTGACAGAACCTAAACAATGACCACGTCTAGTGATTTTATCACAAAATCATTAAACTTTATTAACATAGTCCCTATCATCTAGTACATTAGACTTGCCAAGATTAATAAACAGGCTTAATTTTTTTTTAATTGTAACATATTATTTGTTTCATACTTATGCAACCAAATCACAAGAATTATTCGTTATAATTAGCAACATAAGCCTCTATATGTAACAGCCGCTTACCCGAGGGTCCACATCTGGATTAATTCGAAGGAGTACATTGACCTTCTTCCCAGAAATTCTTGCAGCTGATACAATATTATCCAAATCAAATTCACTATCAACATTGACAAAGACACCTTCTTGGGCAGCCAGCACCAGATCCTCCAAAAGCTTTCCATTTCCATTGAAGATACACCTGTTTTCCAAAGCTAAGGGTGTTATGCTTTTAAAAAAATCATGGAAAATACACTAGAAACAGTAAGGAAATAAATTCCTGCAAACCGGTAAAATTTTGTTTTGTATGGAAACTCCATTTGAAGAAAGTAGAGTGTAAGCTTATTTTAGTTCAAGGGAGGAACTTTTTAATTATTCATTGCTTTTATATGAAATTCTTGTCATTCTCTAAATAGTACAAATAATTATATAGGAATTACATATCATTTTCCATGGTATCCAAAATTTGTGACTGCAAAAAGCATTCATTCAAAAATGCATAAAAAGTTATTTTGATCCTGTTAATTTACTGGATGGTTATTTTGATCCTAACATAGAACGATTAATGCATCCTAACAAAATATTATACCCTCTGTCCCAATTTAAATAAGCTGGTTTGACAGGCACATAGTTTCAGAAGATAGTTTTAGTCTTTTAGAAAGGGTATAATGAGTGCTTTACTTTTCTTACAACCATTTCTAACATTGGATAGAGAGATAATAAATAAATGAATGATTAGGAAAGAATGAGTAACTTGGGCATTCCAAAAATAAAAGGAGCACGAAGGGAGTACCAAGTACTAACTAGAATGAGCAGTGGCCTACGTTTGTAGGCTCCAATAAAAACAGAAATGAGATAAAATGCAGAGCACCTCCTGACCCACGGCCCCCACCCCAACAACCAAGGAAAAATTCTCTTCTTCCCCCGAGTGGATTTACAGAAACCCAAATACATTCCAAACAACCTTTTCCGATAACAAAAAATAAGCCTGAAAACACTTTCTCATCATCAGAACTCACTCATACACAACCAAAGAGTATAGACAAGTAAAACTTTAACCAAAGCCCTTCTTGAACTGTTCCAATTTTTTTGTACACAAACATTATGGCAAAACATAAGAGTTATACTACAAATTTAATTCTCAAAATCTCCACTGGTTTAAAGAATAAAAAAAATACAATCTTGACAAAACGATAGTTAAATTCCATTACAAAGCTAAGGTGCACTTTGACAAACACACACATGCATATGTATGTACAGCCATAATTTAGTAAAAAAATTGACCATAACCGATCTCAATTTCTAGTTAAGTAAAAGAGCTGTGGTACAATTATTTCTTACATTTCTATGGTTCAATGAATACTAAATATGCTATTTTCCCTGTTCATCTGAGTACTTAGAAAAATGCAATCTTGACTACAAAATAATTAAAATTTCAAATATAAACTAAAGTATAGATGGACTACAAAATAGTTAAAATTTCTAATATAAACTAAAGTACATTATATTGTTTCTTACTTGGTAGGATCGAATCCAGCTCGAAGTGCCAATCTGAGCTCATTGCCACTCACCAAGACAGCCCCACAACCCAATATCCTCAAATGCTCTAAAATCTTGAAATTGTTATTAGCTTTAATTGCATACCCAATAATCGAATTTAAACCCTCCAAAGCCTCACTATAAGCCTCAACATTCATCGTGATTTGGGGCTTGCTGTAAAGATAAAAGGGCCTTCTATCAACTGTTTCCATGACATCTTGAACCTTAAGACCCTCACAGTACAAATACCCATCTTCAGATTTTTGATTCAAAAACCCAAAAGTTTCAGCATTGTTTCACCAAATCTGAAAATAAAAATAAAAACAGTTAACCAAACTTTAACCAACCCAAATAAATAAAAACAATGCGTCAAATAATATATATATAACAAGCTATCTTATATTAATATATTTCCAATTATAACAAGCTATATATAATATATTTCCAATTCTATACTAGCTTGGAATAGTTCTTGGAACTTCTCCCAAGACATTTTCAGTGCAGCAGGTTGAGTACGCTTTACCGATTCCCACCAGTAATCAGCTTCTCCTCACAACATAAAGGTGGCAAAGGGAACCTTTTGCTCCTCGGAGCATCCCAAGACATCAAATATCTTAGTGATCTGTTTTATCCACGTCTCCACCTTAAGTGGTATTGGCTCTCCAATAAACTCCGGTGGTCCCAGCTCCAGCTCCTTGAACTGCTTAGCGGTGACCATCCAAGAGTTGCCAGTGTTTTCACCTGCATTTTGAACAGGAGTCTCTCTTGCCTGATGTTGTACAAATTGCAGAAATTCCTAAACATTCCGTCGTTCGCCATTTGGTCGGTGTTGTTGTTTGCATGAGGATTGTTGCCTTCCTGATGCACATTTTCTTGGTTATTGATCGTTAGTGATTCAACGGTCTCATGTGCTCCATTGCTATTTTCAACATTCTCAGATGTCATTTTCAAATACTGCAACAAAACAAGGGTTAATTGACATGCCACATATTATCCCTATACTCTGACCGACCAATTAAATACCAAATAAACTTAGGTAGGTCATACTAGCGAAGGAATTCCTCGTCTCTCCCTTCCTAGTTCTTATCTCACATCTCAGCCAGGGATCATATCCCTAAGCTTTGATACCAACTGTGACACCCCCAAAATAGGTATACATCACCCATCTTGAGTCGCCAAATACATGATACAGAATTTAAATACAAACTTCATTGATACAGTACGACAAAACGTAGCTGAGTGTTTCAACACGGATAATGTCTCGTAGATAGTATACAAACTCAAATAAAGTCCTCATTATAATTATTATCATACTATTTCACATAATAGTGAGGACTACTATAGCCATCTATCTGGACCGTCACTCTGTTCCCCGACTAGTCCTAGCTATATTCTCATTACCTGAAGAGAACAATGAAAGCAAAGGGTGAGCTCAACTAGCCCAGTAAAGAATATTATGACTAAGACAATGCAGAATAAATTATCGTTAGGCTTCAACAATGTTAAACTGATAGAATATATAATATACAACAAGTTTAACTGCAGCGGAACATACAATCCATTAAAAGAGTCAAGTAAAGCATGATATTTACTATCTTCTACGATTTAAAAGTTTATTATCAATTTTATCGCTGAGACTCAGTTTAACAAATAATCCACATTACTGAATTATTCATGCACTACGGGCCAATGATATTCATTAATATTACCAATGGCCATGATCGTGCCAACAACTGTCCATCAATGCACTACGGCTAATGAGTACTTTTACCACATCACTTGTAACATTACGGGTCATGATTATACCGAATGATCCATGGTCATAATCGTACCAATCAACAGTCCATCTATGCACTACGGGCCAAAGATGACTTTCAAAATAATATAAATATGAGGATGATGACAATGATATAAGAATTCAATAAAACAAGTTCAAGGATAAATTTTTAAAAATTTATAATTTAATTTATCCAGAAATCAATAACGTCCAAATTGTCAACATGATACTGCTTTGTGGAGTAAAATTCAAGAATAATATTGTACCAAAAATAATTTGGATGGAAAAGAAATCAATTTTTATCATGAATAGTATCCCGGGTGAATAGTACCCGAGTGAATAGTACTTCGGGAATAGTAACCCATGAATAGTACTTTGGCACGAAAAGGTTAAAAATTATCAAGAATATGACACCCCTAAATCCTGGTACTTCCTGGTACTTCATTTCCTCAAAATTTGGTGTTCACTTAATCAAAACATTAATTTCTAACTACCCAATCATAATAAAATTAAATAATAAAAAACCTGCCCATACAGGATTAAACTTAAATAAAAATATCCCAGGTTATCTAACCTTTAATTACAAACATTCAAATGCGGAATTTAAAATTTATTACATCACATCATATTTAAAAATCTATTATCATAATGATAAAAATAAAATTACAAGTCTTCATCACTTGTACACTTTTTCCTTTCCTTTAGTAGACGAAGGTTCACCTACCTTCTCTTCTTTAACTGCAATGAGTTTATAAATATGCAAGAGTGAGCAAAACAATTGCTCACTGGATATAATATGGAATCAACAGAAGTATAACAATAATAACTGTCGAAATAGGCTCATCAAAAGTGAATAGTACTCTATCAATAATAATCAGAAACTGAAATCCCAAAATATGGAAAATATACATTACTGAGGGTCGTAAGACCATGAACTACGTCCACAGTTGCAAGTAATCTTTCAACTCCAACTTTAACAGTCATAAGGCTATAAGGACCTCGTACTTAGGGGGATCAGCCCTTCGTACAATGTATTGTGCGCAAACATTTTAACGCTATTCGTAAGTTAACCCCTAATCATAACACTAGGGTTGTTCATCTCAGTATTCAGAGTACAAGTCCGCACCAAAGGAAGTTTGGTTTGGATAAGCTTTCAAGGTAATTTGGAATTCAACGAACATCAACTAAGGAGTAGTTGAATAAAACCAATAACACTATACTATAGAATAATCGTGATTGAATCAATCATAGTAGACTAAAGTCATGCTTTTAGGAATAATCTAATAGCATACAATTTGAATAACTATAGCATACCTTGCTTGAACAATACTAAGCCAAAGTTAATTAGAATTGAACACTAAGCATGCACGGCAATTTGAACGATAGAAACGATCGACATCAGTATATATAATTGTGCATGCTAAACAACAAGTTAAATACAAGAATAACTTGCCCCAGAATAACTTACATCATTATATTGTAATCGAATTGAAAACAGTAATTGAATTAACAAGATAATAGATTAGAAAACTTGTTCAATTATAAAAATAGAGTTAAAGAACTTGCCTTGCACGTAGATTAAACCGAATCAATACGAATCACAATATCCTATAAACATATGTCATCATGACATAGTTAGCCATTACCACTTTACAAACATAACTAAGTACATTCATCATTTAAAATTGGATTTTTAATCACATAACCAAGTTATAACACAAGTTAGTCTTTAATAACATAATTATTCATAGTATAGAAATACTAAAATCAACATTTTACAGTCCTACTATCATCACATAATGTTTCTTAAAATTTCATGTACAAGAAGTACACTGTCAGACCATTTTGCTAACTCGCGCTGCGGCGCCACAGTTTACACTGTGGTTCGCGCTGCGGCGTGAGTCACATGCCATTGATTGGCGTTGTGGCGCGAGATTTATAATGCTGGGCCGCGCTGCGGCTCCAGACTCCAGAATCTGGCGACCAAACTCGGCAACAGTATGAACAAAAGTCAAATTGGCCTAAAAGCTCCAATCTAATAGACTGATTAACATGTAATTTACATATAGACTTCATGTAAACATATTGTGAATACTTCTACCATGTTTCTACCCATAAAATAACATAAACATCAAATATACAACACCCAATTTCAATGTTTTTGGCAAAAATCCATTTTTTTGATGTTTTCAATGGAAATCGACACTGTGATTTTGTTTTTCAATCAAAGCAGTAATTTCAAAACACCATGGTTATGATTATACATGCTCTATCGAATTCAATAGTCAATATATATATTAACAATTAACCAAACCTTAATTTGATTTTTAAACCAAACCATACTCATATATTTTTTATAAGAACACTCTGTAATATATTTTCTTCCACAAAAACACATACTTACATGAATTCATTGATTATAATCATACATAAACTCATGAAATAACCTTATAATCAATAATCATACAAAACTATATACATAACAACAATTTATCTTTTATAAAAATTTCACAGAGAACTTTTTGAGAAGAGGAAAACTAAACTTTTAAAGAAAAAGGTTAAGCTCCTACCTTTGATTAAGAAGATGATGGCTACTTTTGATTATCAATTTCTTTTCTCCAATTTCTTTCTCAAACCTGTTAGAAATCACCCACTCTCTAGAGTTTTTCTCAATTCTATCTTGTTTTCTCTCTGTTTCTTCAACTGAGCTTTTCTCCCAACTCAATTCTAACTTACGTAATAAAAATATAACGTATATAGTAATAATTATATAATATAACTCTAGATATAATGATATCAGTTATATAAGTTTTGAAAATTAAAAGCTATAAGGCTTGTTTGGTTAAATAACTAAAAATAACCCATTAATCCTTATGCCTTGTTTGGTAAAACATAATTAGATAAAAGACTTAATAGGCATTAGGCCTTGCTTGGCAAAACTGAATTAAACTCCCTTAATTTATTTTAGTAACTCCATTATAGCAAGGTTATTTGTCACACATTAATTTAATTAAATTTATCAATTACAATATTAATCTATTAAATTACTTTAACATATAAATTATTATCAAAAACTATAATTTCTTTATAATTATAATTTTATTTAACCAACTAACACTTTATTTTAAATCACAATTCCAATTAGAAATTATAATTCATTTAATCATTATTAGTTCTCTAACTTAATTATTAAATTAAATTAGTATATAAACTCATAACAATTAATTTTCTTAGCTCCTTAATTATTTATTCAACAAATAATTAACTAAATCACATCAACTCAAATTGCCATTAAATACCTATATAATTAAATAAATATTTAATATTGCAAATAAATATTTAGTATTTAATATTTAATTATTTATTCAACAAATAATTAACTAAACCTCATCAACTCAAATTGAACACTTGTTTATTCAACAATAAACATATCCATTAAATACTTATATAAATCAATAAATATTTAATATTATACTTTAAAATTCTGGAATGTTACATCATTCCCTCCTTACAAGGATTCTGTCCTCAGAATAACAACTCAAACAAATCATTCGTTACATTCTTCCCTACTTATAAATATCCTGTCCCCAGAATCGAAGACACAGATTAAACAAATAACTCAGGGTAATCTTTCAACATTTTCTCTTTAAGTTCTCACGTAGCTTCTTCAGCGTTGTGGTTCCTCCATATCACCTTTACAAAAGGTATAACTTTATTCCTGAGCACCTGTTCTTTCCTGTCAACTATCTGGATAGGAATCTCTTTATAAGACAAATCTTTCTCGAACTGCAACGGTTCGTACTCGATCACATGTTTGTAGTCGGGTTTATATTGTCGTAACACCGAAATATGAAAAACATTGTGAATGTTTTTCAACTCTGGAGGTAGAGCTACCTCGTAAGCCACTTCTCCCACTCTTCGCAGCACTTTAAAAGGTCCAATAAACCTCGGGCTTAGCTTTCCCTTTTTACCGAAACGAATTTTCCCCTTCCAGGGAGAAACTTTTAGGAATACAAAAGTTCCTACGTCGAATGCACGATCTTGTCTGTGTTTATCAGCATATTTTTTCTGTCTGTCTTGGGCTGCTACTAATCTTATCTTGATGAGTTTGACAACGTCAGCAATTTGTTGTACCAGTTCTGGTCCTAACAGTTGGCGTTCACCGACTTCATCCCAGCATAGTGGAGTTCTGCACTTTCTGCCGTACAATGCATCGTAAGGCGACATGCCGATGCTCGCATGGTAACTGTTGTTGTAAGCGAATTCCACCAATGGTAAATGTTCTTCCCAGCTACCTTTGAAATCCATGACGCATGCTCTAAGCATATCTTCCAATGTCTGAATTGTTCGTTCGCTTTGGCCATCTGTTTGTGGATGATAAGCCGTACTTATTCGCAACTGTGTCCCCATGCATTCTTGTAGTCTTTTCCAGAAATTGGACGTGAATCGCGGATCTCTATCGGACACAATTGATACTGGCACTCCTTGCCTCGAAACGATCTCTTTAATGTACAATCTTGCCAACTGATCAGGATTGAATCTAATTTTTATTGGTAAAAAGTGCGTTGACTTCGTCAGTCTGTCCACTATCACCCAAATCGCATTGCATCCTCTCTGAGTAGTTGGAAGACCCACCACAAAATCCATTGTGATGTGTTCCCATTTCCATTCCGGTATTTTCAACGGTTGAAGTAATCCGCTGGGTCTTTGATGTTCGACTTTTACTCTTTGACATGTCAAGCATTTCGCTACGCATTCTGCAACGTCCCTTTTTCATATTCGGCCACCAAAAATGTCGGCGCAAATCTTGATACATTTTCGTGCTTCCTGGATGAATTGAATATTTTGAGCTATGAGCTTTGGTCAAAATTTCTTCTTTCAGCTCTGGAGTTGCTGGAACCCAGATTCTTCCCTCAAACCGTAGTAGTCTTTCGGTGTCGATCTTGTATTTTACATCACTACTCTCAATTAGATTCTCTTTGATTTTCCCACACTCTTCATCTTGTAGTTGAGCATTCTTCAATTTGTCCACTAAAGTTGGACCAGCTTCTATCTGGAATAGTTGTTCGTCAGATTCTTTTGGAAATTTGATTTCCAACTCCAGTTTTGTCATTGCTGAAATGAGCTCCTCCTGAGTTGTTATCAGTATTAACTTCTCTCGACCTTTCCTGCTTAAAGCATATGCCACCACATTCGCTTTGCCCGGATGATAAAAGATCTGACAATAGTAATCTTTTATCAGTTCCATCCACCTTCTTTGACGCATGTTCAAATCCTTCTGAGTGAAAATATACTTCAAACTTTTGTGGTCTGTGTAGATCTCACATTTCTCTCCATAAAGATAGTGCCACCATATCTTCAGAGCAAATACAACTGCAGCCAATTCTAAATCATGAGTCGGATACCCTTTCTCATAATCCTTAAGTTGTCTTAATGCATACGCAATAACTTTGCCGTTTTGCATAAGGACACAACCCAACCCTTTGTGTGAGGCATCACTATACGCCATTTCCTGTATTATCTGGTAATGTCAACACAGGTGCCACACTTAGTTTCTTCTTCAAATCTTGGAAACTCTCTTCACATTTCTCCGTCCAAACGAATTTTACAGTTTTTCTTGTCAAATTTGTTAGCGGAGTGGCTATCTTCGAAAAATCTTGAATAAATCTTCTATAATAACCGGCCAATCCCAAGAAATTCCTCACTTCCGACAGTGTTCTTGGTTGTTCCCAATTGATTACTATAAGACCCCAACTTATTAATAAATGAAATTAAATTTCCTCTATTTATTATTTTGAAATAGAAAGGGTTGATTTGATTAATGTGGTTAGTTATGGGTAAAATGCGTAAATATTTTAAATAAGCAAGTGGTTATAAAATATTCATTTTTGGTCGGTGAATATTCATTTGGTCGTGAAATATTCTTGCTGTCGGGGAATATTCGTACGACGGTGCAGCCTTGTGTGGGCCCCATAACGAAAAGCGATTGGATGAAGAAAACGACAAGTATAAGTTGTTTATAAATAACGGCGTAGTTGTTACCGTTAATACTGTTAGAATACCTGGTGGTTAAAATACAGTAGCACAAGATATTACACCAATTATTGATTCTTACGTAAGAAGGCACTACTCAATAATTGTTACAGTAGTTACTGTTCAATATTTTATTTTAATGATTCAATAATTGCTGCGTTGATATTTTATATTATTATTGTTTCAATAATTTTTGCTGCACAGTATTTTCTATTATCAGATCAATAATTCATATTATTTGAATAATATTATTAGATAGCATTATTGGCAATGTCTAGAAAGTTCTGTCTAAGGAGATGTTTGGTCATCTAATTACGCGCTAGTAAGGAGAAATCCTTATTGGAAAGCCCCCTCTTTCCTTGGAACGGCCTGGTTGTCATAAATGTGATTCTGTAATATTATTTGTGAATAATTAATTATTGATTCATATGATAAGGAAATATTTATTTTATGTGGATATAAATGAGGGATATATTTTTGTTGTTAAAAATGAAGGAGTTAATGTTGAGGTGTTTTATCTGTATTTTTATCGAAACGGAGGTATTAAAAATCAAATTTGGATTTTTGAGATATTTTGCGAGGGTTATAATTTTTAATCCGACCGTTGGATCGTGGTAATATTTGGATATATTATACATATATAAGTTGAGTATATGTCCACAAATTTTGAACCGTTAAAAATGAACGTATGATTTGTTATGAATTTTACGAGATGACTGGTTCAGAAATTATAGAATTTTCGGAGTTAATCATTTTGGTGGAAAATTCTAGAATTGGTGGGCCCCACTCTTATTTGGTGAAGAAATGTACTGAGATTTTTATTCAAATGTGGTGGGTGAGAATAGTAGCAGGTAAAGCCATCAGGTTGCAGGTTAAGTCTGCTTCGGCGTGCTAACATTTTCCTATCAATAGAGGGCTAAGTTAGAATTGAAAATCACACCAGAATTCATAAGTTTTCTCTCTTTCTCTCTCTAGATTATTGAGTGCATTTTGGGAGTATTTAGATACTTTGTGAGTTTGTATTCATCAGTGCAAGTTTTCTTCAACCTTATACCGTTATTCCGATCAGAAGTACTGATATTTTGAGGTAAGAGATATTATTTTTTTCTTAAATGATATTATTTTCTTCAATATCATTATGCTAAAATATTGATATGAGTTTTTTTTTTTATCAAATTTGGAACTTTTTGTGTCGGGGTTACTATTCACGTATACGGCACTATTCACGAATACGGCACTATTCACCAAAAAATAAAATTTTCTCTTTTTGTCCAAGATGTCTATTATAGTTACTATCTTTGATGGTATCCATGTTTTGATCTTTATTTTTGAATTCTGCTTCAAAATTGGTTATTATGGGGTATTATTGAACTTGGATAAACTGTAATACGAATCCCTAATATTTATTCTTTTATCTAACTGAATTCGTTTTCTTTAAAATATTTTTCATCGTCCTCAGTCCTACATGATGATACTACTGAATATCTTTGGCCTGTAGTGCAAAGATGTATGATTACCTGATGAATATCTTTGACCTGTAGTGCAAAGATGAACAGGTGTTGAGATGAACGTGACTGACTGGTGATACAAATGAATATCTTTGGCCTGTAGTGCAAAGATGAATATTTGGTTTAAGATGATTATTAATTGATGTTACAGGGATAAAATATTGATGATGGACTTTTAAATCTTAGAAGATAGTAGAATTCATTCTCTACTTGACTCTTCTAATGGTTTGCTGTTTCTGTTACAGTTGTTGATCTAAAACTTGTTGTCGATTATATCCTATCAGATTTTTTCCTGTTGAATACTAATGATAATTTGTTGTATATTATCTTTGTCATAATATTCTTTACTAGGCTAGTTGAGCTCACCCTTTTCCTTTCTGTTCTATTTTTCTTCTCAGGAGGTGAGAACATAGCAGGATCTAGTCGGGGTATGGAGTGATGGTTCTAGAAAGATGTTTTAGCAGTCCTCACTATTTTTGTAAAATAGTGTTTGAATAATTGTAATGAGGACTTATTTGAGTGTGGATATTGTCTAGAAGACAATATTTGTATTTAAACTCACAGTATGTGTTGTCGTATTTTACACGACAATTGTATTATTGAAGTTGTAGTTTGCTTTTTGTACCATGTATTTGGCGACTCAGAATGGGTGTTGTATACCTATTTTGGGGGCATCACAATTACAGCTTCCACTTTTGACGGATCCACTGAAATCCCATCCTTGCCAATAACATGACCCAAAAATTGTACACGGTCGAGCCAAAATTCGCACTTAGAGAATTTCGCGTACAGCTTTTCCTTCCTTAGTGTTTCCAATGTCAAACGTAAATGTTCTACGTGTTCTTCCTGAGTTTTGGAATACACCAGAATGTCATCAATAAATACCACTACAAACTTGTCTAGGAATGGTTTAGACACCCTATTCATCAAATCCATGAACGCAGCAGGTGCATTGGTTAAACCAAAAGACATCACCAGAAACTCATAATGTCCATACCGAGTTCTGAATGCCGTTCGTGGTATATCCTCCTTCCTCACTTTCAACTGATGATACCCACTTCTCAAATCTATTTTCGAAAAGTATTTAGCACCCTTCAATTGGTCAAACAACTCATCTATTCTTGGCAACGGGTATTTGTTTTTAATAGTGACTTTGTTTAACTCCCTGTAATCAATGTAAAGATGCATTGATCCGTCCTTCTTCACGAATAAAACTGGCGCTCCCCACGGCGATACTCTTGGTTGAATATATTTCTTGTTCAGCAGCTCTTGCAACTGTACCATTAATTCCTTCATTTCTACTGGAGCCATTCTGTACGGGGCCTTCGATATCGATGCTGTACCCGGCACTAAGTCGATCACGAACTCAATTTCTCTGTCAGGCGGAAGTCCTGACAAATCCTATGGAAAGACGTCTTCGAATTCCCTCACTACCGATATTTCATCCAGTTTTACATTCTTCTTCTGAGTATCGACTATGTAAGCTAAATAGCCCACACAACCTTGACTCAATAATTTCTTGGCCTGCATAATCGTCAGACATCTCATTTGTCTAGGCGATTTGCTACCATAAAATATTACCTTTGACGGAGTCATAAGGTTTACACACTTCTTTTGGCAGTCAATTACCGCTCCGTATTTGAACAGCCAATCCATTCCCAAAATTACATCAAACTCCCCGAGTTTAATCAGAATTAAATCTACCAACAAGATATTCTCCTTAATGTTCACCCTACAGTTCTTGTATACTAATCTAACAGGGATTACTTCCTTATTCTCAATTTCTATGTTCAAAGGAAAATTCAGTTCTTCTGTAGGCAATTCTAACCTCTTAGCAAATTCATCAGATATAAACGAACAAGTAGCACCCGAATCAAATAATACATAAACATTTATTTCATTGATTAGGATAATACCTGACACTACATCTTTTAATTGCACAACATCTTGCACAGTCATGTTGAAGGTTCTAGCTGTGGGTTTGTTTGATGCTACAGGTCCTGCAATGGCCCATGTACCTCCATTGCTTATGGTAGTCACTCCATCCTTCTTCTTAGGGTATTCACGAGCAAAGTGATCCTTTGATCCGCACATGAAGCATGCATTCTTCTTCGGTTGAGTGCAATTTGGGACGATGTGACCCTCCTGTCCACAATTGAAGCAAACTCGTTTCCCCATCAAGCACGCACCCTTGTGAAATTTCCTGCATGTCGCACATGCTTCAAACTTTTTGTTTTGCTGGTTACTCTAATGGTTTCCAGCACCCATGCTCCCATTCCACTTCCTCTTCAAGCTGTTGTTGTTGTTGTTGTTGTTGTTGTTGTTGTTGTTTCCACTGCTACCACCTCCATTCTTAATCTCATTCTCATTCTTCTTCTTCTTTTGTTCCTGATTGAACTTTGTCACTGCCTCGCTTCCACCTTCAGCGAGTACTGCTTTCTCCATCACCGCTGCAAATGCCTTTAATTGGAATAGGGAAACCCTACTGTATAGCCAGGGATTCAGTCCCTGTTCAAACCTTTTCTCCTTACGCTCTTCTGCACTGACTTGATATGGCGCAAACCTCGCCAATTTGTTGAATTTCGCGGCATACTCAGATACCGTCATTATTCCCTGCTTTAATTCCAAAAACTGCACTTCTAGCTGACTCTTCGAACTCTCCGGGAAATAAGTCTCAAAAAATAACTCCTTGAACCTATCCCAGGTCATCACTCCTGGCCCTTCACGAGCTTTATTGGCCTGCCACCAATAACTAGCTTTGCTTTCAACATGAAAGTTGCGAAAGCAGTGTTCTGATCATCCCCTACCCTAGCGATATCGAACACCTTTTCTATCTCTATAATCCAGGTTTGTGCTTCGACTGGATTCATGGACCCACGGAATTCAGGTGGTCCAACCGCCTTGAAATCCTTAAACGTTGTTCCTTAGTTATGTGGTTGATTTTGCAACGCTCCTGTCAGTACCATCACTAGTTGTTGAACGGGATTACCATCAACATTGCCGTTATTGGTTCCTTCCGTGGTTCTCTGTCGTGGTGGTTGACGTCTGGGAGGCATTTTCTGTTAAAACAAAACATCTATTAGACTATTACCCAGCTTCTTTAAGTATTTTCTAATTAACTTGCCTCCAAACAGAAATAACCACATAACACATAACACTTTGAATAAAGTAAAAACTTTTATTTATTCATCATTACTTCGAAAAACATAAAAACAATAGCATCACTTCTATTTACATTCCTTTCCTGAACTACAAAAGTTTTAGGACAACATCATAATCATATCCCATAGGTTGCATAACACTTGGGATTTACTCATCATACAACAGCTACGATGTTCTATTAAGATACTTCTTAGCCCTATCACGTTCTTCCTCCATGACTCGAAACATTGTTCTGCGATCTAACACAAATGATGGCAGCGTCTCGAACTGAAGCGGATATCCCATGACCCGGTCTTGAGCTCGATTAATTGCGGTGTTAAATACTTTATAGCGGTGTTAAATACTTTATCCATCTCTTCCATCTTCATTCTCTTTGCTTGCGTGTCTCTTGTGGCTAATCTGGTTCGTTGAAAAGCTTCCTCGTAAGCATCTTCAGCTCTTGCCCTCTTAGCAGCTTCTTCTCTTAGCTTATTCTTCAGTTCAGCGACCACTTCGATCAGCTGTTCTTTCTCTCCTTCAGTCTGTACTATTTTCTCCTCGACATTTGTCAGTCGTTCTTCACGATCCTGGATCTCGCCATCTTTTTGTGTCATTGCAGTCTGTTGTTCAGCTACTATCTCCTGTAATTCCTCAACTGTATCCTGAAGTTCCACGTTACGGTCATGCACCTCATCGTATATACGGCCAACTATCGAGTTAAGTGGAATCCCCTCCTCCTCGTCCTCATCCTCCTGTGGTAAATCAACGGGATCCTCCTCGTCTGTCTCCACATCATCATCCTCATCCTCAACTACTGTGACCAACGGGGCTGACTCCTGTGGCAGTAGTTGTTCCCAAACTACCTGAATGTCGCGAGGCTCCTCCTCTATAGGCATTTGAGGTCCCTCCTCCCTAGCCTGACTGGATTCTCCGACATTAGTCATCCTGACAACAAAGTTTTAAAGTTTTAATTATTAATCATTACTACTCGACACTCACGAGTACATAAGTTATAAACACATAAACACATAAGTGTTTTATTACTTCCTTCTTAAAACTCGATAAGAGTTATCTCCACTATCTTTTCAAAGGTTACTTCCTAAGGCTTTTCCCCCCCCACCTAAGGTTCATAACCTAAAGCTTTGATACCAACCAATAACACCCCCAAATCCTGGTACTTCATTTCCTTAAGATTTGGTGTTCACTTAATCAAAACATTCATTTCTAACTACCCAATCATAATAAAATTGAATAATAAAAAACCTGCCCATACAAGATTAAACTTAAATAAAAATATCCCAGGTTATCTAACCTTTAATTACAAACATTCAAATGCGGAATTTAAAATTTATTACATCACATCATATTTAAAAATCTATTATCATAATGATAAAAATAAAATTACAAGTCTTCATCACTTGTACACTTTTCCCTTTCCTTTAGTAGACGAAGGTTCACCTACCTTCTCTTCTTTAACTGCAATGAGTTTATAAATATGCAAGAGTGAGCAAAACAATTGCTCACTGGATATAATATGGAATCAACAGGAGTATGACAATAATAACTGTCGAAATAGGCTCATCAAAAGTGAATAGTACTCTATCAATAATAATCAGAAAATGAAATCCCAAAATATGGAAAATATACATTACTCGTAAGACCATGAACTACGTCCACAGTTGCAAGTAATCTTTCAACTCCAACTTTAACAATCATAAGACTATAAGGACCTCGTACTTAGGGGGATCAACCCTTAGTATAATGTATTGTGCATAAACATTTTAATGCTATGCGTAAGTTAACCCCTAATCATAACACTAGGGTTGTTCATCTCAGTATTCAGAGTACAAGTCCGCACCAAAGGAAGTTTGGTTTGGATAAGCTTTCAAGGTAATTTGGAATTCAACGAACATCAACTAAGGAGTAGTTGAATAAAACCAATAACACTATATTATAGAATAATCGTGATTGAATCAATCATAGTAGACTAAATTCATGCTGTTAGGAATAATCTAATAGCATACAATTTGAATAACTATAGCATACCTTGCTTGAACAATACTAAGCCAAAGTTAATTAGAATTGAACACTAAGCATGCACGGCAATTTGAACGATAGAAATGATCGACATCAGTTGCATGCTAAACAACAAGTTAAATACAAGAATAACTTGCTCCAGAATAACTTACATCATTATATTGTAATCGAATTGAAAACAATAATTGAATTAACAAGATAAGAGATTAGAAAACTTACTCAATTATAAAAATAGAGTTAAAGAACTTGCCTTGCACATAGATTAAACCGAATCAATACGAATCACAATATCCTATAAACATATGTCATCATGACATAGTTAGCCATTACCACTTTACAAACATAACTAAGTACATTCATCATTTAAAATTGGATTTTTAATCACATAACAAGGTTATAACACAAGTTAGTCTTTAATAACATAATTATTCATAGTATAGAAATACTAAAATCAACATTTTACAGTCCTACTATCAGCGCATAATGTTTCTTAAAATTTCGTGTACAAGAAGTACACTGTCAGACCATTCTGCTAACTTGCGCTGCGGCGCCACAGTTTACACTATGGTTCGCGCTGCGGCTCGGAGTTGGCGCTGCGACGCGAGTCACATGCCATTGATTGGCGCTGCGGCGTGCCACCGGCGCTGCGGCGCGAGATTTATACTGATGGGCCGCGCTGCGGCTCCAGACTCTAGAATTTGGCGACCAAACTCGGCAACAGTATGAACAAAAGCCAAATTGGCCTAAAAGCTCCAATCTAATAGACTGATTAACATGTAATTTACATATAGACTTCATGTAAACATATTGTGAATACTTCTAACATGTTTCTACCCATAAAATAACATAAACATCAAATATACAACACCCAATTTCAATGTTTTTGGCAAAAACTCTATTTTTTTGATGTTTTCAATGGAAATCGACACTGTGATTTTGTTTTTCAATCAAAACAGTAATTTCAAAACACCATGGTTATGATTATATATGCTCTATCGAATTCAATAGTTAATATACATATATTAACAATTAACCAAACCTTAATTTGATTTTTAAACCAAACCATACTCATATATTTTTTATAAGAACACTCTGTAATATATTTTCTTCCACAAAAACACATACTTACATGAATTCATTGATTATAATCATACATAAACTCATGAAATAACCTTATAATCAATAATCATACAAAACAATATACATAACAACAATTTATCTTTTATAAAAATTTTACAGAGAATTTTTTGGGAAGAGGAAAACTAAACTTTTAAAGAAAAATGTTAAGCTCCTACCTTTGATTACGAAGATGATGGCTACTTTTGATTATCAATTTCTTTTCTCCAATTTCTTTCTCAAACCTGTTAGAAATCACTCACTCTCTAGAGTTTTTCTCAATTCTATCTTGTTTTCTCTCTGTTTCTTCAACTGAGCTTTTCTCCCAACTCAACTCTAACTTACGTAATAAAAATATAACGTATATAGTAATAATTATATAATATAACTCTAGATATAATGATATCAGTTATATAAGTTTTGAAAATCAAAAGCCATAAGGCTTGTTTGGTTAAATAACTAAAAATAACCCATTAATCCTTATGCCTTGTTTGGTAAAACACAATTAGATAAAAGACTTAATAGGCATTAGGCCTTGCTTGGTAAAACTGAATTAAACTCCCTTAATTTATTTTAATAACTCCTTTATAGCAAGGTTATTTGTCACACATTAATTTAATTAACTTTATCAATTACAATATTAATCTATTAAATTACTTTAACATATAAATCATTATCAAAAACTATAATTTCTTTATAATTATAATTTTATTTAACCAACTAACACTTTATTTTAAATCACAATTCCAATTAGAAATTATAATTCATTTAATCATTATTAGCTCTCTAACTTAATTATTAAATTAAATTAGTATATAAACTCATAACAATTAGTTTTCTTAGCTCCTTAATTATTTATTCAACAAATAATTAACTAAATCACATCAACTCAAATTGTCATTAAATACCTATATAATTAAATAAATATTTAATATTGCAAATAAATATTTAGTATTTAATATTTAATTATTTATTCAACAAATAATTAACTAAATCACATCAACTCAAATTGAACAATTGTTTATTCAACAATAAACATATCCATTAAATACTTATATAAATCAATAAATATTTAATATTACACTTTAAAATTCTGGAATGTTACAAAGAATGCTCAGAATAATATTTTTGTGAAAAGATACTGGATGAAGCGCAAATATCAAGTATATTCTACTGATTTCAGGAATTATAGAAGCAATACTTACCATAGTAAGTTTAAATTTAGGAATATGAAATGAAATAATATCCCTTCCATACTATGGAGTATGAAAGAAAATAATATTTCTTATGAGTATTGAAATAAAATAATATCTTTTACCTTAGTAGAAACTAGATTTGACTGAAATATCGGATATTATTCTGAGAAAATCTTGCAGAAAAACTACACTCAAAGTATCCTTATACTAAGGAAAATACTCACAATACTATAGAATAATAATTTTTGATTTTTGAAGGTGTGATTTAGGAAGGAGGGCTATCCTTCTATTTATAGGGAGGGAGGAAGAAAAAAAAAACAAGGCATTCTGTCTAACATTCCTTTTTTTTCAAGCCTAACCTGCCTAACCTTTTACTTTTCTTCTTTTGCCAACCTTTTCCTGCACCATTCTTGCCTAACCATCAACTTCCTAAGGGCCACAAAATTTTTGAAACAAGAAATGGTATGCAAGAGAAGCATCCATCACCAACTACTCTTAGAAAAATATAAGGCATTCAAATAATACTTTCGTCCTTTTTATCATAACATATATATATATATATATATATATATATATATATATATATATTTAAACAATATAAAATATTATAATAATATTTTTGAATGAATATTTTATCAGAGAAATAATTATAATTCTACAGGAAATATGCCAAACTTCCAACAATTATCTCATGTTAAATTCCTTCATTTATATCCATATAAAAAATAAAGACTTCCTTATCTTAAAAATTAATAATTAATTATTCACAAATATTATTACAGAATCACAATTATGACAACCAGGTCGTTCCTAGGAAAGAGGGGGCTTTTTGATAAGGATTTCTCCTTACTGGTGCGCAATTAGGTGACCAAACCTCTCCTTAGACAGAACTTCCTTAGACATTGCCGATAATGTTATCTAATAATATTTTTCAAATAATATGAATTATTATTCTGATTATGGGAAATATTGTGCAGTTACAAATTATTAAACAACAATAATATAAAATATCAACGCAACAATTATTCAATCAATAAAATAAAATATTGAACAGTAATTATTGTAACAATTATTGAGTAGTGCCTTCTTACGTAAGAATCAATAATCAAAGATATTGTACAATACCGTGTGCTACTATGCAACCACACGTATTACTGTACTTTTATCAACGGGTAAATCAACAGTTAACGGTAAAACTTTCGCCGTTATTTTTATAAAAAGATAATTTTATCGCTTTCTAACTCCGACAATAATTCTGTTGTGGGGGTCCACCAATGATTGCGTCGTCGTACGAATATTTTCCGACAAAAAGAATATTCTCCGACCAAACGAATATTTTATAACAACTTGATTACTTTGCAAAATTTGTAAATATTACCCACAACTAAAATATTATATCGAATTCACACCTTAATATTCAAAAATATAATTCGAGAAAAAAATAATATTTATTTATTAAAGTTGGGGTCTTACATTCTAGCATGCAATATGTTCATATTAAAAGTGTTCTAAACGCCGGGCTATGTAGACAAACTAACAGAGTACATGTTTGAAGCCTTTATATTGTCTGAAAATCAACAAGCGTCAAGATCTAAGGCTTTACATAATTTGTCAGAGCTTACTGGGTTTTTCTGGGTAACCCAGAAACCCAGTCAGCTTCAAGTAGGCACTTTGTGGCTTAAATATTTAAGGGTTATGATTGATGTTATAGTGATCTAATGGGTCACCCTTGTAGTCTAAATAACAGAGTACATATAAAATTTATCAAATCAGTTAAACTATAACAGAATCATGATCTACCATCCGGTAAAACCATGTTAGACGACATGTTCTTGATTTTTTGGAAATTCCAGAAAACCATTTTCGTTATCTTTTATACAGGTTTGACCAGCCACTACTTCCATCTTGTTTAACATTTAGGTGTTCTAAAGGTTTTACTTTAGAGTCCAAATACCAGGTTACAATCTAGATGTAACAAATAGAACAAAACAACAAACATATGAAAGATCTAAGAGAATGAACATCTTGTCAGAGAGTTCTGGGTAACATCTGGGTTACCCAGATTTTTGTAAGGTCATGGTCGGTCAACGACCTTTGACCATGAATAACTTCCAATCGATTCGTGATCTGACTTTGATTCAAGTACCAGATGAAAGATCTCATAACAGACAACATGTTTAAACATTTAAATAGCAAAAACACATAACATAGAGATCTACAGGTTCTGACATTCGTTGTCAGACCATAAAATTTTTTTCCCCAGATTTGTGAAAACACCAATTTCGTGTATTTAAATGTTATGGATCTATCAAATACCAACCCGGATCACTTAGTTACACATCATACAACATATTAAAACACAAAATCATAACATCTAACATGTCAATCAAGATCAAATTTTCGTTTTAGGTTTTATACCTCTCATGATCAATTCTTGATTCTAGGCTAGCTCTTGATTGGTTATAAGCAGTAGTGGGGCTGTGTTTTGGGACTGGTATGCCTTAAGATTTCGTAGGTTTTGAAAGAGAGAGGATTGGTAGAGAGCAAGTTGACCAAATGGACTTGAAAATGATTTTTCTCTCTCTTTAATCTATATATATTCACTTGATGCAATGTATTTGCTGAGGTTGCTGCTGATTTGTTTTATTTTTCACTCAATGGTTAATCTAGTAGGCCAACAACTCCATATCTTGCTAGATTTACAAGTTACCTCAAATAATGCAAGAGGGGTAAACTTATCATTTGACTTTTTAATTTAATGGCAAGATGGTAACTTGGCAAACCCTTAGGGTTTAACCCTAAGGTTTAGCACAAAGAATTGCTAGGATTTCAACTTAGAACTTAGGGTTTAGAAAAATAAAAATAAAAATAAAATTAGTTTCTTGAAAAATGAAATTTAGAGCTTCCTAATCACAATAAATTTTCTAATTACATAAAACATAAATATTAGGTTTAGGTTTTACTAAATACAATTAAGATTGCTAATTTAGTAATTAAGGCTCCAATTTGATAATTAGGGTTCCTAATTTAGAAATTATGGTTTCTAATAATTAAGGTTTTTCCCTAATTAGGGTTATATTTAATAATACCCTACATTAACCACTTTAACGCGATTACATAACTTCTTGAACTCTCATGTGAGTTCCAATTAGGGTTTATAATTAACCCTTAGGGTTTCTAGTTTAGTAATTATGGTTGTAATATAAATATTAGAGTTTCTAAAATTAGGATTTCAAATATTAATTAGGGTTTCACTAATTAACATTAAATTCTATAGTACGTAACACAATTCATTTAACATAATTACATAATAGTCTCAAACTCATAATTGAGTTTCAAATTAGGGTTTTCATTTAGCAATTAGCTAATTATTATTTAAGGTTTCTAATTTCATGATTAGGGTTTATAATTAGTAATTATGGTTTATAATTACTATTTAGGGTTTTTAAATTTAGAAATTAGGTTTTCGAATTTAGTAATTAGGGTCCTCAATTAATTAGGGTTTCTATTTAATTAGGTTTTCTAAGTATAATTAGGGTTTTACCTAATTACTTTAAATTCTGTAATACACGACATAATTCACATAACACAGTCTCGAATTTCCCATTTGATTTTCACAATAGGGTGAAACAAATTAATGCTAGGGTTTGATCATAATACATTAAAACTGTTCTACACATTAACATTACACATATACAGTACACATCTATAACACTGACAAATAATAATATAATATTATTATTCTCATTCCTTGATCAAAAATTTAAAATTAGGGTTTGGATTCCATACCTTATTTATCTGGCTTATATACCTTTATTAATTATGTTAAAATAATTAACTTAGTTAATATTAATAAAATAAAATAATTATTATAATAATTCTAATAACCATTTCATATATTATTTAAATAATATAATTATATTTTTATGGAAAATAAATAATAAAAATATTTCTACCATAAAATTAATTATTAAAAGAATATACTTTATAATAACCAATAGTTCTAAATAAAAGTATTTATTTTTAATCGTGTAATAAATATATTGTTATTTATCACATAAATACATACTTCTTATCTTGTACAAATCCTCATCTTTAAAATAAAAAAATTATACGCAAAATTTCTGATTTAATTATATAGAAAATATTGGGTTGTTACACTTATCTTCCTCAAAATCCAGAATTATGAAATTCAAGGGGAATATAAATTTGTCAACCTTGACCAAAATATCCTCCACAATGCCTCTCGGGTACGTGACTGACCTATCCGCCAACTGCAGTGAGATGTTCATAGGCTTTGGAGCTGGCAAACCCAATTCTGTATAAACTGATAATGGTATAAGGTTCACACTTGCCCCCAAATCACATAAACACTTGTTGAACGCCATGTTCCCAATCGTGCACGGAATAGTGAAACTCCACGGATCTTTCAACTTTGGTGGCAACTTTCGCTGTAAAACCGCACTACACTCCTCTGTTAATCCCACAGTTTCAAAATCTTCCAACTTCTTTTTCTTGGACAAAATCCCTTTCATGAATTTAGCATAACTTGGCATCTGCTCTAGGACTTCTGCAAAAGGGATGTTAATCTGAAGTTTCTTAAACACTTCCAAAAATTTTGCAAATTGCTTAGCTAATTTCTGCTTTTGGACTCTCTGCTGAAACGACGGTGGAGGATAAACAACCAGTTTGTCATCTAACTTTGTTTGTTCAATTTGCTTTTCCTCACCCTGCTTTTCGTCAACCACTTTGTTCTCATCAACATTGTCATCCGTTCTAACTGAATTTTCTACAGTTTTCCCATCTAGATGTTTTCCACTTCTCAAAGTTATTGCATGAACTGTTCGTGATTTCCCTTTGAATTTCTTTCGGTGTCACTTGGTAGAGTCCCTTGCGGTCTATTGTTCAATGCTAATGCAATATGTCCCATCTAATTTTCCAAATTATTGATGGCTATCTCTTGTGATTTCATGGCCATTGCTTGGTTTTTCATAGATGCCTCGTTGCTTGTTATATACTTAGACAACAACTCCTCTAAATCTGATTTCCTCTCTTGATGTTGAGCTGGTTGTTGTTGTTGATTCTGAAATCCTGGGGGATAAGATGGGTGTGGAGCTTACTGATGCTGATTATTACTCCATGAAAAGTTAGGATGATTTCTATTCCTCGGATTATATGTATCCTGGTACGTATTATGTGGAATTCTATTGTAGCTACCCATAAATTATACCGACCACGGGTTGATTGCACATTGATCTGTAAGATGTTCATCCTAGCACAATTCACAAATATCTACAACTTGATGTGTCTGTACCCTTGACCAAGCATCAAACTTCTTGGTGAGTGCTAAAATATGCACTGTTATGTACATGGATTATATGTATGTGCACTACTTGTAACCTTGTAATTAGGAAATACATTGTATGCCCTTTAAATCATTATAACCTATGTTATATGAAATGAATTGTGTATACATATTATATAACCAAAGTATATATTATGTGTATATATGGTATAAACCAAGTGTTGCATTACATTTTTTGCAAGTGTTGTGAATTCTTTTCCCATATTAAGAGTCCCAAACAGTGATGCACAGTAGCCTATCTCCCTCATTGCGTGAACTCCAGTAGCTAGGATTTGTAGTGATGATGGCTATGTAAATGGTGGTTGACTAACTCCTCTATAACCCTTGAATCCTTCCAATTTCTAGTAAATCAAACCATGGAACAAAGCCATGAACTGGGCAACCCTTTTCTCTATAAATGGCAGCCAAACTTCCCAATTCTTAGTTGCTAAAGTAATTGTCTGATAAGTGTAGAAAGAGAGTGAGTGTGGCTGAGCATTGGGAGAGTGTAATTAGTGCTTTGAGAAATCAAGTTAAACTTCAAGGAGGTAAAATTTCTATTTTGTTCTTAATTCAAGTTTTGTCAAATTCTTGTAATTCTCATGAAATCTTTGTTCGGTAGTATGAATTAGCATGTTTCTGTGTTGTTTGAGCTGGTATGTATGCTATAAAGTATTGCAGTGGGTCTGGGTATAGAATTAGCAATACATGTGCTAAGGCTTTGCAGAACTAGAGCCATTTAATTTTTCCCCTGAACAATGTGGCACGGCCTTGCCACTTCTATAGCTTGATACCGCGCGGCCGCACGGGGTGTTTTTCTTAGATACTGCTTTAGTGACTCAGTAAGAGGATGAGCATGCTACTTTGACTATTATATGCTTATAAACAACCTTAGCACGTGTAATGAGGTTGTTATGTATATAGGAGTCATGTTAGCTTTCTATGGATGTGATTTAATATGAATGCCTAGCTAGACATATATATGGTAAACGGAATATGATAAGTTTAGGTGATGTAAAACTTCATAATTTGAAATATGTGGGTTAACTAACATAAGCATGTTTAGTGGAGACCAAAGGACCGTGTAGCATGTGTATAATGACTAAACATGAAGTACTTTATTAAATCAACAGGTGAAGTCTTGATTTTGTGAGTTTTTATAAATCGTGTAAGGAACAAGTTATAAAAGAGACCAAACCTATTCGTAAATATCACATCATGTATATTTTTGCAAGTTTTATCCTAATTGTTTGTGCAAGACTGGCCTAGCTTCTATGTGGCAGTCTTGGTTTGCACCAGGAGTAGCACGGCCTCGCCACTCCTTAGTACAAACCAAGCGCGATCGCGCCAGTCTACAGTAGGAACAGTTTTCTGCTAATAACTTGAAGGTGTTTGCATGCTTGTATTGTTACTCTAACATGTATTATGTGACCAATACCAATCCAATGTGTTAAGAAACATGCTAGGTGATAAGATAGAATGATTATAACTTTCAAGAAGAAGTTCAAAAAAGATTTTGCAAACTATAAAATAATGATTTAAATTAAAGTGATCTGTGTTCAATCCTATATTGATACATAGAAACTAGATAATCTAAAGTTATTAAATCTAAGACACGATTATATTGACGTACGTGAATTATGGGATAGACCTATATGATGATTTAATTCTTATAGGTGTAGACTTATATTAGTTTACACATACTAATTGGAAGGACCGACTTGTTAATGTTAGGTCATTTCAACGTAAGTTAATTAAAGCTAGAATTAAATTGTAGCTGGGCAAACAGGCAAGTCTCCGAACCGTACTCTTTGGTTGTTTAAGTTGCTAAACTACACTTATTTTTGTGAAAGCTTCCTATCCTTATTATATTGTATTGAGCAGTTTATTGTTGAATTGAAAGTTATTCAATTAAGCTTGAACTTTATTTATAAGCATGATATCAAGTAGTTTAATTACTTTATAATTATTCCACATCGATATTATTGATATTCGTACTTAGTGCACTTGAGTTCGTGCAATCTTGGACTTGTACATCATTTAAAGTTCTATAATTCTTGAATTGTGTCAGATAGATTTTGAACCTTTGTTCGGTCTGACAAGTGTATGAAGTTTATAAAAGCTATCCAAACCAATTGATAGTAAAAATTCTTAAAGAACACCCCTTTTATGATAGGGGAGTATGTGACGCCCTCAAATTCAGGTACTTGAAACCCTAACTCGGTGCTTCACGATACCATTTCTATGAGCGGAATAATACTAATAACAATAATAATAATATGAATACTAAACTTAATTTACATATCAGAATTTAAATCTCAGGTACGCGACCTTTAAACATTACATTACATGATAATAATAAATATTATAGTCTTTCTAAAGTCTAGTTAATACATATGATAGCATAGAACTTATTCTGCAACCTTTCCTTTATTCTTGGCAGAGCTTTCTGGTTGATCACGCTTAGCTGAAAACATTTAAATTTAAAGCAAGGATGAGCATTTGATTGCCCATCAAGTAATAGTAAACAATAAGTATTAACTGAAAGGATTAAATGTTTTCTTTGTACGACACTTCTACAACGAATCAACAGTTGTGAAGTATGCTGAACCAATAATAACAACATATCAACTCTATATCAAATTTTTGAAACTACGTATTGACTATAAATGAAGATCAGTCGACAGACTATGAACATTATTTTCTATTTTCAAAAAGGTTAAACATAAATTCATCTGTAAACCGTCATAACTTACAGGCATGGGGGGTGATCAGGGAATCCAAACCAAAAGAATCTGGTTGGATACAATAAAGTTCTATCCTGTTCAACAATATTTTTAAGTTTATGTCTAGCTGAATCAAATAGCTTAAACGACTTTTTAAGTCAACGTATACATACTGGAAACCAATAAGTATGTATCAACATTTGATTAAATACAATGATTATTCAAGTGAGGACACTTGTCTAACCATATTTAGAAATTAGCGAACAGAATAAATATCTGAATTATACAGTAATACTGTGTTGATAAACAATGATCGGATAATTTAAGAACTTGAATGAATATAAATGATTGAATACAAAATCGATAGCAATAGAGTTAATAATCTAACAAAAGGATAACATAATTCTGAAACTTTCTTACTCATGTCCATTGCATAAAGTAAATACAAAGTTAGGATACTTGCCTGAGTTGATGCTTGTAATAACACAACTTAGTTTTATCTTTTATATCGAAACCTATCATTAATAAGATCATTCGCTCGATTAGAATAATATATCATATCACGTAGTACTGCTATTTTCAGTCAGCACATAACCTAATCACATTGTCACATATGTTTAGCAGCCAATAGGACATAAAAAAACACGCATCTAGTCAAATTATATAAGTCCAGATCAATTTCTGAAATATTTCGGTGTACCGACGGCTTTATCGTATAAGTATCGAATCTAACACTTTATTCTGTAGATTAATAAATGCATGTATATATCAGTCATATTATTTTTCATAGCCTTACAATAATTTTTAAATAATTATTATAATTTATCATGATTTTTCAAACACTGGAATCATTTTTAAATGATTTAAATATTAAAAAAAATTCTATTATCATTAATATTTAATTAATATTAAATTATTAATGAAACCATTTCCAAAATATTAAAAATATTTATAATAACTAAAAATATTTTTAAAATATTTTTATTACCCTTAAATGATTTTTAAAATAATTAAAATCATTTTTAAATAACTACCATTAATATTTAATTATTAATGTATTGTTTATCAAAATATTAAAAGTCATTAATTATAACTTAAAATATTTTTAAAGTATTAATATTACGCTCAAATGATTTTTAAAACAATTAATATCATTTTTAAATAATTACTATTAATATTTAAATATTAATGTATTATTTACCAAAATATTAAAAGTCATTTATTATAACTTAAAAATATTTTTAAATCATTTATATCCTTTTTAAATGATTTTTAAATTAATAAAATCATTTTAAAACTATTTATTTAATATTATTATTGAATAACTCTAATATCATTTAATATTAAATTATTAATAAAATTTACCTTGAAATATTAAAAGTTATATTTTATAACTTAAAATATTTTAAAACTATTTATTTTCCTTTAAAATGATTTTTCTAATATTAAAATTATTTTTAATTAATTAATTTAATATAATTGTTAAATAAATATAATATCATTAATATTAAATAATTAATGAAATTTGTCTTAAAATATTAAAAGTTATATTTTATAACTTCAAATATTTTTAAATACTTTATTATCATTTAAATAATTTTTAATATAATAAAATTATTTTTATTTAATTTATTTAATACATTTATTAAATAAATTAAATATCAATAATATCCAAATAAATATTAATATTTATGAAAAATATGTCAAATTATTAAAAGTTAATTTTTATAACTTAAAATAATTTTTAAAACTATTTTTGGAATTTTTAATAATTAATTTCTATTTTTAAATAAAAAATAAATTAAATAAAATGAATAAACCTGTCGATATAGCCTTTAGCGACAAAATCTGTCGCCTTAGGTGTTCTTGAGGCTCAAGAACATTCAAACGTCTGTACCAAGTTAGCTACTTTGACCAAACATTAAACATTAATCATGTTGTTTCTGGGCAAGCTCATGATTAGAGGTTGTAGTACTAATGTCAGACTACAAGATCCAACAACAAACATGGCCGGAACACGTACCAAATGCAATATCTAAAGGCCTAAAGTAGCTGTCAGAGCTGTTCTTCGTTTCTGGGTTACCCATAAATGAAGAACAGTTTGTGAGGCCTACTTTGGGCTTCCACAACTTGTGGTTCTTGTGATCTAAAGAATCCAGTGTGTAGCCAACATGTAACTTAAGAGAACTATTACAAAATATAAACCAAACAACAACATAAACAACAGATCCATTCCGGTCAAACCATGTCAGAAGACATGCTCATCAGTTTTCTAGGTTACCTAGAAAATAGATGCCATGGTCGTTCTGCGTGGTTTGACCAACCATTACCTTCAACATGCCTAAAGTTTATGTGATCTAAAGACACTATCATGTAGTATAAATAACACACTACAACTTAGATGTAAGACCCATCATAAAACATCAAATCACTGTCAGATCGAAGCTCTTAAACTTCTTGTCAGACGGTTTTGGGCAAGATCTATGTTACCCAGAACTTGTCCAGTCATGGTTGGTCAACGGTGTTTGACCACCCATAACTTGCAACCTGCAACAGATCTGACCCTGATTTGAGTTCCAGAGCAAAAATCTCATAGCATACTACATGTTCAAACATTTAAACAACCAAAAACATAAACAGAATGAAATCTATGGGGTCTCACATTCATTGTCAGACAACAAACAAAAATTTCTAGAATTTTGAAATCTTCAAATTCGAGCCTATAGATGTTATGGACCTAACATCTATCAACCAAAATCATCAATATACATTATATACAACATGTTTTAACACTAAAACATAACTTTTAACAGAGGATCAAGGGTCAGATTTTCGATTAGGGTTTATACCTTTATATGAACAAATCTTGATTCTAGGCTACTGATCTGTTAATGGAATTCATGGGGCTTGGTTTTGGAACTGAAATGTTAAAGTATTTCGTGGGTTTTGAGAGAGGATAACTTGGTTGAGTATTTAATGAGCAAATGAGAGCAAATGAGCACTTTTCTCTCTCTTGGATCTATATATATACTGTTATAATGTATTGGCTGATGTGTAATGGCTGAGATGTGTTGTATTTCAGTTACATGGCTGATCCAAGTGGTTTTCCTACTACAAATATGACAAGATGCACAAGTTAGCTTCAATTATGCAATAAGGGTAAAATAATCATTAATTTGGCTTTCTAATTTCATGGAAAATTTATAAACTTGGCAAACCCTTAGGGTTTGACCCTAAGGGTTTAACCCTAAGGTTTTCCAAAAATAGATTTCTAGGATTTCATTTTAGGGTTTAAAGTAAAATAAAAAATTAGTTCCCAAAAAAATGTAATTTAGAGTTTACTAAATATAATTAGTTTTCTAATTACATTACTTGAACATTTAGGGTTTAAAGTCCACTAATTAGCATTAGGGCTTACTAATTTAGAAATTAGGATTTCTAACAATTAAGGTTTTCAAATATTAATTAGGGTTTATCTAATTAACATTAAATTCTATAATACGCAACATAATTCTTATAACACAATTTCTGTCCGATCTTAAACTCGTATTTAACTTTTGAACTAGGGTTTAATAAATTAATATTAGGATTTTGATATTATACACCATAATTGTCCAACCATTATCAATACACACATACAATATATATTTATAGCAATAAAAAATAAAATTATGTTTAATATAATATTATTATTCTCATTCCTTATTCCAAAAATTAGAATTAGGGTTTGAATTCTATATCTGATATATCTTGTATATATACTATTATTAATTAAATTAAAATAATTAACTTAATAAATCTAAAAATAAATTTATATAATAAAATAATTATTATAATAATTCTATAATCATTTTATATATTATTTAAATAATATATAAATCTATTTTCGTGGAAAAATCAATACTAAAATCATTTCTACTGTAAAATTAATTACTGTAAAAGTATAGTTTATAATGATTAATAATTCTTAAAAAATTTATTTATAATTATTTAGGTAATAAATAAATTTTTATTTATCACAAATATACATATACATTACCTGTCACATATTCCCACCTTTAAAATAAATAAAAAATTATATACAAAATTTCATATTTATTTATATAGAAAATATCGGGTTATTACATTCACCATTCCTTATAAAGATTCTGTCCCCGGAATCACTGTTTCAAAATTTATACATACAAGGGTACATAGCATACACAATCATTGCAAGTAGATCTCGATCAGATTCGATCGGACTGATCTTTAACTATTTATCACAAAGCTTGTCTATCTGATTAAACGAAATTTTAATTTCTAAAAGAACTCAAATTCCTCCTTCAAAATTTCTTTATAAAATAATTTGCTATTCATAGGAAAATCATATATAAGAAATTATAGTTTATTCGAATAATACCTGGAGTTCCATCACCAGCTGCCACGGCATCCTGAACCGTCATGTTTAGGACTCCCGCGGTTGATTTTGTTGGCTTGTTTGATGACGTTGGTCTCATGATCGCCAGAGTCCCGCTGCCTTTACCCATAGTAACACTTCCTGTGACACCCCTAAAATAGGTATACATCACCCATTCTGAGTCGCCAAATACATGGTATAGAAACAAATACAACTTCAATAATACAATTGTCGTGCAAATACGACAACACATATACTGTGAGTTTGAATACAAATATTGTCTAATAGACAGTATACAAGCTCAAAAGGAGTCCTCATTACAATTATTGATACACTATTTTACAAAATAGTGAGGACTACTAAAACAACTATCTTGAATCATCACTCCATACCCCGACTAGTTCCTACTAAATTCTCTTCTCCTGAGAAGAATAATGGAACAAAAAGGAAAATGGTGAGCTCAACTAGCCCAGTAAAAAATATTACGACTAAGATAATATACAACAAATCATTATTAGTCTTCAACAGGGAAAAATCTGATAAAATATAATAGACAACAAGTTTTAGATCAACAACTGCAGTGGAAACAACAATCCATTATAAGAGTCAAGTAGAGAAAGAATTCTATTATCTTCTAAGATTTAAAAGTCTATCATCAATATTTTATCCATGTAACATCAATCAATATACATCTTGAATCAAATATTTATCTTTGCACTACAGGCCTTGGTCATGTTCATCTCAACACCTGTTCATCTTTACACTACGGACCAAAGATATTAATCAGTTAATCATTCATCTTTGTACTACAGGCCAAATATATTCAGTAATATCATCATTTAGGACTGAGGATAATGAAAAATATCTTAAAAAAACGAATCTAGTAAGATAAAAGATCAAAGATTAGAGATTCGTACTTTAGTTTATCGAAGTTCAAAAATACCTTATAATAATCAATTGTGGAGCAAAATTCAAGAATAAAGATCAAAATATGGATACAATCAAAGATAATTGAAAGTAGTATGCACACAAGCTAATCTTGTTTGATGATAAAGCATATACTTTGTAACAATCTTATTAATTTATTAATAAAAAGTGTTAATTTATTAAAGGCTTTTAATTATCTACATGATGCTGTTTTATAATATGTGATAAACCCATAGTTTTAAGCAATGCTTTTAGAATAATGATGATGATCATTCTAATGGGATCTAAATTCTTAGAAAGCTTAAAACTAAAATAGTTCACAATCGTTGGATTACTAAATTGGAGAATAGTGAATCCAAATAGATTGGTACATACGTTGCTTGCTCATTAGATGAGGATGATTGATCTCATGATCATTTGTGTTGAGACACTAAAGCAAGTATGTAGGTGCTTATTGGAGAATAAGTTCACTGAACGTGGCTCGCTAAGGAATACCTAATGGAGTTTTACTTGCCTGTCAATATAAATTCCTGTAGTGATAGTAGTACAAGTGATCCTTGGACTTGAGATCATCATAGTATCTTGTGTATGATGAGTTATACTTTGACTTATTCCTTAAGACCCTTAGGGTATATCAAAGGGTATGCTTGGGTATAATAAGTTGTACATAAAAATAATGTATGATCAATAAAGAATCTATCGCTTCTAGTAAAGAAGAGAAATGTCCTATGTGATTCGATAAATTACAACTCATTAGTCCTTGGCCAAGGCAGAATGAAATTAGAAAAAAATTTCTAATTTGCATTATTTGGAGTTGTGCATTTAAGAGTCGAAATACATATAATTAAATAAAATAAGACTTAACAGTAATTACATGTCTTATATTTAATTGGGACATTATATGGTAGAAAGATTTAATTATACGGTAACTATTTACTCAAAGGTTCTTTTATGATTAATGTTGAAATCTATATTATTTGGAAAGTCGTTGATCGCTAGGGAGGCTTATCCCTATTGTAGAATAAATATTATTTATTTAAATAAATAAATAGTTTAATTTATTTATTTAAATAAGATTAGAATTGTTCTAATTGATTTAATCACAACCGGTTTAATATGGAGAACCTAAAGGGTCACACCATAAAAGGAATAATAATTATTTAAGAAGTTAATGGCATAATCGTAATAATAAGTTAAGTATATTTAATTTAATCTATGGTGATAGAATAAATTAAATAGCTTAATATTTATTATTAATATTTTGAAAATATTAAATATAAATTAATAAGAGGAGTCTTTTTATTATTATTACTATTATTATTATTTAATTCCTAAAAGAGTTTGTGAATTAATTAATAAAAGTACTCTCATATATTCCTAATAATATTAGGAGACTAATTAATTAAAAGAGATTAATTAAGTATTCCTAATAAGATTAGGAGCGTAATTAATTAAAGGAATTTAATTAATTAAAATAAAATCCAATTCCTTAATTGTTAAGAAGGGTTGTCTACATCTATAAATAAGATGAGTCTTATTATGGGTGAGTAGAGTTGTTGACTTTTTCACAACAGACGTGATTCTAATTGTTGGAGAGTACGTTTTTTTTCTATGAGAAATAAAAAACTAGGGTTTTGCCAAACACCCATCTTCTTGAATCTTTCTTCTTCCTTGGTGGATCACCTCTAGAGGCCAAACACTTGGGTGGCTAACATTGATCAAAGGAAGGAACCAAACCCGGTGGATTCAAGTTGAACGCGAAAAGGATTGGAGGTGAACTTGTACCTAAGTAAGCTCGGATCTTCAAGGGTATGATTCTTGTTCTTTATCTTTTCGTTTAATTAATAATTATGCATAAAGGATGATCCGAGTATATGGTTTATAAAATTTTAAAACTCTGTTTTTCCATGCTTCCGCTTATTTTGTGCAATTTGATTGCGTTCATGAATATTACAAACCTAACAGTGGTATCAGACTCAAACCTTTATGCGAATTATTAATTATTTTAATTTGATATGTATATTAATATGTGTTTAGAATAATTTAATTGGACATAATTTTATTGTATAAAATTTATAAAATAAAAATAAAAATAAAATAAAAAATCGTGAATCCCAATTTTTTCTTTTTCGCTGGATCTATTTCATGGTTAAGGGAGATTCACGGCTTTAGACTTTGGTAGCATCATAAGATGATTACTAATATATTTCATATATATATATATATATATATATATATATATATATATATATATATATATATATATATATATATATATATATATATATATATATATCATGCAAGTGATTCCTTAACAGGAATAACATGATTTAGTTTTACAAAATCGTACGGTATTTGTGACAACCCCAAAACAGGTCCATTCCATTCAACCTATTCTGAGTCGCCAAATACATGGTACAGAAAATAACTATAACTTTATTACAACAATTGTCGTGCAAAATACAACAATACATATGCTGTGAGTTTGGATACAAATATATACCAAATATGACTCATGTCCTAACCGTGGACAACACCTCACAATGATACCTTATATAAAGGTATAGTCAAAAACTGTTTTAAAAATTAGAATCTTTGGGAAGTGCTCAAGGAAACGTTCGTACATGGGAGGCCATGCATCTAGGTTATGATAGATATCATATAGCCACATAATTATCCTTGGTTGACCCAATAGACCGCAAAGAAAAACGAGAAGTTTACTATCATATTCTTCCCAATGGTGAGTCTTCTCTTGACATATCATTATCTCCACTGTCTCTAATTGAAAATTATACTTCAAACAAACACCAAGATTATATAGGTAGTGCTCGTAAAGATACTCAGCAAGTGGATGAGCACAACACTGTCTTATGATGACACGAGGTTGTATGTCATTAGACATCCTGTATGATAGTGACAAAACATCCTTCTAACATTGGGTTCGCCTCACCCTATTTTCTTCACCAAATATAACTACTAAATGATGACCACCGTTCTATTCACTTGTTATCCCCGCTCGACCCAACTACACTCTTATTACCTGAAAGGATTTGTGAAACAAAAGGGTGAGCACAACTAGCCCAGTAAAGAATATCATGACTAAAGATAAATAAATTATCAATAGTCTTCATCAGTAATAAATCAGAGATTTAGAACATATGGTAGATGATAAAAATTTCAACCATAGTTGTAGCGGAACGAGCAATCCATTAGAAGAGTCAAATAGACCATAAAGTCTATTATCTTCTCCATGTTAAAAATCCACCAACAATATTTTAACCCTGTAACATTAATCAACAGTTTCTCTCCACAATTATATGAATAACTCATAATTATAATTGTAATTCTAAATTTCTCTTCGCATTTAGGACAAAAATAATTTTCATCACATATCTTTACCTGAAACATCAAAGATCATGGTTATACCAAATCACAGTTCCTGTTTATAATCATATTAACAATTTCATCTTTGCACTATGGCCAAAGATATTCATCAACAGACCATCTTTGCACTACAGGCCAAAGATATTCAACAACAGGTCATCTTTGCACTACGGGCCAAAGATATTCATCAACAATTCATCTTTGCACTACAGGCTAAAGATATTCCTCAACAGTTCATATTTGCACTACAGACCAAATATATTCATATCTCAAAGAAATATATAATCATTTCAGAATTTATATAAACAATAATTATAACCATGTTAATCAATTCATATTTACACTTAAGTTAAAGATATTCAATTGTAAATTCAATGGTCATGATCATACTAGTTAACAATTCATCTTTGCACTACAGGCCAAAGATATTCCTCAGTCACGATCATATCAATAATTTACCCATCTTTACACTCAAGTAAAAGAGAAATTCAACATCAGGGTTATAAAAATGTTATATATGATAATAAAAATAATATGATCAACAACTGTATTTATTTTCAAGAGTAACAATCATAAATCAACGATAATTTGGTCAGAAAAAGAAACCAATTTTTGTCAGGAATAGTACCCGTGAATAGTAACTCGTAAATAGTAACTCGTAAATAGTAACTCGTGAATAGTAACTCATGAATAGTAATCCCAACACAAAAAGGTAAAAATTCCACAATAAAATTTATACCAATATTTTGGTATAATGATATTGAAAGAATAACATTTCTTAAATTTATAAATAATTTATTTTAATTGTTTACACTTTACTAAATAATGCATTTTAATCATCCTAAAATGCCAATCTCATAAGATTTCATTACCAATAACCAAAACTCTCATCAAAAATCTGCATATACCTAATATAGGTTTCTCAAGCCATAAAATCCTATTTTCCAATTTTCTTACTTCACATAACATATTTAATTCATTTACTCATAACTAGTCTATTTTTATGAAAAATACCAAATCAGTTCCAAAAATATTTTTTTTCTGAGATTTAGCAGAATATAGTCCCATATTGAACATATATTTTTCTCAAAATTTTTAAAACTCATTTACTATTTTTCATATGGCCAAAACAACCGAATATTTAGACATTTATCATAAATCGTACATTTATCCAAAAATTCTGAAATTTACAGAGTACACTGATATTATATAGATATACTTCCAATAAAAATTTCATCAATTTTGGAGTTAACCACAAGGAATTATAAGCGGTTACTTTTAAAATAGTATTTTCTCATAAAATTCATAACTCTTAATCTATACATCCAAAATCACCATTTTTGGACACAATCAAGAAAACTCATCAAAATATCATTTCAAATTTTTCCAGAATTTTTAAAAGTCAGAAAAATTACGAAACTAAAAAACATAACAACCCTTAAAATCCCTTACCTCAAAAGTGCAATATTTCTGACTAGAATACAAAGCCGAAGGAAACTTGCACTGAATAGCAACTCTCAAAGTATCTAAATACTCACAAAATATGCTTCATAATATAGAGAGAGAAAGAGAGAAAACTTATGTTTCTGGTGTGATTTTCAATTCTAACTTAGCCCTCTATTTATAGGAAAATGTTAGCACGCCGAAGCAGACTTAACCTGCAACCTGATGGCTTTACCTACTACTATTCCCACCCACTACATTTGAAAAAAAAAATTCAGCACATTTCTTTACCAACCAAGAGTGGGGCCCACCAATGCTAGAATTTTCAACCAAAATGATTAACTCCGAAAATTCAACAATTTCTGAAACAGTCATCTCGTAGAATTCATAACAAATCATACGTTTATTTTTAACGGTTCAAAATTTGTGGACATATACTCAACTTATATATGTATAACATATCCAAAAATTACCACGATCCAACGGTCGGATTAAAAATTATAACCCCTACAAAATATCTCAAAAATCCTGATTTTTAATACCTTCATTCCGACAAAAATACTGATAAAAACCTCAACATTAACTCCTTTATTTTTAACCACAAAATATATCCAACATTTATATTCACATAAAATAAATATTTCCTTATCATATGAATCAATAATTAATTATTCACAATTAATATTACAGAATCACATTTATGACACCTAGGCCGTTCCAAGGAAAGAGGGGGCTTTCCAATAAGGATTTCTCCTTACTGGCGCGTAATTAGATTACCAAACCTCTCCTTAGACAGAACTTTCTAGACATTGCCAATAATGTTATCTAATAATATTATTCAAATAATATGAATTATTGATATGATAATGGGAAATACTGTGCAGTGACAATTATTGAACAACAATAATATAAAATTTTAACGTAGCAATTATTGAATCAATAAAATAAAATATTGAACAGTAATTACTGTAACAATTATTGAGTAGTGCCTTCTTACGTAAGAATAAATAATTTCAAAAATACTGTGCAATACCGTGCGCTACTGTGCAACAATAACGCGTATTACTGTATTTTAACCACCAGGTATTCCAACAGTGTTAACGGTAACAACTACGTCATTATTTGTAAAAACTCAAATTTGTCGTTTTCTCCATCCGACAGTTATTCTGTTATGGGGCCCACAAATGTCTGCGCCGTCGTACGAATATTCCCCGACAGAAAGAATATTCCACGACCAAACGAATATTCCCCGACAACAATGAATATTTTATAACCACTTGCGTATTTTGAAAAGTTTTCATATTTCACCCATAACTTTAACTTTTTATCAATTTAACCATTTACTGAATTGTAATTATAAGAAAAATTGAATACTTTTATTTCATAAAATTCGGGGTCTTACAGTATTATATATATATATATATATATATATATATATATATATATAATATTCTTAATTATTTTATAATTAAAATAAAAAGTTTATTTTAATCTTAAAATAAAAGAGTTTATTTTAATCTTAAAATTGGATTTCATGCTAACTAATTAGAGTTAGAATTGGATTCTATGATAACTAATTGGAGTTAAAATTGGATTTCATGTTTCCTAAAATAAAGGAGTTTATTTGTGAATAGGAAAGTGAATCCATGCTTCCTTAAAAAAAGGAGTTTATTTAGTTATGAAATAAGATTTCATATTATTCAAAATAAAAGAGTTTATTTGTGAATATAAAAGAGAATCCGTATTTCCTTTAATAAAGGAGTTTTTTTTATTTGAAATTGGATTCCATAATTAATTAAAATAAAGGAGTTTATTTTGATTAAAGAATTTGATTAAAATAAAATAGTTTATTTTATTCAAAATTGTATAAATTAAAATAAAAGAGGTTTATTTTAATTTAAATTTGGATTAAAATAAAGGAGTTTATTTTGATTCAAAAATTGATTTTATACTTAGTAAATTTACCCATTAAATGATATCAATATATATATTGAATGCTTATTATTTATGAGATGAATGTTATTTATTGATGTATATGGTAATGTGTATGATAATAAATGAGATTGATTATGGACTATTGACCATTGTGATTGGACTTTATTTTAGTTGGATGCTTGAATGCATGAGTTTTATTAAATGGGACCTGCGTACCTCGTCTTCTCTAATTTTTTCTTAATGTAAATCCTAACTCCCTCCTATGTACTTCCCCTTGACTGCTGATCAAGGTTTTTATTTATTTTGAATAGTTTTGTAATAGAAATAATTAGAATTAATTTTGAAGAATTGGAGATCAAGGAGCAATGAGCGATTGAAGACCCCGTTTGTAATGGAGCCCGAGTTTAAATGTAATAGTTATATTTAAATATTAATTCTTGCACCCCTAGGGTTTGACCTTTTGGTTCACTTGGTGGCTCTAGTGAACCTAACTAGAATACAGTCCATAATCAATCTTGGTAGAATATTATAGTGTTCTATACGTGCATGCTTTTATATATATATATATATATATATATATATATATATATATATATATATATATATGTGTGTGTGTGTGTGTGTGTGTGTGTGTGTGTGTGTGTGTGCGTGTGTGTGTGCATGCACGCTAAACAAGATGAGACAAATTAATAACAAACCACTCAAATAAATTATATTAAGTTGTAACGTTCAAAGATATTTAGAATATCGAATGTCACCTTCGCATGGTAAAACAATAAAATATTAAATATTTAATATGAGTTTGTTGTGCACATACAAGGCAAATGTTAAATATTTAAGATGTTGCTTTATCACATTTAATGCTTATAAATAAACTGAACAATGCTGTTTTGTTGTGCACACGCAAGGACAGTGTTTTTCTTTTGAATATATAAAAGTGCTAGGTGTGACGCCCCCAAAATAGGTATACATCACCCATTCTGAGTCGCCAAATACATGGTACAGAAACAAATATAACTTTATTAAAACACTTGTCGCGCAAAATATGACAACACAATACTGTGAGTTTAAATACAAATATTATCTTCTAGATAATATCCACACTCAAATAAGTCCTCATTACAATTATTGAAACACTAGTTTATAAAATAGTGAGGACTGCTAACACCACTGACTAGAAACATTACTCCACACCCCGACTAGTTCTCGCTATATTCTCGCCTCCTGAGAAAAATGGAACAAAAAGAAAAAGGGTGAGCTCAACTAGCCCAGTAAAGAATATTATGACTAAGATAATATATAACAACTTATCATTAGTCTTCAACAGTGAAAAATCTGATAAAGTATAATAGACAACAAGTTTTAGATCAACAACTGCAGCGGAAACAATAAACCATTAGAAGAGTCAAGTAGAGAATGAGTTCTACTATCTTCTAAGATTTAAAAGTCCATCATTAATATTTTATCCCTGTAACAACAATCAATAACCATCTTTAATCAAATATTCATCTTTGTACTACAGGCCAAAGATATTCATTTGTATCACCAGTCGGTCATGCTCATCTCAACACCTGTTCATCTTTGCACTACGGGCCAAAAAATTCATCAGTTAATCATTCATCTTTGCACTACAGGCCAAAGATATTCAGTAATATCATTATTTAGAACTGAGGATGATGAAAAATATTCCAAAGAGAACGAACCCAGAGAGACAAAAGGACAAATATTAGGGATTCGTATTATAGTTTATCCAAGTGCAATAATACTCCATAATAACCAATTGTGAAGGAGAATTTAAAAATAAAGATCAAAATATGGATATAATCAAAGATAATAACCATAATAAAAATCTTGGACAAAAAGAAAAATTTTTATTTTTCGGTGAATAGTGCCGTATTCGTGAATAGTGCCGTATACGTTAATAGTGCCGTATACGTGAATAGTAATTCCGACACAAAAAATTCTAAATTTGATAAAAAGTTCATATCAATATTTCAGCATAATGATATTGAAGAAAATAACATCCCTTACCTCAAGATAACAGTACTTCTGTTCGGAATATCGGTATAAGGCTGAAGGAAACTTGCACTGATAAATAAAAACTCACAAAGTATCTAAATACTCACAAAATACGCTCGATAATATAGAGAGAGAAAGAGAGAAAACTTTTGTTTCTGGTGTGATTTTGAATTCTAACTTAGCCCTCAATTTATAGGAAAATGTTAGTACGCCGAAGCAGACTTGACCTGCTACCTGATGGCTTTACCTTCTACTATTGCCACCCACCACATTTGAAATAAAATTCAGCACATTTCTTCACCAACCACAAGTGGGGCCCACTCAATTCTAGAATTTTCTATAAAAATTATTTATAAACCTAATTTCCGAATCAGTCACATCTTAAAATTCATAACAAATTATACATTCATTTTTAACGGTTCAAAATTTGTGGACATATACTCAACTTATATATGTATAACATATCCAAAAATCACAACGATCCAATGGTCAGATTAAAAATTATAACTCACGCAATATATCTCAAGAACAATGATTTAATTTTTAACACCTCCATTTCGACAAAAACACCTCAACATTAATTCCTTCACATGAAATAAATATATCCATCAATTATATCTACATAAAATAAATATTTTCTTATCATATAAATCAATAATTAATTATTCATAAATAATATTACAAAATCACAATTATGACAACCAGGCCGTTCCTAGGAAAGAGGGGACTTTTCAATAAGAATTTCTCCTTACTGGCACGCAATTAGATGACCAAACCTCTCCTTAAACAGAACTTTCTAGATATTACCAATAATGCTATCTAATAATATTATTTAAATAATATAAATTATTGATCTGATAATAGAAAATACTGTACAACAATAATTATTGAAACAACAATAATTTAAAATATCAACGCAGCAATTATTGAATCAATAATATTGAACAGTAACTACTGTAACAATTATTGAGTAGTGCTTTCTTACGTAAGGATTAATAATTGGTGCAATACCGTGTGCTACTGTGTTTTAACCACCAGGTATTCCAACAGTGTTAACGGTAACAACTACGCCGTTATTTATAAAAACTCAATTTTTGTCGTTTTCTTCATCCAATTACTTTCCATTTTGGGGTCTACACAAGGCTGCGCCGTCGTACGAATATTCCCCGACAGCAAGAATATTCCACGACCAAATGAATATTCATCGACAAAAATGAATATTTTATAACCACTTGGTTATTTGAAATATTTGTGCATTTTACCCATAACTAACCACATTAATTAAATCAACCCTTACTATTTTAAAATAATAAATAGAGGAAATTTAATTTTATTTAATAATAAGTTGGGGTCTTACACTAGGTATGACTTAACTTATATCATTTTAGTTCAGATGTGCACACACTTGACCATTATGATCTAAGAGGCAAAATACAAGGAGTTGCATAGTTGATGTAATTGACAAGAGTTATCTACTTATTTATTTATATATAGTTTGTTCTGCACACACAAGGCTATATACATTTGAAATGGGATCCTTATTCTCACCAGCATATCTTTAATTAGATATTGCCGAACTATATATATTGAGGGTAATATAGTTTGAAGAAAATAGTGGGAGATATCAATTTAAAATAAGACCTAAATTATTTTGGTAATTAATAAAAGAATGTATGCTATAATGTTGTTAAATTACAAATTTATCTACAGAATTTTACAATGTCTAAAATTACTATCATTGCGTAGCATATTTGTGACAACCCGAGAATTTAGAAAATTTAAAAAATTTTAATTAATTGATTTAAGGTTCAATATTAGAACCTAGCTAGACAGAAAATAAGTGTATGCATTCGATATTTTTGAGAAGGAATTTTGAGGATTTCAAAATTGTGTGAATAATTTAGGTGAATTATTCAGGATTAAGGGTATACGTGAATATGCTATGTGAGTATGGTCAATTATGTATTCAGAATGTGGTTAAGGGTCAATGTTTGACCAGATAAAATTTTATCAGTGTCAAACCCTAAGTATATATTAAGAACGTCAACGTTCGGTTAGAAAACCCTAGCGATTGATAAGAAACCCTAGAAACTGATGTTGGAAACCCTAATTTCAGTTTTGTAAATCTGAAACCCTAATTTAGAAATTTAAAACCCTAATCTAGGAACTTAAAGAATAATTATAATGCTCAAGTGCTATTAATTATAATAATAATTAGGGTAAAGCTTAATTAATTAGCAAATCCTAATTTAAAAATTTTAAAACCCTAATTGTTCTGTCAGAAACCCTAATTTATAATTAGAAAAAACCTAATTGTTAATTTAATAATTTTAATGTTAATTAGGAAACATTAATCCTAATTTTCAAGTTATAATTAATTAGAAAACCCTAATATAATTACGAAATCCAAATTTCTAAATTAAAAAATTATTTTTCTATTAGAAATCCTAATTTTTGGGTTGTAAACCCTAATGACCAATTTTGACGCTAATTGCTAAATTAGCAATTTTAATTAGGAAATAATAATCCTAATTAGCAAGATTTAAATTATGATTAGGAAATTTTAATATAATTAGAAAATTCTAATTCTAATTTAGAAATATTAATTTTCGAATTTGAAAACCTAATTTGGAAATTCTAGAATTTATTTTTAAACCCTAAGGGTTCACATCCTAAACCCTAAGAGTTTAAACCCTAAACCCTAAGGGTTAGGGCAATTAACAAAAATACCATTAAAATTAAATGCCAAATGTCCATTTTGCCCTTATTGCATTATTGTGAGATAACTTGCAATCTTGCCATATATTGGTTGGTGAGCAACCCTAACCAGCCCCATGTGACTGAAATCAGTCCCTCTTAACAGCCAACATACATTGCATTATTACATATAGATTAAAAAGAGAGAAAAATGGCACTGCTCATTTTCTCCAAGTCATTCTCTCTCCAACATCTTTAAAATTTAGAGTGAGAGAGTGAGATGAGATAAGTCATTATCAAGCCATAGCTTAACAAGATCAAACTCCATAGATCTGAATCAAGAATCAAAGCTTAAAAGGTATAAACCCTAAAATTTCGAAATCAGTGATCTTATGTTTGATGCTGTTATTTGATGGTTAGAAATGTGTTAGAGGCTAGGGTGTCTTTGAGAGATTTGGGTTGATAGATCATGGATCTATAACATCTAGAGGCACAAAAATCAAGTTTTCAAAACTGACCAAGAACCCTAATTTTAAGGCCTGACAATCATATGTCAAGGACTCTAGATCCGTGTGTGTTAATTATTATGAGTGTTTTATGTTATGTATATGTAGTATGCCATGTGTTCTTTGTTCTTCAACTAGAATCAGGGGTGGATCGTGTCTAGATTTCATGGTATGATCAGTCAAACAGCGTTGACCAATCACGAGAGTAAGCTTCTGGGCAACCCAGAACCCAGCGTGTTGTCTGACAAGTTTTTGCAGGCTTTGGATCTTGTACGTGTTTAGTTTGTTTTGCTAATTTGTGGTTCGTATCTTGTAGCCTGACATGACGACTACACACTCATGCCTTTAGATCACCCAGATCCGTAGCCGAATCGTAGAAATTAGTGGTCAAACAACCGTTGACCAAACTGCTCAAGAATATTTCTGGAAAACCCAGAAATGTTCAAGAACAGTTCCTGGCCTACACTTTGACCATACTTTATATATCTTATGTGATGTTGTTGTTATGATCGAATGTTATACAATTGTACACTGACATCAATACTATATTACTGAATCAATAAAGCACCGTAACCAAGCCGGGGACGTGGAGATTAAAAGGACCAAAGTAGCACCTACGTCTGTTCTTCATTTTTCTAGAAAACCTAGAAATGAAGAACAATGTTACCGGAGTTTTTGGAGACTTAGATCTTCTATGTGTGAGGTTGTATGGCCATGAAGTTAGTTTATAATTGTTGTATTACACGAGTACTACAATATCGATGCTCAAATAAAACCAGAAACATGTTAGACAAGAAATTATAACCGGTCAAACTAACAACCTTTAACACTGACATGAAGTTCTGGGCTTGATGAAGAACAACTCAAGAACACCTATAGCGAATTGTGAGCCTAGTAATCTATACATGACTGATTTTACACCTAAATGAGCATGCTATAGTGTACATAGTCCCTTTGTTCATGACTACCTTATTAGGCTTTGTGTTAGAGAAGTTTTTCAAGAAAAAGCTTAGCATAGTGAACTAACATGCATGACTACTACATGATTTAAACTCTGACCTTGCGAGCATGATAACATGACTTGACTACATATGTTTAGAGCTTTGAAGTTGTCTTGTATGTGCTGAATGGTATGCTTCAAGTCTATAATGGTTTCAAAATAAAACTTGAACATATTCTCAAAACCTAGTTGCATCACATGGATCTCTAGATTCCAAAGGATTTATATGTCATGTTATGTCTATCATATCCCTAGATATGGTTTATATGTGCTATATTGCATCATTTATGATAAAATGATTTCAAAAGCAACCTTGCGCATGTTTTTGAACTTAAGTTGCATTACATATGAGTATGTAGATTTTAAGGCTTGAGATGCCATGTTATGTTTCATTATGTCTCTAAACATAAGTCTTATATGTTAAACATAATGGAAGTAAACCAAGCATGAGGTTAAAGCGTGTTTTAAAGTGTTAAACGATGCTAGCTATGAGTAAAAGATATGAATATGAATGAACATGTGTAGTACATATTATGTGACCACTTTATGAGAACATAAGGCTAATTAGTACACCTAGTGATTTCATAACCCTATTTGGTTTTGATTTCGTGAAAATCCTAAACTAAAGTCCCTAATATATAAGGTTGAACTTGAAGTGGTCATACAAGTATGTAAAGACCTTTTGTGAGTATATATGAGAAGTGTAAGTGTCTAAGTGTGTTAAAGTTCGGACAGAAACCACAAGGCAATAGCTGAGTCTAGGCTTAGCCAGGGGACGGCGCAACTGCGCCTGTCCTAGGCTTAGCCACGGTGCAGCTGCGCCGTGCAGCAGTCATAAGCAATTTTTGTTTTTGAATTTGATGTGTGAAGCATGCTTATACGATTACTTTAACTTGTAATATATGACCAATATGCTATGTAATATGTTAAGAAGCATGCTATGTGACAGAGATGAATGTTAATTTTGATTTTCAAATGTTAAAGTCCAAAGGAATACTTTGAATATATTAAGCAATGATATGTTGTTTGGATTTGTAATGTCTTACAAACTGAATTGTGCTATGAATATATAGTATAGGTGATGTTGTATAAAGTTACACGTTTGAACTTACCTATACGAGTTTTAAATATGTCGATCACGTAGTGAGTCAAGTGTGTGATAGTTATATACGGATGTTGATGGCATGTCTGAATGGTTAAGGCATACCTATACGGACCTAGATATTCCGAGAATGTGATGAGAAAGTGAAGTGTAGGTTTTTTGAACCTAGTTAAAAAATAATGTAACATTATTATTACATTGAGAATGCCTGAAATATGTTACTAATAGATATGAATCCATGATTATATAACTGTGTAGGAATACAAGAAGTGCAGATAAGCTTTAAGCAGTTAAGTTGTAGTTCATAAACTACGAATCAGGCAAGTCTTTCAGTTCCTATTTGATATATGAATTCTATAACTGTTAGTTGAGCTATATTTTGCTATGATAATGTTGATGTATATATATGAAATGCATATAAGATATGTATGAAAGTTGAAAGTTGATCTTTGATGATATGCTTGTGAAGTAAATCTCTATGCTTGTTATGTGAGAAGTAACATGTGTAGTAAATATTAATTGACTATGAATGCATGAACTAAATATGCTACTATATGTTATGTGCTGCATGAAAACTTTTAGAATTGCTGGGCTGTCGAGCTCACCCTTGCAAATAACCACTTTTGCAGGTTAAGGACACACGGTAAAGGTTACGTTCTACTTGATTGATAAAATTCAATTACATCAAAGGAGATTGATTTGTTTAATCAAATATATGCTATCGAACCATGTTTAAGTTATAGGAGATGTACATGATAGTAGTTTACAACGTGTAATACATGTTAAGTTATACTATGTGATACATAGAGAAATTCAAATTGAGATGTAAATATTTATATAGTAATTCGAATAGACTGAATCATAACATAATTTGATTCAAGGATATGTAATTAATTCAAGATAAGATATCTATAAAAGATTTATTTTCAAAGGAGATTGAAAAAAGTTTAAATTATTCCGCCTATTTATATAACATCGAATGTGATGTAATACAGAAATAGTAAATGACCAAGATTAGAAACTTATAAAAGTTTGGGGTCATTGTGCAGATCCTGGTAATAGAACGAATTTATATTCTAAATTATAATAAGTAAAGTTTGTTCATTAAGTTATGAATAAAAAATGTAAATAGTTTGATAATAGTAGTATCGTGGCGTACCGAATTCGTGGTTCGAAGGGACCCGAATTTGGGGGCGTCACAATTAATGGTCTGACCCATGTTTAATCTTCTATGTCTATTCTGTATAGGTTGACCAATGTTTCTATTATAGACCCCATCAGTTTCTTCTTCTAACTTGGTTAGCACTACGATCATGGTTATACCCAAGATCGTTATACTTTGTTTATCTTGACGGGTACTGCATTTCTTGTGGAAGACTTCCCTTAAGTGGCTTCACTACTCAATTAGGGTGCTGATTAAATTGGTACTTCAATCTTCTTTTTTCTTGCAAGTCATTTAGTGAATGCCCTCTGGCTTCCTTTAGGTGCATTTCATCTTTTACAGTTCTTATCAGAGGCTTCATTCTTCCAACCCGACAGATGGTGCTACACGGTGCTATAGTTCACACAAACATTCAATTGAAATACCTCAAAAGAACGAATATGTCTTATATATTTTTTGAAATAATATTAGCATTCCCTAAGTTCTTTATAACCGTTACATTTGTTCTTGTCATAATATCAAATATTATCATTACAAACTTATACTATTACATAGATAATCTACGAGTTCGCCTTAGCTTTCCCTTTATCTTCGTCGGATCCATCGATCCGTTCGATCTTAGCTGCATTCATATGGTTCAAGCAAGAGTGAGCCTAACTAGCTCAGTAAGTACAACAATTCTAGTAAAATAGCATGCTTGAAACATAGGAATTGTATATCTTCAATAACTGAACAATAGTTACGAAGTACTATCGATAATTTAAAATAACACTTCTTTTCCTTCAAAACGTTTTACAATAACAATATTCAGTAAAGCATCAATTCCGGTCCAAGACCATGAGCATTTTATAAGTTCTTTGAAAACGGACATCCCGACACTAAGTCCGTAAGTCCGGTATAGCTTATGAGCACGTCTAGGTGATCAGCCTATAGTACTCTATGTTGATCAACACTACATTCATTAATCGTATGTACGTTTAAGTTGTGGCAACCTCACGTGCCTGTCGTTGGATGACAAAACATTTTAGCATACTCAGTCTTCATTTGAAAAACACACCAATATAGTTTGGTAAAACATTGACAATACTTTGATAGATTATAAGAAATCCAACATATCGTAAGTCTAGCCGAAAGAATTGGCGTTGACTTAATCAGATATTAGTTCATGTGTAAGAATACATGAATCACAAAGCTTGTCCAGATTGAACTGAAACAAGGGTTAAAACAATTGACTTTAGCGTCTGATACTGTTATTACATGTACACTTTAAGTCTTTAAGGTCTCTACAGTAGATGATAACATCACATAACACATTAGGTCATGAATAACATACATAATTCCTAAAGAATCTTACCCTTCTTGTCAATCTAATTACGTATTAAATTTGTTATTATTGGTTCCGGCTTGTCGTTATAACTTTCATTGTCATTATGTTCATATTCGATTGATTATCTTTAACCCTTAGATATCATACTTAAGGTTTAACAATGTCTTAAACAATATTACATTAAGTTGTAGTTAATTACTAATCAAATTATTTTCTTTCCTTCCTTATAAGCTTTCTTTATTGCCTTCCTTCTAGTGCTGGCGCTGCGGCGACAACTTTTCTTCCTTAATCCGCGCTGCGGTGCGGGTTAGCAGTGGCCAGAGTCCGGCCTTGGCGCTGCGGTGCCACATATAGCACCTTTGGCCACGCCACGACGTGACTCTACAGTAGGTCTGGGCATGGCACCGGCGCTGCTGCTCCCCCTTTTTGCCTTGAGCTGGAGCCGCGGCGCCAGCTCTGTGCACCAGATTGTTGACAATTTTGTTTTGTACAACGAACTTCCCGGACTCCAAATTTGATCATTTAAAGTCTGAATTGGCTCGTTCAAAAGCCATTAATTCAGAAATCACATACTCTATATGTCCATGCAATAATTTTACATTTTCAACTTCGTTAGCTCAAAATTCACCTATTGGTTCATTTTTTAACGAATCGATAAACGTTCGTGAACGTTCAACGCTCGTTTCTTCGTTCTAAGTCAGAATCCAGTCATTTTCGAGTTCGCAACTCTATAATGCTAAATAAGGCTTGTCTCCATCGAAAACCAACGTTTCCGAGCTCAAACACAAAATTCGACTTCTATTCTGAGAATTTCACGAATTCGACGATTATCGTCCAATCGTGTGAATTCTGACAAAACTTCGTTACTTATGATTCGTTCATTGTTCCAAATGGATTCAATCCATCAAATAGACATCTTAACCTACACATTACAATAACTTATTTTCATATTAAGTTATGGCTTATACTTCATAAGTTTATAACTTCACAATTATAAGCTACAAGGTTTCATTTCTTATGATTTATTATTGGTTTAAGTCCTTTAACTATCATTTTTATATCTTACTAACATACTCACTCCATTCATGTAAATATGTTATAAGTTCATATATGATTATCATAAGTTCATAACTTATTTAGGTTCAAATTGCTTATTCATGACTTATACAGCTTAAGTCCATTGATTATCCAATTCTTATATGTTCTTAGCATATATGTTGATTAAGTTACACTTCTCTTATCACCCTACAATGGTAGAGATGGAAGATATAAGATCATAAGATCATTTACCTTTGATGACTAGCTTTCTTCTTCTTGAAAATCTAACAATGGAAGTGTGACTTATAAGTGCTTATTCTCTTTAACACTTAAGTTGCTTAGCTTGGATGAAAATTAACAAACAAATAATGAATTGTGAGCTTGCTATTTATAGAGCTTCTAAGGTTAGGGCAAATGGGTTATTAAGACATCCACCTCCTTAAGTAACCTCCTTACTATTCCATACTTAATCCCTAAGTAAACTTGCTCCCTACACAAAATGCTTGGCCACCACATTAAGTTCTCGGTCAACACAACACTTAGGCACCAAGATCACCCATGGGTTGCCCCATGGATCACCCTAGTCCAATGGATCATTACATTGGGCTTAGGTTTAATTTGTTTAGCTTAAGCTTTTGGGCTTGCTTTAAATTACTATGGGCTTCATATTATCAAACACTTGGGCTAAACATTACTACATCTTGGGCTTGCCCCTTAATGCTTATTGGACTTGCACTTCATACAAGATTCCACAATTCCATTTCATTGGACTTTAATCCTTAACGTTCTCAAATTAAGTTCGCATGCGAAATATTACATTTTTTATACTTGAATTATTACATAATCCATCTCACGTCGATATTCTAACATTACGTATTTCTCGAAAGTTCAAAAATAATTCCCGAGCGAAAATTGATGAATAGTATTTTCAGAAAATTTCTCGAAAACCTTTTATTTTCGTCTTGAAAATTCAAGCACTTTAATTCTTTCACGTAGGTAAAATACTATGACGTTCCGACGTTTCTAGGCTATAGAACGACATTCATCTTACTAACACATAAAAATAACAAATAATATTATTTTATTCATTATAAAAGTATTTACAAAAGGTTCGATTTTTCGGGAGGTTACAGGATCAACTTAACATATTTAATCATTTCAGTCTAAGTCCTTGTACATATTTCCCTATTGTCTATTCAAGGTCTTTACAATTTATTTAAATGCAGACATTTTTGCATATTCATTCATTAAGATCATAATCAAATCTTATATTAATAGGAATATCATTCACATGGTTATTCCTAACAATCTCCCCCTATTTGATTATGACAAAAATAATAAGTGCATATGTATGAGATGAATGAATCTTAAGATACAGTGAGCTACTGTATTGCTAGAGTAGGTAATATGAATGATATATTAAAAGCATTTGATTATAGCTGAATAGTAAACCTAAATTCTAGATCCAGAGTTAACTATTACATATAGAGATGTACCTTCTTCTTCATGTGTGTCTTCTGGATCCTTTTTGTTGTTGCTACTCATCTGCTTGATCTTCTTGCTCCTTTTCCCCTAGGATGGTGACTTTATTACTTCTTGATCTTCTGGTTCTTGCTCCCCCTAAGATGCATTCGTCATTTCTTCATCTTCACGATGCTCTGACACAGATGCATGTTCTTCTTCTTTGCTCTTCAGATTTTGCTTTGGCTCCCCCTTAAATGATGGTATACTTGCTTCTATGTTGACCTGTTTCTTCTTCTTCTCCTTCTTTGCTTTAGCCTTCATTCTTTTCTCCTTGCTCTTTCTTGAATACCTCTTTTTCTCCCCCTTTTTTTCATGAATCAGTTGGGAAAGCTGTTGGACATTTTTCATAAGCTGCTCTGTCAGATAGGATGAGTTGCTGACTTCAATCTTGAGTTCTTGTTGACTTAGCTCCAACTGTAGAGATAGAGACTGCTTGAGGAAGTCAATATTGTCAGAGAGGGACATGATTTAATCTGTATTATCCTTATGAACTTGCAGAGCTTCTTCCTTCTGATCATTGATAAACTTCGGATAGATTTGATCTCTCTCTTTTATTTTGAGAGATATATCTGATATTATTGCTTAAAGTCTATTTTGAAGTACACTATCTCCTTCTTCTGACAACATCTTTGCCTCTGCAGCAATGAGAGATATCTTCTCAACTAGCTCGTCAGAATTCTTCAGTAACTCTTGCTCCTGAGGAGTTTGGTCATTTAGTTGAGCAGACTTCTGCTGAACACCAGATTGGACTCCACGATTCTCCCTTTTGGACAATTTTTTGAATGTAGTGAGAATCGGATAAACCATTGAGTGCCAATCACTATTAGAGGATGAGGGAATATCAGATAATTCTGCTTGAGCAGAGTAGAGCTTCTCAATCTAAGCTTGATCATCTTCAATGGTAGAGTGGATGGACTCTACGATCATGAACTTGGATATAATCCTTCTGCCATCTAAACCTACTCTACAATCGTGGGGAATGTAGTGGTTACCAGCATGTCGATAGATCTTGAAATGAGACTGGTCTTTGATCAGCTTTGTTGCAAACTTCTTTACCCTTGGAAAGTTTTGAGACACCAGCTCCAAGTTCAGAAAATATGAGTAACACCAGTTAAAGTAACTCCCATCTTTACCTGTATATGCCTTTAACCAGGGCATCCATGGGTAGAACCATTTCATCAGAAGATCATTAGGATTGTACAGTATTGTAGTGCAATCTAAATCCTTGTATTTCCAATTGTTAAACAAATCTTCTGTTGACATCCTTACTACTTTGAGTCACTCATTTCCATGGTTTATCCACATCCCTAGTAGTGCATCCGATGGTTCATCAAAGAATTCCACTACTAATCTTCGGCGGACTCTTGCTAGAGAGGGAACATGATAGTCTGTTGATTCCTGATCTTCAATGCTAGAATCTGTCTCCATCCTTGAGCTTGAATCATGCTCAATGATTTCATTTGATTCATCAGTGAATCCTTCTTGCTAATTTTCATCACTTGTACCTTCTTCAGTACCCTTAGCATTTTCTCCCTTGGATTCAGACTTACAATCACTTAATTTAATTATTGCAGTAGAAGATTCTCCTTTCTTCTTTAGGACAGATCTAGCAAGTAATCTGTTGCTCTTTCTTCTCCTTGGAGATTCAGCTATAGGAGACTCAGTCCTTTCTTCATCTTCAGATTTTGAAACCTTTGAATCAATAGATGAGCTTCTTTGGGATTCAGCCACAGGAACAGATGATTCCTCTTCAGACCTTGAGTCCTCTGAAGTGGCAAAAGAACTCCTTGAGACTTCAGCAGTGGGGGATCTAATTTCGTCAGACTTAGCCACTTCCTTATTAATAGAATGACTACTTGAGAATTCATTCATAAAGTCTTCACTTTTCTTTTCTTCTTCTGAGTCTACTCTCTTCTCTTCATCAGATAGACTTCTTTGGTGAACTGATATTGACTTCTTCATCACCTTTTCTTTCTTCTTGGATGGGCTTGGGAGCAATCCGTTACTCTTTCTCCTTTTTGGGGTTGCTGCAGTTGATGCTTTTTCTTTTCCTGCTCTATGCCTCTTTTTGTCAGTGGAGAGACTGCTTGGTGGAACTTCTGTATTCTTCACAATCTTAGTTTTCTTCTTTCCTGGAGTGGCTGCTACAGGTATAGAGTCATCAGATTGAGACAACTCACTTTCCATTTCTTTTGCCTTCCTCTTCTTTGCAGAGACCTTGCTGCTGCTGCTACTAGATGTCATTAGCTTTTTATTTTCCATGGGATTTTTCTTCCAGTTTTTAAACAGCTGTGGAAACATCACTTTATGAACATTCAGTGGTTCTCCCTCATCATCCTTTATCTTACTTTTCAGTTTCTTCTTAAGTATGATGCTCAAGAGTCTTCCATGAAAAACTTTTGTGAGGAGTTTATCTGTAGACTTCTTAATCTCAGCTTTATCCAGTCATTTGTACAATAAGTCAATTAGAATGGATCCAAAATTCATCTATTGTTTAATGACAATTGCAGTCATAACTCTCAGTTGCAGATCACTAACAGTATCATGTGCAGTGTCCTTGCACAAGATGCATTTTCCCGTAATCTCAGCCAGGAAATCAAACTCTTCAGGAAACGCCTTCTTCTTCATATCTTTCAGATTTACATTCCTTTTGTAGCGCATTACCTTTTTTCCTTCTTCGATGTTGATGTCCTCAAGGTTTATCTGACCTTGGTTAGGAAACCCTAGACATTGGTTGATGTATGATGCTCTTATCTTCAGGCTTACTCCTTTAACCTTTGTGGACAGAAGCCCAGCATCTATCATTACATTTGAGTAGAATTACTTCACTAGATCGGTATAGACTGAAGTGTTAGCTTCCAAGCACTCTAAAAACCTAGCATTCTTTACAAGCTCAAGTATATCCTTGAACTTCTTTTTCGATCTTTCAAACTTCTTGAAGCCGAGTTGAATTCCAGTTATAACACGCCACTCTTCCATTTTTAGAGTTCAAAGTATATGGGTATTTAATTTTAGTACTCTTATGAGGGATAGTTGAATGCAATTTGGGTGAACCTCAAGGTTTAATGGATTTAGGCTTTGAAGAGGATTTTAGTGTTTGAAAAAGGGAGGGAGAGAAAGTCGATAGCTTTTGATAACAGTTTGGAGATTTTGAATTTGTCTTTATGATAGTTCCTTCTGACTCTTTATAAGCTATGATGTGTCAAACATCCATTTGTTGCACGATGCCCAGTAAGAAACTGTAACTCCTTGTAAACTGATTAGTTTTTCAGTTTTAATTTTCTTTTAAGAAAATAAGCATTACTGACGTAGGCTGATCGCTGACTTTTTTAGTACGTAGAGTAGCTTGATGAGATAGCTATATACTCTACGATTTTCTTTGTTAACTCAACGATCGTCTTCTGAGAGATGCTTCAGTGAGTGATTAGTCATTGATCCCCATCTTGGAGTTTTATGGCTTGACCATTGATGAGCCCCAAGAGAGTTCGGACACTGACATTCTGTGGTGAATTTCCAAAATAACTTTTCAAACTTTATTTGTAACTTCCCTCCACACGATCTGAATAGTGGGACACGTGTCAAGTTCTCTCGAGCTCCATGATTTTGAATGATTTGGAAAATACTGTTCTGCCCTCAGCTCCCCATGAGCTAGTTTTTCCTTTGGGAAGACTATGATCGTCGAGGCTGCTCTACGATTGTAGAGTTTACTGCTGATCATATGCTTTGATCATTGTCTGACCTGGTTCTTGTGATGAGCTCTGTCTTAACATTCCTTTTGGGTTATTAAGGTAGCTCAAGAAGGGCCAACCTCTTAGACTGCACTAAGGGTTTGGTTTGTCCCTGAGGCGCTAATCAGAAGAATTGTATATACTTGGTGGTAAGAATATCATCATGATAGGCTTTTTGTCAGAGTTTGTTTATCGTCATTTGAAGCACTTGATGTTGGCATTTGTCAGTGGAAGAGGGTGAAGTGCTTTCAGCTATGTCATTTGTATGGTTAGGAGAGTGTACTGATCAGTATTGCGATCGTAGAGTTTAGTATGCTTATATTCTACGATTGGAATGTTGATTATCGGGAATCTTAAATTGAGATGGTGAGACTTGATGATCAGTCTTAGAGTTTTAAGGACTCTACAAACAGGAGTAAGGATTAATTCGGTACATCAGCCATAGAGTTTTGGGACTCTTTAACCGGGACATTTCTGTTTTGGGTTAGCTTTTGTCTCTATGATCTTAACAAGAGTGGTCTTGATATTTGTGGAGTGGTTAACAAACATGTACCCTGGTTGCCCTATCCTTCAAGTTTATCTCAGATCTTCTTGCAAGAATTACACTTCTTCATTTGGCTCCCTAAGCTTTACCATCTTCATCATTTGTATCTAGAACTTCCTCAGACTGATCAATAGCTCCAGGCAGAAATCATCATGGATGAATAAACCTCTGATGGGTTGGCAAGTTTGAACTCTACGATCGGTAGTGGCTCTTCGATCGAGATGAGTGAAGACTTCTTTGATTTGTGGCTACATTTTCCCTTCTTTGGCAGCTGACCTTACAGCTGTTTGAACCCTTGTGACTGAAGCTATTTGCTTTAGCATTCCTTGTGTGGTCAGATAGATCAAGTACTTGCAGGTTAGAAAAATTTCTATTTTTGGAACCCCTGATTGTTTGGGTCCCGCTGGATTAGTTTTCTCCAAATCCCAATTCCTCATATGCTTGAATTAGCATCAACAATCATATTTATGCAAATATCAGATTTAGATATGATATTTATGATGTGTGATGATGAGTGTGTGAATGATTGGTTGTGTTCATAGATCTTGAACGTTTTCAGAGTAGGAATCAACTCTATTGTTTATTTGCATTTAGTTGATTCATGGAGATGATCAGTTTCTAAGAATCTTCAAGATACTCCTCTAGTATTGATCATACTCTATATTTTATCAAGAACACAGAACATTAGTTTTGTATATATTTGCATGCATGCCAATTCTTTAGCAAGAGTTACTCCACTTAAGATTTTAGGATTAAGATTAACTTACGACATACTCCAGACTTCTTTCAAGAAGCTATCTTCAATATGAACTTTGAGTGGAGAGAGAGTTTATTGTCAATTAAATATCCAACCTTAATGTACTCTCTCTTCTCATTTTCAGGAAGAGTATGGTCTCTTGATAGAGTAATGCTGTAGTACATAAGGTGATGTAACACAATATTCATGTAAGTTGTTAATAAGGAATCATACCTTTACAATGTCAGTTTCTTGACAGTCATTTGTCTTGCCATAATGATGTTGGGCATTGATGTGCAAATCTTTACGTTCATTGAGCTTTTTGCTCTATTTGACCTTAGATCAATCAGGCATCGCTTGGAGGTTATAGCATAGGAAAGTCTTGGCAGCTTTAGTTCTTTGATAATCATGAGTCTCAAGAACAAATCCAATTGATTAGCCAACTTCTTTGCATGTATAGGCCTTTCATATTTTAGAATAGTGGATGACAGACTCTTTGTTTTTGATGCCCTTCTTGACTTTCCATCATAAGTCTGCAGACTGCTGATTTGCTTTGGACATGAATTGGTCTTGTTGCTACATTACTTTGGAACAGTGACCGATCTGAGCAGCTTTAAGTGAATGTGCACATTTACCTGTATGCATAATTTCCAATGTGTGAGCGCATTAGTGATTACAAACAACTTACTACTAAACTAAGTTTAGACCATGGTTTGTGCCTCGGATCAGACTCAAAGCGTTAGCTTTTAGAATGTAATATGAGAAACTGCTCTGATACCAATTGTTAGTTCCTAGAGGGCACACAATATATCTGCAGCCTTAGAACTTAGTTTAGTCCTTGGACAAGGACCCTTCTGGCCCTGGCTTTTGTTGTTGTTGTTGGTTGTGGTGCTGAACTGCAAAGATGATTTTATGCTTGTTCATTATTGATTCTTGGCAGCTTGTTGTGATCCTCTTTGTATTCTGCATCGAGACTGGATCACCATTGGACATACTGCTAAGTTGTTCATGAAGCTCGATCTCTTTGAGTACTTAGCAGTTTGTCACTTCTTCCTTAGTACAGCTGATCTTGAGGATGGTCCTTTTTTGATCTCAGCTTGCACTTCTTCACCACATGAGGTTTGCTAAGTCTTTGCATCTTTAGTTGGCTTTGTCTGGCACTTAGCATCCCCTGAACCTCGGTTGTCTTGTGTACATAGTTGATTATGTATCTGTTCTTCTTTAGCTCTTGGTGGTTCATGGTGATTCGTAGACTGACTCTTTGAATCTTCTTTCTGATCTGCCAATCTCTTGAATGCTATTATCTTGGCCATCTCAGCTCTCAGTTTGGCTGACATTCTTAAAGGCATTCTCAATGTTGTTGAGTGAAGCCTTTTTCTATTAAAGCTTTTCTCTTAGCTTGCTTCACTTCTACATTCGTAGTCTCACTACCACTGAGACATATTCTGTTTTTGCTATGTAATACATGTAAATTCAACAACTTGTCAACTTCTTTTTTTTGTCCTTTTTAGCTTCTGCTGTTAAATAACCATTCATAAGCTTCCTGTTGGATTATAGCCATTAGGAGTTATTTGAATTGATTCGCAGATCTCGAGTTATTTGATGCAGACTGCAGATGTGACATGACAGCCCTTTTTTTCTTTTTTTCTGATACTGCAGTCTACTATTTCACCTACCCCATCAGAGATGTCACTTTAGTGTGTCAGGCAGGTAGTCACCTTTATTTCTTCTTTCTGATTCCTCGATCAGAACATCAGGAGTTGTCCTTCTGCGTCGATGCTTTCAACGTTTGAATGCCAGTCTTTGCATTGAGACGTTGCCAAGGCTTCAATACTCAGATGACTGAACTCTACGATTCTGACGCAGATGACCTTGAACTTGATCGTAGTTAGTCTGTTAAATATTGCTCGTTGACTGATTGAGACAACACTATGATTTTGAGAGTGTTCTTTGGATTTGCAATGTAGAACCTCTCTCACTCCACTCGTGCAGTGATTCATCACTTCTTCTTGCCTTGACTTACATTAGGTACTGACAACTTATCTGATTACCCTGGCCCTTCCTTAACTTCAAGACTTATCAGGTTTGTCAAGCTCAGTCCCTTTCTCCTTGTGATCTCCCGTTCACTTATCATCAATGGTCTGACCCATGTTTAATCTTCTATGTCCATTCTGTATAGGTTGGCCAGTGTCTCTGTTATAGACCCCATCAGTTTTTGCTTCTATCTTGGCTAGCACTACGATCATGGTTATTCCAAGATCGTTTTCCTTTGTTTATCTTGACGGCTACTGTATTGCTTGTGGAGGACTTCCCTTAAGTGCCTTCACTACTCAATCAGGATGCTGATTGAATTGGAACTTCGATCTTCTTTTTACTTGCAAGTTATTTGGTGAATGCCCTCTGGCTTCCTTTAGGTACATTTCATCATTTACAGTTCTGATCAGAGGCTTCATTCTTTGGATGCTTTGGTAGTGCTCAAGTGTTGAGAATCGTGTTAACACTACGATTCTACTTTGGCATTATGGGCACTGATAGGCTTCGTCGAAGACATTATTCTGCAGACTATGATCTAGCTTTGGTTCTGCAGACACTACGACTCCGAGAGCAGATTATACATTAGACCACGATTTCTGTCTTGACACTTGTTGTCCTTGTCTGATCTAGCTCGACTATGATTTCTGCCTCTGATGTGATCAGTAGACTCCACGACTTCAAGTGTAGTCTACAATTCTTAACTTGGCTTGGAATGTTCTTGAATCAACTCTACGATTCTAAGTGAGGCCCTCCAAGGCAGACTACGATCTTTAGCCATTTTATCGATCTGCGATTTTGCCTTGGCTTTTGCAATCCCTTGGCTGGTTCGACGCTCTACGATTCTACCTTGATAGTATCTGAATACTTTGTTTCTCCTGGGAGACTTCTAAGGCTTGTGCAGTACTCTGCAATCAACCATACCTATCTATTACATCATATAAGATCAACCTAACAAGCCTAATCTTTCAATATCAAGTCCTTGTACATCATGTTCTTTTGAAGGACTTTACAAAGCTGCTTTTATTCATGTAGGATTAACTTAACATATTTGATCATTTTAGTCTAAGTCCTTGTACATATTTCCCTATTATCTATTCAAGGACTTTACAACTTATTTCAATGCTGACATATTTGCATATTCATTCATTAAGATCATAATCAAATCTTATATAAATAGGAATATCATTCACATGCTTATTCCTAACAATCTCCCTCTATTTGATTATAACAAAAATAATAAGTGCAGATGTATGAGATGAATGAATCTTAAGATACAGTGAGCTACTATATTGCTAGAGCAAGTAATATGAATGATATATTAAAAGCATTTGATTACAGCTGAATAGAAAACCTAAATTCTGGATCTAGAGTTAACTATTACATATAGAGATGTACCTTCTTCTTAATGTGTGTCTTCTGGATCCCTTCTGTTGTTGCTACTTATCTGCTTAATCTTCTTACTCCTTCTCCCCCTGGGATGGTGACTTCATTTCTTCTTGATCTTCTAGTTCCTGCTCCCCCTGAGATGCATTCGTCATTTCTTCATCTTCATGATGCTTTGACTCAGATGCATTCTCTTCTTCTTTGTTTTCTTCTTTGCTCTTCAGATTCTGCTTTGGCTCCCCCTCAGATGATGGTATACTTGCTGCTATGTTTGCTTCTTCCTCTCCTTCTTTGCTTTAGCCTTCATTCTTTTCTCCTTGCTCTTTCTTGAATACCTCTTTTTCTCCCCCTTTTTGTCATGAATCAGTTGGGAAAGCTGTTAGACATTTGTCAAAAGCTGCTCTGTCAGATAAGATGAGTTGCTGACTTCAATCTTAAGTTCTTGTTGACTTAGCTACAACTGTAGAGATAGAGAATGCTTGAGGAAATCAATCTTATCAGAGAGGGACAAGATTTGATCTGTATTATCCTTCTGAACTTGCAGAGCTTCTTCCTTCTGATCATTGATAAACTTCGGATAGATTTGATCTCTCTCTTTTATTTTGAGAGATATATCTGATATTGTTGCTTGAAGTCTATTTTGAAGTACACTATCTCCTTCTTCTGACAACATCTTTGCCTCTGCAGCAATGAGAGATATCTTCTTAACCAGCTCGTCAGAATTCTTCAGTAACTCTTGCTCCTGAGGAGTTTGGTCATTTAGTTGAGCAGACTTCTGCTGAACACCAAATTGGACTCCATGATTCTCACTTTTGGACAATTTTTTGAATGTAGTGAGAAAATGATAAACCATTGAGTGCCAATCACTGTTAGAGGATGAGGGAATATTAGACAATTCTGCTTGAGCAGAGTAGAGCTTCTCAATTTGAGCTTGATCATCTTCAATGGTAGAGTGGATGGACTCTATGATCATGAACTTGGATATAATCCTTATGCCATCTAAACCTACTCTACAATCGTGGGGAATGTAGTGGTTACTAGCATGTCGATAGATCTTGAAATGAGACTGGTCTTTGATCAGCTTTGTTGCAAACTTCTTTACTCTTGGAAAGTTTTGAGACACCAGCTCCAAGTTCAAAAAATATGAGTAACACCAGCTGAAGTAACTCCCATCTTTACCTGTATATTCCTTTAACCAGGGCATCCATGGGTAGAACCATTTCATCAGAAGATCATCAGGATTGTACAATATTGTAGTACAATCTAAATCCTTGTATTTCCAATTGTTAACCAAGTCTTCTGTTGACATCTTTACTACTTTGAGTCGTTCATTTCTATGGTTTATCCACCTCCCTGGTAGTACATCTGATGGTTCATCAAAGACTTCCACTACTAATCTTCGGCGAACTCTTGCTAGAGAGGGAACATGATAGTCTGTTGATTCCTGATCTTCAGAGCTGGAATCTGTCTCCATCTTTGAGCTTGAATCATGCTCAATCATTTCATCTGATTCATCAGTGAATCCTTCTTACTGATTTTCATCACTTGTACCTTCTTCAGTACCCTTAGCATTTTCTCCCTTGGATTCAGACTTATCATCAGTTAATTTAATTATTACAGTAGAAGATTCTCCTTTCTTCTTTAGGATAGATCTAGCAAGCAATCTATTGCTCTTTCTTCTCTTTGGAGATTCAGCTATAGGAGATTCATTCCTTTCTTCATCTTCAGATTTGGAAACCTTTGAATCATCAGATGAGCTTCTTTGAAATTTAGCCACATGAACAGATGATTCCTCTTCAGACCCTGAGTCCCCTGAAGTGGCAAAAGAACTCCTAAAGACTTCAACAGTGGGAGATCTAATTTCTTCAGACTTAGCCACTTCCTTATCAGCAGAATGACTACTAGAGAATTCATTTATAGAGTCTTCAGTTTTCTTTTCTTCTTCTGAGTCTACTCTCTTCTCTTCAGCAGATAAACTTCTGTGGTGAACTGATATTGACTTCTTTTTCACCTTTACTTTCTTCTTGGATGGCCTTTGGAGCAATCCGTTACTCTTTCTCCTTTTTGGGGTTACTGCAGTTGATGCTTTTTCTTTTCCAGCACCATGCCTCTTTTTGTTAGTGGAGAGACTTCTTGGTGGAACCTCTGTATTCTTCACAATCTTAGTTTTCTTCTTTCCTAGAGTGGTTGCTACAGGTACAGAGTCATCAGATTGAGACAACTTGCTTTCCATTTCTTTTGCCTTCATCTTCTTTGCAGAGACCTTGCTGTTGCTGCCAGATGCCATTAGCTTTTTATTTTCCATGGGATTTTTCTTCCAGTTTTTAAAATGTTGTGGGGACATCACTTTATGAACATTCAGTGGTTCTCCCTCATCATCCTTTATCTTACTCTTCAGTTTCTTCTTCAGTATGCTGCTCAAGAGTCTTCTATCAAAAACTTTTATGAGGGGTTTATCTGTAGACTTCTTCATCTCAGCTTTTTCTAGCCATTTGTACAACCAGTTAATTAGAATGGCTCTGAAATTCATCTGTTATTTCATAACGATTGCAATCATAACTCTCAGTTACAAATCACTAACAGTATCATGTGCAGTGTTCTTGCACAAGATGCATTTCCCTGTAATCTCAGCCAGGAATTCAAACTCTTCAAGAAATTCCTTCTTCTTCATATCTTTCAGATTTACATTCCTTTTGTAGTGCATTACTTTTTTGCCTTCTTCGATGTTGATGTCCTCGAGGTTTATCAGACCTTGGTTAGGAAACCCTAGACATTGGTTGATTTATGATGCTATTATCTTCAAGCTTACTCCTCTTACCTTTGTGGACAGAAGCCCAGAATCTATCGTTGCATTTGAGTAGAATTACTTCACTAGATCGGTATAGACTGGAGTGTTAGCTTTCAGGCACTCTGAAAACCCTGCATTCTTTACAATCTCAAGTATATCCTTGAACTTCTTTTTCGATCTTTCAAACTTCTTGAAGCCGAGTTGGATTCCAGTTATAAGACGCCACTCTTCCATTTTGAGAGTTCGAAGTATATGGGTATTTAATTTCAGAACTGTTATGAGGGATAGTTGAATGCAATTTGGGCGAACCTCGAGGTTTAATGGATTTAGGCTTTGAAGAGGATTTTAGGGTTTGAAAAAGGGAGGGAGAGAAAGTCGATAGCTTTTGATAACTATTTGGAGATTTTGAATTTGTCTTTATAACAGTTCCTTCTGACTCTTCATAAGCTATGATGTGTCAAATAGCCATTGGTTGCACGATGCCCATTAAGAAACTGTAACTCCCCCTAAACTGATTAGTTTTTCAGTTTTAATTTTCTTTTAAGAAAATAAGCATTACTGACGTAGGCTGATCGCTGACTTTTTCAGTATGTAGAGTAGCTTGATGAGATAGCTATAGACTCTATGATTTTCTTTGTTAACTCAACGATCGTCTTCTAAGAGATGCTTCAGTGAGTGATTTGTCACTGATCCCCATCTTGGAGTTTCATGGCTTGACCATTGATGAGCCCCAAGAGAGTTCGGGCACTGACATTCTGAGGTGAATTTCCAAAATGCCTTTTTAAACTTTATTTGTAACTTCCCTCGACACGATCTTAATAGTGGGACACGTGTCGAGTTCTGCTGAGCTCCATGATTTTGAATGATGTGGAAAATACTGTTCTGCCCTCAACTCCCCCTGAGCTAGTGTTTCCTTTGGGAAGACTACAATCGTCAAGGCTGCTCTACGATTGTTGAGTTTACTGCTGATCATTTTCTTCGATCATTGTCTGACCTGGTTCTTGTGGTGAGCTATGTCTTAACATTCCTTCTGGGTTATTAAGGTTGCTCAGGAAGGGCCAACCTCTTAGACTGCATTAAAGGTCAGGTTTGTCCCTAAAGCACTTATCAGAAGGATTGTATATACTTGGTGGTAAGAATATCATGATAATAGGCTCTTTGTCAGAGTTTGTTTATCGTCATTTGAAGTACTTGATGTTGGCATTTGTCAGTGGAAGAGGGTGAAGTGCTTTCAGCTATGTCATTTGTATGGTTAGGAGAGTGTACTGATCAGTATTGCGATCGTAGAGTTTAGTATGCTTATACTGTACGATTGGAATGTTGATTGTGGGGAATCTTAGATTGAGATGGTGAGACTTGATGATCAATCTTAGAGTTTTATGGACTCTACGAACAGGAGTAAGGATTCATTCGATACATCAGCCACAGAGTTTTGGGACTCTTTAATTGGGACATTTATTCTTTGGGCTAGCTCTTGTCTCTATGATCTTGACAAGAGTGGTCTTGTTATTTGTGGAGTGGTTAACAAACATGTACCCTGGTTGCCCTATCCTTCAAGTTTATCTCAGATCTTCTTGTAAGAATTACACTTCTTCATTTGGCTCCCTAAGCTTTACCATCTTCATCATTTACATCTAGAACTTCCTCAGACTGATCAACAGCTTCAGGCTGAAATCATCATGGATGAATAAACCTCTGATGGGTTGGCAAGTATGAACTCTACGATCGGTAGTGACTTTATGATCGAGATGAGTGAAGACTTCTTTGATTTGTGGGTGCATTTTCCCTTCTTAGGCAGCTGACCTTGAAGCTGTTTAAACCCTTATGACTGAAGCTATTTGCTTTAGCATTCCTTGTGTGGTCAGATAGATCAAGTACCTGCAGGTTAGGAAAATTTCTATTTTTGGTACCCCTGATTGTTTGGGTCCCGCTGGATTAGTTTTCTCAAAATCCCAATTCCTCATATGCTTGAATTAGCATCAACAATCATATTTATGCATATATCAGATTTAGATATGATATTTATAATGCATGATGATGTGTGTGTGAATGATTAAGTGTTTTGATATGACATTCTTTTTCTTTGATTGTTTCACTCTTTGCTTGGTTGTGTTTACAGATCTTGAACGTTTTCAGAGTAGGAATCAACTCTATTGTTTATTTGCATCTAGTTGATTCATGGAGATGATCAGTTTCTAAGAATCTTCAAGATACTTCTCTAGTGTTGATCATACTCTATATTTTATAAAGAATACAGAACATTGGTTTTGTATATATTTGCATACATGCCAATCCTTTAGCAAGAGTTACTCCACTTAAGCTTTTAGGATTAAGATTAACTTACGACATACTCGAGACTTCTTTCACGATGCTATCTTCAAAATGAACTTTGAGTAGAGAGAGAGTTTGTTGTCAATTAAATATCCAACCTTAATGTACTATCTCTCTCTTCCCCTTTTCAGGAAGATTATGATCTCTTGATAGAGTATTGTTGTAGTACATAAAGTGATGCAGCACAATATTCATGTAAGTTGTTAATGAGGAATCGTACCTTTACACTGTTAATTTCTCGATAGTTATTTGTCTTGCCATTATGATGTTGGGCATTGATGTGCAAATCTTTACGTTCATTGCTGATAGCTTTTTGCTCTATTTGACCTTTAGATCAATCAGGTATCGTCTTGGAGTTCATAGCATAGGAAAGTCTTGGCGGCTTTAGTTCTTTGAAAATCTTGAGTCTCAAGAACAGATCCAATTGATTAGCTAACTTCTTTGCATGTATAGGCCTTTCATCTTTTAGAACAGTGGATGACAGACTCTTTGTTTTTGATGCCCTTCTTAACTTTCCATCACAAGTCTGCAGACTACTGATTTGCTTTGGACATGAATTGGTCTTGTTGTTGCATTACTTTGGAACAGGAACCAATCTGAGCAGCTTTAAGTGAATGTGCATATTTACCTATATGAATAATTTTCAACATGTGAGCTCATTAGTGATTACAAATAGCTTACTACTAAACTAAGTTTAGACCATGGTTTGTGCCTCGGATCAGACTCAAAGCGTTATCTTTTAGAATGTAATATGAGAAGCTACTCTGATACCAATTGTTAGTTCCCAGAGAGCACACAATAGATCTAGAAGGGGGGGTTGAATAGATCCTTTTTAATTTCAATTTTTTTTCCATTTTAGTTTACATTGCTGAGTAAATAGCAGATGACAAACTTAGGAATTATTTTAAACACAGCAAAATAAGTTAAGGCTCCCCTTCATAGATGTTATGTTAACCATTTGTCTAGAGTTAGTTTAGTTGTAAGTAGTTATCATGTTGATGGTGGTGGTGGTGGTGGTGCTGAGCTGCCAAGATGACTTTATGCTTGTTCATCCTTGATTCTTGGAAGCTTTTTGTGATCCTCTTCATATTATGCATCGAGACTGGATCGCCATTAGACATACTTCTAAGTTGTTCATGAAGCTCGATCTCTTTGAGTACTTAGCAGTTTGTCACTTCTTCCTTAGTGCAGCTGATCTTGAGGTTGATTCTTTTCTGATCTCAGCTTGCACTCCTTCACCACATGAGGTTTGCTAAGTCTTTGCATCTTTAGTCGGTTTCATCTGGCACTTAGCATCCCTTGAACCTTGGTTGTCTTGTGTACATATTTGGTTCTATATCTATTCTTCTTTAGCTCTTCGTGGTTCATGGTGATTCGTAGACTGGCTCTTTGAATCTTCTTTCTGATCTGCCAATCTCTTGAATGCTATTATCTTGGCGTTCTTGGCTCTCGGCTTGGCTGACATTCTTAATGGCATTCTCATTGTTGTTGAATGAATCCTTTTTCTATTAAAGCTCTTCTCTTAGCTTGCTTCACTTCTACATTCGTAGTCTCACTGCCACTGAGACATATTTTTTTTTGCTACGTAGAACTCGTAGAGTTAACAACTTTTCAACTTCCTTTTTTTGTCCTTTTGAGCTTTTGCTATTAAATAACCATTCATAAGCTTCCCGTTGGATTATAGCTGTTAGGATTTATTTGAATTGATTCGCAGATCTCGAGTTATTTGGTGCAGACTGCAGATGTGACATAACAACCCCTTTTTCACTTTTCTGACACTGCAGTCTACTATTTCACCTACCCCATCAGAGATGTCACTTTAGTGTGTCAGGAAGGTAGTCACCTTTATTTCTTCTTTCTGATTCCTCGATCAGAACATCAGGAGTTGTCCTTCTACGTTGATGCTTTTAACGTTTGAATGTCAGTCTTTTCATTTAGACGTTGCCAAGGCTTCAATACTCAGATGACTGAACTCTACGATTCTGATGCAGATGACCTTGAACTTGATCATAGTTAGTCTGTTGAATATTGCTCTTTGACTGATTGAGACAACACTACGATTTTGAGAGTGTTCTTTGGATTTGCAATGTAGAACCTCTCTCACTTCACTCGTGCAGTGCTTTATAACTTCTTCTTAGCTTGACTTACATTAGGTATTGACAACTTGTTTGATTACTCTGGCCCTTCCTTAACTTCAAGACTTATCAGGTTTGTCATGTTCAGTCTCTTTGTCCTTGTGATCTCCCGTTCACATATCATTAATGGTCTGACCTATGTTTAATCTTCTATGTCTATTCTGTATAGGTTGGCCAGTGTCTCTGTTATAAACCCCATTAGTTTCTGCTTCTAACTTGGCTATTACTACGATCATGGTTATACCCAAGATCGTTATCCTTTGTTTATCTTGACGGCTACTGTATTGCTTATGGAAGACTTCCCTTAAGTGCCTTCACTACTAAATCAGGTTGCTGATTAAATTGGTGCTTCGATCTTCTTTTTGCTTCCAAGTTATTTGGTGAATGCCCTCTGGCTTCCTTTAGGTACATTTCATCTTTTACAATTCTGATCAGAGGCTTCATTCTTTGGATGATTCTACCTTGGGAATGTGAGCACTAATAGGCTTTGTCGAAGACGTTGTTCTACAGACTACAATCTAGCTTTGGTTCTGCAGACATTACGACTCCGAGAGCAGATTATACATCAGACCATGATTTCTGTCTTTACACTTGTTGTCCTTGTCTGATCTAGCTCGACTACGATTTTTGTCTCTGATGTGATCACTACACTCCACGACTTCAAGTGTAGTCTACGATTCTTAACTTGGATTGGCATGTTCTTGAATCAACTCTACGATTCTGAGTGAGGCCCTCCAAGGCAGACTACGATCTATAGCCATTTTATCGATACTCTACGATTCTGCCTTGGCTTCTGCAATCCCTTGGCTGGCTCGATGCTCTACGATTCTGCCTTGGTAGTCTCTGAATACTTTGTTTCTCCTGGCAGACTTCTAAGGCATGTGCACTACTCTACGATCAAGCAAGCCTATCTATTACATCATATAAGATCAACCTAACAAGCTTGATCTTTCTATACTGAGTCCTTGTACATCATGTTCTTTTGAAGGACTTTACAAAGCTGTTTTTCTTCATGTAGGATCAACCTAACATATTTGATCATTTCAGTCTAAGTCCTTGTACATATTTCCCTATTGTCTATTCAAGGACTTTACATCTTATTTCAATGCAGACACATTTGCATATTCATTCATTAAGATCATAATCAAATCTTATATAAATTGGAATATCATTCACAAGCTTATTCCTAACATAGTTGAATGAATATGAATATATGCTTGATTAAGGAAATAAGTTTTGCATTAAGATAGTAAGTGTCTATCTGATAGTTGGTTAATATAGTAAACCGAATTTTTCAAAATTTAACATTTTGAGTACATGATAGTTTGAGTCTGAAATTGCGCGTTACATGTTAACACTTATAAGATGAGGCATAAAATGTAAAATAATAAAGAATAATTTATGGTTTTAATTAACCAGATAATTAATGCTGCCAATAAGATAAAATCGAAACAAAAGAGCAGAGGAATCTGTTAACAATACAGGAGGTCAACCAGACCCAATGCAGAATTTTGCTAATATGTTAGCTCAAGCTATGCAAAATGGATTACCAGCTGCAGAAAATCAGCCAGACAATCAATTGACAAACTTCAAAGACTTCAAGGCAGTAGGACTGCCAGAGGTTAGAGGAAAAACTAACCCTGTAGAAGCCCAAACTTGGGTGAAGGAGATAGAGAAGGCTTTTGTGATTGCTAGGGTAGCGGAGGATCAAAAGATGGCTTTTTCTACCTATATGATGAAAGGGGAGACAAATTTCTGGTGGGAGGAAAATCAAACTAGAGCTGGAGAAGGAGTGGTGACATGGACTAGGTTTAAAGAATTGTTCTTCGAGAATTACTTCTCGTTCAGTATGCAAGCTAGGATGGAGGTTAGATTTTTAGAATTGAAGTAGAAAAATATGACAGTTTTGGAGTATGCCGCAAAATTTAATGAGTTAGCTAGATTTGTTCCACACCAAGTGGATACGGAAGCAAGAAGGTTTGAGCTGGGCCTAAAACCCTGGCTCTATAATAAGGTGGCAGTGTTGCAAATTAATTCTTTTGCATCACCCTTGGAAAAGGCTATCATAGCCAAAGGAGGAAGTGAGTCCATGAGTCTCTACAATAAGGCAAAGAAGAATAAGGTTAAGGCCGAGGGAGCTGTTAAGGTAGAAGGAAACTGTAAAACCCCAACTTTTATGAATAAAGATTAATTTTTCTCTAAATATCATTTTGAATATTATGGTGTGGATTTGATATAATGTTATAGTTGTGGGTAATATTTATAAATTTTGCAAAGTAAGCAAGTTGTCATAAAATATTCGTTTGGTCGGGGAATATTTGTTTTATCAGGGAATATTCGTACGACGACACAATCATTGTTGGACCCCACAACGGAATTATTGTCGGAGTTAAAAAACGACAGAAGTAACTTTTTATAAAAATAAAGGCAAAAGTTTTATCGTTAACTGTTGAAATACCCGGTGATAAAAGTACAGTAATACGCGTGGTTGCATAGTAGCACACGGTATTGCACAGTATCTTTGATTATTGATGCTTACGTGAGAAGTCACTTAGTTTTATTCAATTATTGCCACAGTAATTGCTGCATAGTATGTCATATTATTGATTCAATTATTGTCACAGTATCATCTGCATAATATTTTATATTATTAAATCAATAATTGAGACAACAAAGTTATTCATATTATTATTTGCATTATTGACGATGTCTAGAAAGTTCTGTCGAGGAAAGGAGTTTGGTCACTTAATTGCGCGCCAATAAGGAGAAGTCCTTATCGAAAAGTCCCTTCTTTCCTGGGAATGATCTGGTTGTTAATATTGCGAGTTATAATATTAATGATGATTAAATATTATTAAAAATGTGTTTTGTGCAGTCAAGTGAATTGAGATAAATAGAGGGGTTTTATGAAGTAATTGTTGTAAATTTGACGTATTATATGGACCCCCACTTACTCATTTTTCAAAATCGTCGGTAGAAAGTTATCTTAGTTTTTGTATTATAGTAATAAAACAGAAAACTTTATATATAAAACAAAATACTTTTTATAAATAGAATATATTATATTTTATTATATTGCATAGTGTTTTTACTATGCAGCATAGTACTGCATAGTGTTGCATAGTACGACATAGTGTGTGCATAGTGCTATATAGTGCAGCATAGTAAAATCAAAAATTTTTAAAATTTTCAGCCGAACGTCGCCCGTGAATTCTTCCTACTGTGCGTTCGTGATTTTCTAAATTCAAATAGTATCATGTCATTCTCCTATAATAGGATGTTTAGTTTAAAAATGAAAATCACACTAGAATCAGAGAATTCTTCTTCTATAATATTGAGCGTATTTCTTAAGAGTTTAAGGAAGCTTTGAGTGTAGAAAACAGTGCAAGTTTTCTTCAAGAATATTCCCGCCCTACCAGTCAGAAATACTCTCCTTTTAAGGTAAGGGATATTGTCAGGAATAAGCATGAGAATATTATTCCTATTTATATATGATTTGATTATGATATATATGAATGAATATGCAAGTATGCTTGCATTAAGAAAAGATGTAAAGTCCTTTGATAGATAATAGGAACATATGTACAAGGACTTAGATTGAATTGATCAAATGTGTTAGGTTGATCCTACATAAGCAAAACAGCTTTGTAAAGTCCTTAAAAAGAAATGATGTACAAGAACTATAAATATAGAAAGATCAAGCTTGTTAGGTTGATCTTATAATATAATAGATAGGCTTGTCTGATCGTCAAGCACTGCACCAGAAATCGTAGTCTGATAGGAGAGTCAAAGAAAACTCGAGAGCTATCAAGGATGAATCGTACTCTACAAGATAGTAGATATCGGAGTTCGTAGACTGCCAAGAGAGACGAGGAAGGATCGTAGTGTGTCGAGAAGAACTTCCTCAGAGTTGTAGTCTGCTGAGGAAGTCATGTAAGACCCCAAATTATTAATAAATGAAATTTAAATTTCCTCTATTTATTATTCTGAAATAGTAAGGGGTGATTTGATTAATGTGGTTAGTTATGGGTAAAATGCGCAAATATTTTAAATAAGCAAGTGGTTATAAAATATTCATTGTTGTCGGGAAATATTCGCTTGGTCGTGGAATATTCTTACTGTCGGAGAATATTCGTACGACGGCGCAGTCTTTTGTGGGTCCCATAACAGAAAGCGATTGGATGAAGAAAACGACAAAAACAAGTTGTTTATAAATAACGGCGTAGTTGTTACCGTTAATACTGTTGGAATACCCGATGGTTAAAACACAGTAATACGCGCTATTGCACAGTAGCACACGATATTGCACCAATTATTGATTCTTACGTAAGAAGGCACTACTCAATAATGGTTACAGTAATTACTGTTCAATATTTTATTTTATTGATTCAATAATTGCTGCGTTGATATTTTATATTACTGTTGTTTTAATAATTGTCACTACACAGTATTTTCTATTATCGGAACAATAATTCATATTATCTGAATAATATTATTAGATAATATTATTGGCAATGTCTAGAAAGTTCTGTCTAAGGAGAGGTTTGGTCATCTAATTGCGCGCCAGTAAGGAGAGATCCTTATTGGAAAGCCCCCTCTTTCCTGGGAACGGCCTGGCTGCCAGTACTGTGATTCTGTAATATTATTTGTGTATAATTAATTATTGATTTATATGATGAGGAAAATATTGATTTTATGTGGATATAGATGGAGAAAAATTTTAATGTGACAATTGTTGAAAATTAATATTTTATCTTTTTCTGATAAAATAATTTATATTATTTTAATAATATATTGATGGTGGTATTTTTACAATGAATGTGGGATATATGAGTATATGAGGAAGAGTATTTTTGTGGCATTAAATGATTAACACATGTTTTGTGTGTTGGTGGACACAATTCTTGACCGAAAATTTATTATTGACTGTAAAATCGTCCGTTTGTGAATTTCGGTCAATTTCTGTTTGGAATTTGAAAAAACTTTCTTCTGCAAAGTTGTAGAGAATTGAATTTCCTATAAAAATTCACGAATTCGAATTTTCTGATAAAAGGGCTATTTATTATGAATTATTGAAGTTCCGAAATAATTGATTTTTGGAGTTTAAAATGTTTTTTTTAAGAAAAACGTTTTTTGTTGCAATTGAGTGGCTCACATGTGTTATACATGATCTGAAATCAGATTTCTTAGGTGGGCTTGACAATTTTGTAAATATAATATTATTATATTCAATTTTCTGCTTTGGTGTTCTAAGCATTTTCCTATAAATAGGGTGCTTTGGTTAGAATTGAAAATCACACCAGAAACACAAGTTTCTCTCTCTTTCTCTCTCTATATCGAGCGTATTCTTGTGAGTATTTGATACTTTGAGTGTTGCTATACGGTGCAAGTTTCCTTCAGCACTATATCTAGTATTCCAGTCAGAAGTACCGTCTTTCCGAGGTAAGGGATGTTATTTCTTCTTAAATGATATTATTTTCTTCAATATCATTATGCCGAAGTAGTGATCTGAATTTTTATCAAATTTGGAACTTTTCATGTCGGGGTTACTATTCATGAGTTACTATTCACGAGTTACTATTCACGAGTTACTATTTACCGAAAAATGAAATTTCCTTCTTTTCGTCCAAATATCTATTCTGGATACTAGCTTTGATTGTATCCATGTTTTGATCATTCTTGAATTTTACTTCACTATGATAAGGTATTTTTGGACATGGATAAATTGAAATACGAATCCTTAATATTTGTTATTTTGCTTCACTGGATTCGTTTTCTTTAAAATATTTTTCATCATCCTCAGTCTTAAATGATGATATAACTGAATATCTTTGGCCTGTAGTGCAAAGATGAATAATTTCTGATGAATATCTTTGGCCCGTAGTGCAAAGATGAACAGGTGTTGAGGTGAACATGACCAACTGATGGATATCTTTGGCCTGTAGTGCAAAGATGACTATTTGATTCAAGATATTTATTGATTGTTGTTACAGGGATAAAATGTTGATGATGGGCTTTTAAATTCATAGATAATCGTAGATTTCATTCTCTACGTAACTTCTCTATGAATTATTATTTTTCGCTGCGAATATTGATTTAAAACTTGTTGTCTATTGTATTCTATTAAATTTTTCCTTGTTGAAGACTAACGATAGTTTGTTGTATATTATCTTAGTCATAATATTCTTTACTGGGCTAGTTGAGCTCACCCTTTTCCTTGTTGTTCCATTTTCTTCTCAGGAGTCGAGAATGTAGCAGGTACTAGTCGGGGTATGGAATGAAGATTCTAGGAAGTTGTTTTAGTAGTCCTCACCATTTTTTTTAAAATATTGTTCCAATAATTGTAATGAGGACTTATTTGAGTGTGAATATTGTCTAGATGACAATATTTGTATTTACACTCACAATTTTTATGTTGTATTAATAAAGTTGTAGTTGTTTCTGTACCATGTTATTGACGACTCAGAATAGGTGTTGTATACCTGTTTTGGGGGCGTCACAAGTCATGTTTAGAATCATAGAGATAACCTGTCTATGAGCTGACCGAGCATCTACCGAGGCCAAGTTAAGAATCGTAGACTACACTTGGAGTCGTAGAGTCTACTGATCATATCAAAGGCAGATATCGTAGTCGAGTAAGATTAGATGAGACAACAAGCACAAAGTCAGAAATCATAGAGTGTCAAGATCTGATCTCGGAGTCGTAGTGTCTGCATAGCTGAAGCTGAATCGTAAAGTGCAGAACTAAGGCCTCAACAGATGTGCTCACAACACCAAGGTAGAATCGTAGAGCATATACGATTCTCATCAAATGAGCACTCCCAGAATATCCAAAGAAATGAAGCCTCTGGTCTAAGCTGCAAAGATACATCCCGCCTCAAGGAAACCAGAGAGCACTCAACGAATGGCATGTAAGCTAACAAAAGATCTAAGCACCAACCCAATCAACATCTAGATTGAGTTGTGAAGCCATTCAAGATGAAGTCTTCCACAAGTTGATCAGAAGAAGACTTCAGTAACTGACTAAGGAAAATTCAGTAAGTGCAGTAGCTGTCAAGTGAATAGAAGACAACGATCTTGGAATCAACCAGGATCGTAGTGTTTGCTGAATAAAGAAGGAACTGATGGAGAGTACACAAAGATACTGGTCAGCCTCTGAAGAACAAGGCTAAAGTGATTAAGCATTGGGTCAGTTCATTGATGATAAGTGAACGGGAGATGACAAGGAGAAAGTGAGTTAGACACGCCACAAATCTGAAGTGTCTTGCTATTCAGAAGGGGCCAGAACAAGGAGTCAAGCCATCAGTATCTGAGAGCAGTTGAGGCAAACAGAAGTTTTGAAGCACTGCACAAGAGAAGGAAGAGGTGTTCTACTTTAAAAATCCAATCAACACTCTTCAGGATCGTAGTGTTGATTCTACCAGTCAATGAGCAATATTCAATAAGACACTACGATCAGGTCGAAGAAGATGTGCATCAGAATAGTAGAGTTCGGTCAACTGAAGATTGAAGCATTGGCAACGGTTCAATCTGAAGATTGATAATCGGACAAGAGCTTATTGAGAGCATCGATGCAAAAGGACAACCTCTGATCAACAAATCAGAAGGAGGAAATAAAGTCGTCAACCTGCCCAAGACATCAAAGTAACATATCTGACGAGGTAGGTGAAATAGTAGATTGCAGTGTCAGAAAGTAAGAAAAGGGGATGTCATGTCACATTTACAGTTTACACCAAATAACTCGAGATCTGCAAAGAAATTCAAATTACTTCCAACGACTATATACCAACGGGAAGATTGGGAAGGAGTATAAATACGCCAGAGCTTCAACGATCAAGAGTTGTTGATGATTGCTAAGTTGAAAAATCGTTTAGTTATTGGAATGCTATTGTTGACTCTACGAGTTCCACCAGAGATTAACAGAAAAAGTCTGAGTGATAGTGAGACTACAAAGGTGGAAGTGAAACAGCATTGAAGAAGGACTTAAACAGACTAGAGCTTCACTCAACAAAGATGAGAATGCCACTGAAGATGGTAGCTAAGCTGAGAGCCGAGAAGGACAAGAAGATAGCATTCAGAAAAGTGGAAGAGTACAAAGAAGATCAAGAGAACCACTTTATAGATCACCATGAACCAGAAGCTGAAAAAGAACAGATTCAGAATCATGTCTGCAAAACATTCAAGAAGGGTTCAGGGATTGCTAAGTGCCAGAAGAAGTCTACTAAAAGCTCAGAGACTTAGCAAATCCAAATGGTGATGGTGCACAGCTGACATCAGATGAAGATGACCAGAAAAGAGTGAAGATCAACTACACCAAAGAAGATGTGGTCCAGACTCGAAGCAGAATGCAAAGAGGACCACACTAAGCTGCTAAGTACACAAGATGTTCAAGCTTAATGACATCTTAGCAGCTCAGCACCAACAACAACAACAAGAAGCCAGGGCCTGAGGGGTCCTTGTCCGGAGGGACTAAATAAAGTTCCAAGCCTGCTGGGCTTGAAGAGTTCCTAGGGAACTAGAGAAGTTCCAAGGCTACTGGCCTTGAAGAGTTCTTAGTGAATTGAAGTCCCAAGGCTGCTGGCCTTGAAGGAATCTCAGTGATTCAGGGTGCTACCCTTCCTTAGTGGAAATCTTGCTAGTTGAAAGCAGAAGAGTGGATTAGGAGCTTGAGTCTTTGAACCACTTAAAATCCCTTATGTCACTTACTTTCTGTCATTTACATTGTGTACTTAACTACTATAATTGCTATGTATGTATTAATTACTTACCACCAAACTAACTCTAAGAACAATGTATAAATGATTATGAATATATCAATGAAGGGGATCTTTTACTTATTCCGTTGTGCTTGAAAAGATTTTTATGCTTGTCACATGCTAATTCATTAGCAATACAAAATAAATGAGAAAAGTATTTGAAATTAAAAGGATATATTCCACCCCCCTTCTAGATCTATTGTGTGCCTACCGGGAACTAAAAATTGGTATCAGTGCAGGTTCTCATGCTATATTCAAAAGCTAATCGCTTTGAGTCTAATTCTAGGCACATACATTGTTCTAAACTTATTTTAGTAGTAAGTCACTTGTTATAAGGAGATGAGCTCACACGTTGGAAATATCGTGTACAGGTAAATGTGTATATACATCTGAAGCTGCTCAGATTGGTCAATGTTCTTGATTGCCATATCAACAAGACCAATCTCTGCCCACGGTCAATCTTGGAGTCTGAAGACCAGGCTAGGAAGCTCAAGAGACATCAACAGAAAAGAGTCAAACATCCACTAGCCTGAAAAGATGAAAAGGCCATACATGCTAAGAAATGCTTATCCAGAGAAGAAAGAAGAACTTCTCAAACATGTTTCTGGCTAACCAGCAGCTGGATGTAAACTTTGTGAACTCAAAGATGTCAAAGAACTAAAGATGCTGAGATTCTCTTAGCTTACATCTTCAAGACCACGACTGATTGATTGAAGGTCAATTGGAGCAACAAGCTGTCAGGAGCAAATGAGAAACAATGCACATCCATGCCTAACCTCAGTATATCTAAGCTAAATAACTGTTAAGAAACTGACAGTAAAAAGGTACGGTTCCTCACTAATATAATTGTGTACATCATGTTGCACCTCCTTATGAACTATAACAGTATTCTTTCAAGGAATCATAATCTACCTAAAAAGGTGAAGAGAGAAAGTACACTGAAGTTGGAAACTCAAATGCTTACAAACTTTCTCCCCATCCAAGTTTTAGGTTGAAGATGACATCTTGAAAGAGAATATCAAAGGTTAAATTAATCTAATGTGGAGTAATCTTTGCTGATGGGTTGGTATGTATGTACGAACCTATGTTTTAAGTGTTTGATAACACACAGAGTATGATCAGTTCTACAAGAGTATCTTGAAGATTTGTAGAAATTGATCACCTCCATGAATCAACCAAATACACATAAGTAATAGTGTTGATTCTTACTCTGTGAACATTTAAACTCTAAGAATATAACCAAGCAAATGATGAAACCATCAAAGAAAAAGAGTGTTTTGCTTAAATGACTAATCTTACACACATTCATCATCATGCATCTTAAAATGTAATACCTAATGGATGTTTGCATGAATATAATTATTGGTGAGCAATATGATGTTTATCCAAACACATGAGGAACAGGGAGTTTGAAAACTAACCTGGTAGGACCCATTTAACTATGGGTACCAAAAATAGAAACATATCTAACCTACAGGTACTTGGTCTATCTGACCACAGTAAGGAATGCTGAAGCAGAAGACCTCAGTCAAGAAGATTCAACAAGCATAAGGCTTAAGACTGTTCAGAAATGATTCTGATAAAACTCCTATATGTAAAAGCCTATCCTTGAAAACCTGCTGAGCTAATCTAAATGAAGCTCACATGGCTGTTGATCTTTATATGAAAGCAGGCCATTCAACCAAAGATGAAAAAGGTCTTATATGCTCAATCATGCAAAGCATGTCATAAGAGAAGAATCCTCAAGGAAGCTCACATCAGAGGATCATCGAGCATCAAACATGAGGAACTCATTACGAGAGCAGAACTCCACAAGTACACATTGACAAGGAAGACTACGTTCGTAGTACTGTCAAAGGATCATAGAATGATCAACCCTGAAGATGCCCATTTCTACAAAATAAGAAGATTTAATGACTTCAGCCATAATGAGATATGCACGGCTGCCTTCTAATGCCCATGAAAAAAAAAAGAAATCACACCTCACTGAGAAGACAGTATCAACCATGGGGGAGCAGTGATCTGTCAAGGAATAACAGCATTATGATATACTATGAAGCAATGTACCAGCTATAGAGTCCTAAAACTTTATGGTTGATGAACCAAATAAAGATCCATAGTCAGTAAGAACGTCTCAAAACGTACTACTGATAACCTATCAGCCAACCAACTCAAAATCGTGGAGTGCCTACGATCAAACATCTGATCGTAGTGTAAGAGCAGGAGGACACCATGACTACAACCAATGCAAATGTCCAAAAGTTGCTAGAGGATCTCCCCAGCAGAAAAGGGTCAAATGAGATATCAGTACAAATCACTTCTAAAGTATTTCATCTGGAAAGCGCCTCAGGGACAAACCTGACCCTTAGTTAACTCTAAGAGGTTGGCCCTTCCTGAGCTACCTTAACCCTGAAGGATTGCTTAGTAAAGTTCATCTCAATGACGACCAAAATAGTCAACGATTATAGAGTAGAGTTTGAAGAAAATTCAATGATCGTGGTGCAATCTCAACGATCGTAGAAGCAGACTCGACGATCACAGTCTTACCAGAAGATACACTAGCTCATGAGTAGCTTGGAAGAACTTGACAGTTGCTCAATCATTCAAAGTATGAGGAAACAAGGTATGATGCTGGTTGGAAAGATGTCCTAAAGATTCATCTTAGAAGTAGAGTCCCCAATCCTTCATAAAGTACATTAATGGTTAAGTCATGCAGTTCAAAATGAGGAGTAATGCCAAAACCATCTACTGCAGCCTCTCTCAAAAGATGATCGTTGAGTCAATAAAGGAAAACGTAGAGTCCACTGCTGCCTTACCATGCTACTCTATGAACCAAAATGGTCAACGGTCAATCCACGTCACTGACGCCTATTTGTTTTAAGAAGGAATATTAAACTGAAGAGGTAATGGGGGAGTTATAGCTCATTACTAGGCATCGTGTAACCAATGATTGGTTAACACATCACTACTTATGCAGAGTCAGAGGGAACTACCATAAAGACAAATTCAAATATGCAAACAGTCATCAGAAACTATCGAACCTCTCTCCCTCCCATTTTCAAACCCTAGAATTCTCTTCGAAACCAAAATTAATTAACCCTCCAGAGCCTTGCCGAAATCACAATCAGCTAATCTCTCATAAACCTCTCAAAATTAAATACCCATACTCTTTGAACTATTCAAATGGCAGATTGGTGAGTAATCACTGCCATTCAGCTCGGAACCAAGTCATTTGAGAAATCCAAAAAGAAGTTCAGAGACATTCTTGAACTTGTGAAGAAAGCTGGATTCTCAGAATGCCTTGAGGCAAGCATTCGAGTATATGCTGACTTGGTTAAGCAGTTTTACTCAAATGTATCCATAAACTCTGGAAACCTTTCCACCAAGGTCAAAGGTCAGACTCTAAAGCTGAAATCGTCTGACATTAATCAATGCTTAGGCTTTCCTGACCAAGGACTGAAAAGCCTTGATGAGATCGACACAGAACAAGAAAAGGAGATTATGGGGTACCAAAGAAACCCTAGTGTAAAGGACATGAAGAAGAAGGAGTTTCCTGAAGAGTTCGAGTTCTTTGCTGAAATAGTGGGCAAATGTATACTATACAAGGACACTACACATGACACTGTACTTGATCAGCAGTTGAAGATTATATCTGTAATAGTTTTGAAGAAGCGAATAAACTTTGGAGCTATCTTGTTCGATCATATCTCCAAATGGGTGGAAAGGGCTGAGATAAAGAAGTCTATAGATAGACCTCTGACTAAAGTCCTTCATGGAAGAATGCTGAGTATTATGACGAAGAAGAAGCTGGGAAGTAAGATCAAGGATGATGAGGGAGAGCCTCTAAATATTCATAAAGAGATGTCTCCATAATTGTTCATAAACTGGAAGAAAAATCCAAAGGAAAACAGGAGGCTATTAACAACTGAAAGAAGCAGCAAAGTTTCTACAAAGAAGAGAAAAATGATGGAGGTGGAAAGCTCGGAGTCTGGTGACTCTGCACCAGTAGCAGCCACACCAGTAAGGAAAAGATCCAGGGGTGTGAAGAAGATAGAGGCTCTACCAAGAAGTCTCTCCACTAGAGGCAAAGATGAAGGTGAAAAGGTCTTAACTACACCAGAGACCACAAAGAGAATAATCAACAGATTGCTTCAAGGGCCATCAAGCAAGAAAGCTAAGGTGGTAAACAAGCCAGCCTCAAGTCCCCAAGAAAGTCCATCTGACAAAGAAGAGGACGTAGAGTCAGAAGAAGAGAAGGGAACTGATAGACTCAAGTCTGAGTCCTCAAAGAGCAAATCCAGCAATGAAAGTGAAGCTGGATCAATGAAAGAAATTGCAAAATCTGATGATAAAGAAGAGTATGCAAGCCCTATGGCTAAGTATCAGAGCATTCACTCTGATGATGAAGAAAAGCCACAAGACGACCCAATTGCATCTTCAAATGAAAATGCTCCAACTAGCCCATAGGATGGGTCAAATGATGTTGGGTCCGAAGAAGCAAGACCTGTCCCTGCCAATGCTGAACATCAAGGAAGTCTGTCTGATGATTCAGAGGCTTCATAATCTGAAGAAGAAAAGTATGTCTCTCCTATAGCTGAACCTCCAAGGAGAAGAAAGAGCTACAGACTACTTGCTAAGTTTGTCTTAAAGAAGCAAGATGAATCCTCCATTGTATTTATTGAAGTAAGTGATGATGAATCTAAATCAAATGAGAAAAGTGCTGAAGATGGGACTAGTGATGAAGAAGCTGAACCCAAGGAAGATGATGCTGAAGAAGATTTTGGTAATGAAAATCAATAAGAAGGATTCACTGATGAATCCGATGAAAGAAGTCAGAATGTTTCAAGCTCAGAAAAAGAAGAAATGGAGAAGGATTCCAGGTCTGCAAATCAGGAATCAGAGGAACCAGAATTCTACCCTGTTCTTTCTCCAGCAAAAATCACCAGGAGAATAGTGGTGGAAGTCTCTGATGAACCACCAGAAATACCTCCAGAAAGATGGGTAAACTATGGAAATGAACAGCTCAAGGTTGTGAGGATGACTGCATTTGAAGTGTTTAAAAATTGGAACAACATGGATATGGACTGCACTACTATCCTCTACAATCCCGATGATCTATTGATGAGATGGTTTTTTTAATGGATGCCTTGGTTAAAGCATACTGAAAGAGGTGAAAGCTATTTCAGCTGGTGCTACTCTCAGTTTCCAAGCCTGGAGCTGGTGGCTCAGAACTTCCCAAGGGTGAAGAAGTTTGCAACCAAAATGATCAATGACCAGCCCCACTTCAAAGTCAATCGACATGTTGGCAACCACTATATTCCCTATGATCGTAGAGTGGACTCTGAAGGCAGAAGGATTATAGCCAAGGAAATAATCGCAGAGTCTGTTCACTCTACCACTGATGGTGTTCAGGTCCAAAATGAGAAGGCTCCATCTGCTCAAGCACAACTATCTAACATTCCTCTATCCTCCAATAACGATTGGTATTCAACGATTTTTTAGATTCTCAATCCTTTTGAAAAACTGTCCAAGGATGAAAATCGTAGAGTCCAATCTGGTGTTCAATAAGAGGCTGCCCAATCAGATGACCAAATTCCTATGGAGCAGAAGTTGTTGAAAAATTCTGCTGAGTTGGCTGAGAAGATATCTCTAATCAATGTAGAGTCAAAGATGTTGACAGTAGCAGAAAATAACTCAGTTTAAGACAGACTCCAAGCCACTATGGCTAATGTATCTCTCAAACTCAAAGAGAAAGATCACATCTATCTGAAGGCCATAAATGATCAAAAGGCAGAAGCTCTACGAGCACAAAAGGCAAAAGGTCAATGAAGAGCAGATCCAAGTTCTCTCTGACAAGATTGACAACATGAATCAGTCTTTCTCTCTACAACTTGTGTTGAGTCAACAAGAACTCAAGATTTAGGTTGGCAACTCATCTTACCTGATGGAGCAACTAATGTCCAACATGGAGCAGCTCTCTCAAATGATTAATGACAAAAAGGGGGAAAAAGAGGCATAGAAAGAGGAAAAGTCAGAGGTATTCAAGGAAGAGCAAGGGGAGCAGAAGAAGTAAAGATAAGAAGGCAAAGAAGAAGACAGCAGCTGCCGAAGCAGAACCATCATCTGAGGTGGAGCCAAAAGATGATGATCATATGGTTGCAGAGTCTGAGGGGGAGCATATTAAGAAAGAAGATCACGAGTCTGAAGGGAAACAGAGCAAAGACAACAAGTCATCATCCTAGGGGGAGCAAGAGCAAGACGATCAAACAGATGAATAGCTGATCAACAGACATGCTGGAAACATACATGGAGCCAAAGAGCTACATCTCTAACTTGTTAGGTATGTTCTTGATCCAGAATGTAAAATGTCATAGTGTATTAAATTCCATATTGTTATAAATAACATTCATGATTATCTGTTTTAGAAATACAGTTGCTCACTGTATATAAGATTCATTCATAACATGCATACGCACTTATTGTTTTTGTCATAATCAAATAGGGGGAGATTGTCAGGAATAAGCATGAGAATATTATTCCTATTTATATAAGATTTGATTATGATATATATAAATGAATATGCAAGTATGCTTGCATTAAGAAAAGCTGTAAAGTCCTTTGATAGATAATAGGAATATATGTACAAGGACTTTGAATGAATTGATCAAATGTGTTAGGTTGATCTTATAATGTAATAGATAGGCTTGTCTGATCGTCAAGCACTGCACCAGAAATCGTAGTCTGATAGGAGAGTTAAAGAAAACTCGAGAGCTATCAAGGATGAATCGTGCTCTACAAGATAGTAGATCTCGGAGTTCGTAGACTGCCAAGAGAGACGAGGAAGGATCGTAGTGTGTCGAGAAGAACTTCCTCGGAGTTATAGTCTGCTGAGGAAGTCATGTTTAGAATCGTAGAGATAACATGTCTATGAGATGACCGAGCATCTACCGAGGCCAAGTTAAGAATCGTAGACTACACTTGGAGTCGTAGAGTCTACTGATCATATCAAAGGCAGAGATCGTAGTCGAGTAAGATCAGATGAAGACAACAAGCACAAAGTCAAAAATCATAGAGTGTCAAGATCTGATCTCGGAGTCGTAGTGTCTGCACAGCCGAAGCTGAATCGTAGAGTGCAGAACTAAGGCCTCAACAGATGTGCTCACAACACTAAGGCAGAATCATAGAGCATATACGATTCTCATCAAATGAGAACTCCCAGAATATCCAAAGAAATGAAGCCTCTGGTCTAAGCTGCAAAGATACATCCCACCTCAAGGAAACCAGAGAGCACTCAACGAATGACATGTAAGCTAACAAAAGATCTAAGCACCAACCCAATTAACATCTAGATTGAGTTGTGAAGCCATTCAAGATGAAGTCTTCCAAAAGTTGATCAGAAAAAGACTTCAGTAACTGACTAAGGAAAATTCAGCAAGTGCAGTAGCTGTCAAGTGAATAGAAGACAACGATCTTAGAATCAACCAGGATCGTAGTGTTTGTCGAATAAAGAAGGAACTGATGGAGAGTACACAAAGATATTGGTCAGCCTCTGAAGAACAAGGCTAAAGTGATTAAGCATTGGGTCAGTCCATTGATTATAAGTGAACGGGAGATCACAAGGAGAAATCGAGCTGGACACGCTATAAATCTGAAGTATCTTGCTATTCAGAAGGGGCCAGAACAAGGAGTCAAGCCATCAGTATCTGAGAGCAGTTGAGGAAAATAGAACTGTTGAAGCACTGCACAAGAGAAAAAAGAGGTGTTCTACTTTGAAGATCCAATCAACACTCTTCAGGATCGTAGTGTTGATTCTACTAGTCAATGAGCAACATTCAACAAGATACTACGATCAGGTCCAAGAAGATGTGCATCAGAATCGTAGAGTTCGGTCAACTGAAGATTGAGGCATTAGCAACGGTTCAATCTGAAGATTGATGTTCGGACAAGAGCTTATTGTGAGCATCGATGCAAAAGGACGACCTATGATCAAGAAATCATAAGGAGAAAATAAAGTAGTTAACCTGCCCAAGAAATCAAAGTAACATATCTGACGGGGTAGGTGAAACAGTAGACTGCAGTGTCAGAAAGTCAAAAAAGGGGATGTCATGTCACATCTGCAGTCTACACCAAATAACTCGAGATCTGCACATCAATTCAAATTGTTAGGTTTGTAATATTCATGAATGCAATCAAATTGCACAAAGTAAGCGGAAACGTGTAAAAATTAGAGTTTTAAAATTTTACAAACCATATTCCCGGATCATCTTTTATGCACAATTATTAATTAAACGAAAAGATATGAAGAACAAGAATCATACCCTTGAAGATTCGAGCTTACTCAGGTACAAGTTCACCTCCAATCCTTTTTGCGTTCAACTTGAATCCACCGGGTTTGGTTCCTTCCTTTGATCAACGTTAGCCACCCAAGTGTTTGGCCTCTAAAGGTGATCCACCAAGGAAGAAGAAATATTCAAGAAGAAGGGTGGTTGGCTAAACCCTAGTTTTCTATCTCTATAGAAAAAGAGCGTACTCTCCAACTATTAGGATTGCGTATATTGATATCTGATATAAGACTCCCTTTATAAAAATATCAGGTAACCCTATTTAATTAAAAATAAGGTATTATTTATTTAATTAAATTCTTTTAATTAAATGGGCTCCCTAATCCTATTATGGATAATTAATTAAACTCCTTTATCTAATTTTCTCTCCTAATCCTATTAGGAATAAATGAGAGTATTTATATTAAATTAATTCCTAAACTCTTTTAGAAATTAAAATAATAATAATTGTAGTAATATTAATAAGACTCCTCTTATTAATTTATATTTAATATTTTTAAAATATTAAATAATAAATATTAAGCTATTTAATTTATTCTATCACCGTAGATTAAATTAAATATACTTAACGTATTATTACGATTATGCCATTAACTTTTTAAATAATTATTCTTCCTTTTATGGTGTGACCCTTTAGGTTCTCCATATTAAACCGGTTGTGAATAAATCAATTAGAATAATTCTAATTTTTTTAAAATAAATTAATTAAATAATTAATTTATTTAAATAAATAATATTTATTCTACAATAGGGATAAGCCTCCCTAGCGATCAACGACTTTTCAAATAATATAGATTTCAACATTAATCATAAAAGAAACTTTGAGTAAATAGTTACCGTACAATTCAATCCTTCCACCATACAATGTCCCAATTAAATATAAGATATAAAATTACTGTCAAGTCTTATTTTATTTAATTATATGTATTTCGATCCTTAAATGCACAACTCCAAATAATACAAATTAGAAACTCCTTTCTAATTTCATTCTGCCTTGGCCAAGGACTACTGGGTTGTTATTTATCGAATCACATAGGACATTTTTCTTCTTTTACTAGAAGTGGTAGATTCTTTATTGATCATACATTATCTCCATCTATAACTTATTATATCCAAGCATATCCTTTGATATACCCTAAGGGTCTTAAAGAATAAGTCAAAGTATAACTCATTATACACAAGATACTATGATGATCTCAAGTCCAATGATCACTTTTATTACTATCACTATAGGAATTCCTATTGACAGGCAAGTAAAACTCCATTAGGTATTCCTTAGCGAGCCACGTTCAGTGAACTTATTCTCTAATAAGAACCTACATACTTGTTTTAGTGTCTCCACACAAATGGTCATGAGATCTATCATCCTCATCCAATGAGCAAGCAACGTATTTTAGTTTTAAGCTTTCTAAGAATTTAGATCTCATTAGAATGATCATCATCATTATTCTAAAAGCATTGCTTAAAACTATGAGTTTATCACATATTATAAAACAACATCATGTAGATAATTAAAAGCCTTTAATAAATTAATACTTTTTATTAATAAATGAATAAGATTGTTATAAAGTATATGCTTTATCATCAAACATGATTGGCTTGTGTGTATACTACTTTCAATCTCCCACTTGCACTAAAGCCAATCGCCATGGTATCTCATACCCTTCTTCTCTAAGTGACGATTATCCTGCTGTTGGATAAGATTTAGTTAATGGATATGTAATGTTGTTCATGAGAGTTCACTATCTCTATAGTGATTTCCCATCTTTCAATGATTCCTAAAACCAAGTAAAAGAGTCACAACATATGTTTAGATCCAAGATGAAACTTAAGAACTATTCCTAGTTCTGTAATAAACTTTTCATCCAAACAATCAACTTGTAGCTTCATTTATAGCTATATACTTTATCTTTATCACTAAACCAGCAACTCTTTGTTGTTTGGAACCTTTCCAATTCACTGCACCACTGTTCAAGGTAACACTTTACCTTAAAGTGGATTTTCTGTTATCTTGGTTTGTCTAAAAAACTTGAGTCTGTTAAGCCCTCTAGTTTTAATTTAGACCCACCATAAATTTTAATCACATCCTTAGTGCTAGTTAAGTACTTTAAGATGTTTTTTACTGTCTTACAGTGATCTTCTTTAGAATATGACTGATAAACATCAGGTCTCGTACATTTCATTGCATACATGATAGTTACTCATGCGATCTCTCTTTTACGAGTCTATGGGGACTATTAAGAGAGATACACTCCATGGCTCATCAACATGAGATATCTCTTGGAGTTTGCCATGCTAAACTACTTTAGCATCAAATGAATATACGTTCCTTGGGTTATGTCGAGCATCCTCTCAAATCTATCTATATAGATTTGTATCCCCAATTAAGATACTCTTCTCAAATCATTCATAGATGAATGTTTAGATAATTTTATCTTTACTGATTGTAGCATTAGTATGTCATTCCTTATCTACAATATATCAACGTATAATATTAGGAATGTCACGACGCTCCCACTGACCCTTTTGTACACACTAGAACTCTTACCTCATCGTATATAACTGGATCATCATCTTCTATGTTGTGTACCTCATAATCATCATCTATGATGAATCCATACCTCCTAAATATCTTCGGTACTATTCCAGATTTACGATTCGGTTGTGGTATAATAGGTCTATCTACGGTTCCTCTTATTTGACTTATGGTGTTTTGTGGTTCTTGAACTCTTCAAGATCTATTATCCTCCCACTAGCCCCTTCAATGATAAACACCTTTATCTTAGAAGGTAGCGTGTTTCTCAACAAACACCTTTTGTTAAGTAAGATTATAGAACATATACCCTAAACTTACTTTAGGATATCCCACAAATCTGTACTTGTCAAATCTTGTCCCAAGCTTATTCTTTTGAAACCTTTTCACATAAGTTGGACAACCCTTATCTTAACATACTTAAGATTACGAATCCTCCCTGTCCATAACTTTTATGGAGTCTTGGGGCCGGATTTTGAAGTTACATTTTTCGTAGATATGCAGCCATTTCTAGGACATGGCCCTAGAAGGATACTGGAATGTCGATAAAATTATTATGGACCGTACCATGTCCAACAAGGTATGATTTTTTCTTTCAAATACATCAATCAATTATTGCGTATCAGGAGGCGTCCATTTCAAGAAAGCCATTTGAGATGATCTATAAACTTATTTCACAAGTATTTATTCCTTGATCTAATCAAATAATCTTAATACTTTGCCAATTTGTTTCACTTATGAATTCTTTGAACCTTTCAAATAATTCATACATGTATTTCAATAAATACACATATTCAACTCTTTGAATGATCATCTCCTTTTCTTATACTAGTTTGTTCAATTTGCAAAATATATTTACACATAAGTCAAGTACACAAAATCCATTAAGTAATATTTCAGTTCTATACGACATATTGTTATTATAAATTGAACAATAATTGTTCTTAAATATAATACCAAAGATTTCATTGTCCAATAATAAAATAGAAATAATATTTCTAACAAGAACTGGAATACAATAATAACTTATTGACTTAATAAATTTGTCCGTAGGCATTGCTAAACTATAAGTTCTTATAGCTAATGCAGCAACCTTTTCTTTATTTACTAGACATAGGATTACTTATATTTGTTTAGCTTTCTACTTCTGCTTGGTCTCTTCATAAATCTATATTTATGATAACCAAAGTCGGTATCCAATACCCAAGTAGAAGCTTGACTTAAAGAAAAATATATTTTAAATCATGAACAAAATTATATTTGTAACCGAAACTTCACTAAGCGTCTTTGGTTAGCCTCTGCAAAATGCTTCTCGCAGTTTCTTTCTAGTGTCCAGGCTTATTGCAGTGGAAGCAAACTCCTTTGCTATCCGTATCAGTTTTGTTCTTATTATCCTTTATTTTTGCCTTTCTATTTACCTTCTTTGAATCGTTCTTCTTTTCAGAAGATCCTTTGGCCCCTACTAGTAAGACATGGTCTTTCTAGGTTGGAAAGTGATTCTCAACATTTTTAACATGTTAAGCAAATCAGCGAGGCTGATATCTAGCTTGTTCATATGAAAAATTCACAACAATTGTGAAAGGAGTGCGGGAGTGAGTGCAAGATCAAATCTTGGCACAACTCCCCATCCATGACAAAACATGTTGTCCTAATTGATCAATCAAATTGATAATATTAAGGACTTTTATATGTACTGTAGTGTCATCGGTCCTTTTAGATCGGAAGAGCTCCTTAGATATCTGATATCTATCAGTCCTATTTTCCTCACCATCAACTATTTAATGTGCAGAAATATAGTAGGAGCATCCATAGTTTCATGTTGACGCTGAAGCTCGTTACTCATAGATGCGAGCATGATGCATTGAGCCAACTGTGCATCATCTTGCCACTTTCTAAAAGTAGCAATCTCTTCTTCAAAGGCATTGTCTGTAACCATTGCAGGGATAAGCGTATTAAGGACATAAGATAACTTTTCAGTTGTGAGAACTTTTCTCAAATTCCTGAACCAAACCGTTTAATTCGGTCCGATTATTTTTGCATCTAATATGCTACGCAGAGATAGTAATTTAGACATTATAAAATTTTGTAAATGAATTTGTAATTAACAGTATTTTAGCATACATTCTTTTATTAATTACCAAAATAAATTAGGTCTTGTTTTAAATTGGTATCTCCCACTATTTTCATCAAACTATATTACCCTCACTTATATAGTTCGGCAAAATCTAATTAAAGATTTGCTAATAAGAATAAGGATCCCATTTTAATTGTATATAGCCTTGTGGTGACACAACAAACTATATATAAATAAATAGGTAGACAACTCTTGTCAATTACATCAACTATGCAACTCCTTATATTTTGTCTCTTAGATCATAATGGTCAAGTGTGTGTACATTCGAACTAAAATGATTTAAGTTAAGTCCAACCTATCACTCCATATATTCAAAAAAGAAAAATAATGTCCTTGCGGTGACACAACAAAATAATATTGTTCAATTTTCTTTATAAGCATCAAATGTGATAAATTAACATCTTAAATACTTAATACTTGCCTTGTGGTGACACAACAAACTCATTTTAAATATTTAATACTCTATTAATTTTATCATGCTAGAAGGCGACATTCGATATTCCAAATATCGTTGAACGCTTAGGACTTAATAAAAAAAATTGAGGGGTTTGTTATTAATTTGTCTTATCTTGTTTAGCGCACATGCATATATATATATATATATATATATATATATATATATATATATATATATATATATATAGTATAAGCATGCACATATAGAATACTATATTCTACCCGGATTGATTATGGACTTTTATTCTAGTTTGGTTCTCTAGAGCCACCAAGTGAACCAAAAGGTCAAACCCTAGGGGTGCAAGAATTAATATTTAAATATAACTATTACATTTAAACTCGGGCTCCATTACAAACGGGTCTTCAAACGCTCCTTGCTTCTTGATCTCCAATTCTTCAAAATTAATTCTAACTATTCCTATTACAAAACTATTTAAATAAATAAAAACCTTGATCAGCAGTCAAGGGGAAGTACATAAGAGGGAGTTAGAATTTATATTAAGAAAAAAATTAGAGAAGACGAGGTACGTAGACCCCATTTAATAAAACTCATACATTCATGCATCCAACTAAAATAAAATTCAATCACATTGGTCAATAGTCCATAATCAATCCCATTTATTATCATACACATCATCATATGCATCAATAAATAACATTCATCTTATGAATAATAAACATTCAATATATATATATATATATATATATATATAGATATCATTTAATGAGAAAATTTAGTTAGTATAAAATCTAATTTTGAATCAAAATAAACTCTTTTATTTTAATCCAAATTTAAATTAATATAAACATCTTTTATTTTAATTTATCCAATTTTGAATAAATTAAATTATTTTATTTTAATTAAAATATTTAATCAAAATAAACTCCTTTATTTTAATTAATTATGGAATCCAATTCCAAGTAAAAAAAAAACTTTTATTAAAGGAAATACGGATTCTCTTTCCTATTCACAAATAAACTCCTTTATTTTGAATAATATAAAATCTTATTTCATATATAAATTAACTCTTTTATTTAAGGAAATATGGATTCACTCTCCTATTCACAAATAAACTCATTTATTTTAGGAAACATAGAATCTAATTTCAACTCTAATTTGTTATCATAGAATCCAATTCCAACTATAATTAGTTAGTATGAAATTCAATTTTAAAATAAACTAAAAAAATAAACTTTTTTATTTTAAGATTAAAATATCAACTTTTTATAAATATTGATTCACAGATTAAATATTATCAAGTAATCATATATATATATATATATATATATATATATATATATATATATATATATATATATATATATATACGAAATCAGTATATGTAAGTGAGTCACGTGATACTGATTATACATAGGATCAATCTTTTTTTAAAAAGAATCAGCCAAAACACGGATCAGCGAAACTGATTTTCAAAACAGTTTTTTTTCAAAATAAATTTTATACAACAAATCATGCACAATTGAATTATTCTAAACACATATCAATATACATATTAAATTAAAATAATTAATAATTCGCATAAAAGTTTGGCTCTGATACCACTGTTAGGTTTGTAATATTCATGAACGTAATCAAATTGCACAAAGTAAGCGGAAACGTGTAAAAATCAGAGTTTTAAAATTTTATAAACCATAAACCCAGATCATCCTTTATGCACAATTATTAATTAAACGAAAAGATATGAAGAACAATAATCATACCCTTGAAGATTCGAGTTTCCTCAAGGACAAGTTCACCTCCAATCCTTTTCGCGTTCAACTTGAATCCACCGGGTTTTGTTCCTTCCTTTGATCAACGTTAGCCACCCAAGTGTTTGGCCTCTAGAAGTGATCCACCAAGGAAGAAGAAATATTCAAGAAGAAGGGTGGTTGGCTAAACCCTAATTTTCTATCTCTATAGAAAAAGAGCGTACTCTCCAACTATTAGAATTGCGTATATTGATATCTGATATAAGACTCCCTTTATAAAAATATTAGGTAACCCTATTTAATTAAAAATAAGGTATTATTTATTTAATTAAACTCTTTTAATTAAATGGGCTCCCTAATCTTATTAGGGATAATTAATTAAACTCCTTTAACTAATTTTCTCTCCTAATCCTATTAGGAATAAATGAGAGTACTTATATTAAATTAATTCCTAAACTTTTTTGGAAATTAAAATAATAATAATTGTAATACTATTAATAAGACTCCTCTTATTAATTTATATTTAATATTTCTAAAATATTAAATAATAAATATTAAGCTATTTAATTTATTCTATCACCATAGATTAAATTAAATATAATTAACATATTATTACGATTATGCCATTAGCTTCTCAAATAATTATTCTTCCTTTTATGGTGTGACCCTTTAGGTTCTCCATATTAAACCGGTTGTGAATAAATCAATTAGAACAATTCTAATCTTATTTAAATTAATTAATTAAACAATTAATTTATTTAAATAAATAATATTTATTCTACAATAGGGATAAGCCTCCCTAGCGATCAACGACTTTCCAGATAATATAGATTTCAACATTAATCATAAAAGAACCTTTGAGTAAATAGTTGTCGTACAATTCAATCCTTCCACCATACAATGTCTCAATTAAATATAAGATATGGAATTACTGTCAAGTCTTATTTTATTTAATTATATGTATTTCGATCCTTAAATGCACAACTCCAAATAATACAAATTAGAAACTCCTTTCTAATTTCATTCTGCCTTGGCCAAGGACTACTGGGTTGTTATTTATCGAATAACATAGGACATTTTTCTTCTTTTACTAGAAGTGGTAGATTCTTTATTGATCATACATTATCTCCATGTATAACTTATTATATCCAAGCATACCCTTTGATATACCCTAAGGGTCTTAAAGAATAAGTCAAAGTATAAATCATCATACACAAGATACTATGATGATCTCAAGTCCAAGGACCACTTGTACTACTATCACTACAGGAATTCCTATTGACAGGCAAGTAAAACTCCATTAGGTATTCCTTAGCGAGCCACGTTCAGTGAACTTATTCTCTAATAAACACCTACATACTTGCTTTAGTGTCTCCACACAAATGATCACGAGATCAATCAATCTCATCCAATGAGCAAGCAACGTATGCACCAATCTATCCGGATTCACTAATCCCCAATTTAGTAATCCAACGATTGGAAACTATTTTAGTTTTAAGCTTTCTAAGAATTTAGATCTCATTAGAATGATCATCATCATTATTCTAAAAGCATTGCTTAAAACTATGAGTTTATCACATATTATAAAACAACAGCATGTAGATTATTAAAAGCCTTTAATTAATTAATACTTTTTATTAATAAATGAATAAGATTGTTACAAAGTATATACTTTATCATCAAACATGATTGGCTTGTGTGCATACTACTTTCACAAATAGCTTGCAATGGCTATATACCAACGGGAAGATTTGGAAGGAGTATAAATATGCCAGAGCTTCAACTTTCAAGAGTTGCTGATGATTGCTAAGTTACAGAATCGTTGAGTTATTGGAATGCTATTGTTGACTCTACGAATTCCACCAGAGATTAACAGAACAAGTCTCAGTGCCAGTGAGACTACAAAGGTGGAAGTGAAGCAGCATTGAAGAAGGACTTAAATAGACTAGAGCTTCACTCAACAAAGATGAGAATGCCACTAAAGATTGTAGCTAAGCTGAGAGCCGAGAAAGACAAAAAGATAGCATTCAGAAAAGTGGACGAGTACAAAGAAGATCAAGAGAGCCACTTTACAGATCACCATGAACCAAAAGCTGAAAAAGAACAGATGCAGAATCCTGTCTGCAAAATATTCAAGAAGGGTTAAAGGATTGCTAAGTGCCAGACAAGTCTACCAAAAGCTCAGAGACTTAGCAAATCTAGATGGTGATGGTGCACAGCTGACATCAGATGAAGATGAGCAGAAAAGAGTGAAGATCAGCTGCACCAAAGAAGATGTGGTCCAGACTTGAAGCAGAATGCAAAGAGGACCACACCAAGCTGCTAAGTACACAAGATGTTCAAGCTTAATGACATCTTAGCAGCTCAGCACCAACAACAACAACAAGAAGCTAGGGCCTAAGGGGTCCTTGTCTGGAGGGACTAAATGAAGTTCTAAGCCTGCTGGGTTTGAAGAGTTCTTAGGGAACTAGAGAATTTCCAAGGCTGTTGGCCTTGAAGAGTTCTTAGTGAACTGAAGTCCCAAGGCTGCTGGCCTTGAAGGAATCTTAGTGATTCAGGGTGCTGCCCTTCTTTAGTGGAAATCCTGCTAGTTGAAAGCAGAAGAATGGATTAGGAGCTTGAGTCTCTGAACCACTTAAAATCTCTTGTGTCATTTACTTTCTGTCATTTACATTATGTACTTAACTGCTATAACTACTATGTATGTATTAACTGCTTACCACCGAACTAACTCTAAGAATAATGTATGAATGATTATGAATATATCAATGAAGGGCTCTTTTACTTATTCCGTGTGCTTGAAAAGATTCTTATTTTTGTCATATGCTAATTCATTAGCAATACAAAATAAATGAGAAAATTATTTGCAATTAAAAGGATCTATTCAACCCCCCCTTCTAGATCTATTGTGTGCCTACTGAGAACTAACAGATATTATTTTTGTTCAATATTCGTAATAAATAATATTTTCTGTCATACTTTGTAGTATGTAAGTAATATTATTTCGTTTTAGATTCTGAATTCTACACTCATTTTGATAAGTATTGCTTCTATACTCCTTAAAATTAGTAGAATATCCTTAAAATTAGTAGAATATCCTTTAAATTTGCGCTTCATCTAGTATCTTTTCACAAGAATATTTTTCTGAACATTCTTGTTAAATTTTAATCTTTTTATATCGGGGTACTATTCACGGGGCACTATTCACGAAATACTATTTATGAGATACTATTCACCAGGTACTATTCACCCGGGGTACTATTCATCACAAAATTGATTTGTTTTCTCTCTAAATTATTTTTGATATTATTCTTGAATTTTACTCCACAAAGTAGTATCATGTTGACAATTTGGACATAATTGAATTCTGGATAAATTGAATTATAAATCTTTAAAATTTATCATCGCTCTTATTTAATTGAATTCTTATATTATTGTTGTGACACCCCCAAAATAGGTCAACATAACCCATTTTGAGTCACCAAATATATGGTACAGAAACCAAATACAAACTTCATTAATACAATTGTCATACAAAATACGACAACACATGTGTTGTGAGTTTTAGTACAAATATTGTCTTGTAGACAATATCTAAACTCAAATAAAGTTCTCATTACAATTATGGATACACTATTTTACAAAATAGTGAGGACTGCTATAATAAATGTCTTGAACCATCACTCCACACCCCGACTAGTACCAGCTATATTCTCACCTCCTGAGAAGAATAATGGAACAAAAAGGAAAAGGGTGAGCTCAACTAGCCCAGTAAAAAATATTATGACTAAGATAATGTAGAACAATTTATCCTTAGCCCTCAACAATGAAAAATCTGATAAAATACAATAGACAACAAGTTTTAGATCAACAACTACAACGGAAACATCAATCCATTAGAAGAGTCAAGTAGAACATGAAATCTACTATCTTCTATGATTTAAAAGTCCATCATCAATATTTTATCCTTGTAACATCATTCAATAAATATTTCAATTCAACGAATTATCCATGCACTATGGGCCAATGATATTCGTTAGTATCACCAGTGGTCATGATCATGCCAAACACCTGTCCATCTATGCACTACTGGTCAAAGAGGACTTTCACCACAAACCTTATCTATAACACTAAATGTTATGATTATACCAATACACAATTCCTGGTCAAAATCATATCAATCAACAGTCTATCTTTGCACTACGGGCCAAAGATAACTTCCGGTACAATATAAGCATGAGGATGATGACAATGATATAAATATTCAATCAAGTGAGATAAAGGATAAATATTAGAAAATTATAATTCAATTTATCTAGGGTTCAAAAATGTCCAAATTATCAACATGATAACTATTTGTGAAGTAAAATTCAAGAATGATATTCATGTATCAAAAATAGTTTGGACAAAAAAGAATCATTTTTTATCGTGAATAGTACCTCGTGAATATTATTTCGTAAATAGTATCCCATGAATAGTACTTCATGAATAGTAACCCGACATGAAAATATGGAAATTTATCAAGAAAGTTCAGACCAATATTTTCGTGGAATAATATTAGATGAAGCGCAAAACTTAAGAAATTTCTAATCATTTCAGGAATTATAGAAGCAATACTTATCATAGTAAGCTTAAATTTAGGAATACGAAATAAAATAATATCCCTTTCATAATATGGAGTATGAAAGAACATAATATTTCTTACGAGTATTGCAAAAAAAATATCATTTACCTTAGTAGAAACTAGATTTGACTGAAATATCGGATATTATTCTGAGAAAATCTTGCACAAAAAACTACACTCAAAGTATCATTATACTCTAAAAAAATACTCACAATACTATAGAATAAGAATTTTTGATATTGTACTGGTGTGTTTTAGGAAGGAAGGGTTACCCCCTATTTATAGTGCAACACGGAGGAGTAAAACAAAGCGTTCTACCTAACCAATTCTGCCAAACCTCTTCTGCCTAACTTATTTCTTTTCTTCTTATTTCCTTGCCTAACTCTTTCCATTTCTCCTCTGCCAAATTTCTTATTTTCCATCTTTGAGGGCCCACAAAAGTTAGAAAAATACATCTTTGCAGGCAACATTTTTCCACCACCCATCACTTTTATCACATGCATATATATATATATATATATATATATATATATATATATATATATACATTATTATTTAAATAATTATAATATAATATAATAATATATTTGAATGAATATTTTATCGGAGAAAATAATTGTAATTTCATAAAAAAATATGCAAAACTTTCAACAAATAACTCATGATGAATTCCTTTATTTATATAAAAATTGAACCAATATCCACCACATAATAATTAATATTAGAAGTTCACAAAATCAACAATCAGATCATTTTTAGGAAAGAGGGGGCTTTCCGATAAGGACTTCTCCTTATTTGCGCACAATTAGGTGACCAAACCCCTTTTCTCAACAGAATTTTCTAGACATTGCCAATAATGCTAACTAATAATATTAATAATTGTGTCGTGTCAATTATTGATTTCATAATATAAAATATTATGCAAATGATGTTGTAACAATAATTGAATCAATAATATAATAAACTGTGCAACAATTACTGTGGCAATTATTGACTAAAACTGAGTGACTTCTTACGTAAGAATCTATAATCCAAAAATACTATGCAATACTGTGTGCTACTGTGCAATCACGCGTATTACTATACTATTTATCACCGGGTATTTCAATAGTTAACGGTAAAAGTTTTGTAGTTATTTTTATAAAAATATTATTTCTGTCGCTTTCTATATCCGACAGTTATTCTGTTATGTGGTCTACCAATGATTTTGGCGTCGTACAGATATTCCCCGATAAAAAGAATATTCTCCCACCAAACGAATATTTTATAATCACTTGCTTACTTTAGTTAATCACTTGCTTACTTTATAATCACTTGCTTATGAATCACTTACTTATAATCACACATACCAATGATTATGAATACTTTATAATGACAATTGAAGGCTAACGATAATTTATTCTGCATTATCTTAGTCATAATATTCTTTACTAGGCTAGTTTAGCTCACCCTTTGCTTTCATTGTTCTCTTTAGGAAATGAGAATATAGCCGGGACTAGTCGGGGAATGGAGTGACGGTCCAAGATGGTTGCTATAGTAGTCCTCATTATTTTATAAAATAGTGTGATAATAATTATAATGAGGACTCCATTTGAGTTTAGATATTGTCTACGAGACAATATTCGTGTTAAAACTCTCAGCATATGTTTTGTCGTATTGTGCACGACAGTTGTATAATTAAGTTGTATTTGAATTTTATACCATGTATTTGGCGACTCAGAATGGGTTGTGTATACCTATTTTGGGGCGTCACATATCAGAACTTAGGGATATGATCCCTGGCTGAGATGTGAGGCTAGAACTAGGAGGGGAGAGACGGGTAAATCCTTCGCTAGTATGACATACCTAAGTTTATTTGTTATTTATTTTATCGGTCAGAATATAGGGATAATATGTGGCATGTCAATTAACCCTTGTTTTGTGGCAATGTTTGAAAATGGCATCTGAAAATGTTGAGTTAAGTAATGGAGCACATGAGACCGTTGAATCACCGTTGATCAATACCCAGGATAATGTGCATCTGGAAGGCAATAATCCTCAGGTAAACAATAACACCGACCAAATGATGAACGATGGGATGTTTAGGAGCATTCTGCAATTCATGCAACATCATGTGAGAGAGACTCCAGTTCAAAATGCAGGTGAAAACACAGGCAACTCACGGATGGTCACAGCTAAGCAGTTTAAGGAGCTGGGACCACCGGAGTTTTTGGGAAAGCCAGAACCTCTTAAGACAGAGTCGTGGATAAAGTAGATTACCAAGATATTTGATGTCTTGGGATGCTCCGAGGAGCAAAAGGTTCCCTTTGCCACCTTCATGTTGCGAGGAGAGGCAAATTATTGGTGAGAATTTGTAAAACATACTCAGTCTGTCGCACTCAAGATGTCTTGGGAGAAGTTCCATGAATTTTTCAATGACAAGTACTTTCCCGAAAGTATTCGTCATATGAAGGAGGTAGAATTCATCAAGCTGGAGCAAAATAATATGAACGTGTCGCAATATGAGGCTAAGTTTGCAGAGTTATCTCGGTTTGCATCCCATTTGGTTGATAATGAGGAAAGAATGATGCAAATATTTCTGCGAGGTTTGAAACCCGAAATACGTCAATACCTCATTTCTCACAAACTTTACTTGTATTCAGATGTTATGAATAGGGTTCAGTTATTGGAGCGCAATAATGAGTCAACTCAACTAAGAGAGAGCAGCCGACAAAGCGATAATACCAGTGGTAGCAGTCATCGAAGCGGTGACAACAAACGCGGAGGAAATCAATATGCCAGAAATGGTAACCACTTCGGTGGTAATCATGGCCAAGATAATAGAAGTGGAAATTTCAAGAAGAGGAGATTCAATAATGATAGAAAGACAGCAGCACCAACACCCGTTTTCAAGGAAGGAGAACGACCACCGGTCATATGTTACAAATGCGGACAGGAAGGACACATCAGTCTAAACTGTACGTAGCAACCCAAAGTGTGTTACAATTACGAAAAAGAGTGTCATTTAGCTCGATTTTGTCATGCAACAAAGTTAAGTCCAGCTGGGATGGTGACACCAAATGCCGTTCCAGACAAACCAAAGCCGGTAGTTCAAGGGAGAGCATTTATCGTGACCTCCCAAAAAGCGACTAACCTTAACGAAGTTATCACAGGTAAGCTAATCATAAACTCTTGCAAAGTCTATACCTTATTTGATACCGGTTCTACCCATTCTTTTATTTCTCCTACATGCGCTCAACGTTTAAATTTAACTACGGAGAAATTAAAATTTGACTTATCTGTTGAAACTCCGTTGGGAGAAACCTTCATTACATCCACTGTTTATAAATCTTGTTTGATTCAAATCGACACCCTCACGTTTCCTATCGATCTTATTTCTTTAAAAATACATGCATTTGATGTGATTTTAGGGATTAATTGGTTAACTACTCATCATGTAAAAATTGATTATTTTCGTAAGGTTGTTAGCTTTTATATTCCTAACCAACCTATTATGTGAATTCAAGCAACCAAACTACTAAAGTCAATCACTGTCATATCAAGCCATAAAGTTATTTGTGTATTGAAAAACGGATGTCAAGCTTTCTTAGCTTGTGTCACAAATTTAAACAAAAATACGTTAGATTTGAATGATATTTCTATTGTTAATAAATTTCCTAATGTATTCCCTGAAGAACTTCCTAGCCTACCCCCAGAGCTTGAAATTGAGTTTTGTATTGACCTTAAACCCGGTACAAAATCCATTTTCAAAGCCCCATATCGAATGGCTCATATTGAACTTCAGGAGTAAAAAATCCAACTGCAGGAATTATTAGACATCGATTTTATTTGTCCTAGTATGTCTCCTTAGGGTGCTCCTATTCTATTCGTAAGGAAGAAAGATGGGAGTATGCGACTTTGTATTTATTATCGGGAGTTAAATCATGTCACCATCAAAAATAGGTACCCGTTGCCTCGCATTGATGACCTGTCTGACCAGTTGCAATGCGTTAAATTCTTTTCAAAGATCGATCTTCATTCTAGATATCATCAGTTAAAGATTAAAACTGATGACATTCCAAAGACTGCTTTCAGAACTCGTTACGGGCATTACGAATTCCTAGTCATGTCTTTTAGATTGACTAATGCTCCTGCTGCCTTCATGGATATGATAAACCTAGTATTCAAGGAATATTTGGATCATTTTTTGGTTGTGTTTATTGATGACATCCTCATTTACTCCAAAAGTCGTGAAGATCGTGAGCAACACTTGAGGATGATACTCTAAAAGCTTCATGAAAACAAGTTGTATGCCAAGTTGAAGAAACACGAGTTCTGGCTTGAGGAAGTAGCATTCCTTGGGCACGTGATATCAAATCACGAAATATCTATTGACCCATCGAAGATTGAAGTAATTTAAAGCTAGGAGCAACCTAAGTCAGTGACCGAAGTATGCAGCTTTCTGGGCTTAGCTGGTTATTATCAGAGATTCGTGGAAGGATTTTTTGAATCGCCACTCTATTAACTCAGCTGACTCGTACAAAATTTGGTTGGAGCGAGGAATGTGAGAAGAGTTTTCAAGAACTCAAGAGGAGACTCATTTCAGCACATGTTCTGACAATACCATCTGGTTCAGAGGGATTTGTCATCTACAGTGATGCTTCAAGTAGAGGGTTAGGATGTGTTCTCATGCAAAATGTGAAAGTCATAGCATATGCCTCACGACAACTCAAAGAATATGAGAGGAATTATCCTACTCATGATCTAGAGTTGGCAGCAGTCCTTTTTGTGCTTAAAATCTGGAGGCCTATATGGGGAGAAAGTGGAGATCTTTACAGATCATAAAAGCCTCAAATATTTCTTCACCCAAAATGAACTCAACATGCGACAACGATGTTGGCTCGAGCTGTTGAAAGATTACGATCATACCATTCAATACAATCTTGAAAAAGCGAACGCTGTAGCTGACGCGTTGAGTAGAAGATCATATGCGGGTACGAGTGCGATGTTGTTAATGCAAAGGGCCATTTTGTATGACTTACAAAGGATGGAGATAGAGTTAAAGACTCCAGGGACCCACGTCATGATGTCAAATATACTAGTAGAACTGACTTTAATCGATAAAGTTAAAGCCGCTCAAGATATAGACTTGAAGCTGATGCGTATGAGGAAGAAAGTATAAGAAGGTACTATTCCGGAAGCAAGAATCGATGAAGAAGGAATACTGTAAGTCAACTCAATAATTTATGTTCTTAATGACTCTGAATTGAAGTATAAAATCATGATGGAGGTGCACAACACACCGTTTGCAATCCATCATGGGAGTACCAAAATGTATCGTGATCTTTGACATATATTTTGGTGGAGCAATATGAAAAGAGAGATCGCGGAGTTTATCTCAAGGTGTCTAACTTGTCAACGTGTCAAGGCGGAGAATCAAGTTCCAAAAGATCCATTGCAACCACTTGAAATTCTAGAATGGAATTGAGAGTACATTACCATGGATTTTATTACTGATCTTCCCAAGGTTTCTCAGGGCATAGATGTAATTTGTGTCATTGTCGATAGATTAACCAAGTCTGCTCATTTCTTACCTATACGAGAAACTTATTCATTTGAACGTCTTGCTCGTATATATAAAAATGAGATTGTAAGACTGTATGGTATGCCAATATCCATAGTTTTTAATCGAGACCCAAGATTCACTTCACAATTTTGGGTTAGTTTGCAAAAAGCTATGCGCACGAATTTAAGATTCAGTTTGGCATATCATCCTCAGACGGACGGACAGTCGGAGAGGGCTATTCAAACTCTTGAAGATCTATTAAGACTCTATGTCCTTGACTCCAAAGGAAGTTGGGATAAGTTCTTACCATTAGTGGAATTCTCCTACAAAATTAGTTGTCAAGCGATCATAGGCATGGCTCCATTCGAGGCGTTATATGGACGCAAGTGTCTTTCTCCAGTATGCTGGGATGAGGTGGGTGAAGCAACGTTGTTGGGACCAGAATTGGTACGCATGACTATGGAAAATATTCAAATGATCCGACAACGTATAAAAATCTCACAAGATCGACAAAAGAGTTATGCTAATCTTCAGCGAAGGGACCTGGAATTCAATGTTGGAGATCATGTGTTATTACATGTTTCTCCATGGAAGGGAGTTACGAGATTTGGAAAGAGAGAAAAGCTCAATCCTCGATTCATTGGCCCATTTGAAATTCTCGATTGAGTAGGAACTGTGGCCTATAGACTTGCCTTACCGCCAAGTATGTCTCATGTTCATAACGTTTTTCATATATCTACGTTACGTAAATATGTGGAAGACCCGAAACACATTATTGAATTAGAACTAGACGAGATAGCGTAAGATTTAACGTATGAAGAGGTACCTGTTAAAATCTTGGATAAGAAGGAACATATTCTACGCTCCAAGGTTATACCTCAAGTCAAAGTTTTGTGGAGAAACCACAATATTGAGGAAATGACCTAGGAGTTAGAATCTGAAATGAAATCAAGGTATCTCATCTTTTCGACATACCAGGTACGTACACCAATTTCGAGGACGAAATTTCATAAGAAGGAGAGGTTGTAAGACCCCAACTTTTATGAATAAAGATTAATTTTTTTCAAAATATCATTTTGAATATTGTGGTGTAGATATGATATAATGTTATAGTCGTGGGTAATATTTATAAATTTTGCAAAGTAAGCAAGTTGTCATAAAATATTCATTTGCTTGGGGAATATTCATTTTATTAGGAAATATTCGTACGACGACACAATCATTGGTGGACCCCACAACGAAATTAGTGTCGAAGTTAGAAAATGATAGAAGTAACTTTTTATAAAAATAACGGCAAAAGTTTTACCGTTAACTGTTGAAATACCCGGTGATAAAACTACAATAATACGCGTGGTAGCAGTAGCACACTGTATTATACAGTATCTTTGATTATTGATGCTTACGTGAGAAGTCACTCAGTTTTATTCAATTATTGCCACAATAATTGATGAATAGTATCTCACATTATTAATTCAATTATTGTCACAGTATCATCTGCGTAATATTTTATATTATTAAATCAATAATTGAGACGACAAAGTTATTCATATTATTATTTGCATTATTGACGATGTCTAAAAAGTTTTGTCGAGGAAAGGGGATTGGTCACCTAATTGCGTGCTAATAAGGAGAAGTCCTTATCGAAAAGCCCTCTCTTTCATGGGAATGATCTGGGTGTTAATATAGCGAGTTATAATATTAATGATGAATAAATGTTGTTAAAAATGTATTTTGTGAAACCAAATGAATTGAGATAAATAGAGGAATTTTTATGAAGTATTTGTTGTAAATTTAGCGTATTATATGGACCCCCACTTACTCATTTTTCAAAATCGTCGGTAGAAAGTTACCTCAGTTTTTATTTTATAGTAATAAAACAAAAGACTTTATATATAAAATAGAATACTTTTTATAAATAGAATATATTATATTTTATTATATTGCATAGTATTTTTACTATACAACATAGTACTGCATAGTGTTGCATAGTACGGCATAGTGTGTGCATAGTGCTACATAGTGTAGCATAGTAAAATCAATTTTTTTTTTAAATTTTCAGCCGAACGTCCCCCGTGAATTCTTCCTACTGTGCGTCCGTGATTTTCTAAATTCAAATAGTATCATGTCATTCTCCTATAATAGGATGTTTAGTTTAGAAATAAAAATCACACTAAATCAGAGAATTTTTCTTCTATAATATTGAGCGTATTTCTTTAGAGTTAAGCTTTGAGTGTAGAAAACAGTGCAAGTTTTTTTCAAGAATATCCCCGCCTTACCAGTCAGAAATACTCTCCTTTTAAGGTAAGGGATATTATTTTTGTTCAATATTCGTAAGAAATAATATTTTCTTCCATACTACGTAGTATGTAAGTAATATTATTTCGTCTCAGATTCTGAATTCTACATTTATTTTTATAAGTATTACTTTTTATACTCCTTGAAATTAGTAGAATATTCTTGAAATTTGCGCTTCATCTAATATCTTTTTACAAGAATATTTTTTTGAACATTCTTGTTAAATTTTAAAATTTTCATGATGGGGTACTATTCACGAAGTACTATTCACGGGATACTATTCACTCGAGTACTATTCACCCAGGGTACTATTCATGACAAAATTAATTTCTTTTTTCTGTCCAAATTATTTTTGATACAATATTATTCTTAAATTTTACTCCACAAAGCAGTATCATATTGACAATTTGGACGTTATTGAATTCTAGACAAATTGAATTATAAATCTTTAAAATTTATCATTGCTCTCATATAATTGAATTCTTATATCATTGTCATCATTCTCATGCTTATATTGTGATGAAAGTCATCTTTGGCCCGTAGTGCATAGATGGACTGTTGATTGGTATGATTATGACCAGAAATTATGTAGCAGTATAATCATGACCTGTAATGTTACAAATGATATGGTAAAAGTCCTCATTGGCTCGTAGTATATTGATAGACAATTGTTGGCATGATCATGACCATTGGTGATAATAACGAATATCATTGGCCCGTAATGCATGGATGATTCATGGATGTGATACTAATGAATATCCTTGGGCCGTAGTGCATGAATAATTCAGTGATGTGGATTATTTATTGAGCTGTGTTATAGCGATAAAATATTGATGATGAACTTTTAAATCATAGAAGATAGTAGATATTATGCTCTACTTGACTCTTCTAATGGATTGCTTATTCTGCTGCAGTTAAACTTGTTGTCTATCATATTCTATCAATTTTACACTGTTGAAGGCTAACGATAATTTATTTTGCATTATAATAGTCATAATATTCTTTACTGTGTTAGTTGAGCTCACCCTTTGCTTTCATTGTTCTCTTCAGGAAATGAGAATATAGTCGGGACTAGTCAGGGAAAGGAGTGACGGTCCAAGATGGTTGCTATAGTAGTTCTCACTATTTTATAAAATAGTGTGATAATAATTTTATTGAGGACTCCATTTGAGTTTGGATATTGTCTACGAGACAATATTCGTGCTAAAACTCTAAGCATATGTTTTGTCGTATTGTGCACGATAGTTGTATAATTAAGTTGTATTTGAATTATGTACCATGTATTTAACGACTCAGAATGGGTTGTGTATACCTATTTTGGGGGCGTCACTGAAGCAGTGGGAGTAGAAAAAAGAAGTGGAACAATTCTGGGAATACATATTATAGGCAGGGGTTATAAGGAAGCACGTTAAGCAGTGTTGAAATTGTGGGAAAAATCACTCGAGTGAGTGTTTGAAAGGGAAGTTTGTGTGTTTTAAGTGCGGGCAGGAGGGACATATCTCTCCTAACTGCCCCAATCCAAGAAAGAATAGTGGGTGTTTCATTTGTGGATCAACAGATCACATGGTGAGGGATTATTCGAAAAGGAGAGCAGACGGAGGTAATGCGAATGCAGGGAAAAGCAGTGGAACATTGGTAATAACTGGTCCAACTCCACCAAACAAACTAACCGCAAGGACCTTCAATATGATGGTTCAAGATACGGTAGCAACCGGTGATGGAGTTCTAGGTATGATTTCGATCAACGATATCAATATATATGCTGGATTCGGATATAACCTATTATCTTTACCATGAGTCTGTTAAGATAAGTACGTAAACGTTAGGAATCCTTGAATATAGACATACGAAAGATAATTTCAAAAAAAAGTTTTATATTATAATAATAACTCATTGATAAACGGATTTTGAAGGAGGAATTTGAGTTACGTTGGTAACTACCATAATTGGTACAAGCAGACTGCAAGCAATAGATCAAGGCACGCAGCAGTTCTAGACTCATAATACGGAATCTTATAAAAAGGGGAGAATGTAGTAATTTAATAAATAAAACTCTAAGGATAAACATAAAATTAAACATAAGGTAATGGTGATTCTCGGGACGAAATCCTTATAAAGAGGGGAGAATGTAAGGACCGAGAATTTTAAATGACTATATTTTTACGAATGAATTTTTTTATTTATTTATTATTATTTTATTAATTATTATAATTATTGGTGTGACGCCCCCAAATCCGGGTATCTTCCAACCCAACAGATGGTGCTACACGGTGCTACAGTTCACACATTCATTCAATTGAAATACCTCAAAAGAGTGAAAATATCTTCAATATATTCCAAAACAATATTCCCATTCCCATGTTCTTTACAATCATTACATGTGTTCTTGTCATAATATCAAATAATTATAACATTCATACTATACTATTACGAAGGCAATCTTATTGATTCGCCTTAGCCTTTCCTTTATCTTTACTAGGTCCTTCAGTCTGTTCGGTCTTAGCTACATTCATATGGTTCAAGCAAGAGTGAGCATACCTAGTTCAACAAGTATGACAATTTCATTTAAACAACAGGCTTGAATCATATAAATCGTATATCTTCTGTAACTGAATCAATAGTTATGAAGTACTATTGATAATTCAAAATAGCACTTCTCTTTTCTTTAAAACATTTCACAATGAACAACATTCATTAAACATCAATATTGGTCCAAGACCTTGAGCATCTCATTCTTTCTTTGAAAAGGACAACCCGACACCAAGTCCGTAAGTCCGACATATCTTACGAGCATGTCTAGGTGATCAACCTATAGTACTTTATGTTGTATAACACTACTTTCTTTAAACGTATGTATGTTTAAGTTTTGGCAACCTCACGTGCCTGTCGATTGATGACAAAACATTTGTTTATCATACTCAGTCTTTCTTTGAAATCAATACCAAAATAGTTTGGCAAAAGATAGCAACATTTACAATAGTTTTATAGGTTATAAAGAAATCCAAAAAATATCTTAAGTCTAGCCGAAGGAATTGGCTTCGACTTCATTATACGTCAATTCATGCATAAGGTACATGAATTACAATGCTTGTCCAAAAGAATATAGACAAGGGTCAGAATACTTGCCTTCATCGTCTTCTATAGTTAATGTACTTTTCCTTTGAGTCTTTAAGGATTCTACAATGCATGATCACATAAGATACCACATTAGGTCATATATAATCAAGTATGGCCACTAATATATCTTACCCTTCTTCTCAATCTAATCATGCCTTAGATTGTTTAACATTCGTTACGGTTTATTGTATTACTTTGCATTTACGTTCAAGTATTCTTCGTCAACCTTTAGTTATAATTCCTAAGGTTTCACACATCTTCAATGATGTTACTTCAAGTTAATTAAGTATATAATTTATAATTAATTAACTTCCATTTGCTTTACATATATGAGCATTCTTTTCTGGGTCTTTCCTACTACTGGCGCTACGGGGCCAGCTTTCTATACAGAGCTCGCACTGCGGCCTGACTCCTCAGTATGTATGGCTTGACCTTAGCGCTACGGCGCCACCCTTTCCTCTCTGTCCCGCGTTGCGGTGCCACTTCCCAGTATCTGAGGGTCTGTCCTGGAGCTACGGCACAGGCTTTGCCTCCTTGGGCCGCGCTGCAGCGCCGACCCTGCCTCAGAGAAAATTTTGACAGTTGATTTTTGGTGTGAATTTTTCGGGCTCGTAACTTATTCATTATAAGTCCGAATTGGCTCGTTCAAAAGTCGTTAGCTCATAAATCACATGCACTATGATTTCATTAGAAAATATTTCATTTTTGAATCTTGTAACTCAAAATTCACCTATTAGTTCATTATTGGGCAATCGTTAAACGTTCGAGAACGTTCAAAGCTCGTTTCTTCGTTCTAAGTCAGAATTTGACCGTTTTTGAGTCCGCAACTCTAAAATGCAAAGTTAGACTATTATCCATCGAAAACCAATGTTTTTGAGTTCAATGGTGACTTTTGACTTTCATTCCGAGAATTTTAACGATTTCGACAATTATCGTCTAATCTCGTAAATTTTGCCATAACTTCGTTACTTGAGATTTTTACATAATTCAAAATGGATTCATTCCATCGTTCTAACATCCTAGCCAAACATATTTCATTTAATTTTATACATGTTCTTTATTAGTCCATAACTTATATAAGTATGATTCACTTATATATGGCTTATTAAAGTTTAAGTCCATTGATTAGCCATCCTTATCACTTCTTATTATACATGCTCCACCAATCAACACTACTCTATCAAACTACTATTGAAGAGAGGAAGATTAATAATCTAGAGGTTCTTACCCTTGATGATCAAGCTTGGTTCTTCTTCTTTCTTCTTGAATTATCAATGACTAGTTTTTCTTACTTTTCTCTCAATAATCTAGGATGTTGGTGGAAATTAAACAAGGCAAATGACAAGCTAAGCTCTCTTATTTATAGGATTTGCCAAGTGAGGGTAATATAGTCATTAGGCCATCCCACCTCCTTTCTCCACCTCCTTACTATTCCTTGCTTGGGCAACACAAAACTTATCTCTTGCTTGGCCACCACACTTGGTCAACCATGACTCACTCATGGGGCCCTCATGGGTTGCCCCATGGGTTTGCTTACCCGTTGACCCATCAATTCGACCAATGATTCTGGTTCTTGGTTTGGGCTTTAGGTTTAATTACTTTGGGCCTAACTTTGGGCTTGCACTTCATATCATTTGGGCCTTAAAAAGTTTGCACTTGGGCTTGCACAATTACTACACAAATCCTACAATAATTCTATTAGTCCATTACAATTAGCTTAAAGCCTTTTAACGTATAATCTACGTATTATTCTCGTATACTAAGTCATATAATCATTCATCATATACGATATGTTATCTTTTGTATATTAATACAATACTTCGTATCATACTCGTATTCTTTGCTTCGTATAATACTTGTGTATCATACAATCATCATTCATTCATTCTTTACTTTCCTTAACATTCTTAAACTTAGTACGCAGGCGAAAAACTGCGTTTGTCATAACTAAAATATTATTATGTATTCCATCCTTCCTTATTATTCTATCGTTACGTATTTCTCGGAAGTTTAAAAATAATTCCCGAGCAGAAATCGGTGAATAATATTTTTCAGAAAATTTCTCGAAAAGCTTTTATTTACGTCTTGGAAATTCAAACACTTTAATTCCTTCACGTAGCCAGAATACTACGATATTCTGACACAATTAGGTTATAGAACAACCTTCATCTTACTAACACATAATAATAACATATAATATAATTCTATTCATTATTTAATCAAATAAAATCATTTTACAAATTATTCGATTTTCTCGGTCGTTACAATTAGTATCCATAATATATTGAACATATGCGATATGAATTAAGCAAGATAGTTAATTTATTTATTTTAAGTTAACTAAGGTGAATACTTAATTGATTTGATTAAGGGAGAGTATTATGTTAAGAATTAACATAGCTTTCATGTTAACCTTGAATGATAAATTAAAAATATTTACAATCTTTATGTTATTAACTATTGATGTGAATTATATAAAGTGATTATATGATTACGTGAGTATTTAAATATGATAAGAATTTATCAATAATGTTAAATATGTTATGACTTATGTGGATTATGTACGTAATTAAATAAATATACATTGTATAATGTGTATACATTTATTTTGTATATAAAGAGAATTAAAAATAAAGTTATGTAACCTAATATATATATTAGGTATGGTAATTAAATTACCTAAGGGTTATAATTGGGGAGAATGTTAGTATTCAAAATATATACTAACCCTAAGATATTTATTTTATATATCTCAATTAGTTAATTTTATAACTTAAGTAAAGCAAGTTTAATTAGGTTATAAAATTAAATGTATATGAGTAAGGATTTTAATTTTAAATATGAGTGAATGGAAACCCTAATTAAATAATTAGGGAATGATAATATTAAAAGTATTGGATCTAACCTAAATTACATGGCCCAAATAATTGTCTAAAAAGCCTAAAAGAATTAAATTCAAAGCCCATTTGTTAAGGGCTATTTTAGTCATTTGTTAAGCAAAATAAGGCATTAAAAATTAAACCAAAATTGGACTAGAAGAAGTGAGAGGGGCGGCCAAGTGGGGGGAAGAATGTGGGCATGTTATGTAATGATTTTAACTTACCAACTCTTACTAACTCCCTCACATGTTTCACTTCTCTAATTAACCAACACATTTAACAAAAGTTACAAGCAATCTAAGTTTACAAGCCAAAGCAACACGAGTAAGAGAGAGATTAAGTTGGGGAAATGTATCATAGATATACATATTGTATACATATTTACCAATAATGATTACACATCTCTCTAGTAAAAACCCATTCTCTTTCTCTTTCATTTCATTTTCCTAAGCTAACAAAGCAAGAGAGAGAGAGAGAGAGCAAAGAGAAAATTTCGGCCAAGGGAGAAGAAGAGAGAGGGAAAGTTTTTGTAAGTTTCATAGTTCCTTAATCAAAACTTAGGAAGAAGAAGAGAGAAGAACAAGTAAAGGTATAAAAATTTTTACTTTAATTTAGTATTATTTCCTTTTATGTGATTTGATTTTTGATGATATAGAGTTTATGATCTTGAGATCTAAAACTCTAGATCTACAAGTTAATAAGTCTATTATGTTTAGATCTAACCATTTAGTGTATCAAAAGCTAGATCTAAAGTAAGGAAATTAAAGCTATGTTTTGAAAACTAGAAAACCCTAATTTTTTTATACTTTGTAAGCTTATAACTTGAGATCTACAACTTCATTTTGCGATCCGTAAAAGAGGAGTACTAGATATGTAAGTTAACTAGTAAACTCAAGTGGTAGCACTCAAAAATATTGAATTTACAAGTCATGGTGGTTGTTTTGGTCAAAACAGTTTGGATAAAGAAAAGTGGAAAAAAGGAGAAAAATAGCTACTGTCCAGCAGCTACCAGGGGCTGTTTCATCCATTTAATTTACTCTAAAAATTTTGGGAAAATATTGAGTGATACTATGATAAGTTATGTGACTCCTGTAAAAATTTGGGAATTTTTGACCGTGTAGAATGAGAGTTATGGCTGTTACAGTAAAGGACTACTTTTAAAAGTATGCATAAATAACTTTTTGTTAAAAATTATGAAATTTTTACTGGAAGTACATATATATAACAGGAACATACCTTGTAAATTTTAGAATTTTCGGACACAGTTTGGATTTATGATAAATGTAGCAAGAGTTTGTTGTTTTGGACTATTTAAATATAATAAATGAATTTTAAAAATTCTAAGAATAATCTATTTTCATAAGGGGATCATATACTGTTGATTTTTAGAAAAGAAATATTGTGAGGGCCCCGAATCCGAGGTCCGGAATCACCGTAGATCCGGTTCGATCATTCTATACAACTATTACTATTTTTACGGAAGATATAAACATAAATTGTTTATACAATACATTTATCACATTATTCCCCAAGGTCGAGTAACCTTAACTTAATACATAATTCATAACTTTCATTAACATTAAAATACAACACTATTACAAATCTAAATGCACACATATACTAAAGCTGGAACTGTCTTTAACCTTTTCTTGTATCCGACGCATTCGTCTTAATCTGTAATATTTTATCATGATATAGCAAGGGTGAGCATAAGGATTGCCCAGCAAGTTTAAGTTCAATAATATAACGATATATCATGATTGAAAGAGTCTGAATAATAAGCTGGCTATAATTCAACAATATAATTGTGAACTAGCAGGAACAAATTTATGACTGAACAAGTATTATACATGAACAAATATATCTGAAACCAACTGGTAATGAAGGTGATCAGCCTTTCATACCTGACTTATACGTGCAATATGTACAGAGTACAATTCATGGCAAGCAGCAATGATTAACCATAAGCTTATCCAAATAAAACAACTCTTAGTAGAGTTAAGTAAAAACAAACTTGCCTGAACCGTTGATTACTGCTATGCAATTTATATCGCTTTATCCGAAGACCTAATATTAGTAATATAGATCTCCAATATTAGAATAATATCATCACAATATAATACTACTATATATATATATATATATATATATATATATATATATATATATATATATATATATACACACACACATATACATAGAATAATTTAAACACATAACACATAACTCTATCAGTCTACAACACACATAGGACTAGGTATCAAGTCAAACTATTGCAGTCTGAGTTGAACCCGACACAAATTTGACATCCCGACGGTCTAGTCGGACAAAATTTTGAGTTTAAGTTCAATTAAACTCTGGCTTAACACTTAACAATTAACTTAAATAATTTTAATATCAGTCAAAATATTTTTTATAAGCTCGTAATAATTTTTAAATAATTATTACAATTTATCTTGATTTTTCAATCATTTAAAATTGTAAAATAAATTAAATACCACATAATTCCATTATCATTAATATTTATTTAATATCAAATATTAATGAAATACATGTCATAATATTATAATATATTTATAATATTACAAAGTATTTTTAATACTTTAAAATTATATTTATATGATTTTTAAACACTTAAACTCATTATCCGATAATTGCTATTAATATTAAAATATTAATATTTTCATGACAAAATATCAAAAGTTATAGGTTATAACTTAAAATATTTTTATATCACTTAAATTATTTTTTATATGATTTATAAATCATTTATTCTATTTTTCCATAATTTATTTAATATATTTATTAAATAAACTAATTATCATTAATATTGATTAATTAATAAAATTTCTCACAAAATATTAAAAATCATTGAAAATAACTTAAAATATTTTCTTTTACCATAATATAATTTTTCATGAATTAAAATGATTTTTAAATAATTTATTTAATATTGTAATTAAATAAATAAACACCTTTTATATTCCAAAAATATTAAATATTTTTGAAATATACTTAAAATAATTAAAAACTATTTTTTAGATTTTAAAATAATTTTTTGGAATTTATTTAGTATTTTTAATAATTAAAAACTATTTTTTATCTATTTTTTAATTAAAATAATTAATTTCTTGAATAAACAGTCGCTAAAAGGGCCCTATAGCGACATAACCGTCGCTATAGGTGTTCTTGAACATAAACCTAGAAACCTTGTCAGAGTTCGAGATAGCTAGTTTGACCGGTTTTAATTTCTTGTTCATTGTGTTTCTGGGAAGTCTAGTGTAATATAATTGTAGTATTATTGTAATACTATAATCTCCAGCAAGTGTTATGGCTAAAACATGTCAAATCTGCAAGATCTAAGCCTCCCAATTCTTGTCAGTAGTTATTCTTCATTTATGGGTTTTCTAGAAATGAAGAACAGTTGCTAGTTACCTACTTTAGGTTCTTATAAGTTGAGTTTTGTGTTTGATTTGTGCAATCCAATGGTTCCATGGTGTAGACCACATAACATGGTACAACTACATAGCATCATAACATAATAACATCAACACATATGTAAGATCAAGGCTGGTCAAACTCTGACAGAAAACTCGGCTGATGAAGATCTGGGTTACCCAGAATCTTCATCCGTCGTGATGGTCAATGCTATTTTGACCAAGGATATCTATGATTCTGTTACGTATTTTGGTGATCTAAAAACATGAGTATGTAGTCCTTATACCTGTCTACAACATCTAACCAACAAAATGGCCAAAAAAACAAACATCAGCAAGATCAGAGGCTTGCAAAAGCTTGTCAGGCCAGTTCTGGGTTTCTGGGCTGCCCAGAAACTCAGTTCTCATGAACGGTCAACAGGTTTTGACTGCCTATAACTTTCAATCTACACGTGATCTGGGCTTGATTCAAGTTTCAGATCACATCCCTTATAACATACTACAAGTACAAACTCTTAAAACACAAAAACAATTAACAAAGAAGAATCTAGAAGCTCTGACTTTTGATTGTCAGGCGACTTTTCAACCTTTTTCCAGATTAGGGTTTTAAAAAATAGAAAAATTAATATTTCTAAATTATAATTAGAATTTTCTAATTATAATAAAATTTCCTAATCAAAAATTAAATCTTGTTAATTAGGATTATCATTCCCTAATTAATATCGTTAATTTAGCAATTAGGATCAAAATAGTCATTAGGGTTTATAACCCACGAATTAGGGTTTCTAATAGAAAAATAATTTTCCTAAATTAGAAATTAGATTTCGTAATTAGATTAGGGTTTTCTAATTACTCATAATTTGAAAATTAGGATTAATATTTCCTAATTAACATTACAATTATTTAATTAACAATTGGGTTTTTTCTATTTATAAATTAGGGTTTCAATTCCCGAAATTAGGATTTTCTAAATTTGAAATTACGGTTTGATAATTAATTAAGCTTTACCCTAATTAATATTATACTTAATAGCACAAAAGTGTTATAATTATCCTTTAAGTTCCCAGATTAGGGTTTTAAATTTTAGAATTAGGGTTTCAGATTTCAGGAACTGAAATTAGGGTTTCCAGAACCGGTTTTAGGGTTCCTTGTTAATCGCTAGGGTTTTCTAATCGAACGTTGGCGTTCTTAATATATACTTAGGGTTTGTTACAGTTATCATTTATCTGGTCAACCCACGACCCTTAACCACATTCTGAATACATAAATAACCATATACACATAACATAAATACATATACACTTAATCCTGAATAATTCACCTAAATCCTTTACAGAATTTTGAAATCCTCAAAATTCCTTCTTAAAAATATCAAACGCTTACACTTATTTTCTGTCTAGGTTCTAATATTGAACCTTAAATCAATAAATAATTTTTTTCAAAATATTCAAAATTCTCGGGTTATCACAAATATATTTGGAGATGTTTTGATATTTTTCATATAAATGATGATATTATGGATAAATGAATTAAATTAATTATGTGATGTTGAAAATTAGAAAAATAGAATTTTATGTCTTGGAAACCCTAAATACAGATTTCTGAAAGGTATTTTGGTTATTTGTGGTGAGATAGTATGGTTATGGCATTTTAAGATGAGTAAATGAATTAATTAGTAAAGTGTAAACAATTATAATAAATTGTTTATTGTTTTAGTAAATGATTAAAATATTATTAAATGACTAATAATATTATATTAAAATATTATTAATGTAATTAATAATATTAGACTAAAATATTATTAAAAGATTAAGAATATTATATTATTAAATAATTAATAATAAACGGAAGACTAAAAGAAATTATATAGAGAAATAAAGTTATTTTAAATATATTTGTAGAATGGGACATTCAATAAATTATATTAGATATATAGTATGTTAAGAAAAGGGAATCTAGTTTGCTGGATTAAAATCTATTTTGAATCCAGTTTGTTGGATTGCAATATGGTTTGTTGGATTGGCCATCTGGTTGCTAGATTGGTCTGTTTGGATAATCTAGGTTGCTGGATTGGTTTGTTTGAATAATCCAGGTTGCTGAATTAGTATTTGACTTATTAGATTTTAAAGAAGAACTTATAAAATGAAAGAGTAAGTGTTAAATCTTAATGTATATGGTTTAGTGATTGAAATACTATCAAAGGATAATAATATGATTTAAGGTGTTTGATTATGTGATCACATGTTAGATAAATTATAATGGAATAATGGTATAATAAGTGAGATATGTGGTGCTAATTGATAGAACAATCTTATTAATGATAGGTCTTTCAAAAGAAGTCATACTAAGTTGTGTAACAGTAAACATCGATTAAGACAAGTTTCTATACTCTTTTATTGTGCAAGTATCTAAACCTTACGCACTACTTTTATTTTGTACAAACAGGTATATGATTATGCAAGTTTCTATACTCTTTTATTGTGCAAGTATCCATATTCTATGCATTTACTTTATGCAAGAGATCTAAAACAATGCAAGTTTCATAACCTGTGCAATGTTTTATATTATGCAAGTTGTATATGCTCATTGCAAGTATCACTAGTACAAAGTAGTAAATAGACAACACTTAAACCACAACGTTTTTATAAAAAATATTGTGGTAATTTTTTTTACAACGTTTTTTTACAAAACGTTGTAGATATATATGAAAAAATGTTATCTATTTAAAAGGACATTTTTTGATTTTAACTAGATAACGTTTTTTTAAAAAAAAACGTTATCTATGTGAATAAACACGAAGCAAAAAATCGTGCTACTTAAAATAAAAAGACGTACTCTTTCGTTCCTCTCCTTATTTCTATCTCCCCAACCCCTTTCTCTCTCCTCCTTTTGCTCTCTCTCTCTCTCTCATTTGTTTACTTCCTCCAAACCCTAGCCTCTCGTTTCTCTTTGCCTAGGGTTTTTGATTCGCTTTTGGCTTTTGTTCCATTCTTTTTTCTTAATTACTCTACTAGATTTACTCAGTTTTTCGATTTCAAGTGTTAGTTTTGTTATTGCAATGGAGTTCGGAGCTGCTCGGAAGAGAGGGACATATCTCTGTTGAAGGATCAGTGGCAAAACACACCACCAAGCTGGGGGAAGTCGGATGATCCTTGTGGCGACTCCTGGGAAGGTGTAAGACCCCAACTTATTAATGAATAAAATCAAATTTTCTCTAAATATTATTGTGAATATTAAGGGGTTAATTTGATATAATACTTTGGTTATGGGTGAAATGTGCAAATTTTACAAAATAAGCAAGTGGTTATAAAATATTCATTTTGTCGGGGAATATTCGTTTGGTCGTGGAATATTCTTGCTGTCGGGGAATATTCGTACGACGACGCAGCCTTGTGTGGGCCCCATAACGGAAAGCGATTGGATGAAAAAAACGACAAGTATAAGTTATTTATAAATAACGGCGTAGTTGTTACCGTTAATACTGTTGGAATACCCGGTGGTTAAAATATAGTAGCACACGGTATTGCACCAATTATTGATTCTTACGTAAGAAGGCACTACTCAATAATTGTTACAGTAGTTATTGTTCAATATTTTATTTTATTTATTCAATAATTGTTGCGTTGATATTTTATATTATTATTGTTTCAATAATTGTTGCTGCACAATATTTTCCATTATCAGATCAATAATTCATATTATTTGAATAATATTATTAGATAACATTATTGGCAATGTCTAGAAAGTTCTGTCTAAGGAGAGGTTTGGTCATCTAATTGCGCGCCAGTAAGGAGAAATCCTTATTGGAAAGCCCCCTCTTTCCTGGGAACGGCCTGGTTGTCATAAATGTGATTCTGTAATATTATTTGTGAATAATTAATTATTGATTCATATGATAAAGAAATATTTATTTTATGTGGATATAAATGAGGGATATATTTTTGTGGTTAAAAATGAAGGAGTTAATGTTGATATTTTTATCAGTATTTTTGTCGGAATGGAGGTATTAAAAATCAAGGTTTTTGAGATATTTTGCGGGGGTTATAATTTTTAATCCGACCGTTGGATCGTGGTAATTTTTGGATATGTTATACATATATAAGTTGAGTATATGTCCACAAATTTTGAACCGTTAAAAATGAACGTATGATTTATTATGAATTTTACGAGATGACTGGTTCAGAAATTGTTGAATTTTCGGAGTTTATAATTTTGATGGAAAATTCTAGAATTGATGGGCCCCACTCTTAGTTGGTGAAGAAATGTGCTGAGATTTTTATTCAAATGTGGTGGGTGAGAATAGTAGCAGGTAAAGCCATCAGGTTGCAGGTTAAGTCTGCTTCGGCGTGCTAACATTTTCCTATAAATAGAGGGCTAAGTTAGAATTTAAAATCACACCAGAAACAAGTTTTCTCTCTTTCTCTCTCTAGATTATTGAGTGTATTTTGTGAGTATTTAGATACTTTGAGAGTTTCTATTCATCAGAGCAAGTTTCTTTCAGCCTTATACCGGTATTCCGACCAGAAGTACTGATATTTTGAGATAAGGGATATTATTTTCTTCAATATCATTATGCTGAAATATTGATATGAGTTTTTATCAAATTTGGAACTTTTTGTGTCGGGGTTACTATTCACGTATACGGCACTATTCACGTATACGGTACTATTCACGAATACGGCACTATTCACCGAAAAATAAAAATTTTCCCTTTTTGTCCAAGATGTCTATTATGGTTACTATCTTTGATTGTATCCATGTTTTGATCTTTATTTTTGAATTCTGCTTCACAATTGATTATTATGAAGTATTATTGATCTTGGATAAACTGTTATACGAATCCCTAATATTTGTCCTTCTGTCTCACTGGATTCGTTCTCTTTAAGATATTTTTCATCATCCTCAGTCCTAAATGATGATATTACTGAATATTTTTGGCCTGTAGTGCAAAGATGTATGATTACTTGATGAATATCTTTGGCCTGTAGTGCAAAGATGAACATGTGTTGAGATGAACATGACTGACAGGTGATACAAATGAATATCTTTGGCCTGTAGTGCAAAGATGAATATTTGGATAAAGATGATTATTAATTGATGTTACAGGGATAAAATATTGATGATGGACTTTTAAATCTTAGAAGATAGTAGAATTCTTTCTCTACTTGACTCTTCTAATGGTTTTCTGTTTCCGCTGCAGTTGTCGATTATATTCTATCAGATTTTTCCCTGTTGAAGACTAACGATAATTTGTTGTATATTATCTTAGTCATAATATTCTTTACTGGGCTAGTTGAGCTCACCCTTTTCCTTTTTGTTCTATTTTTCTTCTCAGGAGGTGAGAACATAGCAGGATCTAGTCGGGGTATGGAGTGATGGTTCTAGAAAGATATTTTAGCAGTCCTCACTATTTCTGTAAAATAGTGTTTGAATAATTGTAATGAGGATTTATTTGAGTGTGGATATTGTCCAGAAGACAATAGTTGTATTTAAACTCACAATATGTGTTGTCGTATTTTGCACGACAATTGTATTATTGAAGTTGTAGTTTGCTTTCTGTACTATGTATTTGGCGACTCAGAATGGGTGTTGTATACCTATTTTGGGGGCGTCACAGTTGGTATCAGAGCTTATGGATATGATCCCTGGCTGAGATGTGAGACAAGAACTAGGAGGGGAGAGACGGGAAATTCCTTCGCTAGTATGACCTGACTAAGTTTATTTGGTATTTATTTGGTCGGTCAGAGTATAGGGATAATATATGACATGACTATTAACCCTTGTTTTATGGCAGTATTTAAGAATGGCAGCTGAGAACGTTAATAATGGAGTAAATCAGACCGTGGAGACACCTTTGATCACCACCCAGGGGAACGTGCAACAGGAAGGCAATATTCCTCCTGTAAATAACGTTACCGAGCAAACGATGAATGATGGAATGTTTAGGAGCTTTTTGCAGTTTATGCAAAATCAGACGAGGGAGACTCGTGTGCAGAATACGGGTGGAAATGATAACAACGCGCGGTTTGTCACAACTAAGTAGTTCAAAGAATTGGGACCACCAGAATTTAAGGGAAAGCCGGATCCGATCATGGCGGAAACGTGGGTCAAGCAAATTATCAAGATATTTGATGTCTTGGGATGCACGGAGGAACAGAAGGTTCCATTCGCCACCTTTATGTTCCGCGGTGAGGCAGACTACTGGTGGGAGTCTGTGAAGCGTACCCAGCCTGACGCACTCAACATGTCCTGGGAAACATTTCAAAAACTGTTCAATGACAAGTACTTTCCTGAAAGTATTCGTCATATGAAGGAGGTAGAGTTTATCAGACTGGAACAAAACAACATGACGGTGTCCCAGTACGAGGCGAAGTTTACAGAGTTATCCAGGTTTGCACCTCATTTGGTCAAAAATGAGGAACGAATGACAAGGATGTTTCTGAGAGGTCTAAAACTCGAGATTCGGCAATATCTTATCTCTCATAAATTTTCTTTATATTCAGATGTTATAAACAGGGCTCAATTATTAGAGCGAGATAATGAGTATGTGCAACTGAGGGACCATAACCAGGGTCATACCGGTAGAGGCAGTCATCGAAGCAATGAAAACCAGCAGAGAGGAAAATATTCGGACAAAAGCGGTAACCACTCTGGTGGTAATCGTGGTCGTGATAATAGAAGGAGCGAGTCGGGAGGAGATTTCAAGAAGAGAATGTACAACAATGATAACGTGAAGACGTCAGCACAAACATCAACTGTTTCTAAGGGAGGAGAATGACCACCGGTCGTATGTTACAAATGTGGGAAAGAGGGACATATCAGCCCAAACTGCCCACAACAATCCAAGGTATGTTATAACTGTGGAAAGGAGGGTCATATAGCTCGAGAGTGTTCTGTAGGAAAACCAAGTTCAGCGGGGATGGTGACTCCAAAAGTTGTCCCGGATAAGTCGAAATCAGCGGTTCCTGGAAGGGCGTTTGTCGTGACTGGCCAAAACGCGAGAAACCCGAACGAGGTGATCACGGGTAAGCTAATCTTAAATTTTTGCGAAGTTTATACTTTACTAGATACCGGTTCTACCCATTCTTTTATCTCTCCTGCTTGTGCTCAACGTTTAAACTTGACTCCGGAGAAATTGGACTTTAACTTATCTGTGGAAACTCCGTTGGGTGAAACCTTCGTTACATCTACAGTTTATAAATCTTGCATGGTCCAAGTTGGAATTATCATATTACCTGTTGATCTTATCTCTTTAAAGATACTTGCTTTTGATGTGATTTTAGGAATTGATTGGTTAACCGCTCATCATGCTAAAATTGATTGTTTTCGTAAGGTTGTTAGTTTTCATATTCCTAACCAACCTGTCATATGAATTCAAACTACTAAACCACTAAAATCAGTCACTGTCATATCAAGCCACAAAGCTATTCGTTTATTGAAAAACGGATGTCAAGCTTTCTTAGCCCATGTTATGGATTTGAACAAAGACAAGTCAGATTTGAATAATATTTCTATTGTTAGAGAATTTCCCGATGTATTTCCTGAAGAACTTCCTGGTCTACCCCCAGAACGTGAAGTTGAATTCTTTATTGACCTTGAACCCGGTACAAAGCCCATTTGTAAAACTCCATATCGAATGGCTCCTATTGAACTTCAGTTGGACATCGGTTTTATTCGTCCTAGTACGTCTCTTTGGGGTGCTCCTGTTTTATTCGTAAAGAAGAAAGACGGGAGTATGCGACTTTGTATTGACTATCGAGAATTGAACCATGTCACCATTAAGAATAGGTATCCGCTACCTCGCATTGATGACCTGTTCGACCAGTTACAAGGAACACAATTCTTTTCAAAGATCGACCTTCATTCTGGATATCATCAGCTGAAGATTAAAACTGAGGATATTCCAAAGACTGCCTTCAGAACTCGGTACGGGCATTATGAATTCTTAGTCATGTCTTTTGGATTGACTAATGCTCCTGCTGCCTTCATGGATATGATGAACCGTGTATTCAAAGAATATTTGGATCAGTTCGTTGTTGTCTTTATTGATGACATCCTCATCTATTCCAAAAGCCGTGAAGATCATGAGCGCCATTTGAAGCTGGTACTGCAAAAGGCTTCGTGAAAATAAGCTATATGCCAAATTGAAGAAATGCGAGTTTTGGCTTGAGGAAGTAGCATTCCTTGGGCACGTGGTGTCAAAACATGGAGTATCTGTCGACCCGGCGAAGATTGAAGCCATACAAAGTTGGGAGCAACCGAAGTCGGTAACCGAAGTACGTAGCTTTCTGGGCTTAGCTGGTTATTATCGGAGATTTGTGGAAGGATTTTCTTGAATCGCTACTCCGTTAACTCAGCTGACTCGGAAAGATATAAAATTTGTATGGAGTGAGGAATGCGAGAAGAGTTTCCAAGAACTCAAGAGGAGACTCATTTCGGCACCCGTTCTGACAATACCATCTGGTTCAGATAGATTTGTTATCTACAGCGATGCTTCAGGCAAAGGGTTAGGATGTGTTCTCATGCAACATGGGAAAGTCATAGCCTATGCCTCACGACAACTCAAAGAATATGAGAGGAATTATCCTACTCGTGATTTGGAGTTGGCAGTAGTCGTTTTTGCGTTGAAGATCTGGAGACATTACCTGTATGGGGAGAAAGTGGAGATCTATACAGATCATAAAATCCTTAAATATTTCTTCACCCAAAAGGAACTCAACATGCGGCAGTGACGTTGGCCCGAGCTGTTGAAAGATTACGATCATACCATCCAATATCATCCTGGAAAAGCAAACGTAGTAGCTGACGCATTGAGTAGAAGATCATATACGGGTACGAGTGCAATATTGTTAACACAAAGGCCCATTTTGTATGACTTGCAAAGGATGAAGATAGAGATGAAGGCTCCAAGTACCCACATGATGATATCAAATATACGAGTAGAACCGACTTTAATCGATAAAGTTAAAGCTGCTCAAGCTACGGACATGGAGCTGATGCGTATGAAGAAGAAAGTGCAAGAAGGTGCTATTCCAGAAGCAAGAATCGATGAAGAAGGAATACTTCGAGTCAACTCCAGACTTTGTGTTCCTAACGATTTTGACTTGAAGCATAGAATAATGATGGAGGCACACAACACACCATTTGCAATCCATCCTGGGAGTACCAAAATGTATCACGATCTTCGACATACATTTTGTTTGAGCAATATGAAAAGAGAGATCGCGGAGTTTATCTCGAGGTGTTTAACTTGTCAACGTGTAAAGGCGGAGCATCAAGTGCCAATGGGTCTATTGTAATCACTTGAGATCCCAAAATGGAAGTGGGAACACATTACCATGGATTTCGTTACAGGTCTTCCCAAGGTTTCTCAAGGCATAGATGCGATTTGGGTTATTGTTGATAGATTAACCAAGTCCACTCATTTCTTGCCGATACGTGAGACTTATTCCCTTGAACGTCTTGCTAGTATGTACGTGAACGAGATTGTGAGATTGCATGGCATGCCAGTATCCATAGTTTCGGATCGTGACCCAAGATTCACTTCACGATTTTGGGTTAGCTTGCAAAAAGCTATGGGCACGGATTTACGATTCAGTTCGGCATACCATCCTCAAACGGACGGACAATCAGAGAGGACTATTCAAACTCTTGAAGATCTATTAAGACTCTGTGTCCTAGATCTCAAAGGGAGTTGGGATAAGTACCTACCATTGGTGGAATTCTCCTACAACAACAGTTATCAGGCGAGCATAGGTGTGGCTCCATTCGAGGCGTTGTATGGAAGAAAATGTCGTTCTCCAGTATGCTGGGACGAGGTGGGTGAAGCAACATTGTTGGGACCAGAGTTGGTACACATTACTACAGAGAAGATCCAAACGATTCGACAACGTATACAAACGGCACAGGATCAACAAAAGAGTTATGCGGATCTTCATCGGAAGGACGTGGAATTTAATATTGAGGATCATGTATTATTACGTGTTGCACCATGGAAGGGAGTTACAAGATTTGGAAAGAGAGGAAAGCTCAATCCAAGATTTGTTGGTCCATTTGAGATTCTTGAGCGAATAGGAAATGTGGCATATATACTCGCATTAACTCCAAGCATGTCTCGTGTTCATAATGTTTTTCACATATCTATACTTCGTAAATATGTTAAAGACCCGAACCACATTATTGAGTTAGAACCAGATGAGATAGCTGAAGATTTAACGTACGAGGAGGTACCTGTTAAGATCTTGGATAGGAAAGAGCATGTCCTACGCACGAAGGTTATACCACAAGTTAAGGTTTTGTGGAGAAACCATGCTATTGAAGAAATGACCTGGGAGTTGGAATCAGAAATAAAAGCGAGGTATCATCACCTTTTTGAAACATCAGGTACGTACGTCAATTTCGAGGATGAAATTTCATAAGGAGGGCAGGTTGTAAGACCCCAACTTATTAATGAATAAAATCAAATTTTCTCTAAATATTATTGTGAATAATAAGGGGTTAATTTGATATAATACTTTGGTTATGGGTGAAATGTACAAATTTTGTAAAATAAGCAAGTGGTTATAAAATATTCATTTTGTCGGGGAATATTCGTTTGGTCGTGAATATTCTTGCTGTCGGGGAATATTCGTACTGTGAGACTCCAGATTTTATGAATAAATATTTAATTTTTCTCGAAATAATTTTTTTTATATTATGGTGTGGATTTGATATAATAGTTATGGGTAGTATTTATAAATTTTGCAAAGTATGCAAGTTGTCATATTATATTCGATTGGTCGGGGAATATTCATTTTGTCGGGGAATATCTGTACGACGGTACAATCATTGGTGGATCCCACAACAGAATTATTGTCGGATTGAGAAAACGAAAAAAATACTTTATGAAAATAACGGCGGAAGTTTTACCGTTGATACTGTTGAACTACTCGGTAGTAAAAGTACAGTAATACGCGTTGTTGCATAGTAGCACACGGTATTGATTATTGATATTTATGTGAGAAGTCGCTCAGTTTGATTCAATTATTGTTGATTAATAATATGAGTTATTATAACGATAATGACGTTTTGTTTTGTTCGTATTATTAACGTAATAAAACAGAAATATCTTTTTATATAAAACAGAATACTTTATTAAAGTTATTCTATAAATAGAAGATATTATATTTTATTATGCATAGTGTTGCATAGTGTTTTGCATAGTGTTGCATAGTGTTTACATAGTAAAAATCTTTTTATATAAATAGAATATATTATATTTTATTTAAAAGATTTTTCTTTAAATATGGACCGTCAGATTAAAGTAAATCAATCTGGACCGTTCATGGATTAGTTACTATGCATTCTATTTTCCTATAAATAGAAGCTCATTCCTTCATTATTTTCTTACGAATTCACTGAACTCTAGAGAGAGAAACTATAGAGAGAGACTATATAGAGATAGAAGAAAAGTTTTCTGCTACTTCACTACTCTTATATCCAGTTCTTTTACGGTAAGGGGTGTTATTCTTTCTTATTCATGAAGAGAACTGTTGTTATTCTATTTCTTATTATTCTGTTAGAATAACCTGTATACGCGGTCTACCCTATACTTGGTGACATTCTTCTATTATTCTGTTGGAACATCCTGTCTGTGTGTTTTACACCAGACCTGGTTCCATTTTTATTATTATTCTGTTGGAACATTCTGTCTGTGTGTTTTACACCGGACCTGGTTCCGTCTTGTTATTATTCTGTTGGAACATCCTGTCTGTGTGTTTTACACCGGACCTGGTTCCATTATTTATTATTCTGTCGGAATATCCTGTCTGTGCGTTTACACCGGACCTGGTTCCATTATTTATTATTCTGTCGGAATATCCTGTCTGTTCGTTTACGCCGGACCTGGTTCCATTATTTATTATTCTGTTGGAATAACCTGTTTGTGCGGTCTATCGCATGCATGGTGATTTCTTTTGTTATTCCATTCTTTATTGTACTCAGTTGGTTAAGTTTTGACTTCTATACTACATGAAATTTGTGGAATATCCTTGATAATTGCGTTTCATTCAGTATCTTTTCATGAAAATATTCTTCTAAGCATTCTTGAATTTTACTCCACAAAGCAGTATCATGTTGACAATTTGGACGTTGTTAATTCTTGGAAAAATTAATTTTTGAACTTGTTTTATTGAATTCTTATATCATTGTCATCATCCTCATGTTTATATATGTTGAAAGTCATCTGTGGCCTGTAGGGCATAGATGGACTTGGTGTGATTATGACCAGGGATTATTCGGTATAATCATGACCGTAATGTTACAAATGATGTGGTAAAAGTCCTCATTGGCCCGTAGTGCATTGATGGACAGTTGTTGGCATGATCATGACCATTGATGAATACACAAATATCCTTGGCCCGTAGTGCATGGAATTTGTGGTCGTGACCCTAACGAATATCCTTGGCCGTAGTGCAGGGATGATGTGAATTATTTATTAAGCTGAGTCTCAGCGATAAAAGTGATAAAAAACTTTTTAAATCATAAAAGATAGTAGAGTTTATTTTCTACTTGACTCTTTTAATGGATTGCTTGTTCCGCTGCAGTTAAACTTGATGTCTATTATATTTTATCAGTTTAACATTCTTGAAGACTAATGATAATTTATTCTGCATTATCTTAGTCATAATATTTCTTACTGGGCTAGTTGAGCTCACCCTTTCTTTCACTGTTCTCTTCAGGAAATGAGAACGTAGTTGGGGCAAGTCGGGGAACGGAGTGATGGTCCGAATGATAGTATTAGTTAGTAGTCCTCACTATTCTATGTAATAGTGTGTTAATAAATGTAATGATGACTCCTTTTGAGTATGAATACTCTCTAGAAGATAATATTTGTATTCAAACTCACAGTTTATGTTTTGTCGTATTGTACACGACAGTTGTATTAGTAAGTTGTATTTGATTTCTGTACCATGTATCTGGCGACCCAAGATGGGTGATGTATACCAAATTTTGGGGGCGTCACACGTACGACGGCGCAGCCTTGTGTGGGCCCCATAACGGAAAGCGATTGGATGAAGAAAACGACAAGTATACGTTATTTATAAATAACGGCGTAGTTGTTATCGTTAATACTGTTGGAATACCCGGTGGTTAAAATACAGTAGCACACGGTATTGCACCAATTATTGATTCTTACGTAAGAAGACACTACTCAATAATTATTACAGTAGTTATTGTTCAATATTTTATTTTATTGATTCAATAATTGTTGCGTTGGTATTTTATATTATTGTTGTTTCAATAATTGTTTCTGCATAGTATTTTCCATTATCAGATCAATAATTAATATTATTTGAATAATATTATTAGATAATATTATTGGCAATGTCTAGAAAGTTCTGTCTAAGGAGAGGTTTGGTCATCTAATTACGCGCCAGTAAGGAGAAATCCTTATTGGAAAGCCTCCTCTTTCCTGGGAACGGCCTGGTTGTCATAAATGTGATTCTGTAATATTATTTGTGAATAATAAATTATTGATTCATATGATAAGGAAATATTTATTTTATGTGGATATAAATGAGGGATATATTTTTGTGGTTAAAAATGAAGGAGTTAATGTTGAGATTTTTATCAGTATTTTTATCTGAATGGAGGTATTAAAAATCAGGATTTTTGAGATATTTTACGGGGGTTATAATTTTTAATCCGACCATTGGATCGTGGTAATTTTTGGATATGTTATACATATATAAGTTGAGTATATGTCCACAAATTTTGAACCGTATTATGAATTTTACGAGATGACTGGTTCAGAAATTGTTAAATTTTCGGAGTTTATCATTTTGATGGAAAATTCTAGAATTGATGGGCCCCACTCTTGGTTGGTGAAGAAATGTGCTGAGATTTTTATTCAAATGTGGTGGGTGGGAATAGTAACAGGTAAAGCCATCAGGTTGCAGGTTATGTCTGCTTCGGCGTGCTAACATTTTCCTATAAATAGAGGGCTAAGTTAGAATTGAAAATCACACCAGAAACAAGTTTTCTCTCTTTCTCTCTCTAGATTATTGAGTGTATTTTGTGAGTATTTAGATAGTTTGAGAGTTTCTATTCATCAGAGCAAGTTTCTTTCAGCCTTATACCGGTATTCCGACCAGAAGTACTGATATTTTGAGGTAAGATATATTATTTTCTTCTTAATGATATTATTTTCTTCAATATCATTATGCTGAAATATTGATATGAGTTTTTATCAAATTTGGAACTTTTTGTGTCGGGGTTACTATTCACGTATACGACACTATTCACGTATACGGTACTATTCACGAATACGACACTATTCACCGAAAAATAAAATTTTTTCCTTTTTGTCCAAGATGTCTATTATGGTTACTATCTTTGATTGTATCCATGTTTTGATCTTTATTTTTGAATTCTGCTTCACAATTGATTATTATGAAGTATTATTGATCTTGGATAAACTGTTATACGAATCCCTAATATTTGTCCTTCTGTCTCACTGGATTCGTTCTCTTTAAGATATTTTTCATCATCCTCAGTTCTAAATGATGATATTACTGAATATCTTTGGCCTGTAGTGCAAAGATGTATGATTACTTGATGAATATCTTTGGCCTGTAGTGCAAAGATGAACAGGTGTTGAGATGAACATGACTGACAGGTGATACAAATGAATATCTTTGGCCTGTAGTGCAAAGATGAATATTTGGATAAAGATGATTATTAATTGATGTTACAGGGATAAAATATTGATGATGGACTTTTAAATCTTAGAAGATAGTAGAATTCTTTCTCTACTTGACTCTTCTAATGGTTTGCTATTTCCGCTGCAGTTGTTGATCTAAAACTTGTTGTCGATTATATTCTATCAGATTTTTCCCTGTTGAAGACTAACGATAATTTGTTGTATATTATCTTAGTCATAATATTCTTTACTGGGCTAGTTGAGCTCACCCTTTTTCTTTTTGTTCCATTTTTCTTCTCGGGAGGTGAGAACATAGCAGGATCTAGTCGGGGTATGGAGTGATGGTTCTAGAAAGATGTTTTAGCAGTCCTCACTATTTCTGTAAAATAGTGTTTGAATAATTGTAATGAGGATTTATTTGAGTGTGGATATTGTCCAGAAGACAATAGTTGTATTTAAACTCACAGTATGTGTTGTCGTATTTTGCACGACAATTGTATTATTGAAGTTATAATTTGCTTTCTGTACCATGTATTTGGCGACTCAGAATGGGTGTTGTATACCTATTTTGGGGGCGTCACAGAAGGCATCACCTGCGACAAGTCGGATGATCTCTGTTGGGTTTGGAGAGAACAGAAAGGCTAATCTTCAGGATCTTGCAGTTCTTACTGGAGGTCAGGTGGGTATATTATGCTAATTATGTTTTTATAGACTAGTTTTATGTTTTATATTATCCTTTTGAGTTTAATAACAACATTAGCTAATGGTTCTCCCCCTTTTTTATAGGTTATAACTGAAGAACTTGGTATGAACCTTGATAATGTAGAGTTAGATATCTTTGGTTCGTGCAAAGAGGTAAGATGGACTGCAAATTGAGGAAAGTACATATTTATTCTATTGCATCTGTTTTGTCCCCTCTCTTTGATGCGGCAGTTCTTAGTGGATAACATTAATATTATTTGTATAGAAATCTTTCCTATTCCAAAAAATTTATGTGAATCTTCAAAGGGATATAATAGAAGTTCTTTGGATGGTCAAAACATGGATTATTGGAGTAAAAAGGAAAAGGAAACAATATACAAAAAAGAAAATCCTTTCTTAATGTCCTTAAGTAATAATTATCTTCTCTCTGTTCCTTTCCATTTGAAGAGAGATAACTCAAAATTTATAGTTTTATACATAGTTGTAGAAGAGTGAGAGAGTACAAAGTGGTAATCAAGTTTGTAGCAAGGGCAAACTTGAATCATTTGGGGCAATTTCTTGTTGGTAAACGTGCAGATGCTCTGCAGGAAGCTCTTCAAATTCTTGACATTGTATTGAGAGAACTTTCAAATAAGAGGTACGACCTCTTTAAGTGCCTGGTAAAATTTGACCCTAGTTTTTAGGAATTGGTGATTTCTGCATAAGTTGAGTTATTAGTTGTCTAACAATACTTCATAAAAGGTACTATCTTGTTGGGAGATCCTTCTTTTCTCCTGACATTCAAAAACCACAACGGCTTGGTGAGGGCTTGGATTCATGGTGTCGATTCTATCAAAGTATAGTCAATCACCCTGCTTTAACATACTTTTCATTGCTCTGCACTGGATTCAGTTCCAATTTTGTTGATGAAAAGTTATGTCATTTTAGGCTTGGGCTGTTCGCAAAATTACACTAGTCAACAGTGGCAAGGTAACTATGTCTACTCCCTCTAAGCATTGACTATAGTTGTGGTACATTCTGAATTACATTTGATAAAATCCTTTTATAGACGAGTCTGTTGATTGTTTTTGAAAAATGTCAGGAAGGTCATGGACGACAGAATCGAAGACTTGCAGTGGCTCTTCACAAAAGGCATAATGGAAGGTTTGAGTTTATAGTTGCTCAAAGTGCAAAAGGGATTTTATGTATGAAGGATGATAGTTCTGTCGGGATTGTAACTTCCAACGTCGTGGGTTCTAAGTACAATATATGGGATCAGGTTCAATCTCTCATCATTTTTAAGTAAATGATATTGACCCAGTATATGGAAAATTGGCTTGGACAAATATTGATTGTTAATTTGTTAAAATACACTTTTGATTTTAGGGGAGTAGTCTGAAGTCCATGTCCAAACACTCTAAACTTTTGGCTGCTGTAACGTAATCTCTCTCACTTTTCTACAAATTATCCATGTATAAAAATAAACACAAACTTTTGGGAGTTAAAATTTTCAAATCATTCCCTTACAGATTCATTCCCACCATAACCAGCTGGTCAGGAAGTTACAGAAGCATGAAATAAAGGTTTCTTTGAGTATTATCAGTATCCCTTCTTATGATCTTATTGCATAGATAATCTTTTGCCACCCAGTTTTGGTCATTCCAGAGTGACTGGAAGATCTGGTTCATGACACCGGTCTTCACGTCCTCGTACGTCAGCTAATGGTTCTGGTGGTGATGTCGCGTCTAGTAATATAGCACATGTTGAAAGTGATTCTCAACCCTTTGTTACCCAAATTCAGTCCGAGATTGCCGCATCACTGGCTGCAACAGCAGCGACAGAGTTACCTTGCAATGTGAAGCTTAGATTATGGCCTCACAATGTAAAATATCCGTGTCAAACTCTTGATGCAGAAAAATGTCGCTTAATTGTACCACATGATGTACTTTGTAGGTATGTTGTATACCATTTTTCGATTTGGCCTTTTTGCTCTATGTTCTAATTTGTATTTGGTATTATTATCAAACGTTAGTATTTATAACTTAGCTACATGGAAGAGAAATTGATTAATACTACTAGTTTCTTCACCATAGTATGTATCAGCAATCACCATGTGGGGCATGGGTGATATGAATTGTTGTTGCACTTCTTTGGCAATTTTCTTATTGTCATGTTGAACAGTTGAGCCATATCTCTCATTCTCTTGAAATACTTACCAGTAAATCCTTTCTGCAGTGAAATGGGTGCCCATTTTTCACCTTGTGGGAGATTTTTAGCTGCATGTGTTGTATGTGTCATGCCAAATGTGGAATCTGATCCTGGTTTTTAAGGGCATATTCAGCATGATGTCACAGGGGTTACAACATCTCCTACAAGACACCCAATAGCATCTCACCAAGTCATGTTTGAGCTTCGTATATATTCTCTGGAAGAAGCAACGTAATGCTCAAATCTCTTGTACCACTGGGTGTATTTTCTTATGTAATCTCAAATGTCTTGCAAAGTAATGTTTTTGATGTCCTTTTGTATTCTTAGATTTGGTTTGGTGCTTGCATCCTGGGCAATCAGAGCTACTCATTGTTTCTCTATGGAGGTTGTGTGTTAGATGCATTAAAAATGTAACCAATAGCTGCAAAACCAAAGTATACGATATCAAGCTGAGAGTTCCTCCCCCTTATTTCTACATATGTGTAATCTTAGGGGTATTTGTCTCATTTTTAAGTACCCTCCATTGGCTTTTGTGACGTGTCTCAGTGCTCTAGGACTTTATGACAAGTTGGCTTATTATGGCTATAGTTCTCCCATGTCTGAACTTGGTTTGCTCACTCTTTCTGTTAGGGAAAGAGGGTATATTATGATAACTGTGAGTAAAATAACAATGTGAAGCCTCAACTAGTTATAATTTGACACATTATTTTGTATCTACATTTTTGTAACCATGTTTTGTCATCATAACATTACTCTAGAATTTATAGTTGTGTATTTTGCCCTGTGTTTAAATTGTGCTAAATTGTTTGTGGTGCTTGTAATATTACTGACATCATACTTGAACTAATATAGTTTCTCTTTCCTCCATGTAGCATTGTGGAAACCTCACGATACCTGCAGATAGATTTCTATATGAAGTAGCTTTTAAGCTTTGGAAGGCTCCCAAGTATGGAGCATGAGGTAGATTTTCACCAAAACAAGGAAGATAGAATTAGAAACTCAGTGTGCACAGTTTACATGAATAGCAACAAGGGAATTATTCTGATCATCATTTAATTTTCTAATCGAGTGTCTTTAATATTGGTTTTACAATAGCATTTGCTTTGTTTATCTGTTTTTGATCATGGGATATTGTAATTGAAAGTATCAGTTCCTACTGAAGGATTTTGTTATGGCCTTTTTTATATCACCTTTCTATCCCAAATTTTTGGTATGCTACATGGTTTTCCTTTGGATTATTCTGGTTATTAAACAAATGCCATTAGGATTTTTAAAGAACCCATTTCTGTTAGGGAAATAGGGTACATGTTTGGTTTTTTTTGTGGATTGAAAAGTGAATTTGAGATGTATATATGGATAGTTTGGTATATATTTTGTGGATATAGTAATTTGAAACTGTAAACAAATGGTATTATTGGGATGTATTTTGAATGGTTGATATATTTTGGTTTTAAATTTAAATGAGAATTTAGACCTTTTAGCTATATATCATGGCATTAGCATATTGCAGGTGCATTGGTAATGTAGGTGAACCACAATTTTTTTTCTTTTTTTTTATCTACAACATTTTAAAAATGTTGTGTAAATGTGCCTAAACGTTGTCTGATACATTAAACTACAACATTTTTAGCCAGAAAACGTTGTGGAATCATACTTTCTATAACGTTTTCAAGCTTCTGCTAATTTATGGAAAACAAATCTACAACGTTTTTTTCTTAAAAAATGCTGTCTAATGTGCTTAACTACAACGTTTTAAAAACGTTGTGTAAGGGTGTCAAATAGATGACAATCTTAACCACGACGTTTTGCAGAATGAAACCATAACGTTTTTTCTGCGTTGTCTATTTACTGTTTTGTAGTAGTGTATCTTAACCCTTGCATTTACTATATGCAATAGATCTTTGTAAGCAAGTATCCGAACTCTATTTATATTGAGCATGTATCTGAACCTTTGTATTCATGCAAGTTCTCAAATTCTATTTATTCATTGTTTACCAGTATATTATTATTGTCTTCATTTAATCCATATATGATCAAAATTTATTCTGTTCTTTATGAGCTAAGTTTTGTTACGCAAGTGTCCTCACTTGGATAATGGTTGTATTTGAACAAGTTTTGATACATATTATTGAATTTTGGTATGTATACATGATTAAAAGATGTCTAAGCTATTTGACTCGGCTAAACATAGTTTTAAATATATCATTGAACATGATTATTTATGATAGAGTCGTCCAACTAAATTGTTTTGATTCGGACTCTAGACTGAGTATGAACATCCCGAAATTGAGAAACTTTTATGCGCCAAGGGCGGTTATGATGAACGTAAATATCGTTCTAACATGTAGTGTTGATCAATACAGGGCATACGGGCTGATCACCCAACGTGTCTGTAAGTCATGACGGTTTGCAGATGAATTTATATACAAACCTTTTCAAAAATTGAAAATGAAAGTTAATGGTCTATTGACCGCTCAGTATTTATAGTCAGTACGTATTTTCAAAATTGTACAAAACTTTGCGAACATGGTAGCTCAAGCCATGCAGACTGGAATGCCAGCCGTAGGGAATCAACCAGACAATAGCTTGACAAACTTCAAAGACTTTAAAGCAGTTGGACCACCAGAATTCAGAGGGACAACTGACCCTATAGAAGCCTAAACTTGGGTTAAGAAAATAGTAAAGGTGTTTGTGATAGCTAGGGTAGATGAGGGATAAAAGACAGCTTTTGCCACCTATATGATGAAGGGGGAGGCAAATTTTTGGTGGGAGGCAAATCAAGCTAGGGCAGGAGAAGGTGTAGTTACATTGGCTAGGTTTAAGACATTATTTTTCGAAAACTATCTCTCATCTAGTATGCAGGCGAGGATGGAGGTAAAATTTCTGGAGTTAAAGCAAGACAATATGACGGTGTCAGAGTATGCCGCAAAGTTTAACAAATTGGCTAGGTTTGCTCCGCATCAAGTTGATACAAAGGCTAGGAAGGCAAGAAGGTTCGAGCTGAGATTAAAACCCTGGCTCTACAATAAGGTGGCAGTGTTACAAATTGGTACTTTTGCAGCAGTCTTAGAAAAGGCTATCATAGCCAAGGAGGGGAGTGAGGCCATGAGCCTCTACAACAAGGTGAAGAGGAACAAGGATAAGGTTGAGGGAGTTGTTAAGAAGGAAGCCAGTAGTGGGAATAGGAATTAGAAAAAGGAAGGGGAACAACTTCGTGAATATCCAGGTTAAGCAGGAAGATGTGAAGAAGTAGGTGGTGTAGTGCGGGAATTGGGAGAAGAACCATTCGGGTGAGTGTCTTAAGGGAAAGTTCATGTGCTATAAGTGTGGGCAGGAGGGGCATATCTCTCCCAACTGCCCCAATCCAAGGATGAACAGTTGGTGTTTTCAGCGTGGATTAATGGAGCATAAGGTAAAGGATTGTCCGAAAATGAAAATGGATGCAAGGAGTGTGACTACGGGAAAAAGTAGCGGGACTCTGGCGATAACTGGGCCAACTTTAACAAGCAAACCAACAAAATCAACTGCAAGAATCTTCAACATGACCGTTCAGGATACTGTAGCAGCAGGTGAAGTGACTCTAGGTATTATTCGAATAAATTTTATTTCTTATATATGATTTTCTTATGTATAATAAATTATTTTATAAAGAAATTTTGAAGGAGGAATTTGAGTTCTTTTAGAAATTAAATTTTCGTATAATCAGATAGACAAGCTTTATGTTGAATAGTTAAATATCAGTTCGATCAAATCTGATCGAGATCTATTTGCAATGAATTCGTATACTATTTACCCTAGCGTGAACAAGTTTTAAAGCTGTGATTCCCGGGACGGAATCCTTATAAGGGAGGGCAAATGTAATAACCCAATATTTTTAATATAATTAAATAAGAAATTTTGCGTATAATTTTTTTAAAAAATAAAGGTGGGAATATGTGCAAGGTAAAGCATATGTATATATGTGATAAATAAATATTTATTTATTATACGAATATTTACAAATAAATTTTTTAAGGAATTATTGATCATTATAAATTATATTTTTATTATAAATTAATTTTGTAGTAAAAGAATATTTTATTAATTATTTTCTATGAAAATATGATTATAATATTATTTAAATAATATATGAAATGATTATTAGAATTATACAATAATTATTTTATTATATGAATTTATTCATATTAGTTATGTAATTATTTTAACTTAACTAATAATGGTATGTATATGAAAGTTATGTCAGATATGGATTAAAACCCTAATTCTGTATTTTTAATAAGGAATGAGAATATTAATATAATATTAATTATATTTTCGTGCTATAAATATGTATTGCATGTATATACAGATAATGGTTGAAATTATGTTGAATCGTGACGAGACCCTATCATTAATTTGTTTAATCCTATTTTGAAACTCAAATGGGAGATTCAAGACTGTGTAGTAATTGTGTTATATGATTTATGTTGCGTATTATAGAATTTAATGTTAAGTAAAAAAATCCTAATTAATATTTGGAAACCCTAATTGTTAGAAACTCTAATTTCTAAATTAGGAACCCTAATTGTCAAATTAGAAACCCTAATCGCGAAATTGGAAAGCTAACTTTAATTAGTAAATTCCTAAACCTAATTTGTAATTTCTAAGTAATTAGAAGACCCAAACTAATTTAGTAATCCTAATTTGTAATTTTTAGAAACTAAATTTCCATTTTTGGCCTAATTAGAAATCCTAGAAAAAAAATCAAATTGTAGAACCTTAGGGTTAAACCCTAAGGGTCAACCCGTAAGGGTTTGCCAAGATTACTAATATGCCATTAAAATTTTAAGCCAATTGACCAAAATACCCCTCTTGCATTATTAGTAGATAACTTGTAGATCTTACTCTATTTGGAGTTGTTGGCCAACCCTACACTAGCCATGTGCTAAAAACTCCACCAATCAGCCATTCTATATCACCAAATTCATTGCATACAAGTAGTATATATAGATCAAGAGAGAGAAAGTTCATCATTTAGTTCATTTGATCACCAACACTCAATTAAAGCCTCTCTGTCTAACCCACGAATTCTCTTAGCATTTCAGTCCCAAAACAAGTCAAGATAAATCAAAGTGAGGTATAAAACCCTAAATAAGAATTTGATCCTTAATGATGTATTAGATGTTAAGTTTTTTTCTGTTAAATATGTTGTATGAAGTATAACTAAGTGATCTGGGTTGATAAATGTTAGATCTATAACATCTATAGGCTCGGATTTGATGTTTTTCAAAAGCTGGAAAATTTTTAAAATGTTGTATGACAACGAATGTCAGACCTCATAGATCAGTGATCGTTAATGATTTTTGTGTTTTTAAAGTTTATAGTTGTAGTATGCTATGAGATCTCTGTTTTAGAACTTGAATCAAGCCCAGATCATGTACAGATTGAAAGTTATGGCTGGTCAAACATAGTTGACCAACCATGACTTTCAGTTTTCTGGAAAACCCAGATCGTGCCCAGAAACGTCTGACATGATGTTCTTGGGCTCTGATCTTCCAGTTGTTTGTTAGTTTGTTTATAGTTGTTGTATCTAAGTTGTAATATGTTGTATGGACTACATGTATCTAAGTTGTTTATGCTTTTAAATCTCCTAAACATCAAACTGGGTGAATATAGTGGCTGGTCAAAGTAGGTAAAACGATCAAGTTTTCTGTTTTTTGGGTAACCTAGAAAATAGATGAACACTGTCTCTGACAGGGTTTGACCGGCCTAGATCTCACGATTTTGTTGTTGTTATATTGCGTTTTTGTAATGAATCTCTTCATTTACACGCTGGCTACATACTGGACCCATTAGATCACAAAAATGATACAAGAACAGCAAGTTGTGGAAGCCCAAAGTAGGCCTCACAAACTGTTCTTCATTTCTGGGAAACCCAAAAAATGAAGAACGGCTCTGACAGCTTGTTCTTCAGCTTAGATCTTGCATTTGGAACATGATATGACATTGTTTGTTGTTGGCTCTTGTAGTGTTACATTAGTACTACAACATCTAATCTTTATCTTGCCCAAAACACAATAATCAGAGAACTATGCTTGGTTAAACATGCTCACTCGATCACTGCACAAGAATGTTTTTGGTGTTCAAGAACACCTAAGGCGGCACTTTCTGTCGCTAAACGCTTTAGCGACAGACTTATTAAAATTAATTAATTTAATTTTCAAAAATTATTTAAAAATAGAAATTAATTTCTGAAAATTATAAAAATTATTTTAAGTTATAAAAATTAACTTTTCATAATTTAACATATTTTTCATAAATATTAATATTTATTTAAATATTATTGATATTTAATTTATTTAATAAACATATTAAATAAATTAATTAAAAATCATTTTATTATATTAAAAATCATTTTAAATGATAATAAAGTATTTAAAAATATTTTAAGTTAAATAATGTAACTTTTAATATTTCAAAGTAAATTTCATTAATTATTTAATAATGATGATATTAGATTTATTTAATAAATATATTAAATAAATTAATTAAAAATGATTTTAATATTATAAAAATCATTTTAAATGAAAATAAAGAGTTTAAAAATATTTTAAGTTATAAAGTGTAACTTTTAATATTTAAAGGTAAATTTCATAATAATTTAATATTAATGATATTAAATTTATTTAATAATTATATTAAATAAATAGTTTAAAAATGGTTTTATTAATTTAAAAATCATTTAAAAAGGATATAAATGGTTTAAAAATATTTTAAATTATACTTAATGACTTTTAATATTTTGAAAAATAATACATTACTAATTAAATATTAATGGTAATTATTTAAAAATGATTTTAAATGTTTTAAAAATCATTTAAGGATAATATTAATGTTTTAAAAATATTTTGAGTTATTGTAAATAACTTTAATGTTTTGGTAATAGTTTCATTAATTATTTAATATTATTTAAATATTAATGATAATAGAATTATTTAATATTTAAATCATTTAAAAATGATTCTAGTGTTTAAAAAATCATGATAAATTATAATAATTATTATAAGACATGAAAAAAATAATATGACAGATATTTAAATTATCTAAACGAATATTGAACTATAGAATGGAGTTTTAGACTCAATACATCGGTACACCGAAATATTTCAAAAATTAATCTGGACTTAGATACGTGTTTGTTTGTGATCCAATAATTGCTAAACTTATGTGACAATGTGATTAGGTTATATGCTGACTGTAAATAGCAGTATTATGTGTTATTCTAATCGAACAAATGATCTTATTAATGATAGGTCTCGATATAAAAGATAAAACAAAGTTGCGTAACTGTCAACAGCAGACCATACAAGTATCTAACTCTTGTATTTATTTTATGCAATGGACATGAGTAAGAAAGTTTCAGAATTATATTATCGTTGTGCCAGATTATTAACTCTATTGTTACTCATTATGTATCCAATCATTTGTATTCATATAAGTTCTTAAATTATCCGATCATTGTTTATAAATACAGTATTATTGTATAATCCAGATATTTATTCAGTTCGTTAATTTCTAAGCATGGTTATACAAGTGTCCTCACTTGGATAATTATTATATTTAATCACATGTTGATACATACTTAATTGGTTTCCAGTATGTACCCTTAATCAAACATTGTCTAAGCTATTTGTATCAGCTAGACATAGATTTAAAAATATCGTTGAACATGATAGAACTTTATTGTTATCCAACTGAATTGTTTTGGTTTGGATTCCAGACTAAGTAAGAACATCCCGAACATGGAAAACTCTTATGCGCCTAAGGAGGATATGCTGGACAAAAATATCGTCCGAACATGTAGTATTGATCAATATAGGGCATAACGGGCTGATCACCCCCGGTGCATGTAAGTTATGACGGTTTATAGATGAAGTTCTGTATACCTTTTCGAAAATAGAAAACAAAGTTCATATTCTGTCAACTGCTCTCCATTTATAGTCAGTACGTAATTTTAAAATTTTGATATAGAATTGATATGTTGTTATTATTGTTTCAGCTTACTTCACAACTGTTAATTCGTTGTAGAAGTGTCATTCAAAGGAAACATTTAATTTTTTCAGCTAACAATTATTTTTACTATTACTTGCTGGGCAATCAAATGCTCATTCTTGCTTTGAATTTAAATGTTTTCAGCTACGTGTGATCAACCAGAAGGCTCTGCCAAGAATAAAGGGAAAGGAAAGCTGACAGAATAAGTTTGTGTTATCTTATGTAATTGCTAGACTTAATTAAGACGATAATATTTATTATCTATCATGTAACAAATGTTTTAAAGGTCACGTACCTGGGATTTAGACAACTCTGATATATGTAAATTATGTTTGATATTTATAATATTATTATTATTTCGCTGAAAGAAATGATATCGTGAAGCACTGAGTTCGTATTTCAAGTACCTGAATTTGGGGGCGTCGCAGAAGATAGTAGATATTATGCTCTACTTGACTCTTCTAATGGATTGCTTGTTTCGCTGCAATTAAACTTGTTGTCTATTGTATTTCTATTAATTTTACACTGCTGAAGGCTGACGATAATTTATTCTACATTATCTTAGTCATAATATTCTTTACTGGGCTAGTTGAGCTCACCCTTTGCTTTCATTATTCTCTTCAGGAAATGAGAACATAACCGGGACTAGTCGAAAAATGGAGTGACGGTCCGAGATGGTGGCTACAGTAGTCCTCACTATTCTATAAAATAGTGTGATAATAATTATAATGAGGACTCTATTTGAGTTTGAATATTGTCTACGAGATAATATTCGTGTTAAAACTTTTAGCTACATTTTGTCGTATTGTATAAACAAAGTTCGTATTTGAATTCTGTACCATGTATTTGGCGAATCAGAATAGGTTGTGTATACCTATTTTGGGGGCGTCATAATGTTCATTTTCTCAGGGAATATTCGTACGACGACACAATCATTGGTGGACTCCACAATAGAATTACTGTCGAATTTAGAAAGCGACAGAAATAACTTTTTTATAAAATAACGACAAGGCTTTTACCATTAACAGTTGAAATACCCGATGATAAAAGTACAGTAATACGCGTAGTTGCATAGTAGCACACGGTATTGTACAATATCTTTGATTATTGATACTTACGTGAGAAGTCACTTAGTTTTATTTAATAATTACCACAGTAGTTGATGCATAATATCTCATATTATTGATTCAATTATTGTCACAATATCATCTGCACAGTGTTTTATATTATTAAATCAATAAATGAGACGACAAAGTTATTCATATTATTATTTACATTATTTACAATGTCTAGAAAGTTCTGTCGAGAAAAGGGGGTTGGTCATCTAATTGCGCGCTAATAAGGAGAAATCCTTATCGAAAACCCCCCTCTTTCTTGGAAATGATCTGGTTGTTAATATTACGAGTTATAATATTAATGATGAATAAATGTTATTAAAAATGTGTTTAGTGAAGCCAAGTGAATTGTGATAAATGGAGTGTTTTTTTTATGAAGTATTTGTTGTAAGTTTGGCTTATTACATGGACCCCCGCTTACTCATTTTTCAAAATTGTCGGTAGAAAGTTATCTCAGTTTTTGTTTTATTATTATTATAATAATAATAAAAAAATATTTTATATAAAACATAATACTTTTTATAAATAGAATATATTATATTTTATTGTATTGCATAGTGTTGAACAGTACTGCATAGTGTTTGCATAGTATTGTATAGTAAAATCAGAAAATTCTCATGTTCGTCCGTTATAATGTACTGTTCAGTTCGTGATTATTCTTTTTAAATAGTTCCCTGCCATTCTCCTATAAATAGGATGCTCTGTTTTGAAAAGAAAATCACAACAGAATCAGAGAATTCTTCTTCTATAATATTGAGCGTATTTCTTTTGAGTTTAAGGAAGCTTTGAGTGTAGAAAGTTGTACAAGTTTTCTTCAAGAATATCTCCGCTATACCAGTAAGTAATACTCTCTTTTTAAGGTAAGGGGTATTATTTATTTCATATTCGTAAGAGATTATTTTTCGTATTCATATGGAATATTATTTTCGTTCAATATTCGTAAGGAATATTATCTTCGTTCAATATTCGTAAGGGATATTATTTTTGTTCAATATTCGTAAGAAATAATATTTTCTTCCATACTCTGTAGTATGTAAGTAATATTATTTCATTTCATAATCATAATTCTACACTTATCTTGATAAGTATTACTTCTATACTCCTTGAAATTAGTAGAATATCCTTCAAATTTGCGCTTCATCTAGTATTGTTTCACAAAAATATTTTTTTGAATATTCTTGTTAAAGTTTAAGCTTTTCATGACGGAGTACTATTCATGTGTACTATTTATACATACGATACTATTCATACAGTACTATTCATACATATGGTACTATTTGCGGGTACTATTCACGAGATACTATTCACGAAGTACTATTCATGGGGTACTATTCATAAAAAAAATTGATTTCTTTATTATTTTTGATACATGAAAATCATTCTTGAATTTTACTCCACAAAGTAGTTATCATGTTGACAATTTAGACATTCTTAAAATCTGGATAAATTAAAAATCTTTTATATTTATCTTTGATCTCATTTGATTGATTCTTATATCATTGTCATCATTCTCATGCTTATATTATGATGAAAGTCATCTTTGGCCCGTAGCGCATAGATAGACTGTTGATTGGTATGATTATGACCAAGAATTATGTATCGGTATAATCATGACCTGTAATATACAAATAATGTGGTAAAAAGTCCTCATTGGCCCGTAGTGCATTGATGGACAGTGGTTTGGCATGATCATGACCACGGGTGATAATAACGAATATCGTTGGCCTGTAGTGCATGGATAATTCGTGGATGTGATACTAACGAATATCCTTGGCCCGTAGTGCATGGATACTTCGGTGATGTGGATTATTTATTGAGATGTGTTACAGAGATAAAATATTGATGATGAACTTTTAAATCATAGAAGATAGTAGATATCATGTTCTACTTGACTCTTTTAATGGATTACTTGTTCCGTTGCAGTTAAACTTGTTGTCTATTATATTCTATCAGATTTACATTGTTGAAGGCTAAGGATAATTTATTCTGTATTCTCTTAGTCGTAATATTCTTTATTGGGCTAGTTGAGCTCACCAGTTTCTTTCATTGTTCTCTTCAGGAAATAAGAATATAGTTGGGACTAGCCGGGGAATGAAATGATGGTCCAAGATGGTGGCTATAGTAGTCCTCACTACTCTATCAAATAGTGTGATAATAATAGTAATGAGGACTTTATTTGAGTTTGGATATTGTCTATGAGACAATATTCGTGCTATAACTCTCAGCTTACGTTTTGTCGTATTTTAGACGACACGACAGTTGATAGTTGTATAAATTAAGTTTGTATTTAAATTATGTACCATGTATTTAGCGACTTAGAATGGGTTGTGTATACCTATTTTGGGGGCGTCACATGGATGACTTTTCAGTATATGGGAATACATTCGACATATGTCTAGAGAATCTAGTTATGGTACTGAAAAGATGCGTGGAAACCAATTTGGTGTTGAACTGAAAAAAATGACATTTCATGGTGGAAGAGGGAATCATCCTTGGGCACAAAGTTTCTACGAAAGGGTCGGAAGTAGACCGTGCAAAGTTGGAAACAATTGAGAATCTACCACCACCGACCTCAGTGAAATGGATTCGCAGTTTTCTCATGCATGCTGGATTCTACCGCCGGTTTATCAAAGACTTCTCGAAGATTGCAAAACAACTATGTAGTCTTTTAAAAAAAGTTGTAATTTTCAGATTTGATGAAGAATGTTTGACGACTTTTTAAAAGTTAAAGAAGAAGTTGACAACAGCTCCCGTAATCATAGCACCGAATTGAACGATGTCTTTTGAATTAATGTGTGATGCTAGTGATTATGATGTAGGGGCTATTTTGGGACAACGCCGAGACAAGATATTTCATTCTATTTACTATGCAAGTAAAACCCTCACGGATGCTCAATTGAACTACACAACTACTGAGAAGGAATTACTTGCGGTCGTTTACGCCTTTGACAAATTTCGCTTATACCAGATAAGAACAAAGGTTTTTGTATACACTGACCACTCGACGATTTGTTATTTAATATCCAAGAATGATGCAAAGACTAGGCTTATTTGTTGGATTCTACTCCTTTAAGAGTTCGATTTAGAAATCAAGGATAGGAAGGGGACAGAAAATCAGGTAGCTGAACATCTTTCAAGGTTGGAAAATTCGGAGAAGGACAAGGCAAATAAGGTATTGATCAACGAGTCGTTTCCGGATGAACAGTTTGTTACGAATATACATGAGAATGTTATTCCTATTTATATATGATTTGATTATGATATAAATGAATGAATATGCAAGTATGCTTGCATTATGGAAAGCAGTAAAGTCCTTTGATAGATAATAGGAATATATGTACAAGGACTTAGAATGAATTGATCAAATATGTTAGGTTGATCCTACATAAGCAAAACAGCTTTGTAAAGTCCTTCAAAAGAAATGATGTACACGGACTATAAATATAGAAAGATCAAGCCTGTTAGGTTGATCTTATAATGTAATAGATAGGCATGTCTGATCATCGAACACTGCACCAGCATCGTAGTCTACCAGGAGAGTCGAGGAAAACTCGAGAACTATCAAGGCGGAATCGTTGTCTGCAAGATAGTAAATCTTGGAGTTCGTAGTCTGCCAGGAGAGACAAGGAAGGATCATAGTGTGTCGAGAAGAACTTTCTCAGAGCCGTAGTCTGCTGAGGAAGCCATGTTCAGAATTATAGAGATAGCCTGTCTAAGAACTGATCAAGCATTTGCCAGAGCCAAGTCAAGAATCATAGACCACACTTGATGTAATGGAGTCTACTGACCATATCAGAGGCAGAGATCGTAGTCAAGCCAGATCAGACGAGGACATCAAGCACAAAGATAGAAATCTTAGTCTGTCAAGATCTGATCTTAGAGTCGTAGTGTCTGCAGAACTAAGCCTTCAATAGAGGTGCTCACAACGCCAAGGCAGAATCGTAGAGTCAACATGATTCTCAACAAATGAGCACTCCCAGAATATCCAAAGTATGAAGCCTCTGGTCTGAGTTGCAAAGATACATTCCACCTGAAGGAGACCAGAGAGCACTCAAAGAATGGCATGGAAGCCAATAAAAGATCTAAGCACCAACCCAATCAATATCCAAATTGAGTTGTGAAGCCATTCAAGATGAAGTCTTCCACAAGTCGATCAGAAGAAGACTTCAGTAAAAGTGACTGACTAAAGAAAGTCAGCAAGTGCAGTAGCTGTCAAGAGAACAGAAGATAACGATCTTGGGATTAACCAGGATCATAGTGTTTTCCAAACACAGTAGGAACTGATGCAGTTTACATAGAGATATTGGCTAACTTATGAAGAATAAGGCGAAAGTGATTAAGCATGGGTCAGACCATTGATGATAAGTGAACGGGTGATCACAAAGAGAAAGAGAGTTGGGCATGCCACGAATCTGATGTGTCTTGCTATTTTGAAGAGGCCAGAATAAGAAGTCAAACTATCAGTTCTTGAGATCAGTTGAGGCAAACTGAAGTATTGAAGCATTGCACAAGTAAAGGAATAGGTATTCTACAATGAAGATCCAATGAACAATCTTCAGATTCGTAGTGTTGTCTCAACCAGTCAATGAGCAATATTCAACAAGACACACTACGATCAGGTCCAAGAACATCTGTATCAGAATCGTAGAGTTCGATCATATGAAGATTGAAGCATTGGCAATGGTTTAATCTGAAGACTGATATTCGAACGTTGCTAATTGAGAGAATAGATGCAGAAGGACAATTCCTAATGTTCTGATCAAGGAATCAGAAAGAAGAAATAAAGGTGACTACCTTCCTGACACACTAAAGTGACATCTCTGATGGGGTAGGTGAAATAGTAGACTGTAGTGTCAGTAAAGTCATAAAGGAGCTGTCACGTCACATCAAGTAGTCTGCACTAAATAACTCGAGATCTATGAAGTAATTTAAATAGCTCCCAACGGCTATATTCCAACGGGAAGAATGTGAAGGAGTATATATCAGCTAGAGCCTCAAAGATCAAGAGGGGCAAAGTTGAAGAATCGTTGAGTTATTGGAATGCTATATTGTTGACTCTACGAGTTCCACCATAGCTAAATAGAACAAGTCTCAGTGGTAGTGAGACTACGAAGGTGGAAGTGAAGAAGATTTTAAGAAGACTTAAATAGACTAAAGCTTCACTCAACAAGGATGATAATGCCACTAAAGATGGCAGCTAAGCTAAGAGCCGAGAAGGCCAAAAAGATAGCATTCAAAAATGTGGTGGAGCACAAAGAAGATCCGGTGAGCCACTCTACGAATCAATATGAACCAAAAGCTAAACAAGAACAGATGTAGAACCATGTCTGCATACCATTTAAGAAGGGTTCAGGGAATGCTAAGTGTTTGACGAAGTCTACCAAAAGTTCAAAGACTTAGTAAACCTAAATGGTGATGGTGCATAGCTGACATCAAATGAAGATGAGATGAACAATATGAAGATTAGCTGCAACAGAGAAGAGGTGGTCCAAACTTTACGCATAATGCAAAGAGGACCACATCAAGCTGCTAAGTACAAAAGATGTTCAAGCTTGAAGACATCTTAGCAGCAAAGCACCAATAACAACTTCAACAATAATAAGTAGCCAGGGCCTGAGGGGTCCTTGTCCGGAGGGACTAAATGAAGTTCTAAGCCTGCTGGGCTTGAAGAGTTCTTAGTGAACTTAAGTTCTAAGGCTGCTGGCCTTGAAGGAATCTTAGTGATTCAGGGTGCTGCCCTTCCTTAGTGGAATTCTTACTTTTTGAAACAGAAGAGTGGATTAGGAGCTTGAGTCTCTAAACCACTTAAAATCCCTTGTGCCTTTTACATTCAGTCATTTACTTTCTGTCATTTACATTATGTACCTAACTGCTATAAATGCTATGTATGTATTAACTACTTATAACTAAACTAAATCCACGAACAATGTATGTATGTTTATGAATATATCAATGAAGGGGATCTTTTACTTATTCCACTGTGCTTGAAAAGATTTTTATGTTTGTCATATGATAATTCATTAGCAATACACAATAAACAGGAAAAGTTTCTAAAATTAAAAAGGATCTATTCAACTCCCCTCTTCTAGATCTATTATGTGCCTACTGGGAACTAACAATTAGTATCAGAGAAGGTTCTTATGTTATATTCAAAAGCTAATCGCTTTGAGTTTGATCCTAGGCACAAACATTGTTCTAAACTTAGTTTAGTGGTGAGTCACTTGTAAATGTTGATGAACTCACACGTTGGAAATAATGTGTACAGGTAAATGTGTATATACACCTGAAGCTGCTCAGATTGGTCCATGTTCTTAAATGCCATAGCAACAAGATCAATCCTTGTCCACAGTCAATCTCGTAGTCTGAACACCAGACATGGGAGGTCAAGAGGCATCAACAGCAAAGAGTCAAGCATCCACCAGTCTAAAAGATGAAAGGCCATTTATGCTAAGAAATGCTTATCCAGAGGAGAAAGAAGAATTTCTCAAATATGTATTTGGCTAACCAGCAGCTGGATGTGAACCTTGAGGTTCAAAGTTGTCAAAGAACTAAGGATGCCAATATTTTCTTAGCTTACATCTTCAAGACTATGACTGATTGATCGAAGGAAAATTGGACCAACAAGCTGTCAGAAATGAATGTTAAACATTCAGATCAATGCCTAACTTCATTATATCAAGAAGAAATAACTGTCAAGAAATTGACAGTGGAAAGGTATGGTTCCTCATTAATATAAATGTGTACATCATGTTGCATCACCTTATGTACTATAACAGTATTCTATCAAGAGACCATACTCTTCCTAAAAAGGGGAAGAGGGATAGTACACTAAGGTTGAAAACTCAACTGCTAAAAAACTTTCTCTCCATCCAAGTTTTAGGCTGAAGATAACATCTTGAAAGAAGTTTAAAATAGGTCATAAGCCTATCAAGATTTAAATTAATCTTAAGTGGAGTAATCCTTGCTGAAGGGTTAGTATGTATGTACAAACCTATGTTCTAGGTTTTTTTATAATACATAGAGTATGATCAGTTCTACAAGAGTATCTTAAAGATTCATAGAAACTGATCACCTCCATGAATCAACCAGATACAAATAAGTGATAAAGTTGATTCTCACTCAGTGAACATTTAAAAACTGTGAACATAACCTAGCAAATGATGAAACCATCAAAGATAAAGAGTGTCTTATTAATGTGGTTAATCTTACACATACTCATTATCATACATTTTAAAATGTCATATATAAACTGGTTACATGCATGAATATGATTGTTGATGATCAATGTGAGGAAAATTCAAATATATGAGGAATGGGGATTTTGGAAACTAACCTAGCAGGACCTATTTAACCATGGGTACCAAAAATAGAAATTTATCTAACTTGCATGTACTTGGTCTATTTGACAACACAAAGGAATGCTGAAGCAGAATACATTAGTTAAGAAGATTCAACCAGCTGGAGGCTTAAGACATTTCAGAAATGTTCTTGACAAAATCACTCTTTGTCAAAGCCTGTTCTTGAAGACTTGCTAAGCTAACATGAATGAAGCTCACATGGTTGCCGATCTCTATATGGAAGCAGACCATTCATGCTAAGATGAAAAGAGTCTTATATGCTTATTCATGCAGAGCATATCATCTGATAAGAATCCATGAGGAAGTTCACATCAGAGGATCATCGAGCATTGATCATGAAGAACTTATCATAGAAGCAGAACTCCATGAGTGCAATCTGTCAAAGAGCTTCAGGAAAATGGCAGTGTTCTCTATGATCAAGACTGAGTCCAGCCTGTGCAAGATAACACACAACGATTATGGTACAATGATCTCAATCGTAGTGTCTCTTCAGTCAGCATCAAAGTTTACAGTTCTGATGAAGGAGGGAGGGCTATTTCTGAAGAAAGTCCAAAGGCTGTGAACAAGCCAAAGAAAAGGACAAAGAGGCTTGTCAAAAAAATGACAGAACCAGGTGATGATATTAAGGAAGTACAGCTTGGAAAGGAAGAGTATGGAAGAACAATTAGGGATATGGAGATGATGAAGCTCAGGAAGTAAAAATAAAGAAGTGGAATTCTTGCTAGAAGATTTGAGATAAGCTCAAAAGATAAGTTAATTATGGTGCATGTCCATCGACAACACCACGATCATCATAACCACTTCTGTCGAGTTCATGAAGAACAAAAGCTAACCTTAAATAGCAATATACCAGTTACAAAGTCCCAAAACTTTGTGGCTGATAAACCAAATGAAGATCCATAGTAAGTAGGAACGTCTCAAAATGTGCCACTGATAACCATATCAACCACCCAACTCAAAATCGTGGAGTACCTACTATCAAATATTTGATCGTAGTGTAAGAGCAGGAGGACACCATGATTACAACCAACACAAAAAATCAACACCAATGTATATCCAGAGTTGGTAGATGAGCTCCCCAGTTGAGAGATCAAATGCGTTATCAGTACTAATCATGTCTAAAGTTCTTTATCTGGTAAGCGCCTCAGGGACAAACCTGACCCTTAGAATTGAGCTAAGAGGTTGGCCCTTCCAGAGTAACCTTATCTTAGAAGGAAGGATAATATGGACTGCATCATAAGATTCTCTGTTGAAGCAAGCAACATCTCATCAGAAGATTACAAGCTGCAAATGAGAATTGCCAATCCTTCAGAGTCTAATGGAGAAGTTGTCTATTGAAGCATGACCACAGAATACATTCATCAAAGAAGATGCAAAGGTTGGAGACTAGTCTGGGAAATTTTGGAGTACCGAACCAAGTGATAAGTCACTCCACGGATTGAAGAAGTCAATAGTCAACAGAAGAAAAGTCAAAACTGGATAACGGACACGATGGAGGAGTTATAGAGTGTGACCTATCAGCGACTTACAACTGTCCCACTAAGAAACGTGGAAGGAACAATCACAAGAGGAAAATTCAAAAAAACTGGCAGTTTCATTTAAGCGTGTTCTTCAAAAGCTGCAAGCCTGTTAAATCCATACCTAGGCAAAACCTAAACACCTCCAAAAAACTAGACCCTCTCAAACAATTATCAAATTGAGAATCACTTCCTGACATCTCACAAGATCTCCACAAAGTCATAAACCCAGAAAATACTAACTCTTCAAATAGCAGATTGGCGAGTAATCACTGGTATTCAGCTCGGAACCAAGACGTTTGACAAATCTGAGAAGAAGTTTAGAGATATTCTCGAACTTGTGAAGAAGGCTGGATTCTCAGAATGTCTTGAGTCAAACACTCGAATATATGTTGACCTAGTTAAAGAATTTCACTTCAACGCAACCATAAATTTTGGAACCCTTTCTACCAAGGTCAAAGGTCAGATTCTGAAGCTAAAATTTTCTGACATCAATCAATGCTTAGGTTTTCCTGACCTGGGTCTGAAAAGCCTTGATGAGGTCAACACTGAAAAAGCTAAGAAGATTATACAGTACAGAAAAAACCCTAGTTTGAAGGACATGAAGAAAAAGGAGTTTCCTGAAGAATTCGAGTTCCTTGCAGAGATAGTGGGCAAATGTATCCTATTCAAGGACACTGCACATGACACTGTGAGTGATCAGCAGCTACAGATCATGTCTACAATAGTTCTGAAGAAGCGTATCAACTTTGGAGTTGTCCTGCTTGACCAAATGTCCAAATGACTAGATAAGGAAGAAAAGAAAAGGTTAACAGGAAAACCCCTCACGAAGGTTTTCCATGGAAGGTTCTTGAGTATCATTTTGAAGAAGAAGCAGAAGAATAAAATTAAGGATGATGAAGGTGAAGCCCTTAATAGCCATAAAGTGATGACTACACAGCTGTTTGCAAATTGGATGAAGAACCCAATGGAGAACAAAAAGCTGATAATATATGGCAGCACCAGCAAAAGCACTACGAAGAAAAGGAAGGCAAGTGCTATGAAAGAGGAGGAGTTGCCATTCACTAAAGATTCAGACATCCCTGAGTCCAAATCTGTGAGGCCACCGAAGAAGAAAACTAAGGTGATAAAGAAATCCAAACCAGTTCCCCAAAGAAGTCTATCCACTAAAGAAGAAAATGTAGAGTCAGAAGATGAGAAGGAAACTGAGAGCTTCAAGGATGAATCCTCAAGGAGCAAGTCCACTAATGAAGAAGAAGTTGAATCCAAGAAGGAGAAAGCTGAACCTATGAAAGGAATAGCTAAATCTGGTGATGAAGAAGAATATACAAGTCCTATGGCTAACACTCAGAGTAGCCACTCTGCTGATGAAGAAAGTTCAAAAGTTGAAACAATTGGATCTCCTACTACTAAAGCCCCAATAAGTTCATCTGATGGTTCAAAAGACGTTAAGTCTAAAGAAGAAGGATATGTTCCTACTATTGCTGAATATCAAAGAAGTTCATCTGATGATTCAGAGGTCTCAAATTCTGAAGAAGGAGAAAAGTCTGAAACTCCTTAAGCTAAACCCCCAAGAAGAAGGAAGAGCAATAGATTGATTGCTCAACTAGTTTCAAAAAGAGGAGAATTATTTCCAAAGATAATTGAAATCAGTGATGATGAGGCTGAATCAAAAGGAGGAGATGCTAAGGGAAAAAGGAAGAAAATATCAACAAAGGCTAGCAATAAAAGGCTCAAGACTGCAGAGCTAGAAGAGGCTGGTAAGTCTACGAAGACTAGCCCTGATAAGGGGAATGATGATCAAATGAAGGAACAAACTGATGAGTCCGTTGAAGGAAGTCTACATAGGTCTAACGCCAGTTCAGGATAGAAAGAAGATGGAAAAGACTCCAGTTCTGTAAAAGAAGAACTAGAAGATTTTCACATTCCTTGTTCATCGCAAGAGAAGAATTGTAGTGGAAGTTGATGAAGAACCACTAGATGTGCTTCCCGGTAGATGGGTTAATCATGGAGTTGAAAGGCTAAATGGGGTAATGATGACCTTAGAAAATTTTATCAATAATCGTAAGGCTATGAAGCTGGACACTTCAACTATGATACATGAGCCTGAAGTTAAGAATCATGCAATAAGGTGGTTTTACTCTCATATGCCATGGGTAAAGGCATCCCTCACTGAAGACAACAGCTATCTCACATAGGTCTTCTCTCACTTTCCCAATCAAGAGCTGGTGGCACATAACTTCCCAAGAGTAAAGAAGTTTGCAATTCAGATGATCAAGGACCAGTCTCACTTCAAAATCTATCGACATACTAGAAATTATTACATTCCCTATGATTGTCGAGTAGGTTCAGATGACAAACAGATTATACCCAAGTTCATTATGTTAAAGTTCCCTCACTCTACAAATAAAGATAACCATGCCGAGTTTGAGAAATTCTATGCTAATCCGACAGTGCTGAATGACATTTCTTCATCCTTCAACAATGATTGGTACTCAATGATTTATCATATTCTCACTACCCTTAAGAGTCTGTTCCAGAGTAACAATTGTAGAATCCAACTAGATGTTCACTAAGAGGCTGACCAAACAGCTAATCAGACGAAGAATGAACAACCTGATGCCAGATCTTCTCAAGAGCAAGAGTTGCTAAAGAACTCGAAAGAATTGATTGAGGATATCTCTCTCATTGGTGAAGAAGTGAAGGACATGTTAACAGGAGAAGACAATGAGCTATCCAAAAGGCTTCAAGCCAGACTCTCAGACATATCCCTCAAGCTTCAACTAAGGGATCAACTTTTTCTAAAGGCTATAAATGATCAGAATGAAGAAGCTCTACGAGCTCAGAAGGCTAATGAAGAGCAAATTATATCTCTCTCTGACAAGATTAACAATCTGAATCAATCTTTTTCCCTACAACTTGAGCTAAGCCAACAAGAATTTAAGATTGAGGTTGGTAACTCATCTCACCTGATGGAGTAGCTTATGTTAACCGTGGAGCAGCTCTCATAAGTGATTAATGACAAAAAGAGGAAGAAAAAGAGCCATAGAAAAAGGCACTCAAGGAGGAGTAAGGAGAATAGAATGAAGGAAGAAAAGAGGGCCAAGAGCAGAAAGGCAAATGAGGAAAAAAGAAGACAGCAGCATCAGAAGCAGAGTCATCATCTAAGGGGGAGCCAAAGGATGATGATCCCATGAACACAAAATTTGAGGGGGAGCCAGACAAAGAAGAAGAGCATGCACCAGAACTAAGCCTAGAGCAAGATGAAACAATGAAGCATAAATCTGAAGGGGAGCAGAGAAAAGAAGAAAAAGAAGAAAAGAAAGATGAGTAGCTGATCAACAGATATCCTGGAAACACACATGGAGCCAAAAAGGTACATCTCTAGCTAGTTAGGTATGTTTTGGATCCAGAATGTAGAGCGTCATAGTTTATGTAATTTCATATTATCATCAATGACATTCATGCTTATCTATTTTAGAAATATAGTTGCTCACTGTATATAAGATTCATTCACCTCATTCGTATGCACTAATTATTTTTGTCATAATCAAATAGGGGGAGATTGTTAGGAATATACATGAGAATGTTATTCCTATTTATATATGATTTGATTATGATATAAATGAATGAATATGCAAGTATGTTTGCATTAAGAAAAGTTATAAAGTCCTTTGATAGATAATAGGAATATATGTACAAGGACTTTGAATGAATTGATCAAATATGTTAGGTTGATCCTACATAAGCAAAATAACTTTGTAAAGTCCTTCAAAAGAAATGATGTACAAGGACTATAAATATAGAAAGATCAAACTTGTTATGTTGATCTTATAATGTAATAGATAGGTAAGTATGATCGTCGAACATTGCACCAACATCGTAGTCTGCTAGGAGAATCGAGGAAAACTCGAGAACTATCAAGGCAAAATCGTAGTCTGCAAGATAGTAGATCTCAGAGTTCGTATTCTGCCAAGAGAGACGAGGAAGGATCGTAGTGTGTCGCGAAGAACTTTCTCAGAGCCGTAGTCTGCTAAGGAAGTCATGTTTAGAATCGTAGAGACAACCTGTCTGAGAACCGACCGAGCATCTGCCAAAGCCAAGTCAAGAATCGTAGGCCACACTTAAAGTAATGGAGTCTACTGATCATATCAGAGGTAGAGATTGTCGACGTCGAGATTTTTATTTGTCACTTTTCGTTTCCTATTTTTTGGTGTTCTCATTTTAAGTGAGATTTGTTTAAAAAAACAAGTGAAAAAGGTCCGACATGTATAATGTCGACGATGGACTGTTAAGAGTCGCCAGTTAATTTTTTAACTGGTTGTACCAACACAACCGAGAAAAGGTTTGCACATTGACCCAGTGATGTGATACTACTAAACGGGTCTGTGAAACTAAGATTCATTAGGGTCCGGGGACTTGCTTATGCGGAGGGAAGGTGTTAGGCACCCCCCGACATCCGTGTTGCCACGGTGACCGCCACTTTTTAAGAAACTATTATATGAATATGTGTGTGTGTATTTGGGTTAATGTGCTATTATTTGGAAGTAGTGCTATGCCTCGTTCGTACCTATATACAAGGGTTTGAATTTGTGTAAAAATTCAATTTTAAACAAGATATAGCAGTGATGTTTTGTAAAAAGAGGTTTTTTAAACCCTGTGCTCAATAGTAATTGAGACCTTTGATACTTCCATTTTATTAAATGTTTGCCTTAATTGTTTTTATTTTTGAGATGCGAAGCATCTTCGAGAAAGTAATGTACAAAATAGTGCTGAACTCCTCGTGGGCATGAAAACCATCTGAGAAAATTCAAACACCGTGAATAATTTACAAGCTGCTTACAGCTGAAAATGTCCATCACAGGAACCGAATCTAGATTCAGTGGACTGAATCTATGATCACATAATTCCTAGGGTCACATGATGTCGCAATTAATATGAACGCAGCATGCAATTATGTATATATAAAAGCTGTAAATATATATGTATATATATATATTGACATGATCAACCGCCACGAAGCACCTCCGTGGGGGATCAGAAAAGTAAATAAAGCTGTAAAAGCAATCAACCGCCATGGAGGAAACTCCAGGCGGGACGAAATGTACAGAAAGCAAAAAAAAACGGTCAATCGCCACGAAATAAACTCCAGGCATGGCGAAATGTAAATATATATATATATATATATATATATATATATATATATATATATATATATATATATATTAAAGCAGTAAACGCTCCAAATATAAAATCAAGGCTCATCGAACATAGTTCGACACAGTTTATATATATATATATATAGAAAAGCAATTAAACGCTCCAGATGTAAGTCTAGGCTCATCGAACAGAGTTCGACACACAGTTCATATATATAAGTATATATATATATATATATATATATATATATATATATATATATATATATATATATATATATATATATGGACTAACATTATCACAAAAGAAATAAAAGTCACGGATTGAAGTCCAGGAAAACACACACAACACGACTCTCAACGTGAAGAATAGTGTGTGCAAAGATGAAGAGAAATGCCTGAAAGTGTGTAAGAAGCCTTAAAGTGGGCTGCCAAAGAAGGCTTCTATAGCTTTAAGTAGATGAATACTCGGCTCCTACCGGTAAAAAGTAGCTATATATAAGCTTACAAGTGTTTAAAATGAGAAAGCACTCAGTTTAGGGTGTGTACAGAGCAAATTGGACAGGGCTTCCTTACCTTTTTCTCTTCCAAAATGGCCACCCCAAGCCCTCTGTTTATAGAGGGGGGAGCCATAGGTGTACCTGCGGCTAGCCATAGATATACCTGTCGCAGGTACACCTGCGGCTGCCCGGGATGCCCCGGCCTCTGCGGGTCACGTCGTCTCAAAGTACGTGCATGCATACAATGTGATGTCCGCTCGAACTTTCAAAACTTTAATCCGGGCATCCGACTGAGGTGTGTAAGACCTATTTCGGACCGTTGTTGTTGAAAATTATGCAATGACATGGGATTAGAGGTTGTACGAAGTCAGGAAGATGGGACCATGCCCTCTGGTCTTCATGCTTCAAATTCTATCCGTTACCCTGCGTAATAGTCACTCGGGATTGGACTTCCTTTGTTCTTATGGGACATTGATGTGTAAAAATGTATGTCTGAAATGTTGAGACGGCGTGATGTGGCGTCAAGGTGGCAAGATGACAACTTTGCCCATCACTGGGGTTATCTCCGCTTTGGGCTGATAAAGCAGACGTTGCTCAGGGTTATCTCTGAGATTGGACTGCTGCAAGTGTTGAAGGTCCTCAGTGTCATCTCTGAGGTGTGCCTGTCTTCCCGGTGTCATATTCAGGTCTTGTACTGAGTGCCTCAGTGTAAGCGCCGAGTGTTCTGAAGCTGATTGCATACATTTGAAACAATCATTTCTGAGGTTATCTCCGAAACTTCAACTTCCTTCATTGGGGTTATCTCCAAGGTTGGAATCTGCTACTCCCAGTGTTGGAACTGAGACGGAATATATCGGGGTTATCTCCAGGATAAATCGATCTTCTCCGGTGGAATTTTTGGTATTGGAACTGCAGGCGTCGAGGTTATCTCTGAGGTTGAAACTGATACTCCCGGTGTGTGTTCTGGGGTTGAGACTAAGCTTCCGGTAGTATCCGAACTGGATATGAGCTGTCTTCTAGGGTTATATTTGAAAGATGAATCTGCCCTCCTATAATGTCAGTAACAGGTGTACAAAAAATTTTGAGTGTCTATAGATGCCCCTCTTTATCATATTCATGCAAAGCAATGGCATGGATAGGATAAAGAATCCTAGACACTTGAAATGCAACAAGGTGAATATGATGCTATGTGTAGCAATATGATGCAAGTGTATGATGCATATGTGTGATGCATAAATTTTGTTTTCCCACATGCTGGGATGGTTGCCGGCTCCCTGTTGCTTTAACCGGGGATGACAATCATGACAAACTTGGATGTGTGATCCAAACTTCTAAGGATGTCGATGTTGGGGCTATCACCAAAGTCCTGAATCCTTGATACAGACTTTATTCCAAAGACATGCCTCACGTGTATAAGAGATCTGTGGAGATAAAGTTTTGTCTGTTTGAGGATGTGTATTACATATTCCATCATCGATCCTCTTTGATGATGTTGATCTTTCCTAGTTTATATCGCCAGGACATATCAATGTTCTGTCGAATTTACCACCAGTAGTAGATGTTGTCAAGGCTGCCTGACCTTCGTTGACGTGTGAACCAACGGATGACCACGCGTTGTAACCCCCGTCGGGGATCCACTTGACTTCTGCTGACGTGTATATCAATGTATGAACTCCCTGTTGGGGATAAATGCTAAGGCTGCTTGGCCTTTGTTGATGTGTGTATCAACTGATGCAATCATCGGATGGCTTTCGATGCGTCATTGGGTTTACCTTCCAACGGCTGAACTAACGTCAAGGCTGCTTGACCTTCATTGACATGTGTATCAATGGATAATATATGTTGTAACCCCTGTCGGGGATCTACTTGATCCTCACTGACGTGTGTGTCAATAGAATATATGCGTTGCAACCCCCGTCGGGGATCTCTTTGATCATCGCTGACGTGTGTATCAGCGGAACATTTGTTGTAACCCCCATCGGGGATCCCTTTGATCATCTCTAATGTGTGTATCAGCGGAACATACATTGTAACCCCCGCCGGGGATCTCTTTGATCATCGTTGATGTGTGTATCAGCGGAACATATATTGTAACCCCCGTTAGGGATCTGCTTGATTATCGCTGATGTGTGTATCAGCGGAACATGCATTGTAACCCCCGTCAGGGATCCCTTTGATCATCACTGATGTGTGTATCAGCGGAACATGTGTTGTAACCCCCACCGGGGATCCCTTTGATCATCGCTGATGTGTGTATCAGCAGAACATGCATTGTAACCCATGTCGGGGATCTCTTGGATCATCGCTGATGTGCGTATCAGTGGAACATGCATTGTAACCCCCACAAGGGATCTGCTTATGGACATATGACCATGCGTTGTAGACCCCGTTCGTACTGCACATGGTCCCTGTAGGAACCTCCCAAGTATTCAGGTGGCAAACCCAGAGCTTCTGGGTGATTTAAGTCGACATCCCTCAAAGTATTTGCACGCCAATGAGGTATAAATTTAGATCTTAACCTTCCTTCTTTCCTATTGATGAGGAGTAAAGGATTTTGATGTTGATCTACATTTTATGTAGGTTCCCGGCTTTACACAGCCTTGAGGGAACTGGTTCAGCATTCACTCCATGTACCAGGCTCTGCATCCTGACTATAGAGCGATTGTGCATGACTAGGGATTTGGGGCGTTCTTTTCCATCCTTCTCCGCTGCTATCCCTGGGGTTACCTCAGGGCATTGTCTGAGCACTGGTTTCACCAAACTCAGTCACTCCATTTGCTGGACTGTGATGTGATAATGATGCCTATGGATTGGCGGTTTATCATAGGTATGGAGTTTGGAGGGGCACCAGTGCCTTGCACGACGGATATTACCCCCACTACCGTCAGATCCTTGTTAGGAGTTCCAGACGGGGCGCTCAAGGGAAGGACTATCCGTACGGGTCCTTTGAGTGTAGATGCTATGAATGGGCTGTTGAGTTAGGCCATACCAACTGATGTCAGAGTTAGGGATCGCATTCTTCGGTGAATGTTCCTGATGATCATTAGGGGCTGCTTCATAGCAGATAACTCTTTTACGGTGTCGTTTGTTTTGATCAGCGCCACGCTACATGTGGACCGTATTTGAGAGTATGATTGGGGTTCCTACACCTTCACCTACTTCCTCAGGGGTATGCATATGCGCTCGCAGGGCTTGACCGAGGCTTGGTTAGGATTTTACCCATTTCTGCTGGTAAGAATTTCTCTTGTCATTTACCATGTACAGATGAAGAGTGTTAACTGGTAGCAGATGTTTGCCTTTGTGTTGGCAATTTTGGCCCTATGAGAGGCTCCCATGCTTACATCCTGTGAGTGTATTAGGGTTAGATACCAATCCACGAGGATGACGATGGCATCATTCCATATTGCCAGAGGTCCCTATAGCTGAGGGTTTCAGTCATTGTCGCCTGAGGGTTTCACTCATTGTTGCCTACAGCTGGAGTTGTTGACAGTGAATGTCATCACATGGATTCCATATTCTGGGGAGCACTTGGCCACTGGATTTGAGGGTGGGTATCCGACTGGTGTCGAGTACGTAATTTCCACCCGTAGGGTTCCTCTCATCACAGATGGAGGATGGGAGCTCTATTTAGGAGAGCGTTCTATCAGGAGCACCACATGAGAGATCCGTATACCGATCTTGCCTCTTGCCAGGTGTTATTGGCCTGTGTCGCAGTCACCCTTCATTGATATCCTATTGTTGGGTGTTTATGGTTTTGCATTGTCAGAGGGTCCCTGCACTAAGGATGTATTCCAACATTAGTGGATCCCTCGTACCATTGGAGCCTAGACTTGCGCCACTCAGTTCATGGGGGATATGATTCCAGGATCCTTGATGATGACGGATTGGCTAGCCTGTGTCCGAGATCCGACTCATGTGACACAGATTGACAGCTTGACCCAGTGACTAGACCGGACACATTTCTTCATCCAGCATTTGGGCAGAGATTCGACAGAGGTAGATTCATTTGATCCTTCCAGCACAGGAGCTGAGATGACCCATTTGGCTTTGTCGGCGTAGATCCTCCTTTATATAGGCCTGACATCCCTGTTGATAGAGATCCAGTGACTCAGGAGGAGTTACATCAGGTGGACAAGATTGATGATGTAGATATTGACACCATTATCTTTTTTTGATATGTATTCTCGTTATCTCTTTTGATAGGCCTCTTGTTAGATATTGGGTGGTTGTGCCCCATTCTCACTATATCTTTTGATAAACCTTTGTTAGTAGTAGGGCGTATATGCCCCATTTCCCTGTATTTTTACCTGTACAGAGATGATGTATATAGATGATGATGTATTTAGGAATGTATATACTAACTTCCATTCCCTGCATCATATTGCCATTTATTATCTGTTATGCATGTTTCATGTTATGCATATGTATGTATGTCTAGAGATATTCAGCATTAACCCCTAGATGGTATTATGATACGGCCCACAAAGATGTCTTCTTCGACAATCAGCCGCAATGATCACGCCCCACCATTATTGGTAGCATCCCATTTGAGATATTGGTATGATAGTATGTCACCCCCAGATAGGGTAACCGTAGATCAGCTGTTGTAGCATACCATGACCCTTTTGATGTTTCAGGTTCCCGCAGGATTTGTAGAGGGCATGCTGGAGCACTGGGTACCGGAGAGGCAGGTTTTCCGACTTGGGACCCAGGAGTTGACTTTAACTTTGGAGGAGTATGCACGTTTGATGATGCTACCACTTGATAGACCTTACGTGCATTTGGCCATTGGTGACATGAGCCGTCAGTTTATGACTCTCATCGGGCTGAGGTAGCGAGTTGTGCAGGATGAGATCACATCCGGCCACATGATATCCCAGCATTTTCTGATTGATATATTTGGCTACGAGGACAGCTATGCTCGGTATTCTGGGGATTTCACCATACCAAAGGACCAGTGGCATTTAGCCAGGATAAATGTATTGCTGATGTGCGAATTATCATACGTGTACATGCCACAATACATGGACGAGTTGGACATTGACATTATTATGGCAGTGAGAGCTCTCAGGGAGGGCCGTACCATCATTCTGATGATCATGGCAGAGACACTAAGGTCAACCACGTTCTGCAGCACTTACCCTACAAGGGTATTCACTGGCAGTTCGGTCATACTGTACATGTGGTTTATGTCACACCTGAGACCGATTGGCACATTTAGACTACACGGGTATTGTTTCACCCATGAGATAGCTATGTCGTATTCCTTCCAGCCTACAGAGTGTACAGATCCAACATCTTGGTCCGTTTTCCTAGCTGGGATTGAAGATTCGTTTGCTATCTTGCCATGTACAGGGCTCAGTTCGCCCTACAGTTTCGTTACAAATGCTCTGAGCATGGATTATCTCCCTCTGGCTTGTTTAAGGGGCATGACTACCTACCACCCACTGGCCGTGATGTCATAGTTTGACCAGTTTCAGGATTTCCATCCTTTTGATGGGGCGTTAGGTCAACGCTTAGTTTCTCGCAACTTATCAGCAGAGGACCGATCCCGTGTGTATGCTTGTTGGGATCAGCGTGAGATAGATGCTTTTTCTGTTAGCCATCTGAGTTATTCGCTAGAATATTCTGCGTGGATGGAGACAGAGACTTCATCGGCTGCGGTAGTAGCCACAGTGCCGGGTAGTGATTCAGATGATGGAGAGCCCATGGAGGACATTGATTCTCCCACCAAGGAGGAGCCATTTACTGGGTTGCCAGTAGCTCTCTTAGATTCTCCCAGTACTAGTACTGTTGTGATCTAGCATTCGGCACAGTACTTTGAGCAGAGTCTTCATATGATGACCTTTGAGAGAGATCGGGCTAAAGCCCTGATGTTGATAGCTCTTCATGGGAAAGACACAGCTCTGTTAGAGAGAGACAAGGCATTAGCTTGGAGAGATGCCGCTGTTGTTGAGCGGGATGAGGCTAGATCAGCCAGAGATGCAGTGATAGTTGAGCGAGATAGTGCCATATCTGCCTGGGATGTAGCCATCACAGATAGTACCACAGTGAGATTCCTGACTACTGGTATACTTGCCGAGATGAGTGCGTTCATTGATGAACACCGTGTCACCATGCAGATGGCTGTAGATCTGTTATCTCGTGTGGATACCCTGGTACAGGAGACCACAACGTTACCTCCTTCTTCTGAGAGAGATGCCATGTTAGATCTGCTAGCTCGCATGCATAACGATCTGTAGATAGCCTTGTATTTTCCTGCACAGACTAGCTTAGCCATTTTGTCATGTACAGTTTATATTGTGTATATCAAACAGTATTATATATAGCAGGGAAATATATTTTTGATCACTTCCCTTTTAGATATGCCTGAATACTTGCTTGATATTTGCCTGCTTCTTTAGGGCTTGTGATCTTGATGTATTCTGAATTCCTCCTTACTAGATGGACATTGAGTTGTCTCTGGATAGTTCAGAATGGATCATGGATCTGTGTGTATCTCTACCATCTTTGGTGTCTTGGGACTGGTTTCTATATGGAAAGGTGGAGAGGAATATGGCTTTCTTCTTTGAGATTGACCACACCACAGATGGTCGCCAGTACTCCTATTTAGGAGGAGTCTAGTTAATTCTATCTCTTATGGATTGGTGTTGCTTTTCAAGGAACAACCGCAGCTTAGATGGTCGCCGAGTCTCCCGTTTAGATGGGGAGGTCAGGTAATTCCATTCCTTTGGTCTGAAGCCAAATGAAATGTGGTGGACTGAAATTTGATCTCAGTACCATTGACAAGTATTTATATTTTGGTAAGGGATTAGACCGAACCATAAATGGCTGTCTACGTACTCCTATTAAAGAATAGATCAAGTCTACGTAGTTCGAACCTGGTGTAAGAGGTTCAACGCTGTATGTGGCAGAAAGGGTGTAGAAATATTTTAGTTGTTTTTGTTTTTTGAAAAAGGAGAAGGGTGTAGAAATGTTGTTATTGTTTTTGTTTTATTGTGACCAGGCCATATAAAATGGTTGCCTACGTACTCCCGTGTATCAAGGAGATCAGGTCGACGTGGTTCGCCCCTCAGGACGAGTTTTAAAAGCTTGATCCTATGTACAGATCAGACTGTGGGGAACAATAAAGTTTAATCCTAAGTTCAGGATAAACTGCAGGTGTGAAAAGTTTGATCCCATGTTTGGTGACAAACTAGAAGTGTGAAAGGTTCAATCCCTAGTGGGATAACCAAAGTTGAGTAAGGATTAAAAAATCGAGTGAAGAAGAAAGGATCTAATGTTCCGAAAACCAGGCTGCTGGCTTGAAAAATGTGTTTCCCTGAGGGGCACAGTGTGGAAAAGAATTATATGTAGTAAAGGGTTAAAGAACCGGAATAACTGGTGATTTGATGATCCAACACCAGGATGTTTGTTTACTGGTAACTTCAGACATAGTACCATTTCATGGTGTCCGAGTTGATAAGCTGTGGAAATCCATCGCCGTCCATTTCCTGCAATCTGAGAGCACCTCCTGTCAATACCTCCTTGACAATAAACGGGCCTTCCAAGTTAAGAGCGAATTTTCCCATAGACTAATCTTGGTTGTCGATGATCTTCTTCAAAACCAAGTCATGTTGTTTAAACTGTCGTAGCTGGACTTTTCTGTTGTACGATCGAGCGATCCTTTGTTGATATAACTGACCATGGAAGATAGACGCGGTTCACCTTTCGTCTATTAGAGACAACTGGTGACACCTGTCTTGTACCTATTGGTCTTCATCCAGCTGAGCGTCTATCAATGTAATAACCAAGAATTTCTGTGATACATTGTAAATTAATATGTTAAATAATCTTTAATAGATTGTGAATGATGAAGTGATTATTTGGTTAATATGATATAATATTTAAAGAAAGTCTCACTAATAAGTTATATAAGTTAGTGAACTAACCTAAGTATTTTAATAATCTAGGAAATAGATTTAAGATGTTAAACCCTAAGTAAGTACTCAATAAACTTGAATAAGACACGTCTAATTGGGTTATGTAAGTTAATTAACATTATTGATTGATGTGAATGTGTAAATATCAATAATAATGAGTAATAGCTCATGTGATAATAGGGTTAATATTACTAAGGATGACTAGTGGTTTAAACAAGCCCAATAATTATTTAAGCATTGGACTTGTAGATAATTTGATTGTTAAGCTAGCCCACTATTAAATTTAAATGGGCAAGTATACTAGTAGCATAACTATTTAAGGATGGAGGCCCAAGTTCATTTTAATTAGTATGTCAAACTAGTTAATTAAAAGTCCAATAGGTTATTTGTGGAAAGCCCAAAACATCTTTTATAATGGCCCAACTTGTAGCCCAATTGATGAGGGTACTTTAGACATTTAGTATGCTAGATATTTCAATAAAAACAAAAGCAAAACTTGGAGATGAGAAGGCCACTTGGTCGGCCAAAGATAAGGAGAGAAAGGGGGAATGAATGTCATCATTTCAAGCTCCCAAATTTCCAAAGATAGTGCAAGATGGGCTAGGTGTCAACTTTAGTATGGAGCCACCCATTTTTGCCAAGATTACAAGTTATATGGAGAGAGAAAGGAAGAGATATGTTAGTGGATTAGGTAGAGATATACTAATGTATCTATAGATATTTTTCCAACACCTAAGCCCATTCTCTTTCCACTTTTATTTTACTTTGTCTTACTTTCTCTTAAACTAGCTAAGCAAAAACATAAGAGAAAAAGAGAGAGGGAGAGAAGTTCGGTGGAAGCAAGAGGAGAGAGAGGAAGGAGTTACACCATTGATGCATCCTAAGTTTGTTAGTTACTTTGGAAGATTAAGAAGAAGTGCTCAAAGATCTAGGTATAAATCTTAAACTTGTGGATTTCCTTTTTATTTTGTTTGATTTTGGTTATCTAAGATTTATGATCTAGAGGTCTAAAACCCTCTATGTACATGTTTTATATGGTTTTATGTATTGATCTAACATATTTGAGTGTTAGAAAGTGAATCAAAAGGATAGAAAAGAAACTAGTTTTGTTTTGTAAGAAAACTCTAGTTTTTTTCACTTCCTTTGATCGACTACCGTTTTTGATCTACACCTTCTTTTTGAGATCTGTCAAATAGAGGTGCTAGATATGTAAGTTAACTACTAAACTCAAGTGGTAGCATTCAAAAATATTGAATACACAAGTGGTAGCAACTATTTTAGCAAAAACAGTTTGGTCCTTTGAAAGAAAAATAAACTATTTTTGGATAGTCAATGAAAGGAGTATTTTCGTCTTTATTCTGGCATTTAAAAATTCAAAAAAATTCTGGGAGAGTAATATGATGAGTTATCTTTCAAACCCAAGTGGAATCACCTAAAAAGGAGTTGTATATTTCCGTATGGACTGATTTTAGCAAAGTAGGTAAAAACTAAAAATCCCAAAAAGGAATCTGCCCAAAATTTTGAAAGGGCAGTTTCGGCCACTTAAATTATGGAATAAATTCCTGTCTTTTGGGACATGAAAATATATGACATAAAGTAGCTCCTGTCCAAAAATGAGCTCATTCCGACTTAAAATGACCAAGTTATGACCATTTCAATATTTAGGTTTTTCGGACGAAAATCGCTATAACCGGAGTTCTATAACTCCGATGGCCACGAAATTTAAACTGGAGGGTCACGTTAACATGTATGAGATTATGCCAAGAGATGGGAATTTCTAGAGTTGAGCATGATGAGGCTAATTTCTTAAGCCACACTAAAAATGATTTTTAAAAAATAGTAAAAGAAATTGAAAAATTACGAAAAAATACTTTTTATGTATAAAATACATGTAAGGAAGAGCTAATAATAGGAAAAGATTAAGTGTTAAATCATAAGGAATATGATAAAGTAAATAATATAATATCAAAGAATGATAATAATAAAGATGTTTTCAGGTAATTGATTATGTGGTTAAGTAAATTGCTGTTAGAGTAATTGTATTTTGATATAAAGTATTATATGCTGATTGTAAGATCAATCTTAACAATGATAGGTCTTTACAATAAAGAGATTAAATTAAATTGCGTAGCAGTAGATCGCAGTCAAGTAAAGTTCTCTAACTCAAACTTGAGTTATTCTTTTCAAAGTATGTTAGTGAATAATTATTGTTTATTATTCACATTCATATTGATTATTGAAGCTCGCACTTAGTGTAATTAAATTCCTGTTCTATTATTATTGAACTGTGAATTAGTTAAAGTTCTTTTATTCATTAACTGTTTAAGATATGGATCTATGCTCATTGTATCAGCTAGATCAAGTATGTTTAAATTTATTTAATCAAATATGTTGATAAAAGCTGTTCTTCACCAATTGATTTGGTAAGGACTCAAGACTGAGAAAAAGAACAATTAAATTAAAACATTATTGAAAAACAAGTATTGCTCGTACATTAAGTGTTTATGCATAATACACCGGGTATGAAAGGCTGATCCCCTTGATTACCAAAACTTATTAAAAGGACCAGTTTAAATACTGACAACCTTAGCATATGTTCATGATCATTATGACCACTCAATATCTGTTATTCAGTTGTTCGAATATTCCGTTGCCAAGACTTAATTCATGTTCTTTCGCAATTAATTTATATTGTTGAACATTGAACGATAAATTTCTTGCTAATCATGATATATCTTCTTTTACTTAAACTTGCTAAGCAAATTAGTTGCTTACCCTTGCTATATCATGACATTTATTTCAGCTAAGCCAGAGAGTTCAAGTAAGAAGGACAAGGGCAAGGGAAAGGTCTAAGAATAGTTATTATAAATGTTTAAGTATCATGAAATACTATGTTTGATGTTTATGTAAACCTTTTGTGTTACATTATGTAACTTAAGTAAGGTATGTTTATGTTAAGGTAATAGACCTTGGGGTATTGTATAAGACATTATTATAATGAACAACGTATGTTTATTATTCCGCGATAGTATATAGAATGCTTATGTTGATAATGGATAGTGAGCACCATGCCCGGGGTTGAGAACTCGGATTTGGGGGTGTCACAGGTTGGTATCAGAGCTGTAGGTTATAAACTTTAGGATGCAAAACTTAGGTTATAACCTTAGAAGAAAACTCGTATAGAGTATGCTAAGAGGTGGATTGTGGAGATTCATCTAGTATAGAGTGTACATAATAAAATATTGTTTCATTTTATCAATGAATATATTTTATTGTGATACTGATGTTGTGTTTGTTTGGTTATAGGATGCCTGAGGAAGGACAAGGTAGCCATACAGTCGAGCAAGAGCCGTTAGATCCGGTTGAGGATCATGCTGTTAGTGACGAGCGTGATGAGGATGTGATGGAGGTTTTGTTTGAAAATAACATGGCGTTGGAGAATAGAGTGACAGAGTTAGAGCAGGAGAATGCCACTCATTAGTTTACTGAAACTCAATACAGGAACTGGCATATCAAGCTCAGAACGAGCTTGATGAGATGAAGATATAGTTACAGGAGCAGACGACCTTGGCTACTCATATAGTTGCCAAGAATGCTGAGCTGATAGAGATATTAGAACAAGAGAATAATAAGTTTGCGATATTGAGTATTGAGCATCAGGTATTGCACCTGAGGTTTGACTTAGAGATCACTGACAGGGTTCGAGTTGAGGATGCCTGGGTCCGAGCAGTGAGAAGAGTGGATCAGTTAGAGGTTGAGGCAGAGGCTGGACGGGTTAGGATGGAGTCCTTGGGACGGACTTTAGATGCAGCATATACTGGCCCCAAGTAGGAGTGAGGAGATCCTTTGAGATAGGCGAGTCAAGTCGAGCTGTTAGACGTCGACTTATGGATGGACTCTTTCCACTAGTGCAGAAGCATTCAGGCGCACCCTCTCCAGACGCGCAGTGATAGTTTATTAGCTTTCTATTATATATTGATGCAGTAGGACCCTTTTTGTTTATTAGGGTTTTATGTTTGATGTAAACCTCAGTAGGTGTGAGGTAGTATGTAAATATGATGTATCCCCATCTTAGGTGTGTAGGGGAGTATGTCTTTTAGTAGATCCCATATGTTGATGTTTAAAAATGGGATAGTTAGCGTTTATAAAAATATGCCAAGTATGTAAGTATATGACGTTAAAATTTGGTATATGAATATAAATGCCCTGTTATAATTACTTGTTTGATCAAATAGAAAAGTATTAAGAATTAAAATGAGAAGTTGTCTGTTTGAAAAATCAGTAAATCGAATATGTTAATTCAGCAAGCTGAATGTGCTATTCAGTAAGCTGAATATGTGTTATTCAGCAAGCTGAATATGTGAATTCAGTAAGCTGAATATGGGAATTCAGTAAGCTGAATGTGTTATTCAGCAAGCTGAATATGTTAATTCAGCAAGATGAATTAGTCAATTCAGCAGGTTGAATTCGCTAATACAATATTATGATGATATGATTGTTAGAATTTAAATTACACGTTATATTTTAAACACTTAGAAAATATATCATATAATTAAACTCGATGTAATAAATTAAGGTTTTGTTTAATCAGATAATGCCGCCAAGACGTCAAAATCGTAACCAGAGGGAGGAACGTTCTGTGAACAATAAAAGAAATCAAGATGACCCAATGCAGAACTTCGCTGATATAATAGCTCAAGCTATGCGAACTCGTACACCTACAGCAAGGGGGCAAGCGAATAATAGATTGGCAAATTTTAAAGATTTTAAAGTTGTAGGACCACCAGAATTCAGCTGAACTACGGACCCTATAGCGGCTCAAACATGGGTGAAAGAGATGGAGAAGGCCTTTATCATTGCTAGGGTAGCCGAAGAGCAAAAGACGGCTTTTGCAACCTACTTGATGAAAGGTGAGGCTAATTACTGGTGGGAGACGAACCAAGCTAGAGCCGGAACAGAGGTAGTGACATGGACCAGGTTCAAGGAGTTATTCTTAGAAAGTTATTACTCGGAGGCCATGTAAGCCAGAATGGAAGTGCAGCTTCTTGAATTAAAGCAAGAAAATATGTCAGTTACCGAATATGCAGCAAAATTTAATGAGTTGGCCAGATTCGCACCTCATTAGGTGGATACAGAACTACGAAAGGCACGTAGGTTTGAAAATGGGTTGAAGCCGTTGATTCACAGCAAAGTTGCAGTGTTGCAAATTGCTACATTCTCAACACTGTTAGAAAAACCCATCATTGCAGAAGGTAGTAGTGAGGCAGTTTCTAGACTCAACCGAGAGAAGAATAAGAAGAAGATTGAAGGTGGTCATCAGGGTGCGAGCAGTGGTGGCAGTAACAGCAAGAAACGTAAGTGGAACAACAGTGGTAATGAATCAGGAACGCAACCAGGGAATACTCAGTAGAAGAAGGCAGCGTGTTCAAAGTGTGGAAAGAATCACTCTGGAGAGTGTATGAAAGGGAAAAAAGTATGTTATAATTGTGGCCAAGAAGGACATATTTCACCAAATTGTCCTAAGCCGAAGAAAGGTGGTTGTTTTCTTGTGGAGGAACGGGGCACCGATTCAAGGATTGTCCATTGAAGAAGAATACAGATGGAGGAAGTGGAAACAAGAGCAGTTCAACAAAGTTAACTATTAGAGGGCCAACGCAGCAGAGTAAGCCGACAGCCCGAACGTTTAACATGACTGTGCAAGACGCAGTTGCATCAAAGGAGGTGGTGTCAGGTATTATTCCGATCAATAATATAAATGCCTACGTATTATTTGATTCTGGAGCTACCTGTTCATTTGTGTCTGATGAATTTGTAAGAAGATTAAACTTACCATTTGAAAAGTTAAAGAACCCAATGAATATAGAAGTTGCAAACAGAGAAGTGATTCCTGTAAAGTTTATCCATAACAACTGTGGTGTGGATATAAGGGGACATAAGTTAAGCGTGAATTTAATTCCGATACGCTTAGGAGATTTTGATGTTATCTTAGGGATGGATTGGTTGTTTAACCATGAGGAAGTTATAGATTACCAGAAAAAGAGCATACGGCTTAAGACACCAGATAAGTCTAAGGTTGTATTTTATGGTAGCAAGTCGCCAAGGCAAACAAGTTGTCTGACGATGATGCAAGCCAGGAGAATGTTACGAAAAGGATGTGAAGCTTATTTGGCGCATGTAGTGGATACACGGGTTGTGAATTCGGACATAGGGCAGATACCTATAGTTAATGAGTTTGGGGATGTCTTTTCAGAAGAACTTCTGGGACTTCCTCCAGATAGGGAAATAGAGTTTGTAATTGATTTAGTACCGGGGACAGCGCCGATATCGATAGCACCATATAGAATGGCTCCGGTAGAAATGAAAGAGTTGATGATCCAGCTACAAGAGTTGTTGGATAAGAAGTACATCCAACCTAGTGTATCTCCGTGGGGAGCACCGGCGTTGTTTATAAAGAAGAAGGATGGTTCGATGAGGTTGTGTATGGGTTATAGAGAGTTGAATAAGGTGATAATCAAGAACAAATATTCGTTACTGAGAATGGACGATCTGTTTGATCAACTTAAGGGAGCGAAATATTTTTCGAAGATTGACTTGAGAACTGGATATCATCAGTTGAAGGTGAGAACCGACGATGTACCAAAGACGGTATTTAGAACTCGTTACGGTCATTATGAGTTCCTAGTGATGTCGTTTGGACTGATAAATGCACCAGCTACTTTTATGTACTTGATGAATAGAATATTTAAACCGTATTTGGATAAATTTGTGGTTGTGTTCATTGATGACATTTTGGTGTATTCGAAGACTGAAGAGGAGCATGCCGAACATCTACGAATTATATTGGGAACCTTAAGGGAAGAGAAGCTATATGCAAAATATTCAAAGTGTGAGTTCTGGTTAAAGAGAGTTCAATTTCTAGGACATGTCATCGACAACGAGGGAATTTCTGTTGATCCAGCAAAAGTAGAAGCGGTGAAAAATTAGGAACAACCGAAGACACCGACAGAGATCAGAAGTTTCTTGGGATTGGCAAGATATTGCCGAAGGTTTATTCAGGATTTCTTGAAGATAGTGACGCCGTTAACTAATCTGACAAGAAAGACTATTAAGTATGTATGGACGGAAAAGTGTGAACAAAGTTTTCAAGAATTGAAGAAGCGACTAAGTGAACCACCTGTGTTATCTTTACCAGATAGTACGGGAGGTTTTACTGTGTATAGTGACGCATCACAAAAAGGACTAGGTTGCGTATTAATGCAGAATGGTAAAGTCATTGCGTACGCGTCATGCCAGTTAAAAGACTATGAGAAGAGATACCCTACCCATGACCTTGAGTTGGTTACGGTAGTATTTGCCCTTAAGATTTGGAGACATTATCTCTACGGAGAAAAGTGTGAGACATACACAGATCGCAAGAGTCTGAAGTACATCTTTACACAAAAGGAGTTAAACATGAGGTAGAGGAGATGGTTGGAATTGATCAAGGACTATGATTGTGATATTCTATATCATCCGGGAAAGGCTAATGTGGTGGCAGATGCTTTAAGCAGAAAGAGCCAAGAAAAATTGTTTGTATTAACAGACCAGGAAGAGTTAGTAAGAGAATTGGAGAAAATGGAGTTGGAGGTGAAAAATCCGAAGGATTTGGATAAAGTAATAGAAATGGAAGCAAGTCCGACTTTATTAGACAAGGTGAAAGAATCACAAGGGAATGATGATGAATGTGGTAACATAAAGAAACAGTTGGTCGAAGGCGAAGAGCTGAAGTATAAGATCGACGACACTGGATTACTGAGATTTGAAGGAAGAATTTGGGTGCCTGCAGTACCAGAGTTACGAGAAAAGATTCTTCAAGAAGCGCACAATACGAGATACTCAACACACCTAGGAAGCACGAAGATGTATCAAGATTTGCGTCAACATTTTTGGTGGCCAAACATGAAGAGAGAGGTTGCTGAATGCGTCAGCCGCTGTTTAACTTGCCAAAGAGTCAAGGCAGAGCATCAACTACCAAGTGGACTATTACAGCCGTTGGAAATTCCGGAATGGAAATGGGAGCACGTCACGATGTATTTTGTGGTAGGACTTCTAGCAACACAGAAGGGTTACGATGCAATATGGGTAATTGTCGACCGTCTTACAAAGTTAGCACACTTTTTGCCGATCAAGATTAGGTATAATTTGGATCAGCTAGCAAAATTGTATATCAAGGAAATTATTTCGAGACATGGAGTGCCAGTATCAATCGTGTCTGATAGAGATCCGCGCTTCACGCCAAACTTTTGGAGGAGTCTTCAAGAAAGAATGGGGACATAATTAAGGTTGAGTACTGCGTATCATCCACAGACTGATGGGCAAAGCGAGAGAACGATTCAAACATTAGAAGACATGCTCAGAGCCTGTGTGATGGATTTCAAGGGAAGTTGGGAGGATCATCTTCCATTGGTGGAGTTTGTGTATAAGAATAGTTATCATGCAAGCATTAGTATGCCACCGTATGAAGCCCTGTATGGGAGAAAGTGCAGAACGCCCTTATGTTGGGACGAGGTAGGTGAAAGAAGATTGTTGGGGCCAGAATTGGTTCAGCAGACTGTGGAGGTCATTAAAGTGATAAGAGCTCGATTGGTAGCAGCTCAGGATTGACAAAAGAAGTACGTAGATATTCATCGCAAGAAAAGAGATTTTGAAGTGGGAAGCTACGTATTTCTGAAGGTATCTCCTTGGAAGGGGAAGATAAGATTTGGGAAGAAAGGTAAACTGAGTCCAAGGTTTATTGGACCGTTCGAAATACTGAAAAAGATAGGAGAAGTAGCGTATGAGGTAGCTCTACCTCCTGAACTGGAACATATTCACAATGTGTTTCATGTGTCAGTGTTGCGTCCGTACAAGCCGGATTACAAGCATGTGATATTATATGAGCCGATTCAAGTCGAGAAAGACTTATCGTACGAGGAGGTTTGTATAAAAATTTTGGATAGGAAAGAGCAGAAATTGAGAAATAAGGTTATACATTCTGTCAAGGTGCTGTGGAGAAACCACAATGCTGAAGAAGCTACGTGGGAGCTTGAAGAAAAGATGAGGGAGAATTATCCGAATCTTTTTGAGTAACCTTAATGAAATTCCGGGGACAGAATTTTTATAAGGAGGGGAGAATGTAATAACCAAGAATTTCTGTGATACATTGTAAATAAATATATTAAATAATCTTTAATAGATTGTGAATGATGAAGTGATTATTTGGTTAATATGATATAATATTTAAAGAAAGTCTCACAAATAAGTTATATAAGTTAGTGAACTAACCTAAGTATTTTAATAATCTAGGAAATAGATTTAAGATGTTAAACCCTAAGTAAGTACTCAACAAACTTGAATAAGACAAGTCTAATTGGGTTATGTAACTTAATTAACATTATTGATTGATGTGAATGTGTAAATATCAATAATAATGAGTAATAGTTCATGTGATAATAGGGTTAATATTACTAAGGATGGATAGTAGTTTAAACAAGCCCAATAATTATTTAAACATTGGACTTGTAGATAATTTGATTGTTAAGCTAGCCTAATATTAAATTTAAATGGGCAAGTATGCTAGTAGCATAATTATTTAAGGGTGGAGGCCCAAGTTTATTTTAATTAGTAAGTCAAACTAGTTAATTAAAAGTCCAATAGGTTATTTGTGGAAAGCCCAAAACATCTTTTATAATGGCCCAACTTGTAGCCCAATTGATGAGGGTACTTTAGACATTTAGTATGCTAGATATTTCAATAAAAACAAAAGTACAACTTGGAGATAAGAAGGCCACTTGGCCAGCCAAAGATAAGGAGAGAAAGGGGGAATGAATGTCATCATTTCAAGCTCCCAAATTTCCAAAGATAGTGCAATATGGGCTAGGTGTCAACTTTAGTATGGAGCCACCTATTTTTGCCAAGATTACAAGTTATATGGAGAGAGAAGGGAAGAGATATGTTAGTGGATTAGGTAGAGATATACTAATGTATCTATAGATATTTTTCCAACACCTAAGCCTATTCTCTTTCCACTTTTATTTTACTTTGTCTTACTTTCTCTTAAACTAGCTAAGCAAAAACATAAGAGAAAAAGAGAGAGGGAGAGAAGTTCGGTGGAAGCAAGAGGAGAGAGAGGAAGGAGTTACTCCATTGATGCATCCTAAGTTTGTTAGTTACTTTGAAAGATTAAGAAGAAGTGCTCAAAGATCTAGGTATAAATCTAAAACTTGTGGATTTCCTTTTTATTTTGTTTGATTTTGGTTATCTAAGGTTTACGATCTAGAGGTCTAAAACCTTCTATCTACATGTTTTATATGGTTTCATGTATTGATCTAACATATTTGAGTGTTAGAAAGTGAATCAAAAGGATAGAAAAGAAACTAGTTTTGTTTTGTAAGAAAACTCTAGTCTTTTTCACTTCCTTTGATCGACTACCGTTTTTGATCTACACCTTCTTTTTGTGATCCGTCAAAGAGAGGTGCTAGATATGTAAGTTAACTACTAAAGCCAAGTCGTATCATTCAAAAATGTTGAATACACAAGTGGTAGCAACTATTTTAGCAAAAATAGTTTGGTCTTTTGAAAGAAAAATAAACTATTTTTGGACAGTCAATGCAAGGGGTATTTTCGTCATTTTTCTGGAATTTAAAACTTCTGGAAAAATTTGGGAGAGTAATATGATAAGTTATCTTTCAAACACAAGTGGAATCACCTAAAAAGGAGTTGTAGATTTTCGTATGGATTGATTTTAGCAAAGTAGGTAAAAGCTAAAAATCCCAAAAAGGAATCTGCCCAAAATTTTGAAAGGGTAGTTTCGGCCACTTAAATTATGGAATAAATTCCTTCCTTTTAGGACATGAAAATATATGACATAAAGTAGCTCTTGTCCAAAAATGAGCTCATTCCGACTTAAAATGACCAAGTTATGACCATTTCAATATTTAGGTTTTTCAGACGAAAATCGCTATAACCGGAGTTCTATAACTCCGATGGCCACGGAATTTAAATTGGAGGGTCACGTTGACATGTATGAGATTATGCCAAGAGATGGGAATTTCTGGAGTTGAGCATGATGAGGCTAATTTCCTACGCCACGCACTAAAAATGATTTTTGAAAAATAGTAAAAGAAATTGAAAAATTACGAAAAAATACTTTTTATGTATAAAATACATGTATATAAGTATGGCCAAATGATTGAAAAATAATAAGTTGATTTGGTATTTTCATGAAGGAGATATGGAATCCAGCTTGCTAGATTGGAAAAAAATGTTGAATCCAGTTTGCTGGATTGAAAGATTTAGAATCCAGGCTTGCTGGATTGCAGGATTTGGAATCCATACTTGCTGGATTAGAAGTTTGTTGAATCCAGTTTGCTGGATTAGCCAATCCAGGTGGATGGATTGCATGCTTGAATAATCTAGACTATGATGTTAGTATTCAGCTTACTAGATTATAAGGAAGAGCTAATAAAAGGAAAAGATTAAGTGTTAAATCATAAGGAATATGATAAAGTAAATAATATATTATCAAAGAATGATAATAATAAAGATGTTTTTAGGTAATTGATTATGTGGTTAAGTAAATTGCAGTTAGAGTAATTGTATTTTGATATAAAATATTATATGCTGATTGTAAGATCAATCTTAACAATGATAGGTCTTTACAATAAAGAGATTAAATTAAATTGTGTAGCAGTAGATCGCAGTCAAGGCAAGTTCTCTAACTCAAACTTGAGTTATTCTTTTCAAAGCATGTTAGTGAATAATTATTGTTTATTATTCACATCCATATTGATTATTGATGCTCGCACTTAGTGCAATTAAATTCCTGTTCTATTATTATTGAACTGTGAATTGGTTAAATTCTTTTATTCATGAACTGTTTAAGATATGGATCTATGCTCATTGTATCAGCTAGATCAAGTATGTTTAAATTTGTTTAATCAAATATGTTGTTAAAAGCTGTTCTTCACAAAATGATTTGGTAAAGACTCAAGACTGAGAAAAAGAACAATTTGATTAAAGCATTATTGAAAAACAATTATTGCTCGTACATTAAGTGTTTATGCATAATACACCGGGTATGAAAGGCTGATCCCCTTGATTACCAAAACTTATCAAAGGACCAGTTTAAATACTGACAACCTTAGCATATGTTCATGGTCATTATGACCACTCAGTATCTGTTATTCAATTGTTCAAATATTCAGTTGCCAAGACTTAATTCATGTTCTTTCGCAATTAATTTCTATTGTTGAACATTGAACGATAAATTTCTTGCTAATCATGATATATGTTCTTTTACTTAAACTTGCTAAGAAAATTAGTTGCTTACCCTTGCTATATCATGACATTTATTTCAGCTAAGCCAGAAAGTTCAAGTAAGAAGGACAAGGGCAAGGGAAAGGTCTAAGAATAGTTATTATAAATGTTTAAGTATCATGAAATACTATGTTTGATGTTTATGTAAACCTTTTGTGTTACTTTATGTAACTTAAGTAAGTTATGTTTATGTTAAGGTAATAGACCTTGGGGTATTGTATAAGACTTTATTATAATGAACAACGTATGTTTATTATTCCGCGATAGTATATAGAATGCTTATGTTGATAATGGATAGTGAGCACCAAGCCCATGGTTGAGAACTCAGATTTGGGGGCGTCACAATCAACACTCTGAAGGATTCCATTTCTACTTCTATGGGGAGTACTGCTTCCATTCCATAGGTTAATACGTAGGGGGTTGCCCCAGTTGAAGTGCGCATTGATGTTCTTTAGGCTAACAAAGTAAGAGGCAATAAGTCAGGCCAGTCTTTGTGGTTGGCGAACATCTTTTGCATGATTTTCTTGATGTTTTTGTTAGCCGCTTCAACAACACCATTCATATTTGGATGGTAGATGACGAAGTTAAGTTGTTTGATGTGGAATTTGTTGCATAACTCCTCCATCATGTTGTTGTTGAGGTTCTTAGCATTGTCTGATACAATTACCTCTGGTTGTCCATATCGACAAATGACATTGTTTCTGATGAAAGTAATGATGACTTCTTTGGTAACCCTGGGGAAGGAGGCTGCTTCTACCCACTTGGTGAAGTAGTTGATCATGGTGAAGATAAAGCGATGTCTATTACAGGATTTGGGCTCAATGGGCCCGATCACGTCCATTCCCTACATTGAGAAGGGCCAAAGTGAACTCATATTATGGAGTTCCCGTGGAGGGGCATGGATAGCATTCCCATGAATTTGGCATTAATAACATCTCCTGACGTGGTCATTGCAGTCAGCTTTGAGAGAGAGCCAGTAATATCCCATTCTAAGGATCTTCTTTATAAGTAAAGGGCCGCTCATATGTGGGCCACAGACTCCACCATGGACCTCATCTATGAGTTTCTGAGCTTGGTCCTTATCCAGGCATCTGAGGAGACCTAGTCTTGCATCTCTCTTGTAGAGTGCATCTCTGCTCAGGTAGAATTTCATAGTAAGTCGATGAATCTGCCTTTGTTCAGTCAAGCTTGCCTCAGCAAGTGTAGATCCATCTTGTAAGTACACCTTGATATGCTGATACCAAGGTTGTTGGATGGGAGGTAGCTCATCCGATACTTCTCCAACATAGTTCCCATAGGCTGGTGCCTTTTGCAGGGTAAATATGATGCTTGACATGTGTTCCTTGTCAGGTATGTGAATCAAGGAGGTCAAAGTTGTTAATGCATCTGCAAAGTCATTCCTATTACGAGGAATGTGTAGAAAGGAGATCTCTTCGAACTCCAAAGCCATCTGTAAAACTTACCGATGGTAAGGCAGCAAATGTAGCTCTTTGGTTTGATAGATTCCCGTGGATTGTTTGACTACCAACTCTGAATCCCCAAAGACAGTTAACCGCCTGATGCCCACTGAACGGGTAAGTTTTAGCCCTATAATACAGCCTTCATACTCAGCTGTGTTGTTGGTCCTGCTAAACTGCAATTTAACGGTGACGGGTTACTGCTCCCCCGTACTGGATACTAGAATTGCTCCAGCTCTAGAACCTTTCATATTAACAGGTCCATTGAAATACATGTTCCATATTTGGCGAGTATTGTACTGATGGTGTTGTTGAATTGCCATTACCCCTTCATCGGGGAAATATGTTTCCAAGGTTTTGAAGTCCCTTAAAGGTGCGGCGGCCAGTTGATCTGCGATTCCTTGACCTTTAATGGGCTTTTGCATCATGTAAACGATGTCAAATTGTTGCAGAATCAACTGCCATCTAGACAGTTGGCAATTCAGTATGGGCTTACTGAACACATACTTGAGAGGATCCACGCGGGAGATGATATGGGTTGTGTGCCCATGGAGGTAATGTTGTAACCTCATGGCAGCCCATGCTAAAGCACAACAAGTCTTCTCAATCAAAGTGTACTTGTGTTCACTACTGCTGATTCTTTTGCTAAGGTAATAGATAGCTCGTTCTCGGCCTCTATCGTCTTTCTGACCCAGCATGCAACCCATGACATTGTCACTTATGGACAGGTACATGAACAGGGGAACATCATCCCTTGGTGGTACCAAGATAGGAGCTTTGACTAGCTGCTCTTTGATGGTAAGGAAAGCCTTCTGGCACTCATCATTCCATTTCATGGAGGAGTTCTTCCTTAATAGCTTGAAGATGGGCTCACAGGTTGCTGTGAGTTGAGAAATGAACCTACTAATGAAGTTGACTATTCCCAAAAATCCCCATATTTCCTTCTCTATCTGAGGAATGGGTATTTCCGTAATGGTCTGGATTTTGGTGGGATCCAGCTCAATCCCTTTGTGGCTGACTAGAAATCCTAGCAACTTGCTTGATTTAACGCCAAAGGCGCACTCGGCTGGATTCAACTTCAAGTTGTACTTATGCAACCTATTGAAAAACTTTTTGAGATGGTCTAGGTGGTCTTCCTCCCTTCGGGACTTGACAATAATGTCATCCATGTAGATCTCTATCTCTTTGTGCATTAAGTCGTGGAAAAGAGCTATCATGGCTCGCTGATAGGTAGCTCCGGCATTGATAAGGCTGAAAGACAACCGTCTATAGCAAAAGGTTCCTCAAGGCGTGATGAAAGTAGTTTTTCTCACGATCCTCTTCAGCAACCATGATCTGATGGTACCCCGCAAAGCAATCAGCGAAGGAGTACATGCCGTATTGAGCAGTATTGTTAATGAGAATGTGGATAAATGGCACGGGAAAGCTTTCTTTAAGGCAAGCTTTATTCAGATCCCGATAATTCACGCAAACTCGTACCTTTCCTCCAGGCTTAGGCACGGGAAAGATGTTGGATATCCATTCGGGATATGTGGACACCATAATAATACCAGCTTGAAATTGTTTCACAATTTCTTCTGTCACCTTTAACCTCCACTCAGGTTTCAATCGCCTGAGCTTCTGCTTGACTGGCTTGAATCCATCTTTAATGGGAAGGCGATGAAGGATAATGTCAGTGGAAAAACCCACCATGTCTTCATGAGACCATGCAAACACATCCTGGAATTGGGTTAGTAATGTAACCATGTCATTCCTCTAGTTTGGAGTAAGGTCTGAACCAATTTGGATTAACTTAGGGCTTTCTAAGGTTCCGAGATTGAAGGAGGTGGTTTGATCAAGGTTGGTTTAGGTTTGTCTTTCACCCATTCTTCGATCTCCGGAGGCACCTCAATGTCCTCTTATATTTCCATCAAGTCTGAGTCCAACTTTTCATCAAAGTTACAATCCTTATGGAAAAGATCTTATCAGCAAGTACAGGCAGACCTAAATTTAGAGTCCTGAAACAAAATATGCTTTCACTTAATATATATGAAACTATTTAATCATACAACGTGTTAGCATGTACGGACAAAACAACTACTAATACTGTACAGAAAAGTAAGCAGTTATGATATCTACAGGGCAGAAAGAAGTTCTGCCCGTTTTACCCTTGTCGACCAATACAAGGAGTGCTGCTCCAATTGGCAAGGGCAAAGTCCTGGTGGACTGCAGTGATGGAGAGGCTGTCATCGTCCTCCTTCTCCCGAATGATGACCATTACGTCTGGGCAATCATCGTCTGGGGTGTATCTGTTTGTATGTTCATCATGGACAATGATACGTATGCCTGACATCATTTGGATGATATCTTGTTTAATTCTTCGTTCCTCTTCTTCCACCTTGAGATCTAGAATAAAGACTTCCTTCTTCTTTATCGATATCGATTTAGGAAATAACATAGCCATTACATTGGCTGGCACCTTTACCGAAGATTGTGTGGACTCTGGATTTACAGGTGGAGATAATTACCATGTGGCTAAAGTTAAAGGAATTTGCTTCGGCTTATGTGGATTCATGTAACTGGAACTAGCAGAATAGCCTAGTCTGGTTGTCCCAGTTTGACTGGACACTTGAATCGGGTGCTTAATACCCTAATTATTTTTACACATCCCTTGTCCTGGCTGGTGTCCCAATGACATCATTTCTTGAGTAGCTGCCATCACTTCGACAAAAATCTTGGGTATGGGAAATGGCGTCCCAATAGAATGATATTGAGTGTTGCTTACTTCCAAAACATGAAAACTAACCAGCTCAACATCGAAATTGAAATTGATGAGTGGCCTGTCACCTTGTTGAGGACATTCCGGTTCAGCATTAACTGTGATTAGGCTATTGTTGATAATGTATTTAAGTTATTGATGAAAAGTGGAAGGGACTGCCCTGGTCATGTGGATCCATGGTCTCCCCAAAAGCAAGTTGTATCCTGTATCTATTTTGAGAACGTGAAAAGATACACAGAATGTATGGGGACCAATTTCAATTGGCAGCTCAATCTCTCCGACTGAATTTCGGCGGGATCCATCAAAAGCTTTGATAATCATACGGCTACTTCGAATCTGCTCGAGATTGACATTCATCTTCAGCAACGTAGCATAAGGACAAATGTTTAGAGACGAACCTCCATCTACCAAGACTCCAGCTAACATGTATCCGGAGGACAAAACCGCAATATGTAACGGCTTGGAATGACCGGTCCCTTCGGGCGGTATGCCATCATCAGTGAAAGATATCACATTGTTGTTGAAAATGTGATCAACCAGATGTTGAAATTTTTCCACATCCACTGATTTCGGCAAGTATGCTTCTTCCAAAACCTTCAGTAGAATCTTCCTGTGTTCCTTGGAAGTTAAAACCAAATCCAGTATTAAAATTTGAGGTGGAGCTTTTCTTAAGCTTAAAACCACCTTGGCTTCATTAGGACCCATAGTACGGAGGAATTTTTCAATCTTCTCTATGGGGATTTTCCCCTTTGATTTGATGGTAGGCTTCATCACCTGTTGGGGAAGACACAGTGGATTTTCCTTCGACACTGCAGCAGTTGTGTGAGAGGTAGATCCTTCAGCTTCTCCGTAATTCCAAGGGACTTTTTGTAAGCTGATAACATGATATTGTGGTCTGAATGGTAAGGTGATTGGCTCTGGCGCAGCCACTTTCAAAGGATTATTAGCTCCTTTGAGTTGAATTGCTTGTATTGTGAATGGTTTGATAGTCCCATCAGCCTCAGCGGATATAACTGCTACCAAGTCCTTCTATTTAGTAGGACAAGTATTTTCACTCTCAAATAGCACTATATCATTGTACGCCAGTTGCAGGACACGACTATCAATTAGATTCTGAATAAGGTGGCGGAGTGCCCAGCATTCTTCGTGCTTTGACCGCGAGAATGGGAGTGATACTGACATACTCCACCAGGATTGAACCGTCCTGACCGAGGATTAACTGGAGGTAGAAGGGATGTGATTCTTCCTTCATTGATTAGCATCTGAAGTATCTCTTCCATAGGTTGGCCCAGATATGTGAATTCCCTTTTATTGGCAAAATGCCGACAAGCTTTGGCAGTTGCTCTCTTCGTCACTTTATCCTCCAATATTTCATATTTTGAAGGTGACAAGGGAGTATTCATAACCAAGGGAAGGAGACTAGCATGCTCCTGGCTAATTAATTGGCATGTGACTTGATGCTGATAGGTCACCAGTTCTGCTAATTGCTCAATCTGTTTACACATAGCTTTTATCTTTCGTTCCATCATAAACTGGAACTTGGCATAATCCCATTTGTCAACACCGTCTTTAATGATCTGGGATTATTCACAGTTGACTTCATAACTTTGTCCATTGCTCCAATTAATCATGTTGACCTCTTCCTCTTTGTGTGGAGGAAGAGGGTTGTCCTGTACGTGGGGTTGATCTGGTTTGGTGACCACGATCTCACCGTTATCTATTAAATCTTGGATCTTGTGTTTCAAGGCCCAACAATCTTGAGTATCATGTCCATGTGCCCCATCATGATAAGCACATTTCTGAGCAGCATTGAAACCCATCCCATTTGGGTTGGCTGGTGGAAGAAAATGCGTAATTTTCTTTTGAGTGGTCAGAAGATTAAGAATATTCTCGAGTGAGTCTCCTAGGGGTGTGAACACTCGAGGGCGTTTGGTTTCTCCACCTTTAGTTAATGGGGGTTTGAAGACTGTGCTTGAAAGGGAGTGTAATTTCTCCTCTGAACAGGCATATTCTGATTGCCCTTTTGACCTTGGAGTATCAAGAAAACATCCTCCTCTTTCTTTTTATGGACCCTCAGGGGGTTGTTTCCATAAGTTCCAGATTGGATGTGCTCAGCAACAGCTTTAAGATCGGTTAGGTCTTAAATCTTTCCTGACTTCAATTCCATCTCAGCCATCTCTCCATGTTTAATCATTTCTGAAAATGGTTTACCAATGCCAGCTAAAACTCTCTCATAGAAAGGAACTTCTTGTATGTCAATAAAGGTCATAACCATTTCTGACTCTGTCATGGCAGGAATCAATTGAGCAGCAAGGCGCCTCCACCTTTGAGCATACTCTCTGAAAGACTCATTAGACTATTTCTTGACCTTGGTAATCTAATACCGGTCAGGAGCCATCTGAGACTGGAAGCTGTACTGTGTAAGGAAGGCATGAGCTAGCTCTTCCCAACTATGGATCTTTGAGTTGTCTAATCTGGTATACCACGAACGGGCTTCTCTAGTCAGACTCTTTTGGAACAGCTGCATTCTAAGCTTCTCGTCATCTGCATAAGATCCAAGTTCTCCAATGAACACCTTCAAATGTGTGTAAGGATATCCTAACCCATCATATTTTTTGAAATTAGGAGTTTTGAACTTCTCTGGGTAATGAACACCAGGGAATATACAAAGGTCAGCATGTGATACACTCCCATGTGCTCCAATTCCTTTGATAGAACGAAGGGTTTCTTCCATTTGAAGGACCTTTTTCTTGATGTCACCGGTGTCTAGATCTCCTTTGAGATGGGTGGCATCATGAATTTTGTTGGTTGTATCCAACTGGAGCGTAGGTACTGTAATGGCTTGATCAGAACCTTGGGTTCCTCCTTGTGTAGAGGATTCAGCATGTATAGGTATCTTCGTACCTTGAGTAGACTGATGTAGTTCCTTAAGTAGAACAGCTAAATCTGTAATTTTTTTACTTAATCCGTCAAATTCTACACGAGAAACTAGATTAGACTGGTCAGATGAAGACATGATTGGCTGTAGGCCTGTGGCCTTTTTGGATTTTGACCGGGTAATAGGTCCGAATGCTTCCCTCCAACAAAACTTGCATAGTTTAGTTATTAGGGATTGTATAAATGTTTACATGCTATGTGATGTGTCCATTTTAGGATTATTATCTTGCAAAACGGATGTTAGTTATTTGTAATACAGGATAGCGTGTTAATTTAAATATGTACATGCACATATTTCTTCATATTTCTCATTACATGGAAATGAATATGGAATGGAAATTACAAGTAATTGACTTTACGAGTAATTCGAAATGAGAAAGCATGAAGAGACTTTCCTCCGCATTTGGTTTGTCAGAGGCTGGCCTATCTTAGGTTTCTCTCGTGGCTTTTCGATATGAAGGTTCCCAAATCATCGCAATTTACTCAACGAGAAGTTAATTCGGTCTTTCAACTGGAGCGAATTTGGGTGGTGCCTTTCCTGAGCCTCGTTGGAATTAGTCTTCCTACGAGTCCAGTAATCAAACACCAACAGGATAGCCTCCTAGTGGAGGAACCACACAACATACATTCACATACAACGTGTCTCACCGTTTATGAAAATGATGACATGTGTGAAGCACTAATATCACAGATAGACATATTGCAGTGCAGTAAAAAGAAATACATTCGTACACATTCAATTTAAATGTAAATGCAACACTCACACACAAGCATATAACAGTTTTGAAAAGCTTGTAATAGTGGCTTAAGTCCTCTTACTGGAATCCCCAGCAGATTCACCACCTGTCGACGTCGGGATTTTTATTTGTCCCTTTTCGTTTCCTATTTTTTGGTGTTCTCATTTTAGGTGAGATTTGTTTGAAAAAACAAGTGAAAAAGGTCCGACATGTATAATGTAGATGATGGACTGTTAAGAGTCGCCAGTTGGTTTTTTAACTGGTTGTACCAACACAACCGAGAAAAGGTTTGCACATTGACCCAGTGATATGACACTGCTAAACGGGTCAGTGAAACCGAGATTCATTAGGGTCCGGGGACTTGCTTATGCAGAGGGAAGGTGTTAGGCACCCCCCGACATCCGTGTTGCCATTGTGACCGCCACTTTTCAAGAAACTATTATATGAATGTGTGTGTGTGGGGGTCAATGTGCTATTATTTGGAAATAGTGATATCCCTCGTTTGCACCTATATACAAGGGTTTGAATTTGTGTAAAAATTCAGTTTTAAACAAGATATAGCAGCGATGTTTTGTAAAAAGAGGTTTTTCAAACCCTGTGCTCAATGGTAATTGAGGCCTTTGATACTTTCATTTTATTAAATGTTTGGCTTGATTGCTTTTATTTTCGAGATGCGAAACATCTTCGAGAAACTAATGTACAAAATAGTGCCGAACTCCTCGTGGGTATGAAAACCATATGAGGAAATCCAAACACCGTGAATAATTTACAAGCTGCTTATAGCTGAAAATGTCCATCACGGGAACCGAATCTAGATTCAGTGGACTGAATCTGTGATCACATGATTCCTAGGCTCACATGATGCCGCAATTGATATGAACACAGTAAGCAGTTATATATATATATAAGCTATAAATATATATATACAGACATGATCAACCACCACGAAGCACCTCCATGGGAGATCAGAAATGTAAATATATAAAAGCGGTAAATATATATATATATATATATATATATATATATATATATATATATATTGACATGATCAACCACCACGAAGCACCTCCGTGGGGGATCAGAAATGTAAATAAAGTTGTAAAAGCGATCAACCGCCACGGAGAAAACTCCAGGCGGGACAAAATATACAGAAAGCAATAAAAACGGTCAACCGCCACGAAGTAAACTCCAGGCGGGACGAAATGTAAATATATATATATATATATATATATATATATATATATATATATAGCATGTAAACGCACCGGATATAAAATCCAGGCTCATCGAACCAAGTCCGACAACAGTTCATATATATATATATATATATATATATATATATATATATATATATATATATATATATATATATATATATATATATATATATACGAAAGCAATTAAATGCTCCAGACATAGGTCTAGGCTCAATCGAGGCATAACTCGATAATGTTAATGTGACGCCCCTAAATTCGGGTATCTTCCAACCCGACAGATGGTGCTACACGGTACTACCATTCACACACACATTCAATTGAAAAGCCTCAATTGAATGAATATGTCTTCTATATATTCAAAAAAATATTAACATTTCCCCAAGTTCTCGATAACCAATACATTTGTTCTTGTCATAATATCAAATATATACAAACATTCACCCTATACTATTACATAAGTATTCTACGATTTCGTCTTCTCCTTGCCCTTATCCTTGTCGGAGCCTTCGGTCCGTTCAATCTTAGTTGTGTTCATATGGTTCAAGCAAGGGTGAGCATGACTAGCTCAGCAATTACAACATTTCTAATAAACAACATGCTTGAAACATATGAATCGTATATCTTCAATAACTGAACAATAGTTACGAAGTACTATTGATAATTCAAAATAGCACTTCTTTTCCTTCAAAACGTTTTACAACAACAATATTCAGTAAAACATCAATTCTAGTCCAAGACTTTGAGCATTTCATAAGTTCTTTTGAAAAGGACATCTTGGCACTATGTCCGTAAGTTCGACATTACTACCGAGCACGTCTAGGTGATCAGCCTATAGTACTCTATGTTGATCAACACTACATTCATTAAACATATGTAAGTTTAAGTTATGGCAACCTCACGTGCCTGTCGTTTGACGACAAAACATTTTTAGCATACTCAGTCTTCGTTTGAAAACCACACCAATATAACTTGGTAACCATTGACCGTGCTTTGATAAAAACATAATGTAAGTCTAGCCGAAAGAGTTGGCTTTGACTTTATCATACAGTACTTCAAATGTAAGAATACATGAATTACAAAGCTTGTCCAGATTGAACTGGAACAAGGGTTAGAATACTTGCCTTCAGTGTCTGCTATAGTTATAACATGTTCTTGTTTAAGTCTTTAAGTCTCTACAGTAAATGATAACATCACATAACATATTAAGTCATGAATGAACATACATGGTACCTAATGAATCTTACCCTTCTTCTTAATCTAATTATAACTTAGATTTGTTATTATTGGTTTCGACTTTTCGTTACATTGATATTACCTTCACATTACGGTCATGTTTGATTACTTATCTTCAACCTTTAGGTAACATAATTAAGGTTTAACAATACCTTACCATGCTTCATTAAGTTCCTTAGTTCATTACTAATGAGTTACCATTCATGCTATACTTGTAAACTTTCTTCTCTGTCGAAACCCTAGGGCTGTCGCTGCGGCGTCATCCTTTCTTCTCTATGCCGCGCTGTGGCGCCACTTTGCAGTGGCTGAGGACCGGACTCGGCGTTGCGGCGCGAGTCCCAGCGTTATATGCCACGCTGCGGTGCCAACTAGCAGTACCTCATGTCTCGACCTCGCGCTGCGGCACGGGTTTTTATGCCTTGGGCTGGTGCCGCAGCGCCAGCTCTGTGCACCAGAAAATTTTTACAGACTTTTAATTTTGTGAAACTCCCGAGCTCGTAACTTCTTCGTTATAAGTCCGAATTGGCTTGTTCAAGAGCCTACGGTTCACAAATTATATACTCTACGTGTTCATCCAAGAATTTTATATTTTCGACTTCGTTAACAAAAATTTACCTATTAGTCCATTTTTAACAAAAACGATAAACGTTCGTGAACGTTCAACGCTCGTTTCTTTGTTTTAAGTCAGAATCCGGTCATTTTTGAGTTTGCAACTCTTTAATGCCAAATACGACTTGTCTCCATCGAAAACCAACGTTTCTGAGTTCAAACACAAAATATAACATCCATTCTGAGAATTTCACGAATTCGATGACTAGCGTCCAATCGTGTGAATTCCGGCATAACTTCGTTACTAACGATATGATCATCGTTCTAAATGGATTTAATTCATTCTATAAACATTTCAACTTTCATCACACATCAACTTATTTTCAAGCTATGTTTTGGCTTATTCTTCATAAGTTCATGACTTAATAACTTATGAACCACAAGTTTTCATTCCTTATGACTTATTATAGATTTAAGTCCTTTAAACAACATTCTTACATCTTTATTAAACATACTAACTTCATATAGCAAACGTATGACAAGTTCATCATAAGTTCATAACTTATTTAGGTTCAAGTTACTTATTCATGACTTATTCGGCTTAAGTCCATTGCTTATTCAATTCTTACATGTTCTTAGCATACATGCTTATTAGACTACACTTCTCTTATCACCCTACAATGATAGAGATAGAAGATTATTAGATCATAAGATCATTACCTTTGATGAACTAGTTCTTATTCTTCTTCTTCTTGGAACAAATATGAAAGTCTAACTTATTTGTACTTATTCTCTCTAACCAATAAGTTGTTTTAATGTTGGATGAAATAACAAGTGATAAATGACTAGCAATCTCCTTCTATTTATAGAAAAGATAAAGTGAGGGCATAATGGACATTAGAACATCCCACCTCCTTAACTAACCTCTTTACTATTCACTACTTGCTCACTAAGTAAACTTGCCCTCCACATACTTTACTTGGCCACCACATCAACACCTTTGTCACCAGGCTCATCCATGGGTTGTCCCATGGATCCTACTTTACCCATTGGATCATCATTTGGGCTTAGGTTTAGTTTAATTAGCTTATCTTTTGGGCTTGCTTTAATTCAATTTGGGCTTCCTATTAACCTACCACTGGGCTTACCATTATTCACCCATTGGCTTACACAATAGTGTTTATTGAATTTGTAATTCTTACAAAATTCATAATTCCATTTCATTATACTTTAATTCTTAACGTTCTTAATGTAAGTCCACGTGCGAAATTTTTCGTTTTCCATACTTATATTTTTATTACATAATCTGTTTCGCCTCGATATTATAACATTACATATTTATCGAAAGTTCAAAATTAATTCCCGAGCAGAAATTGATGAATAGTATTTTTCAGAAAATTTTTCAAAAAACTTTTATTTTCGTCTTGGAAATTCAAACACTTTAATTCTCCCACGTAGTTAAAATACTATGACTTTCTGACGTTTCTAGGTTATAGAACGACATTCATCTTACTAACACATAATAATATCAAATAATATAATTTTATTTATTATTATATTAAATAAAATTATTTTACAAAGGATCCGAATTTCTCGGTCGTTACATTCTTCCCCCCTTATAAAGATTATGTCCCCAGAATCTCGTCTCACATTACGCAAACAACTGAGGGTAATCCTTCTTTATCTTTTCTTCCAATTCCCACGTCGCTTCTTCCACATCGTGGTTCTTCCATAACACCTTCGCGGAAGGTATGACTTTGTTCCGCAGAACTTGATCTTTTCTATCGATAATTTGAATTGGCGTCTCTTCGTTTGTTAAGTCCTTATCAACATGAATAGGCTCATACTCTATTACGCGCTTATAATCTGACTTATAAGGACGCAACACTGATACGTGAAACACGTTATGTATTCATTCTAGGTCTGGAGGTAATGCTACCATATAAGCTACCTCACCTACCCTTTTTAACACTTCAAAAGGTCCTATAAACCTTGGACTTAACTTTCCCTTCTTTCCAAAACGTATCTTTCCTTTCCAGGGAGATACCTTTAGAAATACATAAGAGCCTACTTCAAACTCCCTATTTTCTCGATGCAAGTCTGCATACTTCTTTTGTCTGTCTTGAGCTGCTATGAGACGCATTCGTATCAACTTCACCATATCTGTTGTTTGATGCACCAATTCTGGCCCTAGCATTCGGCGTTCTCCCACTTCGTTCCCACACAATGTTGTTCTGCACTTTCTTCTGTACAAAGCTTCGTAAGGCGGCATACCTATACTTGTATGGTAACTATTGTTATACGCAAACTCTACTAATGGTAGATGATCATCCCAACTACCTTGAAAATCCATGACGCAAGATCTCAACATATCTTCTAATGTTTGAATTATTCTCTCACTCTGTCCATCAGTCTGTGGATGAAATGTCATACTCAGCTTTAACTGTATCCCCAACTACTCTTGCAGACTTCTCCAAAAGTTCGATGTGAATAGTGGATCACGATCTGACACAATCAATATTGGTACTCCATGTCTGGAAATTATTTCCTGAACATAAAGTTTGGCTAATTGATCCAAGTTATACTTGACCCTAATTGGCAAAAAGTGAGCTGACTTCGTTAATCAGTCCACTATTACCCAAATTGCATCACACCCTTTTGTTGTAGTTGGAAGTCCCATCACAAAGTCCATCGTGATATGCTCCCACTTCTATTCTGGAATTTCCAATGACTGTAATAAGCCACTTGGTCGTTGATGTTCGACCTTAACTTTCTGACAAGTTAAGCACCTACTTATATACTCAGCTATTTCTCTCTTCATGTTTGGCCACCAAAAACTTTGTCGAAGGTCTTGATACATCTTAGTGCTACCAGGGTGAATCGAAAACCTCGAACTATGAGCCTCTTGTAATACATGCTCCTTTAATTTCGTCTCATTCAAAACCCAAATTCTTCCTTCAAATCTTAATAATCCCTCATTATCAATACTGTATTTTGAATCTTTTTCATTGGTTTACCGCTTCTTCATCTGGTCACACTCATCAGTTTTGAGCTGCACCTCCTTGACTCTCTCGGCGATGGTAGATTGCATCTCCGTCATAAACAGCCTCTTTTTTTATTCTCTTGGCAACTTCACTTCTAATTCCATCCTAGTCATCTCTGTTATTAACTCAATTTGAGCCGTTACCAAATACAACTTTTCCCGACCCTTCCTACTTAAGGCGTCAGCAACTACATTGGCTTTTCCAGGATGATATAGGATTTCACAGTCATAATCCTTTATCAACTCTATCCATCTCCTTTGTCTCATATTCAACTCCTTCTGTGTGAAGATATATTTGAGACTATTGTGGTCTGTGTATATCTCACATTTTTCCCCGTAAAGATAATGTCGCCATATCTTTAAGGCAAAAACTACTGCGGCTAGTTCCAGATCATGAGTAGGGTAAACTTTCTCATAATCCTTCAACTACCTTGATGCATACGCAATGACCTTGCCATGCTGCATGAGCACGCAACCAAGTCCTCTATGCGAAGCATCGCTATAAACTACAAAATTTCCTGTGTCATCGGGTAATGACAAAACAGGCGATGCACTTAACCTCTTCTTCAGTTCTTGAAAATTGTCCTCGCATTTCTCAGTCCACGCGTATTTAACCATCTTCCTTGTCAAGTTAGTCAACGGAGTAGCTATCTCTGAAAAATCTTGAATGAATCTCCGATAGTATCCCGCTAACCCTAGGAAACTCCGTACCACAGTCGGCGTTTTCGGTTGTTCCCAATTCATCACGGCTTCCACCTTCGCTGGATCTACTGAAATCCCCTCATAGTCAATGATATGTCCTAAAAACTGTACTTTTTCCAACTAAAATTCACACTTGGTGAACTTCGCATACAACTTCTCCTTCCTTAGTGTCTCCAACACTATTCTTAGGTGTTCAGCATGATCTTCTAGTGTCTTAGAATAGACTAAAATATCATCGATAAACACCACGACGAACTTGTCCAAATATTGCTTGAACACTCTATTCATCATATCCATAAATGCAGTTGGTGCATTAGTCAACCCAAATGACATCACCAGAAACTTGTAATGACCATAACGAGTTCTGAATGTTGTCTTTGGTACATCCTCCTTTCTAACCATTAATTGGTGATACCCCGTTCTTAAATCTATTTTAGAAAAATACTTAGCCCCTTTCAACTGATCGAAAAGATCATCGATCCTGGACAATGGGTATTTATTCTTTATCGTTAACTTGTTTAACTCTCTGTAGTCGATACACAGTCTTAATGATCCGTCCTTATTCTTGACAAACTGTACCGGTGCTCCCCACGGTGAAACACTCGGTTGTATGTACTTCATGTCCAACAGTTCTTGTAATTGCACCATTAACTCCTTGATTTCCACTGGCACCATGCGATACGGTGCCCTGAAAACTGGTGCCGCTCCTGGCACAATGTCTATTACAAACTTGGTCTCCCTATCTGGTGGAAGACCCGACAGTTCACTCGGAAATATATCGACGAATTCTCTAACTATAGGTATTTGTTCCATGGTTGCTACCACTGTCTAGGTATCAACAACATGACACAGATAACCTACACACCCCTTCCTCAATAATTTCCTAGTTTGTGTCATGGTTAAACAACACGAACGTCCCGGCAATCTATTCCCGTAAAATACTACTTGAGGTTGTCTTAACATTCTAATATTCACACATTTCTTTTGACAATCTATAATTGCCCCATGGCTTACCAACCAATCCATTCCAAGAATTACATCGAATTCTCCTAACTTTATCGGTATCAAATCTACCGATAATTTACAACCCCGTATATTTACGCAATAACTCCTATGAACATCTTCAACAGGAATTATTTATTCGTTTACTACCTTAATATTTAAAGGTATAAGCAACTTTTTGGGAAGTAATCTTAATCGTCTAGCAAAATTACATGCTATAAACGAACAAGTAGCACCCGAATCAAACAGCACGTAAGCATTTATATCGTTGATCGAAATAATACCTGTGACTACGTCCCTTGATGCAACTGCATCTTGGACGGTCATGTTAAAAGTTCGGGCCATCGGCCTACCCGACTGCGCTGTGTTAGGTTTGTAATATTCACGAAGTAATCAAATTGCATAAAATTAGCTGAAACGTGTAAAATCAGAGTTTTAAAATTTTACAAACCATATACCCAGATCATCCTTTATCATAATTATTAATTAAATGAAAAGATAAAGAACAAGAATCATACCCTTGAAGATTCGAGCTTCCTCAGGTACAAGTTCACCTCTAAATCCTTTTGCGTTCAACTTGAATTCACCGGGTTTGGTTCCTTCCTTTGATCAATGTTAGCCACCCAAGTGTTTGGCCTCTAGAGGTGATCCACTAAAGAAGAAGAAGGATTCAAGAAGATGAGTATTTGACAAAACTCTAGTTTTCTATCTCTCACAGAAAAGGAGCGTACTCACCAACTATTAGAATTACGTCTGTTGTAAAAAAGTCAACAACAACTCTATCACCCATAATAAGACTCATCTTATTTATAGATGAGGGCAACCCTCCTTAACAATTAAGGAATTGGGTTTTATTTTAATTAATTAAACTCCTTTAATTAATTAGGCTCATAATCTTATTAGGAATAATTAATTAAAATCTTTTAATTAATTTACCTCCTAATCTTATTAGGAATATATGAGAGTACTTTTATTAATTAATTTCCAAACTCCTTCAGGAATTAAATAATAATAGTAGTAATAATAATAATAAGACTCCTCTTATTAATTTATATTTAATATTTCTAAAATATTAAATAATAAATATTAAGCTATTTAATTTATTCTATCACCATAGATTAAATTAAATATACTTAACTTATTGTTACGATTATGTCATTAACTTCTTAAATAATTATTCTTCCTTTTATGGTGTAACCCTTTAGGTTCTCCATATTAAACCGGGTGTGAATAAATCAATTAGAACAATTCTAATCTTATTTAAATAAATAAATTAAATTATTAATTTATTTAAATAAATTATATTTATTCTACAATAGGGATAAGCCTACCTAGCGATTAACGACTTTCCAGATAATATAGATTTTAACATTAATCATAAAAGAACCTTTGAGTAAATAGTTACCGTACAATTCAATCCTTCCACCATACAACGTCCCAATTAAATATAAGACATGGAATTACTGTCAAGTCTTATTTTATTTAATTATATGTATTTCGACTCTTAAATGCACAACTCTAAGTAATACAAATTAGAAATTCCTTTCTAATTTCATTATGCCTTGGCCAATGACTATTGGGTTGTCATTTATCGAATCACATAGGACATTTCTCTTCTTTTATTAGAAGCGGTAGATTCTTTATTGATCATACATCATCTCCATGTACAACTTATTATACCCAAGAATACCCTTTGATATATCCTAAGGGTCTTAAGGAATAAGTTAAAGTATAACTCATCATACACAAGATACTATGATGATCTCAAGTCTAAAGATCACTTGTACTACTATCACTACAGAAATTCCTATTGACAAGAAAGTAAAACTCCATTAGGTATTCCTCAGCGAACCACATTCAGTGAACTTATTCTCTAATAATTACCTACATACTTGCTTTAGTGTCTCCACATAAATGATCATGAGATCAATCATCCTCATCCAATGAGCAAGCAACGTATGTACCAATCTATCCAGATTTACTAATCCCCAATTTAGTAATCCAACGATTGGGAACTATTTTAGTTTTAAGCTTTCTAAGAATTTAGATCTCATTAGAATGATCATCATCATTATTCTAAAAGCATTGCTTAAAACTATGGGTTTATCACATATTATAAAACAGCATCATGTAGATAATTAAAAGCCTTTAATAAATTAATACTTTTTATTAACAAATGAATAAGATTGTTACAACATATATGCTTTATCATCAAACATGATTGGCTTGTGTGTATACTACTTTCAATCTCCCACCTGCATTAAAGCCAATCGTCATGGTGTCTCATACCTTTCTTCTCTGAGTGACGATTATCCTGCTGTTGGATAAGCTTTAGTTAATGGATATGTAATGTTGTTCTTGAGAGTCCACTATCTCTATAGTGATTTCTCATCTTTCAATGATTCTTATAATCAAATGAAAGTGCCACAACACATGTTCAGATCCAAGATGAGACTTAGGAACTATTCCTAGTTCTGTAATGAACTTTTCATCCTAACAATCAACTTGTAGCTTTATTTATAGTTATATAATTTGTCTTTATCACTAAACCAGTAACTCTTTGCTGTTTGAAACCTTTTCAGTTTCACTGCACCACCGTTCAAGGTAACGCTTTACCTTAAAGTGGATTTTCTGTTGTCTTGGTTTATCTGAAAAACTTGAGTCTGTTAATCCCTCTAGTTTTAATTCAGACCCACCATAAATATGATCATATCCTTAGTGCCGGTTAAGTACTTTAAGATGTTTTTCACTAACTCATAGTGAACTTCTCTAGAATATGACTGATCAGCATTAGGTCTCGTACATTTCATTGCATACATGATAGTTACTCATGCAATCTCTCTTTTGGAGTATTTGGGGACTATTAAGAGATATACACTCCATGGCTCATCAACATGAGACATTTCTTAGAGTTTGCTATGCTAAACGACTTTAGCATCAAATGAATATACGTTTCTTGGGTTAACTCGAGCATCCTCTTGAATCTATCTATATAGATTTATATCTCCAATAAGATACTCTTCCCAAATCATTCATGGAGGAATGTTTAGATAATTTTATCTTTACTGATTGTAGCATTAGTATGTCATTCCTTATCCGTAGTATATCAATATATAATACTAGAAATGTCACGATGCTTCCACTGACCCTTTTGTACACACTAGGTTCATTCTTGTTTTTGATAAAATCAAACTCTTTTGATTGTCTCACCAAAATGAATGTTCCATATTTGAGAAGCTTGCTTCAATCCATTTCTCTGAGTGTCTACAACTCTTACCTCATCGTATGTAACTGGATCATCATCTTCTATGATGTGTACCTCATCATCATCATCATCTATGATGAATCCATACCTCCCAGGTATCTTCGGTACTATTCCAGATTTACGATTCGGTTGTGGTACAATAGGTCTATCTACAGGTTCCTCTTATTTGACTTATAGTGCTTTGTGGTTCTTGAACTCTTCAAGATCTATTATCCTCCCACTAGCCCCTTCAATGATAAACACCTTTATCTTAGAAGGAAGCGTGTTTCGCAACAAACACCTTTTGCTAAGTAGAATTATAGAACATATACCCTAAACTTACTTTAGGATGTCCCAAATATCTACACTTATCAAATCTTGTCCCAAGCTTATCCTTTGAAACCTTTTCACATAAGCTGGACAACCTCTTATCTTAACATACTTAAGATTAGGAATACTCCCTGTCTATAACTCTTATAGAGTCTTGGGGTCTGATTTTGAGGTTACCTTTTTCATAGATATGCAGCCATTTCTAGGACGTTATCCTAGAAGGATACTAGAATGTCGGTAAAATCATTATGGACCGCATTATGTCCAACAAGGTACGATTTTTTCTTTCAGATATATCAATCAATTATTGCGTATTCGGAGGCGCCCATTGTGACAAAACCATTTGAGATGATCTAGAAACTCATTGCATAAGTATTCCTTCCTCGATCTAATCAAAGAATCTTAATACTTTTCAAATTAGTTTCATTTTTGAATTCTTTGAACCTTTCAAATAACTCATACTTGTATTTCAGCAAATACACACATTCAACTCTTTGAATGATCATCTCCTTTTCTTATACTAATTTGTTCAATATTAAAAATTATTTTTTTACGTAAGTCAAGTATATAAAATCCATTAAGTAATATTCCAGTTCTATACAAAATATTATTATTATTATAAATAGAACAACAATTGTTCTTAAATATAATACCAAAGATTTCATTGTCCAACAATAAAATGGAAATAATGTTTCTAACAAGTACTGGAATACAATAACAACTTATTGACTTAATAGATTTGCCCGTAGGGATTGCTAAACTATAAGTTCCTATGGCTAATGCAGCAACCTTTACTTCATTTACCAGACATAGGATTACTTATCCTTTATTTAGCTTTCTACTTCTGCTTGGTCCCTTCATAAATCTATATTTATGATAACCAAAGCCGGTATCCAATACCCAAGTAGAACCTTGACTTAAAGAAAAATTTATTTCAATCATGAACAAATTTGTATTTGTAATCGAAATTTCACTAAGCTTTTTTTGGTTAGCCTCTACAAGATGCTTCTCGTAGTTTCTTTCCAGTGTCTAGGCTTATTGCAGTGGAAGCAAACTCCTTTGCTATCCGTATCAGTTTTGTTCTTATTATCCTTTATTTTTGCCTTTCTATTTACCTTCTTTGAATCGTTCTTCTTTTCAGAAGATCCTTTGGCCCTACCAATAAGACTTGGTCTTTCTTGGTTGGAAAGTGACTCTCAACTATTTTTCAACATGTTAAGCAAATCAACGAAGCTGATATCTAGCTTGTTCATATGAAAAATTCACAACAATTGTGAAAGGAGTCCGAGAGTGAGTGCAAGATAAAATCTTGGCTCAACTCTCCATCCATGACAAAACCTGTTGTCCTAATTGTTCAATCAAATTGATTATGTTAAGGACTTTTGTCTTTACTATAGTGTCATCGGTCATTCTAGGTCGGAAGAACTCCTTAAATATCTAATATCTTTTAGTCCTACTTTCCTCACCATCAACTACTTGACGTGTAGGAGTATAGTAGGAGCATCCATAGTTTCATGCTGACGCTGAAGCTCGTTGCTTATGGATGCGAGCATGATGCATTTAGCCAATTGTGCATCATCTTACCACGTTCTAAAAGTAGCAATCTCTTCCTCAGAGGCATTGTCTGCAACCATTGCAGGGATAGGCGTATTAATGACATAAGATAGCTTTTCAGCCGTGAGAACTATTCTCAAATTCCTTAACCAATCCGTTAAATTCGGTCCGATTAATTTAGCATCTAATATGCTATGCAGTGATAGTAATTTTAGACATTGTAAAATTTTGTAAATGAATTTGTACTTAACAACATTTTAGCATACATTCTTTTATTAATTACCAAAATAAATTAGGTCTTGTTTTAAATTGGTATCTCCCACTATTTTCTTCAAACTATATTACCCTCACTTATATAGTTCGGCAAAATCTAATTAAAGATATGCTAGTGAGAAAAAGGATCCCATTTCAAATGTATATAGCTTTGTGGTGACACAACAAACTATATATAAATAAATAGGTAGACAACTCTTGTCAATTACATCAACTATGTAACTCCTTGTATTTTGTCTCTTAAATCATAATGGTCAAGTGTGTGCACATCCGAACTAAAATAATTTAAGTTAAGTTCAACCTAGCACTCCATATATTAAAAAAAAAATATTGTCCTTGTGGTGACACAACAAAACAATATTGTTCAATTTTTTTTATAAGCATCAAATGTGATAAAATTAACATCTCAAAGAATTAAGATAAGCCTTGTGGTGACACAATAAACTTATAATAATTAATTGATACTCTATTATTTTTATCATATTAGAAGGCGACGTTCGATATTCCAAATATCTTTGAACGCTTAGGACTTAATATAAAAAATTTGAGGGATTTGTAAGTAATTAATTTGTCTCATCTTGTTTAGCGAGCATGCACATATTTATATATATAAAATACGCGTCATATTAATTAACATGTGAAGCATGTTTTCATAATATATATATATATATATATATATATATATATATATATATATATATATATATATATATATATATATATATATATACGGTAAGGATCAAGAGTATCCACCTTAAAGAGCAACAAGGCCTTAAATAACATCCACTTATCAAAACGACGTAGTTTTGGAGGGACGCGGTGGTATTTTTGTAAATACGTGGTGGCATTGTATTTACAAAAATGTCACCGCGTCCCTCACGTATTTATAAAAATGTCATCGCGTCCCTCCAAAACTACGTCGTTTTGAGGTGGATGCTCTTGTTACTCTTTAAGGTGGATGCTCTTGATCCTTATCGTGTATATATATATATATATATATATATATATATATATATATATATATATATATAGTATAAGCATGCACATATAGAACACTATATTCTACCCGAATTGATTATGGACTTTATTCTAGTTTGGTTCACTAGAGCCACCAAGTGAACTAAAAGGTCAAACATAGCGGTGCAAGAATTAATATTTAAATATAACTATTACATTTAAACCCGGGCTCCATTACAAAAGGGTCTTGTGACAACCCAAGAATTTAAAAAAAAATTAAAATTTTTATTAATTTATTTAGGGTTCAATATTAGAACCTAGACATAAAATAACTGTATGCGTTTGATATTTTTAAGAAGGAATTTTGAGGATTTCAAAATTCTGTGAAGGATTTAGGTGAATTATTCAGGATTAAGTGACTACGTGAATATGTTCTGTGTATATGTGTACATGATGTGGTTACGGGTCAAGGGTTAACCAGATAAACGATATCTGTAACAAACCCTAAGTATATATTAAGAACGTCAATGTTCGGTTAGAAAACCCTAGCGATTAACAAGAAATCCTAGAAACCAGTTTTGAAAACCCTAATTTCGGTTCCGGGTATTCGAAACCCTAATTCAGAAGTTGGAAACCCAAAATTGGGAACTTAATGGCGTAAGTGTAAACAATTATAATATTAATTAGGGTAAAGCTTAATGAATTAGCGAACCCTAATTTCAAATTTAGGAAACCCTAATTTCTGGTTTTAGAAACCCTAATTTATAATTAGGGAAAACCTAATTGTTAATTTAATAGTTTTAATGATAATTAGGAAATATTAATCCTTATTTTCAAGTTATAATTAATTAGAAAACCTTAATCTAATTAGGAAATCTAATTTTTAAATTAGAAAATTAGTTTTCTATTAGAAACCCTAATTAGTGGTTTATAAACCCTAATGATCATTTACGATCCTAATTGCTAAATTAGCGATTTTAATTAGGAAATGTTAATCCTAATTAGCAAGATTTAAATTGTGATTAAGAAATTTTAATATAATTAGTAAATCCTAATTATAATTTATAAATATTAAATTTCTATTTTTAAAACCTAAACTTGGAAATTTTAAAAAATTAAATTTGCAAACCCTAAGGGTTTCAAACCCTAAACCCTAAAGTTTTCCAAACCCTAAACCCTAAGGGTTTGATTAAATGTCCAAAATGCCATTAAAATTAAATGAAAAATGACTAGAATGCCCTTTATGTATTCTTTAATGGGTGGAGTGTAGATCTTGCCAAGATAATGGGTTGGTGACTAAACCCTAACCTTAGCCTTAGCTATGTGTCAATTCTCAGCCATATACATTGAATCATATAACATTCATAAGATTAAAGAGAGAGAAATGACTACTTACATTCTCATTTTTTCCCAAGACCCTCTCTCTCTAGAAATTCGGGAGTTAGAGTGAGAGAGTGTTATATACTAAGCCAATATCAGCCCCTAGCTTAACAAGATCAGATAACAAAGTCAGAATTGAAAATCAAGGCTCAAAGTGGTAAGAACCCTAAAATTTAGAAATCCTCTGATCTTGTGTTAGATCTTATAATTTGTTGGTTAAAGTTGTGTATTAGGGTGTTAGTAAATGATCTGGGTTGTTTAACTCCTGAAGTTCAATAGGAGCCATTCGATATGGGATTTTAGAAATGGGCTTTGTACTGGGTTCAAGGTCAATAAAGAATTCAACTTCACGTTCTAGGGGTAGACCAGGAAGTTCTTCAGAAAATACGTCAGAAAATTCACTAACAACAGAAATATTATTCAAATCTGACGTGTTTTTGTTCAAGTCCATAACATGGGCTAAGAAAGCTTGACATCCGTTTTTCAATAAATGAATGGCTTTATGGCTTGATATGACAGCGATTGATTTTAATGGTTTGGTTGCTTGAATTCGCATAACAGGTTGGTTAGGAATATGAAAACTAACAACCTTACGAAAACAATCAATTTTGGCATGATGAGTAGTTAACCAATCAATTCCTAAAATCACATCAAAAGAAAGTATCTTTAAAGAGATAAGGTCAACAGGTAATGTGATTGTGCCAACTTGAATTAAGCAAGATTTATAAACTGTAGATGTAATGAAAGTTTCTCCTAACGGAGTCTCCACAGATAGGTCAAAGTCTAATTTCTCCGGAGTCAAGTTTTAACGTTGAGCACAAGCAGAAGAGATAAAAGAATGGGTAGAACCGGTATCTAGTAAAGTATAAACTTCGCAAGAATTCAAGATTAGCTTACCCGTGATCACTTCGTTCGGGTTTCTCGTATTTTGGCCAGTCACGACAAACGCTCTTCCAAGAACCGCTGATTTCGACTTATCCAGGACAGCTTTTGGAGTCACCATCCCCGCTAAACTTGGTTTTGCTATAGAACACTCTCGAGCTATATGACCCTCTTTTCCACAGTTATAACATACCTTGGATTGTTGTGGGCAGTTTGGGCTGATATGTCCCTCTTTCCCGCATTTGTAACAAACGACCGCTGCTCATTCTCCTCCCCTAGAAACAGTTGATGTTTGTGCTGATGTTTTCACGTTATCATTGTTGTACCTTCTCTTATTGAAATCTCCTTCCGACTCACTCCTTCTATTATCACGACCACGATTTCCACCAGAGTGGTTACCACTTTTGTCCGAATGTTTTCCTCCCTGTTGGTTTTCATTGGTCCGATGACCGTTGCCACCGGTATTACCTTGGTTGTGTTCCCTCGGTTGAATATACTCATTATCTCGCTTTAATAATTGAGCCCTATTTACAACATCTGAATATAAAGAAAATTTATGAGAGATAAGATATTGCCGAATCTCGGGTTTTAAACCTCTCAGAAACATCCTTGTCATTCGTTCCTCATTCTCGACCAAATGAGGTGCAAACCTGGATAACTCTGCAAACTTCGCCTTGTACTGGGACACCGTCATGTTATTTTGTTTCAGTCTAATAAACTCTACCTCCTTCATATGACGAATACTTTCAGGAAAGTACTTGTCATTAAACAGTTTTTGAAACGTTTCCCAGGACATGTTGAGTACGTCAGGCTGGGTACGCTTCACAGACTCTCGCCAGTAGTTTTCCTCACCGCGGAACATAAAGGTGGCGATGGAACCTTCTGTTCCTCCGTGCATCCCAAGACATCGAATATCTTGGTAATTTGCTTGACCCACGTTTCTGCCTTAATCGGATCTGACTTTTCCCAGAATTCTGGTGGTCCCAACTCTTTGAACTGCTTGGCCGTGACAAACCGCACGTTGTTATCATTTCCACCCGTATTCTGCACACGAGTCTCCCTCGTCTGATTTTGCATGAACTGTAAAAAGTTCCTAAACATTCCATCATTCATCGTTTGCTCGGTAACGTTGTTTACAGGAGGAATATTGCCTTCCTGTTGCACGTTCTCCTGGTTTGTGACTATAGGTTGTTCCACAGTCTTATATACTCAATTGTTAACGTTCTCGGCTGCCATTCTCAAATACTGCCATAAAACAAGGGTTAATTAAACAAATTAACTTATCACATAATATCCCTATATTATGACCAACAAACAAATAAGCTTAGGTAGGACACACTAGCGAAGTATTTACTCGTCTCTCCCCTCCTAGTTCTATTCCCCGATCTCCGCCAGAGACCATATCCCTAAGCTCTGATACCAACCGTGACGCCCCCAAAATAGGTATACATCACCCATTCTGAGTCGCCAAATACATGGTACAGAAACAAATACAACTTCATTAAAACACTTGTCGCGCAAAATACGACAACACAATACTGTGAGTTTAAATACAAATATTATTTTCTAAATAATATCCACACTCAAATAAGTCCTTATTACAATTATTGAAACACTAGTTTATAAAATAATGAGGACTGGTAACACCATTGACTAGAAACATCACTCCATACCCCGACTAGTTCCCACTATATTTTTGCCTCCTGAGAAAAATAGAACAAAAAGGAAAAGGGTGAGCTCAACTAGCCCAGTAAAGAATATTATGACTAAGATAATATACAACAACTTATCATTAGTCTTCAACAGGGAAAAATCTGATAAAATATAATAGACAATAGGTTTTAGATCAACAACTGCAGCGGAAACAGCAAACCATTAGAAGAGTCAAGTAGAGAATGAGTTCTACTATCTTCTAAGATTTAAAAGTTCATCATCAATATTTTATCCCTGTAACAACAATCAATAACCATCTTTAATTAAATATTCATCTTTGCACTATAGGCCAAAGATATTCATTTGTATCACCAGTCGGTCATGTTCATCTTAACACATGTTCATCTTTGCACTACGGGCTAAAGATATTCATCAGTTAATCATTCATCTTTGCACTGCAGGCCAAAGATATTCAGTAATATCATCATTTAGGACTGAGGATGATGAAAAATATTTCAAAAAAAACGAACCCAGAGAGATAGAAGGACAAATATTAGGGATTCGTATTATAGTTTATTCAAGTGCAATAATACTCCATAATAACCAGAGGAATACTACTTCCTCAAGCCAGAACTCGCATTTCTTCAGCTTGGCATATAGCTTGTTATCATGAAGCCTTTGAAGTACCAGCTTCAAATGGTGCTCATGATCTTCACGGCTTTTGGAATAGATGAGGATGTCATCAATAAAGACAACAACGAACTGAACCAAATATTCTTTGAACACACGGTTCATCATATCCATAAAAGAAGTAGGAGCATTAGTCAATCCAAAAGACATGACTAAGAATTCATAATACCCTTACCGAGTTCTGAAGGTAGTCTTTGGAATATCCTCAATTTTAATCTTCAACTGATGATATCTAGAACGAAGATTGATCTTGGAAAAGAATTGTGCTCCTTGCAACTGGTCGAACAGGTCATCAATACGAGGTAGCGGATACCTATTTTTGATGGTGACATGGTTCAACTCTCGGTAGTTAATATAAAGTCTCTTTACGAATAACATAGGAGCACTCCAAGGAGATGTACTAGGACGAATAAAATTGATGTCCAACAACTCCTATAGTTGGACCTTTAACTCCTGAAGTTCAATAGGCTCGATATGGGGTTTTAGAAATGGGCTTTGTACCAGGTTCAAGGTCAATAAAGAATTCAACTTCATGTTCTGGGGGTAGACCGGGAAGTTCTTCAGGAAATACGTCAAGAAATTCACTAACAATAGAAATATTATTCAAATCTAACGTGTTTTGGTTCAAATCCGTGACATGGGCTAAGAAAGCTTAACATCCATTTTTCAATAAACGAATAGTTTTATGGCTTGATATGATGGTGATTGACTTTAATGGTTTGGTTGTTTGAATTAGCATAATAAGTTGGTTAGGAATATGAAAAACTAATAACCTTACGAAAATAATCAATTTTAGCATGATGCGTGGTTAACCAAACAATCCCTAAAATCACAACAAATACAAGAATTTTCAACGAAATAATATCGGCAGGTAATGTGATGGTACCAACTTGAATCAAGCAAGATTTATATACAGTAGATGTAATGAAAGTTTCTCCTAACGGAGTCTCAACATATAAGTCAAGCTCTAATTTTTCCGGAGTAATGTTCAAACGTTGAGCACAAACATGAGAGTTAAAAGAATGGGTAGAACCAGTATCAAATAAGCTATAAACTTTGCAAAAGTTTATGATTAGCTTACCCGTGATCACCTCATTTGGGTTTCTCACATTTTGGACAGTCACGACACACGTCCTTCCAGGAACCACCGACTTTGACTTGTCTGGGATAGCCTTTGGAGTCACCATCCCTGTTGAACTTGGTTCGCAACTAGACAATCTCTAGCTATATGACCTTCCTTTCCAATGTTATAACACACCTTGGATTATTGTGGACAGTTTGGGCTGATGTGTCCCTCTTTCCCGCATTTGTAACAAACGACCGGTGCTCGTTCTCCTCCCCTAGAAACAGTTGATGTAAGACCCCAACTTATTATAAATGAAATTGAATTTCTCTATTTATTATTTTGAAATAGTAAGGGTTGAATTGATTAATGTGGTTAGTTATGGGTAAAATGCGCAAATATTTCAAATAAGTAAGTGGTTATAAAATATTCATATTGTCAGGAAATATTCATTTGGTCGTGGAATATTCTTACTGTCGGAGAATATTCGTACGACGGCGCAGCCTTGTGTGGCCCCATAACGGAAAGCGATTGGATGAAGAAAACGACAAGTATAAGTTGTTTATAAATAACGGCGTAGTTGTTACCGTTAATACTGTTGGAATACCCGGTAGTTAAAACACAGTAATACGCGTTGTTGCACAGTAGCACATGGTATTGCACTAATTATTGATTCTTACGTAAGAAGATACTTCTCAATAATTGTTACAGTAATTACTGTTTAATATTTTATTTTATTGATTCAATAATTGCTACGTTGATATTTTATATTATTGTTGTTTCAATAATTATCACTACACAGTATTTTTCATTATCAAATCAATAATTCATATTATTTGAATAATATTATTAGACAATATTATTGGCAATGTCTAGAAAGTTCTGTCTAACGAGAGGTTTGGTCAGCTAATTGCACGCCAGTAAGGAGAAATCTTTATTGGAAAGCCCCCTCTTTCCTGGGAACGGCCTGGTTGTCAATATTGTGATTCTGTAATATTATTTGTGAATAATTAATTATTGATTTATATGATAAGGAAAATATTCATTTTATGTGGATATAGATGAAGAAAATTTTTAATGTGACAATTGTTGAAAATTAATATTTTATCTTTTCTGATAAAATAATTCAATTAAATATATTATTATATTATAATAATATAATAATGGTGATATTTTTACAATAAATGTGGGATATATGAGTAAATGAGGAGAAAGAGTATTTTTGTTACTAAAAATATTTAAAACATGTTTTTCATGTTTGTAGACCCCAGTTCTTGACTGAAATTTGATTATAGCCTGTAAAATCGTCCATATGTGGATTTCGGTCAATTTCTGTTTGGAATTTGTAAAAACTTAAAACTACAAAGTTGTAGAGAATTGAATTTTCTATGGAATCGACATAGGATTCGAATTTTTTTGATAAAAGGACTATTTATTATGAATTATTGAAGTTTCGGAATAATTGATTTTTAAACTTTTAAATATCTTTTAAAAGAAAAACATTTTTTTCATTATTGGTGGGCCCCACATGTGTGGTAAATGAGCTAAAATCAGATTTCAAAGGTGGGCGTGAAAATTTTATAAATATATTAATATTTTATTAAATTTTATGTTTTGGTGTTCTAAGTATTTTCCTATAAATAGGGTGCTTATGTTAGAATTGAAAATCACACCAGAAACTAAAGTTTTCTCTCTCTATAATATCGAGCGTATTTTTGTAAGTATTTTGGTACTTTGAGTGTTGCTATACAGTGCAAGTTCCTTCAGCACTATATCCAGTATTCCAGTCAGAAGTACTGTTTTTTCGAGGTAAGGGATGTTATTTTTTTATAAATGATATTATTTCTTTCAATATCATTATGCCGAAATATTGTTAAGATTTTTCTTGTAAAATTCTTGTCTTTTTGTGCCGGGGTTACTATTCACGTATACGGCACTATTCACAGAAAAATTAAATTTTTGTTTTTTATCCAAGATATCTATTATGGATACTAGCTTTGATTCTATCCATGTTTTAGTCTTCATTCTTGAATTTTACTCCACTATGGTTATTTATGAAGTATTTTAGAACTTGGATTGTTTAAAGTACAAATCCTTAATATTTGTTCTTTTGTTTCACTGGATTCGTTTTCTTTAAAATATTTTTCATCATCCTCAGTCTTAAATGATGATATAACTGAATATCTTTGGCATGTAGTGCAAAGATGAATAATTTTCTGATGAATATCTTAGGCCCGTAGTATAAAGATGAACATGTGTTTAGATGAACATGACCAACTGATGATTATCTTTGGCCTGTAGTGCAAAGATGAATATTTGATTCCAGCTATATATATTGATTGATGTTACAGGGATAAAATATTGACGAAGAACTTTTAAATTCATATATAGAAGATAGTAAATTTCATTCTCTACTTAACTCTTCTAATGAATTATTATTTCCGCTGCGAATATTGATTTAAAACTGGTTGTCTATTGTATTCTATTATATTTTTTCCTGTTGAGGGCTAACGATAATTTGTTCTATATTATCTTAGTCATAATATTCTTTACTGGGCTAGTTGAGCTCACCCTTTTTCTTTTTGTTCAATTTTTCTTCTCAGGAGGCGAGAATGTAGCGCGTACTAGTTGGGGTATGGAATGATGGTTCTAGAAGTTATTTTAGAAGTCATCACTATTTTGTAAAATAGTGTATCAATAATTGTGTGAGGACTTATTTGAGTGTGGATATTGTCTAGATGACAATATTTGTATTTAAACTCACAGTTTATGTGTTGTCGTATTTTGCACGACAACTGTATTAATAAAGTTGTAGTTGTTTCTTTACCATGTATTTGGTGACTCAAAATGGGTGTTGTATACCTATTTTGGGGGAATCACAGTTGGTATCAGAGGTTAGGGATATGGTCTCTAGCGGAGATCGGGAAATAGAACTAGGAGAGGAGAGACGAGTAATCCTTCGCTAGTGTGTCATATCTAAAGCTTATTTGTTGGTTGGTCAAAATATAGGGATATTATGTGATATGTTAATTTCATTAATTAACCCTTATTTTATGGCAGTATTTGAATATGGCAACTTAGAATGTTAACAGTGGAGTAAATGAGACAGTGGAGGCACCTTTACTCACCAATGAGGAGAACGTGCAACAGGCCGACAATGTTCCTCTTGTAAACAACACCACTGAGCAGACGATGAACGACAGGATGTTTTGAAGCTTTTTGCAGTTCATGTGTATGGCCCCGAATTTTATGAAATAAAAGTATTCAATTTTTCTTATAATTACAATTCAGTAAATGGTTAAATTGATAAAAAATTAAAGTTATGGGTGAAATGTGAAATTTTTTCAAAATAAACAAGTGATTATAAAATAATCATTGTTGTCGGAGAATATTCGTTGGTCGTAGAATATTCTTTCTGTCGGGGAATATTCGTACGACGGCGCAGCTATTTGTGGGGCCCATAACGGAAAACGGTCAGATGAAGATAACGACAAAAATTGAGTTTTTATAATTAACGGCGTAGTTGTTACCGTTAACACTGTTGGAATACCCGGTGGTTAAAATACAGTAATACGCGTTATTGCACAGTAACACACGGTATTGCACAGTTTTTTTGAAATTATTGATTCTTACGTAAGAAGGCACTACTGAATAATTGTCACAGTAATTACTGTTCAATATTTTATTTTATTGACTCAATAATTGCTGCGTTGATATTTTATATTATTGTTGTTTCAGTAATTGTAGCTGCACATCATCTCCATTATCAGATCAATAATTCATATTATTTGAATAATATTATTAGATAGTATTATTGGCAATGTCTAGAAAGTTCTGTCTAAGGAGAGGTTTGGTTATCTAATTGCGCACCAATAAGGAGAAATCCTTATTGGAAAGCCCCCTCTTTCCTGGGAACGGCCTGGCTGCCAGTACTGTGATTCTGTAATATTATTTGTGAATAATTAATTATTATTTATATGATATTAATTTTATGTGGATATAGATGGAGAAATTTATTTAAAGTGACAATTGTTGAAAAATGATATTTTATCTTTTCTGATAAAATAATTTATTATTATATTTAATAATATAATAATGGTGATAGTTTTACAATAAATGTGGAATATATGAGTATATGAGGAGGAAGAGTATTTTTTTGTTGTATTAAATAATTAACACATGTTTTGTGTGTCGGTGGACCCCATTTTTTGACTAAAATTTGATTATAGCTTGTAAAATCGCTCGTTTATGGATTTCGGTCAATTTCTATTTGAAATTTGGAAAAATTTTATTCTGCAAAGTTGTAGAGAATTGAATTTCCTATAAAAAAATCGCGATATTCGAATTTTTTGATAAAGAGCTATTTTCTATGAATTATTGAAGTTTCGGAAAATAAAATAATTTTTATTAAATTATAGGGTGGGACCCATTTTGGTTGGTGTTGAAAACATGTGTTGGAATTATTGTTCAAGGCTGGTGGCTGCTGATTTTCCAAGGTGGGCATGCGTAGATGTTAAGAAAGAATTAATATTATTTTATTAATTTAGTCTCCTTTGGCGTTCTAGCATTTTTCTATAAATAGGTGCTTATGTTAGAATTGAAAATCACACCAGAAACAAGTTTTCTTTCTCTCTATATCACCAAGCATATTTTTGAGAGTATTTAGATACTTTGAGAGTTGCTATTCAGTAGAAGTTTTCTTCAGTTTTTCATCCGATATTCCAGTCAGAAATACTGCTCTTTTGAGATAAGGATTTTAAAGGTTGTTATATTTTTCAGTTCGTACTTCTTCCAACCTTCAAAAAATTCTGGAAAAATTTGAAATGATATTTTGATGAGTTTTCTTGATTGTGTCCAAAAATGATAATTTTTTGATGTATAGATTAAGAGTTATGAATTTTATGAGAAAAGACTATTTTAAAAGTAACTGCTTATAACTCCTTGTGGTTAACTACAAAATTGATGAAATTTTTATTGGAATTATATCTATATAATATCAGTGTACTTTATGAATTTCGAAATTTTTGGATAAAATTACAATTTATGATAAATGTCTAAATATTCGGCTATTTTGTCATACGAAAAATAGTAAATGAGTTTTAAAAATTATGAGAAAAATATATGTTCAATATGGGACTATATTATGCTAAATCCCAGAAAAGAAATATTTTTAGAACTGATTTGGTATTTTTCATAAAAATGGACTAGTTATGAGTAAATGAATTAAATATGTTATGTGAAGTAAGAAAATTGGAAAATATGATTTTATAGTTTAAGAATCCTATATGAGGTATATGCAAATTTTTTATGAGGGTTTTTGGTTATTGGTGATGAATTCTTATGAGTTTGGCATTTTGAGATGATTAAATGCATTATTTAGTAAAGTGTAAACAATTAAAATAAATTATTTATAAATTTAAGAAATGTTATTCTTTCAATATCATTATACCGAAATATTGGTATGAATTTTATTGTAGAATTTCTACCTTTTTGTGTCGGGATTACTATTCATGAGTTACTATTCACGAGTTACTATTCAGGAGTTACTATTCACGAGTTACTATTCACGAGTTACTATTCACGAGTTGCTTTTCACGATAAAATTGGTTTCTTTTTCTGACCAAATTATAGTTAATTATGAATATTACTCTTGAAATTAAATCTATATTTTGATCATATTATTTTTATTATCATATATAATATTTTTATAACCCTGATGTTGAAATTCTCTTTCACTTGAGTGTAAAGATGGGTAGATTGTTGGTATGATCATGACTATGTGTTCTCTTTGGCCAGTAGTGCAAAGTTGAATTGTTGACTGATATGATCATGACCATTGAATTTATAACTGAATATCTTTAGCTTAAGTGTAAAGGTGAATTGATCAACATGGTTATAATTATTGTTTATATAATTCTGAAATGATTATATATTTCTTTGAGATATTAATATATTTGACCTATAGTGCAAATATGAACTGTTGAAGAATATCTTTGGCCTGTAGTGCAAAGATGAATTATTGATGAATATCTTTGGCTTGTAGTGCAAAGATGAACTGTTGATGAATATCTTTGGCCTGTAGTGCAAAGATGAATTATTGATGAATATCTTTGGCCTGTAGTGCGAAGATGAACTGTTGTTGAATATCTTTGGCCCGTAGTGCAAAGATGGTTTGTTGATGAATATCTTTGGCCGTAGTGCGAATATGGATTTATTAGCATGATTATGAACAGGAACTGTGATTTAGTATAACCATGATCTTTGATATTTCAGGTAAAGACAGGTGATGAAAATATTCTTCGTCCTGGGTGCGAAGAAAAATTTAGAATCACAATTATGATTATGAGTTATTCATATGATTGTGGAAAGAAACTGTTGAGTGATGTTACAGGGATAAAACATTGTTGGTGGATTTTTAATATGGAGAAGATAATAGACTTTTTAGTCTATTTGACTCTTCTAATGGATTACTCGTTCCGCTGCAACTATGGTTGAAATTTTTATCATCTACCATATGTTCTAAATCTCTGATTTATTACTGATGAAGACTATTGATAATTTATTTATCTTTAGTTATGATATTCTTTACTGGGCTAGTTATGCTCACCCTTTTTGCTTCACAATTCCTTTCAGGTAATAAAAGTGTAGCTGGGTCAAGTGGGGGATAACAGGGGAATAGAATGGTGGTCTATAGCTGTTGAGGGTGAGGCGAACTCAACGTTGGAAGGGTGTTTTGTCACTATCATACAAGATGTCTAATGACCTACAACCTCGTATCATCATAAGACAGGGATGTGCTCATCCACTTGCTGAGTATATCTATGAGCACTACCTATATAATATTGGTGTTTGTTTGAAGTATAATTCACGGTTAAAGACAATGGAGATAATGATAAGTCAAGAGAAGACTCACCATTGGGAAGAATATGATAGTAATCTTCTCATTTTTTTGGGGTCTATTGGGTCAACTAAGGATAATTCTGTGGTCATATGATATCTATCATAACCTAGACGCATGGCCTCCCATGTACGAAGGTTTCCTTGAGCACTTCCCAAAGATTCTAATTTCTAAAACAGTTTTTGACTATACCTTTATGTAAGGTGTCATTGTGAGGTGCTATCCACGGTTGGGACATGAGTCGCATTTGGTATATATTTGTATCCAAACTCACAACATATATGTCGTTGTATTTTTCACGACAATTGTTGTAATAAAGTTGTAGTTATTTTCTGTACCATGTATTTGGCGACTTAGAATATGTTGGATGGAATGGACCTATTTTGGGGTTGTTACATTTGGTATCAGAGCTTAGGGATATGGTCTCTGGCGGAGATTGGGGAATATAACTAGGAGGGGAGAGATGAGTAAATCATTTGCTAGTGTGTCCTACCTAAGCTTAATTGTTGGTTGGTCATAATATATGGATATTATGTGATATGTTAATTTGCTTAATTAACCCTTGTTTTATGGCAGTATTTGAGAATGGCAGCTGAGAATGCTAACAATGGAGTGAATGAGACTGTGGGGATACCTCTAATCACTAACCATGATAATGTGATGTCAGACGAAGAAGGAATTAGAGATATTCTTGTGGTGAGTGAAGAATTGATAGTTGCACCCGAGCTAGTCGCAGAGGTAGCAGCTGAGAGTGAGGAAGAAGAAGCACCTGAGGAGAGTTTATTAGAGGTATTATATGATCAAAATGTAGAATTTCAAAATCGTATTCATAAGTTAGAAGAGCAGGCTGAAGAACGACAGGCAGTCGTGGAGCAAAAGGATGCAATAATTCAAGCTCGTGTTACCCGATATGTGATGCTTGAACAGAAGTATTCTTTGGCAGAGTATAAGATGATAAAGATGGAATCTGAGCTGAAAGAAGAAAAAACTGAACGAGTAAGAATGAGTGATGCATGGGTAAAAGCCGCACGACACGTGGATATTGTGAAAACAGATGTCCGATCTAAGAAGTCTAAAATAGATTATATGAATTTCTCTTTTTGGAAAGCAATTGGGAGAACCCAACATCGAGTTTTGAATTACCCTGTACATAGCGGTCAACCTGAATCTGATATGGATCGAAGATTGATGATTCAGATCATGAATGAGGAGTACGACGAGGCAGTTGAGGGAGGAATATGCCATATAGAAAAGTATATCCCAACGATAGTGATGACGCCAAATGCTGCTCCAGACAAGTCAAAGCCGAGTAGTTCGAGGGATGGCGTTTGTCATGACTTCCCAACAAATGAGGCAGCCAAATGAAGTTATCATGGGAGATGAGAAATGGAGAAATCATGATGATTTGAGAGATAGAATCTGAAATGAAAACAAGGTATTCTCAACTCTTCGAAATACCAGGTACGTAAATTTTGGGGACGAAATTTCATAAGGAGGGGAGATTGTAAGGCCCCGAATTTTATTAAATAAAAGTATTCAATTTTTCTTATAATTACAATTCAGTAAATGGTTAAATTGATAAAAAATTAAAGTTATGGGTGAAATGTGAAAATTTTTCAAAATAAATAAGTGGTTATAAAATAATCATTGTTGTCGGAGAATATTCGTTAGTCGTAGAATATTCTTTCTGTAGGGAATATTCGTACGACGATGCAGCTATTTGTGGGCCCCATAACGGAAAACGGTCGGATGAAGATAACGACAAAAATTGAGTTTTTATAATTAACGGGGTAGTTGTTACCGTTAACACTGTTGGAATACCCGGTGGTTAAAATACAGTAATACGCGTTATTGCACAGTAACACATGGTATTGCACAGTATTTTTGAAATTATTGATTCTTACGTAAGAAGGCACTACTGAATAATTGTCACAGTAATTACTGTTCAATATTTTATTTTATTGATTCAATAATTGTTGCGTTGATATTTTATATTATTGTTGTTTTAATAATTGTTGCTGCACATCATCTCCATTATCAGATCAATAATTCATATTATTTGAATAATATTATTAGATAACATTATTGGCAATGTCTAGAAAGTTCTGTCTAAGGAGAGGTTTAGTTATCTAATTGCGCGCCAATAAGGAGAAATCCTTATTGGAAAGCCCCCTCTTTCCTGGGAACGGCCTGGTTGCCAGTACTGTGATTCTGTAATATTATTTGTGAATAATTAATTATTAATTTATATGATATTAATTTTATGTGGATATAGATGGAGAAAAATTTTTAAAGTGATAATTGTTGAAAAATGATATTTTATCTTTTCTGATAAAATAATTTATTATTATATTTAATAATATAATAATGGTGATAGTTTTACAATAAATGTGGGATATATGAGTATATGAGGAGGAAGAGTATTTTTTTTGTTGTATTAAATGATTAACACATGTTTTGTGTGTCGGTGGACCCCATTTATTGACTGAAATTTGATTATAGCCTGTAAAATCGTCCGTTTATGGATTTCGGTCAATTTCTATTTGGAATTTGGAAAAACTTTATTCTGCAAAGTTGTAGAGAATTGAATTTCCTATAAAAAAATCGCGATATTCGAATTTTTTGATAAAGAGCTATTTTCTATGAATTATTGAAGTTTCGGAAAATAAAATAATTTTTATTAAATTATAGGGTGGGACCCATTTTGGTTGGTGTTGAAAACATGTGTTGGAATTATTGTTCAAGGCTGGTGGCTGCTGATTTTCCAAGGTGGGCATGCGTAGATGTTAAGAAAGAATTAATATTATTTTATTAATTTAGTCTCCTTTGGCGTTCTAGCATTTTTCTATAAATAGGTGCTTATGTTAGAATTGAAAATCACACCAGAAACAAGTTTTCTTTCTCTCTATATCACCAAGCATATTTTTGAGAGTATTTAGATACTTTGAGAGTTGCTATTCAGTAGAAGTTTTCTTCAGTTTTTCATCCGATATTCCAGTCAGAAATACTGCTCTTTTGAGATAAGGGATTTTAAGGGTTGTTATATTTTTCAGTTCGTACTTCTTCCAACCTTCAAAAAATTCTGGAAAAATTTGAAATGATATTTTGATGAGTTTTCTTGATTGTGTCCAAAAATGATAATTTTTTGATGTATAGATTAAGAGTTATGAATTTTATGAGAAAAGACTATTTTAAAAGTAACTGCTTATAACTCCTTGTGGTTAACTACAAAATTGATGAAATTTTTATTGGAATTATATCTATATAATATCAGTGTACTTTATGAATTTCGAAATTTTTGGATAAAATTACAATTTATGATAAATGTCTAAATATTCGGCTATTTTGTCATACGAAAAATAGTAAATGAGTTTTAAAAATTATGAGAAAAATATATGTTCAATATGGGACTATATTATGCTAAATCCCAGAAAAGAAATATTTTTAGAACTGATTTGGTATTTTTCATAAAAATGGACTAGTTATGAGTAAATGAATTAAATATGTTATGTGAAGTAAGAAAATTGGAAAATATGATTTTATAGTTTAAGAATCCTATATGAGGTATATGCAAATTTTTTATGAGGGTTTTTGGTTATTGGTGATGAATTCTTATGAGTTTGGCATTTTGAGATGATTAAATGCATTATTTAGTAAAGTGTAAACAATTAAAATAAATTATTTATAAATTTAAGAAATGTTATTCTTTCAATATCATTATACCGAAATATTGGTATGAATTTTATTGTAGAATTTCTACCTTTTTGTGTCGGATTACTATTCATGAGTTACTATTCACGAGTTACTATTCAGGAGTTACTATTCACGAGTTACTATTCACGAGTTACTATTCACGAGTTGCTTTTCACGATAAAATTGGTTTCTTTTTCTGACCAAATTATAGTTAATTATGAATATTACTCTTGAAATTAAATCTATATTTTGATCATATTATTTTTATTATCATATATAATATTTTTATAACCCTGATGTTGAAATTCTCTTTCACTTGAGTGTAAAGATGGGTAGATTGTTGGTATGATCATGACTATGTGTTCTCTTTGGCCAGTAGTGCAAAGTTGAATTGTTGACTGATATGATCATGACCATTGAATTTATAACTGAATATCTTTAGCTTAAGTGTAAAGGTGAATTGATCAACATGGTTATAATTATTGTTTATATAATTCTGAAATGATTATATATTTCTTTGAGATATTAATATATTTGACCTATAGTGCAAATATGAACTGTTGAAGAATATCTTTGGCCTGTAGTGCAAAGATGAATTATTGATGAATATCTTTGGCTTGTAGTGCAAAGATGAACTGTTGATGAATATCTTTGGCCTGTAGTGCAAAGATGAATTATTGATGAATATCTTTGGCCTGTAGTGCGAAGATGAACTGTTGTTGAATATCTTTGGCCCGTAGTGCAAAGATGGTTTGTTGATGAATATCTTTGGCCGTAGTGCGAATATGGATTTATTAGCATGATTATGAACAGGAACTGTGATTTAGTATAACCATGATCTTTGATATTTCAGGTAAAGACAGGTGATGAAAATATTCTTCGTCCTGGGTGCGAAGAAAAATTTAGAATCACAATTATGATTATGAGTTATTCATATGATTGTGGAAAGAAACTGTTGAGTGATGTTACAGGGATAAAACATTGTTGGTGGATTTTTAATATGGAGAAGATAATAGACTTTTTAGTCTATTTGACTCTTCTAATGGATTACTCGTTCCGCTGCAACTATGGTTGAAATTTTTATCATCTACCATATGTTCTAAATCTCTGATTTATTACTGATGAAGACTATTGATAATTTATTTATCTTTAGTTATGATATTCTTTACTGGGCTAGTTATGCTCACCCTTTTTGCTTCACAATTCCTTTCAGGTAATAAAAGTGTAGCTGGGTCAAGTGGGGGATAACAGGGGAATAGAATGGTGGTCTATAGCTGTTGAGGGTGAGGCGAACTCAACGTTGGAAGGGTGTTTTGTCACTATCATACAAGATGTCTAATGACCTACAACCTCGTATCATCATAAGACAGGGATGTGCTCATCCACTTGCTGAGTATATCTATGAGCACTACCTATATAATCTTGGTGTTTGTTTGAAGTATAATTCACGATTAAAGACAATGGAGATAATAATAAGTCAAGAGAAGACTCACCATTGGAAAGAATATGATAGTAATCTTCTCATTTTTTTTGGGGTCTATTGGGTCAACTAAGGATAATTCTGTGGTCATATGATATCTATCATAACCTAGACGCATGGCCTCCCATGTACGAAGGTTTCCTTGAGCACTTCCCAAAGATTCTAATTTCTAAAACAGTTTTTGACTATACCTTTATGTAAGGTGTCATTGTGAGGTACTATCCACGGTTGGGACATGAGTCGCATTTGGTATATATTTGTATCCAAACTCACAACATATATGTCGTTGTATTTTTCACGACAATTGTTGTAATAAAGTTGTAGTTATTTTCTGTACCATGTATTTGGCGACTTAGAATATGTTGGATGGAATGGACCTATTTTGGGGTTGTTACATTTGGTATCAGAGCTTAGGGATATGGTCTCTGGCGGAGATCGGGGAATATAACTAGGAGGGGAGAGATGAGTAAATCATTTGCTAGTGTATCCTACCTAAGCTTAATTATTGGTTGGTCATAATATATGGATATTATGTGATATGTTAATTTGCTTAATTAACCCTTGTTTTATGGCAGTATTTGAGAATGGCAGCTGAGAATGCTAACAATGGAGTGAATGAGACTGTAGGGATACCTCTAATCACTAACAATGATAATGTGATGTCAGACGAAGAAGGAATTAGAGATATTCTTGTGGTGAGTGAAGAATTGATAGTTGCACCCGAGCTAGTCGCAGAGGTAGCAGCTGAGAGTGAGGAAGAAGAAGCACCTGAGGAGAGTTTATTAGAGGTATTATATGATCAAAATGTAGAATTTCAAAATCGTATTCATAAGTTAGAAGAGCAGGCTGAAGAACGACAGGCAGTCGTGGAGCAAAAGGATGCAATAATTCAAGCTTGTGTTACCCGATATGTGATGCTTGAACAGAAGTATTCTTTGGCAGAGTATAAGATGATAAAGATGGAATCTGAGCTGAAAGAAGAAAAAACTGAACGAGTAAGAATGAGTGATGCATGGGTAAAAGCCGCACGACACGTGGATATTGTGGAAACAGATGTCCGATCTAAGAAGTCTAAAATAGATTATATGAATTTCTCTTTATGGAAAGCAATTGGGAGAACCCAACATCGAGTTTTGAATTACCCTGTACATAGCGGTCAACCTGAATCTGATATGGATCGAAGATTGATGATTCAGATCATGAATGAGGAGTACGGCGAGGCAGTTGAGGGAGGAATATGCCCTATAGAAAAGTATATCCCAACGGTAGTGATGACGCCAAATGCTGCTCCAGACAAGTCAAAGCCGAGTAGTTCGACGGATGGCGTTTGTCATGACTTCCCAACAAATGAGGCAACCAAATGAAGTTATCATGGGAGATGAGCAATGGAGAAATCATGATGATCTGAGAGATAGAATCTGAAATGAAAGCAAGGTATTCTCAACTCTTCGAAATACCAGGTACGTAAATTTCGGGGACGAAATTTCATAAGGAGGGGAGATTGTAAGGCCCCGAATTTTATTAAATAAAAGTATTCAATTTTTCTTATAATTACAATTCAGTAAATGGTTAAATTGATAAAAAATTAAAGTTATGGGTGAAATGTGAAAATTTTTCAAAATAAACAAGTGGTTATAAAATAATCATTGTTGTCGGAGAATATTCGTTAGTCGTAGAATATTCTTTCTGTCGGGGAATATTCGTACGACGATGCAGCTATTTGTGGGCCCCATAACGGAAAACGGTCAGATGAAGATAACGACAAAAATTGAGTTTTTATAATTAACGGGGTAGTTGTTACCGTTAACACTGTTGGAATACCCGGTGGTTAAAATACAGTAATACGCGTTATTACACAGTAACACACGGTATTGCACAGTATTTTTGAAATTTTTGATTCTTACGTAAGAAGGCACTACTGAATAATTGTCACAGTAATTACTGTTCAATATTTTATTTTATTGATTCAATAATTGTTGCGTTGATATTTTATATTATTGTTGTTTCAATAATTGTTGTTGCACATCATCTCCATTATCAGATCAATAATTCATATTATTTGAATAATATTATTAGATAGCATTATTGGCAATGTCTAGAAAGTTCTGTCTAAGGAGAGGTTTGGTTATTTAATTGCGCGCCAATAAGGAGAAATCCTTATTGGAAAGCCCCCTCTTTCCTGGGAATGGCCTGGTTGCCAGTACTGTGATTCTGTAATATTATTTGTGAATAATTAATTATTAATTTATATGATATTAATTTTATGTGGATATAGATGGAGAAAATTTTTAAAGTGACCATTGTTGAAAATCGATATTTTATCTTTTCTGATAAAATAATTTATTATTATATTTAATAATATAATAATGGTGATAGTTTTATAATAAATGTGGGATATATGAGTATATGAGGAGGAAGAGTATTTTTTTTATTGTATTAAATGATTAACACATGTTTTGTGTGTCGGTGGACCCCATTTCTTGACTGAAATTTGATTATAGCCTGTAAAATCGCCCGTTTATGGATTTCGGTCAATTTCTATTTAGAATTTGGAAAAACTTTATTCTGCAAAGTTGTAGAGAATTGAATTTTCTATAAAAAAATTACGAGATTCGAATTTTCTGATAAAGGGCTATTTTCTATGAATTATTGAAGTTTCGGAAAATAAAATAATTTTTATTAAATTATAGGGTGGAACCCATTTTGGTTGGTGTTGAAAACATGTGTTGGAATTGTTGTTCAAGGCTGGTGGCTGCTGATTTTCCAAGGTGGGCATGCGTAGATGTTAAGAAAGAATTAATATTATTTTATTAATTTAGTCTTCTTTGGCGTTCTAGCATTTTCCTATAAATAGGTGTTTATGTTAGAATTGAAAATCACACCAGAAACAAGTTTTCTTTCTCTCTATATCACCAAGCATATTTTTGAGAGTATTTAGATACTTTGAGAGTTGCTATTCAGTAGAAGTTTTCTTCGGTTTTTCATCCGATATTCCAGTCAGAAATACTGCTCTTTTGAGGTAAGGAATTTTAAGGGTTGTTATGTTTTTCAGTTCGTACTTCTTCCAACCTTCAGAAATTTTTGGAAAAATTTGAAATGATATTTTGATGAGTTTTCTTGATTGTGTCCAAAAATGGTGATTTTTGGATGTATAGATTAAGAGTTATGAATTTTATGAGAAAAGACTATTTTAAAAGTAAATGCTTATAACTCCTTGTGGTTAACTCCAAAATTGATGAAATTTTTATTGGAAGTATATCTATATAATATCAGTGTACTCTGTGAATTTTGGAATTTTTGGATAAAATTATAATTTATGATAAATGTCTAAATATTCGGCTGTTTTGGTCATACGAAAAATAGTAAATGAGTTTTAAAAATTATGAGAAAAATATATGTTCAATATGGGACTATATAAATGGACTAGTATTGTGATTCTGTAATATTATTTGTGAATAATTAATTATTAATTTATATGATAAGGAAAATATTCATTTTATGTGGATATAGATGGAGAAAATTTTTAATGTGACAATTGTTGAAAAATGATATTTTATCTTTTCTGATAAAATAATTCAATTAAATATATTATTATATTATAATAATATAATAATTGTGATATTTTTACAATAAATGTGGGATATATGAGTAAATGAGAAGGAAGAGTATTTTTATTACTAAAAATATTTAAAACATGTTTTTCATGTTTGTGGACCCCAGTTCTTGACTGAAATTTGATTATAACTTAAAAAATTGTCCGTATATGAATTTCGGTCAATTTTTATTTGGAATTTGGAAAAATTTAAAACTACAAAGTTGTAGAGAATTGAATTTCCTATGAAATAGACATAAGATATGAATTTTTCTAATAAAAAGGTTATTTATTATGAATTATTGAAGTTCCGGAATAATTAATTTTTAAAGTTTTAAATATTTTTTAAAAGAAAAACATTTTTTTCATTATTGGTGGGCCCCACATGTGTGGTAAATGAGCTATAATCAAATTTCTAAGGTGGGCTTGAAAATTTTATAAATATATTAATATTTTATTAAATTTTCTGCTTCGGTGTTCAAGTATTTTCTTATAAATATGGTGCTTAGGTTAGAATTGAAAATCACACCAGAAACTAAAATTTTCTCTCTATAATATCAAGCGTATTTTTGTGAGTATTTTGGTACTTTGTGTGTTGTTATACGGTGCCAGTTCCTTCAGCACTATATCCAATATTTCAGTCAGAAGTACTGTCTTTTCGAGGTAAGGGATGTTATTTTTTTGATAAATGATATTATTTCTTTTAATATCATTATGCCGGGATATTGGTAAGATTTTTCTTGTGAGATTCTTATTTTTTAGTGTCGGGGTTACTATTCACGTATACGACACTATTCACGAATACGACACTATTCACCGAAAAATTAAATTTTTATTTTTTGTCCAAGATATCTATTATGGATACTAGCTTTGATTGTATCCATATTTTGATCTTCATTCTTGAATTTTACTCCTCTATGGTTATTTATGAAGTATTTTTGAACTTGGATTGTTTAAAGTACGAATCCTTAATATTTATTCTTTTGTTTCACGGATTCGTTTTTTTTAAAATATTTTTCATCATTCTCAGTCCTAAATGATGATATAACTGAATATATTTGGCATTTAGTGCAAAGATGAATGATGTTATGATGAATATCTTTGGTCCGTAGTGCAAAGATGAACATGTGTTTAGATGAACATGACCAACTGATGAATATCTTTGGCCTATAGTGCAAAGATGAATATTTGATTCCCGCTATATATATTGATTTATGTTACAGGGATAAAATATTGATAAAGAACTTTTAAATTCATATATAGAAGATATTAGATTTTATTCTCTACTTAACTCTTCTAATGAATTATTATTTCTGCTGCGAATATTAATTTAAAACTGGTTGTCTATTGTATTATATTATATTTTTCCCTATTGAGGACTAACGATAATTTATTCTATATTATCTTAGTCGTAATGTTCTTTACTGGGCTAGTTGAGCTCACCCTTTTCCTTTTTGTTCCATTTTTCTTCTCAGGAGGCAAGAATGTAGCGAGTACTAGTCGGGGTATGGAATGATGGTTCTAGAAGTTGTTTTAGTAGTCCTCGCTATTTTATAAAATAGTGTATCACTAATTGTGTGAGGACATATTTGAGTGTGGATATTGTCTAGATGACAGTATTTGTATTTAAACTCAAAGTTTATGCGTTATCGTATTTTGCTCGACAATTGTATTAATAAAGTTGTAGTTGTTTCTGTACTATGTATTTGGCGACTCAGAATGGGTGTTGTATACCTATTTTGGGGGCGTCACAGTTGATGTTTGTGTTAACATCTTCTTTTCTTGAAATATCCTCCTGACTCGCTCCTTCTATTATCACGGCCATGATTACCACCAGAATGATTACCTCTTTTGTCCGAATGTTTTCCTCCCTGCTGATTTTCATTGCTCCGATGGCTGCTGTAAAATCCCAAATTATTAATAAATGAAATTTAATTTCCTCTATTTATTATTTTAAAATAGTAAGGGTTGATTTGATTAATGTGGTTAGTTATGGGTAAAATGCGCAAATATTTTAAATAAGCAAATGGTTATAAAATATTCATGTTTATCGGAGAATATTCGTTTGGTCGTGGAATATTCTTGCTGTCGGGGAATATTCGTACGACGGTGCAGTCTTTTGTGGGCCCCATAACAGAAAATGATTGGATGAAGAAAACGACAAGTATAAGTTGTTTATAAATAACGGCGTAGTTGTTACCGTTAATACTGTTGGAATACCCGGTGGTTAAAACACAGTAATACGCGTTGTTGCACAGTAGCACACGGTATTGTACCAATTATTGATTCTTACGTAAGAAGACACTACTCAATAATTGTTACAGTAATTACTGTTCAATATTTTATTTTATTGATTCAATAATTGCTACGTTGATATTTTATATTACTGTTGTTTCAATAACTGTCACTACACAATATTTTTTATTATCGGAGCAATAATTCATATTATTTGAATAATATTATTAGATAACATTATTGGCAATGTCTAGAAAGTTCTGTATAAGGAGAGGTTTGGTCACCTAATTGCGCGTCAGTAAAGAGAAATCCTTATTGAAAAGCCCCCTCTTTCCTAGGAACTGCCTGGTTGTCAGTATTGTGATTCTGTAATATTATTTGTGAATAATTAATTGTTGATTTATATGATGTGGAAAATATTCATTTTATGTGGATATAGATGGAGAAAATTTTTTAAAGTGACCATTGTTGAAAATCGATATTTTATCTTTTCTGATAAAATAATATTTTATTATATTATTATAATATAATAATGATGATATTTTTGCAATGAATGTGGGATATATGAGTATATGAGGAGGAAGAGTATTTTTGTTGTAAAAGTTACTTAAAACATGTTAAACATGTCTGTGGGCCCATTTCTTGACTGAAATTTGATTATAGCTTGTAGAATCGCCCGTTTGTGGATTTCGGTCAATTTCTATTTGGAAATTTTTTTTTTTGCAAAGTTGTAGATAATGGAATTTCCTATAAAAAGGCATGTGGTTTGAATTTTTCTAATAAAGGGCTATTTATTATGAATTATTGAAGTTCCAAAGTTCTGGAATAATTAATTTTTTTAAGTTTAAAATATTTTAATTCACAAAAACGTTTTTTGTGATATAAGCTACTTGAATGGCTAATCTTTGACTAAAAAAGTGGGCGTAGGAAATTAATATATATATATATATATATATATATATATATATATATATATATATATATATATATATATTATTAAATTTTCTGCTTTGGTATTCTAAGTAATTTCCTATAAATAGGGTGCTTATGTTAGAATTGAAAATCACACCAGAAATTGAAGTTTTCTCTCTCTTTCTCTCTCGATATATTGAGCGTATTCTTGTGAGTATTTTAATACTTTGAGTGTTGCTATACGGTGCAAGTTCAAGTCATAGCCTATATCCGGTGTTTCAACTAGAAGTACTGTCTTTACAAGGTAAGGGATGTTATTTTCTTCTTAAATGATATTAATTTCTTCAATATCATTATGCCGAAATACTGGTTTGAACTTTTTATCAAATTTAGAACTTTTTGTGTCGGAGTTACTATTCACGTATATGACACTATTCACGTATACGGCACTATTTACCGAAAAATAAATTTTTTTTCTTTTTGTCCAAAATATCTATTATGGATACTAGCTTTGATTGTATCCATATTTTTATCATTCTTGAATTTTACTCCACTATGATTATTTATGAGGTATTTTTGGACATGGAATAGCTGAAATACGAATCCTTAATATTTATTATTTTGTTTCACTGGATTCGTTTTTTTTAAATATTTTTTTCATCATCCTCAGTCCTAAATGATGATATAACTGAATATCTTTGGCCTGTAGTGCAAAGATTAATGATTTTATAATGAATATCTTTGGCCGTAGTGCAAAGATGAACATGTGTTGAGATGAACATGACCAACTGATGAATATCTTTGGCCTGTAGTGCAAATATGAATATTTGAATCAAGATGTATATTGATTGATGTTACAAGGATAAAATATTGATGATGGACTTTTAAAATCATTGAAGATAGTAGATTTCATTCTGTATTTAACTCTTCTAATGAATTATTATTTCCGCTGCAAATATTGATTTAAAATTTGTTATCTATTGTATTCTATTAAATTTTTCCCTGTTAAGGACTAACGATAATTTGTTCTATATTATCTTAGTCATAATGTTCTTTACTGGGCTAGTTGAGCTCACCCTTTTCCTTTTTGTTCTATTTTTCTTCTCAGGAGGCGAGAATGTAGCGAGTACTAGTCGGGGTGTGGAATGATGGTTCTAGAAGTTGTTCTAGTAGTCCTCACTATTTTGTGAAATAGTTTATTAATAGTTGTAATGAGGACTTATTCGAGTGTGGATATTTTCTAGATGACAATATTTGTATTTAAACTCACAGTTTTTATGTTGTATTAATAAAGTTGTAGTTATTTCTGTACCATGTATTTTGACGACTCAGAATGGTTGTTGTATACCTATTTTGGGGGTGTCACAGTTGGTATCAGATCTTAGGTATATGATCTCTAGCGGAGATCGGGGAATAGAACTAGGAGGGGAGCGACGAGTAAATCCTTCTCTAGTGTGTCCTACCTAAGCTTATTTGTTGGTCGGTCATAATATAGGGATATTATGTGATATGTTAATTTGTTAAATTAACCCTTGTTTTATGGCAGTATTTGAGAATGTCGATTGAGAATGTTAACAGTGGAGTAAATGAGACCGTGGAGACACCTTTGCTCACCAACCAGGAGAACGTGAAACAGGCTGGCAATGTTCCTTCTGTAAACAACACTGAACAAACGATGAACGATGAGATGTTTAGAAGCTTTTTGTGGTTCATGCAAAACCAAACGAGGGAGACTCCTGTTCAAAATACAGGTAGGAACAATGGCAACGCACAGCAGGTCATAGCCAAGCAGTTCAAAGAGTTGGGACCACCAGAATTCTGGGGAAAGCCGGATCCGATTAATGTAGAGACGTGGGTCAAACAAATTACCAAGATATTCGATGTCTTGGGATGCACAGAGGAACAGAAAGTTCCATTCGCCACCTTTATGTTCCGTAATGAGGCAGATTACTGGTGAGAATCTGTAAAACGTACCCATCCAGCCGCACTTAGCATGTCTTGGGAAACGTTACAGAAACTGTTCAATGACAAGTACTTTCCTGAAAGTATTCGTCATATGAAGGAGGTAGAGTTTATTAGACTGGAGCAGAATAACATGACGGTGTCCCAGTACGAGGCGAAGTTTGTAGGGCTATCCAGGTTTGCACCTCATTTGATGGAGAATGAGGAACGTATGACACGGATGTTTCTGAGAGGTTTGAAACCCGACATACGTCAATATCTCATTTCACATAATTTTTTTCTCTATTCAGATGTTGTCAACAGGGCTCAATTATTAGAGCGAGATAACGAGTACGTTCAACCGAGGGACCATAACCAGGATCATACCGGTGACAGCAGTCATCAGAACAACGATAACCAGCGGAGAAAGAAAAATACGGACAAGAGCGGCAACCACTCTGGTGGTAATCATGGCCATGCGAATAGAAGAAGCGAGTCGGGAGGAGATTTTAAAAAGAGGAGATTCAACAATGACACTATGAAGATGTCAGCACCAACAGCAACTGGTTTTAAGGGAGGAGAACGACCACCGGTCGTATGCAATAAATGTGGAAAAGAGGAACATATCAGCCCAAACTGTCCACAACAGTTCAAAGTATGCTATAATTATGGAAAGGAAGGACATATCGCTCGAGATTGTACTGTAGCGAAACCAAGTCCAGTGGGGATGGTGACTCAAAAGGCTGTCCCAGAAAAGTCAAAGTCAACAGTTCCTGGACGATCGTTTATCGTGAATGGTCAACATGCGAGGAACCCAAACGAGGTGATCACGGGTAAGCTAATCATAAATTCATGCGAAGTTTATACCTTACTAGATACCGGTGCTACCCATTCATTTATTTTTCCTACTTGTGCTCAACGTTTAAACTTGACTCCGGAGAAATTAGACTTTAATTTATCTGTGTAGACTCCCTTAGGAGAAACTTTCATCACATCCACTGTTTATAAATCTTGTTTGATCTAAGTTGGCACCATCACATTACCTGTTGACCTTATCTCTTTAAACATACTTGCTTTTGATGTGATTTTAGGGATTAATTGGTTAACTACTCATCATGCCAAAATTGATTATTTTCATAAGGTTGTTAGTTTAAATATTCCTAACCAACCTGTTGTGCGAATTAAAGTAACTAAGCCATTAAAATCAATCACAGTTATATCAAGCCATAAAGCCATTCGTTTATTAAAAAATGGATGTCAAGCTTTCTTAGCCCATGTTATGGATTTGAATAAAGACACGTTACATTTGAATAATATTCCTGTTGTTATTGACTTTCCTGACGTATTTCCTGAAGAACTTTCCGGTCTACCCCCGGAACGTGAAGTTTAATTCTTTATTAATCTTGAACCTGGTACAAAGCCCATTTCTAAAACCCCATATCGAATGGCTCCTATTGAACTTCAGGAGTTAAAGGTCCAATTACAGGAGTTGTTGGACATCGGTTTCATTCGTCCTAGTACATCTCATTGGGGTGCTCCTGTTTTATTCGTAAAGAAGAAAGACGGGAGTATGCGACTTTGTATCGACTACCGAGAATTAAACCATGTCACTATCAAGAATAAGTATCCGCTACCTCGTATTGATGACCTGTTTGACCAGTTACAAGGAGCACAATTCTTTTCAAAAATTGATCTTCGTTCTGGATATCATCAGCTGAAGATTAGAACTGAGGATATACCAAAGACAACCTTTAGAACTCGGTACGGGCATTATGAATTCTTAGTCATGTCTTTTGGATTGACTAATGCTCCTACGGATTTCATGGATATGATGAACCGAGTATTCAAGGAATATTTGGAGCAGTTCGTTGTTATTTTTATTGATGACATCCTCATATATTCCAAAAGCCGTGAAGATCATGAGCACCATTTGAAGCTGGTACTCCAAAGGCTACGTGAAAACAAGCTATATGCTAAGTTGAAGAAATGCGAGTTCTGGCTTGAGGAAGTAGCATTCCTAGGGCATGTGGTGTTAAAACATGGAGTATCTGTTGACCCGGCGAAGATTGAAGCAATACAAAGTTGGGAGCAACTGAGGTCGGTGACCGAAGTACGTAGCTTTCTGGGCTTAGCTGGTTATTATTGGAGATTCGTGGAAGGATTTTCTCGAATCGCTACTCCATTAACTCAGCTGACTCGGAAAGAAAGCAAATTCGTATGGAGCGAGAAATGCGAGAAGAGTTTCCAAGAGCTTAAGAGGAGACTCATTTTGGCACCTATTTTGACCATACCATCTGGTTTGGATGAATTTGTTATCTACAGCGATGCTTCAGGCAAAGGGCTAGGATGTGTTCTCATGCAACGTAGGAAAGTTATAGCCTATGCCTCACAACAACTTAAAGAATATGAGAAGAATTATCCTACTCATGATCTAGAGTTGGCAGCAGTTGTTTTCGCGCTAAAGATCTGGAGGCACTATCTATATGGGGAGAAAGTGGAGATATATTCAGACCATAAAAGCCTCAAATATTTCTTCACTCAAAAAGAACTCAACATAAGGCAATGACGTTGGCTCGAGCTGTTGAAAGACTACGACCATACCATTCAATACCATCCTGGAAAAACGAACGTGGTAGCCGACGCATTGAGTAGAAGATCATACGCGGGAGCAAGTGCGATGTTGTTAACACAAAGGCCCATTTGGTGTGATTTACAAAAGATGAAGATAGAATTCAAGACTCCGAGGACCTATGCAATGATGTCAAGTATACGTATAGAACTAACTTTAATCGAAAAAGTTAAAGTTGCTCAAGCTACAGACCCGGAGCTGGTGCGTATGAAGAAGAAAGTGCAAGAAGGTGTTGTTCTAGAAGCAAGAATCGATGAAGAAGGAATACTTTGAGTCCACTCCAGACTTTATGTTCCTAATGATTCTGATTTGAAGTACAAGATCATGATGGAGGCACACAATACACCATTTGCAATCCATCCTGGAAGTACCAAAATGTATCGTGATCTTCGACATACATTTTGGTGGAACAATATAAAGAGAGAGATTGCAAAGTTTATCTCGATGTGTTTAACTTGTCAACTTGTAAAGGCGGAGCATCAAGTGCCTAAGGGTCCATTGCAATCACTTGAGATTCTAAAATGGAAGTGGAAACATATTACCATGGATTTCGTTACGGGTCTTCCCACGGTTTCTCAAGGCATAAATGTTATTTGGGTTATTGTTGATAGATTAACCAAGTCTGCTCATTTCTTGCCAATACGAGAGACTTATTCCCTTGAACGTCTTGTTCATATGTATGTAAATGAGATTGTGAGATTGCATGGCATGCCAGTATCCATAGTTTCGGATTGTGACCCAAGATTCACTTCAAGATTTTGGGTTAGCTTGCAAAAAGCTATGGGCACGGATTTACGATTTAGTTCGGCATACCATCCTCAAACGGACGGACAATCAGAGAGGACTATTCAAACTTTTGAAGATCTATTAAGACTTTGTGTCCTAGATTTCAAAGGAAGTGGGGATAAGTACCTACCATTGGTGGAATTCTCCTACAACAACAGTTATCAGGCAAGTATAGGTGTGGCTCCATTTGAAGCATTGTATGGATGAAAGTGTTGCTCTCCAGTATATTGGGATGAGGTGGGAGAAGCTACGTTGTTGGGACCAGAGTTGGTACGAATGTCTACAGAGAATATCCAAATGTTTCGATAACGTATACAAACGGCACAGGATCGACAAAAGAGTTATGCAGATCTTCATCGAAAGGACGTGAAATTTGACATTGGGGATCATGTATTGTTACGTGTGGCTCCATGGAAGGGAGTTACAAGATTTGGAAAGAGAGAAAAGCTCAATTCACGATTTATTGGTCCATTTCAGATTCTTGACCGAGTAGGAAATGTGGCCTATAGACTCGCGTTACCTCCAAGTATGTCTCGTGTTCATAATGTTTTTCATATATCTGTGCTACGTAAATATGTGAAAGACCCAAACCACATTATTGAGTTAGAACCGGATGAAATAGCCAAAGACTTAACGTACAAAGAGATACCTGTCAAGATCTTGGATAGGAAGGAACATGTCCTACGCACGAAGGTCACACCACAAGTTAAAGTTTTTGTGGAGAAACCATGCTATTGAGGAAATGACCTGGGAGTTGGAAACAGAAATGAAATCGAGGTATCCTCATCTTTTTGAAACACTAGGTACGTACGTCAATTTCAAGGACGAAATTTCATAAGGAGGGGAGGTTGTAAGACCCTAAATTATTAATAAATAAAATTTAATTTCCTTTATTTATTATTTTGAAATAGTAAGGGTTAATTTGATTAATATGGTTAGTTATGGGTAAAATGCGCAAATATTTTAAATAAGCAAGTGGTTATAAAATATTCATATTTATCGGAGAATATTCGTTTGGTCGTGGAATATTCTTGCTGTCGGGGAATATTCGTACGACGGCGCAGTCTTTTGTGGGCCCCATAACGAAAAGCGATTGGATGAAGAAAACGATAAGTATAAGTTGTTTATAAATAACGGCGTAGTTGTTGCCGTTAATACTGTTGAAATACACGGTAGTTAAAACACAGTAATACGCGTTGTTGCACAGTAGCACACGGTATTGCACCAATTATTGATTCTTACGTAAGAAGACACTACTCAATAATTATTACAGTAATTACTATTCAATATTTTATTTTATTGATTCAATAATTGCTACGTTGATATTTTATATTACTGTTGTTTCAATAGTTGTCACTACATAGTATTTTTTATTATCGGAACAATAATTCATATTATCTGAATAATATTATTAGATAATATTATTGGCAATGTCTAGAAAGTTCTGTCTAAGGAGAGGTTTGGTCACCTAATTGCGCGCCAGTAAGGAGAAATCCTTATTGGAAAGCCCCCTCTTTCTTGGGAACTGCCTGATTATCAGTATTGTGATTCTGTAATATTATTTGTGAATAATTAATTATTGACTTATATGATGAGAAAAATATTCATTTTATGTGGATATAGATGGAGAAAATTTTTAAAGTGACCATTGTTGAAAATCGATATTTTATCTTTTCTGATAAAATAATATTTTATTATATTATTATAATATAATAATGATGATATTTTTACAATGAATGTGGGATATACGGGTATATGAAGAGGAAGAGTATTTTTGTTACAAAAGTTACTTAAAACATGTTAAACATGTCTGTGGGCCCATTTCTTGACTGAAATTTGATTATAGCTCGTAGAATCGCCCGTTTGTGGATTTCGGTCAATTTCTGTTTGGAATTTGGAAAAACTTTCTTCTACAAAGATGTAGATAATGGAATTTTCTATATAAAAAACATGTGGTTTGAATATTTCTGATAAAAAAGCTATTTATTATGAATTATTGAAGTTCCGAAGTTTCGGAATAATTAATTTTTTTAAGTTTAAAATATTTTAATTCACAAAAACGTTTTTTGTGATATAAGCTACTTGAATGGCTGATCTTTGACTAAAAAAGTGGGCGTAGGAAATTAATATATATATATATATATATATATATATATATATATATATTATATTTTATTAAATTTTCTACTTTGGTGTTCTAAGCAATTTCTTATAAATAGGGTGCTTAGGTTAGAATTGAAAATCACACCAGAAACTGAAGTTTTCTCTCTCTTTCTCTCTCGATATATTGAGCGTATTCTTGTGAGTATTTTAATACTTTGAGTGTTGCTATACGGTGCAAGTTTAAGTCATAGTCTATATCCGGTGTTTCAACTAGATGTACTGTCTTTACAAGGTAAAGAATGTTATTTTCTTCTTAAATGATATTATTTTCTTCAATATCATTATGCCGAAATACTGGTTTGAACTTTTTATCAAATTTAGAACTTTTTGTGTTGGGGTTACTATTCACGTATACGGCACTATTCACGAATACGGCACTATTCACCGAAAAATAAAATTTTCTTCTGTTTGTCTAAAATATCTATTATGGATAATAGCTTTGATTGTATCCATATTTTGATCATTCTTGAATTTTACTCCACTATGATTATTTATGAGGTATTTTTGGACATGGAATAGCTGAAATACGAATCCTTAATATTTATTCTTTTGTTTCACTGGATTCGTTTTCTTTAAAATATTTTTGTCATCATCCTCAGTCCTAAATGATGATATAACTGAATATCTTTGGCCTGTAGTGCAAAGATTAATGATTTTATGATGAATATATTTGGTCGTAGTGCAAAGATAAACAGGTGTTGAGATGAACATGACCAACTGATGAATATCTTTGGCCTGTAGTGCAAAGATGAATATTTGAATCAAGATGTATATTGATTGATGTTACAGAGATAAAATATTGATGATGGACTTTTAAAATCATTGAAGATAGTAGATTTCATTATCTACTTAACTCTTCTAATGAATTATTGTTTCCGCTGCGAATATTTATTTAAAATTTCTTGTCTATTGTATTCTATTAAATTTTTTCCTGTTGAGGACTAACGATAATTTGTTCTATATTATCTTAGTCATAATGTTCTTTACTGGGCTAGTTGAGCTCACCCTTTTCCTTTTTGTTCTATTTTTCTTCTCAGGAGGCGAGAATGTAGCGAGTACTAGTCGGGGTGTGGAATGATGGTTCTAGAAGTTGTTATAGTAGTCCTCACTATTTTGTGAAATAGTGTATTAATAATTGTAATGAGGACTTATTCGAGTGTGGATATTATTTAGATGACAATATTTATATTTAAACTCAAAGTTTTTATGTTGTATTAATAAAGTTGTAGTTGTTTCTGTACCATGTATTTTGACGACTCAGAATGGGTGTTGTATACCTATTTTGGGGGTGTCACAACTGCAGCCACCGGTATGACTCTAGTTGTGGTCCCTCGGTTGGACATACTCATTATCTCACTCTAATAATTGAGTCATGTTTACAACATCTGAATATACAAAAAAATTATGAGATATAAGATATTTCCGAATCTCGGGCTTTAGACCTCTCAGAAATAACCTCTTCATTCGTTCCTCATTTTCTACTAAATGAGGTGCAAACTTGGATAACTCTGTGAACTTTTCTTCGTACTGGGACACAGTCATGTTATTTTGTTCTAGTCTGATAAACTCTACCTACTTCATATGACGAATACTTTCAGGAAAATACTTGTCATTAAACAGTTTCTAAAACATTTCCCAAGACATATTGAGTGCGGCAGACTGGGTACGCTTCACATATTCCCACTAGTAATCTGCCTCACCGCGGAACATAAAGGTGGCGAATGGAACCTTCTGTTCCTCCGTGCATCCTAAGACATCAAATATCTTGGTAATTTGCTTGACCCACGTTTCCGCCTTGATCGGATCCGGCTTTTTTGCAAATTCTGGTGGTCCCAACTCTTTAAACTGCTTGGCTGTGACAAGCCAAGCATTACTATCATTTCCACCCGTATTTTGCACACGAGTCTCCCTCGTCTGATTTTTCATGAACTGCAAAAAGCCTCTAAACATCCCATCATTCATAATTTGTTCGGTAGTATTGTTTACAAGAGGAATATTGTCTTCCTGTTACACATTTCCCTGGGTGGTGATTAAAGGTGTCACCACGGTCTTATTCACTCCATTGTTAATATTTCCAGCTGTCATTCTTAAATACTGCCACAAAACAAGGGTTAATTGACATTTCACATATTATCTCTATACTCTAACCGACCAAATAAATACCAAATAAACTTAGTCAGGTCATACTAGCGAAGAAATTCCTCGTTTCTCCCCTCCTAGTTCTTGTCTCACATCTCAGTCAGGGATCATATCCCTAAGCTTTGATACCAACTGTGACACCCCCAAATAGGTATACATCACCCATTCTGAGTTGCCAAACACATGGTACAGAAACAAATACAACTTTAGTAATACAATTGTCGTACAAAATACGACAACACATATACTGTGAGTTTGAATACAAATATTGTCTAATAGACAATATACAAACTCAAAAGGATTCCTCATTACAATTATTGATACACTATTTTACAAAATAGTGAGGACTACTAAGACAACTATCTTGAATCATCACTCCATACTCTAGTTAGTTCCTGTTAAATTCTCTTCTCCTGAGAAGAAAAATGGAACAAAAAAGAAAAGGGTGAGCTCAACTAGCCCAGTAAAGAATATTCTGACTAAGATAATATACAACAAATCATCATTAGTCTTCAACAAGAAAAAATCTGATAAAATATAATAGACAACAAGTTTTAGATCAACAACTGCAGTAGAAATAACAATCAATTAGAAGAGTCAAGTAGAGAAAGAATTCTACTATCTTTTAAGATTTAAAAGCCCATCATCAATATTTTATCCCTGTAACATCAATCAATATACATCTTGAATCAAATATTCATCTTTGCACTACAGGCCAAAGATATTCATTTGTATCACTAGTTGGTCATGTTCATCTCAACACCTGTTCATATTTGCACTACGGGCCAAAGATATTTATAAGTTAATCATTCATATTTGCACTACAGGCCAAAGATATTCAGTAATATCATCATTTAGGACTGAGGATGATAAAAAATATCTTAAAAAAAACGAATCTAGTAAGATAAAAGATCAAAGATTAGAGATTCGTACTTTAGTTTATCCAAGTTTAAAAATACCTTATAATAATCAATTGTGGAGCAAAATTCAAGAATAAAGATCAAAACATGGATACAATCAAAGATAGTAACCATAATAGACAACTTGGATAAAGAAAAGAAAATTTTATTTTTTCTGTGAATAGTGTCGTATTTGTGAATAGTGTTGTATACGTGAATAGTGCCATACGTGAATAGTGTCGTATACGTGAATAGTAACCCCGACACAAAAAGGTAGAAATTTCACAATAAAATTCATACTAATATTTCGGTATAATGATATTGAAAGAATAACATCATTATGAAGAAAATAACATCCCTTACCTCAAAATAACAGTATTTTTGATCGGAATATCGGATGTAAAGTCGAAGAAAACTTGCACTGAATAGCAACTCTCAGAGTATGTAAATACTCACAAAATACACTCGATAATATAGAGAGAGAAAGAGAAAACTTATTTCTGGTGTGATTTTCAATTCTAACTAACTAAACACCCTATTTATAGGAAAATGCTTAGAACGTCATAGCAGACTAATATGCTACCTGATGGCTTTACTTGCTACTATTCAAGCCCACCACTTTTGAAAATAAATTTTAGCACATTTTATTTCTCACTAACCAAAAGTAGGGCCCACCATATTTTTAATAAAAACATTTATTTCTGAAACTTCAATAATTCATAAGAAATAGCCCTTTTATCAGAAAAAATATGAATTTTATGTCCATTCCATAGGAAATTAAATTCTCTACAACTTTGTAGAAGAAAGTTTTTCTAAATTCAAATCAGAAAATATCCAAAATCCACATACGGACGATTTTTAATACCTCCATTCTGACAAAATACTGATAAAACACCTCGTCAATAATTCCTTCATTTATAACCACAATAAATATATCCATCATTTATATCTACATAAAATAAATATTTCCTTATCATATAAATCAATAATTAATTATTCATAAATATTATTACAGAATCACAATTATGACAGCCAGGTCGTTCCCAAGAAAGAGGGGCATTTTCGATAAGGATTTCTCCTTATTGGCGCGCAATTAGGTGACCAAACCCCTTTCCTAGACAGAACTTCCTTAGATATTGTCAATAATGCTATCTAACAATATTATTCAAATAATATGAATTATTGATCTGATAATGGGAAATACTATGCAGTGACAATTATTGAAACAACAATAATATAAAATATTAACACAACAATTATTGAATCAATAAAATAAAATATTAAACAGTAATTACTGTAACAATTATTGAATATTGCCTTCTTACGTAAGAATCAATAATTCAAAAATACTGTGCAATACCGTGTGCTACTGTGCAACCACGCGTATTACTGTATTTTAACCACCGGGTATTCTAACAGTATTAACGGTAATCATTACGTCGTTATTTATAAAAACTCAAACTTGTCATTTTCTTTATCCGATAATTATCCGTTATGGGGCCCACAAATGGCTGCACCGTCGTACAAATATTCCCCGACAGTAAGAATATTTCATGACCAAACGAATATTTCCCGATAAAATGAATATTTTATAACCACTTACTTATTTTAAAAATTTTGCACATTTCACCCATAACCAAAGCATTATATCAAATTAACACTTTATTATTCACAATAATAATTAGAGGAAATTCAATTTTATTCATTAAAAAGTTGGGGTCTTACACTCTCTACATCCATTTTCCTTTTTGGACAATCCTTAACCTTATGTTCCATCTATTCGCATAGAAAACACCCACTGTTCATCCTTGGATTGGGACAGTTGGGAGAGATATGACCATCCTGCCTGCATTTGTAACACACAAACTTACCCTTTAAACATTTTCCAGAATGGTTGTTTTCGCAGTTCTCACACTACACATCCTGCTTCTTAATACCTTCCTGCTTCATTTGAACATTCCCAAAATTGCTCCCTTTTCATTTCACAGTTCCACTCTTACTCCCACTATTAGTTTCCATCTTCACGCTCCCTCAAATTTTCCCTTGCTCCTTTTCTCCTTGTTGTAGAGGCTGACGGCCTCACTCCCCTCCTCGGCTATAATAGCCTTTTCCATGAGTGCTACGAATGTAGAGATTTGCAACACCGCTACCTTGTTGTAGAGCCAGGGTTTTAATCCCAGCTAAAACCTTCTTACCCTCCTAGCCTTCGTATCAACTTGATGCGGAGCGAACCTAGCCAACTCATTAAACTTTGCAGCATGCTCCGCAACTGTCACGTTCTCCTACTTTAACTTCAGAAATTTCACCTCCATCCTCGCCTGCATACTAGCTGAGAGATAGTTTTCGAAAAATAGAGTTTTAAACCTAGCCAATGTAACTATACCTTCTCCTGCCCTAGCCTGATTTGCCTCCCACCAAAAGTTCGCCTCCCCTTTCCTCATATAGGTGGCAAAAGCAGTCTTTTTCCCCTCATCTACCCTACCTATCATAAATTCTTTTCCAATTTCCTTAACCCAAGTTTAGGCTTCTACAAGGTCAGTTGTACATCTAAATTCTGGTGGTCCTACATCCTTAAAATCTTTAAAGTTTTCCAAGCGATTGTCTGGCTGGTTCCCTGCAGCTGGTATTCCCTGCTGCATGGCTTGAGCTACCATGTTCGCGAAGTTCTGCATCGGGTCTGGTTGTTGTCCCCCAACGTTGTTCACAGATTCTTCTGCCCTTTGATTTCGAGTTCGACGTCTTGGCAGCATTATCTGATTAAATAAAATCATAAATTTAACTTACATTCTAAACTTTATTGTATAAGTTTAACATATAACACGAAGTTTTATACAAAACTTATTTCATTAATCAAACATAAATTCACATTCATTTAACTAAGTCATAGTACTTTACATAACATAGCACATACTGCTATCCCTTTGTGACAACAAAAGTCAGGATTTACTAATACAACTTATATAAAAGTGGAGAATATTATATTATACAGACATACATATCATAGAACAAGCATTAAACACGCATAATCTAATAGTACTTATACTATTGGTTCACTAGGTCTTTTTCTGGAAATTGGACAACCTTTCGCCTGATGACCTTCTATCCCACATATAAAACATACTCCTTGCTTTGGATTGGGACAATGAGGAGAGAAATTTCCCTCATGTCCGTAATTGTAGTAAACCTTCTCTCCTTTCCGGCACAAGCTTTCATGTTTCTTATCACAATTGGTACACTTTTCTATTCGATTAAGGTTCCCTTGATTGTTAACAGGATTTCCTAAGTCGCGGTCTTTCATCTTTCTTTTCCCCTTCTTGTTCGAAGCTGCACCTGATTTGTTGCTTCTGGCTCCCATTTGATCAATTTAGATTTTAAGCTTATCTTGTTCTTCCATTGTTTCTATTAATGCCTTTCACAGTTGATTATTTAGTAACTTTTCTATTTCCCACAGCTTTTCTAGAGAAGAAATGTTGTTCTTAATATTCTGCACCTTCGTTAATACTTGATCAGCTCCAACTTTAGTGTCTGAATCATTATCTGACAATTATATTATTTCTGGATCTGGTACTACGCTTTCCAAAATAACCAACTCATCAGGGTTGCTTGCACTGTGAGCCTCTATTTCAGCTATTGACTTTGATATTGGCTCTTTCTTTACGTTCTGAGGGTATCGTAATTCTTTTCCACCTAACATCTACACACATAAATTATTTTGATTAGTATATAGTATATACACACAGCAAATAATAGTTTTATATAAGATAGCTTTTATTTGGTTTTACGATGAATTCATTCAATTCATCTCCTTTTAAACTCTATATGAGTTATTTGTATTTTTAACGTTTCTCTCTGTTCTAAGGTTATAGCCTAAGGTCTATACCACCTAAGGTTTCTAACCCTAAGCTCTGATACCAATATGTGACTCCCCCAAATTCAGGTACTTGAAACCCGAACTCGGTGCTTCACGATACCATTTCTATGAGCAGAATAATACTAATAACAATAACAATAATATAAATACTAAACTTAATTTACATATCAGAGTTTGAATCCCAGGTACGCGACCTTTAAACAATACATTACATGATAATAATAAATATCATAGTCTTTCTAAAGTTTAGTTATTACATATGATATCATAGAACTTATTCTGCAACCTTTCTTTTTCCTTTGTTCTTGGCAGAGCTTTCTGGTTGATCACGCTTAGCTGAAAATATTTAAATTTAAAGCAAGGATGAGCATTTGATTGCCTAGCAAGTAATAGTAAACAATAAGTATTAGCTGAAAGGATTAAATGTTTTCTTTGTACGACACTTCTACAACGAATCAACAGTTGGGAAGTAAGCTGAACCAATAATAACAACATAACAACTCTATATCAAATTTTTGAAACTACGTATTGACTATAAATGGAGATCAGTCGACAGACTATGAACATTGTTTTCTATTTTCAAAAAGGTTAAACAGAAATTCATCTGTAAACCGTCATTACTTACAGGCACGGGGGGTGATCAACCTGTTATGCCCTGTATTGATCAATACTACATGCAAGAACGAGATTATCGTTCATCTTATCCGCCTTTGCCGCATAAAAGTTTCCCATGTACAGGATGTTTATACTTAGTCGGGAATCCAAATCAAAACAATCTTGTTGGATACAATAAAGTTCTATCTTATTCAACAATATTTTTAAGTTTATGTCTAGCCGAATCAAATAGCTTAGACGGCTTTTTAAGTCAACGTATACATACTAGAAACCAATAAGTATGTATCAACATGTGATTAAATACAATGATTATCCAAGTGAGGACACTTGTTTAACCATATTTAGAAATTAATTTAACATAATAAATATCTGAATTATGCAGTAATACTGTGTTGATAAATAATGATCGGATAATTTAAGAACTTGTATGAATATAAATGATTGAATACAAAATCGATAGCAATAGAGTTAATAATCTGACACAACGATAACATAATTCTGAAACTTTATTACTCATGTCCATTGCATAAAGTAAATACAAAGTTAGGATACTTGTTTGAGCTGCTGCTTATAATAACGCAACTTGGTTTTATCTTTTATATCGAAACTTATCATTAATAAGATCATTCGTTCGATTAGAATAATATATCATATCACGTAGTACTTCTATTTGCAGTTAATATATAACTTAATCACATTGTCACATATGTTTAGCAGTCAATAGGACATAAACAAACACGTATCTAGTCAAATTATATAAGTTTAGATCAATTTCTGAAATATTTCGGAGTACCGACGGCTTTATCGGGTAATTATCGAGTCTAACACTCTATTCTGTAGTTTAATAAATGCATGTAAATATCAGTCATATTATTTTTCATAGCCTTATAATAATTTTTAAATAATTATTATAATTTATCATGATTTTTCAAACACTAGAATCATTTTTAAATGATTTAAATATTAAACAATTCTATTATCATTAATATTTAATTAATATTAAATTATTAATGAAACCACTTCCAACATATTAAAGTTATTTATAATAACTCAAAATATTTTTAAAACATTTTTATTACCCTTAAATTATTTTTAAAATAATTAAAATCATTTTTAAATAATTACCATTAATATTTAATTATTAATGTATTATTTATCAAAATATTAAAATTCATTAATTATAACTTAAAATATTTTTAAAGTATTAATATTATCCGTAAATTATTTTTAAAATAATTAAAACCATTTTTAAATAATTATTATTAATATTTAAATATTAATGTATTATTCACCAAAATATTAAAAGTCATTTATTATAACTTCAAAATATTTTTAAACCATTTATATCCTTTTTAAATGATTTTTAAATTAATAAAATCATTTTAAAACTATTTATTTAATATTATTATTAAATAACTCTAATATCATTTAATATTAAATTATTAATAAAATTTACCTTTAAATATTTAAAGTTATATTTTATAACTTAAAATATTTTTAAACTATTTATTTTCATTTAAAATGATTTTTCTAATATTAAAATCATTTTTAATTTATTTATTTAGTATAATTGTTAAATAAATTCAATATCATTAATATTAAATAATTAATGAAATTTGTCTTAAAATATTAAAAGTTATATTTTATAACTTCAAATAGTTTTAAATACTTTATTATCATTTAAAATTATTTTTAATATAATAAAATCATTTTTAATCAATTTATTTAATACATTTATTAACTAAATTAAATATCAATAATATCCACATAAATGTTAATATTTATGAAAAATATGTCAAGTTATTAAAAGTTAATTTTTAGAACTTAAAATAATTTTTAAAACTATTTTTAGAATTTTTAATAATTAATTTCTATTTTTAAATGATTTTTGGAAAATAAATTAAATAAAATGAATAAACATGTCGCTATAGCCTTTAGCGAAAAAATATGTCGCCTTAGGTGTTTTTGAAGCTCAAGAACAATCATACGCCAGTACCGAGTTAGCTACTTTGACCAAACATTAAACACTGATCATGTTATTTCTGGGCAAACTCATGATTAGAGGTTGTAGTAATAATGTCATACTACAAGATCCAACAACAAACATGGCCAGAACACGTACCAAATGCAAGATCTAAAAGCCTAAAGTAGCTGTCAGAGTTTTTCCCAGAAATGAAATGAAGAACAGTTTGTGAGGCCTACTTTGGGCTTCCACAACTTATTGTTCTTGTGAGGTTTTTGTGATCTAAAGAATCCAGTGTGTTGTCAACATGTAACTTAAGAGAACTATTACAAAACATAAACCAAACTACATAAACAACAGATCCATTCCGGTAAAACCATGTCAGAAGACATTCTCATCAGTTTTTTGGGGTACCCAGAAAACAGATATCACGGTCGTTCTGCCTGGTTTGACCAACCATTACCTTTAACATGCTTAAAGTTTATGTGTTCTAAAGACACTATCATGTAGTATAAATAACACACTACAACTTAGATGCAAGACCCATCATAAAACATCAAATCACTGTCAGATCGAAGCTCTTAAACTTCTTGTCAGACGGTTCTGGGCAAGATCTGGAAAACCCAGAACTTGTCAAGTCATGGTTGGTCAACTGTGTTTGACCACCCATAACTTGCAACCTGCAACAGATCTGACCCTGATTTGAGTTCCAGAGCAAAGATCTCATAACATACTACATGTTCAAACATTTAAACAACCAAAAACATAAACAGAATGAAATCTATGGGGTCTGACATTCATTGTCAGACAACTCTAGAATTTTGAAATCTTCAAATTCAAGCCTATAGATATTATGGATCTAACATCAATCAACCCATATCATCAATATACATTATATACAACATGTTTTAACACTAAAACATAACTTTTAACAGAGGATAAAGGGTCAGATTTTTTATTAGGGTTTATACATTTATATGAACAAATCTTGATTCTAGTCTACTGATCTGTTAATGGAATTCGTTGTGACGCCCCAAAAATAGGTATACATCACCTATCTTGAGTGGCCAAATACATGGTATAAAATTCAAATACAACTTAATAATACAGTTGTCGTGTAAAATACGACAAAACATAAATTAAGAGTTTTAATACGAATATTATCTTCTAGACAGTATTCAACTCAAATGGAGTCCTCAATACATTTATTATCACACTATTTCATAGAATAGTGATGACTACTAATGCTATCATCTGGACCATCACTCCGTTCCCCGACTAGTCCCGGCTACGTTCTCATTTCCAGAAGAGAACAATGAAAGCAAAAAGGTGAGCTCAACTAGCCCAGTAAGAAATATTATGACTAAGATAATGCATAATAATTTATCGTTAGCCTTCAACAGTGTTAAACTGATAAAATATAACAAACATCAAGTTTAACTGTAGCGAAACAAGTAATCCATTAGAAGAGTCAAGTAGAGCATAAAATCTACTATCTTTTATGATTTAAAAGGTTTTTCATCATTTTTATCGCTGAGACTCAGCTTAATAATAATCCACATCATCGAATCACCCCTGCACTATGGCCAAGGATATTTTATAGTATCACGACCACAAATTATCCATGCACTACGGACCAAGTATATTCGTGTATTCATCAATGATCATGATCATGCCAACAACTATCCATCAATGCACTACAGGCCAATGCGGACTTTTACCACATCATTTGTAACATTACGATCATGATTATATCGAATAATTTCTGGTCATAATCATACCAAGTCCATCTATGCACTACATGCCACAGATGACTTTCAATATATTATAAACATGAGGATGATGACAATGATATAAGAATTCAATAAAACAAGTTCAAGGATAAATTTTTAAAGATTTATAATTTATTTTATCAAGAAATCAATAATGTCCAAATTGTCAACATGATACTGCTTTGTGGAGTAAAATTCAAGAATAATATTGTACCAAAAATAATTTGGACCGAAAAAGAATCAATTTTTATCATGAATAGTACCCCGGGTGAATAGTACTCAAATGAATAGTACCCCGTGAATAGTACTTCGGGAATAGTAATCCCGTGAATAGTACTCCGGTATGAAAAAGTTAAAACTTATCAAGAATACTCCGAATAATATTTTCATGAAAAGATACTGGATGAAGCGCAAATATCAAGGATATTCTACTAATTTCATGGAATTTAGAAGCTAAAACTTTAACAAAATGAGTATAGAATTCGAAATCTGAAACGAAATAATATTACTTACATACTACAGAGTATGGAAGAAAATATAATTTCAAGCGAATATTGAACAAAAATAACATCTCTTACCTTTAAAAGAAGTGTATTCTAACTGGTATAGCGAGGATATTCTTGAAAAAAACTTTTACTATTTTCTAAACTCAAAGCTTTCTAAAACTCGAAAGAAATACGCTTAATATTATAGAAGAAGAATTCTCTGATTCTGGTGTGATTTTTTATTCTAACTAAGCATCCTATTTATAGGAGAATGGAAAGATACTATTTAGAAAAATCACGGACGCACAATTGTTTTTTTAAAATTTCGGACGATTCGTTTTTAAAAAATTTTAGAATATAATATTCAAGTAAAACAAATAACTTTATATATAATATAATATATTCTATTTTTTTTATAAAAAACAAAACTTATTGTAATATATATATATATATATATATATATATATATATATATATATATATATATATATATTTATAATATATATACTTCTTACCCGTGACCAAAATAATCATTCACCTTTCAAGACTTTCCTCCACATGTGGGCCCCTCTTGAAATAACTTTCTACTGATTATTTTGAAAAATGGGTAAATGGGAGTCCATAAAATAAGCAAAATTTACATCAAATACTTCATAAAAATTCTCTCAATATTTTTAACAACATTTATCATCATTATTATAATTCGCAATATTTAACAACCAGGTCGTTCCCAGGAAAGAGGGGGCTTTCCAATAAAGATTTCTCCCTATTGGTGCGCAATTAGGTGACCAAACCTCTCCTTGACAAAACTTCTAGACATCGTCAATATTGCAAATAATAATATTAATAACTTTGTCGTCTCAATTATTGATTTAATAATATATAAAATATTGACAATAATTGAATTAAATAACGTGAGATACTATGCAATAATTACTGTAGCAATAATTGAGTAAAACTGAGTGACTTCTCACGTAAGCATCAATAATCTAAACTGTGTGCTACTATGAAACCACGCGTATTACTGTACTTTTAACACCGGGTATTTCAATAGTTAATGATAAAACTTCCGCCGTTATTTTTATAAAAAGATGTTTCTGTCGTTTTTTCATTCCGACAATAATTCTGTTGTGGGATCCACTAATGATTGTGCCGTCATACGAATATTCCCTATTAAAACGAATATTTCCCGACTAATCAAATATAATATAACAACTTACGTACTTTACAAAATTTATAAATATTACCCACAACTATAACATTATATCAAATTTACTCCTTAATATTCAAAAATAATATTTAAAAGAAATTCATCTTTATTCATAAAAGTTGGGGTCTTACAACCTCCCCTTCTTATGAAATTTTGCCCTCAAAATTAGGGTACATACCTGGTATGACGATGAGGTGAGAATGCCTTGATCTCATTTCAGATTCTAACTCCCAGGTCATTTCCTCAACATCGTGGGTTCTCCACAAAACTTTGACTTGAGGTATAACCTTGGAGCGTAAAATATGTTTCTACGAGCATATCATTCACACGAGCAAGACGTTCAAGTGTATAAGTTTCTCGTATAGGTAAGAAATGAGCAGATTTGGTCAATTTATCAACAATGACCCAAATTGCATCTATGCCTTGAGAAACCTTGGGAAGACCAGTAATAAAATCCATGGTTATGTGCTCCCACTTCCATTCTAATATTTCAAGTGGTTACAATGGACCTTTTGGCAATTGATGCTCCGCCTTGACACGTTGACAAGTTAGACACTTTGAGATAAACTCTGCGATCTCTCTCTTCATATTGTTCCACCAAAACGTATGTCGAAGATCACGATACATTTTGGTACTCCCAGGATGGATTGCAAATGGTGTGTTGTGCGCCTCCATCATGATTTTATACTTTAAGTCAGAGTCGTTAGGAACACAAAGTCTGGAGTTGACTCGAAGTATTCCTTCTTCATCGATTCTTGCTTCCGGGATCGCACCTTCTTGCACTTTCTTCTTCATACGCATTAGCTCCAGGTCTGTATCTTGAGCAACTTTAACTTTATCGATTAAAGTCGGCTCAACTCGTATATTTGCTATCATCATGTTGGTCCATGGAGTCTTTAACTCTATCTCCATCCTTTGCAAGTCATATAAAATGGGCCTCATGCGTTGACAATATCGCACTCGTACCCACATATGATCTTCTACTCAATGCGTCAGCTACCACGTTCGCTTTTCCAGGATGGTATTAAATAGTATGATTATAATCTTTCAACAGTTAGAGCGAACGTCGTTGCCGCATGTTGAGTTATTTTTGAGTGAAGAAATATTTGAGGCTTTTATGATCCGTAAAGATTTTCACTTTCTCCCCATACAAGTAATGCCTCCAAATTTTAAGTGTGAAGATAACAGCTGTCAACTCTAGATCATGAGTAGGATGCTCTCATATTCTTTGAGTTGTCGAGAGGCATAGGCTATGACTTTCCCATGTTGCATGAGGACACATCCTAACCCTTTGCCCGAAGCATTACTGTAGATGACAAATCCCTCCGAGCCAGATGGTATTGTCAGAACAGGTGCTGAAATGAGTCTCCTCTTAAGTTCTTGAAAACTCTTCTCACATTCCTCGCTCCAACCGAATTTTATATTTTTTTGAGTCAGCTGAGTTAATGGAGTAACGATTCTAGAAAACCTTTCTACGAATCTTCGATAATAACCAGCTAAACCAAGAAAACTACGTACTTCGGTCATAGATTTAGGTTGTTCTCAGCTTTGAATTGCTTCAATCTTTGCCGAATCAACAAATATTCCATGATTTGATACTACGTGCCCAAGGAATGCTACTTCTTCAAGCCAGAACTCGCATTTCTTCAACTTGGCGTAAAGATTGTTTTCACGAAGCTTTTGAAGTATCAGCCTCAAGTGTTGCTCATGATCTTCACAGCTTTTGGAAATATATGAGAATGTCATCAATAAGGACAACCATAAAATGATCCAAATATTCCTTGAATACTCGGTTCATCGTGTCCATGAAGGCAGCAGGAGCATTAGTCAATCCAAAGGACATGACTCGGAATTCATAATACCCGTACCGAGTTCTGAAAGTCATCTTTGGAATGTCATCGGTTTTAATCTTTAACTGATGATATCCAAAACGAATATCGATCTTTGAAAAGAATTTGGCGCCTTTCAACTGGTCAAACAGGTCATCAATACGTGGCAATGGGTATCTATTTTTGACAGTGACATGGTTCAACTCTCGATAATCAATACAAAGTCGCATACTCCCATATTTCTTCTTCACGAATAGAACAGGAGCACCCCAAGGAGATGTACTAGGACGAATGAAATCGATGTCTAACAATTTCTGCAGTTAGGTCTTTAACTCCTGAAGTTCAATATGAGCCATTCGATATGGGGCTTTGGAAAGGGGTTTTGTACCGGGTTCAAGGTCGATACAAAATTCAATTTCACGCTCTAGGGGTAAGCCAGGAAGTTCTTCAGGGAATACGTCAGGAAATTGATTAACAATAGAAATATCATTCAAAACTGACATATTTTTGTTTAAATTCGTGATATGAGCTAAGAAAGCTTGACATTCGTTTTTCAATAAACGAATAGCTTTATGGCTTGAGATGACAATGATTGATTTTAATGGTTTGGTTGCTTGAATTCGCATAATAGATTGGTTAGGAATATGAAAGCTAACAACCTTACAAAAATAATCAATTTTTGCATGATGAGTAGTTAACCAATCAATCCCTAGAATTACGTCAAATGCAAGTATTTTCAATGAAATAAGATCGTCAGGTAATGTGAGGGTACCGATTTGAACCAAACAAGACTTATAAACAGTGGATGTAATGAAGGTTTCTCCCAACAGAGTTTCAACAGATAAGTCAAAGTCTAATTTCTCAAGAGTCAAATTTAAACGTTGAGCGCAAGTAGAAAAAAATAAAAGAATGAGTAGAACCGGTATCAAATAAGGTATATACTTCGCTAGAGTTTATGATAAGCTTACCCGTGATGACCTCGTTTGGGTTCCTTGCTTTTTGGAAGGTCACAACAAACGCTCTCCCTTGAACTACTGGTTTTGACTTGTCTGGGACGGCATTTGGTGTCACCGTTCTAACTGAACTTGGCTTCCCTGTACGACAAAATCTAGCTAGGTGGCCTTCTCTTCCACAATTATAACACGTTTTGGATTGTTGCGCACAGTTTGGACTGATGTGTCCCTCCCCTCCGCATTTAAAGCATATGATAGGTGATCATTCTCCTTCCTTAACAACGGGTGCTGGTGCTGACGTATTTCCATCATTGTTGAATCTCCTCTTCTTGAAATGTCCACTTTTATTGTCTTGGCCATGATTACCACCGAAGTGGTTACCATTTCTGGCATGTTGATTCCCTCCACGTTTTTGTCACCACTTCGATGACTGTTACCACATGTATTTTTATTTTGTCGGCTGCTTTCTCTTGGTTGCGTTGACTCGTTATCGCGCTCCAATAACTGAGCCCTATTTACAACATCTGAATACAAACACAGTTATGAAAAATTAGATATTGACGTATCTACGGTTTCAAACCTCTTAGAAACATCCGCGTCATTCTTTCCTAATTATCAACCAAGTGGGACGCAAACCGGGACAACTCGACAAACTTAGATGCGTACTGCGACAAGGTCGTATTATTCTGCTCCAGCTTGATGAACTCTACCTCCTTCATGTGAAGAATAATTTTGGGAAAGTACTTGTCTTTGAATAGTTCTTGGAACTTCTCCCAAGATATTTTCAGTGCGGCAGGTTGAGTACGCTTTACCGATTCCCACCAGTAATCTGCTTCTCCTCTCAACATAAAGGTGGCAAAGGGAACCTTTTGGTCCTCGGAGCATCCCAAGACATCAAATATCTTAGTGATCTATTTTATCCACGTCTCCGCCTTAAGTGGGTTTGGCTCTCCAATAAACTTCGGTGGTCCCAGCTCCTTGAACTGCTTAGCGGTGACCGTCCGAGAGTTGCCAGTGTTTCCAGCTGCATTTTGGACAGGAGTGTCTCTTTCCTAATGTTGTACAAATTGAAGAAATTCCTAAACATTCCGTCGTTCGCCATTTGGTCGGTGTTGTTGTTTGCATGAGGATTGTTGCCTTCCTAATGCACATTTTCCTGGTTATTGATCGTTGATGATTCAACGGTCTCATGTGCTCCATTGCTATTCTCAACATTCTCGGATGTCATTTTTAAATACTGTAACAAAACAAGGGTTAATTGACATGTCACATATTATCCATATACTCTGACCGACCAATTAAATACCAAATAAACTTAGGTAGGTCATACTAGCGAAGGAATTCCCCGTCTATCCCCTCCTAGTTCTTGTCTCACATCTCAGCCAGGGATCATATCCCTAAGCTTTGATACCAACTGTGACGCCCCCAAAATAAGTATACATCACCCATCTTGAATCGCCAAATATATGGTACAAAATTTAAATACAACTTAATAATACAACTGTTGTGTAAAATAAGACAAAACATAAATTGAGAGTTTTAATACGAATATTATCTTCTAGACAGTATTCAACTCAAATGGAGTCCTCAATACATTTATTATCACACTATTTCATAGAATAGTGAGGACTACTAATGTTATTATTTGGACCGTCACTCCGTTCCCCGACTAGTCCCGGCTACGTTCTCATTTCCTGAAGAGAACAATGAAAGCAAAAGGGTGAGCTCAACTAGACCAGTAAAAAATATTATGACTAAGATAATGCAGAATAATTTATCGTTATCCTTCAACAGTGTTAAACTGATAAAATATAACAAACATCAAGTTTAACTGCAGCGAAATAAGCAATTCATTAGAAGAGTCAAGTAGAGCATAAAATCTACTATCTTTTATGATTTAAAAGGTTTTTCATCACTTTTATCGCTAAGACTCAGCTTAATAATAATCCACATCATCGAATCACCCCTGCACTATGGCCAAGGATATTTTATAGTATCACGACCACAAATTATCCATGCACTACGGGCCAAGGATATTCGTATATTGATCAATGGTCATGATCATGCCACCAACTGTCCATCAATACACTACAGGCCAATGAGGACTCTTACCACATCATTTGTAACATTACGGTCATGATTATACTGAATAATCCCTGGTCATAATCATACCAAGTCCATCTATGCACTACAGGCCACAGATAACTTTCAACATATTATAAACATAAGGATGATGACAATGATATAAGAATTCAATAAAACAAGTTCAAGGATAAATTTTTAAAGATTTATAATTTAATTTATCAAGAAATCAATAACGTCCAAATTGTCAACATGATACTGCTTTGTGGAGTAAAATTCAAAAATAATATTGTACCAAAAATATTTTGGACCGAAAAAGAATCAATTTTTATCATAAATAGTACCCCGGATGAATAGTACTCGAATAAATAGTACCCCGTAAATAGTACTTCGGGAATAGTAATCCCGTGAATAGTACTCCGGCATGAAAAAGTTTAAACTTATCAAGAATACTCTGAATAATATTTTTATTTAAAGATACTGGATGAAGCGCAAATATCAAGAATATTCTACTAATTTCATGGAGTTTAGAAGCCAAAACTTTAACAAAACGAGTATAGAATTCAAAATCTGAAACGAAATAATATTGCTTACATACTACAGAGTATGGAAGAAAATATTATTTCAAGCGAATATTGAACAAAAATAATATTCCTTACCTTGAAAAGAAGAGTATTCCAACTGGTATAGCGAGGATATTCTTGAAGAAAACTTTTACTATTTTTTAAACTCAAAACTTTCTAAAACTCGAAAGAAATACGCTTAATATTATAGAAGAAGAATTATCTGATTCTGGTGTGATTTTCAATTATAACTAAGCATCCTATTTATAGGAGAATGGAATGATACTATTTAGAAAAATCACGGACGCACAGTTGTTTTTTAAAAATTTCGGACGATTCATTTTTTTAAAAAAATTAGAATATAATATTCAACTAAAACAAATAACTTTATATATAATATAATATATTCTATTTTTTCATAAAAAACAAAACTTATTATAATATATATATATATATATATATATATATATATATATTATAATTTATAATATATATACTTCTTACCCGTGACCAAAATAATCATTCTCCTTTCAAGACTTTCCATCCACATATGGGCCCCACCCGTGGGCCCCCTTTAAAATAACTTTCTACTGATTATTTTGAAAAATGGTTAAATGGGGGTCAATAAAATAAGCAAAATTTACATCAAATACTTCATAAAAATTCTCTCAATATTTTTAACAATATTTATCATCATTATTATAATTCGCAATATTTAACAATTAGGTCATTCCCAGGAAAGAAGGGGTTTTTTAATAAGAATTTCTCCTAATTGACGCGCAATTAGGTGACCAAACCATTCCTTGACAGAACTTCTAGACATCGTCAATATTACAAATAATAATATTAATAACTTTGTCGTCTCAATTATTGATTTAATAATATATAAATTATTAACAATAATTGAATTAAATAACGTGAGATACTATGTAGCAATTACTGTAGTAATAATTGATTAAAACTGAGTGACTTCTCACGTAAGCATCAATAATCAAAATTGTGTGCTACTATGCAACTACGCGTATTACTGTACTTTTAACACCGGTATTTCAACAGTTAACGGTAAAACTTCCGCCGTTATTTTTATAAAAAGATGTTTCTGTTGTTTTTTCATTCCGACAATAATTCCGTTGTGGGGTCCACTAATGATTATGCCGTCGTACGAATATTCCCTGTTAAAACGAATATTCCCCGACCAATCGAATATAATATAACAACTTTCGTACTTTGCAAAATTTATAAATATTACCCACAACTATAACATTATATCAAATTTACTCCTTAATATTCAAAAATGATATTTATAGAAAATTCATCTTTATTCATAAAAGTTGGGGTCTTACATTCATGGAGCTTGGTTTTGGAACTGAAATGCTAAAGTATTTCGTGGGTTTGGAGAGAGGATAGCTTGGTTGAGTATTTGATGAGCAAATGAGAGAAAATGAGCACTTTTCACTCTCTTGGATCTATATATATAATGTTATAATGTATTGGGTGATGTGTAATGGCTGAGATGTGTTGTATTTCAGTCACATGGCTGATCCAAGTGGTTTACTTACTACAAATATGGCAAGATGCACAAGTTAGCTTCAATTATGCAATAAGGGTAAAATAGTCATTTGTCTTTCTAATTTAATGGCAAATTTGTAAACTTGGCAAACCCTTAGGGTTTAACCCTTAGGGTTTAACCCTAAGGTTTTCCAAAAATAGATTTATAGGATTTCATTTTAAGGTTTAAAATAAAATAAAATATTAGTTTCCAAAAAAATGTAATTTAGAATTTACTAAATATAATTAGTTTTCTAATTACATTACTTGAACATTTAGGGTTTAAAGTCTACTAATTAACATTAGGGCTTACAATTAGCAATTAGGGTTTTATTTTAGCAAATTAGGGTTACTAATTTAGAAATTAGGGTTTCTAACAATTAGGGTTTTCAAATATTAATTAGGGTTTCTCTAATTAACATTAAATTCTATAATACACAACATAATTTATATAACACAATTTCTGACCGATCTTAAACTCGTTTTTAACTTTTGAACTAGGGTTTAATAAATTAATATAAGGGTTTTGACATTATACACCATAATTATCCAACCATTATCAATACACACATACATTATATATTTATAGCACTGAAAAATAAAATTATATTTAATATAATATTATTATTCTCATTCTTTATTTTGAAAATTAGAATTAGGGTTTGGATTCTATATTTGATATATCTTGCATATATACTATTATTAATTAAATTAAAATAATTAACTTAATAAATCTAAAATAAATTCATATAATAAAATAATTATTATAGTAATTCTATAATCATTTTATATATTATTTAAATAATATATAAATCTATTTTCATGGAAAAATCAATACTAAAATCATTTCTACTATAAAATTAATTACTATAAAAGTATAGTTTATATTGATTAATAATTCTTAAAAAATTTATTTACAATTATTCAGGTAACAAATAAATTTTTATTTATCACAAATATACATATACATTACCTGGAACATATTCCCACCTTTAAAATAAATAAAAAATTATATGCAAATTTTTTTATTTATTTATATAGAAAATATTGGGTTATTACATTCACCCACCCTTATAAAGATTCTGTCCCCGGAATCACCATTTTAAAACTTGCACATACAAGGGTACATAGTATACACAATCATTGCAAGTAGATCTCGATCAGATTCGATCGGACTGATCTTTAATTATTTATCACAAAGCTTGTCTATCTGATTAAATGGAATTTTGATTTCTAAAAGAACTCAAATTCCTCCTTCAAAATTTCTTTATAAAATAAATTGCTATTCATAGGAAAATCATATATAAGAAAATAAAGTTTATTCGAATAATACCTGGAGTTCCATCACCAGCTGCCATGCCATCCTGAATCGTCATGTTGAAGACTCTCGCGGTTGATTTTGCTGGCTTGTTTGATGACGTTGGTCATGTGATCGCCAGAGTCCCGTAGCCTTTACCTATAGTTACACTCCTTGCATCCATTTTCCTTTTTGGACAATCTTTAACCTTATGTTCTATCGATCCACATAGAAAACACCCATTGTTTATCCTTGGATTGGGGCAGTTGGGAGAGATATGACTCTCCTGTCTGCATTTGTAACACACAAACTTACCCTTTAAACATTTCCCATAATGGTTCTTTCCACAGTTCCCACGCTGCACAGCCTGCTTCTTAACACCTTCCTGCTTCACTTGAACATTTCCAAAATTTCTCCCTTTTCTTTTATCATTTCCACTCCTCCTACTCCCATTATTAGTTTCCACCTTCACAGCTCCCTCGACTTAGCCCTTGCTCCTTTTCACCTTGTTGTAGAGGCTCATGGCCTCACTCCCTTCCTCGGCTATAATAGCCTTTTCCATGAGTGCTGCGAATGTAGAGATCTGCAACACCGCTACCTTGTTGTAGAGCCAGGGTTTAATCCCAGCTCAAACCTTCTCACCTTCCTAGCCTCCGTATCAACTTGTTGCGGAGCGAACCTAGCCAACTCATTAAACTTTGTGGCATACTCCGCAACTGTCATGTTCTCCTGCTTTAACTCCAGAAATTTCACCTCCATCCACGCCTGTATACTAGCTAAGAGATAGTTTTTGAAAAACAAAGTTTTAAACCTAGCCCAAGTAACTACACCTTCTCCTGCCCTAGCCTGATTTGCCTCCCACCAAAAGTTTGCCTCCCCTTTCATCATATAGGTGGCAAAAGCGATCTTTTGCCCCTCATCTACCCTAGCAATCATAAACGCTTTTTTAATTTCCTTAACCCAAGTTTAGGCTTCTATAGGGTCAGTTGTACCCCTAAATTCTGGCGGTCATATAGCCTTGAAATCTTTAAAGTTTTCCAAGCGATTGTCTGGCTGGTTCCTTGCGGCTGGTATTCCCTGCTGCATGGCTTGAGCTACCATGTTCGCGAAGTTCTGCATCGGGTTTGGTTATTGTCCCCCAGCGTTGTTGACAGATTCTTCTGCCCTTTGATTTCGAGTTCAACGTCTTGGCGGCATTATTTGATTAAATAAAATCATAAATTTAACATATATTCTAAAGCTTATTATATAAGTTTAAAATATAACACGAAGTTTTATACAAAACTTATTTCATTAATCAAACATAAATTCACATTCATTTAACTAAGTCATAGTACTTTACATAACATAGCACATACTACTATCCCTTTATGACAACAAAAGTCGGGATTTACTGATACAACTTATACAAAAGTGGAGAATATTATATTAAACAGACATACATATCATAGAACACGTATTAAACACGCATAATCTAACAGTATTTATACTATTGGTTCACTAGGTCTTTTTCTGGATCTTGGACAACCTTTCGCCTGATGACCTTCTATCCCACAGATAAAACATACTCCTTGCTTTGGATTGGGACAATGAGGAGAGAAATGTCCCTCATGTCCGCAATTGTAGCAAACCTTCTCTCTTTTTCGGCATAAGCTTTCATGTTTCTTATCACAATGGGTACACTTTTCTATTCGATTAAGGTTCCCTAGATTGTTAACAGGATTTCCTAAGTCGCGGTCTTTCATCTTTCTTTTCCCCTTCTTGTTCGGAGCTGCACCTGATTTGTTGTTTCTGGCTCCCATTTGATCAATTTGGATTTTAAGCTCATCTTGTTCTTCCATTGTTTCTATTAATGCATTTCAAAATTGATTATTTAGTAAATTTTCTATTTTCCACAGCTTTTCCAGAGAAGAAACCTTCTTCAGATTTTACACCTCCGTTGATGCTTGAACAGCTCCAACTTTAGTGTCTAAATCATTATCTGACAGTTCTATTGTTTCTGAATCTGGTACTACGCTTTCCAAAATAACCAACTCATCAGGGTTACTTGCATTATCAGCCTCTATTTCAACTATTAACTTTGATATTGGCTCCTTTTTTACGTTGTGAGGGTATCCTAATTCTTTTCCACCTGACATTTACACACATAAATTATTTTGATTAGTATATAGTATATACACACAACAAATAATAGTTTTATATAAGTTAACTTTTATTTGGTTTTACGATGAATTCATTCAATTCATCTCCTTTTAAACTCTATATGAGTTATTTTTATTTTTAACATTTTTCTCTGTTCTAAGGTTATAGCTTAAGGTCTATACCACCTAAGGTTTCTAACCCTAAGCTCTGATACCAACCTGTGACGTCCCCAAATTTAGGTACTTGAAACCCGAACTTGGTGCTTCACGATACCATTTTTATGAGCGAAATAATACTAAAAACAATAACAATAATATAAATACTAAACTTAATTTACATATCAGAGTTTGAATCCCATGTACGCGACCTTTAAACATTACATTACATGATAATAATAAATATCATAGTCTTTCTAAAGTCTAGTTATTATATATGATAGCATAGAACTTATTCTGCAGCCTTTCCTTTTCCTTTGTTCTTGGCAGAGCTTTCTGGTTGATCACGCTTAGCTGAAAACATTTAAATTTAAAGCAAGGATGAGCATTTGATTGCCCAGCAAGTAATAGTAAACAATAAGTATTAGCTGAAAGGATTAAATATTTTCTTTATACGACACTTCTACAACAAATCAACAGTTGTAAAGTAAGCTGAACCAAAAATAACAACATATCAACTCTATATCAAAATTTTAAAACTACGTATTGACTATAAATGGAGATCAGTCGACAGACTATGAACATTAATTTTTATTTTCGAAAAGGTTAAACAAAAATTCATCTGTAAACCATCATAACTTACAGGCACGGGGGATGATCAGCCCGTTATCCCCTGTATTAATCAATACTACATGCAAGAATGAGATTATCGTTCATCTTATCCGCCTTTGGCGCACAAAAGTTTCTCATGTAAGGGATGTTCATACTTAGTCGGGAATCTAAACCAAAACAATTTGGTTGGATACAATAAAGTTCTATCTTGTTTAACAATATTTTTAAGTTTATGTCTAGCTGAATCAAATAGTTTAGACGGCTTTTTAAGTCAACGTATACATATTGAAAACCAATAAGTATGTATAAATATGTGATTAAATACAATGATTATCCAAGTGAGAATATTTGTCTAACCATATTTAGAAATGAACGTACATAATAAATATCTGAATTATACAGTAATACTGTGTTGACAAACAATGATCGGATAATTTAAGAACTTGTATGAATATAAATGATTGAATACAAAATTGATAGCAATAGAGTTAATAATCTGACACAACGATAACATAATTTTGAAACTTTCTTACTCATGTCCATTGCATAAAGTAAATGCAAAGTTAGGATACTTGCATGAGTTGTTGCTTACAATAACGCAACTTAGTTTTATCTTTTATGTAAGACCCCAAATTATTAATAAATAAAATTTAATTTTCTCTATTTATTATTTTGAAATAGTAAGGGTTGAATTGATTAATGAGGTTAGTTATGGGTAAAATGCGCAAATATTTTAAATAAGCAAGTGATTATAAAATATTTATTTTTATCGGAGAATATTCGTTTAGTCGTGGAATATTCTTACTGTCGGGGAATATTCGTATGACGGCGCAGCCTTGTGTGGGCCCCATAACGGAAAGCGATTGGATGAAAAAAATGACAAGTATAAGTTGTTTATAAATAACGGCGTAGTTGTTACCGTTAATACTGTTGGAATACCCGGTGGTTAAAACACAGTAGCACACGGTATTGCACCAATTATTGATTCTTACGTAAGAAAGCACTACTTAATAATTGTTACAATAATTACTGTTCAATATTTTGTTTAATTCAATAATTGTTGCATTGATATTTTATATTACTGTTGTTTCAATAATTGTCACTACACAGCATTTTTTATTATCGGATCAATAATTCATATTATTTGAATAATATTATTAGATAGTAATATTGGTAATGTCTAGAAAGTTCTGTCTAAGGAGAGGTTTGATCATCTAATTGCGCGCCAGTAAGGAGAAATTCTTATTGAAAAGCCTCCTCTTTCTTGAGAATTGCCTAGTTGTCAGTATTGTGATTCTGTAATATTATTTGTGAATAATTAATTATTAATTTATATGATAAGAAAAATATTCATTTTATGTGGATATAGATGGAGAAAATTTTTTAAGTGACAATTGTTGAAAATCGATATTTTATCTTTTTTGATAAAATAATATTTTATTATATTATTATAATGTAATAATGATGATATTTTTACAATGAATGTGGGATATATGAGTATATGAGGAAGAAGAGTATTTTTATTGTAAAAGTTGTTTAAAACATGTTAAACATGTCTGTGGGCCCATTTCTTGACTGAAATTTGATTATAGCTTGTAAAATCGCCCGTTTGTAAATTTCGGTCAATTTCTATTTGGAATTTGGATAAACTTTCTTCTACAAAGTTGTAGATAATGGAATTTCCTATAAAAAAAAGACATAAAGTTCAAATTTTTCTGACAAAAGGGCCATTTATTATGAATTATTGAAGTTCCAAAAATTACGAAATAATTGATTTTTGAAAGTTTTAATTATTTTTTTTAAGAAAAACATTTTTTACATTTTTGGGCCTCATTAAACATGTGTTAAGTTGCTGAATTCAGATTCTTGGTGTACGTAGGAATTTATATATAATATATTAATATTATATTAAATTTTCTACTTTGGTGTTCTAAGCATTTTCCTATAAATAGGGTGCTTAGGTTAGAATTGAAAATCACACCAGAAACTGAAGTTTTCTCTCTTTCTCTCTCTATATTATCGAGCGTATTCTTATGAGTATTTTAAGACTTTGAGTATTGATATACGGTGCAAGTTCCCTTCAGCACTATATCCAGTATTCTAACTAGAAGTACTGTCTTTTCTGAGGTAAGGGATGTTATTTTTTTTATAAATGATATTATTTCTTTCAATATCATTATGTCAAAATATTGATCTGAATTTTTTATCAAATATGGAACTCTTTGTGTCGGAGTTACTATTCACGTATACGACACTATTCACCAAAAAATTAAATTTTTGTTTTTTGTCCAAGATATCTATTATGGATACTAGCTTTGATTGTATCCATGTTTTGATCATTCTTGAATTTTACTCCACTATAGTTATTTATGAAGTATTTTTGAACTTGGATTGTTTAAAGTACGAATCCTTAATATTTGTTCTTTTGTTTCACTGGATTCGTTTTTCTTTAAAATATTTTTCATCATCCTCAGTCCTAAATGATGATATTACTGAATATCTTTGGCCTGTAGTGCAAAGATGAATGATTTTCTGATGAATATACTTGGCCGTAGTGCAAAGATGAACAGGTATTTAGATGAACATAACCAACTGATGAATATCTTTGGCCTGTAGTGCAAAGATGAATATTTGAATCAAGATGTATATTGATTGATGTAACAGGGATAAAATATTAATGATGAACTTTTAAAATCATTAAAGATAGTAGATTTCATTCTCTACTTAACTCTTCTAATGAATTATTATTTCCGATGCGAATATTGATTTAAAATTTGTTGGCTATTGTATTCTATTAAATTTTTCCCTGTTGAGGACTAACGATAATTTGTTCTATATTATCTTAGTCATAATGTTCTTTACTGGGCTAGTTGAGCTCACCCTTTTCCTTTTTGTTCCATTTTTCTTCTCAGGAGGCGAGAATATAGCGAGTACTAGTCGAGGTATGGAATGATGGTTCTAGAAGTTATTTTAGTAGTCCTCACATTTTTATAAAATAATAATTGTAATGAGGACTTATTTGGGTGTGGATATTGTCTAGAAGACAAATTTTGTATTTAAACTCACAGTTTAAGTGTTGTCGTATTTTGTACGACAATTGTATTAATAAAGTTGTAATTATTTCTGTACCATGTATTTGACAACTCAGAATGGGTGATATATACCTATTTTGTGGGAGTCACATTTTATATCGAAACCTATCATTAATAAGATCATTCGTTCGATTAGAATAATATATCATATCACATAGTACTGCTATTTGCAATCAGCACATAACCTAATCACATTGTCACATATGTTTAGCAGTCAATGGGATATAAACAAACATGTATCTAGTCAAATTATATAAGTCCAGATCAATTTCTGAAATATTTCGGTGTACCGACGGCTTTATCGGATAATTATCGAGTCTAACACTCTATTTTGTAGATTAATAAATGCATGTAAATATCAGTCATATAATTTTTTATAGCCTTATAATAATTTTTAAATAATTATTATATTTTTTCATGATTTTTCAAAACTGGAATCATTTTTAAATGATTTAAATATTAAACAATTCTATTATCATTAATATTTATTTAATATTAAATTATTAATGAAACCATTTTCAAAATATTAAAGTTATTTATAATAACTCAAAATATTTTTAAAATATTTTTATTACCCTTAAATAATTTTTAAATAATTACCATTAGTATTTAATTATTAATGTATTATTTATCAAAATATTAAAAGTCATTAATTATAACTTAAAATATTTTTAAAGTATTAATATTACCCTTAAATGATGTTTAAAACAATTGAAATCATTTTTAAATAATTACTATTAATATTTAAATATTAATGTATTATTCACCAAAATATTAAAAATCATTTATTATAATTTAAAAATATTTTTAAACCATTTATATCCTTTTTAAATGATTTTTAAATTAATAAAATCTTTTTTAAACTATTTATTTAATATTATTATTAAATAACTCTAATATCATTTAATATTAAATTATTAATAAAATGTACCTTTAAATATAAAAAGTTATATTTTTTAACTTAAAATATTTTTAAACTATTTATTTTTATTTAAAATGATTTTTCTAATATTAAAATAATTTTTAATTAAATTATTTAATATAATTGATAAATAAATCTAATATCATTAATATTAAATAATTAATGAAATTTGTCTTAAAATATTAAAGTTATATTTTATAACTTAAAATATATTTAAATACTTTATTATCATTTAAAATAATTTTGAATATAATAAAATCATTTTTAGTCAATTTATTTAATAAATTAAATATCAATAATATCTAAATAAATATTTATATTTATTAAAAATTTGTCAAATTATTATAAGTAAATTTTTATAACTAAAAATAATTTTTAAAACTATTTTTGGAATTTTTAATAATTAATTTCTATTTTTAAATAATTTTTAGAAAATAAATTAAATAAAATGAATAAACATGTCGCTATAGCCTTTAGTGATAAAATCTATCGCTTTAGGTGTTCTTGAGGCTCAAGAATATTCATATGCCAGTACCGAGTTAGCTACTTTGACCAAACATTAAACATTGATCATGTTGTTTCTGGGCAAGCTCAAGATTAGAGGTTGTAGTACTAATGCCATACTACAAGATCCAACAACAAACATGGCCAGAACACGTACCAAATGCAAGATCTAAAGGCCTAAAATAGTTGTAAGAGCTGTTCTTCATTTCTGGGTTACCAGGAAATGAAGAACAGTTTGTGAGGCCTACTTTGGGATTCCACAACTTGTTATTCTTATGATGTTTTTGTGATCTAAAGAATCCAGTGTGTAGCCAACACGTAACTTAAGAGAACTATTACAAAACATAAACCAAACAACAACATAAACAACAGATCCATTCCGGTCAAACCATGTCAGAAGACATTCTCATCAGTTTCTTGGGTTACCCAGAAAATAGATGTCATGGTCTTTCTGTCTGGTTTGACCAACCATTACCTTCAACATGCTTAAAGTTTATGTGATCTAAAGACACTATCATGTAGTATAAATAACACACTACAACTTAGATGCAAGACCCATCATAAAACATCAAATCACTGTCAGATCGAAGCTCTTAAACTTCTTGTCAGACGGTTCTGGGCAAGATCTGGAAAACCCAGAACTTGTCCAGTCATGGTTGGTCAATGGTGTTTGACCACTTATAACTTGCAACCTGTAATAGGTCTGACCCTGATTTAAGTTCCAGAGCAAAGATCTCATAACATACTACATGTTCAAACATTTAAACAACCAAAAACATAAACAGAACGAAATCTATGGGGTCTGACATTCGTTGTCATACAACAAACAAAAAAAATTTAGAATTTTGAAATCTTCAAATCCGAGCCTATAGATGTTATGGATCTAACATCTATCAACCCAGATCATCAATATACATTATATACAATATGTATGAACAAGGGTCAGATTTTCGATTAGGGTTTATACCTTTATATGAACAAATCTTGCTTCTAGGCTACTGATCTGTTAATGGAATTCGTGGAGCTTGGTTTTGGAACTGAAATGCTAAAGTATTTCGTGGGTTTTGAGAGAGGATAGCTTGGATGAGTATTTGATGAGTAAATGAGAGAAAATGAGCACTTTTCTCTCTCTTGGATCTATATATATAATGTTATAATGTATTGGCTGATGTGTAATGGCTGAGATGTGTTGTATTTCAGTCAAATGGCTGATCCAAGTGGTTTACCTACTACAAATATGGCAAGATGCACAAGTTAGCTTCAATTATGCAATAAGGGTAAAATAGTCATTTGGCTTTCTAATTTAATGGCAAATTTGTAAACTTGGCAAACCCTCAGGGTTTAACCCTAAGATTTTCCAAATTAGATTTCTAGGATTTCATTTTAAGGTTTAAAATAAAATAAAAAATTAGTTTCCAAACAAATGTAATTTAGAGTTTACTAAATATAATTAGTTTTTTAATTACATTACTTGAACATTTAGAGTTTAAAGTCCACTAATTAACATTAGGGCTTACAATTAGCAATTAGGGCTTTATTTTAGCAATTTAGGGTTGCTAATTTAGAAATTAGGGTTTCTAATAATTAGGGTTTTCAAATATTAATTAGGGTTTCTCTAATTAACATTAAATACTATAATACGCAGCATAATTCATATAACATAATTTCTGACCGATCTTAAACTCGTATTTAACTTTTGAACTAGGGTTTAACAAATTATTATTAGGGTTCTGACATTATACACCATAATTGTCCAACCATTATCAATACACAAATACTGTATATATTTATAGCACTGAAAAATAAAATTATATTTAATATAATATTATTATTCTCATTCCTTATTCCAAAAATCAGAATTAGGTTTTGGATTCCATATTTGATATATCTTGCATATATACTATTATTAATTAAATTAAAATAATTAACTTAATAAATCTAAAATAAATTCATATAATAAAATAATTATTATAATAATTCTATAATCATTTTATATATTATTTAAATAATATATAAATCTATTTTCATGGAAAAATTAATACTAAAATCATTTCTACTATAAAATTAATTACTATAAAAGTATAGTTTATAATGATTAATAATTCTCAAAAAATTTATTTACAATTATTCAGGTAATAAATAAATTTTCATTTATCAAAAATATACATATACATTACCTGGCACATATTCCCACCTTTAAAATAAATAAAAAATTATATGCAAAATTTCTTATTTATTTATATAGAAAATATCAGGTTATTACATCCACCATCCCTTATAAGGATTCCGTCGCTTGAATCAACGTTTTAAAACTTATACATACAATGATCTCGATCAGATTCGATCGAACTGATCTTTTACTATTTATCACAAAGCTTGTCTATCTGATTAAACGGAATTTTGATTTCTAAAAGAACTCAAATTCCTCCTTCAAAATTTTCTTATAAAATAAATTGTTATTCATAGGAAAATCATATATAAGAAAATAATGATTATTCGAATAATACCTAGAGTTCCATCACCAGCTGTCATGGAATCCTCAACCGTCATGTTGAAGACTCTCGCGGTTAATTTTGTTGGCTTGTTTGATGACGTTGGTCCCGTGATCGCCAGAGTCTCACTGCATTTACCCATAGTCACACTCCCTGCATCCATTTTCCTTTTTGGACAATCCTTAACCTTATGTTCCATCGATCCACATAGAAAACACCTATTGTTCATCCTTGGATTAGGGCAGTTGGGAGAGATATGAGCCTCCTGTCCGCATTTGTAACACACAAACTTACCCTTTAAACATTCCCTAGAATGGTTCTTTCCACAGTTCACACACTGCATATCCTTCTTCTTAACACCTTCCTGCTTCACTTGAACATTCCCAAAATTGCTCCCTTTTCTTTTCACATTTCCACTTCTACTCCCACTATTAGTTTCCACCTTCACAGCTCCCTCGACTTTGCCCTTGCTCCTTTTCTCCTTGTTGTAGAGGCTCATAGCCTCACTCCCCTCCTCGGCTATAATAGCCTTTTCCATTAGTGTTGCGAATGTAGAGATCTGCAACACCGCTACCTTATTGTAGAGCCAGGGTTTTAATGTCAGCTCAAACCTTCTCACCTTCCTAGCCTCCGTATCAACTTGATGCGGAGCGAACCTAGCCAACTCATTAAACTTTGCGGCATACTCCGCAACTGTCATGTTCTCTTACTTTAACTCCAGAAATTTCACCTCCATCCTCGCTTGCATACTAGCTAAGAGATAGTTTTCAAAAAACAGAGTGTTAAACCTAGCTCATGGAACTACACCTTCTCCTGCCTTAGCCTGATTTGCCTCTCACCAAAAGTTCGCCTCCCCTTTCATCATATAGGTGGCAAAAGCGGTCTTTTGCCCCTCATCTACCCTATCTATCATAAATTCTTTTTCAATTTCCTTAACCCAAGTTTAGGCTTCTACAGGGTCAGTTGTACCTCTAAATTCTGGCGGTCCTACAGCCTTAAAATCTTTGAAGTTTGCCAAGCGATTGTCTAGCTGGTTTAATGCGGATGGTATTCCCTGCTGCATGGCTTGAGCTATCATGTTCGCAAAGTTCTACATCGGGTCTGGTTGTTGTTCCCTAGCGTTGTTGTAGGATTCTTCTGCCCTTTGATTTCGAGTTCGACGTCTTGGCGGCATTATCTGATTAAATAAAATCATAAATTTAACTTACATTCTAAATCTTATTGTATAAGTTTAACATATAACACGAAATTTTATACAAAACTAATTTTATCAATCAAACATAAATTCACATTCATTTGACTAAGTCATAGTACTTTACATAACATAGCACATACTGCAATCCCTTTGTGACAACAAAAGTTGGGATTTACTGATACAACTTATACAAAAGTGGAGAATATTATATTATACAAACATACATATCATAGAACACGCATAATCTAACAGTACTTATACTACTGGTTCACTATGCCTTTTTCTGGATCTTGGACAACCTTTTGCCTGATGACATTCTATCCCACATATAAAACATACTCCTTACTTTGGATTGGGACAATGAGAAGAGAAATTTCCCTCATGTCTGCAATTGTAGCAAATCGTCTCTCCTTTCCGGCACAAGCCTTCATGTTTCTATCACATTTGGTACACTTTTCAATTCGATTAAGGTTCCCTTGATTGTTAACAAGATTTCCTAAGTCGCGGTCTTTCATCTTTCTTTTCCTTTCTTATTCGGAGCTGCACCTGATTTGTTACTTCTGGCTCCCATTTGATCAATTTGGAGTTGAAGCTTATCTTGTTCTTCCATTGTTTCTATTAACGCCTTTCGCAGTTGATTATTTAGTAACTATTCTATTTCCCACAGCTTTTCCCGAGAAAAAACCTTGTTCTTCATATTCTGCACCTCCGTTAATGCTTGATCAGCTCCAACTTTAGTGTCTGAATCATTATCTGACAATTTTATTGTTTCTGGATCTGGTACTACGCTTTCCGCAATAACCAACTCATCAGGGTTGCTTGCACTGTGAGCCTCTATTTCAGTTATTGACTTTGATAATGGCTCATTCTTTACGTTCTGAGGGTATCCTAATTCTTTTTCACCTGACATATACACACATAAATTATTTTGATTAGTATATAGTATATACACACAACAAATAATAGTTTTATATAAGTTAGCTTTTATTTGGTTTTACGATGAATTCATTCAATTCATCTCCTTTTAAACTCTATATGAGTTATTTGTATTTTCAACGTTTCCCTCTGTTCTAAGGTTATAGCCTAACGTCTATCCCACCTAAGGTTTCTAACCCTAAGCTCTGACACCAACCTGTGACGCCCCCAAATTCAGGTACTTGAAACCCGAACTCGGTGCTTCACGATATCATTTCTATGAGCGAAATAATACTAATAACAATAACAATAATATAAATACTAAACTTAATTTACATATCAGAGTTTGAATCCCAGGTACGCGACCTTTAAACATTACATTACATGATAATAATAAATATCATATCCTTTCTAAAGTCTAGTTATTACATATGATAACATAGAACTTATTCTGCAACCTTTCCTTTTCCTTTGTTCATTGCAGAGCTTTCTGGTTGATCACGCTTAGTTGAAAATATTTAAATTATAACAAGGATGAACATTTGATTGCCCAGCAAGTAATATTAAACAATAAGTATTAGCTGAAAGGATTAAATATTTTTTTGTACGACACTTCTACAACGAATCAACAGTTGTGAAGTAAGCTGAAACAATAATATCAGCATATCAACTCTATATCAAAATTTTGAAACTACGTATTGACTATAAATAGAGATCAGTCGATAGACTATGAACATTATTTTCTATTTTCGAAAAGGTTACACAGAAATTCACCTGTAAACTGTCATAACTTACATGCATGGGGGGTGATCTTCCCGTTATGTCCTGTATTGATCAATACTACATACAAGAACGAGATTATCGTTCATCTTATCCGCCTTTGGTGCACAAAAGTTTCCCATGTACGGGATGTTCATACTTAGTCGGGAATCCAAACCAAAACAATCTGGTTGGATACAATAAAGTTCAATCTTGTTCAACAATATTTTTAAGTTTATGTCTAGCTGAATCAAATAGCTTAGACGACTTTTTAAGTCAACGTATACATATTGGAAACCAATAAGTATGTATAAACATGTGATTAAATACAATGATTATCTAAGTGAGGACATTTGTCTAATCATATTTAAAAATTAACGAACATAATAAATATATGAATTATACAGTAATACTGTGTTGATAAACAATGATCAGATAATTTAAGAACTTGTATGAATATAAATGATTGAATACAAAATCGATAGCAATAAAGTTAATAATCTGACACAACGATAACATAATTCTGAAACTTTCTTACTCATGTCCATTGCATAAAGTAAATGCAAAGTTAGGATACTTGCCTGAGCTGCTGATGCAACTTAGTTTTATAATAACTCAAAATATTTTTAAAATATTTTTATTGACCTTAAATGATTTTTAAAATAATTAAAATCATTTTTAAATAAATACTATTAATATTTAATCATTAATGTATTATTTATCAAAATATTAAAAGTCATTAATTATAACTTAAAATATTTTTAAAGTATTAATATTACCCTTAAATAATTTTTAAAATAATTAAAATTATTTTTAAATAATTACTATTATTATTTAAATATTAATGTATTATTCACCAAAATATTAAAAGTCATTTATTATAACTTAAAAATATTTTTAAACCATTTATATCCTTTTTAAATGATTTTTAAATTAATAAACTCATTTTTAAACTATTTATTTAATATTATTATTAAATAACTCTAATTTCATTTAATATTAAATTATTAATAAAATTACCTTTAAATATTAAAAGTTATATTTTATAACTTAAAATATTTTTAAACTATTTATTTTCATTTAAAATGATTTTTCTAATATTAAAATCATTTTTAATTAATTTATTTAATATAGTTGTTAAATAAATCTAATACATTAATATTAAATAATTAATGAAATTTGTCTTAAAATATTAAAAGTTATATTTTATAACTTAAAATATTTTTAAATACTTTATTATAATTTAAAATAATTTTTAATATAATAAAATTATTTTTAATCAATTTATTTAATACATTTATTAACTAAATTAAATATCAATAATATCCAAATAAATATTAATATTTATGAAAAATATGTCAAATTATGAAAAGTTAATTTTTGCAACTTAAAATAATTTTTAAAACTATTTTTGGAATTTTTAATAATTAATTTCTATTTTTAAATGATTTTTGGAAAATAGATTAAATAAAATGAATAAACCTGTCGCTATAGCCTTTAGCGACAAAATCTGTCACCTTAGGTGTTCTTGAGGCTCAAGAACATTCATACGCCAGTACCGAGTTAGCTACTTTGACCAAATATTAAATACTGATCATGTTGTTATTGGGCAAGCTCATGATTAGAGGTTATAGTACTAATGTCAAACTACAAGATCCAACAACAAACATGGCCAGAACACGTACAAAATGCAAGATCTAAAGGCCTAAAGTAGCTGTTAGAGTTGTTCTTCATTTCTGGGTTACCCAGAAATGAAGAATAGTTTGTGAGACCTTCTTTGGGCTTCCACAACTTGTTGTTCTTGTGATGTTTTTGTGATCTAAAGTGTGTAGCCAACATGTAACTTAAGAGAACTATTACAAAACATAAACCAAACAACAACATAAACAACATATCCATTCCGGTCAAACCATGTCAGAAGACATGCTCATCAGTTTTCTAGGGTTACCCAGAAAACATATGTCATGGTCGTTTTGCCTGGTTTGACCAACCATTACCATTAACATGATTAAAGTTTATGTGATATAAAGACACTATCATGTAGTATAAATAACACACTACAACTTAGATGCAAGACCCATCATAAAACATCAAATCACTGTCAGATCGAAGCTCTTAAACTTCTTGTCAGACGGTTCTGGGCAAGATCTGGAAAACCCAGAACTTGTCCAGTCATGGTTGGTCAACGGTGTTTGACCACCCATAACTTACAACCAGCAACAGATCTAACCCTGATTTGAGTTCCAAAGCAAAGATCTCATAACATACTACATGTTCAAACATTTAAACAACCAAAAACATAAACAGAATGAAATCTATGGGGTCTGACATTCGTTGTCAAACAACAAACAAAAATTTCGAGAATTTTGAAATCTTCAAATCCGAGCCTATAGATGTTATGGATCTAACATCAATCAACCCATATCATCAATATACATTATATACAACATGTTTTAACACTAAAACATAACTTTTAACAGAGGATCAAGGGTCAGATTTTCGATTAGGGTTTATACCTTTATATGAACAAATCTTGATTCTAGGCTACTGATCTGTTAATGGAATTCGTGTAGCTTGGTTTTGGAACTGAAATGCTAAATTATTTCATGGGTTTTGAGAGAGGATATGTGACTCCCCCAAAATAGGTATACATCACTCATCTTGAGTCGCGAAATACATGGTACAAAATTCAAATACTACTTAATTATACAACAGTCGTGTAAAATACGACAAAACATAATCTACGAGTTTAAATAAGAATATTGTCATCTAGACAATATCCACACTCAATGAAGTCATCATTACATTTATTATCACACTATTTTATAGAATAGTGAGGACTACTAAAACAACCATCTGGATCGTCAGTCCGTTCTCCGACTCGTCCCAGCAATATTCTCATTTCATGAAGAGAACAGTGAAAAAAAGGTGAGCTCAACTAGCCCAGTAATAAATATAATGACTAAGATAATGTAGAATAATTTATCGTTAGCCTTCAACAGTGTTAAACTGATCAAATATAACAAACATCAAGTTTAACTGCAGCGGAACAAACAATCCATTATAAGAGTCAAGTAGAGAATAAAATCTACAATCTTCTATGATTTAAAAGATTTTTTTTATCACTTTTATCGCTGAGACTCAGCTTAATATATAAACCACATCATCCTTGTACTACGGCCAAGGATATTCATTAGTATCACGACCACAAATTATTCATGCACTACGGGCCAAAGATATTCGTGTATTCATCAATGGTCATGATCATGCCAACAACTTTCCATCAATGCACTACGGCCAATGAGGACTTTTACCATATCATTTGTAATATTACGGTCATGATTATATCGAATAATCTCTGGTCATAATCATACCAAGTTCACCTATGCACTACAGGCCACAGATGACTTTCAACATATTATAAATATGAGGATGATGACAATGATATAAGAATTCAATAAAATAAGTTCAATGATAAAATTTTAAAGATTTATAATTTAATTTATCCAGAAATCAATAACGTCCAAATTGTCAACATGATACTGTTTTGTGGAGTAAAATTTAAGAATACTCAGAAGAATATTTTCATAAAAAGATACTAGATGAAGCGCAAATATCCAGGATATTCTACTAATTTCATGGAGTATAGAAGCCAAAACTTTAACCGAATGAGTATAATAGAATATATGAAACTGCAAATGGATTTTTGCCCTCCAAGCGGTAATCCACGTAGACAGATCATTTCCACAATTTAATAAGGAATGAATACGAAGGATCATTCACCATGCATGCGGTAGTCCACATAGACATGTTATTCCAACAGAATAATAAAAATGGAATAACAGAAGAATTCACCATGCATACGATAGACCTCACAGACAAGTTCCAACAGAATAATAAAGAATGGAATAACAAAAGAATTCATCAGGCATGCGATAGACCGCACAGACAGGTTATTCCAATAGAATAATAAAGAATGGAATAACAAAAAAATTCACCAGGCATGCGATAGACCGCACAGACATGTTATTCTAACAGAATAATAAAGAATGGAATAACAACCCTTACGAGTATTGAAAGAAAATAAATCTCTTCATGAATACGAAAGAAATAATACCCCTTACCTTAAAAGAAAATGGATACTGGAATAGTGAGGTATCAGACTTCTCTTCTTCTTTCTCTCTATAATTTCTCTCTATAATAATTGCTCTTGTAAGACTTAGTGAATATGTGAGAATGAAAGAAGAATACGCTTCTATTTATAGAAAAATATAGTTTAGATAATTGTACGTTTTGGGGCTCGAAATATTACAGTATAATACCTTCCTCTTTTTCTTTATTTTTAATTTAGTCCTGCAAGTATTATCCAACTTGTACCACCACCCCTAATAGTAAATAAGGTGAATTAATAGTTCACTCATGTGACTTAATAGTATAATCATGTGTAAAAAATTAATTACAGTATAGTACCTTCATCTATACCTCTATTTTTAATTTTGTCATGCAAGTATTATCAATCTTGAATCAACTCCATCTAATAGTAAATCATGTGAATCAATAGTACACACATATGAACACATAGTTATAAACATGTGAATTAATAGCAATTAATTGCTCATTTATCTGGTGAATTACCCGATTGGTCCATATAACCTCCAGACATTAATTATTATCTAAATAAATGTCGATTTCCACTAACACTAATAATTTCCACACAATGGAACTATCAATCTCATATTTAATCAACACGAACTTATTCATCATTAATATTATAACTCACAATATTTAACAAGCAGATCGTTCCCAGGAAATAGGGGGTTTTCCGATAAGGATTTCTCCCTATTGGCGCGCAATTAGGTGACCAAACCTCTCCTTGACAGAACTTTCTAGATATTGTCAATATTACAAATAATAATATGAATAACTTTGTCGTCTCAATTATTGATTTAATAATATATGATATTATGCAGATGATACTGTGACAATAATTGAATCAATAATATGGGAGATATGATGCAGCAATTACTGTAGCAATAATTGAGTATAACTAAGTGACTTCTCACGTAAGCATCAATAGTTAATACCTTGTGCTACTATGCAACCACGCGTATTATTGTACTTTTACTACCGGGTAGTTCAACAGTTTTAATGGTAACACTTTTGCCGTTACTTTTATAAAAAAGATAATTCTGTCGTTTTCTAACTACGACAATACTTTCGTTGTGGGGTCCACCAATGATTGTGCCGTCGTACAAATATTTTCTGTTAAAACGAATATTTCCCGACCAATCGAATATTATATAACCACTTGCTTACTTTGCAAAACTTGTAAATAATACCCACAATTATAACATTATATCAAATCCACACCATAATATTAAAAATATATTTCGAGAAAAATTAATCTTTATTCATAAAAGTTGTTGTCATACAGGATAGCTTGGTTCAGTATTTGATAAGCAAATGAGAGAAAATGAGCACTTTTCTCTCTCTTGGATCTATATATATAATGTTATAATGTATTGGCTGATGTTTAATGGTTGAGATGTGTTGTATTTCAATCACATTGCTGATCCAAGTGGTTTACCTACTACAAATATGGTAAGATGCACAAGTTAGCTTCAATTATGCAATAAGGGTAAAATAGTCATTTGGCTTTCTAATTTCATGAAAAATTTGTAAACTTGGCAAACCCTTAGGGTTTGACCCTAAGGTTTTCCAAAAATAGATTTATAGGATTTCATTTTAGGGTTTAAAATAAAATGAAAAATTAGTTTCCAAAAAAATATAATTTAGAGTTTACTAAATATAATTAGTTTTTTAATTTAGGGCTTATAATTAGCAATTAGAGTTTTATTTTAGCAAATTAGGGTTACTAATTTAGAAATTAGGGTTTCTAACAATTACGGTTTGCAGATATTAATTAGGGTTTCTCTAATTAATATTAAATTCTATAATACGCAACATAATTCATATAACACAATTTCTGATCGATCTTAAACTCGTATTTAACTTTTGAACTAGGGTTTAACAAATTAATATTAGGGTTTTGACATTATACATCATAATTGTTCAACCATTATCAATACATACATACAATATATATTTATAGCACTGAAAATTAAAATTATATTTAATATAATATTATTATTCTCATTCCTTATTCTAAAAATCAGAATTAGGGTTTGGATTAATTCCATATCTGATATATCTTGCATATATACTATTATTAATTAAATTAAAATAATTAACTTAATAAATCTAAAATAAATTTATATAATAAAATAATTATTATAATAATTCTATAATCATTTTATATATTATTAAAATAATATATAAATCTATTTTCATGGAAAAATTAATATTAAAATCATTTCTATTATAAAATTAATTACTATAAATTTATAGTTTATAATGATTAATAATTCTTAAAAAAATTATTTACAATTATTCAGGTAATAAATAAATTTTTATTTATCATAAATATACATATACATTGCCTGGCACATATTCCCACCTTTAAAATAAATAAAAAATTATATGAATTTTTTTTAATTTATTTATATAGAAAATATCGAGTTATTATAGAGTATCCCAGGTATCTAATATAAGATACAAAGAGCAGATTTAAATATTATGCATATACATGGGGTACGCGAGGCTGATCCCCTCAAGTACTTATTCTGTAACCAGTAACCAAAGGGTCAATCAGCTATTGATTCCATTGGAGTTTTATAGTTCAAAGTCTACTTAACTACCAGTTATTCTAAAAGCAATAATTATCTTTGCTTCTAATATTCATATTGTTGATTCCTTCAGATATTCATATTGTTGAATTCATTGTCAGATATTTTCCATTCATCGTGATATATCCTTATTGTTGTATTTAAACTTGCTGAGCAAACTTGCTGCTCATCCTTGCTATATCATGAATTATATTGCATTTAAGCTCGAGACCTCAGGGAAGGACAAGGGTAAAGGAAAGATGTAGGGTAGTTGTGAGGAGCAGACTTTACCTTATGCCTAGTTTAAATTATTGTTATGTAATATGAACCCTAATGATTATTTTAGGGTATGTTTGTAAGATTGTATTAAGATTATCGAATCTTGGGACTAGTAATACCTTTTGAATGAACGACGTACGTTTATTATATTTCGTGTTGTTGTTATTGTATGTTGTTTAGAGGTGGGTGTTTGTATTTTATCGTGACGACCGGACCGGGGTCATACGACCCGGTTTTGGGGGTGTCGCAGGTTAGTATCAGAGCCGTAGGTTATAAATGATAGGATTGTTAAACCTAGGTTATAACCTTAGTAGAAAACTCAAGTAGAGTATGTAAGTGATGGGTTGAGGAAATCCATCGAGTTTTATTGTGATACTGAAGTTGTTTAGTTAAATCAAAAATGATAGATAGACGTCTTAAACTTCTTAATTTATCATGGATACCATATCACAAAAAGCCTAATAGTTTTCTTCCTTTCCTCAGATCATGCCGCCTAGGAGACTACCGCGGAACCAGAGGGAGGAAGGATCTGTTAACAATGGTGGAGGGAAAAATATCAATCCAATGCAGAACTTTGTTAACTTGTTAACTGAGGCAATGAAAACAGACCCCCACCAGCAGCAGGGTAGCCAGGACACCACATAGCTAGCTTTAAGGACTTTAAATTGATAGGACCACCAGAGTTCTGGGGAACCTTGGACCCAATTTAAGGCCGGACATGGATAGAAGAGATGGAGAAGGTGTTTGAGGTCGCACGAGTGGCCGAAGCACAAGAGATGAATAATAAATTGATAGTTCCGACAGGATATTCCGACAGAATAATAAATAATAGAACCAGGTCCGGTGTAAAACACACAGACAGGATATTCCGATAGAATAATAAATAATGGAACCAGGTCCGGCGTAAAGCACAGACAGGATGTTCCAACGGAATAACAAAGACAGAATAATAGAAGAATGTCACCAAGTATAGGGTATTCCGCATATACAGGTTATTCCAACAGAATAATAAAGAAATGAAATAACAGAAATTCTCTTCTTGAATACAAAAGAATAATATCCCTTACCTTAAAAGAACTGGATATTGAAAAAGTGAAGTAGCAGAATACTTTTATTCTCTCTCTCTTATTCTCTCTATACTTTCTCTCTCTATAGCTTGAATGAATTCGTGAAAAATAATGAAGCCCTAGGCCTCTATTTATAGAAAAACTGAGGGTGGCTCTTGGTCTTAACGAAGGGTCAAATGACTCTTGGTCTTAACGAAGGGTCAAATGACTCTTGGTAATATTGAAGGGACAACTACTATTGACTAAAGTAATTACTATTGACCAAGATAAATACTATCGACGAAGGTAATTACTATTGACCAAGGTAAATACTATTGACCAAGGTAATTACTATTGACCAAGGTAAATACTATTGACGACGGTAATTACTATTGACAACGAGACTCTTAGATGATGACATATGGCCCCCCATAAAAATAACCAAACTTACCACAACGTCTCAATTATTGATTTAATAATATAACATATTATAAAGATGATACTATGACAATAATTTAAGAGATATGATGCAGCAATTACTGTAGCAATAATTGAGTATAGCTGAGTGACTTCTCACGTAAGCATCAATAATCAATACCGCATGCTACTATGCAACCACGCGTATTACTGTACTTTTACTACCGGGTAGTTCAACAGTTTTAACGGTTTTAACGGTAACACCTCAGCCGTTATTTTTATAGAAAGATAATTTTGTCGTTTTCTAACTACAACTATACTTCTGTTGTGGGGTCCACCAATGATTGTGCCGTCGTACGAATATTCTCCGACAAAAAGAATATTCCCCGACCAAACGAATATTTTATAACAACTTGCTTACTTTGCAAAATTTATAAATAATACCCACAACTATAATATTATATCAAATCCACACCATAATATTAAAAAAATTATTTCGAGAAAATTAAATATTTATTCATAAAATCTGGGATCTCACAATCTCCCCTCCTTATGGAATTTCGCCCTCGAAATTTACGTACATACCTGGTATGCCGAACAGGTGAGGATACATTGACTTCACTTCAAATTCTAACTCTTGAGGTATAACCTTTGAGCGTCGAATATGATCCTTCTTATCCAAGATTTTAACACATATCTCCTCAAACATTAAATCATCCGCTATCTCGTCCGGTTCTAAATTAATAATGTTGTTTGGGCCGTCCACATATTTACGTAACATCGATACGTGAAAAACGTTATGAACACACGACATGCTTGGCGGTAAAACGAGTCTATAAGCCACAGTTCCTACTCGATCGAGGATTTTAAATGGGTCAATTACATCGAGGGTTGAGATTTCCTCCCTTTGTCAATTCGTGCTTCTAGAATAACGCCCTCATGAACCTTCTTCTTCACATTCATCAGCTCTGGGTGTGTATCTTGAACGGCTTTAACGTTATCGATTAAAGTCAATTTTACTCGTATATTCGTTATCTTCATATGGGTCCCTCGAGTCTTTAACTCTATCTTCGTCATTTGTAAGTTATACGAAATGAGTCTTTGTTTTAACAACATCGCACTCGTAGACACATACGATCTTCTACTCAACACGTCAGCTACCACGTTCGTTCTTCCACAATGATATTGAATGGTACGGTCGTAATCTTCAACAGCTCGAGCCAACGTCTTTGGCGCATGTTACGCTCGCTTTAGTTGAAGAAATATTTAACAATTTTAGAAATGGGTTTTGTACTGGGGTTAATACAACAATTCGATTTCACGCTCTAGGGGTAGGCTAAGAAGTCTTCAAGAATACGTCAAGAAATTTATTAACAATAGAAATATCGTTCAAAACTGTGACCCTCATCCAAGACTTGGATAATACGTCACATTGATACCTATCAACTTGCCATCGTCATTTACAACGTGTCCTACGGAAAGTCTAGCTTCGGTGCATTCCACACCAGGAAGTCAACAACGAAAGGAACGGGAATTTTTACTTATGGCTTGATATGACAATGATTGACTTTAGTGGTTTGGTTACTTAAATTCTCATAACAGGTTGGTTAGGAATATGAAAGTTAACCACCTTACGAGAAGCATGATGTGTAGTTAACCAATCGATTTCTAAAATCACATCAATGTAAGTATTTTCAAAGAGATAAGATCAACAGGTAACGTGAAAGTGTTGATTTGAACAAGATTTATAAATAGTGGAGGTAACAAAGGTTTCTCCCAACGGAATTTCAACAGAGAAATCAAAGTCTAACTTCTCTGGAGTTAAGTTCAAATATTGAACACAACTAGGTGAAATAAAAGAGTGAGTAGAACCGGTATCTAACACGGTATAGACTTCGCAAGAGTTTATGACTAACATACCCATGATAATTTTATTCAGGTTCCTCGTCACGAAAAAAATGCTTTCTCTTAAACTACTGGCTTTGGCTTTTCTAGGACGGCCTTTGGTGTCTCCATCTTGGCTGAACTTGTTTTTGGTAAACGACAAAATCGAGCTAAATGACCTTCTCTTCCACAATTATAACATGCTTTAGACGGCATCGCGCAGTTTGGACTGATATGCCCCTCCCCTCCACATTTGAAACATATGATAGGTGGTCATTCTCCTTCCTTCACAACGGGTGCTGGTGCTGACGTCTTTCCATCATTGTTGAATTCCCTCTTCTTGAAATGTCTATTCATATTGTTTTGACCATGATTACCATTGAAGTGGTTACCATTTCTGGCATGTTGATTCCCTCCATGCTTATTGTCACCACTTTGATGACTGTTATCACCAGTATTATCATTTTTTCGGCTGCTCTCTTTTGGTTGCGTTGACTCGTTATCGCGCTCCACTAACTGAGCCCTATTCACAATATCTGAATACAAACATAGTTTATGAGAAATAAGATATTGACGTATCTCCGGTTTCAAACCTCTTAAAAACATCCGCGTCATTCTCTCTTCATTATCCACCAAGTGGGATGCAAATCGGGACAACTTGGCAAACTTGGCTTCGTACTGCGACACGGTCATGTTGTTTTGCTCCAACTTGATAAATTCCACCTCCTTCATGTGACGAATACTTTCGGGAAAGTACTTGTCATTGAACAGTTCTTGGAACTTCTCCCAAGACATCTTGAGTGCGTTAGGCTGGGTACGTTTTACAGATTCCCACCAGTAATCTGCCTCTTCACGCAACATAAAGGCGGCAAAGGGAACCTTTTGCTCCTCGGAGCAACCCAAGACATCAAATATCTTGGTGATCTGCTTTATCCATGTTTCAGCTACAAGTGGTTTGGGTTCTCCCTTAAACTCCGGTGGTCCCAGCTCCTTAAACTGTTTAGCGGTGACCGCCTGAGAGTTTCCAGTATTTCCACCTATGTTGTGGACAGGAGCCGCTTTCACCTGTTGTTGCATGAATTGCATAAATCCTCTGAACATTTGATCATTCATAATTTGGTCAGTGTTGTTGTTTGCATGAAGATTGTCACCTTCCTGATGCACATTATCCTGATTATTGATATGGGGTGAATCAACAGTCGCCTGTGCTCCATTGCTATTCTCAACATTCTTATATGCCATTTTCAGATACTGCCACAAAATAAAAATTAATTGATATATCATATATTATCCTTATATTATGACCGACCAATTAAATACCATGCAAAAAAACTTAGGTAGGTCATACTAGCGAAGGAATTCCCCGTCTCTCCCCTCCTAGTTCTATTCTCACATCTTAGCCAGGGATCATATCCCTAAGCTCTGATACCAACTGTGACGTCCCCAAAATTAGGTATACATCACCCATCTTGGGTCGTCAGATACATAGTACAGAATACAAATACAACTTACTAATACAACTGTCGTGTACAATACGACAAAATATAAACTGTGAGTTTTAATACAAATATTATCTTCTAGAGAGTATTCATACTCAAAAGGAGTCCTCATTACATTTATTAACACACTATTACATAGAATAGTGAGGACTACTAACTAATACTATCATTCGGACCATCACTCCATTCCCCGACTTGCCCCAGCTACGTTCTCATTTCCTGAAGAGAACAGTGAAAGAAAGGGTGAACTCAACTAGCCCAGTAAGAAATTTTATGACTAAGATAATGCAGAATAAATTATCATTAGCCTTCAACAATATTAAACTGATAAAATATAATAGACATCAAGTTTAACTGCAGCGGAACAAGCAATCCATTAAAAGAGTCAAGTAGAAAATAAACTCTACTATCTTTTATGATTTAAAAGGTTTTTCAACACTGTGATCGCTGGGACTCAGCTTAATAAAATAATCCACATCATCGAATCACCCCTGCACTACGGCCAAGGATATTCGTATATTCATTAATGGTCATGATCATGCCAACAACTGTCCATCAATGCACTACGACTAATGAGGACTTTTACCACATCATTTGTAACATTACGGTCATGATTACACCGAATAATCCCTGGTCATAATCATACCAAGTCCATCTATGCACTACAGGCCACAGATGACTTTCAACAGAATATAAACATTAGGATGATGACAATGATATAAGAATTCAATAAAACAAGTTCAAGAATTAATTTATCCAAGAATTAATAACATCCAAATTGTCAACATGATACTGCTTTGTGGAGTAAACTCAAGACTGATCAGGAGAATATTTTCATGAATAGATACTAGATGAAGCGTAAATGTTAAGGATATTCCACTAATTTCATGGAGTATAGAAGTCAAAGTTTTAGTCAACTGGGTATAATAAAGAATGGAATAATAAAAGAAATCACCATGCATGCGATAGACCGCACAGACAGGTTATTCTTAACAGAATAATAATAATGGAACCAGGTCCGGCGTAAACGCACAGACAGGATATTCCGATAGAATAATAAATAATGGAACCAGGTCCGGTGTAAAACACACAGACAGGATATTCTGACAAAATAATAAATAATGGAACCAGGTCCGGTGTAAAGCACAGACAGGATGTTCCAACGGAATAACAAAGACAGAATAATAGAAGAATGTCACCAAGTATAGGGTATTCCGCATATACAGGTTATTCCAACAGAATAATAAAGAAATAGAATAACAGAAATTCTCTTCTTGAATACAAAAGAATAATATCCCTTACCTTAAAAGAACTGGATATTGGAAAAGTGAAGTAGCAGAATACTTTTATTCTCTCTCTCTTATTCTCTCTATACTTTCTCTCTCTATAACTTGAATGAATTCGTGAAAAATAATGAAGCCCTAGGCCTCTATTTATAGAAAAACTGAGGGTGGCTCTTGGTCTTAACGAAGGGTCAAATGACTCTTGGTCTTAACGAAGGGTCAAATGACTCTTGGTACTATTGAAGGGACAACTACTATTGACTAAAGTAATTACTATTGACCAAGGTAAATACTATTGACGAAGGTAATTACTATTGACCAAGGTAAATACTATTGACCAAGGTAAATACTATTGACGAAGGTAATTACTATTGACCAAGGTAAATACTATTGACGACGGTAATTACTATTGACGACGAGACTCTTAGATGATGACATATGGCCCCCCATAAAAATAACCAAACTTACCACAACGTCTCAATTATTAATTTAATAATATAACATATTATACAGATAATACTATGACAATAATTTAAGAGATATGATGCAGCAATTACTGTAGCAATAATTGAGTATAGCTGAGTGACTTCTCACGTAAGCATCAATAATCAATACCGCGTGCTACTATGCAACCACGCGTATTACTGTACTTTTACTACCGGGTAGTTCAACAGTTTTAACGGTTTTAACGGTAACACCTCAGCCGTTATTTTTATAGAAAGATAATTTTGTCATTTTCTAACTACAACTATACTTCTGTTGTGGGGTCCACCAATGATTGTGCCGTCGTACGAATATTCCCCGACAAAAAGAATATTCCCCGACCAAACGAATATTTTATAACAACTTGCTTACTTTACAAAGTTTATAAATAATACCCACAACTATAATATTATATCAAATCCACACCATAATATTAAAAAAATTATTTCGAGAAAATTAAATATTTATTCATAAAATATGGGATCTCACAATCCCCAAACTAGTGGACAGGCTGAGGTGTCGAACAGGGAAGTCAAGAGAATATTGGAAAAAGTGGTGAACCCGAATCGTAAGGATTGGTCGCTCCTGTTGGATGATGCATTATGGGCATACCGGACTGCGTACAAGATACCGATCGAGATGTCACCATATCAACTATTGTACGGAAAGGCTTTTCACTTACTAGTCGAGCTACAGTATATGGCTTATTGGGCAATTCAGAAACTCAATTTCGATCCAGCAGCTGTAGAAGAAAAGAGATTACTTCAAATAAACGAGCTCGATGAATTTCACCTTCAAGCCTACGAGAACTCTAAGTTATACAAGGAAAAGGTCAAGAGATGGCACGACCAGAAAATTATGCGGAGAACATTCGAGCCGGGACAATCAGTCCTTTTGTTCAACGCACGGCTGAGATTGTTCCCAGGAAATCTCAAGTCGAGACGGTCAGGACCATTCACTATAAAGCGGGTGTTCTCTCATGGAGCCGTTGAACTGTGCAGTCAAAATCTGTTGGAAACTTTCAAAGTCAACGGTCAATGATTAAAGCACTATTGGGGTGGCGAGTCCAACACCGATGTTATCGCCATCACATTGTCCGACCCACCATGAATAGGAAGTAGTCAGGCTAAACGACTTAAAATCAAGCGCTAATTGGGAGGTAACCCAATCTTTCATTTATTTTTTGTATTTTCATTCATAATTGTTAGAATATAGTTTTTATTAAGTTATTAGGTAGGTATTTTATAGGTATTCAACAATCTAATAACTTTCATGTTTCATGGCTTACAGGATGGGAAAATGTAAATTCAGTGGCATATCATGAAGAAAAGAGGCCAACTAACAGGGGACTAGCCCGCCGGGACTGGCTCAATTGGCCTTGTAACCCCCGCCGGGGCGGGGGTCTCTCAGCCTCAACTTATAGGGGGCATGCCCGTCGGGGTGGGCTTAATTGCCCTTATACCCCCCCGCCGGGGTGGGGGTCCTTGAACCTGGGCAGTCACGTTCGGCATATACATAACACGAGTCCCACCTCTCCTTCTCCTACACTAAAACCTTACCACTTCCCCAATACTTCATCAATTACGCCGATTCTACATCCATTACAACTTCAACTTTTACCCACGATTACTACATCATCTCACCCCATTACTACACACAAACCTATTAACTCCATCAATCACTCATAACCTTCTCCCTCACACCATCCACTTTTCGAAATTCACTCACTCAATCCCCAAATTCACCACATACTCTCCACTCCTTCTACAAAAGGCTACGGATTAAGCAAGATATTGGGGTAAATTTAGAGAACAATTCTACTTCATCTTCACCTTCTCCCACCAGAATTGCCATAGAAATCACCTAGTTTGGGGAAGAGGAAATACTGTGCACACCAAGTGTTTGAGAATTTGTGTGAACCAAGTTTGAGGGGAAGGAAGTGTGTTCGATAGTGAGTTCAGACATTCAGATTCAATGGCTTCTCAACCTATATCCAAATGACAAAGAGGAGAGAGTTCGAGGCTGACTCCACCATCACGTAACTTCGACCGGTGCAAGTTCAAAAGTGTCACCGCCGCCGACCAGTACGATTACATGGTCACAAAGGCTCTTACACTGGAGCAGGGGTTGGCACCGGAGGCTCGCGACGGTGAGATGATGCAACAAATTTATCAGTAAGGGTGGGTCAAGTTCACTGAGGAGCCCGAGCCCGCCACCATTAATGTGGTCAAGGAGTTCTACGCGAACGCCGAGGACAAGGCACCGTTCAATGCCTTTGTACGGGGTCGAATGGTCCCGTTCAATGCCAATGCCATCAACACATATTATCAATTATGGGTGCCTCAACAGTGTCAGTATGCTCATATGAGGGATTTTGACCTTGACTTTGAGGAGGTTATCAAGAACATGACCAAACCAGGTACAACGTGGATAAAGGGTCGGAAGGGAGGCACGGTGTTTCATAGCAAAGATCTCAGTCGGTATAGGAAAATTTGGTATGCATTCTTATGTGTGAAACTGTTGCCATCCACACACACATCCGACGTGACCAAAGAGAAGGCACTGCTTCTTTATGCGATTGTGCAAGACTTCATCATTGACATCGGGGCCATAATCAGTTTTTCAATTCGTCGATGTCTACGGGGCAATTTTTTGGGCGGCTTGCCACACCCATCTCTCATTTGTGGTATGTCGTCAAGCAGGCGTCCGATGGTTCGATGATGAGCCCACTCAGATGCCACTGCAACTACTAGACAACAGAATGATAGCGCGATATTCAGTATGGGCCGAGGGCGAATCTCATCCTAGAGGTTTAGGATTTGTATTTTCATCAGCTTCGGAGGACGAAGCTGACGCTGAAGACACCTCAGATGATGAGGATGCGACTATGGGAGACGAAGGAACTAAGGCACACCCAACGTCCGACGCCATTTTTAATCCTCAGTTTCTTGCATTCCAACAACAAATGGAGGAGCACAACAAGGCAGCACGACAAGAGATGAGGCGACTTGCACTGCAACAAGATCATATGTTTGATGCCATAAATAAGTCGTTTGCTTCACTCAACACAACACTTTAGAGTTTTAATCCAGCTGCACAATTTCCATATCAGCAGCCGATGCCAATGCCGAGGTTTCCACTAAGTGATTCAGAAGAAGAAGATCAACCACCACCTCACCAGACCTAGGCGATTGCAGGGAAGTCCTCACACACTTAATTTTGATTATTCATCCAATGAGGGCATTGTATTACTTAAGTTTGGGGGATTTAAATTCTTGTTTGCATGCATATGTAGTAGTTAGGTTTAAATGTGTCATTGCATTCTAGTTTTGCATCTTAATTAAGTATTATTATTGCATATTTTTGTTATTGCATTATTTTTATTCTTGTTATTATTGCATTTTGTTATGTTATAAAAAAAACTATAAAAATAAAATATATTTAGTTCAATATTGTGTTTGCATATGTCCAACAGTGTTGCAGTTCATGTTATTTGTGGGCCAATGATGAGATTGAGAATAAGTTAACCAATACAGTGTTGATTATTAGAACTGTGATATAATTTTTGTTATAAATCGAATCTTGCGCTTGTTTGAAACTGTTATAAAAAGGTTAGCACGCTAATAACATCTTTGTTGACTGGTCAGTTTAAATTGATACATAAATAATTTCTAAAGGATAGTGCTAGTATAGATATGAGAATGAAAAGAATAGGCAGTGAAGAGAATAAATTAGGCAAGAACCTAAGTTTGGGGGGAAAACATAGGGTGTATAAGCCACAAGAAAAAAAAATAAAAAATAAATGAAACAAGTTAAGTCTTGTGGTGGGTTGAGGAGAAATACTCCCCATAAACACAAGCGTGAGATGGAGCGTAAAATGCACTCACCAACCATCTATAAAAAAAAGAGAAAAAAAAGAAAAGAAAAGACGAGAAATAAGGGCAAAAAGCCCCCGTCAATGAAAAAAAAAAGAAGCGACCATGAATACCCTATTCGGACCCTGAATCTTGGTAATTGTCTAATTTGAGTTGGAACTTGTTTATTTTTGAAATTTTTAAGTTTGCACTTATGACTCCTTCTAAGAAATTGATTATGTATTGAATTTGAGTCTGTATCAGTTATCATGGATGTTTAACACACACGCACACTATACTAGTGATGATGGTTTAAGATTTGAGAATTAATACGAAATTGTGGATTGGTTTCGGTGATTCATATTGTAGAGTTGCTTGTTTTCTCTGAGGCTGATGGGATAATTTTGATTCTGCGATACTGTTGAATTCGAAAGCATATAGATTATATTTATTCCATCCCATTGCATTGCATTGCATTGCATAGCATGTAGTTTGTTTTGTGCTCGAGGACTAGCACGGTTTAAGTTTGGGGGATTTTGATAAGTGGATTTTATATCCACGAATCGTTGTCCATTTCATGCTTAATCATGGCTATTTTCTTGTTTTCATGTTCGTTTTTATTTGTTTTGTGTACTTTCATGTGTAGGGTGGTTGGTGTGATGAATATAGAGAAAAGGAGGCATTTGGTGCATAATCGGAGCAAGAATTAAAAAGTGAAAAAATCCTTTGATAGTGGGCTAGCCCGCCGGGGCGGGCCCTTTTTGCCTATAGACCCCCGCCGGGGCGGGTGGTCGCGAAATCTGGAGTCTCTTGTTGGCTTTTGAACTCTGTTGGGATACAATTTGGAGCATTTGAATAGCATATGGACTCTAATAAGCAAAGGATTTCGACTGGGACTTGTGTGTTGGATGCTTATTACTCAGTTAACAACGAATTAAACAAAAAAGAAAGGCATATGACGAAGATCAAGTTCAGTTTTTCATAGCAAGCATTGGAGGAAGATTTTGGAGAGATTTTCGTGACGATTGTAGATTAAGGCTACGTGAAGGGTGGTGTTGGGAGAATGCATATTATGATTTGATGTTTTAATGTATATGCTCATGATTATTTTTAAAGTCCTTCTAAGTAATATATGTACAACGACTTAGTGATAGATCAAATCTGTTAGGTTGATCTAAACTCTTAACGTGTATCATTCTGTAATGGAATGTATAGATAGAAAGATCAAAGCTGTTAGGTTGATCTTGAGATGTAATAGATAGGCTTCGAAGAAATCGTAGTGTATCAATCTGGTCAAAATTGCAGAAGTCAAGGCAGAAATATAGAGCTTCTAAGATCGTAGTGCGCCTGCCTTGAAGGTCCTCTTTGGAAATCGTAGAGTGGTCCCAACGTTTGCCGAGCCAACTCAACGATCGTAGTGTGCTGAAGGAAACGTAGAGTTTACAAGTCAACGATCGTAGAGTGCTCTCGGAAACGTAGAGTTTACAACTCAAGCAAGCAAAGATCGTAGTGTGCAAAGACTTAAGGAGAATCGTAGTGCTCTCGGCTGATAGCATCAGACAAGGCACCAAGACGACAAGTAACCACGATCTGAATCGTAGAGCATCTGTCTTGTGTCAGAGAACGTCAAGCCTCATGATTTATGTGGACGACAAATTCCAACATAAGAGGAATGGATTCTAAACGCTACAGTACTCACCAGTCCCAAAGTCATAAGAAAATATCCTTAGTATGCAACATAGAGGCGTATTGAAGAAGCTAAGGAAAGTACCACTGGTAAGGGAGAAAACACCTTTTCAGGTGTTAGGTGAGAAAGCAGTCTGCAGTGTCAGTGGGCCAGAATGCAGTTTCAGAAGATGTGCAGAAATGTCTCCATCAAAGATCAGAAAGGTCAAAAGCATTTAATGCCTCAACGGATGGATCCAACGGATAGTTTCAAGATCACATATATGCAAATCAAGTAGATGAGAGAGAAGTAAGCAAGCATTGAAAAAACAACGTGAACAACTCTTAAGCTCAACTCTACGATCTGAGAATTAGCAAAGCTTACTCAGCTATTCAGTTCTTTTGAACAAGTGCTTAAACAGTAACTGAGTAGCAACCATCAAGAACTCAATATCTATCAATCAACTGAAGAAAAGTACCAAGTCTGCTGAACTTGAAGAGTTCTAAGTGAACTGCAAGAGAGCCAAGTCTGCTGGACTTGAAGAGTTCAAGAGTGAACTAAGAAGTTCCTAGACTACTGGTCTAGAAGGAATCTGTGTGATTCTGAAGTTGTAAAAGACATCCTTAGTGGATATCCTACTCGTTGAGTAGAAGAGTGGACTAGGAGCTTTAAGTGCTCTGAACCACTTAAAACGACTGTGTCTTTTACGTTCATAACTATTACTGCTATATCTGCCATAACTGCTATAACTGCCTCACTCTCATAACTCCACTGCTTTGTAAAGAAGATTAAAACAAACATCAATTCTGCTAAGTTTTAATCATCATCAAAGAACAAGTTTAAAACGAAAAGATTTTTTAAATATTTATTCAACCCCCCCTTCTAGATAACTATTGTGCCAACTAGGAACTAACAATTGGTATCAGAGCAGGTTCTATTTTACAGCTTACAAGCTTTAGTAGATCCAATGGCACACGTACCAAGCGAATCTAGAACTGGAGGAGGCAGCAAGCCACCAATGTGCAACAAGCATAAATTTGCAAACTGGAAAGTCAGAATGCAAGCATACATGAACTCAATAGATGAAGATCTATTTGAGACCGTTCAAAATGGGCCCTTTATTCCAACGAAGCTTGCACCAACCACTGACGATCCAAATAGAATGCAAATCAAGGTTAAAGAAGAGTGGACAGACAACGAGAAGAGAGCTGTCCAACTTGACAAAAAGGCCAAGAACATCCTGTTCCAATCCTTAGAAGACGATCTGTTCGAAAACGTTGTCAACAGCAAAAACAGCTAAGGAGGTTTGGGAAGCATTGTTGATCATGCACGAAGGAACTGAAGAAGTCAGAGAAAACAAATAATCTCTCCTGACATAGCAATATGAGATGTTTGCTCATGTTCAAGGAGAAAACGTGACTGCCACCTATGAGAGATTCAACGTTCTGCTCAACTCTCTACGAGCATATGAGAAGATCTATCCTAACAAAGATCTGATCATAAAGTTCATGAGAGCCCTACCGAGCAAGTGGGATGCCAAAACCACTGCAATAAGAGAGTCAAAGAATCTTCACGAGATGAAAGTTCAACAACTATATGGCAATCTCCTGACATACGAACTGGAGCTGACTCAACGAGCTGAAACCCTATCAGAAGGAAGAAGGAAGGATAAGGGTGTTGCTCTAAAGGCAACCGAAAGTGCATCAAAAGTTAACACTGAGATTGACTCTGATTATGATGAAGACGATGATGAAGACCTTGTTATGCTGGTAAAAAGACTGAGAAGGTTCATGCATCAAGGCAATACCAGCAAGCCAAAGAAGGTCAGCAACTACGGCAGCCATGAGCAAATAAATGATCTATGGTACAACTGCAAGAAGCCTGGCCACTTCATTGCCGACTGCAACAAACCTCTAAGAGAAGAACTAAAGAAGAAATAGCATGCAAAGAAGGAATACAAAGGAAACAAAAGGCCTCAGAAGAGAGACAAAGGCCTGGTAGCTGGAGGATCGTGGAGTGATTCAGACAATGACTCCAATGTTGACTCCAGAGATGATGAAGAACCACAAATGGCTAATCTGTGCCTAATGGCCAAACATGCAAAGGACAAACAAGACCTCAACATACATGATATAGACATAAAATATTTAAGAACTGCTCTGCATGGCATAACCACTGATCTACATCAATACATGAAGTGGTTCAGAGTTTTGTCTAAGGATCACTCACTTCTTCAAGAGGAGAAGAAGAAAGTTCAAGAAGAGCTTGAAATAGCCCTTCTAAGTACTAATCTTCTCTCCAAGCTTTAGGCTGAGAATGAGACCTTAAAATAGACAAGCACACTCAATGTACAAAGAGAGTCTAATCTAACCTCTAAAATTGAGGAACTAGAAAAGACTATCTCTGCATGGAACAAATCCTCATCATCCATGGACTCCCTGCTCTCTAGTCAGAGAAGCACATTCGACAAAACAGGCTTAGGCTTTGGGGAATTCATCTCATAGCCATGTGTGGAAAAGACGAAGGAAACTAGCACTAGTAATGCCTCAAGTTTTAGTAGAAGCATTACATTTGTGAAATCCTCACAGAAGAAAGAACCAGTTCAACCCTGTTCTACTGTTTCCATTCATACTCAAAGGAGTAAGGGATCTCATGCTGGTCTAGGCTTCATAAAAGAGAAGAGTAACCTAACCTCTACTCATCAACCTCGAAGAATCGTAGAGTCAGCCAAGAGCATCTCTACGAATCAACTGGGAAGATACAGTAGAGGTAAGACACACTCTTCACTATTTATGAAATCTAAGGACACGTGGAAGAATGAGAATCAGTTTAACAGAATGACAACTAAAGAACCACACAAGTCCAAATGGAGGATGAATCATCATACACACACAGACATGCATCATACTAGATGTTTTATATGTAATAAATATGGTCACAAGGCTGCCAAGTGTTATTATAATTTCATGCATGTGAAACCCAAGATTAAACAGATTTGGGCCCCCAAAGGCACTAACAAAGAAGGACCCATGCATATATGGGTACCAAAATAAAGGTTCAATATTTTGACAGGAAAAGAGCTCCACGATCACTACATGGTATCTGGACAGTGGATGCTTAAGGCGCATGACCAGGAACAAAGCCCTCTTATCTAACTACATAGAGAAGGAGGGTCCCTCAGTCATCTTTGGAGACAATGGCTTGGGCAAGACAAGAGGATACGGCTCTACTGGCAATGGTGCAGTATCTTTCAGCAAGGTAGCATATTTAGAAGGTCTCCAACACAACCTTCTAAGCATCAGTCAACTCTGCGACAAGGGTCATCAAGTGACATTCCTCAACAACCAATGTCAAGTCAGAGATTTGAAGACATCTACTATAAAGCTAACCGGGATAAGAGAAAGAAATGTCTACACAGTGGATCTTGGTCAACTAAGCTCAGATGAGACAATATGTTTTCTGGCAAAAGCATCTGAAGAAATGAGCTGGCTATGGCATAGACAGTTGTCTCACTTAAACTTCAAGAGCATGTCCAAACTGGCATCAAAAGATCTCGTAACTGGCCTACCTAAGTTTAACTTCATAAAAGAAAGGCCATGCAATACCTGTCAGCTTGGAAAGCAAACCAGAAGCTCATTCAAAAGCAAAACTGCCAACTCTATCGACAAGCCCCTGCAGTTGCTTCACATGGATCTATTTGGGCCAATTCCAACAACTAGTTTTGGAGGAAAAAGATACTCTCTAGTTATAGTCGACGACTACACCAAATTCACATGGGTATTCTTCCTAACTTCAAAGGATGAAATGAGCTCCCAGTTAATCAAGATGTTTAAACTGGTGATGAACGAGAAAGGAGAGAAAATCAAGGCCATAAGGAGTGATCATGGCAGAGAATTTGACTTCTCAGAAATAGACCAGTTCTGCACAGACAATGGGATCAGTCATAATTTCTCAGCTCCACGAACTCCTCAACAAAATGGAGTAGCTGAAAGAAAGAACAGAACCTTGATAGAAGCTGGAAGAACTCTACTTGTAGCAGCTCATCTGCCTGAATACTTCTGGGCAGAAGCTGTCAACACTGCATGCTACACGCAGAATAGATCACTAATACACTTTACGATCAAGAAGATGCCCTACGAACTGTGGAAAGGAAGAAAGCCAAATGTCAGCTACTTTCATGTTTTCGGCTGTGTATGCTACATTCTCAACAATGGAAAGCAGTACCTGACAAAATTTCAGCCCAAGTCAGACGAAGGAATCTTTCTTGGATATGCCACTGTTGCCTCTTTTTTAGTCTTAACAAAAGAGCTCTAACTCATGCAAGCATACATGCGTCAACAAGTAATACAGAGCAAGTAAAGTATCGATCCCATAGAGAAAGTTGTTTAACTTAAACTACTATTCATTAATTGCATCACTATATTTATATGCTCAAACTAATGATTAAACTTGGTTTGTTATCGAATTGCAAATAAACACTAAAACAATAATAACGATAGAATAAATGATATTGGAACTAATGGGATCCTAACTTCATTTAATACTTCATTCAATCGCCACTATCATGCATGACTTGCTCACATATCACAGGAAAGTAGCCAAGAGCACTAAAAGAGTATTAGCCATTTTTTAATGCACTAAGACCTACTTACACAGCATCCACAGATGATAGACTCTATGTAATCATCAATATAACCAAAATCACTATATGTCTATGTGAAATTGCAACTATATTGATTTGAAGTTCAAGCCCTTATTCTAACTTATACGGTGAAACAGTATATGTCTATCTAGTTCACGAAATATATAAGCCATATAACACAGCCCTATATACGTATACTATCATGATTACATTCCATATTTGCATGTTCATTGTCAATTCCATACAAATACTGAAACGAATGGTGATCAAGCATTCATACATGCAAAACAATCATGATAGACATCCCATATGATATGCAAAACAATCCAGCATTTAAGCATGCAATCAAACTACATATTAAAATCCGTTAGAATCCCATAATGGAGTTTAGTTCATGACTGAACCAAAAGCCATTATGGGATCAAATCTAAACATGATCAATAAACGACAATTGAAAGATGAAAGATGAAACTATCAAACCCAACTGCTAAATACGAATCAATATTTAAATCCTCATAAGATTCTAGCAAAAACTAATAATAATAATCCACTCTGGTAGAAAATCCCAAGAAGGAGTAGAAAAATAGAGTTGTGGCCTCCTTCTACGTTGGAATCTCCCCCAGAGAGTAAACCCTAATTATGATGTAAAGAAAAACTAAAGTTGAATAATATGTCAAGTGATACCCCTGACGCCAGTCAAGAATCATTTTTAAATCGATTACAACCCTTAAAAATTGGAAATAAAATAAAACAAGTCAGCAGCTTCAGGCCTCGCGCGTGGCCGCGCGCTCTTCCAGCTTGATATTCCCGCGGCCGCGAGACTTGCAGTAAGTTTGTATGTTTGGCTGGTCTCGCGCGCGGGCGCGTGCTCCCTTGGCTTGTCCTTCTCGCGGCCGCGCAACTTGCAGTAGGTTCCAAGATATGGCTGGGTAATCGCGCGGGCACGCGTTCTCAAGGCTATTCTGCCGCGTGGCCGCGCGTCTTGCAATCTGCAGATCCTGGTTCTCGTTCTGATTCTATCATGCTTCTGCTGCTGCTACTTGTTCAGTCATGCTTAATCTCGTTGCTCCATTGCACCTTCATGCCATGCATATCCCATCTTTTGCCTCGTCTCAAGCATCCATTAGCCTTGTGCTCAATAACACCACCAAAATAGGTCGATTCTTGCACTTATTCACCAAACGGAGTTTTAAGTATGCGAAATACAAATTATCATGAAATGCAGCTAAAACCTACTAAAATGTACTTGAGATGGGCATAGTTCGCATGAATTTGTACTCCATAAGTAGGTGTAAATCCTACTTATCAGCCACAGACAGTAAGGCTTATAAAGTGTTCAACAAAAAAACACTGAGTGTTGAAGTCTCAATTCAAATCATCTTCGATGAAACAGACTCAGACAACACAGTGCTTCAAGACACTACGATCGATAGTGCAGACACTACGAATGAAATCATCGAGCCCAACACTACGATCATAGTGCCAGATAATGAAATCGTTGAGCAACAAAATGAGATTGTAGAGAGGTCTATGCAAGACAATGAACCTCCACACCAAGAATAAGAAATAGATCTTGAAGACTTAAGATAAGAAGGCATCAAGACAGATGTCCCAACCAGTAACAGATGGGCCAGAGATCACACTCAAGATCTAATCATTAGAGATCCGAGTGCTAGAGTCAAAATAAGAGCTGCTACTCAAAATGAATGCTTTTATCTAAGCTTCCTATCACAAACAGAACCAAAGAAGATAGAGGATGCTATGGAAGACTCCAGTTGGATAGAAGCCATGTAGGAAGAACTCAACCAATTTGAACGAAGCAAAGTATGGAGATTGGTACCAAGATCAAAGAGTCATCCTGTCATTGGAACCAAGTGGGTCTTCAGAAACAAAATGGATGAAGATAGAGTTATAACCAGGAACAAGGCAAGATTAGTGGTAAAAGGCTATTCTCAAGAAGAAGGCATTGACTACGATGAGACATTTGCACCTGTTGCCAGACTAGAAGCAATCAGAATCTTTCTTGCCATTGCTGCTCACATGAAGTTCAAAGTCTTTCAGATGAATGTCAAAAGTGCATTCCTAAATGGAGAACTCCAAGAAGAAGTCTATGTAGAGCAACCTCCAGGTTTCATCAATCCATCTCTTTCCAATTATGTTTATAGATTAGACAAAGCCTTATATGGTCTTAAACAAGTACCTAGATCATGGTATGAAACACTAACTAACTTCTTAATTGAAAATGGGTTTACTAGAGGTAGAGTAGATACCACACTGTTTCTTAGAAAGAATAAAGACAAAGTCTTATTAGTTCAAATATATGTTGATGATATTATTTTTTATTCTACTGACGAAAAGCTATGCAAGAGATTCTCTAAGCTGATGCAGAGCAAGTTTGAAATGAGCATGATGGGTGAGCTGAATTTCTTCCTTGGACTGCAAGTAAAGCAGACTGATGAAGGAATTTTCATAAACCAAGCCAAGTACATCAAAGAATTACTCAAGAAGTATGGCATGGAATCAGCCTCTCCCATGAAAACACCAATTGCTCCTGCAACCAAGCTTTACAAAGATGAAAAAGGTAAAAGTATTGATATAACTCAATACAGAGGTATGATAGGTTCTCTTTTATATCTAACTGCCAGTAGACCAGACATAATGTTTGCAACATACATATGTACTAGATTTCAGGCTAACTCTAAAGAGTCACATTTGTCAGCTCTAAAGAGGATCTTCAGGTATCTCAAGGGTACACCTTACTTGGGCCTTTGGTACCCCAAGGAATCCTCATTGGAACTAACAGGATTCACAGATGCTGATTTTACAGGATGCAAAATAGATAGAAAGAGTACCAGCGGCACCTGTCAATTACTAGGAAATAGAATTATGTCCCAGTTTAGCAAAAAGCAAAACTCAGTATCTACTTCAACTGCAGAAACTGAATACATTGCTGCTGGCAGCTGCTGTGCTCAGATCCTATGGATGAGAAATCAGCTAGCTGACTATGGGTTTGATTTCAAATCAATTCTCATTCACTATGATAACACAAGTGCCATAGCAATAACTCATAATCCTGTTATGCATTCTAGGACTAAGCATATAGAAATAAGGTATCACTTCATTAGGGATCATGTGTAAAATGGAACTAAATCTTTACAATATATCCCTACTGAAAATCAACTTGCTGATGTTTTTACAAAACCTCTAGATGAATCCAGATTTAATAAGTTAATAAGTGAGCTAGGCATGCTAAATCTACAACCATAAAATATATGCTCTAGATTGTGCTAACCATAACAGATACAAAGGCTGAACTCAAAATCGTAGACATGATTAAGGGAAGTCCACGATCGTAGAGCTGAAGAGACAAAACCACCTCAACGATCGTAGCAAAGACTCAACCATCGTAGAGCAGACTCAACGATGAAAAAAGTCCCATCAACAAAGCAAGAGTACATCCTATGATGATAAGCTTCAAAACACAGCAATCCCTCTGATAAGTGCCTCAGGAACAAACCTAACCCTTGACTCACTCCAAGAGGTTGGCCCTTCCTGAGTTACCTTAAAAGAATGCTATGTTAAAAACTCATCATAAGGATCCGGTCAGACTCGACGATCATAGATCAGACACGACGAATGCTATACAGACTCGACGATCGTAGATCAGACACGACGAACGCTGGACAGACTCGATGATCGTAGATCAGACTCGACAAATGCAAAGCACTCAACAATCACTAAACTACCTCAACGATCGTAGTCCTCCCTAAGGACACCTCAGCTCTGCAGGAGCCAAAGGCAAATCAGTACAATCCTTATCAGTCAAAATCGTAGAGCCAAGCAAAAGTCGACACCTGTCCCACTAAGCAAAAAGGAGAGAGGGAAGTTACAAGTACAAAATAAAATCGTATTTGTGAAATCAGAAGTTCAAAAGATCATCTCTCACATTCTCTCTCAAAGCAGAAGCCCTAAATCGAGGAAAGCTCAGTCAAATCTCATTTCCAGCAAGAAAATCAATGGCGTCATCCAGTGTTATCTCAGGCTACAGACTCTGTTTTGACGAGTTCAAAACAGCTCAACCCAAGTTCCACAAGACTCTGGCCTTACTGAAGAAGGCAGGTCTCGAAGAAGCCTTAAGCACAGATACTTTAATTTATCCCATGTTAGTGAAAGAGTTCTATAGAAATGGAGTATTTCAAGACAACATCATCACTACGAGAGTAAGGGATGTGGAAATCAGACTGAAGGCCGAAGACATCAACCTCGCCCTAGGTCTCAAAAATGAAGGGCATCCACTCTTAGATAGCGTAGACTTCCAAGAGGGACTTAGAAGAATGCATCACAAGAAACTCCCCTCTGTGAAAGGGTACAAGAAGAAGGAGTTCCCACAGAGGTATGAATTTCTAGCCGATATAGTTGGGAAATGTATATGCTGCAAGAGCTCGAGTCATGACTCTGTAAATGAAGTCCAACTCAGGTTCATGACTGCCATGAGTTATGGAATACAACTCAACTATGGAGCCCTATTGCTCGAGAGGATTGGTAAGTGGATCGTAAACTCAAAGAAATCGAAAAGCCCTCAAAAGATGCTATATGGGCGATTCATAAGTATCATTCTACAATCAGCCCTGGGTAACAAAATTGGGGATGAAGAAGGAGAAGCTATCAACCCAAACAGACGTATGACCCAAAAATTGTTTGAAAATTAGAAGAGGAATCCAGCTGAGTATGTTCGAATGATGACCAAATCAAGTGGAAGAACTGGGGATCTGAAGGACTCAGGCTTTCCAGGAAACATGTCTGTGGTCAGGGAGTTCGAAGAAGAAGAAGAAACCAACAAAGAAGAACCCTCTGTCCTTACCAAAAAAAGTAAGGGCAAGAGGAAGCTAAAGGCTAGACTGGTAGAAGAGCCTCAAGGATCTACCACTGATATACCTGTAGAGTCCTCTGATATAGAGACTCTAAGGATGCTAAGAAGAAAATAGCAGCAAGATGAAGCAGATGAGGATCAGGCTACCATATCCCAGATCTTGAAGAAGAACAAATTTGGTCATAAGTCCAAAAGGTCATCAGTCACCTCAATTGTAGAGTCTCTACTGTTCGTAGAGACCAGACCAAGCATGGCAGGCAAGGAAGTAGCTGCTTCAAGCATAGTGGCTGTTGAACAAAAAAAAACTGAGAATCAAGAAAGTCCTGAAGCTGTGGCTAAGCCTAGCAAATTAAGGAGAAAGCTGGTTAAGAAGCACATTCTTAAAACTGAAAAAGTGCTCAAGAAGGAAGCAAAGAGTATGGTTACCAAGAAGGAACTGTCCAGAGCAAGTCAAGAGGACAGTGCTCCGGCTGAGGGGGAGATCCCTGAAATTCTCATGATAGAGAATACACCAGCTGAGGGGGAGATGCCTAAAGCTCATGAAGATGCTCTAATTGAGGGGGAGTTTATGAGCTTACAAGAAGATGATCAAGTTGAGGGGGAGCCTCAAGATATCTCCATGGCAAAAGAAGATGCCCCTGCCAGAAATGAAGAGGAACCAGTAAAAGATCATCAAGAGCCCATTGAGATAATGGAGTCCTCCAACGAAGAAAGAGAAGAGGAAGAAGATGATGATGACCTTCAGAACACTGGTGTGGGCAGAGATGGGTATAGAAGTTATCTCTACAATTAGATGTTCTCATACCTACCCATGATGCCATACCATCAAGCCCAAATCCTAAACTCTTAGGATCACATGTTCTGGAGCTTCAAGGAGTATCCAGCCATCTCAGTATTGGCTCATGGATTTCCAGGGAGATTCAATTTTGCCAAGAAATTGCTTACCAACAACTCTTCCTCAAAGGATAAACTTGAGGTACTATCTATCCCTACCCAATTCAGAATTAATCACTTACCATCATTCTCATTTAGTCAATTCTATGAATTCCCTCGATGGTTGGAAGTGATTCTTAATCCAGTAAATCAATTTCCAGTTGCAAAATCCCAAAATTCTATAACTGAGGAACCAAATGCAGTCAACCTCATTTTGCTCCCATAAACCACCACCTCTACGATTCCTGACTCTAGCCCCATCGTAGAGTCCCAAATTGAAATCATAGAGCCATATATTCCAGACATCGAAACTCAAGCCCCTCCATTAGACATACCATCCTCCTCCTCCAATGACTATTTTAGTCTTGATCTTGCTCTCTACTCACTGCAAGATATATCCTAGAAAACAACCCCTCCATTCAACAATCCTCAAACCAATGAGACTCTCCCAAATCTGCCCATAAAGGATGACTTGAAGGAAGCATCCAAGAACATGGTCAAGAACATAGAAGAAAGCTTGGAATCTCACTCTGACCTCATTCATATCCGGCTGAATCAAATGATCACAGCAGGAAATAATTTTCCTAGCACTATGAATGCTGAGCTTACAAAGAAGCTGAGGGAAATTATCCAAGAAATTCTTAAGAGCATGAAGGACAGAGATGAGATTCACTTCCAAATAGCCACCAAGCAAAGAGAGGTTGTTCTTGAAATGCATAAACATCAAGAAGTTCAAAATAAACTTATGCTAGAGAACATCATCAACTTGTAAGCTTCAGTCCAAGAATTCCAGAAATCTTATATCAATCAGGAATGACAGAATGACATTGTTCTCACTGCCCTCCGAAACAAAGAAGCTAGATCTAAAATCCAGATCAAGGAAAGTTAAGAGGACATTGCTCAGACACAAAGCCAACTGAACGAGCTTGTCTAAGGAGTTAATCGGCTTTCTGCAGACATTCGAACCCTTGATGCTGACATAAAGGGGGAGAATAAAGGGAAAGGAGTTCAAGGAGCACAGGGAGATCAGGGCAGAGGCAGAGGAGGTCAAGGAAATCAAGAAAGGGGAAGACGACAATTTTCACGAAGCCCTCCTGCAAGACAGTCCCACCAACAGACTCAACGATCTGATCAACAGGAAGTCTTGATGGCTCAGCCTTTAAGAAGTTAAGGGCCAACTACCAGCTCACCAAATATGACCACCACAAGCCTAAGAATGCCAATTGGAGATCCAGCATTCATGAATAGGCATGATCACAACCCGATAGTAAGTCCAAGTGAGTTGGAAGAGTTAGCCAGAAGGAATGAAGCTAGTAGGAAAAGAAGGGCTGAGGAGTATGCCAATCCTCCACGAAGTAGAACAAAGAAACAGAGATAAGTGTAAACCTTAATTCTTATTGATGTAAAGCTAAACTGTAATATTCCTTTAACATCAATAAATTCATGCTTACTCTCTAGAAATTTCAGTTGCTCACTGAAATACTAAGTCATGTTTAAATTTCCTGCAAATGCATCTAGTCACTAATAATCATGACAACAAATCTTCTTGGTTATGTCAACATCAAATAGGGGGAGATTGTTGGGAGAATGCATATTATGATTTGATGTTTTAATGTATATGCTTATGATTGTTTGTAAAGTCCTTCCAAGTAATATATGTACAAGGACTTAGTGATAGATCAAATCTGTTAGGTTGATCTAAACTCTTAATGTGTATCATTCTGTAATGGAATGTATAGATAGAAAGATCAAAGCTTTTAGGTTGATCTTGAGATGTAATAGATAGGCTTCGAAGAAATCATAGTGTATCAATCTGGTCAACATTGTAGAAGTCAAGGCAGAAAAGTAGAGCTTCTAAGATCGTAGTGTGCCTGCCTTGAAGGGCCTCTTCAAAAATCGTAGAGTGGTCCCAATGTTTACCGAGCCAACTCAACGATCGTAGTGTGCTGAAAGAAACGTTAAGTTTACAAGTCAACGATCGTAGAGTGCTCTCGGAAACATAAAGTTTACAACTCAAGCAAGCAAAGATCGTAGTGTACAAAGACTTAAGGAGAATCGTAGTGCTCTCGCCTGATAGCATCAGACCAGGCTCCAAGACGACAAGTAACCACGATTTGAATCGTAGAGCATCTGTCTTGTGTCAGAGAACGTCGACCCTCATGATTTATGTGGAAGACAAATTCCAACATAAGAGGAATGGATTCTAAATGCTGCAGTACTCACCAGTCCCAAAGTCACAAGAAAATATCCTTAGTATGCAACAAAGAGGCGTATTGAAGAAGCTAAGGAAAGTACCATTGGTAAGGGAAAAAACACCTTTTTAGGTGTTAGGTGAGAAAGCAGTCTGCAGTGTCAGTGGGCCAGAATACAGTTTCAGAAGATGTGCAGAAATATCTTCATCAAAGATTAGAAAGGTCAAACGCATTTAATGCCTCAACAGATGGATCCAACGGATAGTTTTCAAGATCACATATATGCAAATCAAGCAAATGAGAGAGAAGTAAGCAAGCATTGAACAAACAACATGAACAACTCTCAAGCTCAACTCTACGATCTGAGAATTAGGAAAGCTTACTCAGCTAATCAGTTCTTTCGAACAAGTGCTTAAACGGCAACTGAGTAGCAACCATCAAGAACTCAACATCTATCAATCAACTGAAGAAGAGTACCAAGTCTGCTGGACTTGAAGAGTTCTAAGTGAACTGTAAGAGAGTCAAGTTTGCTAGACTTAAAGAGTTCAAGAGTGAACTAAGAAGTTCCTAGACTGCTGGTCTAGAAGGAATCTGTGTGATTCAGAAGTTGTAAAAGACATCCTTAGTGGATATCCTACTCGTTGAGTAGAAGAGTAGACTAGGAGCTTTAAGTGCTCTGAACCACTTAAAACGACTGTGTCTTTTACGTTCATAACTATAACTGCTATATCTGCCATAACTGCTATAACTGCCCCACTCTCATAACTCCACTACTTTGTAAATAGGATTAAAATAAACATCAATTCCGCTAAGTTTTAATCATCATCAAAGAACAAGTTTAAAACGAAAAGATTTTTTAAATATCTATTCAACCCCCCCCCCCTTCTAGATAACTATTGTGCCAACTAGGAACTAACATGTGGTTTTGCATTATTCTTCATCTTAGTTCTATATTTGTAATTGAAAGAATGTTATCTTTAAATTATTTAGATTTTATTTCATTCATTATGAAGTAATTCGCTTTTCAGGCTTATGATGGATCCTTTAGTGAAACGATAATTTTGTAAACTTTGATTTCCAGTTCATAAAGTTATTTTCCAGTTTATCTATATTAATTTGAGCGTGAATTTGTGAATTGTCTGATCAACAATTCGTTGTGGATTTGTATGGAATCGAGAGAGGATATTCGAATCTAGACTTAGTTAATATAGCATGTGTTCATAAATTTTGTGAATAGCAGAATCTTGATTAATGTTAAGGTAGAGATATGCTTGACATCACATGTAATCAGATAGAGAACTTAATCTTAAACCTTCTTTAATTTTAGTTCATATAGAGATATAGTGAGTTGGTTGATTAAGGTGTTTAACTTGTTTCTATCTAAATTATGGATTTAAGTTAATACGGTATTAGTGCATCGAGAGGTAGCTAGTACTACATTCGTGTTCTTGATTAATAAACTGGGATATTGAGTTGAATTAGAATAAAAGTGTAAAAATCAGAGTGAAGCTTAGGGTGAAATCATAAGTCTAATTCTCCATTATTTATTTGAAATTCCATATTTTGATATTTGTGATTGTTTTATGATAGTTTATTTATTTATTAATTTAGTTTCTAAAAATTTAAATCATTGAATTGGATAGTTTAATAGAATTAGGATTAATAGAAAATTGGTAATTGTAAAGTTAAATTTCTTACTAATTTGTCTCCGCGGGAACGATACTCTATTCATTACTATATTACTTGTTGACTACGTATACTTGCGTGTTTTGCATATATAGATTTTACCCAACATACAACAGACGGTAGAAATCATCAAGGTGATAAGAGCCCGACTAGTAGCAGCTCAAGATCGCCAGAAGAAGTATGCGGACTTACATTGCAAGAAGAAAGATTTTGAATTAGGAAGCTATGCATTTCTGAAAGTATCTCCCTGGAAAAGGAAGATACATTTTGGGAAGAAAAGCAAGTTGAGCCCTAGGTTCGTAGGACCGTTCGAGATTCTAAGGCAAGTCGGTGAAGTGGCGTACGAGGTAGCATTACCTCCTGAACTTAAGCACATTCACAACGTGTTTCATGTGTCAGTATTACGGCCGTATAAACCAAACTACAAGCATGTTATCTCCTATGAACCAATCCAAGTCGAGAAAGACTTATCGTACGAGGAATCACGCAGTCGAAGAAGCTGTGTGGAAACTAGAAGAGAAATGAGAGTGAATTATCCATTTCTATTTGAGTAACATTATTTTTTTATAATTCCGAGGACGGAATTTTTATAAGGGGGGACGGATGAAATGACCGTGAATTTTAAACTCCTTATTAAATAAATATGTGATTTAATTTTTTATTAGTTAGTTTTGTGAGTCTATTTAAACCTTATTTAGTTATGTGAATTTATGGAATGATAAAAGGGAGTCACTAATAGTTTATTTAAATTAGTGGACTAACCCTAAGACTTTAATATCAAAGAATTGATAGGATTATTAATAATTAAATATTCAATTTATTTGAATATAGTGGCAGGATTTGAACATATTCATTAATTGCAATTATGGGAAATTTATTGATAATGTGTTGGTTAATAATTATTATGAATAAATAATAATTAATGAGTAAGAGATTAATAAATATTATATGATTATATTTACTTGATTAATTTGTGCAAGCATACAAATTAGTAAACCTTTATTAAATGGTAGTTAACTATATATTTTATATAGTACAAGGTGACACATTAATATGTCTATATATATATATATATATATATATATATATATATATATATATATATATATATATATATATATATATATAGTAAGAGTTATTACATTCATGTGAGTTGCATAATAATATTGCTTATATGACATGAAATGTGTGGGTAAACATTCATGTATACCCTATTGACATATAATAAGATCAATTGTTAATTAATAATGATTTCCTTTAAGTTATTATGATTATAATAATAACAGTTATGGTAATAAATAATGAGCAATGCACAATTATATTTAGTGGTAATAGAAAATGTACATGGATTATATGTATGTGCACTACTTGTAACCTTGTAATTAGGAAATACATTGTATGCCCTTTAAATCATTATAACCTATGTTATATGAAATGAATTGTGTATACATATTATATAACCAAAGTATATATTATGTGTATATATGGTATAAACCAAGTGTTGCATTACATTTTTTGCAAGTGCTGTGAATTCTTTTCCCATATTAAGAGTCCCAAATAGTGATGCACAGTAGCATATCTCCCTCATTGCGTGAACTCCAGTAGCTAGGATTTGTAGTGATAATGGATATGCAAATGGTGGTTGGCTAACTCCTTTATAACCCTTGTATCCTTCCAATTTCGAGTAAATCAAACCATGGAACAAAGCCATGAACTGGGCAACCCTTTTCTCTATAAATGGAAACCAAACTTCCCAATTCTTAGATGCTAAAGAAATTGTCTGATAAGTGTAGGAAGAGAGTGAGTGTGGCTGAGCATTGAGAGAGTTTAATTAGTGCTTTAAGGAATCAAGTTAAGCTTCAAGGAGGTAAAATTTATATTTTGTTCTTAATTCAAGTTTTGTCAAATTCTTGCAATTCTCATTAAATCTCTGTTAGGTAGTATGAATTAGCATGTCTCTATGTTGTTTGAGTTGGTATGTATGCTATAAAGTACTACAGCGGGTCTGGGTATAGAATTAGCAATACCTGTGCTAAGGCTCTGCAGAAGTAGAGCCATTTATTTTTTCCTCTGAACAAAGTGGCGCAGCCGCGCCACTTCTATAGCTTAATACCGCGCAGCCACACGGGGTGTTTTTCTTAGATACTGCTTTAATGACTCAGTAAGAGGATGAGCATGCTACTTTGACTATTATGTACTTATAAACAACCTTAACACATTTAATGAGGTTGTTATGTATATAGGAGTCATGTTTGCTTTCTATGGATGTGATTTAACATGAATGCATAACTAGACATATATATGGTAAACGGAATATGACAAGTTTAGGTGATGTAAAACTTCATAATTTGAAATATTTGGGTTAACTAACATAAGCATGTTTAGTGGAGACCAAAGGATCGTGTGGCATGTGTATAATGACTAAACATGAAGTACTTTATTAAATCAACATGTGAAGTCTTGATTTTGTAAGTTTTGATAAATCATGTAAGGAACAAGTTATAAAATAGACCAAACCTATTCGTAAATATCACATCATGTATGTTTTTGCAAGTTTTATCCTAATTGGTTGTGCAAAACTGGCCTAGCTTTTATGTGGCAGTCTTGGTTTGCACCAGGAGCATCGCGACCGCGCCACTCCTTAGTACAAACCAAGCGTGGTCGCACCAGTCTACAGTAGGAACAGTTTTCCTAATAGCTTGAAGGTGTTTGCATGCTTGTATTGTTACTCTAACATGTATTATATGATCAGTACCTATCCAATGTGTTAAGAAACATGTTAGGTGATAAGATAGCATGATTATAACTTTCAAGAAGAAGTTCAAAAAAGATTTTGCAAACTATAAAACAATGATTTAAATTGAAGTGTTATGTGTTCAAGCCTATATTGATACATAGAAACTAGATAATCTAAAGTTATTAAATCTAAGACACGATTAGATTGACTTACGTGAATTATGGGATAGACCTATGTGATGATTTGATTCTTGTAGGTGTAGACTCATATTAGTTTACACATACTAATTGGAAGGACCGACTTGTTAATGTTGGGTCTTTTCAACGCAAGTTAATTAAAGCTAGAATTAAATTGTAGCTGAGCAAACAGGAAAGTCTCTGAACCTTACTCTTTGGTTGTGCAAGTTGCTAAACTTCACTTGTTTTTGTGAAAGCTTCCTATCCTTATTATATTGTATTGAGCAGGTTATTGTTGAATTGAAAGTTATTCAGTTAAGCTTGAACTTTATTTCCAAGCATGATATCAAGTGGTTTAATTACTTTATAATTATTCCATATTAATATTATTGATATTCGCACTTAGTGCACTTGAGTTCATACAGTCTTGAACTTGTACATCATTTAAAGTTCTATAATTCTTAAACTGTGTCAGATAGAGTCTGAACATTTGTTCGGTCATACAAGTGTATAAAGTTTATAAAAGCTATCCAAACCAATTGATGGTAAGGATTATTAGACTGAAAGAACACCCTTTTTATGATAGGGGAGTATCCCAGGTATCTAATATAAGATACAAAAAGCAGATTTAAATGTTATGCATATATATGGTGTACGCGAGGCTGATCCCCTCAAGTACTTATTCTTTACCTAGTAACCAAAGGGCTATTGATTCCATTAAGTTTTATAGTTCAAAGTATACTTAACTACCAGTTATTCTAAAAGCAATCATTATCTTTGCTTTTAATATTCATATTGTTGAATCTTTCAGATATTAATATTATTGAATTCATTGTCAAATATTTTCCATTCATCATGATATATCCTTATTGTTGTATTTACACTTGCTGAGCAAACTTGCTACTCATCCTTGTTATATCATGAATTATATTGCAGTTAAGCCCGAGACCTCAGGGAAGGACAAGGGTAAAGGAAAAATGTAGGGTAGTTGCGAGGAGCGAACTTTACCTTATGCCTAGTTTAAATTATTTTTATATAATATGAACCCTAATGATTATTTTAGGGTATGTTTGTAAGATTGTATTAAGGTTATCGAATCTTAGGACTAGTAACACCTTTTGAATGAACGACATACGTTTATTATATTCCGCATTTTTGTTATTGTATGTTGCTTAGAGGTGGGTGTTTGTATTTTATCGTGACGACCGGACCGGGGTCAGGAACTCGGTTTTGAGGGTGTCACAATATATATATATATATATATATATATATATATATATATATATATATATATATATATATATATATAAACCGAATATTACAGCAGGATCTATATATATATAATACGGATGGTGGCCACGCAGCTTCACAAAACAGTACTGTGATTCTGATTTCGCGAATTGATAACGTTTTTTTCCTTCTTTTTTTTTGAATAAATTTTATATAACAAATTATGCCCAATAAATTATTCTAAATACACACCCAAACATATATGGAATCAAAATAATTAATAATTCGCATAAAGTTTGGCTCTGATTCCACTATAAGGTTGTGTGAAGATCATAGTAGCAATCAAATTGTAAATTAGCGGAAGCAAAGTAAAATCAGATTTTAAAATTATTCACAAACCAATTACCCGGATCATCCTTTATGCATATTATTAATTAAAACGAAGAATAAGAAGTTATGGAATCATACCCTTGTAGATACGAGCTTCTACATGTACGAGTTCAACACCTACTTTTTCGCGATCTCCTTGAATCTCCGAGTAAGGGTGCTCAAAAAATTCGATTTTTTCGGTTTTTTATCGAACCGGTTGGTACTGAAACCACGGGTACCGATTTTTTTCAGTACCGATTTTTCGGTTTTTTTATATTGTTCGGCATCGGTAGCGGTAATGAACTTTTTGAATTCGGTAAAAACTGAAATACCCAAAAAAAAACTGAAAGTTAAAAGATGGAGGAAATGATTTAGGCCCTTAAAGTTAAAGGAGGTGTTGCACTTTTATTATAGGCATCAGTACATGTGTCATGTATGAACAAGTGAACAACTAGATGAGCAAAGCAGTATACATACATGTTAGAGTTTATGCCCTAGAGGCCAATTATTTGATATAATTGCTTAACATTTTGATATTATATTTGATTGAATAAATGAATAGTTTTATTATGATTTTATTTACTGCGTTATATAAATGTTAACATAATAAAATTCCTTAGAATAGTGATACAAATTATATATGTGATAACCCGGGATTTCGAATAATCACAATTATACGATTAAATTTTTTTTATTTAATATTGACATTGACTGTTAATATTGTACTGTGTATATGTGATATGAGTCTAGAGAATTTGTCAATTTGTGTATTGACTAAGAAATTAGAGTATAGTTGTGCCTAACAGCTTTAGAAACCCTAACCCTAATCTCTGGATAGGGATTCAATAGAAAATATAATTAAAATAATTATATTAATGAGTATGTGTTTGTGCTGTATAGCAATTATTGATCAATGATTGATCATATAAGGTTTAAAATATGTAAACCCTAATATGGGATTAAAAACCCTAATCTCACATTTAGAAATTCTAACGTACCGTTAGAAACCTTATTCATAAGCCGGGAAACCCTAATTTCATATTCAGGAATCCTAAACCCTAATTAAGAAACCCTAATCCTAATTAGCAAGCCTAAAGTGATTAGTATGTGTTAATATAATTAGGAAATCCTAATTATACTTTAGAAATATTAATTTCTATTTAAAACCTAATTACATTTTCGAAATTCTTAATTTTCTATTTTTAAACCCTAATTAGAAAATTCTAGAATTGGAGTTTTTAAAACCTAAGAGTTAGAACCTTAGGGTTAAACCCTAAGGGTTAAACCCAAAGGGTTTGTGCAATTGTCAAGAATGCCATTAAAATTATTTTGCTAAAGACCAAAATGCCCTTTTTCATTTTCTTTAATTGGTAACTTGTATAATTGCTAGCAACTTTAGTTGGTAACCTAATGCTTTGACTTGTGACTAAAAATCTCAACACATCTGATCTCATTTGACACCTAGCATGCTTGAATACAATGTATCTAAGTAACATAAATGGATTTGAGAGAGAGAAATTCCATTCATTTGGTTATTTTTCCTCTAAAGCCTTCAACAACTCTCTCTCTCTCCCCTAGCATCTGAAATTCTTAAGTAAATCAATTCCATAAACACCCACTTGATTATTTAGATCAGATTGGTAGAGCCAAGGTCAAGCATATTCAAGAGAAGGTATAAAAGCCCTAACCTATTTTGATCTTGTATGCTGAGAGAAATTTTGTGTTAAAGTGTTTATATTTGTGTTAAAGGATGTTTTTAGTTGATCTATGTTGATCCATCATGGATCCATAGCATCAAAGTGCTTTCAAATCGAGTTTTTCCAAAACTGTCCAAGAACAAAATTTGTGGTCTGGCAAGCTAATGTCAGGAGCCACATATCCTTGCTCGTTTATGATTTTTGTTGTTTTAAAGTTGGAATCTGTAGCTTGTCATGTGATCTTTAATCTGCAAGTGGAATCAGTGTCTTTTGATGTCTAGATTGTTAGTTATTAACGGTCAAAACCCGTTGACCGGGCATGACCGGGTCAAATCTAGGTAACCCAAAAATTGAAACCAATGGCTGACAACTATTTAAATGGCCCAGATCTGTCAGGTTGTATGTGTTTGTTGATTTTGTTGTAATAGGTTTGCAGCTTGTTATGTGTACTTGATATTGGTATCTTTAGATCATTTAAATCTTCAATAGATCGAACGTAAAAGGTGGTCAAACTAGACCATCCGTTCACGATTTTAGTTTCTGGAAAACCCAGAAACTCGTTGAACATACTTTCTGACAATCGTTGACCGGATTCCATCTTGCGAATCTGTTATGTTTGGACTGAGATGAAGAAAGGGTATTTTTCCTTGACATAAGGACGACAGATTTGAACCATAAGACCACCTGAAACATGACCAGAACATAGAGTTAATCAGGCCACAAAGTGGTACCCATGAACTGCTTGGGTTTCTGGGTTACCCAGAAAAACCAGGAGTTGTCTGATAGTTAGTTTGGGAGATCAGATCTCCTGGTGTGTTTGTTGTTAGACCACGATGATGGTTGTTTGTTGTAGTGTTACATAAACACTACACGATCACAGTTAGAGCTAGCCCAGAACCGAATTACACTGAGAATTAAAGCCGGTCAAACCATGACGCTTGAACTCTGGTCTGACAGTGTTCTTGAGCTCAAGAACACCTAAGACGACTGACAAGTGTCGCTATAGGCTTTAGCGACAGTTTCTATTTATTTTATTTTCTGATTTTCTAGAAAATACTTAAAAATAGAAAATAAATTATAAAAATTACAAAAATGGTTTTAAAAATCATTTTAAATTCTGAAAAATAACTTTTAATTATTTGGGATATTTTTCATTAATAATTATAATTATTTAAATAAAAATGACATTTAATCTATTTAATTACTATATTAAATAAATTAGAGAAAAATAATTTAATATTATGAAAAATCATTTTAAATAAGAATAAAGTATTTAAAAATATTTTGAGTTATAAAATGTGACTTTAAATATTTTTAGAGAATTTTTTTTAATAATTTAATATTAAAGATATTAGATTTATTTAATTATTAAATTAAATAAATAAGTTAAAAATGATTTTATTGATTTAAAAATTATTTTAAATAAGAATAAAGTGTTAGAAAATATTTTGAATTATAAAATATATATTTCAATATTTTTTGAGAATTCTCATTAATAAATTAATATTAATGATATTAGATTTTTTTAATTATTATATTAAATAAATAAATTAAAAATGATTTTATTGATTTAAAATTATTTAAAACTGATTTTAAAATATTTTAAGTTATAATAAATGACCTTTAATATTTTGATAATAATTTCATTAGTATTTAAATATTAATGGTGATGATTTAAAAATGATTTTAATTATTTTAAAAATTATTTAAGTAGAATATTGATGATTTAAAAATATTTTAAGTTATTAACAATAACTTTAAATATTTTGACAAGTATAACATTAATATTTTTATATTATTAAATATTAATGATAATAAGATTATTTGATAATTAAATCATTTAAAAATAATTTAAGTGTTTGAAAAATTATTATAAATTATAATAATTGTTTAAATATTATTAAAAGCTTCCAAAGAATATTATAAATGATATTTGACTTATCTAATATAATATTGAAGCTTTGAAACCGAATTTAATTGACAATAACTGTGTTAATTGCCAAATAGAGTGACCAGAACACCGAGAATGGACCGAAGTCCAATCAGACCGAAATAGTTAGACTTGATAAGTGTTTATATAGGTTATAAACACTGATGTGACTATGTGGTAATGTGTCTAGGAGAGAATTGACTGTAAGTTACAGTGTTATGTGTTATAAATTATTATGCTAATTGTGAGACCGAACGTAGATAAGTATTTTGTGTAGTTGTAATCAGCGAAAGAGGCAAGTTTCCTAACTCAACCTTGAGTTATATTCATTCAATTGTTATAGTGGTTAATTATTGTTAATTATACCACGTCCAAGAATTTATTGTTGATTATTCGCAGTTAGTGCATGTTTAATAATTCAAATTGAATTACTGATTCAGAAAATATATATTCGTAAAATTACTGTTGTTGGATATTCATATCTGTAGAACTAATATTGACAGTACAGATAATTCCTTTTTATTGTCGAATTATGTTGAGAAATGTCTTAGCTAATTATTCTGGCTAGACGAATATTTGTTAGAACTTCATAGGTTCGAGAAGAGAAGAGAAGAGAATTTAATTATTATTGATAGATCAATGCCAGTTGTATCGGCTAGATCGAAAAAGAAAACTTGATAGGTTTGAGAAGAGAAGAGAAGTGATTAGATATTGAAATCATTGAATTTCGTTATTAAATCAAATCTTGATTCTAAGACTGAGAAGAACAACCATTTATATAAAGGGAACATTTTTAGCCGTATATTCGACTATTGCGCGCGACTTAAGTATTATGCATAATATAGGGTACAAGGAGTTGGCCAGCTCTAAGTACTTGAAGAGGGGTATGATTTAATCTTTATGGTTATCTGATACACATGCGTATATGTCAAAGTAAAACTTTAATATATACCCGAGAAGAGAAGTTCAAGATCTAATGGATCACTCAGCATAAATCTGGAAAACATTCCACTTTGCTATTTCTAGAATTAATTCTTGATTGTTCATTTGAATATCGTAGAAAACCTTGAAAGCGTTGTACTATTTCATTATCAGATTATTGTTGCGGAGAATGTGAGAAGACTTGATATTGATTTCTATAACTTTATTGTATGTCTTAACTTGCGGGGCAAACTTGTTGCTCACCCTTGCTAAATAAAATATTTCAGCTAGGAACGAAGAAGCCAGCGGGTCAAAGAAGAACAAAGGCAAAGGCAAAATGCTGGATTAGTTTTTATAAACATTATGAATATGTTGTATTTGTAAACCCTTTTTGTATATATAAGGGGTATGTTTGTAATGTTAAGGTTAGTGGACCTGAGACTAATGAATTAACAATCTATGTTAATGACTTATGTATTACTATTTCTATATGAATGGGTAGTTAGATGTTATTATATTATGGATCGTGAACACCAAACTCAAGGGTCAGGTAACCCGGATTTGGGGGTGTCACAGGTTGGAATCAAAGCTGTAGGTTATAAACCTTAAGTGGGGTGGGGGAAAATCCTAGGATTATAACCATACATGAGATAGAGAAAACGCATTTAGAGTTCTAAGTGAGGGATTGCCGAAGTGCATCAATAATGAGATATGTGGACACATTGTGTGAGAAGTTTGTACTAATGAAGTACTAATCAAGTTATTTAAACTGATTATAGGATGTATGGAGAAGATGAAACGAGTGCAGAGATGCTAGCAGCTATTGCACCAATGCTAGAAGTTGAGGTTCCAGCGCAAAGCGAATCAGTTGAGAAGGTGGGAGAAGATGAACCTATGATTAATCTAGGGAGCAATCATGACGATTATCCTGAGATGTATCTGAGTGGAGATGAGGAAGCAGAGTCTGAGCAAGCTAAGATGGAGAAAGGGAATAAGACCAAAGTTATAGAACAAGATCAACCATCAGCAGAAGTTCAAGAACTCTAGAGTAAGGTGTTTCTCTTGGAGGAGTTATGGAAGACAAAGCGAGCGTTACGCGAAATAATTGAAGAATAGAATGAGCTAAAGGCGCAGGTGGAAATGATAAAGACTGAAGGAGGTGGATCGTCTGAAGGGACAATCAAGCAGCAGAAAGGAAAGAAAAAGAGAAAGAGGGATAACGACAACCCTAATTCTGAAAAGTCAAACCCGAAGAAGAAGCAAGCATGTAGCAAGTGTGGGAAGACTCACGCGGGAGAATGCATGATGTGGAAGAACGTGTGCTTCAATTGTAAGCAGGAAGGACATATTTTCCTACATTATCCTAATCCGAATATGAGGAAGTGTTATTCATGTGGGAGAATGGGTCACGGATTCAACAAGTGTCCCATCAAAAAGATGACTGGTGAAGGGAGTGGACGGTAGACAACTTAGAAATAAGTGATCATATCTTTTGGTAGTAGGTTATGATATTAAGTGTTGTAATATCGAAAACGATGTGTGAACATATATAAATATAAATATGTTTGTATGAATGAGATCTTTATTTTCTATATGAATATAAGATTAAGATTAATTTGTGTGTTCTTAAAATTCATACTTATGGTAAGTTAATGACTCATAATTATATAAAATATTTTGAACCCCTCAGCGAATGGATGCCAAAGGTTTGACTAGGATAAGTTCATACACTCATATAATTGTAGAAAGTTCCTGAACTCATAAGTGTGGTAAGTTTGACGAACTGGTAATAACTATGTGTGAATGGAGAATTGCAACTTTTTGTGTAAAGTTATTTTGTTAATCCTGATATGATTTAAAAAGGGATAGTAATATGTGTTAACTATTAAACGTGCTATGAACTATTTGAATAAATATTCGTTTATATATGAGAATTATGTGTTGAATTCTTATTGTGTTAAGAATTTATGTAGAGAAAGAGAATTAATGTAAAATTTTTATTTAAATCAGATCATGCCGCCTAGACGACAGAATCGAAATCAAAGGGAAGAGCAGTCGGTGAATAATGAAGGAGGTCAAGCTGACCCGATGCAAAACTTTGCAAATATGATAGCCGAAGATATGGGGAATAGAGCTCCAGCAGGAAGAGGAAGAGCGAGGGAACAACCAGCTAATAGATTGGCTAATTTCAAGTACTTTAAAGCGGTAGGACCGCCAGAATTCAAGGGAACCACGGATCCGATTGAAGCTCAAACTTGAGTAAAAGAGATAGAGAAAGCATTCATTATTGTGCGTGTGGCCGAAGAGCAAAAGATAACTTTTGTAACATATCTGATGAAAGGAGAAGCCAATTACTGGTGGGAGACTAATCAAGCGAGAGCCGGTACAGTTATAGTAACTTAGACCAGATTCAAGGAGTTGTTCTTTGAGAACTACTTCTCACCGAGTATGCAAGCTCGGATAGAAGTTAAGTTCTTAGAACTAAAGCAGGAGAATATGTTGGTTTCGGAATATGCTGCCAAATTTAACAAGTTGGCTAGATTTACACCTCATCAAGTGGACACAGAGGTGAGAAAGGCGAGAAGATTCAAGAATGGACTAAAGCCGGGGATATTCAATAAGGTAGCAGTATTGCAGATCAATACGTTCGTGGCTTTGATGGAGAAGGCGTTAATTACTGAAGGAGGGAGCGAAGCTGCGTCTCGATTTCATCAGGAGAAGAAGAAGAAGACAAACGATGGAGGAAGCAGTGGTGGTAGTAATAAGAGAAAATGGAGTGAGAATACCCAATCGGGTAATAAGACAGAAGGAAATAAGCAAGGGAGGGAGCCATGTGTAACGTGTGGGAAAAACCATTCTAGAGTTTGTTTGAAGAAGAAGGGAGTCTGTTATAATTGTAATACCCGAGATTTTTATAAATTAGAAATAAAAGTGTTTGAATATTTATTTTGAACACATATATATTTTGGTGGGTCATGAAAGGTGAAAATGAAAATTTAATTGAATCATGTTTGAAAGGATTAAGAAATTTATTGATAATATTGATAAGCTTGGTTACGATTGATTAAGCTTAAGTGTAAAGTCTTTTGTGGTGTAATTAAATTCTTAATGAGATTAATTGATGGATAACTTAATGAAGTGTTGGATCTAGGATAAATCCAAGCCCAACATTATTATTGTAACATACTTACATAGTTGGGAGTTTAGCCCAAGAATTTGAATTGGTAGACTAATGTTTAACCCAATGTGTATAAGTGTTTGTACCTAGCCCAATTCAAATATTAATTTGGACAAACCCAATGTATATGGATTATATAAATACATATATAAGATAAGTATACTTATATATATAGGAATATATATATATATATATATATATAGGTGTAGAGATGTATGTGTAAAGGTAGCAATAAGCTAGCACATGGTACAAATGATGGAATGAAAGTGCAACATATGGAATGCTACCCCTCATGGCCGAAATTTTGGCCCTATTAAGCCTAAGTGATGATTTTTGTTGCACAAAAATTCTTACAAGCAATCCCATGTGGGCTCATGATGAAGAAGGACATAGTTGGTGAAGGAGTTGGTAATTCTTTTTACCTAATCACCTTTTAACCATGGTTAATACCTAGTTGGGTGTACATATACAAGTATTATACCAAGTATTAGTACATGTATTGTATACATAGAACTTGCCTATAAATATAACCCATCCTAGTTCATTGCTTCATTTACTTGAAATTTCATAAGTGTTAGTAGTATAATAAGAGCTAGAGAGAAATTGAGGGAAGTAGAAGGATTCTAGAGGAACTCTTGCACTTTGGTGGTTCAAGAGGAGTTCAAGAAGGAGAAGCAAAGGTGGAGAACTACTTAAGGTTCCTAGCCAAGAGGAAGAAAGCCTACAAGAAGTAAGATTCATAATCTAGCTTTATTTTTGGCAAGCTAAGTTAGTATGTGTAGATATTAGTAAGAATGCATGCTTGATTGTGGGAAGTTTATGTGTTGTGTGATCATGATGGATATAAAAATATAATGATGAGTATTGGAAGGAGAATATGTGATTTATATGGCTTGGTATGTGATCTAAGTTAAAATGAATCATGTAAAAGCATGTGAGCATGAAACCTAGCTTAGTATGCTTGAACGTTTGATAATCGTGATTAACATATGTAAGAGATATGTGTAATTCTAAAATGTTATATTAAGCATATATGAAATACGATCATAACACAAGTTGAATCATCAAATTCGGTCATAAAACGAACTCGTAGCAAAATAATTGGTAAGACAAGCTAGCATGAGAACCTTTGCTTGGAAAAGTAAATAATTTGATTAAATAAATATTTTGAAAAATTGTTCAAGATATCGCATATTGAAGATATGTAAGTTTATAAGTGGTTTGAACTCATTTGGATATGAAATGAGCAAGTTATGAAAGATTGAATCAAAAAGGGTCAAAAACTGAAAATGTTGAAAAAAATCGGATTTTTGCTTCTGCAGGGGAGCGCCTAGGCGCTCAACCCAGGCTTATTTCAAGCGCCTAGGCGCTAGGCCATTTTCAGTGTTGAGTCAGTTTGGTTCGGGTCGGGTCAAACGGGTCAAGACTTGTTTTTTTTGGATATAATAAGATAAAATAAGATTAATAACAAGATAAAAATATAATATTAATACTAAGTAAGGTAAGAATACTTTATTTATGTAATGAGACATGGATAAATAAAACCAAGTGAACAATTGATTAAACAAGTAAAATGATAGAAGGTGTCTTCGGGTTCGGAGATGAAGTCTTCGACTTCGTAAGATGTCTTCGGGTTCGAACGTGGCGGGATGTCTTCGGATTTGGAAACAACATTGTGACATTGGGAAAGGCGGGATTAATTGATAAATATTATCAAATTGATATATGTTACCCACGCATGAACTAAACTAAAATTTTAAGTAGAGGGTTATACTAGCTGCGTCCGAATAAACTTAATTTAAAAGTTTCTTGGCACGTATGTGTGAACGACGTAATATAGAATGCGTAACTCAAGTAATGTTTCACGTATACAAACATGAAATGAGTATATGAGACTTAAATTTGCTAAAATGTTGTTAAGGTTTTTAAAAGTAAGAACAATCTGAATTATACATCTATGAGTTCTAAGGTGTATGGATAGATATATGTGTAATAATTGCATGTTGAGATTTATGTCAGGATGTGTGGCTAATGAGTACCTATACATACATAAATAGGATAATATAGTTCGTTGAGGTGATTTTATGCTATAAGTGGTAATCAACGCTTAAGGCAAGTTCCCTAACTTACTCTCTTTTATATTGAGCAAGTATCCGAACCCTACTCTTATTGTGCAAGTATAATTGCATGCTTTATTCGACGAATACCGTAAACTTATTTCTTTGAATTCAAGTTATATTACTTTCTCGTGCAAATGAGTTAATATGCTTAAACCCTTGTGAGAACTATTATTCATGATAAACTTAGTATTGATCTTGAATATTGTGAAAAAGTCGATGCCATTTGATTCGGCTAGACTATATGTATGTTTATAATAAAACTGTCCAAACCAATTGATTGGTGCGGAAATCTTGAAAACTGAGTTGAACAACCCTTTTGGTAAGGGGAGTGTATGTTGTTGGAAACCCCAACACATGAATAAATATTATTGTGGTGTTATGCATAACGTGAAGTATTGTAGACTGATCATCTATAGTACTTGATATCTTTGGTTATCAATTTAATATTGGTAACTCTAGTGAAAGTTCAATGGTCTTTAGTGACTGCTCAGTATAAAGTGATTATCCAGTTGGATACATTGTTAGCCGTTGAATTCATATACATCTGTTGAATTATATTGAATTGTCATATCCCTTATTCATGATGTTATCCTGACACTTTGAACTATCTTAGAAATAACCCTTCGATATTTCAAATCTTGTGATATTATATCCTACACCCTTGTTGTATATTACTTGCTGGGCAATTTGTGCTCATCCTTGCTTATTTAAAACCTTTCAGCTAAGGCGAAACAGGGAGGTGTCTTTGGGAAAGACAAGGGCAAGGGCAAGGCTACTGACTAGCTTGTCCCTTTTATGTTTAAATTTATCATGTTGTAATAAGACTATTTGCAAACTATGTTTAAACTTAAGTAGGATTATGTAATAAGTCTTTATTCGATATTATTATGTAATCTATTTAGTAATGTAGGTTGCGAGACTTGGGGGAATAATTATAATAAATCATTGTATATTATTCTAAATTAGATCTTTCGCTGTGAATGAGTGATTTTAGTTATTATGGTAATATCTTGAGAACGTGACGAACCGAATTCGGGTGACCAAGTGGAGGTCAGAATTTGGGGGCGTCACAGGTTGGTATCAAAGCTATAGTTATAAAACTTAGGAAACGAGAATCCTTATACTATAACTTAAGAAAACTTAGAAGTTAGGAAGAGGGATAAAACTCATGTAGAGTTTTCCCTGAGAGACTCAGGGTGTCATGAAATGTAACTTCATTCTATACAATGAACTTATGTTTATTTAACATTCTGATGTAGTTGTTGTTTGTTTTGTCCTATGTTGGTGATTGTAGGATGACTGACATGGGAGGACCTAGCCGAGTAGTAGAGGAAGAGCCGCGTGATATCCACGTAGTCTATGAGGCACCCTTGATAGCGGAGCCTATATCGGTTGTTGCCCCTATTTATGACGATGATGAGGAGGAGGAGATGGTGCATCTACCGGAGGAATCTGATCCTGAGGAGGAGCCTATGGAGGAGGAACCCGTGGAAGAGGAACCTGAGCCCATGGAGGACTCCGACGGGACTACCTTTGAGGATCGGATGCTAGGAGAGTATGAGGAGCGGATTTTGGAGTTAGGGAGTAGAGTCGAAGAGTTAGAAACTGAGACTCTTGAGAGGCAGCTAGTAATGCAGGAGATGGAAGTAGAAATTGCTCACCGTAAGGAGGCAGGGATCCAGATGGGTGCCTTGTTTCACCGATCGGTGGCAAGGAATGTCGAGTTGGCAGGGAAATTAGAAGAATTGGAACAGAGGGCGTTGAGTGAGAAGGCGGAGAAGGAGGCTCTCCGAACTCAGTTAGAGATGGAAGTGATGGATCGGATCCACTTCGAGGAGAAGTGGGAGGATTCTAATGACAGAGTAGGTGATCTTGAAGATGAGGTACGATGCAAGAGGAGGAAGATGAACAAGATGGGCTATGCTCTACGCACGGCCATGGAGATATTGATCGATGGGGTAAATCACTACCCCGCTGAGCAAGGACAGACCCGACATATCATAAGTCGGGATATGGTGGCACACATCACACAAAAGGAGTATGCAAGCGCCATGGAGCGTGGGATGTTAGATTGAGTCTAGAGGAAAAAGTTTAGTAGTGTAGTATTCTTAATTATGTGTTGTTAAAATATTGTTGAAATCTCAGTCTTTTGTGTAAGATGTGAGATAGTGGTAAACCCCGAACTTTTGGAAAATTAGAGGGGTAGTAAGTTAGTGTTGTCCCCGTCTTTTGTGATATTAGGGGATATGTGCTTTCATTTATAGCAGTATGCTAGAAAAGAGCATGTATTGTAACCATTTGGCATATGAATATGAATGATCTTATTTCAGAAACGTGTTGTACACTTTTAGATCTTTTCAATTGAGAAATGTCTGAACATGATAGTTGGATAATAAGATGAAATTTTGTGATGCAGAAAATGCCGCCCAGACGTAGAATACCTATTCCAGAAGAGTCAGTTAACGATGAGAGAGGTCCAATAGATCCGATACAGCGACTGGTAGATTTATTGGGAGAAGCTTTGAGGGGAAGAAACGAACCTATACCACCCGTTCCCCGAACTGTCCCAGTAACAACCTTCAAAGACTTTAAGAGTGTAGGACCCCCAGAGTTCACGGGAACTACTGACCCGATAGTTGCGCAAACTTGGATCAAGGAGATCGAGAAGGCCTTCACTATTGCACACGTGGGTGAAGACCAGAAGACTGTATTTGCCACATACATGATGAGGGGCGAAGCAAACTATTGGTGGGAAGCTAACCAGCAGAGAGCGGGGGACGGAACGATAACTTGGGAGAGGTTTACTACGTTGTTCTTCGAGAACTATTTCCCGAAGAGTATGAAGAGTAGGATGGAAGTAAAATTCCTAGAATTAAAACAAGGTGATATGACAGTGGCGCAGTACGCAGCTAAGTTCAATGAACTAGCGCGGTTTGCAGAACACCAAGTTATGGATGAGGAGAGGAAGGCGAGACGTTTTGAGCAAGGGTTGAAGCCGTGGTTGTATAATAAGGTATCAGTCTTTCAGATTGATTCCTTTACGACTCTGTTGGAGAAGGCAGTCATTGCGGAAGGTGGCAGTGAGGCCTTAAGTCTATATCACAAGGAGAAGAAGAATAAGAACACTGGTAGCGAGCATCGTGGAGGAAGCAGCAGCGGAGGATGTAATTCGGGAAAAAGGAAATGGGAAAACAACAACAACAACCACAACAGCAACAACCGAAACAATAACCAAGGTGGGAGTCACCAGGGAAACTTCAAGAAAAGGAACGAAGCCTGCAATAAATGTGGAAGAAACCATCAGGGAGAATGCTGGAAAGGAAAGACCACTTGCTATAATTGCGGCCAAGAGGGGCACATCTCGCCAAATTGCCCAAAGCCAAAGAAGATCCGAGGATGTTTTGCTTGTGGATCGACAGAGCATCAGATCAAGGATTGCCCGAAGAAAGGAAGCAGTGGAGCTGGCGGAGGCCAGGGAGGAGGGAGCAAGTTAATGATTGGTGGACCTGCACAACCCAACCGATCGACCGCTCGAACCTTTAACATGACTGTCCAGGACGCAGTGGCTGCGAAGGACGTGGTGTCAGGTATAATCCCAATCAATAATATAAATGCTTATGCATTATTTGATTCGGGTGCCACCTGTTCTTTTGTATCTGAAGAATTCGCTAGTAAATTTAGTACACCCCGAGAACGTTTAGAAGATTCCTTGAACATAGAGGTTGCAAATAAGGAAATAATCCCTGTAGAATACGTTTATCGAAATTGTCGCGCAAACATTAGAGAACATGAACTGAGCGTAGACTTGATTCCTATTAGACTGGGAGAATTTGACGTAATACTAGGAATGGATTGGTTATATAACCATGCAGCGATAATTGACTGTCAGAATAAGTGTGTGAACCTTCAGACTCCGAGTAAGTCTAAGGTAGTGTTTCATGGTAGCTCATCGCTTAAGCAATCATGTTGTGTTACGATGATGCAGGCCAAGAAGTTGTTAAGGAAAGGATGTGTAGGTTATTTAGCTTACATCATAAATACTCAGAAAAAGGGAGTAGAGATTAAAGATATACCCGTAGTGAATGAATTTCAAGACGTGTTTCCAGACGTTCTGCCTGGTCTTCCGCCAGACAGAGAAATCGAATTCGTAATAGACTTAGCACCGGGAACGGCACCGATTTCGAAAGCTCCATATCGTATGGCGCCAGTAGAAATGAAGGAATTGATGATACAACTTCAAGAGTTATTAGATAAGGGTTACATACGACCGAGTGTGTCTCCTTGGGGAGCACCAGTGTTATTCGTGAAGAAAAAGGACGGATCGATGAGGCTCTGTATTGATTATCGAGAATTGAACAGAGTAACGATCAAGAATCGATATCCATTACCGAGGATAGACGACTTGTTTGATCAACTGAAAGGAGCAAAATGTTTCTCAAAAATCGACTTACGAACAGGATATCATCAACTGAAAGTGCGAGATGAGGGCATACCAAAGACTGCGTTTCGGACCCGTTATGGACATTATGAGTTTTTGGTAATGTCATTCGGTTTAACTAATGCTCCGGCAGCATTCATGGACTTGATGAATCGAGTTTTTAAGCCATACTTGGATAAATTCGTTGTAGTTTTCATCGACGACATTTTGATTTACTCAAAAACAGAGGAAGAACACGCCGAACATCTGAAGATTGTTTTAGAGGCACTGCAAAGGGAGGAGATGTATGCGAAGTTTTCAAAATGCGAATTTTGGATGAAGAAGGTTCAATTCTTAGGCCATGTGGTGGATGAGAATGGAATCTCGGTAGACCCCAAAAAGGTTGAAGCAGTAAGAAGTTGGGAACAACCGAAAACACCGACGGAAGTAAGGAGTTTCCTAGGGTTAGCAGGGTACTATCGAAGATTCATCCAAGATTTTTCTAAGATAGAGACCCCGTTGACTAATCTGACGAGGAAGATAGTGAAATTTGTATGGACCGACATATGTGAAGAGAGTTTTCAAGAGTTGAAGAAGAGATTAAGCGAAGCACTTGTATTATCCCTACCAGATGATACGGGAGGATTCGTGGTGTATAGTGATGCATCGCATAGAGGACTGGGTTGTGTGCTAATGCAGCATGGCAAGGTCATTGCATATGCGTCACGGCAATTAAAGGATTACGAAAAACGATACCCTACCCATGATTTAGAGTTAGCGGCAGTAGTTTTTGCGTTAAAGATCTGGAGACATTATTTGTACGGAGAGAAATGTGAGATATACACGGACCACAAAAGTCTAAAATATATCTTCACACAGAAGGAGTTGAATATGCGTCAGAGGAGGTGGCTAGAACTAATCAAAGATTATTACTGTGAGATTCTTTATCACCCGGGGAAGGCAAACGTAGTTGCCGACGCTCTGAGCAGGAAAGGAAGGGAGAAATTGTTTCAACTAACAACTCAGGAGGAGTTAATAAGAGATATGGAGAAGTTGGAAATAGAAGTAAAGGGACCCGAGAGGTCTAAAGAGAAGTTATTTGCAATGGAAGCTCGTCCGACATTGTTGGATAGAGTAAAGGAAACACAGGAAAATGATGGAGAGTGTGAGAAGATCAGGAAGAGGATTGCGAAAAATGAGGAAGAAAAATTTCAAATAGATAAAGATGGTATTTTAAGATTCGAAGAGAGAGTGTGGGTACCGGCGGTAACCGAGTTAAGAGAAGAGATTCTACAAGAGGCACATAATACGGCATATTCCGTTCATCCGGGAGGCACTAAGATGTATCGAGACTTGAAACAACATTTTTGGTGGCCCAATTTGAAACGGGAAGTCGCAGGGTGGGTTGGTAGATGTTTGACTTGTCAACGCGTAAAAGCAGAGCATCAGCGGCCGAGTGGGTTACTTCAACCGTTAGAAATACCAGAGTGTAAATGGGAGCATATTACGATGGATTTCGTGGTAGGACTTCCGGTCACGCAGAAAGGTTTGGATGCCATTTGGGTTATCGTGGATCGACTTACAAAGACCGCACATTTTCTACCGATCAAGATCCGCTACAGTTTGAATCAGTTAGCAAGTCTGTACGTAAAGGAAATTGTTTCAAGACATGGAGTGCCGGTATCGATTGTTTCTGACCGAGACCCGCGTTTCACGTCAAAGTTTTAGAAAAGCTTACAAGAGAGGATGGGAACACAGTTGAGGATGAGTACAGCTTATCATCCTCAGACAGATGGACAGAGTGAGCGGACAATTCAAACGCTAGAGGACATGCTTAGAACTTGCGTGATGGACTTCAAGGGAAATTGGGACGACCACCTACCCTTAGTCGAATTTGCATATAATAATAGTTACCATGCGAGTATCGGCATGCCACCGTACGAAGCTCTTTACGGAAGGAAGTGTAGGACGCCATTATGTTGGGATGAAGTCGGTGAACGACGAATACTCGGACCAGAGTTAGTACAACAAACCGCGGATATGGTGACAGTAATAAGGGCTAGACTTGTGGCAGCTCAAGATCGCCAGAAAAAGTATGCAGATTTGCATCGGCAAGACCGCGATTTTGAAATCGGTAGTTTTGCATTTTTGAAGGTATCTCCATGGAAGGGAAAGATCCGTTTCGGCAAGAAAGGGAAACTGAGTCCAAGATTCATAGGACCGTTCGAGGTACTCAAGCGAGTGGGCGAAGTAGCATACAAAGTTGCACTACCACCCGAGTTGGAGCGTATCCATAACGTTTTTCACATATCCGTGTTGCGTCCGTACAAGCCAGACTACAAGCACGTGATTTCTTATGAACCCATTCAGGTGGAGAAGAACTTAGCATATGAAGAAATTCCTGTCCAAATTCTGGATAAGAAAGAGCAAACTTTAAGGAACAAAGTCATTTCTTCTGTAAAAGTACTTTGGCGTAACCATGATGTCGAGGAGGCAACATGGGAGTTAGAAGATAAGATGAGGATGGACTATCCCAATCTATTTGTGTAACCTTGTAGCAATTCCAGGACGGAATTTTTATAAGGGGGGGAGGATGTAATACCCGAGATTTTTATAAATTAGAAATAAAAGTGTTTGAATATTTATTTTGAACACATATATATTTTGGTGGGTCATGAAAGGTGAAAATGAAAATTTAATTGAATCATGTTTGAAAGGATTAAGAAATTTATTGATAATATTGATAAGCTTGGTTACGATTGATTAAGCTTAAGTGTAAAGTCTTTTGTGGTGTAATTAAATTCTTAATGAGATTAATTGATGGATAACTTAATGAAGTGTTGGATCTAGGATAAATCCAAGCCCAACATTATTATTGTAACATACTTGCATAGTTGGGAGTTTAGCCCAAGAATTTGAATTGGTAGACTAATGTTTAACCCAATGTGTATAAGTGTTTGTACCTAGCCCAATTCAAATATTAATTTGGACAAACCCAATGTATATGGATTATATAAATACATATATAAGATAAGTATACTTATATATATAGGAATATATATATATATATATATATATATAGGTGTAGAGATGTATGTGTAAAGGTAGCAATAAGCTAGCACATGGTACAAATGATGGAATGAAAGTGCAACATATGGAATGCTACCCCTCATGGCCGAAATTTTGGCCCTATTAAGCCTAAGTGATGATTTTTGTTGCACAAAAATTCTTACAAGCAATCCCATGTGGGCTCATGATGAAGAAGGACATAGTTGGTGAAGGAGTTGGTAATTCTTTTTACCTAATCACCTTTTAACCATGGTTAATACCTAGTTGGGTGTACATATACAAGTATTATACCAAGTATTAGTACATGTATTGTATACATAGAACTTGCCTATAAATATAACCCATCCTAGTTCATTGCTTCATTTACTTGAAATTTCATAAGTGTTAGTAGTATAATAAGAGCTAGAGAGAAATTGAGGGAAGTAGAAGGATTCTAGAGGAACTCTTGCACTTTGGTGGTTCAAGAGGAGTTCAAGAAGGAGAAGCAAAGGTGGAGAACTACTTAAGGTTCCTAGCCAAGAGGAAGAAAGCCTACAAGAAGTAAGATTCATAATCTAGCTTTATTTTTGGCAAGCTAAGTTAGTATGTGTAGATATTAGTAAGAATGCATGCTTGATTGTGGGAAGTTTATGTGTTGTGTGATCATGATGGATATAAAAGTATAATGATGAGTATTGGAAGGAGAATATGTGATTTATATGGCTTGGTATGTGATCTAAGTTAAAATGAATCATGTAAAAGCATGTGAGCATGAAACCTAGCTTAGTATGCTTGAACGTTTGATAATCGTGATTAACATATGTAAGAGATATGTGTAATTCTAAAATGTTATATTAAGCATATATGAAATACGATCATAACACAAGTTGAATCATCAAATTCGGTCATAAAACGAACTCGTAGCAAAATAATTGGTAAGACAAGCTAGCATGAGAACCTTTGCTTGGAAAAGTAAATAATTTGATTAAATAAATATTTTGAAAAATTGTTCAAGATATCGCATATTGAAGATATGTAAGTTTATAAGTGGTTTGAACTCATTTGGATATGAAATGAGCAAGTTATGAAAGATTGAATCAAAAAGGGTCAAAAACTGAAAATGTTGAAAAAAATCGGATTTTTGCTTCTGCAGGGGAGCGCCTAGGCGCTCAACCCAGGCTTATTTCAAGCGCCTAGGCGCTAGGCCATTTTCAGTGTTGAGTCAGTTTGGTTCGGGTCGGGTCAAACGGGTCAAGACTTGTTTTTTTTGGATATAATAAGATAAAATAAGATTAATAACAAGATAAAAATATAATATTAATACTAAGTAAGGTAAGAATACTTTATTTATGTAATGAGACATGGATAAATAAAACCAAGTGAACAATTGATTAAACAAGTAAAATGATAGAAGGTGTCTTCGGGTTCGGAGATGAAGTCTTCGACTTCGTAAGATGTCTTCGGGTTCGAACGTGGCGGGATGTCTTCGGATTTGGAAACAACATTGTGACATTGGGAAAGGCGGGATTAATTGATAAATATTATCAAATTGATATATGTTACCCACGCATGAACTAAACTAAAATTTTAAGTAGAGGGTTATACTAGCTGCGTCCGAATAAACTTAATTTAAAAGTTTCTTGGCACGTATGTGTGAACGACGTAATATAGAATGCGTAACTCAAGTAATGTTTCACGTATACAAACATGAAATGAGTATATGAGACTTAAATTTGCTAAAATGTTGTTAAGGTTTTTAAAAGTAAGAACAATCTGAATTATACATCTATGAGTTCTAAGGTGTATGGATAGATATATGTGTAATAATTGCATGTTGAGATTTATGTCAGGATGTGTGGCTAATGAGTACCTATACATACATAAATAGGATAATATAGTTCGTTGAGGTGATTTTATGCTATAAGTGGTAATCAACGCTTAAGGCAAGTTCCCTAACTTACTCTCTTTTATATTGAGCAAGTATCCGAACCCTACTCTTATTGTGCAAGTATAATTGCATGCTTTATTCGACGAATACCGTAAACTTATTTCTTTGAATTCAAGTTATATTACTTTCTCGTGCAAATGAGTTAATATGCTTAAACCCTTGTGAGAACTATTATTCATGATAAACTTAGTATTGATCTTGAATATTGTGAAAAAGTCGATGCCATTTGATTCGGCTAGACTATATGCATGTTTATAATAAAACTGTCCAAACCAATTGATTGGTGCGGAAATCTTGAAAACTGAGTTGAACAACCCTTTTGGTAAGGGGAGTGTATGTTGTTGGAAACCCCAACACATGAATAAATATTATTGTGGTGTTATGCATAACGTGAAGTATTGTAGACTGATCATCTATAGTACTTGATATCTTTGGTTATCAATTTAATATTGGTAACTCTAGTGAAAGTTCAATGGTCTTTAGTGACTGCTCAGTATAAAGTGATTATCCAGTTGGATACATTGTTAGCCGTTGAATTCATATACATCTGTTGAATTATATTGAATTGTCATATCCCTTATTCATGATGTTATCCTGACACTTTGAACTATCTTAGAAATAACCCTTCGATATTTCAAATCTTGTGATATTATATCCTACACCCTTGTTGTATATTACTTGCTGGGCAATTTGTGCTCATCCTTGCTTATTTAAAACCTTTCAGCTAAGGCGAAACAGGGAGGTGTCTTTGGGAAAGACAAGGGCAAGGGCAAGGCTACTGACTAGCTTGTCCCTTTTATGTTTAAATCTATCATGTTGTAATAAGACTATTTGCAAACTATGTTTAAACTTAAGTAGGATTATGTAATAAGTCTTTATTCGATATTATTATGTAATCTATTTAGTAATGTAGGTTGCGAGACTTGGGGGAATAATTATAATAAATCATTGTATATTATTCTAAATTAGATCTTTCGCTGTGAATGAGTGATTTTAGTTATTATGGTAATATCTTGAGAACGTGACGAACCGAATTCGGGTGACCAAGTGGAGGTCAGAATTTGGGGGCGTCACAACAATTGCGGACAAGAGGGGCACATGTCGCTCAATTGTCCCAATCCGAAGAAGATAAAAGGTTGCTTTGTGTACGGATCGACTGACCATATGGTTCGGAGCTGTCCGAAGAGAAATACGGAGAAGGAAAGTGGCAACAAGGGACCCGGTAGCAGAACCTTGGCAATTCGAGGACCTGCAGAGCCAGGAAGATCAACGGCCCGTTCGTTCAACATGACGGCGCAAGATGCAGGGGTTGTCCAGGAGGTGGCGACAGGTAACGATTTCGCTTAATACTTAAATTACGCGAGTAATATTGTGTTAGATAATTACTTGGAATTGTTTTCTTTAATAAACCCGAGTCACAGGTTAGAGTATGAGACACAAAATTAATATTGTGTTGATAAAAATGAATTGATGATACAACTTTAAAAGATTGTAGAGAATAAGAAAGCGGTGATTCCGAGGACGGAATCCTTTTAAGGAGGGGTGAATGTGATAACCCGGGATTTCGAATAATCAAAATTTTACGAATAAATTTTTTTTATTTAATATTGACATTGACTGTTAATATTGTACTGTGTATCTGTGATACGAGTCTAGAGAATTAGTCAATTTGTGTATTGACTGAGAAATTAGAGTAGAGTTGTGCTTAACAGCTTTAGAAACCCTAATCCTAATCTCTGGATAGGGATTCAATAGAAAATATAATTAAAATAATTATATTAATGAGCATGTGTTTGTACTGTATAGCAATTATTGATAAATGATTGATCGTATAAGGTTTAAAATTAGTATACCCTAATATGGGATTAAAAACCCTAATCTCAAATTTAGAAAATCTAACGTACCATTATAAACCCTAATCATAAGCCAGAAAACCCTAATTTTATATTCAGGAATCCTAAACCCTAATTAGGAAACCTTAATCTTAATTAGTAAGCCTAAAGTGATTAGTATGTGTTAATATAATTAGAAAACCCTAATTATACTTTAGAAATACTAATTTCTATTTAAAACCCTAATTACATTTTCAAAATTCTTAATTTTCTATTTTAAACCCTTATTAGAAAATTCTAGAATCGGAGTTTTTAGAACTGATAAGTGGGTTTTATACCTACTTATTGAATACCAATTCACGCGAACTATGCCCGTCTCAAGTACATTTTAGTGTGTTTTTAGTTGCATTTCATGTTATTTTGCATTGCAAATACTTAAAACTCCTTTTGGTGAAAAAGTGCAGGAAACGGCCTAATTTGGTGGAATTTGAAAGCACGAGGCGAATGGACGCATAAAGCGAGGCACAAGCTGGGATATGCGTGGCATGAGGATCAAGTGGAGCAGAAGACTAAGCGTGGATGGACAAAGGAAGGAGCAGCGGAACAGATCAGTTCCAGCAGCAGAACCAGAACTCAAAGTTGCAGAAGCCGCGCGGCAGGACAAGCTTGGGGACGCGCGCCCGCGCGAGCGCCCGACTGGACAACATTACACACTACAAGTCGCGCGCCCGCGTGAGAATTACTAAGGGGCAGCGCGCACCCACGCGCGACGTTGACTGAAGCTGCTGACTTTATTTCAATTGAAGCGTAATTGAGAAGGGGTTCAACTAGGGCTTATATATTAAACGTATTTCCATGATGTAAAAATATTATTCCACCCCTTGGGGGCTAATGTAACGACCCCAAAATAGGTCTATTCCATCCAACCTATTCTGAGTCGTCAAATACATGGTACAGAAAATAACTACAACTTTATTACAACAATTGTCGTGCAAAATACAACAACACATATGCTATGAGTTTGGATACAAATATATACCAAATGTGACTCATGTTCCAACCGTGGACATCACCTCACAATGACACCTTACATAAAGGTATAGTCAAAAACTGTTTTAGAAATTAGAATCTTTGGGAAGTACTCAAGGAAACCTTCGTACATGGGAGGCCATGCGTCTAGGTTATGATAGATATCATATGGCCACAAAATTATCCTTGGTTGACCCAATAGACCCCAAAGAAAAATGAGAAGATTACTATCATATTCTTCCCAATGGTGAGTCTTCTCTTGACTTATCATTATCTCCACTGTCTTTAATCGTGAATTATACTTCAAACAAACACCAAGATTATATAGGTAGTGCCCATAGATATACTCAGCAAGTGGATGAGCACAACCCTGTCTTATGATGACACGAGGTTGTATGTCATTAGACATCTTGTATGATAGTGACAAAACACCCTTCCAACATTGGGTTCGCCTCACCCTATTTTCTTCACCAAATATAACTACTAAATGATGACCACCGTTCTATTCCCTTGTTACCCCCGCTCAACCCAGCTACACTCTTATTACCTGAAAGGAATTGTGAAGCAAAAGAGTGAGCACAACTAGCTCAGTAAAGAATATCATGACTAAAGATAATTAAATTATCAATAGCCTTCATCAATAATAAATCAGAGATTTTGAACATATGGTAAATGATAAAAATTTCAACCATAGTTGCAGCGGAACGAGCAATCCATTAGAAGAGTCAAATAGACTATAAAGTCTATTATCTTCTCCATGTTAAAAATCCACCAACAATGTTTTATCCCTGTAACATCAATCAACAGTTCTGGTCCACAATCATATAAATAACTCATAATCATAATTATGATTCTAAATTTTTCTTCGCACCCACGACGAATAATATTTTCATCACCTGTCTTTACCTGAAACATTAAAGATCATGGTTATACCAAATCACAGTTCCTGTTCATAATCATACTAATAAATTCATCTTTGCACTACGGCCAAAGATATTCAACAACAGTTCATCTTTGCACTACGGGCCAAAGATATTCATCAACAATTCATATTTGCACTACAGGCCAAATATATTCATATCTCAAAGAAATATATAATCATTTCAGAATTTATATAAATAATAATTATAACCATGTTGATCAATTCACCTTTGCACTTAAGCTTAAGATATTCAATTATAAATTCAATGGTCATGATCATACCAGTCACAATTCAACTTTGTACTACAGGCCAAAGAGAACTCAAAGTCATGATCATACCAATAATCTACCCATCTTTACACTCAAGTAAAAGAGAATTTCAACATCAGGGTTATAAAAATGTTATATATGATAATAAAAATAATATGATCAGCATATAGATTTAATCTCAAGAGTAATATTCATAAATCAACTATAATTTGGTTAGAAAAAGAAACCAATTTTGTCATGAATAGTAACTCGTAAATAGTAACTCATGAATAGTAACTCATGAATAGTAACTCATGAATAGTAAACTCGACACAAAAAGGTAAAAATTCCACAATAAAATACATACCAATAATTTGGTATAATGATATTGAAAGAATAACATTTCTTAATCTTATAAACAATTTATTTTAATTGTTTATACTTTACTAAATAATACATTTAATCATCCTAAAATGCCAAACTCATAAGATTTTATCACCAATAACCAAAAACCCTCATCAAAAATCTGCATATACCTCATATAGGATTCTCAAGCCATGAAATCCTATTTTTTAATTTTCTTACTTCACATAACATATTTAATTCATTTACTCATAACTAGTCTATTTTCATAAAAAATATCAAATCAGTTCTAAAAATATTTCTTTTCTGGGATTTAGCAGAATATAGTCCCATATTGAACATATATTTTTCTCAGAATTTTTAAAACTCATTTACTATTTTTCATATGGCCAAAACTGCTGAATATTTAGACATTTATCATAAATTGTACTTTTGTCCAAAAATTCTAAAATTTACAGAGTATACTTCTATCATATACATGTACTCTCAATAAAAATTTCATCAATTTTAGAGTTAACCACAAGGAGTTATAAGCGGTTACTTTTAAAATAGTATTTTCTCATAAAATTCATAGCTCTTAATCTATACATCCAAAAATCACCATTTTTGGACACAATCAATAAAACTCATCAAAATATCATTTCAAATTTTTCCAGAATTTTTGAAGGTCAGAAAAATTACGAAACTGAAAAACATAACAACCCTTAAAATCTCTTACTATCCCTTACCTCAAAAGTGCAGTATTTCTGACTGGAATGCAAAGCCGAAGGAAACTTGCACTGAATAGCAACTCTCAAAGTATCTAAATACTCACAAAATATGCTTCATAATATAGAGAGAGAAAGAGAGAAAACTTATTTCTGGTATAATTTTCAATTCTAACTTAGCCCTCTATTTATAGGAAAATTTTAGTAGGCTTGACCTGTAACCTGATGGCTTTACCTGCTACTATTCCCACCCACCACATTTGAAATATAATTCAGCACATTTCTTCACCAACCACAAGTGGAGCCCACCAATTCTAGAATTTTTTACCAAAATGATAAACTCCGAAAATTCAACAATTTCTGAACCAGTCATCTCGTAAAATTCATAATAAATCAGACGTTCATTTTTAACGGTTCAAAATTTATGGACATATACTCAACTTATATATGTATAACATATCCAAAAATTACCACAATCCAACGGTCGGATTAAAAATTATAACCCCCACAAAATATCTTAGAAACCCTAATTTTTAATACCTCCATTCCGACAAAAATAATGATAAACCTCAATATTAACTCCTTAATTTTTAACCACAAAAATATATCCCTCATTTATATCCACATAAAAATAAATATTTCCTTATCATATGAATTAATAATTAATTATTCACAAATAATATTACAGAATCATATTTATGACAACCAGGCCGTTCCCAGGAAAGAGGGAGCTTTCCAATAAGGATTTCTCCTTACTAGCACGCAATTAGATGACCAAATCTCTCCTTAGACAGAACTTTCTAGACATTGCCAATAATGCTATCTAATAATATTATTTAAATAATATGAATTATTGATCTGATAATAGAAAATACTGTACAGCAATAATTATTGAAACAACAATAATATAAAATATCAACACAGCAATTATTGAATCAATAAAATAAAATATTGAACAGTAACTACTGTAACAATTATTCAGTTGTGCCTTCTTACGTAAGAATCAATAATTTTAAAAATACTGTGCAATACCGTGTGCTACTGTGTAATAACGCGTATTACTGTATTTTAACCACCGGGTATTCCAACAGTGTTAACGGTAACAACCACGCCGTTAATTATAAAAACTCAATTTTTGTCGTTATCTTCATCCGACAGTTATTCTGTTATGGGACCCACAAATGTCTGCGCCGTCGTACGAATATTTCCCGACAGAAAGAATATTCCACGACCAAACGAATATTCCCCGACAACAATGAATATTTTATAACCACTTGCGTATTTTGAAAAGTTTTCACATTTCACCCATAACTTTAACTTTTTATCAATTTAACCATTTACTGAATTATAATTATAAGAAAAATTGAATACTTTTATTTCATAAAATTTAGGGTCTTACAGCTAAAGCTACTATTGTTTTCTTTCTTCTTTGAATAAGTAGATTAGAGTAGATTAGAACCCTAGATTAGCTAAGATTTGGGGATTGAAGCAATTGAAGAACATTGGAAGTTCAGAAGTGAAAGAAGAAAAGAAACTCAGATTTGCTATTCTTAATCCCTAACTCTTTTACCTCTATTTGTATCTTTTAATGTATATTCAATTGTGGATCATGGATTCTAATTCAACTATGAGTTAAATTCTATTTTGGGATTGCAATGGGTTCTATTGATTAGTTTAATCTGATATACTTCGTTGTTAACCTTAGTGATTGCTATGGGATTGTATATTAAGATTTATGCTTATTTGCTTAGTTGATTGGCCATCAATTACTGGGATAACCCATATGAACTTGAAAGACAGAGTATGGGTTTAGATTTGATCTTGATAGCTTGTGTTTGTATGTTTTACATGGTGATGGAATATATGATTCGTGCTTAGGATAGACATATACCGAAGCATCGCTCGTAGTCAATTGAGAACTTGGGCTTAAACCCTAATTATTTGTAAATCACATAGACATATAGTGGTTTAGGTAATTTGGGTGTTCATGTGTATTCTTTCAACTGGGGATTATATTTGATATGGGTATAGTACATTGAGAGATGGTTATACTTTACTTTCGTGTTCTCGACTAGCAATCCAGTACAAGTAATTTGGCTTAACAGGGAGTGTATTGATTTAAATGATTCAATAGATGAAATTGTAATCTCAGATCTTTATTATCTAGTCTCACTCTAGGATTAGTTAGATTTATTTAATTTTGTAGTGTAAATATAAAATATAATATCATTCGTTTAAATAAGACTGAAATGGTTGTGGGCTAGTGCTTGGTGAACTTTGTTAGTTAATTCTCCGTGGGAACGATACTTTACTTACTCTTTATTACTTGTTGACCACGTATACTTGCGTGTTGTGCGTAACTAGAATTTACCCAACAAGTTTTTGGCGCCGTTGCTGGGAAATTAGCTTAATAAATTTTTGCCAACATTAATTTCAATCAAATTAGTCTTAATTTGAACATTTTATTTTATTTTATTCTATTTTAATTTTCTTCCTATATTTTTCTCTTTTCAGGTACCAAATGTGACTTTTCTTATCAATGGCCTTATGCAAATATGATTCAACCAAGGGACACAAACAATGGGGGACTGAATGTATTTTCTACATTGTCAGCACAAATTGCAACACTTTCGGAGAGGTTGGATATTCGTGCAGCCCAACGCACTCGAGAGATAATAGTTACATGTGAATACTGTGCTGACGAGCATGCGAGTTATCAGTGCAACATCAAGGTTGGACAAGTGCAGTTTGGGGGTGATTACTTCAACAACGATGTTTATCCTGATTATCAACAAGGTTGGGGGTATCACCCAGATTATGAATGGAGTTATAACTATCCCAACCAATACTGCATCCCAAGTCCAACACATCCATTAGATTTCTCATAACCACCTTCAACGCAACAAGAGGAAAATTCAAGGTTATAGGAATTCATGTCAAAAAGCATAGCAGACCATGACGAGATGATGATGAGTCAGGAGTTATCAAGCCAAAATCTTAACAAACAGACGGAACAACTCATTAACTCCTCAATGAATGGTCCTCAATACATGGATTTCGAAACTGAACAAGATAATTCCAGAGTGGAGGATTTATGGTTCAAGTTTGTAGAATCAACTGAGGAGAAGATGATTGAGCAAGAGAGGTCAATTCAGAATCTGCAGAATCAAATGGATCAAATACTCGAAGCCTTGAACAATCGCCCTAAAAATAATTGGTGCTATGACATGGACGATGAAACTGATGGAGAGCCAGAGGTGTTCATGCCACTGAATGAACTGAAAGGAGTGGACATTGAGGAGACAACTTGGGGAATGGAAAATGAAGATCATGAGTTGACTTGTATAATACCCCAAGTGCCTTCTCAGTTAGAGTTAAAAAATTCAGTGAATTTTGCATACCCATGTCCCCTTGGTAGTCACATCCAAAGCAAGAATTTCTGTGATAAAGATGCCTCATATACACCATGGTGGGCTGAAGAAGAGAAAATAATAGAGGAAAAGTCTGTTGTACTTTCCATGCCTCAACGCATCAATTTATTCCCAATTACAACGGACGAGACACCTAGCTATGCAATGGAACTAGAGACATCAAGGACAGGAAATACGCTAGGTTGCTTCAATTCACAGACACACATGATGGGGAATCCACCAAAACACATAACAGTTCTAATGGATGGAGGGTTCCTAGCTTATCGTAGAGGAATTGGATAGCGGTGTCTAAAAAAGAGTCCAACTAATGGACTATAAACTGAGCGCTAGATGGGAGGAAACCCATCCAATCTTTATCCTTCCTTGTTTAATTCTTATTTACATTTCCATATTTAGTAGATGTTAGATAGTGGTAAGTCTTAATAATAGTTTTATTGTTTCTCCTCTCAGGTTCAATCCAATTGCTATAAGCATTCAAGATCAAACAGAAGTCAAACAAAAACTGAAGCTGCCAGAGTACAGGGTCGCGCGGCCGCGGCCAACTACAAGCCAAACACCGCGCGGCCGCGCGATAACTTAGTCACAAAAAAAATGCTAAATTTTTAGAATTTCTGACTCAAGCATTTGGACAGTTAGAAGCCCACACCCAGTCTCCAACTATAGAATATATCAAACTTAGCCATCGCCTGATATACCATCGGATCATGAGGAGGTGAACGGAGATGACATTGCCACTTAGGGGAGTATTCTTTCATGTTTAATTACAATGAGGGCATTATTTATTTTAAGTTTGGGGGTATTGGGTTGTAGTGAGTAGTTGTTGCATATAGTTTAATTGCATGTTTAAGTTGCATAGTAGGGGTATTTTAGTATCTTTGTCGTTAAAGTCAACATGAATTTTTTTTTTAGTTTTCTTTGGTCTTGTGTACTTAGTATGTGTTTAGTTGCATAACATTGCATAATCCAAGGCTTTTAGTTAGTTGAATTTTAATTTGGCCAATGATGACATAGAAATGTGATAGATTTTTGAATTCAGTGGATATCTTGAGCTTAGTTATAATTTTATACAGGATATAATTCATGCTTGTTGTTTAGATGTTACCAGGTAGCACGACAATGTTCCTATTTGCTTATTGGTTAAGATTAGCATACTTATCTGTTGAGAGGAAAATGTTGTTTTTAATGATAGAATTGTGTAGGAAGTGAGTAATAACTATGAAGACACTTAAACTCAAGATTTGGGAACGCATGGGTATGCTTGCTTTATAAAAAAAAGAGAAATAAAAAAATAAAACTTGAATAATTACCGTGGCTAGTCTTGTTTCGGGGCCTTTGTTACTTGAGTAAGTATGCCCGAGGGGATTATCTCTACACCTAGCGCCCTAAGGTCTTAATGGTATGGGAGTCGTTGGTTGAAAGCTAGCTAAGGGGTAGCACTGTTAGTCTAATGGAATGAGACATTGCATAGTCATGGGTAATAAAAAAAATCAATAAACACCGCGAGAAAGTGCGAAAATCGCCCCGTGAGTACAAATAAAGCAGAATAAACCCTTTGTTGAACCTTAGCTTGTATTGATGTGTTGGAGTAGTTGTTGTTTCATTTGTATGTATAATTCTTGGTTTGAACCTCAATTTTCTTCCTTAAGCAGTAAAGCATGTGGTATCTTCACCTTTGTCAAGCTTATCTGATTGTATGTCATTATGCCTTTAGCTTAGTTTGATGCTTTGTTCTTGGATTTTGATATCTCTTTGAGGCATATCTTATTGGAATTCTTAACATGACTAGAAATCTTGGGATTCATTGTCATAGTAGTGTAGCTGGCATAGCATGTAGATTGCATTATGTTGCATTGCTTGAGGACAAGCAATAGTTCAAGTTTGGAGGTATTTGATAAGTGAGTTTTATGCCTACTTATTGAATACCAATTCACGCGAACTATGCCCGTCTCAAGTATATTTTAGTGTGTTTTTAGTTGCATTTCATGTTATTTTGCATTGCAAATACTTAAAACTCCTTTTGGTGAAAAAGTGCAAGAAACGACCTAATTTGGTGGAATTAGAAAGCATGAGGCGAATGGACGCATGAAGCGAGGCAGAAGCTGGGATATGTGTGGCATGAGGATCAAGTGGAGCAGAAGACTAAGCGTTGATGGATAAAGGAAGGAGCAGCGGAACAGATCAGTTGCAGCAGCAGAACCAGAACTCAAAGTTGCAGAAGCCGCGCGACCGCGCGGTAGGACAAGCTTGGGGACACGCGCCTGCGCGAGCACCCGGCTGGACAACATTACACACTGCAAGTCGCGCGCCCGCGCGAGAATTACTAAGGGGCAGCGCGCGCCCGCGCGCGACGTTGACTGAAGCTGCTGACTTTATTTCAATTGAAGCATAATTGAGAGGGGGTTCAACTAGGGCTTATATAATAGACGTATTTCCATGATATAAAAATATTATTCCACCCCTTGGGGGCTAAAGCTACTATTGTTTTCTTTCTTCTTTGAATAAGTAGATTAGAGTAGATTAGAACCCTAGATTAGCTAAGATTTGGGGATTGAAGCAATTGAAGAACATTGGAAGTTCAGAAGTGAAAGAAGAAAAGAAACTCAGATTTGCTATTCTTAATCCCTAACTCTTTTACCTCTATTTGTATCTTTTAATGTATATTCAATTGTGGATCATGGATTCTAATTCAACTATGAGTTAAATTCTATTTTGGGATTGCAATGGGTTCTATTGATTAGTTTAATCTGATATACTTCGTTGTTAACCTTAGTGATTGCTATGGGATTGTATATTAAGATTTATGCTTATTTGCTTAGTTGATTGGCCATCAATTACTGGGATAACCCATATGAACTTGAAAGACAGAGTATGGGTTTAGATTTGATCTTGATAGCTTGTGTTTGTATGTTTTACATGGTGATGGAATATATGATTCGTGCTTAGGATAGACATATACCGAAGCATCGCTCGTAGTCAATTGAGAACTTGGGCTTAAACCCTAATTATTTGTAAATCACATAGACATATAGTGGTTTAGGTAATTTGGGTGTTCATGTGTATTCTTTCAACTGGGGATTATATTTGATATGGGTATAGTACATTGAGAGATGGTTATACTTTACTTTCGTGTTCTCGACTAGCAATCCAGTACAAGTAATTTGGCTTAACAGGGAGTGTATTGATTTAAATGATTCAATAGATGAAATTGTAATCTCAGATCTTTATTATCTAGTCTCACTCTAGGATTAGTTAGATTTATTTAATTTTGTAGTGTAAATATAAAATATAATATCATTCGTTTAAATAAGACTGAAATGGTTGTGGGCTAGTGCTTGGTGAACTTTGTTAGTTAATTCTCCGTGGGAACGATACTTTACTTACTCTTTATTACTTGTTGACCACGTATACTTGCGTGTTGTGCGTAACTAGAATTTACCCAACAAGTTTTTGGCGCCGTTGCTGGGAAATTAGCTTAATAAATTTTTGCCAACATTAATTTCAATCAAATTAGTCTTAATTTGAACATTTTATTTTATTCTATTCTATTTTAATTTTCTTCCTATATTTTTCTCTTTTCAGGTACCAAATGTGACTTTTCTTATCAATGGCCTTATGCAAATATGATTCAACCAAGGGACACAAACAATGGGGGACTGAATGTATTTTTTACATTGTCAGCACAAATTGCAACACTTTCGGAGAGGTTGGATATTCGTGCAGCCCAACGCACTCGAGAGATAATAGTTACATGTGAATACTGTGCTGACGAGCATGCGAGTTATCAGTGCAACATCAAGGTTGGACAAGTGCAGTTTGGGGGTGATTACTTCAACAACGATGTTTATCCTGATTATCAACAAGGTTGGGGGTATCACCCAGATTATGAATGGAGTTATAACTATCCCAACCAATACTGCATCCCAAGTCCAACACATCCATTAGATTTCTCATAACCACCTTCAACGCAACAAGAGGAAAATTCAAGGTTATAGGAATTCATGTCAAAAAGCATAGCAGACCATGACGAGATGATGATGAGTCAGGAGTTATCAAGCCAAAATCTTAACAAACAGACGGAACAACTCATTAACTCCTCAATGAATGGTCCTCAATACATGGATTTCGAAACTGAACAAGATAATTCCAGAGTGGAGGATTTATGGTTCAAGTTTGTAGAATCAACTGAGGAGAAGATGATTGAGCAAGAGAGGTCAATTCAGAATCTGCAGAATCAAATGGATCAAATACTCGAAGCCTTGAACAATCGCCCTAAAAATAATTGGTGCTATGACATGGACGATGAAACTGATGGAGAGCCAGAGGTGTTCATGCCACTGAATGAACTGAAAGGAGTGGACATTGAGGAGACAACTTGGGGAATGGAAAATGAAGATCATGAGTTGACTTGTATAATACCCCAAGTGCCTTCTCAGTTAGAGTTAAAAAATTCAGTGAATTTTGCATACCCATGTCCCCTTGGTAGTCACATCCAAAGCAAGAATTTCTGTGATAAAGATGCCTCATATACACCATGGTGGGCTGAAGAAGAGAAAATAATAGAGGAAAAGTCTGTTGTACTTTCCATGCCTCAACGCATCAATTTATTCCCAATTACAACGGACGAGACACCTAGCTATGCAATGGAACTAGAGACATCAAGGACAGGAAATACGCTAGGTTGCTTCAATTCACAGACACACATGATGGGGAATCCACCAAAACACATAACAGTTCTAATGGATGGAGGGTTCCTAGCTTATCGTAGAGGAATTGGATAGCGGTGTCTAAAAAAGAGTCCAACTAATGGACTATAAACTGAGCGCTAGATGGGAGGAAACCCATCCAATCTTTATCCTTCCTTGTTTAATTCTTATTTACATTTCCATATTTAGTAGATGTTAGATAGTGGTAAGTCTTAATAATAGTTTTATTGTTTCTCCTCTCAGGTTCAATCCAATTGCTATAAGCATTCAAGATCAAACAGAAGTCAAACAAAAACTGAAGCTGCCAGAGTACAGGGTCGCGCGGCCGCGGCCAACTACAAGCCAAACACCGCGCGGCCGCGCGATAACTTAGTCACAAAAAAATGCTAAATTTTTAGAATTTCTGACTCAAGCATTTGGACAGTTAGAAGCCCACACCCAGTCTCCAACTATAGAATATATCAAACTTAGCCATCGCCTGATATACCATCGGATCATGAGGAGGTGAACGGAGATGACATTGCCACTTAGGGGAGTATTCTTTCATGTTTAATTACAATGAGGGCATTATTTATTTTAAGTTTGGGGGTATTGGGTTGCAGTGAGTAGTTGTTGCATATAGTTTAATTGCATGTTTAAGTTGCATAGTAGGGGTATTTTAGTATCTTTGTCGTTAAAGTCAACATGAATTTTTTTTTTAGTTTTCTTTGGTCTTGTGTACTTAGTATGTGTTTAGTTGCATAACATTGCATAATCCAAGGCTTTTAGTTAGTTAAATTTTAATTTGGCCAATGATGACATAGAAATGTGATAGATTTTTGAATTCAGTGGATATCTTGAGCTTAGTTATAATTTTATACAGGTTATAATTCATGCTTGTTGTTTAGATGTTACCAGGTAGCACGACAATGTTCCTATTTGCTTATTGGTTAAGATTAGCATACTTATCTGTTGAGAGGAAAATGTTGTTTTTAATGATAGAATTGTGTAGGAAGTGAGTAATAACTATGAAGACACTTAAACTCAAGATTTGGGAACGCATGGGTATGCTTGCTTTATAAAAAAAAGAGAAATAAAAAAATAAAACTTGAATAATTACCGTGGCTAGTCTTGTTTCGGGGCCTTTGTTACTTGAGTAAGTATGCCCGAGGGGATTATCTCTACACCTAGCGCCCTAAGGTCTTAATGGTCTGGGAGTCGTTGGTTGAAAGCTAGCTAAGGGGTAGCACTGTTAGTCTAATGGAATGAGACATTGCATAGTCATGGGTAATAAAAAAAATCAATAAACACCGCGAGAAAGTGCGAAAATCGCCCCGTGAGTAAAAATAAAGCAGAATAAACCCTTTGTTGAACCTTAGCTTGTATTGATGTGTTGGAGTAGTTGTTGTTTCATTTGTATGTATAATTCTTGGTTTGAACCTCAATTTTCTTCCTTAAGCAGTAAAGCATGTGGTATCTTCACCTTTGTCAAGCTTATCTGATTGTATGTCATTATGCCTTTAGCTTAGTTTGACGCTTTGTTCTTGGATTTTGATATCTCTTTGAGGCATATCTTATTGGAATTCTTAACATGACTAGAAATCTTGGGATTCATTGTCATAGTAGTGTAGCTGGCATAGCATGTAGATTGCATTATGTTGCATTGCTTGAGGACAAGCAATAGTTCAAGTTTGGAGGTATTTGATAAGTGAGTTTTATGCCTACTTATTGAATACCAATTCACGCGAACTATGCCCGTCTCAAGTATATTTTAGTGTGTTTTTAGTTGCATTTCATGTTATTTTGCATTGCAAATACTTAAAACTCCTTTTGGTGAAAAAGTGCAAGAAACGACCTAATTTGGTGGAATTAGAAAGCATGAGGCGAATGGACGCATGAAGCGAGGCAGAAGCTGGGATATGTGTGGCATGAGGATCAAGTGGAGCAGAAGACTCAGCGTTGATGGATAAAGGAAGGAGCAGCGGAACAGATCAGTTGCAGCAGCAGAACCAGAACTCAAAGTTGCAGAAGCCGCGCGACCGCGCGGTAGGACAAGCTTGGGGACACGCGCCTGCGCGAGCACCCGGCTGGACAACATTACACACTGCAAGTCGCGCGCCCGCGCGAGAATTACTAAGGGGCAGCGCGCGCCCGCGCGCGACGTTGACTGAAGCTGCTGACTTTATTTCAATTGAAGCGTAATTGAGAGGGGGTTCAACTAGGGCTTATATATTAGACGTATTTCCATGATATAAAAATATTATTCCACCCCTTGGGGGCTAAAGCTACTATTGTTTTCTTTCTTCTTTGAATAAGTAGATTAGAGTAGATTAGAACCCTAGATTAGCTAAGATTTGGGGATTGAAGCAATTGAAGAACATTGGAAGTTCAGAAGTGAAAGAAGAAAAGAAACTCAGATTTGCTATTCTTAATCCCTAACTCTTTTACCTCTATTTGTATCTTTTAATGTATATTCAATTGTGGATCATGGATTCTAATTCAACTATGAGTTAAATTCTATTTTGGGATTGCAATGGGTTCTATTGATTAGTTTAATCTGATATACTTCGTTGTTAACCTTAGTGATTGCTATGGGATTGTATATTAAGATTTATGCTTATTTGCTTAGTTGATTGGCCATCAATTACTGGGATAACCCATATGAACTTGAAAGACAGAGTATGGGTTTAGATTTGATCTTGATAGCTTGTGTTTGTATGTTTTACATGGTGATGGAATATATGATTCGTGCTTAGGATAGACATATACCGAAGCATCACTCGTAGTCAATTGAGAACTTGGGCTTAAACCCTAATTATTTGTAAATCACATAGACATATAGTGGTTTAGGTAATTTGGGTGTTCATGTGTATTCTTTCAACTGGGGATTATATTTGATATGGGTATAGTACATTGAGAGATGGTTATACTTTACTTTCGTGTTCTCGACTAGCAATCCAGTACAAGTAATTTGGCTTAACAGGGAGTGTATTGATTTAAATGATTCAATAGATGAAATTGTAATCTCAGATCTTTATTATCTAGTCTCACTCTAGGATTAGTTAGATTTATTTAATTTTGTAGTGTAAATATAAAATATAATATCATTCGTTTAAATAAGACTGAAATGGTTGTGGGCTAGTGCTTGGTGAACTTTGTTAGTTAATTCTCCGTGGGAACGATACTTTACTTACTCTTTATTACTTGTTGACCACGTATACTTGCGTGTTGTGCGTAACTAGAATTTACACAACAAGTTTTTGGCGCCGTTGCTGGGAAATTAGCTTAATAAATTTTTGCCAACATTAATTTCAATCAAATTAGTCTTAATTTGAACATTTTATTTTATTCTATTCTATTTTAATTTTCTTCCTATATTTTTCTCTTTTCAGGTACCAAATGTGACTTTTCTTATCAATGGCCTTATGCAAATATGATTCAACCAAGGGACACAAACAATGGGGGACTGAATGTATTTTCTACATTGTCAGCACAAATTGCAACACTTTCGGAGAGGTTGGATATTCGTGCAGCCCAACGCACTCGAGAGATAATAGTTACATGTGAATACTGTGCTGACGAGCATGCGAGTTATCAGTGCAACATCAAGGTTGGACAAGTGCAGTTTGGGGGTGATTACTTCAACAACGATGTTTATCCTGATTATCAACAAGGTTGGGGGTATCACCCAGATTATGAATGGAGTTATAACTATCCCAACCAATACTGCATCCCAAGTCCAACACATCCATTAGATTTCTCATAACCACCTTCAACGCAACAAGAGGAAAATTCAAGGTTATAGGAATTCATGTCAAAAAGCATAGCAGACCATGACGAGATGATGATGAGTCAGGAGTTATCAAGCCAAAATCTTAACAAACAGACGGAACAACTCATTAACTCCTCAATGAATGGTCCTCAATACATGGATTTCGAAACTGAACAAGATAATTCCAGAGTGGAGGATTTATGGTTCAAGTTTGTAGAATCAACTGAGGAGAAGATGATTGAGCAAGAGAGGTCAATTCAGAATCTGCAGAATCAAATGGATCAAATACTCGAAGCCTTGAACAATCGCCCTAAAAATAATTGGTGCTATGACATGGACGATGAAACTGATGGAGAGCCAGAGGTGTTCATGCCACTGAATGAACTGAAAGGAGTGGACATTGAGGAGACAACTTGGGGAATGGAAAATGAAGATCATGAGTTGACTTGTATAATACCCCAAGTGCCTTCTCAGTTAGAGTTAAAAAATTCAGTGAATTTTGCATACCCATGTCCCCTTGGTAGTCACATCCAAAGCAAGAATTTCTGTGATAAAGATGCCTCATATACACCATGGTGGGCTGAAGAAGAGAAAATAATAGAGGAAAAGTCTGTTGTACTTTCCATGCCTCAACGCATCAATTTATTCCCAATTACAACGGACGAGACACCTAGCTATGCAATGGAACTAGAGACATCAAGGACAGGAAATACGCTAGGTTGCTTCAATTCACAGACACGTATGATGGGGAATCCACCAAAACACATAACAGTTCTAATGGATGGAGGGTTCCTAGCTTATCGTAGAGGAATTGGATAGCGGTGTCTAAAAAAGAGTCCAACTAATGGACTATAAACTGAGCGCTAGATGGGAGGAAACCCATCCAATCTTTATCCTTCCTTGTTTAATTCTTATTTACATTTCCATATTTAGTAGATGTTAGATAGTGGTAAGTCTTAATAATAGTTTTATTGTTTCTCCTCTCAGGTTCAATCCAATTGCTATAAGCATTCAAGATCAAACAGAAGTCAAACAAAAACTGAAGCTGCCAGAGTACAGGGTCGCGCGGCCGCGGCCAACTACAAGCCAAACACCGCGCGGCCGCGCGATAACTTAGTCACAAAAAAAATGCTAAATTTTTAGAATTTCTGACTCAAGCATTTGGACAGTTAGAAGCCCACACCCAGTCTCCAACTATAGAATATATCAAACTTAGCCATCGCCTGATATACCATCGGATCATGAGGAGGTGAACGGAGATGACATTGCCACTTAGGGGAGTATTCTTTCATGTTTAATTACAATGAGGGCATTATTTATTTTAAGTTTGGGGGTATTGGGTTGTAGTGAGTAGTTGTTGCATATAGTTTAATTGCATGTTTAAGTTGCATAGTAGGGGTATTTTAGTATCTTTGTCGTTAAAGTCAACATGAATTTTTTTTTTAGTTTTCTTTGGTCTTGTGTACTTAGTATGTGTTTAGTTGCATAACATTGCATAATCCAAGGCTTTTAGTTAGTTGAATTTTAATTTGGCCAATGATGACATAGAAATGTGATAGATTTTTGAATTCAGTGGATATCTTGAGCTTAGTTATAATTTTATACAGGATATAATTCATGCTTGTTGTTTAGATGTTACCAGGTAGCACGACAATGTTCCTATTTGCTTATTGGTTAAGATTAGCATACTTATCTGTTGAGAGGAAAATGTTGTTTTTAATGATAGAATTGTGTAGGAAGTGAGTAATAACTATGAAGACACTTAAACTCAAGATTTGGGAACGCATGGGTATGCTTGCTTTATAAAAAAAAGAGAAATAAAAAAATAAAACTTGAATAATTACCGTGGCTAGTCTTGTTTCGGGGCCTTTGTTACTTGAGTAAGTATGCCCGAAGGGATTATCTCTACACCTAGCGCCCTAAGGTCTTAATGGTCTGGGAGTCGTTGGTTGAAAGCTAGCTAAGGGGTAGCACTGTTAGTCTAATGGAATGAGACATTGCATAGTCATGGGTAATAAAAAAATCAATAAACACCGCGAGAAAGTGCGAAAATCGCCCCGTGAGTAAAAATAAAGCAGAATAAACCCTTTGTTGAACCTTAGCTTGTATTGATGTGTTGGAGTAGTTGTTGTTTCATTTGTATGTATAATTCTTGGTTTGAACCTCAATTTTCTTCCTTAAGCAGTAAAGCATGTGGTATCTTCACCTTTGTCAAGCTTATCTGATTGTATGTCATTATGCCTTTAGCTTAGTTTGATGCTTTGTTCTTGGATTTTGATATCTCTTTGAGGCATATCTTATTGGAATTCTTAACATGACTGGAAATCTTGGGATTCATTGTCATAGTAGTGTAGCTGGCATAGCATGTAGATTGCATTATGTTGCATTGCTTGAGGACAAGCAATAGTTCAAGTTTGGAGGTATTTGATAAGTGAGTTTTATGCCTACTTATTGAATACCAATTCACGCGAACTATGCCCGTCTCAAGTATATTTTAGTGTGTTTTTAGTTGCATTTCATGTTATTTTGCATTGCAAATACTTAAAACTCCTTTTGGTGAAAAAGTGCAAGAAACGACCTAATTTGGTGGAATTAGAAAGCATGAGGCGAATGGACGCATGAAGCGAGGCAGAAGCTGGGATATGTGTGGCATGAGGATCAAGTGGAGCAGAAGACTAAGCGTTGATGGATAAAGGAAGGAGCAGCGGAACAGATCAGTTGCAGCAGCAGAACCAAAACTCAAAGTTGCAGAAGCCGCGCGACCGCGTGGTAGGACAAGCTTGGGGACACGCGCCTGCGCGAGCACCCGGCTGGACAACATTACACACTGCAAGTCGCGCGCCCGCGCGAGAATTACTAAGGGGCAGCGCGCGCCCGCGCGCGACGTTGACTGAAGCTGCTGACTTTATTTCAATTGAAGCGTAATTGAGAGGGGGTTCAACTAGGGCTTATATATTAGACGTATTTCCATGATATAAAAATATTATTCCACCCCTTGGGGGCTAAAGCTACTATTGTTTTCTTTCTTCTTTGAATAAGTAGATTAGAGTAGATTAGAACCCTAGATTAGCTAAGATTTGGGGATTGAAGCAATTGAAGAACATTGGAAGTTCAGAAGTGAAAGAAGAAAAGAAACTCAGATTTGCTATTCTTAATCCCTAACTCTTTTACCTCTATTTGTATCTTTTAATGTATATTCAATTGTGGATCATGGATTCTAATTCAACTATGAGTTAAATTCTATTTTGGGATTGCAATGGGTTCTATTGATTAGTTTAATCTGATATACTTCGTTGTTAACCTTAGTGATTGCTATGGGATTGTATATTAAGATTTATGCTTATTTGCTTAGTTGATTGGCCATCAATTACTGGGATAACCCATATGAACTTGAAAGACAGAGTATGGGTTTAGATTTGATCTTGATAGCTTGTGTTTGTATGTTTTACATGGTGATGGAATATATGATTCGTGCTTAGGATAGACATATACCGAAGCATCGCTCGTAGTCAATTGAGAACTTGGGCTTAAACCCTAATTATTTGTAAATCACATAGACATATAGTGGTTTAGGTAATTTGGGTGTTCATGTGTATTCTTTCAACTGGGGATTATATTTGATATGGGTATAGTACATTGAGAGATGGTTATACTTTACTTTCGTGTTCTCGACTAGCAATCCAGTACAAGTAATTTGGCTTAACAGGGAGTGTATTGATTTAAATGATTCAATAGATGAAATTGTAATCTCAGATCTTTATTATCTAGTCTCACTCTAGGATTAGTTAGATTTATTTAATTTTGTAGTGTAAATATAAAATATAATATCATTCGTTTAAATAAGACTGAAATGGTTGTGGGCTAGTGCTTGGTGAACTTTGTTAGTTAATTCTCCGTGGGAACGATACTTTACTTACTCTTTATTACTTGTTGATCACGTATACTTACGTGTTGTGCGTAACTAGAATTTACCCAATAAGAACCTAAGGGTTAGAACCTTAGGGTTAAGCCCTAAGAGTTTGTACAACTGTCAAGAATGCCATTAAATTTATTTTGCTAAAGACCAAAATGCCTTTTTTCATTTTCTTTAATTGGTAACTTGTATAATTCCTAGCAACTTCAGTTGGTAACCTAATGCTTTGACGTGTGACTAAAAATCTCAGCACATCTGATCTCATTTGACACCTAGCTTGCTCGAATACAATGTATCTAAGTAATATAAATGGATTTGAGAGAGAGAAATTCCATTCATTTGGTTATTTTTCCTCTAAAGCCTTCAACAACTCTCTCTCTCTCTCCTAGCATCCGAAATTCTTAAGTGAATCAGCTCCATAAACACCCACTTGATCATTTAGATCAGATTGGTAGAGCCAAGATCAAGCATATTCAAGAGAAGGTATAAAAGCCCTAACCTATTTTAATCTTGTATGCTGAGAGAAATTTTGTGTTAAAGTGTTTATATTTGTGTTAAAGAATGTTTTTAGTTGATCTATGTTGATCCATCATGGATCCATAGCATCAAAGTGCTTTAAAATCGAGTTTTTCCAAAACTGTCCAAGAACAAAATTTGTGGTTTGACAAGCTAATGTCAGGAGCCACAGATTCTTGCTCGTTTATGATTTTTGTTGCTTTAAAGTTGGAATCTGTAGCTTGTCATGTGGTCTTTAATCTGCAAGTGGAATTAGTGTCTTTTGATGTCTAGATTATTAGTTATTAACGGTCAAAACCCGTTGACCGGGCATGACCGGGCCAAATCTGGGTAACCCAGAAATTGAAACCAGTGTCTGACAACTATTTGAACGGCCCAGATCTATCAGGTTGTATGTGTTTGTTGATTTTGTTGTAATAGGTTTGTAGCTTGTTATGTGTACTTGATATTGGTGTCTTTAGATCATTTAAATCTTCAATAGATCGAACGTAAAAGGTAGTCAAACTAGACCATCCGTTCACGATTTCAGTTTCTGGAAAACCCAGAAACTCGATGAACATACTTTCTGACAATCGTTGACCGGATTCCATCTTGCGAATCTGTTATGTTTGGACTTAGATGAAGAAAGGGTATTGTTCCTTGACATAAGGACGACAGATTTGAACTATAAGACCACCTGAAACATGACCAGAACATAGAGTTAATCAGGCCACAAAGTGGTACCCATGAACTGCCTGGGTTTCTGGGTTACCCAGAAAACCCAGGAGTTGTCTGACAGTTAGTTTGGGAGATCAGATCTCCTGGTGTATTTGTTGTTAGACCACGATGATGGTTGGTTGTTGTAGTGTTACATAAACACTACACGATCACAGTTAGAGCTAGCCCAGAACCGAATTACACTGAGAATAAAAGTCGGTCAAACCATGACCCTTGAACTCAGGTCTGACAGTGTTCTTGAGCTCAAGAACACCTAAGACGACAGACAAGTGTCGCTATAGGCTTTAGCGACGGTTTATATTTATTTTATTTTTTGATTTTTCAAAAAATACTTAAAACTAGAAAATAAATTATAAAAATTACAAAAATGGTTTTAAAAATCATTTTAAATTCTGAAAAATAACTTTTAATTATTTGGGACATTTTTCATTAATAATTATAATTATTTGAATAAAACTGATATTTAATCTATTTAATTAGTATATTAAATAAATTAGAGAAAAATGATTTAATATTATGAAAAATTATTTTAAATAAGAATAAAGTATTTAAAAATATTTTGAGTTATAAAATGTGACTTTAAATAATTTTAGAGAATTTTTATTAATAATTTAATATTAATTATATTAGATTTATTTAATTATTAAATTAACTAAATAAGTTAAAAATGATTTTATTGATTTAAAAATTATTTTAAATAAGAACAAAGTGTTAGAAAATATTTTGAATAATAAAATATATATATTTCAATATTTTTGGAGAATTCTCATTAATAAATTAATATTAATGATATTAGATTTATTTAATTATTATATTAAATAAATGAATTAAAAATAATTTTATTGATTTAAAAATGAGAAAAATGATTTTAAAATATTTTAAGTTATAATAAATGACTTTTAATAATTTGATAATAATTTCATTAATATTTAAATATTAATGGTGATGATTTAAAAATGATTTTAATTATTTAAAAATCATTTAAGTAGAATATTGATGATTTAAAAATATTTTAAGTTATTAACAATAACTTTAAATATTTTGACAAGTATAACATTAATATTTTTATATTATTAAATATTAATGATAATAAGATTATTTGATAATTAAAACATTTAAAAATGATTTAAGTGTTTGAAAAATTATTATAAATTATAATAATTGTTTAAATATTAATAAAAGCTTCTGAAGAATATTATAAATGATATTTGACTTATCTAATATAATATTAAAGCTTTGAAACTGAATTTAATTTATAATAACTGTGTTAATTGTCGGATAGAGTGACCAGAACACCGAGAATAGACTGAAGTCCAACCAGACCGAAATAGTTAGACTTGATAAGTGTTTATATAGGTTATGAACACTGATGTGACTATGTGGTAATGTGTCTAGGAAAGAATCGACTGTAAGTTACAGTGTTATGTGTTATAAATTATTGTGCTAATTGTGAGACCGGTATTATTGGTTATAGGTCTTACGAACGCAGATAAGTTATTTGTGTAGCTGTAATCAGCGGAAGAGGCAAGTTTTCTAACTCAACCTTGAATTATATTCATTCAATTGTTATAGTGGTTAATTATTGTTAATTATACCACGTCCAAGAATTTATTGTTGATTATTCACAATTAGTGCATGTTTAATAATTCAAATTGAATTACTGATTCGGAAAATATATATTCGTAAAATTACTGTTGTTGGATATTCATATCTGTAGAAGCTAATATTGACAGTACAGATAATTCATATTTATTGTCGAATTATGTTGAAAAATATCTTAGCTAATTATTCTGGCTAAAAGAATATTTGTTAGAACTTGATAGGTTTGAGAAGAGTAGAGAAGAGAATTTAATTATTATTGATAGATCAATGCCAGTTGTATCGGCTAGATCGAAAAAGAAAACTTGATAGGTTTAAGAAGAGAAGAGAAGAGAAGTGATTAGATATTAAAATCATTGAATTTCATTGTTAAATCAAATCTTGATTCTAAGACTGAGAAGAACAACCTTTTATATAAAGGGAACATTTGTAGTCGTATATTCGACCATTGCACGTGACTTAAGTATTATGCATAATATAGGGTACAAGGAGTTGGTCGACTCTAAGTACTTGCAGAGGGATATAATTTAATCTTTATGATTATCTGATACACATGCGTATATGTTAAAGTAAAACTTTAATATATACCCGAGATGAGAATTTCAAGATCTAATGGATCACTCAGCATAAATTTGGAAAACACTCCACTTTGCTATTTCTAGAATTAATTCTTGATTATTCATTTGAATATCGTAAAAAACCTTGAAAGCGTTGTACTCTTTCATTATCAGATTATTGTTGCGGAGAATGTGAGAAGACTTGATATTGATTTCTATACCTTTATTGTATGTCTTAACTTGCGAGGTAAACTTGTTTCTCACCCTTGCTAAATGAAATATTTCAGCTAGGAACGAAGAAGTCAGCGGGTCAAATAAGAACAAGGGCAAAGGCAAAATGTTGGATTAGTTTTTATAAACATTATGAATCTGTTGTATTTGTAAACCCTTTTTGTATATATAAAGGGTATGTTTGTAATGTTAAGGTTAGTGGATCTAGAACTAATGTATTAACAATCTCTGTTAATGACTTGTGTATTACTATTTCTATATGAATGGATAGTTAGATGTTATTATATTGTGGATCGTGTCAGGAATAAGCATGTAAATGCTATTCCTATTTATATATGATTTGATTATGATATATATATATATATATATATATATATATATATATATATATATATATATATATATGCAAGTATGCTTGCATTGAGAAAAGCTGTAAAGTCCTTTGATAGATAATAAAAATATATGTACAAGGACTTAGAATGAATTGATCAAATATGTTAGGTTGATCCTACATAAGAAAGATAGCTTTGGAAAGTCCTTAAAAAGAAAAGATGTACAAGGACTATAAACATAGAAAGATCACGCATGTTAGGTTGATCTTATGATGTAATAGATAGGCTTGTCTGATCGTCGAGCACTGCACCAGAAGTCATAGTCTGCCAGGTGAGTCAAGGTTAACTCGAGAGCTATCGAGGCAGAATAGGAGTATGCAAGATAGTAGATCTCGGAGTTTGTAGACTGCCAGGGAAAATGAAGAAGGACCGTAGTGTGTCGAGTAGAGCTTCCTTGGGACCGTAGTGTGCTGAGGAAGTCATGTTCAGAATCGTAGAGACAGCCTGCCTACGAGCCGACCGATCATCTGCCAAAACCAAGACAGAAACATAGACTACACTCGGAGTCGTAGAGTCTATCGATGCCGAAGCCATGTCAAGGATCGTAGACTACACTCTGAGTTCGACGAGTCTATTGATTACATGCAGAGATCGTAGTCAAGCAAGATCAGATGAAGACAACAAGCACAAGACAGAAAATGTAGAGTGTCAAGATCTGATCTCAGGATCGTAGTGTCTGCACAAGCCAAAGCTGAATCGTAGAGTGCAGAACTACAACCTCAATAGAAGTGCTCACAATGCCAAGATTGAATCGTAGAGCATATACGGTTCTCAACAAATGAGCACTCCCAGAATATCCAAATGAATGAAGCCTCTGGTTCAAGCTGCAATCTACATCCAAGGAAACCATAGAGCATTCAACAAATGGCATGCAAGCTAATAGAAGATCTAAGCACCAACCCAATCAGCATCAAGATTGAGTTATAAGGTCATTCATGATGAAGTCTTCCATGAGGAGATCCAAAGAAGACTTCAGAAGCTGACTAAGGAAAGTCAGGAAATGCAGTAGCTGTCAAGTGAACAGAAGACAATGATCTTGAAAGCAACCAAGATCGTAGTGTTTGCCAAACAAAGAAGGAACTGATGGAAGGTGAACCGAGATACTGGTCAGCCTCTGAAGAGCAAGGCTAAAGTGATTAAGTGCAGTGTCAGTTCATTGATGATAAGTGAACGGGAGATCACAAGGAGAAAGCAAGTTGGACGCGCCACAAATCTGAAGTGTCTTGATATTCAGAAGGGGACCAGAGCAAGGAATTAGGCCATCAGTCTCTGAGAACAGTCGAAGCAAACAGAAGTATTAAAGTATTGCACAATACAAGGAAGAGGTGTTCTACATTGAAGATCCAATCAACACTCTTCCTGATCGTAGTGTTAACTCAACCAGTCAATGAGCAACACTCAACAAGACACTACGATCAGGTCCTTGAAGGCGTGCATCAGAATCGTAGAGTTCGAATAGCTGAAGACTAAAGCATTGGCAAAGGTTCAATCTGAAGGGTAGTATTTGGACAAGTGCTTATTGAGAGCATTTATGCAATAGGACAACCTCTGATCGAGAAATCAGAAAGAAGTAATAAAGTCTTCAACATGCCCAAGGCATTAAAGTGATACATCTGGCAGGGTAGGTGAAACAGTAGACTGCAGCGTCAGAAAAAGTATGACATGTCACATCAAGCAGTCTACCTCAAGCAACTCGAGATCTGTGAAGAGATTTTAATAGCCTTCAACGGCTACTTTCCAACGGAAGGATTGGGAAGAAGTATAAATAAGAAAGAACTTCAAAGATCAAAGGTTGCTGGAGTTGCCGAGTTTGGAGAGAAGGTTGACTGATCTAAACCATGTGAGATAGTGAGTCCGAAGGCTCATTCTACGATCCACCAAGAACACTCAGAAATTAGATACAGAAAGAAGTAGAAGTGTGAGTTCTACTATGTAGAAGTGAGAGTTCTACTACTTGAAGAGTTTTCTGAACTGCCGAGAGAAAGAAGAGCATTATGTCATCTTGATGTCCATCATGGGAAGACTCTAAGTACAATAGAGAAGAGCTTACAGTCATCTTAGCAAGTCCATCATGAGAAGGCATCAAGTAGCAAGAAGGAAGATCACAAATGCCATCTTGGTGTCAAGCATGAGAAAGCTTCTAAGTACCTGACAGAAGAGCTTACAGACATTTTGGAAGCCTATCATGTGCAGCCATCAAGTACCAAGGAGAAGGATCTTCAAGGCAGTTCATAAAGGGGTCATCCGAAGTGGTTGAGTAACCAAAGAAGCTGAGCATCATGCAACACTCAGCTGCACTTCAAGGATGATCAGGTCAAGCTGCTAAGTACAGAAGATGTTCAGAGCATGAAGACATCTTAGCAACTCAGCACCGACTCCAACAACAACAACAACAAACAACTCAACAGCCAGGGCCTGAGGGGTCCTTGTCCAGAGGGACTAAATGAAGCAGGGCCAGAAGGGTCCTTGTCCGGAGGGACTAAACAAAGTTCCAAGCCTGCTGGGCTTGAAGAGTTCCTAGGAAACTAGAGGAGTTCCAAGGATGCTGGCCTTGAAGAGTTCTTAGTGAACTGAAGTCCCAAGGCTACTGGCCTTGTAGGAATCTTAGTAATTCAGGGTGTTGCCCTTCCTTATTGGAAATCCTGCTAGTTGAAAGCAGAAGATTGGGTACATCATGAATCGTGTGAGGAATATAAGTGATCTAGATGGAATTTAACCCTCCTACTTATTAGGGGTGATATCTATAGGCCTCTTGATTGAGTAGGACTATGAAATGCATGGCCATTTTAATGCCCCCAAAATAGGTCCAATCCAACCAACCTATTCTGAGTCGTCAAAAACATGGTACAGAAAATAACTACAACTTTATTACTACAATTGTCGTGCAAAATACAACAACACATATGTTGTGAGTTTTGATACAAATATCTACCAACTGCGACTCATGTCCCAACCTTAGATAGTACGTCACAATGGCACCTTACATAAAGGTATAGTCAATAACTGTTTTAGAATTTAAAATCTTTGGGAAGTGCTCAAGGAAACCTTCGTACATGGGAGGCCATACATCTAGGTTATGATAGATATCATATACCCACAGAATTATCCTCGGTTGACCCAATAGACCCCAAAGAAAAATGAGAAGATTACTATCATATTCTTTCCAATGGTGAGTCTTCTCTTGACATATCATTATCTCCACCGTCTCTAATTAAGAATTATATTTCAACCAAACTCCAAGATTATATAGGTAGTGCTCGTATATATACTCAGCAAGTGAATGTGCACAATCCTGTCTTATGATAACACGATGTTGTATATCATTAGACATCTTGTATGATAGTGGCAAAACACCCTTCTAACGTTGGGTTCGCCTCACCTTATTTGATTCACCAAATATAAATACTAAATGATGTATAAAATATAACACACTTTTCTATACTGTTTAGGGAGAACTCCACAGCTAGAGACCACCGTTCTATTCCCTTGTTACCCCCGCTCGACCCAGCTACACTCTTATTACCTGAAAAGAATTGTGAAGCAAAAGGGTGAGCACAACTAGCTCAGTAAAGAATATTATGACTAAAGATTATTAAATTTTCAATAGCCTTCATTAATAATAAATCAGAAATTTAGAACATATTGTAAATGATAAAACTTTTCAACCATAGTTGCAGCGGAATGAGCAATCCATTAGAAGAGTCAAATAGACCATAAAGTCTATTATCTTCTTCATGTTAAAAGTCCATCAACAATATTTTAACCCTGTAACATTAATCAACAGTTCCTGTCCACAATCATGTGAATAACTCATAATCATAATTGTAGTTCTAAATTCCTTTTCGCATTTAGGACGAAGATAATTTTCATCACCTGCCTTTACCTGAAACATCAAAGATCATGGTTATACCAAATCACAGTTCATGTTCATAATCATACTAATAAATTCATCTTTGCACTACGGGCCAAAGATATTCATCAACAGTTCATCTTTGCACTACAGGTCAAAGATATTCAACAACAGGTCATCTTTGCACTACAGGCCAAAGATATTCATATCTCAAAGAAATACATAATCATTTCAGAATTTATATAAACCATAATTATAACCATGTTGATCAATTCACCTTGGACTTAAGCTAAAAATATTTCATTGTAAATTCAATGGTCATGATCATACTAGTCAATAATTCAACTTTGCACTACTGGCCAAAGAGAACCCATAGTCACGATCATACAAATAATCTACCCATCTTTACACTCAAGTCAAAGAGAAATTTCATCACCAGAATTATAAAAATGTTATATATGATAATACTGCATTTAATTTCAAGAATAAGATTCATAAATCAATGATTTCATAACACCTTAATTCAAATGTTATAAATCACTTAATAATCTCATAATCTAATATTATTAATATTACCATAATATCTTAATCATTTCTTAAACTTATAAACAATTTATTTTAATTGTTTATACTTTACTAATTAATGCATTTAATTATTCTAAAATGCCAAACTCATAAGATTTCATCACTAATAACCAAAACGCTCATAAAAAAAACCTGCATATACCTTATATAAGATTCTTAAGCCATAAAATCCTATTTTTCAAATTTCTTACTTCACATAACATATTTAATTCATTTACTCATAACTAAACTATTTCCATGAAAAATACCAATTCAGTTCCAAAAATATTTCTTTTTTGGATTTAGCATAATATAGTCCCATATTAAACATATAATTTTCTCAGAATTTTTGAAATTCATTTACTATTTTTCGTATAGCCAAACCGCCGAATATTTAGACATTTATCATAAATTATACTTTTGTCCAAAAATTCTAAAATTTACACGGTATACTTCTGTTATATACATGTACTCCAAATAAAAATTTCATCAATTTGGGAGTTAACCACAAGGAGTTATAAGCGTTTACTTTTAAAATAGTCTTTTCTCATAAAATCCATAACTATTAATCTATATATCTAAAAATCGCCATTTTTGGACACAATCAACAAAACTCATTAAATTATCATTTCAAATTATTTCATAATTTTTGAAGGTTCGCAAAAATTTCAAAACTGAAAAACATAATAACCCTTAAAATCTCTTACTATCCCTTACCTCAAAAGAGCAGTACTGGAATGTCGGATATAATGCTGAACGAACTTGCACCGTATAGCAACACTCAAGATATCTAAATACTCACAAAATACGCTCATAATATAGAGAGAGAAAACTTCAGTTTCTGGTGTAATTTTCAATTCTAACCTAAGCACCCTATTTATAGGAAATTACTTAGAACACCAAAGCAGAAAATTTAATAAAATACTAATATATTTATATTATTTTCTAACGCACACCTTGCCATCTGAATTCAGCCACAAACACATGCAAGTGGGTCTCACAAACACACCAAACATGTTTTTCTTTTAAAAAATATTTAAAACTTCAAAAATCAATTATTCCGGAACTTCAATAATTCATAATAAATAGCCCCTTTATCAGAAAAATTCAAATCTTATGCCCATTCTATAAGAAATTTAATTCTCTACAACTTTGCAGAAGAAAGTTTTTCCATATTCCAAACAGAAATTGACCGAAATCCACAAACGGACGATTTTACAAGCTATAATCAAATTTCAGTCAAAAATTGTGTCCAACAACACACAAAATATGTGTTAAACATTTAATGCAACAAAAATACTCTTCCTCCTCATTTATTCATATATCACACATTCATTATAAAAATATCACCATTATTATATTATTAAAATATAATAATATATTTAAATGAATTATTTTATTAGAAAAAGATAAAATATTAATTTTCAACAATTGTCACATTAAAAAATTTCTTCATCTATATTCACATAAAATTAATATTTTCCTCATCATATAAATCAATAATTAATTATTCATAAATAATATTACAGAATCACAATACTGGTAACCAGGCCGTTCCTAGAAAAGAGGGGACTTTTCAATAAGGATTTCTCCTTACTGGCACGCAATTAGGTGACCAAACCTCTCCTTAGACAGAACTTTCTAGACATTGCCAATAATATTATCTAGTAATATTATTAAAATAATATGAACTATTGATCTGATAACGGAAAATACTATGTAGTGACAATTATTGAAACAACAATAATATAAAATATCAACGTAGCAATTATTGAATCAATAAAATAAAATATTGAACAGTAATTACTGTAACAATTATCAAGTAGTGCCTTCTTACATAAAAAAATTATGCTTCGTGAATAGTAACTCGTGAATAGTACTCATGAATAGTAACTCGTGAATAGTACTCGTGAATAGTAACTCGTGAATAGTAACTCATGAATAGTAACTCGTGAATAGTAACTCGTAAATAGTAACTCGTAAATAGTAACTCATGAATAGTAATTATAAGAAAAATTGAATATTTTTATTTCATAAAATTCTGGGTCTTACAATCTTTCCTCCTTATGAAATTTCGTCCCCGATATTTATGTACCTGGTATTTCACAGAGTTGAGAATACCTTGCTTTCATTTCAGATTCTATCTTTCCTGTCATCATGATTTCTCTATTGCTTATCTCTGTATTTCAGATATCATTCTAGAATACAGCTTCAAAACAAAGGTTAATTGACAAATTAACATATCACATAATATCCCGATATTATGACTGACCAACAAATAAGCTTAGGTAGGACCCACTAGCGAAGGATTTACTCGTCTCTCCCCTCCTAGTTCTATTCCCTGATCTTCGCCAGAGATCATATCCCTAAGCTCTGATACCAAATATAACGCCCCCAAAATAGGTTCAATCCAACCAACCTATTCTGAGTCGCCAAAAACATGGTACAGAAAATAACTACAACTTTATTACTACAATTGTCGTGTAAAATACAACAAAACATATGTTGTGAGTTTTAATACAAATATCTACCAACTACGACTCACATCCCAACCTTGGATAGTACGTCACAATGGCACCTTACATAAAGGTATAGTCAATAACTGTTTTAAAATTTAAAATCTTTGAAAAGTGCTCAAGGAAACCTTCGTACATGGGAGATATCATACGCCCACAGAATTATCCTCGGTTGACCCAATAGACCCCAAAGAAAAATGAGAAGATTATTATCATATTCTTTCTAATGGTGAGTCTTCTGTTGACATATCATTATCTCCACCGTCTCTAATTGAGAATTATATTTCAACCAAACTCCAAGATTATATAGGTAGTGCTCGTATATATCCTCAGCAAGTGAGTGTGCACAACCCTGTCTTATGATAACACGAGGTTGTATATCATTAGACATCTTGTATGATAGTGGCAAAACACCCTTCTAACGTTGGGTTCGCCTCACCTTATTTGATTCACCAAATATAACTACTAAATGATGTATAAAATACAACACACTTTTCTATACTGTTTAGGGAGAACTCCACAGCTAGAGACCACCGTTCTATTCCCTTGTTACCCCCGCTCGACCCATCTACACTCTTATTACCTGAAAGGAATTGTGAAGCAAAAGGGTGAGCACAACTAGTTCAGTAAAGAATGTTATGACTAAAGATAATTAAATTTTCAATAGTCTTCATTAATAATAAATCAGAAATTTAGAACATATGGTAAATGATAAAACTTTTCAACCATAGTTGCAGCGGAATGAGCAATCCATTAGAAGAGTCAAATAGACCATAAAGTCTATTATCTTCTCCATGTTAAAAGTCCATCAACAATGTTTTAACCCTGTAACATTAATCAACAGTTCCTGTCCACAATCATGTGAATAACTCATAATCATAATTGTAGTTCTAAATTCCTTTTCGTATTCAGGACGAAGATAATTTTCATTACCTGTCTTTACCTGAAACATCAAAGATCATGGTTATACTAAATCACAGTTCATGTTCATAATCATACTAATAAATTCATCTTTGCACTACGGGCCAAAGATATTCATCAACAGTTCATCTTTGCACTACAGGCCAAAGATATTCAACAACAGGTCATCTTTGCACTACAGGCCAAAGATATTCATATCTCAAAGAAATACATAATCATTTCAGAATTTATATAAACCATAATTATAACCATGTTGATCAATTCACCTTGCACTTAAGCTAAAAATATTTCATTGTAAATTCAATAGTTGTGATCATACTAGTCAACAATTCAACTTTGTACTACTGGCCAAAGAGAACTCATAGTCACGATCATACCAATAATCTACCCATCTTTACACTCAAGTCAAAGAGAAATTTCATCACCAGGATTATAAAAATATTATATATGATAATACTGCATTTAATTTCAAGAACAAGATTCATAAATCAATGATTTCATAACACCTTATTCCAAATGTTATAAATCACTTAATAATCTCACAATCTAATATTATTAATATTACCATAATATCTTAATCATTTCTTAAACTTATAAATAATTTATTTTAATTGTTTATACTTTACTAATTAATGTATTTAATCATTCTAAAATGCCAAACTCATAAGATTTCATCACCAATAACCAAAACTCTCATTAAAAAATATGCATATACCTTATATAGGATTCTTAAGCCATAAAATCCTATTTTTTAAATTTCTTACTTCACATAACATATTTAATTCATTTACTCATAACTAAACCATTTTCATGAAAAATGCCAAATCAGTTTCAAAAAAAAAAATTTGAGATTTAGCATAATATAGTCCCATATTGAACATATACTTTTTTCAGAATTTTTAAAATTCATTTACTATTTTTCATATGGCCAAAACTGCCAAATATTTAAACATTTATCATAAATTGTAGTTTTATCCAAAAATTCTGAAATTTACACGGTATACTTCTATTATATACATGTACTCCCAATAAAATTTTTATCAATTTAGGAGTTAACCACAAGGAGTTATAAGCGTTACTTTTAAAATAGTCTTTTCTTATAAAATCCATAACTCTTAATCTATATATCCAAAAATCACTATTTTTGGACACAATCAACAAAACTCGTCAAATTATCATTTTAAATTTTTCTAGAATTTTTGAAGGTTCGCAAAAATTTCAAAACTGAAAAACATAATAACCCTTAAAATCTCTTACTATCCCTTGCCTCAAAAGAGCAGTACTAGAATGTCGGATATAACGCTAAACAAACTTGCACCGTATAGCAACACTCAAGATATCTAAATACTCACAAAATACGCTCGATAATATAGAGAGAGAAAACTTCAGTTTCTGGTGTGATTTTTAATTCTAACCTAAGCACCCTATTTATAGAAAATTGCTTAGAACACCAAAGCAGAAAATTTAATAAAATATTAATATATTTATATTATTTTCTTACGCACACCTTGCCATCTGAATTCAGCCATAAACACATGCAAGTGGGTCTCACAGACACACCAAACATGTTTTTCTTTTAAAAAATATTTAAAACTTCAAAAATTAATTATTTCGTAACTTCAATAATTCATAATAAATAGCCCCTTTATCAGAAAAATTCAAATCTTATGTCCATTCTATAGGAGATTTGATTCTCTACAATTTTGCAGAAGAAAGTTTTTCCAAATTCCAAACAGAAATTGACCGAAATCCATAAACGGACGATTTTACAGGCTATAATCAAATTTCAGTCAAAAATTGTGTCAAACAACACACAAAACATGTGTTAAATATTTAATGCAGCAAAAATACTCTTCCTCCTCATTTATTCATATATCACACATTCATTGTAAAAATTTCACCATTATTATATTATTAAAATATAATAATATATTTAAATAAATTATTTTATCAGAAAAAGATAAAATATTAATTTTCAATAATTGTCACATTAAAAATTTTCTTCATCTATATTCACATAAAATTAATATTTTTCTCATCATATAAATTAATAATTAATTATTCACAAATAATATTACAGAATCACAATATTGGCAACCAGGTCGTTCCCAAGAAAGAGGGGGCTTTCCAATAAGGACTTCTCCTTACTAGCGCGCAACTAGGTAACCAAACCTCTCCTTAGACAGAACTTTCTAGACATTGCCAATAATATTATCTAGTAATATTATTAAAATAATATGAACTATTGATCTGATAATAGAAAATACTGTGCAATAACAATTATTGAAACAACAATAATATAAAAAATCAACGTAGCAATTATTGAATCAATAAAATAAAATATTGAACAGTAATTACTGTAACAATTATCGAGTAGTGCCTTCTTACGTAAAAAAAATATCATGCTTCGTGAATAGTACTCGTGAATATTAACTCGTGAATAGTAACTCGTGAATAGTAACTCATAAATAGTAACTCGTGAATAGTAACTCATGAATAGTAATTATAAGAAAAATTAAATATTTTTATTTCATAAAATTCAGGGTCTTACAGCCATGCTCAAATAGTGATTTGTTTCATATAGTCTACTTATTGATCAAGAAAAATTCAAATTAAATTATGAAGAGTATGACACATTCCTTGACTCGAGTTTAATCTAGGATATTAAGGTTAAAAGGATTAAATTATATTGAAACATTGGTCAAGAAAAGGTTGCGTCGAATCATCGATCTTATTATTACTTGGGTAGCAGTGATGCATTACTAGATGTCGCTCACTGTTTATAATTTTATAATATGATTTTAAAATTATTGCCAACGTAATAATAACTTATAGGGTCACACACATAGAACGTAATTAAAAGGGAATTAATTTAAATTGTAAAGATTTAAATATGTTAATATGATTGATATTATTTAAATTACGAATTTAGATTGATATATATATATATATATATATATATATATATATATATATATTTAGATTTTATTTTAATTAGATTAGGGTTTTGATTAATTCTGATTTATTGCTATATATATGATATATCAGCGCTTTAGGGAAGTGGATCATAACCTAAAAAACCCCTAGCCGCTCTTAGAGAGAGACTAGAGAGAAATTTTGAAAATCCTAATCTTTGGTGGCTAGTATCGCGGTTCTCTTCACTGCAGATCGAGCGACGATTCGCAGGGCGTTCGTGTGGATACCGTAGAGGCGCGGTTCTGTTGGATTGCGTAAGGGATTCGAAGCCGTTTTAGAACTCTTTCATAATCGGTATAATATCTAAACCACTGAATTAATTTCTGTTTCGCATGGATCCTGTTTTTGGGTTTCAGAAATTGCTTTGATTATTTTATATTTCTGCTGCGTTTTTGTGCCGAAAACCAAACAATACATGTTCCTCTTTGTCCTTCCTTTACCCTTCTAGTTCTCTTTATGCTAATATGCCCCAATTTCTGTCCTGCAGCTGCATATCTGTATTATAAAGCATGAGGTGAGGCTATTTGTAACTGTTTTTTGGTCACATAATTAATCTGTATTAATTGTTTTATATTGATGATTTCTTAGTTTTAAAAAAACTGTTAATATATTAAAAAAATTATTTAATTATTATTAATAATTATATATATTACCATGCAGTATAACTGAAAACCGAACCAAAAAAATCGATACCGATTTTGTACTGAACCGGTACCGAAACTGGTAATTCGGTACCGGTTTCGGTTCTTGTTTTTCTGGTAACTTCGGATCGGTACCGGTTCGGTTTTTTTGGTACCGGTTCGGTTTTTTACCGATGAGCACCCCTATCTCCGGGTAAATTCCTTCCTTTGATCAATGTTAGTCACCCAAGTGTATAACCTCTGTAAGACCCCAGCTTATTAATGAATAAAATCAAATTTTCTCTAAATATTATTGTGAATAATAAGGGGTTAATTTGATATAATACTTTGGTTATGGGTGAAATGTGCAAATTTTACAAAATAAGCAAGTGGTTATAAAATATTCATTTTGTCGGGGAATATTCGTACGACGGCGCAGCCTTGTGTGGGCCCCATAACGGAAAGCGATTGGATGAAAAAAATGACAAGTATAAGTTGTTTATAAATAACGGCGTAGTTGTTACCGTTAATACTGTTGGAATACTCGGTAGTTAAAATACAGTAGCACGCGGTATTGCACCAATTATTGATTCTTACGTAAGAAGGCACTACTCAATAATTGTTACTGTAGTTATTATTCAATATTTTATTTTATTGATTCAATAATTGCTGCGTTGATATTTTATATTATTGTTGTTTCAATAATTGTTGTTGCACAGTATTTTCCTTTATCAGATCAATAATTCATATTATTTGAATAATATTATTAGATAACATTATTGGCAATGTCTAGAAAGTTCTGTCTAAGGAGAGGTTTGGTCATCTAATTGTGCGTTAGTAAGGAGAAATCCTTATTGGAAAGCCCCCTCTTTCCTGGGAACGGCCTGGTTGTCATAAATGTGATTCTGTAATATTATTTGTGAATAATTAATTATTGATTCATATGATAAGGAAATATTTATTTTATGTAGATATAAAATAGGGATATATTTTTATGGTTAAAAATGAAGGAGTTAATATTGAGGTTTTTATCAGTATTTTTGTCGGAATGGAGGTATTAAAAATTAGGGTTTTTGAGATATTTTGCGGGGGTTATAATTTTTAATCCGACCGTTGGATCGTGGTAATTTTTGGATATGTTATACATATATAAGTTGAGTATATGTCCACAAATTTTGAACCGTTAAAAATGGACGTATGATTTATTATGAATTTTACGAGATGACTGGTTCAGAAATTATTGAATTTTCGGAGTTAATCATTTTGGTTGAAAATTCTAGAATTGGTGGGCCCACTCTTGGTTGGTGAAAAAATGTGTTGAGATTTTTATTCAAATGTGATGGGTGGGAATAGTAGCAGGTAAAGCCATCAGGTTGCAGGTTAAGTCTGCTTCGGCGTGCTAACATTTTCCTATAAATAGAGGGCTAAGTTAGAATTAAAAATCACACCAGAAACAAGTTTTCTCTCTTTCTCTCTCTAGATTATTGAGTGTATTTTGTGAGTATTTAGATACTTTGAGAGTTTCTATTCATCAGAGAAAGTTTCTTTCAGCCTTATACCGGTATTCCGACCAGAAGTACTTATATTTTGAGGTAAGGGATATTATTTTCTTCTTAAATGATATTATTTTCTTCAATATCATTATGCTGAAATATCAACATGAGTTTTTATCAAATTTGAAACTTTTTGTGTCGGGGTTACTATTCACGTATACGTTAATATTCACGTATACGGCACTATTCACGAATACGACACTATTCACCCAAAAATAAAATTTTCTCTTTTTGTCCAAGATGTCTATTATGGTTACTATCTTTGATTGTATCCATGTTTTGATCTTTATTTTTAAATTGTGCTTCACAATTGATTATTATGAAGTATTATTGATCTTGGATAAACTGTTATACGAATCCCTACTATTTGTCCTTCTGTCTCACTAGATTCGTTTTCTTTAAGATATTTTTCATCATCTTCAGTCCTAAATGATGATATTACTGAATATCTTTGGCCTATAGTGCAAAGATGTATGATTACTTGATGAATATCTTTGGCCTATAGTGCAAAGATGAACAGGTGTTGAGATGAACATGACTGACAGGTGATACAAATGAATATCTTTGGCCTGTAGTGCAAAGATGAATATTTGGATAAAGATGATTAATAATTGATGTTACAGGGATAAAATATTGATGATGGACTTTTAAATCTTAGAAGATAGTAGAATTCATTCTCTACTTGACTCTTCTAATGGTTTGCTGTTTCCGCTGCAGTTGTTGATCTAAAACTTGTTGTCGATTATATTCTATCAGATTTTTCCCTGTTGAATACTAATGATAATTTGTTGTATATTATCTTAGTCATAATATTCTTTACTGGGCTAGTTGAGCTCACCCTTTTCTTTTTTGTTCCATTTTTCTTCTCAGGAGGTGAGAACATAGCAGGATCTAGTCGGGGTATGGAGTGATGGTTCTAGAAGGATGTTTTAGCAGTCCTCACTATTTCTGTAAAATAGTGTTTGAATAATTGTATTGAGGACTTATTTGAGTGTGGATATTGTCTAGAAGACAATATTTGTATTTAAACTCACAGTATGTGTTGTCGTATTTTGCACGACAATTGTATTATTGAAGTTGTAGTTTGCCTTCTGTACCATGTATTTGGTGACTCAGAATGGGTGTTGTATACCTATTTTGGGGGCTTCACAGTTGGTATCAGAGCTTAGGGATATGATCCCTGGCTGAGATGTGAGACAAGAACTAGGAGGGGAGAGACGGAAAATTCCTTCGCTAGTATGACCTGACTAAGTTTATTTGGTATTTATTTGGTCGGTCAGAGTATAGGGATAATATATGACATGAATATTAACCCTTGTTTTATGGCAGTATTTAAGAATGGCAGCTAAGAACGTTAATAATGGAGTAAATCAGACAGTGGAGACACCTTTGATCACCACCCAGGGGAACGTGCAACTGGAAGGCAATATTCCTCCTGTAAACAACGTTACCGAGCAAACGATGAATGATGGAATGTTTAGGAGCTTTTTGCAGTTCATGCAAAATCAGACGAGGGAGACTCGTGTGAAGAATACAGGTGGAAATGATAACAACGCACGGTTTGTCACAGCCAAGCAGTTCAAAGAATTGGGACCACCAGAATTTAAGAGAAAGCCGGATCCGATCATGGCGGAAACGTGAGTTAAGCAAATTACCAAGATATTCGATGTCTTGGGATGCACGGAGGAACAGAAGGTTTCATTCGCCACTTTTATGTTCCGCAGTGAGGCAGACTACTGGTGGGAGTCTGTGAAGCGTACCCAGCCTGACGCACTCAACATGTCCTGGGAAACATTTCAAAAACTATTCAATGACAAGTACTTTTCTGAAAGTATTCGTCATATGAAGGAGGTGGAGTTTATCAGACTGGAACAAAACAATATGACGGTGTCCCAGTAAGAGGCGAAGTTTGCAGAGTTATCCAGGTTTGCACCTCATTTGGTCGAAAATGAGGAACGAATGACAAGGATGTTTCTGAGAGGTCTAAAACTCGAGATTCGACAATATCTTATCTCTCATAAATTTTTTTTATATTCAGATGTTGTAAACAGGGCTTAATTATTAGAGTGAGATAATGAGTATGTGCAACCGAGGGACCACAACCAGGGTCATACCAGTGGCGGCAGTCATCGAAGCAATAAAAACCAGCAGGGAGGAAAACATTCGGACAAAAGCGGTAACCACTCTGGTGGTAATCGTGGTCGTGATAATAAAAGGAGCGAGTCAGGAGGAGATTTCAAGAAGAGAAGGTACAACAATGATAATGTGAAGACGTCAGCACAAACATCAATTATTTTTAGGGGAGGAGAACGACCACCGGTCGTATGTTACAAATGTGGGAAAGAGGGACATATCAGCCCAAACTGCCCACAACAATCTAAGGTATGTTATAACTGTGGAAAGGAGGGTCATATAGCTCGAGAGTGTTCTGTAGCAAAACCAAGTTCAGCGGGGATGGTGACTCCAAAAGCTGTCCTGGATAAGTCAAAATCAGCGATTCCTGGAAGAGCGTTTGTCGTGACTGGCCAAAACGCGAGAAACCCGAATGAAGTGATCACGGGTATGCTAATCTTGAATTCTTGCGAAGTTTATACTTTACTAGATACCGGTTCTACCCATTCTTTTATCTCTCCTGCTTGTGTTCAACGTTTAAACTTGACTCCGGAGAAATTGGACTTTGACTTATCTGTTGAAACTCCGTTGGGTGAAACCTTCGTTACATCTACAGTTTATAAATCTTGCATGATCCAAGTTGGCACTATCACATTACATGTTGATCTTATCTCTTTAAAGATACTTTCTTTTGATGTGATTTTAGGAATTGATTGGTTAACCACTCATCATGCTAAAATTGATTATTTTCGTAAGGTTGTTAGTTTTCATATTCCTAACCAATCTGTCATACGAATTCAAACTACTAAACCACTAAAATCAGTCACTGTCATATCAAGCCATAAAGCTATTCGTTTATTGAAAAACGGATGTCAAGCTTTCTTAGCCCATGTTATGGATTTGAACAAAGAAGTCAGATTTGAATAATATTTCTATTGTTAGAGAATTTCCCGATGTATTTCCTGAAGAACTTCCTGGTCTACCCCCAGAACGTGAAGTTGAATTCTTTATTGACCTTGAACCCGGTACAAAGCCCATTTCTAAAACCCCATATCAAATGGCTCCTATTGAACTTCAGGAGTTAAAAGTCCAACTACAGGAGTTGTTGGACATCGGTTTTATTCGTCCTAGTACATCTCCTTGGGGTGCTCCTGTGTTATTCGTAAAGAAGAAAGACGAGAGTATGCGACTTTGTATCGACTATCGAGAATTGAATCATGTCACTATCAAGAATAGGTATCCACTACCTCGCATTGATGACCTGTTTGACCAGTTGCAAGGAGCATAATTCTTTTCAAAGATCGATCTTCGTTCTGGATATCATCAGATGAAGAATAAAACTGAGGATATTCCAAAGACTGCCTTCAGAACTCGGTACGGGCATTATGAATTTTTAGTCATGTCTTTTGGATTGACTAATGCTCCTGCTGCCTTCATGGATATGATGAACCGTGTATTCAAAGAATATTTGGATCAGTTCGTTGTTGTCTTTATTGATGACATCCTCATCTATTCCAAAAGCAGTGAAGATCATGAGCGCCATTTGAAGCTGATATTGCAAAGGCTTCGTGAAAACAAGCTATATGCCAAACTGAAGAAATACGAGTTCTGGCTTAAGGAAGTAGCATTCCTTGGGCACGTGGTGTCAAAACATGGAGTATCTGTCGACCCGGCGAAGATTGAAGCCATACAAAGTTGGGAGTAACCGAAGTCGGTAACCGAAGTACGTAGCTTTCTGGGCTTAGCTGGTTATTATCGGAGATTTGTGGAAGGATTTTCTCGAATCGCTACTCCGTTAACTTAGCTGACTCAGAAAGATACAAAATTCGTATGGAGTGAGGAATGCGAGAAGAGTTTCCAAGAACTCAAGAGGAGACTCATTTCGGCACCTGTTCTGACAATACCATCTGGTTCAGATGGATTTGTTATCTACAGCGATGCTTCAAGCAAAGGGTTAGGATGTGTTCTCATGCAACATGGGAATGTCATAGCCTATGCCTCGCGACAACTTAAAGAATATGAGAGGAATTATCCTACTCATGATTTGGAGTTGGCAGCAGTCGTTTTCGCGTTGAAGATCTGGAGACACTACCTGTATGGGGAGAAAGTGGAGATCTATACAGATCATAAAAGCCTCAAATATTTCTTCACCCAAAAGGAACTCAACATGCGGCAGCGACGTTGGCTCGAGCTGTTGAAAGATTACGATCATACCATCCAATATCATCCTGGAAAAGCAAACGTAGTAGCTGACGCATTGAGTAGAAGATCATATGCGGGTACGAGTGCAATGTTGTTAACACAAAGGCCCATTTTGTATGACTTGCAAAGGATGGAGATAGAGATGAAGGCTCCAAGTACCCACATGATGATATCAAATATACGAGTAGAATCGACTTTAATTGATAAAGTTAAAGCTGCTCAAGCTATGGACATAGAGCTGATGCGTATGAAGAAGAAAGTGCAAGAAGGTGCTATTCCAGAAACAAGAATCGATGAAGAAGGAATACTTCGAGTCAACTCCAGACTTTGTGTTCCTAACGATTTTGACTTGAAGCATAGAATAATGATGGAGGCACACAACACACCGTTTGTAATCCATCCTGGGAGTACCAAAATGTATCACGATCTTCGACATACATTTTTGTGGAGCAATATGAAAAGAGAGATCGCGAAGTTTATCTCGAGGTGTTTAACTTGTCAACGTGTAAAGGCGGAGCATCAAGTGCCAAAGGGTCCATTGCAACCACTTGAAATTCCGAAATAGAAGTGGGAACACATTACCATGGATTTCGTTACAGGTCTTCCCAAGGCTTCTCAAGGCATAGATGCGATTTGGGTTATTGTTGATAGATTAACCAAGTCTGCTCATTTCTTACCGATACGTGAGACTTATTCCCTTGAACGTCTTGCTAGTATGTATGTGAACGAGATTGTGAGATTGCATGGCATGCCAGTATCCATAGTTTCGGATCGTGACCCAAGAATCACTTCACGATTTTGGGTTAGCTTGCAGAAAGCTATGTGCACGGATTTACGATTCAGTTCGGCATACCATCCTCAAACGGACGGACAATCAGAGAGGACTATTCAAACTCTTGAAGATCTATTAAGACTCTGTGTCCTAAATCTCAAAGGGAGTTGGGATAAGTACCTACCATTGGTGGAATTCTCCTACAACAACAGTTATCAGGCAAGCATAGGTGGGGCTCCATTCGAGGCATTGTATGAAAGAAAATGTTGTTCTCCAGTATGCTGGGATGAGGTGGGTGAAGAAACATTGTTGGGACCAGAGTTGGTACGCATGACTACAAAGAATATCCAAACGATTCGACAACGTATACAAACGGCACAGGATCGACAAAAGAGTTATGCGGATCTTCATCGGAAGGACGTGGAATTTAATATTGGGGATCATGTATTGTTACGTGTTGCACCATGGAAGGGAGTTACAAGATTTGGGAAGAGAGGAAAGCTCAATCCAAGATTTGTTGGTCCATTTGAGATTCTTGAGCGAATAGGAAATGTGGCATATAGACTCGCATTACCTCCAAACATGTCTCGTGTTCATAATATTTTTCACATATCTATGCTTCGTAAATATGTTAAAGACCCGAACCACATTATTGAGTTAGAACCAGACGAGATAGCTGAAGATTTAACGTACGAGGAGGTACCTGTCAAGATCTTGGATAGGAAAGAGCATGTCCTACGCACAAAGGTTATACCACAAGTTAAGGTTTTGTGGAGAAACCATGCTATTGAAGAAATGACCTGGGAGTTGGAATCAGAAATGAAAGCGAGGTATCCTCACCTTTTCAAAATATCAGGTACGTACGTCAATTTCGAGGACGAAATTTCATAAGAAGGGGAGGTTGTAAGACCCTAGCTTATTAATGAATAAAATCAAAATTTCTCTAAATATTATTGTGAATAATAAGGGGTTAATTTGATATAATACTTTGGTTATGGGTGAAATGTGCAAATTTTACAAAATAAGCAAGTGGTTATAAAATATTTATTTTGTCGGGGAATATTCGTTTGGAATATTCTTGCTGTCGGAGAATATTCGTACGACGGCGCAGCCTTGTGTGGGCCCCATAATGGAAAGTGATTGGATGAAGAAAACGACAAGTATAAGTTGTTTATAAATAACGGCGTAGTTGTTACCGTTAATACTGTTGGAATACCCAGTGGTTAAAATACAGTAGCACACGGTATTGCACCAATTATTGATTCTTACGTAAGAAGGCACTACTCAATAATTGTTACAGTAGTTATTATTCAATATTTTATTTTATTGATTCAATAATTGCTGCGTTGATATTTTATATTATTGTTATTTCAATAATTGTTGCTGCACAGTATTTTCCTTTATCAGATCAATAATTCATATTATTTGAATAATATTATTAGATAACATTATTGGCAATGTCTAGAAAGTTCTGTCTAAGGAGAGGTTTGGTCATCTAATTGCACGCCAGTAAGGAGAAATCCTTATTGGAAAGCCCCCTCTTTCCTGGGAACGGCCTGGTTGTCATAAATGTGATTCTGTAATATTATTTGTGAATAATTAATTATTGATTCATATGATAAGGAAATATTTATTTTATGTGGATATAAATGAGGGATTTATTTTTGTGGTTAAAAATGAAGGAGTTAATGTTGAGGTTTTTATCAGTATTTTTGTCGGAATGGAGGTATTAAAAATCAGGGTTTTTCAGATATTTTGCGGGGGTTATAATTTTTAATCCGACCGTTGGATCGTGGTAATTTTGGGATATGTTATACATATATAAGTTGAGTATATGTCCACAAATTTTGAACCGTTAAAAATGAACGTATGATTTATTATGAATTTTACGAGATGACTGGTTCAAAAATTGTTGAATTTTCGGAGTTAATCATTTTGGTGGAAAATTCTAGAATTGGTGGGCCCCATTCTTGGTTCGTGAAGAAATGTACTGAGATTTTTATTCAAATGTGGTGGGTGAGAATAGTAGCAGGTAAAGCCATCAGGTTGCAGGTTAAGTCTGCTTCGGCGTGCTAACATTTTCCTATAAATAGAGGGCTAAGTTAGAATTGAAAATCACACCAGAAACAAGTTTTCTCTCTTTCTCTCTCTAGATTATTGAGTATATTTTGTGAGTATTTAGATACTTTGAGAGTTTCTATTCATCAGAGCAAGTTTCTTTCAGCCTTATACCGGTATTCCGACCAGAAGTACTGATATTTTGAGGTAAGGGATATTATTTTCTTCTTAAATGATATTATTTTCTTCAATATCATTATGCTGAAATATCAACATGAGTTTTATCAAATTTGGAACTTTTTGTGTCGGGGTTACTATTCACGTATACGTTACTATTCACGTATACGGCATTATTCACGAATACGACACTATTCACCCAAAAATAAAATTTTCTCTTTTTGTCCAAGATGTCTATTATGGTTACTATCTTTGATTGTATCCATGTTTTGATCTTTATTTTTAAAATCTGTTTCACAATTGATTATTATGAAGTATTATTGATCTTGGATAAACTGTTATACGAATCCCTACTATTTGTCCTTCTGTCTCACTGGATTCTTTTTTTTAAGATATTTTTCATCATCCTCAGTCCTAAATGATGATATTACTGAATATCTTTGGCCTGTAGTGCAAAGATGTATGATTACTTGATGAATATCTTTGGCCTGTAGTGCAAAGATGAACAGGTGTTGAGATGAACATGACTGACAGGTGATACAAATGAATATCTTTGGCATGTGGTGCAAAGATGAATATTTGGATAAAGATGATTATTAATTGATGTTACAGGGATAAAATATTGATGATGGACTTTTAAATCTTAGAAGATAGTAAAATTCATTCTCTACTTGACTCTTCTAATGGTTTGCTGTTTCCGCTGCAGTTGTTGATCTAAAACTTATTGTCGATTATATTCTATCATATTTTTCCCTGTTGAATACTAATGATAATTTGTTGTATATTATCTTAGTTATAATATTCTTTACTGGGCTAGTTGAGCTCACCCTTTTCCTTTTTGTTCCATTTTTCTTCTCAGGAGGTGAGAACATAGCAGGATCTAGTCGGGGTATGGAGTGATGGTTCTAGAAAGATGTTTTAGCAGTCCTCACTATTTCTGTAAAATAGTGTTTGAATAATTGTATTGAGGACTTATTTGAGTGTGGATATTGTTTAGAAGACAATATTTGTATTTAAACTCACAGTATGTGTTATCGTATTTTGCACGACAATTGTATTATTGAAGTTGTAGTTTGCTTTCTGTACCATGTATTTGGCGACTCAGAATGGGTGTTGTATACCTATTTTGGGGGCGTCACAGCCTCTACAAGTGATCCACCAAGGAAGAAGAATATTCAAGTAGAAATGTGTATTGGCTCAAATCATAGTTTTTCCTATTTCTATAGAAAAAGGGGGCGTACTCTCTAACAACTGGAATTACGTATATCTGATATAAGACTCCTCTTATAAAGATATCAGGTAACCCTATTTAATTAAAATAAGGTATTATTTATTTAATTAAATTCTTTTAATTAATTGGGCTCCCTAATCTTATTAGGAATAATTAATTAAACTCCTTTAACTAATTTTGTCTCTTAATCCTATTAGGAATAAATGAGAGTAATCATATTAAATTAATTCATATACTCTTTTAGAAATTAAAATAATAAAAATTGTAATAATATTAATAATACTCCTTTTATTAATTTAGATTTAATACTTCCTAAATATTAAATAATAAATATTAAGCTATTTAATTTATTCTATCACCATAAATTAAATTAAATATACATAACATATTATTACGATTATGACATTAACTTCTTAAATAATTATTCTTTCTTTTATGGTGTGACCCTTTAGGTTCTACATATTAAATCGGTTGTGAATAAATCAATTAGAACAATTCTAATCTTATTTAAATAATTAAATTAAACTATTAATTTATTTAAATAAATAATATTTATTTTATAATAGGGATAAGTCTCTCTAGCGATCAACGACTATTCAGATAATATAGATTTCAACATTAATCTTAAAAGAACCTTTGAGTAAATAGTTACCGTACAATTCAATCCTTCCACCATACAATGTCTCAATTAAATATAAGACATGAAATTACTGTCAGGTCTTATTTTATTTAATTATATGTATTTCGATTCCCAAATGCACAACTTTGAATGAATGTAAATTAGAAACTACTTTCTAATTTCATTCCACCTTGGTCAATAATTCCTGGGTTGTCATTTATCGAATCAAATAAGACATTTCTCTTCTTTTGTTAGAAGTGGTAGATTCTTTATCGATCATTCATTATCTCCATATATAACTTATTACATCCAAGCATACCCTTTGATATACTCTAAGAGTCTTAAGGAATAAGTCAAAGTGTAATTCATTATATATAAGATACTATGATGATCTCAAGTCTAAGAATCATTTGTACTACTATCACTACAAGAATTCTTATTGATAAGTAAGTAAAACTCCATTAGGTATTCCTTAGTGAGTCAGTTCAGTGAACTTATTCTCCAAAAAACATTTACATACTTGCTTTAGTGTCTCCACATAAATGATCATGAGATCAATCATCCTCATCCAATGAGCAAGCAACGTATGTATCAATCTATCCGGATTCACTAATCCCCTTTTTAGTAATCCATTGATTGAGAACATTTTAGTTTTAAGCTATCTAAGAATTTAAATCTCATTAGCATGATCTCATCATGATTCTAAAAGCATTGCTTAAAACTATGGGTTTATCATATATTATTAAAACGGTACCATGTAGATAATAAATGCCTTTAATAATTAATTCTTTTATTAATAAATAAATAAGATTGATTACAAAGTACATGCTTTATCATCATACATGATTGGCTTATATTCATACTCATGTCCTGAGAGCGACTCTAAAGCCTACCCTCGGTCTATCTGAAATCGTCCGAACAATGAGTCCTAGACTGGACCTCTGGTGACCGCCCTCGCCTTCGACTATGGCTAGAGGCACCATCCTCGTTCCCCTGATCAATAACACCAATTGCTGGTCAATCTCCTTTCTTTGTAGCAATAAGGCATTCATAGCGTCGTCAGTCTCCTTCGCCCTTTTTCAAGGATTGATCTTCATTCATCTTGATCGTCACGAAGTCGTGTTCATGGTGGTGTGCCCCCTTACACGCCTCTTGTCCTTTGTTCCCTTGCTAGCCGTTGAAAATAACTTTCTCCTAACATCTTCTCGCCCATCATCTCTTGGCCCTATCAAAAGACTGTGAGGTTCGAGCCTGTCTTAGATACTTTTGGACGGTCCCAATATATCTTTAACTGATCCTCTAGGCTGATAGGATCCTCCTACTGTGGACTGCCCGATACCCGAGACAGTTTTGTTGTTTACCATGATTCCAACCAAGGAAACTCCTGTTGTGATTGTAAGTTAGCAACACTAGAAACGCCATCCTTCTAGCGTCAATGTTAACGCCAAGATTTGTCCACGCTCTCTAATCACCAAAGTGTGTCCAATCCTGCACAAAACGATAAACACACTAAAAGCTTGATGGCTTGGGCCGCAGGGGAATAACTCTGGTATAAGAATAAGTACAAGCTGAATAAAGTTTAATAATTGAGGTAAATACTCTAGTGCTGAAAAGTAATAATTGTGTGTATCTCAAATCAGGATAAAACCTTGTATTTATAGTGATCTCACCAACATCATAGAATCCTTTCCCGTATAGAATTAGAACTCCTCATTAGGTATAATTTCTTAATGGGATCAAATATAATTCTCTTAAGGAAATGAAGTCGGTTAAAAACCTGACACTTTCCTTAGGGATTAGAAATCAAATATAATTAAGAATGTTTAGTTCCTTAAATTTTCCAACTACCAAAAAGGTCCCCACATGAATTAAAACACCTCCACATGGACTATGACCCACTATACAGTTCGGGCTCAAATATTCACACCACAACAGAAGAGGTTTGGTGGTGATATCTAAAATGAAGAACTTAGGCTCAGATAGTAAAAAAATCAAAGTTGCAACTTATGTGAATTAAGGACATGGTGGTGCTTACAAGTTGTTTGATGAAAAGTATACAAGAGGTATGTCAAACATGAAGGTCTTAATTTATGGATTTAATCAAGATGAAGATTGCTTTTGTGTTGAGACCTATGAAGATGTGACAAAGCAGAATTTTATGCTTCCAAGTGGGAATGAAGAAACATTTGAAGAATTTTTTTTGGAATTTTGCAATAGCAAGGATCAGAAGTTTGAAATATCTTCCAAAGTGGAGCACGAGAATTTTTCAGTTGAGGAGTTTATGGGAAAAAGATCCAAAGCTGACAAAGAATGTGATTACATCCAAGGTATACCCCATCTTTTCTTTAGAAATCATGGTCTTATATTATGTGACCTTTCTCATGAAGGTATCAACTCATATTATAAAGTTGGTGGTAGACTTATTAGGATGGTTCAGACAAAGGTTGTTGTATTGGGTAGACTACTGGTTAGTGATGAAATGTTCAGTGATGGTAGAAACAAGTTTCTTGCTCTTATTTTTTACCTTGGTGGTCGAAGCAACCCTTATTTCTATCAATACCGTGTTATTGATCATGTCGTACAGGTGAAAAGTAGTTTAGCTTACATTGTTGCTGAATTGGGTTTGATTTGTGATTCCAAAATAATTGTCACGGATATGTTTAAGACTACAATTGTGAGTCACAGCGCAAAATTTGATAGTGCATTTTTTGTGCGGGAAATGTTTGTTAAAATGTCTAAAAGGGAAGTTTTAGGGGACGATTCATTTAATGCTAAGTGTGTTGAACATGATTGTTTTTGCTTTGGCGGACATTACTAAAATTTCAAATTTAAGATGAATGAGGAACTCATGGATAATCTGCAAGCATCAAAACTGGTAAAGCTTAAAATTGAGGAAATGAGGATGTTTATTTTTGATCTGAGTGGGAATATACCTATAGTTTCAGCTGTTATTTTTTATGGTTGTGACATGTTGACTAGCACCATTGATGTGAAGAAAAGTTTGATCTTACTTAACAAATTAGAATACATTGTTGTGTGTTGTACTATTTAAGTTCTTTTATGGATCATTGTTAAAACATTTTGGGGATAGGTGCCAGGAAACTCTAAAAAAGCTTTGCAACTTCTGGTTATTAGTTTTGAAATATATATGGAAAAATTGGGTTGCCTACTTGTTTGGAAAATTTTCCTCAATAATGATGTGAGCAACTTCTTTGTGGGAAAATTTCTACTGAAACCAACAACCATTGTCATGCTGATATTATCAAGGGAAGTGAGCTTGATGAGTGGACTGCAGATAAGTTGGTGGACAAGAATACTAGTAGAACAATTTCCATGTTCTGGTCAGCAATAAAATCCAGTGGTCGAGTTGATAGTGCCTTGAAAAATATGAAAGTTGTGATGAAATAGTTGAACAAAAAAATGCAGCAATTGAGGCAATCAAGTCTTTCAAACATCTATGTCCCTCTGAATCACATGAATCTCTTGACAAAATACTTGTTGATCTCTACAAGACATCAAGTAGAACCAAAGAACATGTTGAAATGCTCCAAGCAAAACTTGAGCAGAAGCCGTGCAATATATTTTATGCACATGAACAGGATAGTTGAAGCCAAATTTTTGCTTCAAATTGTAAGAAGTCAAATAAATGCTCATGACCAGGGACGGGCTAAAGTGATAGCTACAACTATATATTTGAGAATTTTCCTTCATTTAAAAAACAATTATGACTATGATTGGTCAAGAAAGGACCTCCATAATTGCACTGCATTCTTGTTTGAAGGATTAGCCATGTCAACAGAAGGGTGTGTCTCCGTGTACTTAAATGACAATGAGCCAGACATAGGCAAAGATAAATTTGAGAAGGATTTGAACTCAAAGTCTTATGGCATGCAAGTTGGGAGCCCAGGCACTCCACATACTGTTACAAATACTCTTGGCTGTAGTACATAAATAAGCTACCACATTAGGTGCAAGAAATTAAATATTGGCTCGTGATATATGTTACTAATGGGACTGTTTTAATGAAGTTTGCAACAACCGTCTTGGATATCAAAATGGTGACTGTAAAGTTGGTGAAACCATTAGTGTTGGTGCTAATTACAAGTTACTTATCTATTGTGCCAAGGAATAAGAAGCTCTTGAACATCTAGGCGCAGATTTTTTTTGTGATTAGCCATGATCCAAATTCGATGAAGGCTGCTACAGGCAGAATGGATGGTAATATAAATAATGTATCGGCAGATCATTCAATTTTGCAATTGATTAACTTATTAAATCCACATGGAAAGCATATCATGTTTGGTGCACCAGTTAAGTCACTTGAGCTACCAGCCTTTCCTTTGCTTATAGATAGGAAATTGATAGCAGGGAGTGTCATTGGTGGAAATTTTCAAAGTGCACACGGAGGAATGATTTTACTAACCATTGTTGGAGAGGCTCTTAATTTCCATTTTTGAGGGTAACAGTACAGAATTAATTAAACCTAAGTTGATGGTTGGGGTTATGGAGAAGAACAATTTACTTGGTGCGATAGTTACTCTATGTGGTGGTACTGAAAATGAGCTCAACATTAGTAACTGCATGAATTCAGCGTACAATCTGACAGATGCACAATCAATGAGTTTTTGTGCTCAATCAGTCGCTAATGTACAATCTTCAGCTGCTAAAAATCAAGTAGTCTCTAGTATATCTGGTATTTGTTGTTTCATATTTTCAGTCTCTTGTTTGTGATAAACCCCACCCTTGAGGGTGTTTTTGAGAAGCTGAGAATGTAAGGAATAGGCAAGGATATAAAAATAAATATAGGAATTAGTGGGGACATAGTAAAAATAGTGGTATTCTAAGTAGATATATAACTGAGTTGTAATTCTATTTGGAATTAGGGAATGATAATGTGATATTTCCTTTATCTCTACAGTTCTATCTCCTGGTTCTCTTCTGTCTTCTTCCCCAAATTTCTCTTTTAATTCAACTCAAATTCCTATTCTATTTCTCTGTTCCTTACAAACTACTAACACATAATCGCAAGCCTTAGATTAGATGCCACTGGAACGATTATGAATCTGAAAGAATTGGAAGAAAAGAAAAATGACATTACAGCAACAAAATTCCTCTAGCAGATGCCCATCCAAATCATCTTCTAGCATTCATAACATTTCAAGGATGAAACTAAGGGTGAGCACGGTGCGGTTTGAAATCCAAACCGCACACAAAATGTTAAGTGCGGTTTAACAAATCCAAAACCGCACATGAAACCGCTTATGATTAATGTGGTGCGGTTTTGCACCGTGCGGTGCGGTTTCATTTGATGCGGTTTCGATTCCAAAACTAATTGAAACAATAAAATTTTATGCAATTTAGCATCACACAATATTAAATATCACTTTGATAACACACACAACCTTACTTATAATGTTTTGTCTAAACAAAAGCTAAATATAATAGAGTAATATGATGTAAATTATTAGAGTAGAAAGTAAACACAAACTAAATACTATCTTTGTTACTCTACTCTTAGTAATAATATGTTGTAATATTCTTAGTAACAATATGTTGTAATAATTCACATGCTACTCTACCATCTATCTAACAAAATAGATCTGATTTTGAATTTCCCGCTCACCCTAATAAATCACCTGGACCGTCCAAAGTTTGGGAAAAATCTCACCGTCCATGTAGTGTCGGAGACACGGAACACAACTAGTATTACAATATATTGTTACTAAGAGTAAATCAATCATATTACAGCATATTATTAACAAAGATCAGATTACAGTAATATTACAATCACAATACAAAGAGTCAGAAATATTATAAGCTAATATGGTGCGGTTTCGGTTTTATGCATGCAATTTTGGCTAGTAACCAAACCAGAATCGTAAATTTGGTTTTTCAACCCACTTGAACCGCCACATACGCTGAAACCGTTGGTGCGATTTTAATTGGTGCAATTTGTGCAAATTTTAGTGCAGTTTCGATTCCAATTTAGTTACTTGCTCAGTCATAGATAAAACCCAATATTACAAGCTCCAATCCATCCTACCATTTGAAGCGGCAAACTATGGATCATATCCATTTACAATCTGCAATTTACAAGCCACCAACAAACTTAAAAGAGAACAACCCATACACATCTCCGGTCTGTTAATCCAACCCACCAAACGACAAAAAAAATAATTCCAATCACCGGAATATAACCAGAACAGTGAGAGAGGAGCTTCATAGATCAAGTTTAAGTTACTTTGTGAGTTTTGGTGTGTGCCTGATTTTAACTTGTACGTAATTCCGACAGATTGGTTTTAAAATTCTCACCTACGGCTATGGTATTCAATTTATGTAGTTGTAAGATTTTAGTGTTTCAATTCAATGTCAATCCTAAACTAATTTACCTATCCAAACAGTAGAATTGGTATTGAGAGCTCCAATACCAATTCCAAGGCCATCGAATGTAAGTTCCCAAACAGACCTAAAAGTTTTGAACCTAAGCCTTTACCAAATTTAATTAACATCTTATATAAAATTCTAGACTCTTGGACTTGGGGTCTTTAAATCCAACATTCTTTGACTTACACTCCTTTCATTTGAAATTCAACCAACTAACCTGTGATTCTAACAAAAACTGCATTTCTTTGTCATCATCAAAATAAATAACATAAATGGATTAAAACTCCCCATTCAGAATAGCTTAAAAAGAAAGTTGCAAAACATATACAAGAATAAATTCTTACAAGAAGAAAGACAAATGTGCATAACACAATAACAGTAATGTACGTTTCTTCAACACATAATATCAACCATTAATCCATCCATTCATCGTAACAAAAAATCACACAATAATTGACAATCACTGAGTTTCACTAATACACAAACCCCAGACGAATTAACAAATCAGGAGATGCAAAGCAACCCTTATAAATCACAACATTTATTATATCTTACACGACACTAACCCAAATAAATCCACAAACGATGCATGGCAAATTAGCAACCCTTACAAATCAGAATATATTTTATCTATACAATAACTTCATAACATGACCCACCATTAGTGAGCCGATGAAAGTTTTTTTGGCACTAGTGGCGAGACTGCAAAGCACCTTGTAAATTTTTGACAGCACTATCATAGTTTACAAAGCCCATGAACCAAAATTCGTGACTGTCAACTGAGATCACCTGGATATATTTTTCAGCCGAGTTCACTTTGCTTGTAGAAGGATTAACTGCTTTCAGCTGATGTAAGGGGATAACCACCTAATAAGTACAAATTGGAAAGCAAAAGAAAGTATTACTAACATAAATGAAACTTAATGAAGGTATATTATACAAATGCATAATTGATTAGTGGCGCTATGTGCCTATGAGAAATAGTAGTTATAGCTTCAAATAAAATAAAAAGAAGGAATTTTGACATAAAACACTTATAAGAATTTTGACTTCATAATGAATGTAAGTAGATTGACTGGCAATTACATATGGAAAGCATAAAAAAACAAAAGCAAAATGTCAGTTAAAGAGGGAAAGCAAAGAAAAAACACCACAAACTGACTCTCAATTAAGGATGGAATGCAAAAATGAATACAGCAGAAAACTAGTAAGAAAAGTGTTTCTTACACATTGAATATGGATCTAAAGGCAAAGAAGACAACAACGATGCCAACCACAAGTACTATACTACTATAATATGGTGTTTTTTTCCTTTTCATCATAAATTGTCGAGAATGAAAACTTTCATCTCTCAAAAGTCTTAACAAATCTCAAATGGAATGGGAGCAAAAGAAAAATAGCAACTCACGTGTCCAGCAATTGCCATCATAGTAAGTATAAAATGGTTAAGAATCAAAATGAATTATGAAAACAACTATAACTAACACCAAGAAACATTAGGAAAAATTTCTTTATGATGCTGTAGGTGATGCCTATTAACACAACTGAGACATCAGAGAGAAGGGCTTAAAAATAATAGAGGCATTCAGAATAAGAAAATGAAACTTCCACTTAACTTCAAGAGACTACGAAAACAATACTTAGCTTAGCGAATAAAATCAATTCAACAGATTGTTGTTACTTGTTAGCAGCTAAGTCTTTGCACGCCCAACCCAGGACTAGGTAAAAAGAAATTTTAAGATGCAAAAGCATATATTACTACCAGACTTAAAGCTGCTGATTCTAAAGCTATTGTGGAGAAGATAACAAGTAGAATAATGCACTGGTCTACAAGATTTCTTTCATATAAAGGGAGGCTAACAATAATTAAATCCGTGTTGTTCAGTATTCAAGTTTATTGGAGTAGTCTCTTTATTCTTCCTAAAGCAATACTTAAAGCAATTAGTGGATTATTGAGGAATTTTTTGTGGAATGGCTCAGATATTAAGAAGGGTTTAAAGTTAAATGGCAGGATGTGTGGGTGGTTTTGGGATTAAAGATCTTGTGTCTTGGAACACAGCTGCTATGATGAAACATCTTTGGGATATTGCTAGGAAAAAAGATAATTCTTTGGGTCAAATGATGTCGTGTATATGCTGAAGGAAGGTTGTTTATGGGGGGAGCAAAAATCCTACTGGGGGTTCTTGGACTTGGCAGAAACTTCTGAAATTAAGGGATAAAGCTCAGCAATTTGTGCAATGGCAGATTGGTACAGGGGAACATGTCTATTTTTGGTATGATAATTGGCATCCAAAAGGGCCTTTGTTGAAAGCATATGGGGCAGGAATTCTAAGATATTCTTGCTTAAAAGATATGGTGAAAGTGAGCAAAATTATTACAGAACGTCATTGGGATTGGCCTAATAGATTGTTTCATGATTTACAAGAGAGAAGGAATATAGCAGAGCTAGAAACTAGACCATCCGATGAAAGACAAAATCAAATGGAGTTTATCTCCAACAGGTATGGTTACAATTAAGAGTGCTTGGAAGGCTTTAGGGTCTAGGAAATAAATGGTTAGCTGGTATAAAATTGTTTAGTTTAAACAACATATCCCTAAACATGCTTTTATAACTTGGAGTTTAAGAAAGCTTTGATAACATAGTTATCAAGGTGCTAAGTCAAGGCGAGGCGACAGTTGGGAGCTTAAGTGCTTAGGCGACAAAGCGCCTGACTAGTCGTCCACAAGTCGTTAACAATGTAAATTTTATACGTATAAAATTCTATATATTTAACATGTTCATTGTGACATTGCCAAAAACAAACATAATATAGAAATGAAAACAAAGTCACAAAAATTCAGTATTTTTTAACTCAAAATTCTCATTTTTCATAATGAAAATATCACTCAAGCTATCAAACAAAATCATCAAAGATCAAATCATCATCTCTCCCAGCAGTGGCATCATCATACGAAACAGTAGTTACTCTTCGGCCATAATCATCATCAACATCCTCATTAGGAAGGCCCTCCTCTTCTCCAACATCAGAATCATTCACAGCTCTTGAAGTCGAAGCATTACCACACCGTGAGTAGAATAGACCCGTCCTACGAGGAAGATTGCGTCCCTCGATGGCATCAGATGTACCAACAGCTCTATCAACATCCTCCCACGTAAGATCATCTCCATCATGAACTATATCTTGTTCAGGCACTATCCACTCATTACCCCAATCAAAGTCATCTAGGACTAATGGATCGAAGTTTCTTCCAAGTTCGCGCCTCCTTTGGAACTTATCAACAATTCGGCGATTGTATTGGACATGCACCAAATCATTTAACCGTTGATGCTCCAACCTGTTTCTCTTCTTCGTATGAATCTGAAATTTTTGTTTAAAAAATATTAAGCAAAAAGAATATATAAAATATTTATACATTTAGTTATGTACTAAATACTTACAAACTCGAAAGTGCTCTAATTGCGTTCATAACCGGAAGAAGAAGAACAAAGGCCGAGGATACGCTTCGCAAACTTTGTAAGCTCAATAGCACAACCGCCAAAAGTATTCCACCAATCAACTACATTAGATGTAAAAAATTAAAAAAATCAAATATAGTCTTAATTATTAAACATAAAAGAAAAATTTATAGTTAATGTAATATGCTTACTAGGATTTTGTCTTTCGTTGCCTAATCGTCATGTCTTTAGAAAAGTCATCACGAGAAGATTCATAGACATCGGCTAAGTCGCTTATCTTGTCTGCCAAAACTTGGTTGGGAACCATTTTTAAAAGAACATCATTGAAATTGCTACGCAACTTGTAAGCCAAATTAGATTCTTCTTCTTCTTTGATGTCAAAATACTTTCTCGGATTGAGAAATAATGCTACCGCATATAACTTCTGCTACATTTGGCAAGCCCATCTTCGCTCAATGATGTCAATCACTTTCTTATACAGCCTTTGTTTGTTGTTAAAGACATCTTTGATCTTTTTCTTTGCATATTCCATCACAGCAAGAATTTCAGGCAGAGCTGGCATCTCATCCGAATCCACAATCCTCAAGACTACAAGTAATGGTTGTGAGGCTCTAATACAATCTTCTACGTTGTGCCAAAAAGTAGAAATAATTGTATCATACACTTGTTTCCCCGCCTCTGTACTTGACAGCCTCGAATTTGTCCAATTATCACTGATGAACAAGTGTCTCAAAGCATCCTTGTGCTTGCACAAGCTTTGAAGAGTCAGAAATAATGTACCAAATCGGGTGACTCCCGATCTCACAAGGTCCCTCCCATTTGTTTTGGTCCTCATCGCCTCAAGAAGGCGACCATGTCTGTAAATGAATCCAATTATTTTTCTGCCCTTCACGAATGCAAATAGCCAAATATCCATCACATGTTACACAACCGAGCCAAAGGAGTGGGAACAATTAAACAATACATATTGTTACTGCTATATTATATATACTGCTATTATAAGCCAATAAACAACCGAGCCAAAGCAGTGGCAACAGTTAAAGTGTTAAACAATAAATAGAGTCAATAGACATCCACATGACACAAGTCAGAACTCAAAAGAATAGAAGAACCAAAAAACAAAAGCATACTCAGAAGTCGGTTGATTTCCAGAAGAAGACGAGAAGAGAGGAAGTCGGAACTCAGAAGACGAGAGGAAGATGAAGAGAAAAAGGAAGCATACTGCATACCTGCAAGTCGCCGAACTGAGTTGCCACTCGCTGAAGCAAGTCGCAGAAGCAAGTCAGAGATGGTAGGTCCTTCTTCCCTCACTTCACTCGCCGAAGGTAGTCGAACAACTGAGATCTCCCTGTTTGGTCTCGTTTCTCCCTCTCCAATCTTTCGAATCGATCGATTTTCCTAACTTCAGAGTTCAGACTGTTTAGTCGAACTTTAGGTTGTTTTTTTTTAACCCAGCAAGAATCGGGTCGAACCAAGTCGACTGCTTAGCTACGTAGTCGTCCAAGTCGCTCGCCAGTCGTCCAAGTCGCAGCCTAGTCGCTCGCCTCTCGAATCTGCACCCAAGTCGCCCCGACGCCTTGAAATTTTATACCGCTCGGACGACTAAGCGTCGCCTAGGCGACGACTAGGCGACAACTTGAAAGCTTGTTTGATAACCAGGTATATTAGGTGTTATTACTGAAAATAAATGTAGTCTTTGTCAAGAAATTGAGACATTAGATCACTTGTTCTTTAACTGTAATTTGGTTAAGGAAATTTGGCATGGGATAGAGAGGAGATGTGATTTTCATAATAGTCCTGATGCTTGGGAGCAGTTGCAAGAGTGGATGGAATAAAATTTAAAGCAGCATTCTTTTTGTAATTGGTTAATTTTGTTAAGTATTCAAGGTGCTATATATCATATTTGAAGAGCTAGGAACAAGTGGATTTTTGGAAATGAGGTTTACTATTGGACCCAAGCTTATCAAGTCGTCGCCTAGGCGACGCTTAGCCGTCCGAGCGGTATAAAATTTTAAGGCGTCGGGACGACTTGGGTGCAGATTCGAGAGGCGAGCGACTAGGCTGCGACTTGGACGACTTGGACGACAGGCGAGCGACTTGGACGCCTACGTAGCTAAGCGGTCGACTTGGTTCGACCCGATTCTTACTGGGTTAAAAAAAACCCTAAAGTTCGACTAAACAGTCTGAACTCTGAAGTTAGAAAAATCGATCGATTCAAAAGATTGGAGAGGGAGAAACGAGACCAAACAGGGAGATCTCAGTTGTTCGACTAGTTTCGGCAAGTGAAGTGAGGGAAGAAGTACCTACCATCTCTGACTTGCTTCGGCGACTAGCTTCGGCGAGCGGCAACTCAGTTCGGCGACTTGCAGGTATGCAGTAAATTTCCTTCTCTTCATCTTCTCGTCTTCTGAGTTCCGACTTCCTCTCTTCTTCTCGTCTTCTTCTAGAAATCAACTGACTTCTGAGTATGCTTTTGTTTTTTCTTTTTTGGTTTTTCTATTCTATTGAGTTCTGAGTTCTGACTTGTGTCATGTGGATGTCTATTGACTCTATTTATTGTTTAACACTTTAATTGTTGCCACTTCTTTGGCTCGGTTGTTTATCGTTTATTGGCTTATAATAGCAGTATATATAATATAGCAGTAACAATATTTATTGTTTAATTGTTCTCACTCCTTTTGCTCGGTTGTGTAACATGTGATGGATATTTGGCTATTTGCATTGTTGATTTGTTTGTTGCGGATATTTGCTATTTTTTTAGTTACTTACTACTTATTATAGCATTAATGTAATAAGCAGTAACTAAAATTTTTTTTGCAGCTTGTAACTAAAAAAAATTACATCATGTAACATCTATATAAAAATATTGCAGCATGTAAGTATGTAACATCTTAATAATTTACAGCATCTTAATAACTAATATTGCAGCATGTAACATCTCAATTTAAAATTTTATCAAGCATCCGTATGAATGTGATTAAAACTATCCCTTGCTATTGATATACCAGATTACAATGAAACTATGTCATCTATGTTTAGTTGTTTACTTGTTTTGTTATTACAATTTACAAATTACAATGTCTTGTTTGTTTGTTTAATTGTAGATAGTTAAATGGCGGAAAGTTCAGAAGCTGATGGTTATGATCCAACTAAGGATCCTAAAAGAAAGGCCTAGTCTAAAGATCCAGGGTAGAAATATGCATTTTGGCCAGAATTGAGCGATAAAAATCTTGTGCAATGCATTCTCTGTGGAAAAAAGGTTCATGGAGGAATCAAGAGATTTAAACATCTTACCGGTGGGTATGGGGATGTGTCCAAGTGTCCTCGAACTACAACAAAAATTTCAAATGAGATACATTAAGCAATAATGGGTAACAAAAGAATAAGCCAATTCAATTTGATGACCATGACGAAGTAGAAGAAATTCAGTCATCTAATATTCCAAACAATGCTTCCAATGCTTCTAATGCTTCGTCTACAGCTGTTCCAAGTTCTGGGACTGCATCTAAAAGGATGAAGAGTGTATTTCAATTCCCTAAGCCACAATCAAAAACAAAACAAACAAAACCATTGAAACTCATTTTAGGAAATCTCCTGAAGAAGTTGTGGACGAAAGGCATCGAAAAGGTCCTAGCCAAACTACTTTGGAGAATCGTCTAAGGACACCGGAAGAGAAAGAGAAAGTTGACATTCATGTTGGCAACTTTTTTTACGAGTCTGGCATCCCTTTTAATGCAGCAAATCGAACAAGTTATGAGGTGATGGCAGAGGTTATTGGGCAATATGGGCCGGGTTACAAGCCTCCCTCATATCACGAGTTGAGGGTTCCTCTTTTAGCGAAGGCCAAGACTAAAACAGAGGAACTGAAGGAGAAACACAAAACTTATTGGAAGCAGTACGGTTACAGTCTTATGTCAGACGGATGGACGGATAGAAGCGGCAGACAGTTGATAAATTTTTTTGCTAATAGTCCTGTGGGTACTTACTTTTTGGGATCAGTTGATGCCTCTGCTCAATCTCAGGATGCAAACATGTTGACAGAGCTACTTGATGGGAAGATAAAAGAGATTGGGGCTGAGTATGTTGTGCAAGTGGTGACGGACAATGCCGCCAATTATAAGGCAGCAGGTCGTATGTTGATGGAGAGGAGACCGACTTTGTTCTGGACACCATGTGCTGCCCATTGCCTAGACTTGATGTTAGAGGACATATGCAATATGAAGCAATTTAAGTCTACAATCGTGAAGCGCAGAAAAATAACTGGATTCATTTACAGACATGGCCGCCTTCTTGAGGCGAAAAGGACCAAAACAAATGGTAGGAACCTTGTGAGATCGGGAGTCACCCGATTTGCTACATCATTTCTGACTCTTCAAAGCTTGTGCAAGCACAAGGATGCTTTGAGACACTTGTTCATCAGTGATGATTGGACAAATTCGAGGCAGTCAAGTACAGAGGCGGGGAAACAAGTGTATGATACAATTATTTCTACTTTTTGGCACAACGTAGAAGATTGTATTAGAGCCTCACAACCATTACTTGTAGTCTTGAGGATTGTGGATTTGGATGAGAGGCCAGCTCTGCCCGAGATTCTTGCTGCGATGGAATATGCAAAGAAAAAGATCAAAGATGTCTTTAACAACAAACAAAGGCTGTATAAGAAAGTGATTGACATCATTGAGCGAAAATGGGCATGCCAAATGGAGCAGAAGTTATATGGGGCAGCATTGTTTCTCAATCCGGAAAGTATTTTGACATCAAAGAAGAAGAATCTAATTTGGCTTACAAGTTGCGTAGCAATTTCAATTATCTTTCAAAAATGGTTCCCGACAAAGTTTTGGCAGACAAGATATGCGACTTAGCCGATGTCTATAAATCTTCTCGTGATGACTTTTATAAAGACATGGCGATTAGGCAACGAAAGACAAAATCTTAGTAAGTATATTACATTAACTATAAATTTTTCTTTTAAGTTTAATAATTAAGACTATATTTGATTTTTTTTTTAATTTTTACATCTAATGTAGTTGATTGGTGGAATGCTTTTGGCGGTTGTGCTATTGAGCTTACAAAGTTTGCAAAGCGAATCATCGGCCTTTGTTGTTCTTCTTCCGGTTGTGAATGCAATTGGAGCACTTTCGAGTTTGTAAGTATTTAATACATAACTAAATGTATAAATATTTTATATATTCTTTTTGCTTAATATTTTTTAAACAAAAATTTCAGATTCATACGAAGAAGAGAAATAGGTTGGAGCATCAACGGTTAAATGATTTGGTGCATATCCAATACAATCGCCGAATTGTTGATAGGTTCCAAAGGAGGTGCGAACTTGGAAGAAACTTCGATCCATTAGTCCTAGATGACTTTGATTGGGGTAATGAGTGGATAATGCCCGAACAAGATATAGTTAATGATGGAGATGATCTTACGTGGGAGGATGTTGATAGAGCTGTTGGTGCATCTGATGTCGTCGAGGGACGCAATCTTCCTCGTAGGACGGGTCTATTCTACTCACGGCGTGATAATGCTTCGACTTCAAGAGCTGTGAATGAATCTGATTCTGATGTTGGAGAAGAGGAGGAGGGCCTTCCTAATGATGATGAGGATGTTGATGATGATTATGGCCGAAGAGTAACTACTGTTTCGAGTGATGATGCCACTGCTGGGAGAGATGATGATGATTTGATTTTTGATGATTTTGTTTGATAGCTTGAGTGATATTTTCATTATGAAAAATGAGAATTTTGAATTAAAGAATACTGAATTTTTATGACTTTGTTTTCATTTCTATATTATGTTTGTTTTTGGCAATGTCACAATGAACATGTTAAATATATAGAATTTTATACGTATAAAATTTACATTGTTAACGACTTGTCGACTTGTGGACGACTAGTCGGGCGCTTTGTCGCCTAAGCGCTTAAGCTCCCGGCTGTCGCCTCGCCTCGACTTAGCGCCTTGATAACTATGATTGGACCTCAAATTTTGCATTAAGTATATGATGATGTGAGGTATAAAGCTAGTCAAAAAGAAAAACGAGTAGAGAACACTTGCAAGAATTGGCTGTGCTTGCTATGGAGTGGAATATTAGCCAAAATATATTTTTGCAGGCTTAATGTTTCTTTGGTAGTTTTATTGAGTTTTTTTGCTTCTTGTTGGAGTGTTTGCTTTGAAGGGAATTGACCCAATAAAACTGCTGCACATATTTTCTTTTAATGAACTTTATTTACATAACCACCGCCCCCCCCCCCCACAAAAATAAAAATAAAAAATAAATAAAAAATAGATTAACTTCTCTTATGCATCCTAACCTATAAACATCTCCCACACTAATGAATAAATGTTGGACTCTTTAGCCCCAACCAGGAGTCTAAATAATGCAAAACAATAAAGGAATCTTGTTAGAAAAGTTACAATATACTCTTGTTCATTAAGCTGCAAATCCTAGATCCATCTAACAACCCATAAAGAATACCTGATTACCTAATCAATTGATATATCATTCATGAAATACTTAGTTTTCGATAGTAGTTGACCATTTTTGAGTGCTATGCTATTTATTGCAGGCCCAAAGCCTCAATAAAAGGTTACACCACGTTATCAGGAACCAAAATAATTTCTCAAATGGCAATTCCATTAATCTATTATACATTCACACTCAAATAACAAAATATAGTTGAAAAAAATATAATAATCAAGGGCAAAAATAATGAAATACCCACTGTAGTTGACACGTTTTACTGATTACACCATTAAACTTTTAATTTTTCAAGTTACCCCACTAAACTAATTATTATATTTAAATTGGGTCATTCCGTTAAAAAAAATAAACGGACATTAATTTTTTATGGACAAAACTAATGAATAACCCACTGTAGTTGGCACGTTTTACCGATTACGCCATTAAACTTTTAAATTTTCAAATTACCTCATTAAACTAATTAATATTTTAAAATTGGGTAATTCTATTAACTTTGCCTCACGAGTGTTAAATCGCTTCAGTTTTTATCTTACGTGGACGTGAAAAAGAAAAAAATAATAAACAAGTTTGATTTATTCTCTCTTCCTTCCTCTCATCTCTCTCTTCTCCCCCTTCGTGAGGAAATTTTTTCTATTGATAAACATTTGAGATTAGAGTACCCAAAATATTTTTATTGTTTGGCTTTCACTTTCAAGTTTTTTATTATTTTTTTGTCACATAAATAATATTTTTTAATTTTTAATTTCTTTTTCAGAGCCACATAGATAAAAAAAAAATTAATGTATGCTTACTTTTTTTTAACAGAATGACCCAATTTCAAAATATTAAGTAGTTTAATGGGATAATTTAAAAAATTAAAAATTCAATGATGTAATCAGTAAAACGTGCAAACTACAGTGGGTAATTCATTAATTTTGTCGATAAAAAATTAATATTTGTTTATTTTTTTTAACGAAATGACCCAATTTCAAAATAATAATTAGTTTAGTGGGTAATTTGAAAAATTAAAAGTTCAACGGTGTAATCAGTAAAACGTGTCGACTACAATGGGAATTTCATTAATTTTGCCAATAATCAAGCATATCCTAACATGTACACAAATAATAATGATGGAAATTACCCTCAACTTTAAGTTCTAGGCTTCTAGCATTGAAAAAAGTTAACAAGCAATCCAATCACATGCAACTAGCTTAAATAGAAAAGAATGCACCTTATAATAGCTCCATTGTGTTTCCTCACCAACTTTATAAGAAAGAGGATTGTCACTACAAAATGCCAGCTTTGCAGTTGACAGGTATATTATCCCCATGACTGGACCAGCAGATGTGGACAGATAGCAGGCGTAGTACTTCAAAAGTTTCTCCTCGGGAACAGTTTCAAATGATTGTCGAAAAACTTTATCATAACCACCTTCTGCAAGAACTTTTGTTCCTTGAGCAATTCTTCCGACAGCAGCATCAGTAACACTAGGGCCCGTCTTCACTAATTCCCAAGAAAATCACAAGTTACAACTGATATACAAAAAAAGTATTTGGCATGGAAAAAGGAATCTATACTAAGTACTCAGTATTTGCCTAACCAGTGCAACAACTGGAAATTTATAAAACAGAATTTTTATGGTGATCATAAAACTAACAGAAAAAGAAAAAGAATAAATATCACAATTGTAACATGAAAGTAAAATGAGAGTTAGAAAGTTGTTGCTCAATCCCCAATATCTAATTCCATAGACACAATATATACATGTCGACAAACATGAATGTCCCCAAAGTTATATAATTAAAGTGTAAACTTTTAGAAAAATGGGAACAATTACATATATTATCATTTAACACTTTCCATCATATGCAAGCAGCTATATCATGTAGTATAGTCCCCTTCACGTGCAAACCCTCCTTGGGTACTTGCACATTAAGAGATAAACCAAGGCTAAACACAGGACCATGCAAAACCAGAACTTTGATAATAAGCTGAATTATCAGTTGCTCTAAGCTTAAGTTATAGCTACAGAGATTGAACCCAAAACTGAATATCAAGCTTGCACACAGACATCATACGCAAGCGTCACTCGCATGTGGAGGGATAGATCACTATGAATATAATCCACCATCATAAAAGATGCAACTTCACTTACAAATAATGATAGAACCAAATGTAAGAATGCAGAACCAATCACCAAAACCAAAAGTTACAACCTTTGTTGTGCTAGACGAAGCACGCATATCCAAAGATACAAGTATACAACAGACTTCTTACAAATTAATTTTTCCTCAAGTGACACAAAATGAATTGCCTTCTTAAATTTCATCTTTTTTTTCTAATCATTGGATTCATTGCTTATCACCCATTAAAAGGAGGATGAAAACACTTCTCAACAAACTAATGAATCATGTCAAAATTTATAGCTATTGAACAAATGTATAGTTTACTTCAGACAAAAGATTATTACAAGCTTACCCTGCCTGAATTTTCTTATTAGCATGTACTAACAAAAATTACAAATTTCCAACATCAATTACGCCAGTGGCATAGTGTTACATATTTTGGATTGACTTATCTATCCACATACACAGACAAGTTTAATCAATCAAATAGGTAAACTCTTACAGTGTTGCCACACATTTCCAGCAAGATCCTCAGCTTTCTTCGAAGCCTCAGCTGCCTTCTTTCCCCATTGCCCAAGCACATCCTTCACTGAGGCTATCTTATCTAACAAACACACAAAAAGACAAGAAAAATTAAAAAAACAATGAGACATACTTCAAATTACAAAACCATAAAACAAAATCGCATTTAACAAAATAAAAAAAATGAAAAAAAATGATAAATTCTTCAAATTACAAAACCATAAAACAAAACCTTATCTAACAAACACACAAAAAACACGAAAATCAAAAAATGATAATCTTCAAATTACAAAACCATAAAACAAAATCTCATCTAACAAACTCACCAAAAACACCAAAAATAAAAATAAAAATTGACAAATTCTCCAAATTACAAAACCATAACATCAAATCAGTTCAGTTAATTAAGAAGGCTCACTCTTCATTGAAGAAGCCGGCACCGGCGCAGGAGAAACATAGGGATTGGATTCAGTAGGCATGGTGGTGGCAGAGTTCCCGGAAATCGGAGTCGGGCCTTCCGGCACGGTGGAGGAACTCGGAGCTTCAGTAGGCAATGGTTGCGAGGCGCCGGGAACGGAGGTCAAATTTTCGACGGGAGGAGGAGCGACGTCGTTTGGATCGAGCTTAGGGTAAGGTGCGTAATCGGAGGAGTGAGAGTCAGGTTTGCTTGGTTGAGTTTGATTATTGTTACTCATGATGAATGTTAGTACTTTGGAGAGTGAACGGAATCCCTAATCACTTGGGGATAAATCGAGAAGGTTTGAGCGTTGGATTCCGTCGGTACTGGATTTGGATGGAAATGGTTAGTATAAATTTATTTTGGGGCAAGTAGTGACATGTGAGGTTTTATGTGGGTCCATATTTTATTGCTTAATTGATTAATTTATCAAAAAATTAACTTCATTCTAACCAAATATTTGATAACCGTGCTGTTGCACGCGGAAATTTAAAAATAATTTATTTTTAAATTATTATTTTTTTCCCCAAACCGTTAAGACCATGTTTCTTTGCTTACATATTTTTTGTTAGTTTTTTCATAAGATTGCTTCTTCTTTTTTTATTAGGCCTTACAATCAAAAGTATTTGTGAATGTTGTGTAATTGGAATGAAATAATCACCAACATTTTTAATTTACATGTGTTATGTTGGTATTTGAAAAAATATATATTTATTGTCGACGGCGGGTATTTTTCTTAAGGATAAAATGTAAAGTCAACCACTGAACTTTATGATTTTATTAAAAATTTAGACTTTGAACTCAGCAAGTATGGAATTTTGGCCCAATGACTACCTGAGCTACAGGGCTACTTGTTATTATTTTGCAAGGATTACTATTTATAACTAAATTAGATTTGCTAATAGAATAATGTTGTATCAATTCGAGCAATTAAGGGTTGTTTTATATTAGACAATAATAATAATAAAAACAATAATAATAATAATAATATTAGACAATTATTATTATAGTTATTATTATTATTACTATTATTAATATTATTATTATAGTTGTTATTATTATTACTATTATTATTATTATTATTATATTTATTATTATTATTACTACTACTATTATTAATATTATTATTATAGTTATTATTATTATTATTATTATTATTATTATTATTAATATTATTGTTGTTATTATTATTATTATTATTATTATTATTGTCCAAATGTCAGTCCACTCTAGCAAATAGCGAAACAAAAGGCCTAAAAACACAAAACGTATTAGATAAGTTAGACTACGGAGGAGACAGCCGACTTTGCATAAAAATAAAATAAAATATAATAATAATAATAATAATAGCACTAATAATAATAATAATAATAATAATAATAATAATAATAATAATAATAATAATAATAATAATAATAATAATAATAATAATAATAATAATAATAATAATAATAATAATAATAATAATAATAATAATAATAACAACAACAAAAAAATAATAATAATAATAATAACAATAATAACAATATTATTATTATTGTCTTTTAATAATAATTATTAGTAGTCGTAGTCTGTTTTGTCTTTTGATTATTAGTAGTAGTCTGTTTTGTCTTTTAATTTGGGAATCTAATTGTTTAGTTATAAATATTAATCCTTGCAAGATTATAATAACTAGATTGTGTAGCTCAGTTGGTCATTGGGTCAATTTTTCAAACTTGAGGTTTTAAGTTCAAATCGACTTTGCATTTTACCCTTTTTCTTAATGGTGTTGTTGCTATATTTTTATATTTTTTAATTATTTTGTTTAAAAGGTGAGTTTTTAGTAAAAAACGACATACATGAGTTTGAAAGATTGATTTTAATGATGAGTCAATTAGACAAAGACGTCAATTGGTATAATATTAAGTGAATGTACCAATTCATTCGAATTTTTTAAGTTTCGTAGTATGGATGTAACGGTCGAAGATTTTGTAATTAATTTAAAATTATTTATTAAATTAAATAAATATTTTAATCGATTTATTTATTAAATAAAATAAATAATTGATGAAATTGTTGTGGAATAATTTAATTGAGTATGGTTATATTAATTAAGTTAATGCTAAATAATTTTATGAGTGATAATCATTGGAATAGTAATGTCGCGCTATCAATATGTATGTGGCGAGAATGTGAATCTTTTCTCATGTATATACTTGATAGGTAAAGAATGTTAAGATAGGTGCGAGTTCTTGAAACTCATACTTATGAAAAGTTTGTGACTCATAGTTATATGCTATGTTTCTGAGCCCTAAGCATATGGATAGTCCTTGATTTGTTCTTGGATTACATATTGCGAAGATAAGTTCTTAAACACATATGGTTGTGGAAAGTTCCTAAACACATAAAGTGTGGTAAGTTGATGAACTATACTAAGGTATAGGAATGTTTAGACTGAAAACGAGTTATTTTTAGTAGACTTAGCAGTGAAGGTGCTAGAGAAGATTAAGTATCGTCGCAAGTAAGACAATGAAAGAAGATGGAGAAGTAGGATATTCCAAGTCATCTAGCTATGCTAGATTTTGAAGTTTATTGAAATCATGCTTATATATACGTTTTGAAAAGGAAAGAATTGGTTTAACTTTTGGAACCAATGGATTTTAAAAGAACTATTCTTGGTATGTCTATGTTAATTGTTTCAGCTAGAACTAAATTGATTTGAAATATCAAAATGAATTTTATATCAATAATGCATTTGATGCAAAGATGGTAAAAGGATGGAGTTATTAATGCAATTGAACCTTGTGTTGGATGTGATCTTATGATCAACAATCGGCTATGGTATGATGTATAATGATGAAGTTATAAACTGACGAAGTCCTCAACGTACTGTGAAAAATACGGTATCATGGCGTCATGAAACGTTTTGATGTATTGTGAAAGAATTTAAAGAAGTAGTCGATGTCAATTGATTTAACTAGACGAATGTTCAAGTTGATGTCCAATTTATTGGTATGGTCTAAGCTATTTGATTTGGCTAAGACAAATGGTATGTCATGTTTAAAAGAAAATCGAGCTTTCTTTGAAGAAGTTATGCCAAGCCAAATTATCTTGGTGCGGAATCTAATGATTAAGTCTGAGGTGAACACATCCCGAAATGGGGTTATACGATGGGTTGATCACCTACGTATGAAAGAGGTAGTTTACCTTCTTGGTGATTGTAAACTAACCGTGATAGAAGGGTTTACGGTGAAATGCTGTTAAACCTAGTAAGAGTTCATGGTTCGATTTGACCCCTTAGCAAAAGTATGAAATGTTTTAAAGAAATTCTTATGTTCCTCATTATTCATTCTACTTCATAATTCTTGATAAGTTATGAAGATTAGGGAATGTTTGAAAGATAAGAACTTCTTGAAGAGAAGTTGAGAAAAAGGGTAAGCTAAAATTTTGAGGACGAAATTCTGTGAAGAAGGGGTGAATGTGAGGACCCGTGTATAGGTGTGGTTTTAAGAAATTTCGAGGACGAAATTTTTATAGGGGGGAAGGATGTGACAACCCAGAAAATCGGATTGTCCAGAATTTAAGTTTAAAAAATTAGTTATTAATAAAATGAATTTTATTAATACTATTCTGTGCTATATGTTTATTAATCGTTCTAGAACCTAGGATTATTATAAGTCGGGAGGATTCTGGCTACGAGCTAGACTGAACGAGTAAAAATTTCAAGACGAAAATAAAATTTTTTCGGGAATAAAAATATTTTTGAGAAAAAGACGAAATAAACACTATTCACCTGACAAAACCTAAGGGTTAGGGTCTGAATAACCTAAGCCTTTTTGAGAGTTCGGTATGTTGAAATAACATTCCTTCAAAAGATTTGACGATAATATATTGTGAAAAGTTAAGTAAGCCGATAAAAGTTTTTCTCGAAAAACGTACAAAAATCGGACGAAATAAAAATGACGAAAAGTATTGTTATGTACTTTTCATTCGTTTAACTACGTTAGGGGAAAATGTGAAGGAAAACGCTTAACATCAAAAAGTGTTTTTTAGTTTTTCGGAGTTTCGAAGAATGAGTAAAAGTTAAACTGTAGAGGAAAGACAAAATATCCAAAAATATTTGAATTCCAAGAATTGCAGTTTTTCAAACTGTCAAACGAATTCGCAAGACGGAAGCGCGAAGCTTCCAAGGGAAGCTTCGTGAATAGTAAGGAGGTTTAGTAAGGAGGTGTGAATAGTAACCTTGGGGGAGAAATAACTATTTTGCCCCTAGCTTTGAAAATCTATAAAAGAGAAGTGTTAGTTGATTTCTTTGAAATCAACCAACAATTTGAGAGAGAGAGAAAGCTTGAGAGCTTGGAGAAGAAGAAGAAGGAAGAGAAAGAGCATGGATGCTCGGATCGGAGAAGCTCGTGAAATAGAAAAGCTCGTGAATCGCCGGCTTTGTCTAGAGGAAGAAAAAAATAAAGAAGAGAGGTATTAAAAACCTAACTTAGAAGTTAAATCTTTTTAAGTTTTATATGTTAAAAACATAGCTTAATGAGAATAAGAAGTAAAAGATGTTAAGAATGGTTTCATATGGTTGAAATCATGAGAAAATGAAGAAATAAGAATTTGAAGTTTAGTTTATAAATTTCTTAAGGAAGTATAAGATTCGTAATGAATTTGAGCGATCCGAATGAATCATATGAACGATTCGGTGTAAGAAGTAAGGAATGTAAGACCCCGAATTTTATGAAATAAAAGTATTCAATTTTTCTTATAATTACTATTCAGTAAATGGTTAAATTGATAAAAGTTTAAAGTTATGAGTGAAATATGATTTTTTTCAAAATAAGCAAGTGGTTATAAAATAATCATTGTTGTCGGGGAATATTCGTTTGGTCGTGGAATATTCTTTCTGTCGGGGAATATTCGTACGACGGCGCAGCTATTTGTGGGCCCCATAACAGAATAACTGTCGGATGAAGAAAACGACAAATTAAGTTTTTACAATTAACGGCGTAGTTGTTACCGTTAACACTGTTGGAATACCGGTGGTTAAAATACAGTAATACGCGTTATTGCACAGTAGCACACGGTATTGCATAGTATTTTTGAAATTATTGATTCTTACGTAAGAAGGCACTACTCAATAATTGTTACAGTAATTACTGTTCAATATTTTATTTTATTGATTCAATAATTGCTACGTTGAAATTTTGTATTATTATTGTTCAATAATTGTTGCTGCACAGTATTTCCCATTATCAGATCAATAATTCATATTATTTGAATAGTATTATTAGATAGCATTATTGGCAATGTCTAGAAAGTTCTGTCTAAGGAGAGGTTTGGTCATCTAATTGCGCGCCAGTAAGGAGAAATTCTTATTGGAAAGCCCCCTCTTTCCTGGGAACGGCCTGGTTGTCATAAATGTGATTCTGTAATATTATTTGTGAATAATTAATTATTGATTCATATGATAAGGAAATATTTATTTTATGTGGATATAAATGAGGGATATATTTTTGTGGTTAAAAATGAAGGAGTTAATGTTGAGGTTTTTATCAGTATTTTTGTCGGAATGGAGGTATTAAAAATCAGGGTTTTTGAGATATTTTGCGGGGGTTATAATTTTTAATCCGACCGTTGGATCGTGGTAATTTTTGGATATGTTATACATATATAAGTTGAGTATATGTCCATAAATTTTGAACCGTTAAAAATGAACGTATGATTTATTATGAATTTTAAGAGGTGGCTGATTCAGAAATCAGGTTATAAATCATTTTTGGTGGAAAATTCTAGAATTGGTGGGCCTCACTTGTGGTTGGTGAAGAAATGTGCTGAATTATATTTCAAATGTGGTGGGTGGGAATAGTAGCAGGTAAAGCCATCAGGTTGCAGGTCAAACCTACCAAAATTTTCCTATAAATAGAAGGCTAAGTTAGAATTGAAAATCACACCAGAAACATAAGCTTTCTCTCTTTCTCTCTCTAGATTATTGAGTGTATTTTGTGAGTATTTAGATACTCTGTGAGTTTCTATTCATCAGTGCAAGTTTCCTTCAGCCTTATACCGATCAGAAGTACTGCTCTTTTGAGGTAAGGGATTGTAAGGGATAGTAAGAGATTTTAAGGGTTGTTATGATTTTCAGTTTCGTAATTTTTCTGATCTTCAAAAATTCTGAAAAAATTTGAAATGATATTTTGATGAGTTTTCTTGATTGTGTCCAAAAATGGTGATTTTTAGATGTATAGATTGAGAGTTATGAATTTTATGAGAAAAGATTATTTTAAAAGTAACCGCTTATAATTCCTTGTGGTTAACTCCAAAATTGATGAAATTTTTATTGGGAGTACATGTATATGATAGAAGTATACTCTGTAAATTTCAGAATTTTTAGACAAAAGTACAATTTTTGATAAATGTCTAAATATTCGACTATTTTGGCCATATGAAAAATAGTAAATGACTTTTAAAAATTCTGAGAAAAATATATGTTCACTATGGGACTATATTATGCTAAATTTCAGAAAAGAAATATTTTTGGAACGGATTTGGTATTTTTCATGAAAATAGTCTAGTTATGAGAAAATGAATTAAATATGTTATGTGAAGTAAGAAAATTGAAAAATAGGATTTTATGGCTTGAGAATCCTATATATGAGGTATATGCAGATTTTTGATGAGGGTTTTGGTTATTGATGATGAAATCTTAAGAGTTGGTATTTTATGATGATTAAATGCATTAATTAGTAAAGTGTAAACAATTTAAATAAATTGTTTATAAGCTTAAGAAATGTTATTCTTTCAATATCATTATACCGAAGTATTGGTATGAATTTTATTGTGGAATTTCTACCTTTTTGAGTCGGTATTACTATTCACGAGTTACTATTCACGAGTTACTATTCATGAGTTACTATTCACGAGTTACTATTCACGACAAAATTGGTTTCTTTTACTAACCAAATTATAGTTGATTTATGAATATTACTCTTGAGATTAAATCTATATGTTGATTATATTGATTTTATTATCATATATAACATTTTTATAACCCTGATGTTGAATTTCTCTTTCACTGGAGTGTAAAGATGGGTAGATTATTGGTATGATCATGACTAGGGTTCTCTTTGGCCTGTAGTGCAAAGTTAAATTGTGACTGGTATGATCATGACCATTGAATTTACAATTGAATATCTTTAGCTTAAGTGTAAAGATGAATTGATTAACATGGTTATAATTATGGTGTATATAAATTCTGAAATGATTATATATTTCTTTGAGATATGAATATATTTGGCCTGTAGTGCAAATATGAATTGTTGAGGAATATCTTTGGCCTGTAGTGCAAAGATGAATTGTAGATGAATATCTTTGGCCAGTAATGCAAAGATGAACTGTGGATGAATATCTTTGGCCTGTAGTGCAAAGATGACTTGTTGATGAATATCTTTGGCCCGTAGTGCAAAGATGAAGTTATTAGTATGATTATGAACAGGAACTGTGATTTGGTATAACCATGATGTTTGATGTTTCAGGTGATGAAAATTATCTTCGTCCTAGATGAGAAGAGGAATTTAGAACTACAGTTATGATTATGAGTTATTCATATGATTGTGGACCAGAATTGTTGATTGATGTTACAGGGATAAAACATTGTTGGTGGATTTTTAACATGGAGAAAATAATAGACTTTATAGTCTATTTGACTCTTCTAATGGATTGCTCGTTCCGCTGCAACTATGGTTGAAATTTTTATCATTTACCATATGTTCTAAATCTCTGATTTATTATTGATGAAGGCTATTGATAATTTAATTATCTTTAGTCATGATATTCTTTACTGAGTTAGTTGTGCTCACCCTTTTGCTTCACAATTCCTTTCAGGTAATAAGAGTGTAGCTGGGTCGAGCGAGGGTAACGGGGAAATAGAACGGTGGTCTCTAGCTGTGGATGTTCTCCCGAAACAGTATAGAAAAGTTCATTTAGTAGTTATATTTGGTGAATCCAATAGGGTAAGGTGTACCCAACGTTGGAAGGGTGGTTTGCCACTATCATACAAGATGTCTAACGACATACAACCTCGTGTCATCATAAGACAGGGATGTGCTCATCCACTTGCTGAGTATATATACGAGCACTACCTATATAATCTTGGTGTTTGTTTGAAGTATAATTCTCAGTTAGATACAGTGGAGATAATGATAAGTCAAGAGAAGACTCACCATTGGGAAGAATATGATAGTAATCTTCTCGTTTTTCTTTGGGGTCTATTGGGTCAACCAAGGATAATTCTGTGGCCATATGATATCTATCATAACCTAGACGCGTGGCCTCCCATGTACGAAGGTTTCCTTGAGCACTTCCCAAAGATTCTAATTTCTAAAACAGTTTTTGACTATACCTTTATGTAAGGTGTTATTGTGAGGTGATGTCCACGGTTGGAACATGAGTCACATTTGGTATATATTTGTATCCAAACTCACAGCATATGTGTTGTTGTATTTTGCACGACAATTGTTGTAATAAAGTCGTAGTTGTTTTCTGTACCATGTATTTGACGACTCAGAATGGGTTGGATGGAATGGACCTATTTTGGGGTTGTCACAAGGAATGATGTTTTATAACACCAAATTTTAAGAAAAAGTGAAATCATAATCTAAGTATGGATTAAAAATGAAGAACGAGCGAAAAACGCGAAGAACACGTGAAGAACACGAAGAATGTTGTTGATGGACAAATTTAAAACCATCGAAGTATAACTTGTTGTTGATGGAAAAGTTTAAAACCATCGCGTATAAGTTAGTTACTTATTGCTTGGTTTGGAATGGTAGAAACGTTCATGAAGAATGGATTAAACTTAGCTATAACGAAGTTATGACGAATATTTCGTAAAAGACGGACGAGAAATAAAAAGTATGTAAATGAACCCGAATGTGTAGGATTTCATAAGAATGTAAGAGAACATAGAAAATGTGAGTCGTTGAGTCAAAAACGAACGAGTTCCGAGTTCAGATGACCGAATTACGGACGAACGAACGATGAACGTTAATAACGTAAAATGAACGAAGGATAGATTTTAAGCCAATTGAATGGCATGCTAACGGATTTAGATTGAATCTCTGTCTAAGGGAAGTTGAAGTACGCAAGATAAGGAAGAGAATGGCTTTGGAACGACCTCCTTCTGAGTTATAATGAAGACATTATGAGATTGCGAAGTCAGCGTCTCAAGCATATAAAAGATTTAGAATTTTTTTTCAAGGTTTCATGCCTGGCACTGCAGCGCCAGTTGAGCCTTGGGAGGCGGTGCCGCAGCGCCAACCCGGGAAGAGAGATACTGGTAAGTTGCGTCGTAGCGCGAGAGTTAGAGAAGGATTTCTCGTCGCAGCGCTAGACCGAGGAAGAAAGTAGTTGAGACTCGCGCCGCAGCGCGAGGAAGAAGGAAGGACCCGGCGCCGCAGCGCCGGTGCAGGGCAAGGCCCAATGATGAGCTTTTAATTGCTCAAATCTTGGGGAAAGTGTAAGAAAAGATAATGAACATGTAGTTCACGTAATGTAACACTTAAACAAGTGATTTAAGCCTTTAGTAAAGGTTGAATGGAAAGATTAAATGGGATTCAAAGATAAAGAATGTAAACGCTAGATTACGTAACCGATATTCGGGGACCGTAGTCATGATAAAACGAACGTGTGGGATTGCTATGATTGTGATTCCTTAGACGTTGAGTGACGAGGATGATGTATAACATTTCAATGTTATGATGTCGTAATGAGAGTTAAGTGTAAAGCGTATAGACGCTGTGAACGCAACGTAGTTGCGATGAACGATCGATCTTAGCATACAACGAACCGTATGGCTTCGACATTAAGAAAGAATAATGAATGTGGGGTTCATGGGATGGATAACGAATGTAAGAGTTAAACACTTTAACCGACGTGAGGGTTGAGTGTACGCGAATATTAAGCAGGTGGAACCTACACACCGTGTATGGTTTGACCGTAAGGTAATGAAGAATGTTGTTTAAACCTATGAACAGTGAAGAAATTGAATTAAAGACAATAACGTATAATGTTAAGAAGCCGAGTTAGTAATGATAACTTAGAGGACGATCCGTGTCGAACGAACCGGACATTATAAGATATGAATAAGGTAACGTAACATGCTTAACGATATGAATGCGTAGAATTAACATTGAATGATCGTTCTTAGTATAAAAAAGACTGTATGACTTAGACAATAAGGAATGAATCCTGAGGTATGACATTTAGTTGCCAGAAAGCCATAAGGAATAAGAAATTGACTTAACGAACATTATAGTTTAATGGTTCGGATAAGTTAAGATAAAATTTAGGTTGTGGTCAATTGTAATCTTTGATGGTTGACATATGGGAGCTGGGCTAAACAATTCCTTTAGAGAGCGGAGGTATATACGAAACTGGCAACCGATCTAACTCACTGTGAAAGACAGTGTAGATGAGATGGGAACTTGTTTGTTGGTTATTTGTGAGAAACCACTCAGAGTACCATATGGACTACTAGTAGAGACGCGCTGTGTACCGAGTCCTAGAAAGGTTATAAGAAGAAGATAAGAATGTAAATCATCAAAGATGATGATCGTATGAGTAAGACATCTCCGTATGTCAAGAAGCCATAAATCGGTAAAGAAAGTAGGTTACGTAAACTTAGGTTGCAAGAACGTGAACCCTAAGAAGTAAAGTTAAGTTTAAACCAATACATAAGTCAAGTATATGACTAATTGGTGTATGTGTTATTTCCTTATGTGTTATGTAGGGATTGGAATGAGCAGTTCAACGTAAGCTGTAGCTGTGCGTAAGACAAGTTTCCTAACTTCATTCATATTTTACATGAATGCAGTTTCTTAAACTTTTCAGATGTTGAACTTGAGAAGTCTTGTCTATGCGCAAATGTGTGATATTTGTACAAGGTGGTAGTATCTATGAGGCCTTGTGCCACAATTTTAACACTTCGGTGTTTCTATGAGATGAATTGTTCAATATGAGAATGTTCTGTTTATACATGAACCGTTATTTTTAAGTCTGTGCTAATGATTCTTGCCAGACAGGATGTGTATGGAAAAGGTAGAAAATAAAAGTATTTCAAAGTGAATGTGACTAATATTTTAAGATGATAGGAATCGAGATTATACCTATTATTCAAGCTGCTTCATAACCTTTGTTCGGTTATTGAAGTATTAAAAGAATGTTTAAATTCTTAAAGTTGTTTGTTCAACTGCTATGACTTGCTGGGAAATTGAATGCTCACACTTGCTTTAAATGAAAAACATTTTCAGCGAACGATGTTAGAAAGAACTTAAGGATCCCATAAAGATCAACCTGACCGATATCCAGATGAAGTGCCATTCAATATGTGAATGAGCGTGAAGATCAAGCGAAGACTTGTAATGTAGAATAGTTTAATTAAACTATAGACTAGTTTATTGAACTGCTATGTATCCTTGGTGGCAGATAAAAGTCACTCTTGTAAGATGTAAAGAATAATATAATAATTATTATTTGTATTGAACGAGGTTATAAGGTAATAGAACCTGAGATTTGAGAATGTATGTTGTTATATTTAACATATAATGATGTATTTTTAGAATGAGATGTATTCGTGATGCACATAATTCGGGTGTGAAGATAGACCGGATTTCGGGGCGTGACAGAATGACTACTCCAAAGTCTTCTCTTTACCCTTGTCCTTGCCAGAGGGTTCACCACGTTCTGCCTTAACTGAAATGTTTTTAGGGAAAGCAAGGAAGAGCAACAAATTTTCCCAGCAACTAATATGGCAATGAGGGTACTCAAGGTAGTTTTGTATTTCTCAAGGTACAATAATAAGGATAGTTCAAGATAGCAAGAAGTTTCACTAATTATCAACAATAGTCGCTATAGACAGAAAATATCTATAATATTCAATGCTTAATCCATTCAAGATTTCAAAGTAATGAATACTGATCAGTCACTAAGAACTAAGAACTTCTCCTAGAATTCACAGTAATTAACCGATAATTCCATAAAACGAGTACAACAGGTGACCAACCTAAAGTATCCTATGTCAATGCATTACATTTAATCTTTCTCAAGTGTGCACGTCGGTTTCCCGATAATATATAATTCCCCTACCAAGAGGGTTGTTTATCTCAATTATATGAGTCCGCACAAAGTAAATTTGGTTTGGATAGCTTTCGATCAATATCAATAGTCTAGCCGAAGCAATGGCTTAGACAGTTTTATTTCATAATATATAAGAACAATTATCGTTCGAAATCAAGGTTTGTAAACAATTTTCATTTCTAGATTACGAAGTATTATACTTTCAAAGTTCTACTTGTATGATCAATAATTGCACAAGTCCAAATAATACTCAATAAAGAATAAAGTTCGAATACTTGTCTCAAGCGTAGTTTACCAAAGTAAAGCTTAATACCCTCTTTCGGATCCTAACATAATATTTACACGTATAGAATTTTCATTAGTTACATAAACTCATATATGTAAGTTCAAACGTACACTTAAACATCCAACTTAATTGTAATATTCATACCTACTACTTCACATATCCTACATCTTCATAGCACAAGTCAGATTGTATGACACCACAAAGTCAAACAACGTATTTTTCAAATCATTGCTTTATAGCTTGTAAACATTTTTTTGGACTTAACCTTTGAAAGTTATAATTACCCATTAAACATTCAACTCTATCACCTAGCATGCTTCTTAACACATTATAAAGCATATTGGTCACATAATACATGCTAAAGTAACCATATAAGTATGCTCCGAACATCAGATTAGAAACAAAAATTATACATGACTGCATGATGGCACAGCTGCGCCCTGTCTAGGCTTAGGGACGGCGCAACTGTGCTCTCCCCTGGCCAGACCAGGGTTGAGCTTTGCATTCCTGTTTTTGTCCCATCCTTTAGTATACTCAATCAATCATACTTAACATGCACACAAGCTAAAGTACTTTATATAAATGTATGACCATTCTCGAATTCACTTTTACAAAATTTTAGTTTATGACTTTCCAAGGAATTAAAGCATAAAAGGTCATGTAATCATCATGCCTTATAACTTTGGCCATAGGTTTACCTAGAGAGGTCTCACAATCTGTTAATACATATGATCATGGTGTTCATATTGTTTATTCATAACTAGCCTTGTTTAGCACTTCGAAATATGCTTTAAACTCATGCTTGATTGAATTATCTTTATGTCCATCACATACGAATCATGTTTAGAGACACATTAAACCCAAACATGCCGTCTTAACCCTTTAGAATCTAAATACTCATGTGATGCAACTAAATTTTGAAAACATGCTTAAGATTGCCTTTGAAATCACTTATCATAAATAATGCAATATAACACATATAAAACAACTTTAAAACTCTTATCATAAGTAACCAAGTCATGATAACCTCTTTTCAAGATCATAAACTATATCTTGTAGCATTCATGTCCATTAGCTTATTATGATAAGCTTTTCTTTTAAAAATAATTTCTAACACAAAGCTAACACGTTTGATCATGACAAAGACACTATAAACACCATATCATGCTTATGTATATCTGAAATCAATCATGTGTATAACATACTAAGTTCAAAACTTGTAGGACAAGTATTACATCAAAGTTTGTTTTCAAAACTTTAAGTTTTTATTATAAATCTCTCACTAAATCATGTTGATCACTTCATACTACATAAGAAAGCTTTATATCTCATGCTATGTTATACCCCTTTTTAGGTATATATCTAAGTCATGATACCAAGTTCTCAACACATAGCATAAACAAAACTAGTAACTGATTCTGAGGTACGGCGCAACTGCGCTTCACCCTAGTATAAACAGGGCGCAGCTGCGCCATGCCTGGAATCACAGCAATAACAGACTCTGTTTTGCAGAGCCTTACTCAACTTTGATTCCTTTTGATTTAAACAGGTTCCAATCCATCATTAAAGGTTTTGTATATGTAAGAATACTTCCTAAACACATTATAGCATGTTTAATTCATATTAATTGACATAAAATTCTAGGTAATTCCAAGAATTTGGCAAAACCCAATTCAAGAACATAAATAGAATTTATATCTCCTTAAGCTTGAATTGAACTCCTCACACACTGATTATACTTCTAAAATTGCTCAACTACTTAGAACTCTCAAACTTAGAATTTGGCAGACAATTTCTCAGAGTTTCAACAGACAATTACAAGCAACAAAAAAACTGAAAATGGACTGCTATTTATAGAGAATTGATGGACTGGGCATTGGGTTTGCATGGAAGTTTAAGATTGGAATATAGAAGGAGAACACAATGGTTAACTAGAAGTTGTTCAACCACTCACCATCAGCCATCTCCATAGCCAATGAGTACCACTTGGAAGTTACGTAATTTAGCCATAGGTTAATTCATGTACTAGAAGGGCCACTCATTTTGGGACAAGAGCAAATCTCAACAACTTGAGCTTAGTTTAGTTACTTTAACTCCCAAAATATAATTTTAATGTATAATTGTTACTATATTAGGAAATTAGGGATTAATTATGTACTCACATCATATAATCTATGTACATTAAATACACGCAATAAAATAACGCAGTTAGGTATTATTGTCCGAGTATCCCCTATAATTATTTTTACTACTCACATAACCACATAATAACATTATTTAATATTAATGTTTATTTAAACATTTAATTCCTTTCCCAATTTCTGGAATACACAACTATTTTAATTATTTATGTATTACAATTACATATGATTTCATTGTACTACTTGGTACCTCATGTCATTAAAATATACTCCTATTATATGATTTTATTAATGTCACACATATAACAAAAGTGTTTCATTTCATTTCTACAGTAGAAAACTAATTATCTCAAACTGATCACTGGCGCATCTGCGCCAGTTTGTACTGCTGGTAGGGCGCAGCTGCGCCGGTCCCTGGCAGTGCCAAACTAGTTTAGCTTTAAGCCAGTTATGACCTCTACTACCACACTAGTTTTACATGACATGAATTAACGCCGATATTGGTGATATTAATAGTTAGAAACTTATTCTTTTCATATACGGAATCACATAATTAATCTTCCTAGTTCTCTTTTAACTCACTTGGTGAACTTTCTCATTTCTCATTATGCCACACAAGGCACTTCATAATTGCTCATCATAATTCCAAACTTCTTAATTCATATTAATCAAAGGCAAATTAATTCAATTACTCAGATTACAAAACATTGACATTTACATTCAAATAAATATTTATTCTCTTATATTAAAATAATTATTAAATCATGAATTTCTCGGTTCTTACAATACTCACGTTAAGTAGTTTAATTATATTACCCAAGTCTGAGAAAAACAAAGTACAAAGAGGAATTAAGAGAAGGGAGAAATTGAAAGTGTTTGAAAATTGAAGATTCAAGATAAGGAATAAGATTAATCAAACCCTCCTAGTTATTTAATTAAGAGGAAACAAAAGTAATAAGTTAATTTTGGTTCATGTTTTCCCAACTTATTCTCTGTAATTGGTTTTGATATATGAGTTGTAAGAAATTTGGATTGTATATATGTTTTTAGTATGTATAAATCATGGTATGAAGTTTGTTAGTTCCCGGAGGCACAATAGTTATCTAGAAAGGGGAGGTTGAATAGATATTTAAAATTCTTTTCGTTTTACTTTGTTAGTTTGATAATAATTAAAACACAACGGAATTATGGTTTGTTTAATCTCCCTTTTAGATATGGTGAGTTGGTGAGAGTTAGGCAATTATAACAGTTATAGCAGGTATAGCAAGAATGTAAGAGACACAACAGTTTTAAGTGGTTCAGAACACTTAAAGCTCCTAGTCCACTCTTCTACTCCTCGAGTAGAAAATCCACTAAGGATATTTTTTACACTTTCTGGATCTCATAGATTCCTTCTAGACTAGCAGTCTAGGAACTTCTTAGTTCACTCTTGAACTCTTCAAGTCCAACAAACTTGGTTCTTCACAGTTCACTTAGAACTCTTCAAGCCCTTCTGACTTGGAACTCTTACTTTAGTTGATTGATAGTTGTTGAGTTCTTGGTTGATGCTACTCAGTTGCCGTTAAGCACTTGTTCGAAAGAACTGAGTAGCTGAGCAAGCTTTCTCTTTTTTTCATATCGTAGAGTTGATCGTTCAGTGTTCTTGTGCGTTTTGTTCAATACTTGCTTTTTTTGAATCATCTGCTGATGTTTTGCATATATGTGATCCTTGAAATCTATCCGTTGAAGCCATCCGTTGAAGCATTAAATGCGTTTGACGTTTCTGAACTTTGATGGAGACTTTTCTGCACATCTTCTGAATTGTATGCTGGCCCACTGACATAGCAGACTGTTTTCTCACCTAACACCTGAAAAGGTATTTTCCTCTGACCCATGGTCCTTTCCTTAGCTTCTTCAATACGTTTCCTTCGTTGTATACTAAGGATATCTTTTGTGCCATTGAGACTGGTGATGACTTCAACGTTTATAACCCATTCCTCATTTGTTGAGATTTATCTTTAATCAAATGGTCATGGTTCAGTGCTTCTGACATAGGCAGATGATACTCTACGATTCAGATCATGGTGTCTTGCCACCTTGGTGCCTGATCTGATGTTATCAAACGAGAACACTATGATTTCTCTTAAGGACTGGCACACTACGATCTTCACTTGCTTGTCTTGCAGACTCTACATTTCTGAGAGCACACTACGATCTTTGAGTTAGCTTTGGCAAACGTCTGGACCACTCTACGATTGCTGGAGAGGCCCTTCAAGGTAGACACACTACGATCTTCAATGCTCTACGATTCTGCCTTAGCTTCTGCAATCTCCTGATTAGCTCGATAGACTGCGATCTGGTTGAAGCCTATCTATTACATTTCGAGACATAGATCAACCTAACATTTTTGATTTATCACTAAGTCCTTGTACATATATTCCTTGAAGGACTTTACATATAATCATGAGCATTTACTTTAAACATCAAATCAAAATATACACTCTCCAACAATCTCCCCCTATTTGATGTTGACATAACCAAGGAGATTTGTTGTCATGATTATCAAATTCTAGATGCAATTGCTAGAAAGTAAATATAACTTAATATTTCAGTGAGCAGCTGAAATTTTTAGAGAATAAGCATGAATTTATTGATGTTGAAGATAGATATTACATTTAAGTTCAATTACATCAACAAGAAATAAATTTCGACTTATCTCTGTTTCTTCGACCTTTTGCTTGGTGGAGGATTTGCATATTCCTTAGCTCTCCTTTTCCTGCTGGCTTCGTCTCTCCTGGCTAGATCTTCCAGCTCACTTTGACTTAGTCTTAGATTGTGATCATGCTTATTCATGAATGCAGGATCTCCAATTGGCATTCTTAGGCCCGTGGTAGTTACTTCTTGTGAGCTGGGAGTTGGCCCTAGACTTCTTAATGGTTTAGCCATGATAATTTGCTCACCTTCAGATCGTTGAGAATGATGGCCAGATCGTGGAGTCTGTTGGTGATACTGCCTTGGAGGAGGACTCCGTGAAGATTGAGCTAAGAATGTGCTTCTGCCTCTGCCTTGATCTCCTTTCCCTTTATTTTCCCCCTTTGTGTCAGCATCAAGGGTTCGAATATCGTCTGAGAGGCGAGTCACTCCTTGGACAAGCTCGTTGAGTTGACTTTGGGTTTGAGCAATGTCCTCTCTATTCTCTTTAATCAGAGCATCATATCGAGCTACCCTTTGTTTGAGGACGGCTAGAATATTGTCAGTCTGCTGTCATTGGCTTACGTAAAATTTTTGGAATTCTTTTACGGCAGTTTGCAGATTGATGATGCTTTCCAACATAAGCTTGTTCTGGGTCTCTTGAGTCGTCTATAAGATGAGAACAACATCCCGGTGTCTTTTAGCTACTTGAAAGTGTATCTGATCCTGGTCATTTATGCTCTTCACCATTTCTTTTATGATCTCCCTGAGCTTCTTTGTGAGCTCAGAGCTTAGGGTGCTTGGAAGAGTATTGGCAGCCGTGATCATTTTAGTCAGTCTTAGTTGAATGAGTTCTGTGTGAGCTTCAAGACTGTCATCTATCTCCTTAATCACTTTCTTTGACACTTCGGATAACTCAGATTTGGTGGGCAAATCTGAAAGGAGTTCACTGAGTTGTGGAATGTGTGGAGGAGGGGGTGTACTCTTGTATTGATCTTGCAAGGTGTTGAGGGCAAGATCAAGGTTGAAGTATTCATTTGTGGACGAAGATGGAATATCTAATGGAGGGGCCTGTGTTTGGGTGTCTGGAGTAGGTGGCTCTACGATTTGAGCATTGGACTCTACGATGGGGTTATAGTCAATAATCGTAGAGATAAGAGGAGTTGGGATCAATATGAAGTTGGGCATATGTGGTTCATCAGTTACAGAATTTTGGGATTCTGCAACTAGGAATTGATTTAGTGGATTAAGGCCCACTTCCAACCAGCTTGGGAATTCATAAAATTGAATGGAAAAAGATAGTGGATAGTGATTAACTCTGAAAAAGATAGGGATAGATAATACCTCATGCACAATTTTTGAAGAGGGACCATTTGTGATTAGCTGTTTGGCAAAGTTGAAGTTGCATGGGAATCCATGAGCTAGCACAGAGATGGCTGGATATTCTTTGAAGCTCTAAAACATGTGATTCCAGGAGTTTAGAATTTGAGCTTGATGAAAAGGCATAATGGGTAGATAGGAGAACATCTGCTCGTAGTTAGCTTTTCTATACCCATTACAGCCCACAACTATGATCTCGACCTCATCATCTTCGACCTCTTCTCTGTCTTCATTCAAGGATTCCACTATATCAATGACTTCATTTTGTTCTTGCTCTGGTTCTCTCTCATTTTCTACAGGAGCAGCTTCTTCTGTCATGGGGATATCATGAGGCTCCCCCTCAACATGATCATCCATTTGCATTTCCAGTGGCTCCCCCTCAGCTCAAGCAATTTCTAGGGTGAGAGATTCATGTAACTCCCCCTTAGCTGGAGCATTCTCTATAGTGAGAGCTTGAGGTGGCTCCCCCTCAGCTTGAACAGTGTTCTTCTGTCTTGCTTCAGATAGCCCCTTCTCAGTGGCTATCTTTTGGTCTTCCTTTTTGAGTACTCCTTCATTGACAAGGATGTACTTTTTAACAATTTTTTGTCTTGGTTTTCTAGGCTGAGCCACAGCCTCAGGACTTTCTTCAGCTTCAGCTCTGTCCTGTTGATCAGCCAGAATATCTGGTGCAACGACTTCCTTGGTTGAGATGTTCAGTCTGGTCTCTATGATCAGTAGAGACTCTACGATCGAAGAGACAGATGGCCTCTTGGACTTGTGACTATTTTTGTTCTTCTTCAGAAGCTGTGAGATGGTATCTCTATCTTCATCTTCCTCAGCCTGTTGTTCTTTTCTTCTTAGGATCCTCAGAGTTTCAATGTTAGAAAACTCTACAGGTATATCAGTGGTTGATCCCTGGGGTTCTTCTGCTATTCTAGCCTTTAGCTTTCTCTTGCCCTTGCTTTTTCTGACTAGGGCAGTGGGTTCTTCCTTATTAGTTTCTTCTTCATCTTTTTCAGTCTCCTTGACCACATACATGTTTCTAGGAATCGCTGACTCCTTTGCATCAGCAGTCCTACCACTGGACTCAGACATCATTAGTACATTCTCAACTGGATTCCTTTTCCAGTTCTCGAACAATTGCTGGATCATTCGTCTGTTTGGATTGATTGATTCTCCTTCATCATCCCCTATCTTATCACCCAAAGCATATTGTAGGATGATACTGATGAATCGCCCGTAGAGCATCTTTCCAGAGCTCTTTGACTTCCTCGAGCTGAGAATCCACTTCCCAATCCATTCAAGCAGCAGGGCTCAATAGTTAAGTTGTATCCCACAATTGATGGCTATCATGAGCTTGAGCTACACTTCGTTTACAGAATCGTGGCCTACGCTCTTGCAGCATATGCATTTTGAAACAATGTCTGCCAGAAATTCGTACATATGAGGAAACTCCTTCTTCTTGTATCATTTGATAGTGGGGAATTTCTTGTGATGCATCCTTTTAAGTCCTTCATAGAAATCGATGCCATCTATAAACGAAAACCCTTCAGATTTGAAACCTAGGGCTAGGTTTATGTCCCCAGCTTTGACCTTGATTTACATGTCCTTGACTCTAGTAGTGATGACGTCGTTCTTGAACTCACCATTCTTGTAGAATTATTTTATTAGCTTCGGGTAGATCCATGTGCTCGTACCCAGAGCCTCTTCGAGACCAGCCTTCTTTATCAATGACAGAGTTTTGTGAAATTTGAGTTCAACTGTTTTGAACTCATTGAAACAGAGTCTGTAGCTAGAGATGACATTGGAGGCTGCCATTGATTTCTTTGCAAGGAGTATTGTGACTCCCCCAAAATAGGTATACATCACCCATCTTGAGTCGCCAAATACACGGTACAAAATTCGAATACAACTTAATTATACAACAGTCGTGTAAAATACGACAAAACACAATCTAAGAGTTTTAATAAGAATATTGTCATCTAGACAATATCCACACTCAATGGAGTCCTCATTACATTTATTGTCACACTATTTAACAGAATAGTGAGAACTACTAGTGCTATCATATGGACCGTCACTCCGTTTCCCGACTAGTCCATGCTACATTCTCATTTCCTGAAGAGAACAGTGAAAGAAAGGGTGAGCTAAACTAGCCTTGTAAGAAATATTATGACTAAGATAATGCAGAATAAATTATCATTAGCCTTCAACAATGTTAAACTGATAGAATATAATAGACAACAAGTTTAACTGCAGCGGAACAAGCAATCCATTAGAAGAGTCAAGTAGAGCATAAAATCTACTATCTTCTATAATTTAAAAAGTTTTTCATCAACTTTATCATTGAGACTCAGCTTAATAAATAAAATCGAATCATCCCTGCATCACGACCAATGATATTCATGTAATCATCAATGGTCATGATTATACCGAATTATCCCTCGCATAATCATGCTAACAACTGTCCATCAATGAACTACAGGCCCACAAGGACTTTTACCACATCATTCGTCACATTACCGTCATGATTACACCGAATAATTTCTGGTCGTAATCCATCTATGCACGTAAGCCAAAGATGACTTTAATCACAATATAAACATGAGAATGATGACAATGACATAATAATTCAATAAAACAAGTTCAAGGATAATTTTTAAAGATTTATAATTTTAATTTATCCAGAAATCAATAACGTCCAAATTGTCAACATGATACTTCTTTGTGGAGTAAAATTCAAGAATGCTCAGAAGAATATTTTCATGAAAAGATACTGGATGAAGCACAAATATTAAGGATATTCCACTAATTTCGTGGAGTATAGAAGCCAAAACTTTAACCTATAATAGAATATATGAAATCGCAAATGGATTTTTGCCCGCCATGCGGTAATCCACGAAGACAGATCATTTCCACAATTTAATAAGGAATGAATACGAAGGATCATTCACCATGCATGCGGTAATCCACATAGACAGGTTATTCCAATAGAATAATAAAGAATGGAATAACAAAAGAATTCACCAGGCGTGCGTAATCCGCACAGACAGGTTATTCTAACAGAATAATAAAGAATGGAACCAGGACATGCGTAACCCGCACAGACAGGATATTCCAACAGAATAATAAAGAATGGAACCAAGTCATGCGTAACCCGCACAGACAGGATAATCCAACAGAATAATAAAGAATGGAATAACAACAAAATTCACCAGGCATGCGATAGACCGGACAGACAGGTTATTCCAATAGAATAATAAAGAATGGAATAACAGAAGAATTTCATCATGTATGCGGTACTTCGCATAGACATGTTATTCCAATATAATAATAAAGAATGGAATATCAACCCTTACGAGTATTAAAAGGAAGTAACTCTCTTCATGAATACGAAAGAATAATACCCCTTACCTTAGAAGAAGACTGAATACTGGAATAGTGAGATAGTAGACTTCTCTTCTTCTTTCTCTCTATAATAATTGCTCTATAGCTTTAGTGAATTGGTGAGAAATGAAGGAAAATGAGCTTCTATTTATAGGAAAATATAGTTTCGATAATTGCACGTTTTGGGGCTCAAAATATTACAGTATAATACCTTCCTCTTTTTCTTCATTTTTAAATTAGTCCTGCAAGTATTATCAAATTTGCACCACCTCCCCTAATAGCACAAGAATGTGAATCAATAGTACACACATGTGAATAAATAGTTATAATCATGTGAATTAATAGCAATTAATTGCTCATTTATCCGGTTAATTATCCAATTGGTCAACATAACCTCCAGACATCAATTATTATCGAAATAAATATCGATTTTCACTAACACTAATAATTCTAACACAATGGAACTATCCATTTCATCTTTAATCAACACGAACTTATTCATCATTAATATTATAATTCACAATATTTAACAACTAGGTCGTTCCTAGGAAATAGGGGGACTTTCCGATAAAGATTTCTCCTTATTGGCGCACAATTAGGTGACCAAACCTCTCCTTAACAGAACTTCTAGACATTGTCAATATTGTAAATAATAATATGAGTAACTTTGCCGTCTCAATTATTGATTTAATAATAATAAATATTATACAGATGATACTGTGACAATAATATGAGAGATATGATGCATCAATTACTGTAGCAATAATTGAGTATAATTGAGTGACTTCTCACGTAAGCATCAATAATCAATAACGTGTGCTACTATGCAACTACGCGTATTACTGTACTTTTACTACCGGGTAGTTCAACAGTTTAACGGTAACCCTTTCGCCGTTATTTTTATAAAAAGATAATTCTGTCGTTTTCTAACTACGACAATACTTCCGTTGTGGGGTCCACCAATGATTGTGCCGTCGTATAAATATTCTCTGTTAAAACGAATATTCCCCGACCAATCGAATATTATATAACCACTTGCTTACTTTGTAAAATTTGTAAATATTACCCACAACTATAACATTATATCAAATCCACACCATAATTTTCAAAAATATATTTCGAGAAAATTATTCTTTATTCATAAAAGTTGGGGTCTTACAACCTCCCCTTCTTATGAAATTTCGTCCTCGAAATTAGGGTACGTACCTGGTATATCGAAGAGGTGAGGATATCTTGACTTCATCTCAGATTCTAACTCCCAGGTCATTTCTTCCACATCGTGGTTTCTCCACAAAACTTTGACTTGAGGTATAACCTTGGAGCGTAGAATATGATCCTTCTTATCTAAGATTTTAATAGGTAACTCTTCATACGTTAAATCTTCTTCTATCTCGTCTGGTTCTAATTCAATAATATGGTTCGGGTCCTTCACATATTTACGTAACATAGATATGTGAAAAACGTTATGAACACGAGACATACTTGGCGGTAAGGCGAGTCTATAGGCCACAGTTCCTACTCGATCGAGGATTAAAAATGGGCCAATGAATCGAGGATTAAGTTTTCCTCTCTTTTCAAATCTCGTAACTCCTTTCCATGGAGTAACACGTAATAACACATGATCTCCAATATCGAATTCCACGTCCTTTCGATGAAGATCAGCATAACTCTTTTGTCGATCTTGTCAGGTTTTTATACGTTGTCGGATCGTTTGAATCTTTTTCGTAGTCATACGTACCAACTCCGGTCCCAACAATGTTGCTTCACCCACCTCATCCCAGCATACTGGAGAACGACACTTTCTTCCATACAACGCCTCAAATGGAGCCATGCCAATACTTGCTTGATAACTGTTATTGTAGGAAAACTCCACCAATGGTAAGAACTTGTCCCAAATTCCCTTAAAGTCAAGGACACAGAGTCTTAATAGATCTTCAAGAGTTTGAATAGTCATCTCTGACTGCCCGTCCGTCTGGGGATGATATGCCGAGCTAATCATAAATCCGTGCCCATAACTTTTTTGCAAACTAACCCAAAATCTTGAAGTAAATCTTGGGTCTCGATCAGAAACTATGGATACTGGCATACCATGCAGTCTTACAATCTCGTTTATGTACATACGAGCAAGACGTTCAAGTGTATAAGTTTCTCGTATAGGTAGGAAATGAGCAGACTTGGTCAATCTATCAACAATAACCCAAATTACATCTATGCCTTGAGAAACCTTGGGAAGACCAGTAACAAAATCCATGGTAATGTGCTCCCACTTCCATTCTAGAATTTCAAGTGGTTGCAATGGACCTTTTGGCACTTGATGCTCCGTCGTGACAAGTTAGACTCCTTGAGATAAACCCCGCTATCTCTCTCTTCATATTGCTCCACCAAAATGTATGTCGAAGATCACGATACATTTTGGTACTCCCAGGATGGATTGCAAACGGTGTGTTGTGTGTCTCCATCATGATTTTATACTTCAAGTCATAATCGTTAGGAACACAAAGTCCGGAGTTGACTCGAAGTATTCCTTCTTCATCGACTCTTGCTTCTGAAATAGCACCTTCTTGCAATTTCTTCCTCATACGCATCAGCTCCAGGTCTGTAGCTTGAGCAACTTCAACTTTATCGATTAAAGTCGGTTCCACTCGTATATTCACCATCATCACATGGGTCCCTGGAGTCTTTAACTCTATTTCCATCCTTTTCAAGTCATACAAAATGGGCTTTTATGTTGATAATATTGCACTCGTGCCCGCATATGATCTTCTACTCAATGCGTCAGCTACTATGTTTACTTTTCCAGTATGGTATTGGATGGTATGATCATAATCTTTCAACAACTCAAGCCATCGTCGTTGCCGCATGTTGAGTTCCTTTTGAGTGAAGAAATATTTTAGGCTTTTATGATCCGTATAGATCTCCACCTTCTCTCCATACAGGTAATGCCTCCAAATCTTAAGCGCAAAAATGACTGCTGCCAACTCTAGATCATGAGTAGGATAATTTCTCTCATATTCTTTGAGTTATCGTGAGGTATAGGCTATGACTTTCCCATGTTGTATGAGAACACATCCTAACCCTTTGCCTGAAGCATCACTGTAGATGACAAATCCCTCCGAGCCAGATGGTATTGTCAGAACAGGTGCTGAAATGAGTCTTCTCTTGAGTTCCTGAAAACTCTTCTCATATTCTTCGCTCCAACCAAACTTTGTATCTTTTTGAGTCAGCTGAGTTAATGGAGTAGCGATTCGAGAAAATCCTTCCATGAATCTCCGATAATAACCAGCTAAGCCGAGAAAGCTACGTACTTTAGTCACTGATTTTGGTTGCTCCCAGCTTTGAATTGCTTCAATCTTCGCTGGGTCAACAGATATTCTATGATTTGATATCACGTGCCCAAGGAATGCAACTTTCTCAAGCCAGAACTCGCATTTCTTCAACTTGGCATATAGCTTTTTTCATGAAGCTTTTGGAGTATCAGCCTCAAGTGTTGCTCACGGTCTTCACGGGTTTTGGAGTATATGAGGATGTCATCAATAAACACGACCACAAAGTGATCCAAATATTCCTTGAATACTCTGTTCATCATGTCCATGAAAGCAGCAGGAGCATTAGTCAATCCAAAAGACATGACTATGAATTCATAATGCCCGTACCGAGTTCTCAAAGCACTCTTTGTAATGTCATCAGTTTTAATCTTCAACTGATAATATCCGGAACGAAGATCAATCTTTGAAAAGAATTTGGCTCCATGTAACTAGTTAAACATGTCATCAATGTGAGGCAATGGGTACCTATTTTTGATGGTGACATGATTCAACTCCCGATAATCAATACAAAGTCGCATACTTCCATCTTTCTTCTTCACGAATAGAACAGGAGCACCCCAAGGAGATGTACTAGGACGAATGAAACCGATGTCTAACAATTCCTGTAGTTGGGTTTTTAACTCCTAAAGTTCAATAGGAGCCATTCGATATGGGGATTTGGAAATGGGTTTTGCACTGGGTTCAAGGTCAATACCAAACTCGATTTCACGCTCCGGGGGTAGGCCAGGAAGTTCTTTGGGGAATACGTCAGGGAATTTATTAACAATAGAAATATCATTCAAATCTGACGTATTTTTGTTTAAATCTGTGACATGAGCTAAGAAAGCTTGACATCCATTTTTTAATAAACGAATAGCTTTATGGCTTGAGATGACCATAATTGATTTTAATGGTTTGGTCGCTTGAATTCGCATACTAGGTTGATTAGAAATATGAAAGCTAACAACCTTACGAAAATAATCAATTTTAGCATGATGAGTAGTTAACCAATCAATCCCTAGAATCACGTCAAATGCAAGTATTTTTAAGGAAATAAGATCGACAAGTAACGTGCGGTTACCGATTTTAATCAAACAAAACTTATAAACAGTGGATGTAATGAAGGTTTCTCCCAATGGAGTTTCAACCGATAAGTCAAAGTCTAATTTCTTCGGAGTCAAATTTAAACGTTGAGTGCAAGTAGGAGAAATGAAAGAATGGGTAGAACCGATATCAAATAAAGTAAAAGCTTCACTAGAGTTTATGATTAGCTTACCCGTGATCACCTCGTTCGGATTCCTCACTTTTTGGGAGGTTACGACAAACACTCTCCCTTGAACTACCAGTTTTATCTTGTCTGGAACACCCTTTGATGCCTCTATCCCAGCTGGACTTGACTTTGGTGCACGACAAAATCGGGCTAGGTGACCTTCTTTTCCACAATTATAACACGCTTTGGACTGCATCGCGCAGTTTGGACTGATGTGTCCTTCCCTTCCACATTTATAACCTACGATAGGTGGTCGTTCTCCTTCCTTAACAACGGGTGTTGGTGCTGACGTCTTTCCATCATTGTTGAATCTCCTCTTCTTGAAATGTCCATTCTTATTGTCTTGGCCATGATTAACACCGAAGTGGTTACCATTTCTGGCATGTTGATTCCCTTCACGTTTGTTGTCACCGCTTTTATGACTGCCACCACTGGTATTATCATTTTACTGGCTGCTTTCTCTTGATTGGGTTGACTCGTTATTGCGCTCCAATAACTGAGCCCTATTTATAACATCTGAATATAAACACAGTTTATGAGAAATTAGATATTGACGTATCTCGGGTTTCAAACCTCTTAGAAACATCCGCGTCATTCTCTCCTCATTATCAACCAAGTGAGACGCAAACCGGGACAACTCGACAAACTTAGCTTCGTACTGTGACACGGACATATTGTTCTGCTCCAACTTGATGAACTCTACATCTTTCATGTGACGAATACTTTTGGAAAAGTACTTGTAGTTGAATAGTTCTTGGAACTTCTCCCAAGACATCTTCAGTGCGGAAAGTTGAGTACGCTTTACCGATTTCCACCAGTAATCTGCCTCTCCTCGTAACATAAAGGTGGCAAAGGGAACCTTTTGCTCCTCAGAGCATCCCAAGACATCAAATATCTTGGTGATTTGCTTTATCCACGTCTCCGCCTTAAGTGGTTTTGGCTCTCCAATAAACTCCGGTGGTCCCAGCTCCTTGAACTGTTTAGCAGTGACCGTCCGAGAGTTTCCAATGTTTCCACCACATTTTGGACAAGAGCTGCTATCACCTGATGTTGCATGAATTACATAAAGCCTCTGAACATTCCATCGTTCATCATTTGGTCAGTGTTATTGTTTTCCTGAGGATTATTGCCATCCTGATTGACATTATCCTAGGTATTGATCGTTGGTGACTCAACGGTCTCATGTGCTTCATTGCTTATCTCAACATTTTCGGATGCCATTTTCAAATATTGCCACAAAACAAGGGTTAATTGACATGTCACATATTATCCTTATACTCTGACCAACCAAATAAATACCAAATAAACTTAGGTAGGTCATACTAGCGAAGGAATTTCCTGTCTCTCCCCTCCTAGTTCTTGTCTCACATCTCAGCCAGGGATCATATCCCTAAGCTTTGATACCAACCGTGACGCCCCCAAAACAGGTATACATCACCCATCTTGAGTCGCCAAATACATGGTACAAAATTCAAATACAACTTAATTATACAACAGTCGTGCAAAATACGAGTTTTAATAAGAATATTGTCATCTAGACAATATCCACACTTAATGGAGTCCTCATTACATTTATTGTCACACTATTTAACATAATAGTGAGGACTGCTAGTGCTATCATCTAGACCGTCACTCCGTTCCCCGGCTAGTCCCGGCTACGTTCTCATTTCCTGAAGAGAACAGTGAAAGAAAGGGTGAGCTCAACTAGCCCAGTAAGAAATATTATGACTAAGATAATGCAGAATAAATTATCATTAGCCTTTAATAATGTTAAACTGATAGAATATAATAGACAACAAGTTTAACTGCAGCAGAACAAGCAATCCATTAGAAGAGTCAAGTAGAGCATAAAATCTACTATCTTCTATGATTTAAAAAGTTTTTCATCAACTTTATCGCTGAGACTCAACTTAATAAATAAAATCAAATCATCCCTGCATCACGGCCAAGGATATTCATGTAATCCATCAATGGTCATGATTATACCGAAGTATCCCTGGTCATAATCATACCAACAACTGTCCATCAATGAACTACAGGCCCATGAGGACTTTTACCACATCATTCGTCACATTACGGTCATGATTACACCGAATAATCCCTGGTCGTAATCATACCAAGTCCATCTATGCACGTAAGCCAAATATGACTTTAATCACAATATAAGCATTAGAATGATGACAATGACATAATAATTCAATAAAACAAGTTCAAGGATAATTTTTAAAGATTTATAATTTTAATTTTTCCAGAAATCAATAACGTCCAAATTGTCAACATGATACTTCTTTGTGGAGTAAAATTCAAGAATGCTCAGAAGAATATTTCCATGAAAAGATACTGGATGAAGCACAAATATCAAGGATATTCCACTAATTTCATGGAGTATAGAAGCCAAAACTTTAACTAACTGAGTATAATAGGATATATGAAATTGCAAATGAATTTTTGCCCGCCGTGCGATAATCCACGTAGACAGATCATTTCCACAATTTAATAAGTAATGAATACGAAGGATCATTCACCATGCATGCGGTAATCCATATAGACAGGTTATTCCAACAGAATAATAAAGAATGGAATAACGGAAGAATTCACCAGGCGTGCATAATCCGCACAGACAGGTTATTCCAACAGAATAATAAAGAATGGAACCAGATCATGCGTAACCCGTACAGACATGATATTCCAACAGAATAATAAAGAATGGAACCAGGTCACGCGTAACCCGCACAGACAAGATATTCCAACAGAATAATAAAGAATGGAATAACAACAGAATTCACCAGGCATGCGATAGACCGCACAGATAGGTTATTCCAACAAAATAATAAAGAATGAAATAACAGAAGAATTTCACCATGTATGCGGTACTTCGCATAGACATGTTATTTCAACATAATAATAAAGAATGTAATAACAACCCTTACGAGCATTGAAAGAAAATAACTCTCTTCATGAATACGAAAGAATAATACCCCTTAACTTAGAAGAAGACTGGATACTGGAATAGTGAGGTAGCAGACTTCTCTTCTTCTTTCTCTCTATAATTTCTCTCTATATTAATTGTTCTATAGCTTTAGTGAATTGGTGAGAAATGAAGGAAGAATGAGCTTCTATTTATAGGAAAATATAGTTTCGATAATTGCACGTTTTGGGGCTCAAAATATTACAGTATAATACCTTCCTCTTTTTCTTCATTTTTAAATTAATCCTGCAAGTATTATAAAACTTGCACCACCTCCCCTAATAGTACAAGAATGTGAATCAATAGTACACACATGTGAACAAATAGTTATAATCATGTGAATTAATAGCAATTAATTGCTCATTTATCCGGTTAATTACCCGATTGGTTAACATAACCTCCAGACATAAATTATTATCGAAATAAATGTCGATTTTCACTAACACTAATAATTCCAACACAATGGAACTATCCATTTCATCTTTAATCAACACGAACTTATTCATCATTAATATTATAATTCACAATATTTAACAACCAGGTCGTTCTCAGGAAAGAGGGGACTTTCCGATAAGGATTTCTCCTTATTGACGCGCAATTAGGCGACCAAACCTCTCCTTGACAGAACTTGTAGACATTATCAATATTGCAAATAATAATATGAATAACTTTACCGTCTCAATTATTGATTTAATAATAATAAATATTATGCAGATGATATTGTGACAATAATTGAATCAATAATATGAGAGATATGATGCAGTAATTATTGTAGCAATAATTGAGTATAATTGAGTGACTTCTCATGTAAACATCTGTGACAACCTGAGAATTTGAATATTTTTAAAATTTTATTAATTGATTTAAGGTTTAGTAATAGAACCTAGACAGCAAATAAGTGTATGCGTTTGATATTTTTAAGAAGGAATTTTGAGGATTTCAAAATTCTTTGAAGGATTTAGGTGAATTATTCAGGATTAAGGGAATACGTGAATATGTTATGTGAATATGGTTATGTATGCGTATAGTATGTGGTTACGGGTCAAGGGTTGACCAGAGAAACGATATCTGTGACAAACCCTAAATATATATTAAGAACGTCAACGTTCAGTTAGAAAACCCTAGCGATTAACAAGAAACCCTAGAAATCGGTTCTGAAAACCCTAATTTTAGTTCCAGAAATTTAAAACCCTAATTCAGTGTGTGAAACCCTAGTTTGGGAATACGAATGCTATGTATAAGGTTTAACGTTATTAAATATACCTTAATTAGGGAAAACCCTAAATAATTACTGGAAAACCTAATTATTAGAAACCCTAATTTATAATTAGGAAAAAACCTAAGTGTTAATTAAATAAATTTAATGTTAATTAGGTAATATTAATCCTAATTTTCAAAGTTATAAGTAATTAGAAAACCTTAATCTAATTACGAAATCTAATTTCTAAATTAGAAAATTATTTTTTATTAGAAACCTTAATTTTTGGGTTATAAACCCTAATGACCAATTTTGACCCTAATTGCTAAATTAGCAATTTTAATTAGGAATTATTAATCCTAATTAGCAAGATTTAAATTATGATTAATTAAGAAATTTTAATATAATTAGAAAATTCTAATTATAATTTAGAAATATTAATTTTCTATTTTGAAAACCTAATTTGGAAATTCTAAAAATTATTTTTTAAAAAAACCTAAGGGTTCAAACCCTAAACCCTAAGGGTTAGGGCAATTGACAAAAATACCATTAATTTTGTATGCAAAATGTCCAAAATGACCTTTTGTGCATTATTAGAGGAAACTTGCAATCTTGCCATATATGTGGTTGGTGAGCAAACCCTAACAACTCCATGTGGCCTAAATCTACAGCCAACCAGCCGAAATTATCATATCCTAGCAACATGTCAACAATTATATAGATTAAAGGGAGAGAGAAAACCAACTTTATTTCTCATACTTGCCAAAGCCTTTTTCTCTCTAAAAATTCGGAACTTAGAGTGAGAGGGAGTGATAAACAAAACCATTATTAGTTATTAGCTTTCCAAGATCAGGATCCAAAAGTCAGATTCAAGATTTTAGCCTTAAAGGAGGTATAAACCATAATCCTAAAAATCCTTTGATCTTATGTTTGATGTTGTTGTTTGTTGTTTAGATATGTGTTAGAGGGTGTCACTTGATGATCTGGGTTGCTAAAACTTAGATCCATATCATTTTGATGCTCGAAATTAATTTTTTTTAGAACTGATCTATGAACCCTAAAACATGGCCTGACAGCCGAATGTCAGGTCTCATAGATCCTTACCTGTTAATTATTTGTTATGTTTTAAGTTATAAACCTGTAGTATGTTGTAAGGGCAGTGATCTGAAACTTGAATCAAGCCCAGATCACGTTGAGATTTAATGTTATAGGCAGTCAAAGGTGGTTGACCGTTCACGAAAAACTGGTTTCTGGGCAGCCCAGAAACCCAGAACCGGTCTGACAAGCTTTTCTAGCATTCTGATCTTGCTTTGGTTTGATGGTTTGGCCAAGTTATCATTTTAATATTGTTGTCTGACATGTAGGCTACTTGCTCATGCCTTCATATTACTTATATCTATAATAGAATCGTAGCTAATTGTGGTCAAAACCACGTTGACCAACTGGCCGGAAGGAGATTCTGGGTACCCAGAATCTCCAAAGACCGTTTTCTGACTACTACTTTGACCGGCAAAAATCTTTAACACATGATGTTAAGATGTTTATCTGATGATGTATTATTGTTCCCTGACATCGAGACTACAATATTGAACCATTAAATCACACTTACCAAGTCGGGAACATGTTGATTAAAAGCCCAGAAAGTAGACCCTCGAAGTGTTCTTCATTTCTGGGTAACCCAGAAATGAAGAACAACCCTGACAAGACTTTATGGAGCTTTGATCTTTTTGTTGTGATATGTTTTGGCTATAATACTTGTTTGTGGTTGTTGTTCTACATAATTACTACAATATTAATACTTTTACAAGCCTTGAAAGCAACTGGAAACTAGATCTAATCGTGGTCAAACCACCCACCTTGTTAACTGACATGAAGTTCTGGGCAGCTCAAGAACAGGCTCAAGAACACCTATAGCGACGGGTCTGTCGCTATAGGGCCCTTTGGCGACATTTAATTTCGAAAAATAATTATTTTAATTAAATAAATTGAATAAAATGGTTTTTAATTATTAAAAATACTAAATAAATTTCGAAAAATTATTTTAAAGTCTGAAAAATAGTTTTTAATTATTTAGAGTATATTTCATAAATATTTAATATTTTTAGAATATAAATAGTATTTAATTTATTCAATTATAATATTAAATAAATTATTTAAAAATAATTTTAATACATGAAAAATCATAAAAAATAATATTATGATATAATAAAATATTTTAAGTTATTTTCAGTGACTTTTAATATTTTGTGAGGAATTTCATTAATTAATAAATATTAATGATAGTTAATTTGTTTAATGAATATATTAAATAAATTATAGAAAAATAGAATTAATGATTTAAAAATCATATAAAAATGATTTAAGTGTTATAAAAATATTTGAAGTTATAAAATATAACTTTTGATATTTTATCATGAAAAACATTAATATTTATTATTAAAAGCAATTACCGGATGATGAATTTAACTGTTTAAAAATCATATAAATATGATTTTAAGGTATTAAAAATACTTTGATATATTATACACATATTATAATATTATGTTATGATTTTCATTAATATTTAGTATTAAATAAATATTAATGATAAAGAAATTAAGTGATTTTTAATTCATTTAAATACGATATTAATGATTGAAAAATCATTATAAATGATAGTAATTATCTTAAAATTATTACGAGCTTATGAAAATTATTTTGACTGATAAGATAATTATCTAAGATAATTGTTGTCGACGTCGAGATTTTTAATTGCCCCTTTCCGTTACTTGTTCTTTGGTGTTCTTATTTTAGGTGAGATTTGTTTGAAAAAATAAGTGAAAAAGGTCCGACATGTATAATGTCGACGATGGACTGTTAAGAGTCACTAGTTGGTTTTTTAAATGGTTGTACCAACACAACCGAGAAAAAGTTTGTACATTGACCTAGTGATGTGACATTGCTAGACGGGTCGGTAAAACTGAGATTCATTAGGGTTCGGGGACTTGATTATGCGGAAGGAAGGTGTTAGGCACCCCCGGACATCCGTGTTACCACGGCGACCGCCTCTTTTCAAGAAACTATTATCTGAATGTGTGTGTGTGTGTGGGTCAATGTGCTGTTATTTGGAAGTAGTGTGAGGCCTCGTTCGCACCTATATACACAGGGTTTGAATTTATGTAAAAATTCAGTGTTTAGCAAGATATGGTAGTGATGTTTTATAAAAGCGGTTTTTCAAACCCTGATGCTCAATAGTAATTAAGACCTTTTACACTTCCATTTTATTAAGTGTTCGGCTTGATTGATTTTATTTTCGAGATGCGAAACATCTATAAGAAAATTCAGACACCGCAGAATAATTTACAAGCAACTTACAGCTGGAAATGTCCATCACGGGAACCGAATCTAGATCCAATAGGCTGAATTTGTGATCACATGATTCCTAGGCGCACATGATACCACAATTTGTATGAAAGCAGTAAGTAGGTATATATATAAAAGCTATAAATATATATATACAGACATGATCACCAACCACCAAGCACCTCCATGGGGGATGAGAAATGTAAATAAAGCTATAAAAAGCTATCAACCACCACGGAGGATACTCCAGGTGGGACAAAACGTAAATAAAGCTGTAAAGCTATCAACCACCACGGAGGGAACTCCAGGCGGGACAGAATGTAAATAAAACTGTACAAAGCAATCAACTGCCACGAAGTGAACTCCAGGCAGGACGAAACGTAAAGAAAGCTGTAAAAGCGATCAACCACCACGAAGTAAACTCTAGGTGGGACGAAAATGTATATATATATATACATACATACATACATACATACATAACAGCGATAAACGCACCGGATGTAAAATCCAGGCTCATCGAACAGAATTTGACAATAGTTTATATATATAAGTATATATATATAAAAGCGAGTAAACACACCGGATGTAAAATTCAGGCTCATCGAACAGAGTTCGACAACAGTTAATATATATATATATATATATATATATATATATATATATTTTGTTCGACACACAGTTAATATATATATATATATATATATATATATATATATATATATATATATATATATATATGAACTGTGTGTCGGACTTTGTTCGATGAGCCTAGACTTCGGACTTTGTTCTAGGCTCATCGAACAAAGTCCGACACACAGTTCATATATATATATATATATATATATATATATATATATATATATATATATATAAACGCTCCAGACCGAAATTTAGGCTCAATCGAGGCATATCGATAATGTTAGTATATATATATATATATATATATATATATATATAATATGTATATACAAACTGAAATAAAACCACGGACCGAAGTTCGGGTAAACACACGCAACACGACTCTCAACGTGAAGAAGGGTATGTGCAAAGATGAAGAGAAAGGCTTTAAAGTGTGTGAGAAGGCTTACAGTGGGCTGCCAAAGAAGGCTTCTATATCTTTAAAGTGGATGAAATTCGGCTCCCGCCGGTACAAAAGTAGCTATATGTGAGCTCACAAGTGTTTAAAATAGGAAAGCACTCAGTATATAGCAAGTACGGAGCAAATTTGACAGAGCTTCCTCGCTCTTTATCTTCTTAAAATGGCCACCCCAAGCCCTCTATTTATAGAGGGGGGAACCGCAGGTGTACCTGAGGCTGCCTAGGTTACCCCGGGTTTCTCTAGTCGGGTCGTTTCGTAGTACGTGCATGTAGGCATTGTAATGTCCGCTCGAACATTTAGAATTGCAATCCGGGCATCCGACTGAGGTATATAGGACCTATTTCAGACAGCCGTTATCGAGAGTTGTACAATGACATGGGATTAGAGTTTGTACGAAGTCATTGAAGATGGAACGATGCCCTCCGGTCTTCAAGCTTTAAATTCTATCCGTTACCCCGCACAATAGTCACTCAAGATTGGTTTTCCTTGATTCTTGTGGGACATCATTGTGTAGAGATGTGTGTATGAAATGTTAAGACGACGTGATGTGCCTTTAGAGTGGCGAGATGATGCCTTGGCTCCTCACTAGAGTTATCGCCAGTTTGGGCTGATAAAGTAGACGTTGCTCAGGATTATTACTGAGATTGGACTGCTGCAAGTGTTAAAGGTCCTCTGTGTCAACTTTGAGGTGTGCCTGTCCTCCCGGTGTTATCTCCGGGTTAGTACTGGGTGTCTCGTTGTGAGCGCCGAGATTGAAACTGGTTACATTTGAAACAAACATTTCTGGGGTTATCACCGGAACTGCATTCTTTGGGCTGATCACCAAGGTTGGTAGCTATTCCCATGATTGGGACTGAGACTGGATACCTAGGGGTTATCTCCGAGATTAATCGGTCTTCTCCGATGTGTGTTCCGGTATTGGATCTGCACGCCTCGGGGTTATCTCCGAGATTGGAATTGTTACTCCCAATGTGTGTTCTAGGGTTGATGCTGAACTTTCGGTAGTATCCGAAATGGATATGAACTGTCTTTCAGGGTTCCCTCTTGAAAGACAAATCTGTCTTCCTGCATTATTAGAGACAGGTGTGCAGAAAATTTTTGAGTGTTTACAGATGCCCCTCTTTATCATACTTATACAATGTAATGCATGGGTAGGATAAAGAATCCTTGACACTTGAAATGCCATAAGACAAACATGATACTATATGTAGTAACATGATGCAAATGTATGATGCATGATGCATGTGTGCGGGGTTGTTGCCCAACATGCTGAGGATGATTGTTGAATCCTTGTACTGTTTACCTAGGATTGGCAACTATGACCTGATCGGATGTGTGATCCGAATTTGTTAGGATGTTGATGTTGGAGTTATCACCAAAGTCCTGGATCCTTGATACCGACTTAATCCCGAAGAGGTACCTTTTATGTGTAAGAGATCTATGGGGATAAAGCTTTGTCTGTTTGAGGATGTGTATAACATATTCCATCATCGATCTTCCTTGATGATGTTGACCTTTCCTGGTTTGTATCGCCAGGATATGTCAAGATTCTGTTGGATTTACTGCCAACAACAGATGATGTCAGGATTGCCTAACCTTCGTTGATTTGTACTTCACCGACGTGTGAATCAACGGATGAAAACCCTGTGGGGTAGACTGTCAAGGCTGCTTGACCTTCACTGACGTGTGAACCAACAGCTGATACTCTGTGAGCATATTGTCAAGGTTACTGGACCTTCGCCGACGTGTGAATCAATGGAACATTGCGTTGTGACCCCCAGTCGGGGATCCATTGAGGACTTATGAATACAAACCTACACAATCATCGAACAACTTTCGATGCCTCGATGGGTTTACTTGCTATCAGCTGAAGTAACGTCAAGGCTGCTTGACCTTCGTTGATGTATGTGTCAATGGATGAACATGCGTTGTAACCCCCGTCGGGGATCCACGTTGTAACCCCTGTCGGGGATCACATTGATCTTTAGGGTAATGACCCAAAATTGGCGGCATTGGACCTTTGCAAGGTATTGTCGGATGTGATTCATAACAAATGAAATCATTGGCATGGTATACCTCATGTTTGGGTGACTACCAATGAGTGATGTACAGACTCAAAGTTCCATCTGAGAAGACCAGGATTGCAGGCTGTTTTGCTCAATCGCGTAGCATTTTTATTTTGACTTTTTCAGTCCACAAGAACTCCTTTGCAACTCGAACTAAATCGAGCCAGAGGGGTGGGGCCCATATAGGGGTGCCGTAGGTACACCTGCTTCAGCCACAGATGGACTTACGGCCAACCGTGGATATTAATATCATGCAGGTTGGTCTCACAAGTCACTTTTAACTTGTGTTGCGAAGAAAAATCCGGAGCTCTCCTTCAGATTTGCTGAGTTTGGGCGATTTTCTGCAAATTCTGTCACCGTACAAGTGTTCTGCACTATCCTGGTAACGTATGCATGTATTTTTTCCAGTTTTTATCCGTTGGAAAATGAGTTATCGCATGAAATGCATCTAAACACATAGTAGTGATTATGTATACTCAAATGACTTGATAAAAAATATTCAATATAGTAAATGTTAGTATTAAACCATGCTGAACATAATGATGTGAAATTTTTTTGACTTTTGAGACAGTCAAATTGACACCTTTTTCTGCTATTTTTGTTCTATTTGAGGTCCAATGAGCAAAAGGTAAAAAGGCAAAGTACTCCTGTTATTGAGGTTAACCTTATGCATTGATGATTTTGATTTTTAATGCATATATTATGTATATGACTTTGGGGCAGGTGTGCTACTGAATGGCCACCTAGTTATGCCTATGTGCATGTGGATAGTCCTATTTTCAAAGGGGACTATGGCATAATTTTCCAAAATATAGGCATTTAATTAGTCATGCAATTTTAACTCCATTATAGATGTATGTTAAAGTAATGCATGCATACATGTAGTCATAAAATACATTTTGAAAAGCTCTAGGTAAGGAAATACCACACCCTTTCTGATGTGATTTGGAGACTTATTGTCCAGATATTATGGATCTGGATCAGCCGAGTAGTTCCCATAGCACCACTTCTGGTGTACGGAGGAGGGCTTCTAAAGTGCTTCGACCCCGTTCTGTTAGACATCCTCGTCGATTGGTGGAGGCAGTGATACATCCAGTTCGGGCTGATGTACCGGACGTTAAGGATAAGGATGAGGATATTCTGATTGAGGACCCCGCTTCTACTATACATGCTCCCCGTAGTCCCTTGTATTCAGGTGGCAAACCCAGAGCTTCTGGGTGATTTGAGCAGACATCCCTCGATGTACTTGCATGCTAACGAGGTATGACATTAGATATTGATATTCCTTATTTCCTATTGACGAGGAGTAAAGGATTCTGATGTTGATCTGCGTTTCATGCAGATTCCTGGCTTTACACAGCCTCGAGGGAATTGGTTTAGCATACACTCCATGTACCAGGCTCTTCATCCCGATTATAGAGCGGTAGTGCATGATTGGAGATTCGGGGCATTCTTCTCCATTCTTCCTCGTCGTTGTCCCTGGGGTTACCTCAGGGCATTGTCTGAGCAATGGTTTCATCAGACTCAGTCACTCTATTTATTGGACTGTGAGGTGATGATGACGCCAATGGATTGGCGATTTATCACAGGTATGGAGTTTGGAGGGGCACCAGTGCCTTGTATGGCGAATATTACCCCTACTGCCGTCAGATCCTTATTAGGAGTTCCGGCAGAGGCGCTCAAAGGCAGGACTGTCCGTGCAGGTCCTTTGAGCGTAGATGCTATGAGCGAGCTTTTGAGTGAGCCCATGCCTGATGATGTCCGAGTCAGGGATCGCATTCTTCGACGATTGTTCCTGATGATCATTAGAGGCTGCTTCATAGCAGATAACTCTTCTACGGCGTCATTCCCTTTGATCAGTGCCACGTGTCATGTAGACCATATTGGAGAGTATGATTGGGGTTCCTACACCTTTGCTTATTTCCTCCGGGGTATGCGTATGCGCTCACAGGGTTTGACTGAGGCTTGGCTAGGATTCTACCCATTTCTGCTGGTGAGTATTTCTCTTGTCATTTCCCATTTGTAGGTTAAGAGTGTTTACTGACCGCAGATGTTTTGCAATTGTGTTGGCAGTTTTGGGCCTACGAGAGGCTCCCATGCTTGCGTCCTGTGAGTGTGTTAGGTTTAGATACCTATCCATGAGGACGACGATGGCATCATTCTATTTTGGCAGAGGTCCTTGTAGCTGAGGGTTTCACTCACTGCCGCATGCAGTTGGAGTTGTTGACAGCTGATATCATCACATGGATTCCCTATTCCAGGGAACATTTCATCATCAGTTTTGAGTATGGGTACCCGACTGGCGTCGAGTATGTGATCTCCACCCTGAGAGTTCCTCTCTTTATAGATGGAGGATGGGAGCTCTATTTAGGAGAGCGAGCTATTAGGAGCACCACAGGGGAGATTCATATACCGATCTTGCCTCCTGCCAGGCGTTATTGGCCTGTATCGCAGTCACCCATCTCTGATATCCCATTGTTGGGGTTTGACAACTTTACATTATCAGAGGGTCCTTGCACTCAGGAGATATTCCAGCGTTGGTGGTTCCCTCATACTATTGGAGCCTAGTTCCGCGCCACTCAGTTCATGGGAGATATGGTTCCAGGATCCGTGATGATGATGGATTGGATAGCCTGTGTATGAGATCCGACTCATGTGACACAGATTGACAGTTTGACCCGACGACTAGACCAGGCACATTTCTTTATCCGGCATTTGGGCAAAGATCTGGCAGAGGCAGGTTCGTTTGATCCTTCCAGCTAAGGCGCTGGCCCCTCAGACGACCCATTCGGTTTTGCTGGCGCAGATCCTCCTCTATATAGGCCTGACATCCCTGTTGATAGAGATCTAGTGACTCAGGAGGAGTTACATCAGGTGGACAGGATTGATGATGTGGACATTGACACCATTATCTTCTTCTGATGTGTATTCTCGTTATATCTTTTGATAGGTCTCTGTTAGCTATTGGGTGGTTGTGCCCCATTCTCGCTATATCTGTTGATAGGCCTCTGTTAATAGTAGGGCGTCTGTGCCCCATTTCCCTGTATTTGTAGCTGTACAGAGATGATATATTAGATGTTAATATACTTAGGAATGTACGCACAGTTTTTCATTCCCTATATTATATTGCCATCTATTATCTGCAATGTATGTATCATGCTATGCATATGAATGTATGTCCAGAGATATTCAGCATTGACCCCTGGATGGTCTTATGACACGGACCGTACAAATGTCTTCTTCGACAGTTAGCCGTATTGATCATACCCCACCATCATTGGTGGAATCGGGTATGCGATCATGGTATAATAGGATGTCACCATTAGACAGGGTGACCGTAGATTATTTGTTGTAGCATACTATGACCCTGTTGATGTTTCAGGTTCCCACAGGATTCGTGGATGGCATGCTAGAGCACTGGGTATCGGAGAGGCAGGTTTTTCGATTTGGGACCCAGGAGTTGACTCCCACTTTAGAGGAGTATGCACGGTTGACGATGTTATCACTGGACAGACCTTGCGTGCATATGGCCTTAGGGGACATGAGTCGACGGTTCATGACCCTCACTGGATTGAGGCGTAGGGTGGTGCAGGATGAGCTTACATCGAGCCACATTATATCTCAGCGTTTTCTGTTTGACAGATTTGGCTCTGAGGATAGTTATATACGACATTCCAAGGATTTCACCACATCAGAGGATCATTGGCGTCTAGCCAGGGTGGATGTACTGCTGTTGTGTGTACTATCGTATGTCTATATGCCACAGTACATGGATGAGATAGACATTGGAGTCATCATGGTAGTGAGAGCTCTCAAGGAGGATCGTACCATTATACCGATGATTATAGTAGAGACTCTGAGGTCAGCCACATATTGCTGCACTTATCCTACAGGAGTGTTCACGGGCAGCTCGGTTATGCTATACGTGTGGTTTATGTCACACTTGAGACCGATTGGCACCTTTAGACGATATGGGTATTGTTTCACCCATGACATAGCCATGTCATACTCCTTTCTTCCATCAGAGTGTACAGATGCCATGTCTTGGTCGATGTTCTTGGCGGATATCAGGGATCCGTTTAGCATATTGCCGTGCTCGGGGCTTAGCTCACCTTACAACTTTATTACTCATGCTCCGGGAATGGACTATCTCCCTCTGGCTGGCTTGAGGGGCATGGCTACTTACCATCCACTGGCCGTGATGTCGCAGTTTGACTAGTTTTAGGACTTTCATCCTTTCAAGGGGGTGTCGGGTCAGCGTTCCGCTTCTCGTTATCTTTCAGCAGAGGACCAATCCCGTGTGTATGCTTGTTGGGATCAGCGTGAGATAGCTACTTTTTGTATGAGCTATCCAGGTTGTTCTGCAGAGTATTCCGTATAGATGGAGATAGAGATTGCACCGGCTACGGTAGTATCCATATTGTCGAGTAGTGATTAAGATGATGTAGAGCCTATGGAGGACATCGATTCCTACATCGAGGAGGAGACAGCTGATGGGTTGCCAGCGTTTCCTTTAGATTCTCCCAGTACCAGCACTGTCGTGATACAGCATTCGGCACAATACTTTGAGTAGAGTCTCCATTTGATGACCTTCGAGAAAGACCAGGCTAGAGCCTTGATGTTGACTTCCCTTGATGGGAGAGACACAGCTCTGTTAGAGAGAGACGAGGTATTATCTCTTAGAGACGCTGCTGTTGTTGAGCGGGATGAGGCTAGATCAGCCAGCAATACAGTGATAGTTGAGTGGGATAGTGCCATATCTGCTCGGGATTTAGCCATCACAGATAGTACTGCAGTGAGGTCCTTTACCACTGACATGATCGCAGAGATGAACTCTTACATTGATGAGCATATGGTCACCATGCAGAGGGCTGCAGATCTGTTGGGTCGTGTGGATACTCTCGTACAAGAGACCATAGCTTCGCCTCCTTCTTCTGAGAGGGATGCCATGTTGGGCTTGTTAGATCGCATATATCCTGACTTGTAGATGGGCTTATATTTTCTTGCACAGACTAGCTTAGTCATTTTGTCATATACAGTTTACATTGTGTATATCAAACATCATTATATATATGGCAGGGAAATATTTTTTTTTGATCACTTCCCTTTTAGATATGCTTTGCTACTTGCTTGATATTTTGCCTACTACTTCAGGGCTTGTGATCTTGATGTATTTTGAATTCCTCCTTGAGGGATGGACATTGAGATGTCTCTAGACAGTTCAGAATGGATCATTGATCTGTATGTATCCCTACCATCTTTGGTGTCTTGGGACTGGTTGCTGTATGGAAATGTAGAGAGGAGTTTGACTTTCCTCTCTGAGATTGACCGCACCACAGATGGTCGCCAGTACTTCTATTTAGGAGAAGCCTAGTTAATTCCATCTCTTATGGATTGGTGTTGCTCTTCAAGGTATGACCGCAACTTAGATGGTCGCCGAATCTCCTATTTGGGAGGAGTTCAGGTAATTCCATCCCTTTGTTTTGAAGCCAATGAAATGCAGTGGATTGTCAGATGATCCCAGTACCAATTGAAAAGGGTTGGTGTTTTGGTAGGGGGTGAGAACGCACCATTGAATGGCTACCTATGTATTCCTATTGAAGAGGAGATCAGGTCTGCATAGTTCGAACTTGGTGTAAGAGGTTCAATGCTGTATGTGGCAGAAATGGTGTATTAATGTTTTTGTTGTTTTTGTTTTAGTAAGGAAAAAGGTGGAAATATTTTTGTTGTTTTTGTTTTATTGCGACCGGGCCATATAAAATGGTTGCCTACGTACTCCTATTGAAGAGGAGATCAGGTCGGCGTAGTTCGCCCCTCAGGGCGAGGTGAAAAACATGATCCCATGTGTAGGTCAGATTAATGGGAGGAGAAAGTTTAATCCTAGGATGATGATAAACTGCAGGTATGAGAAGTTTGATCCCATGTATGGGTAGCCAAACTGGAAATACGAGAGGTTCAATCCGTGGTGGGATGACCTAAGTTGTAGGAACGCAGAGAAGCCATGCTGCTGGTTTGAGAAGTATATTTTCCTGAGGGGCAAAGTGTGGAAGAGTTATATGTGGTAAAGGGTTAAAGAACCGAAATAATTGGTGATCTGATGATCCAACACCAGGATGTATGCTTGATGGCAACTTCAGACATAGTACCATTTCACGGCGTCTGAGTTGATGAGTTGTGGAAATTCATCGCCGTCCATTTCTTGCAATCTAAGAGCGCCTCCTGTCAATACTTCCTTGACAACAAATGGGCCTTCCCAGTTAGGAGCGAATTTTCCCTTAGATTGATCTTGGTTGTCAATGATCTTCTTCAAAACCAAGTCATGTTGTTTAAACTGTCATAGCCAGACTTTTTTGTTTGTGGATCTGGCGATCCTTTGTTGATATAACTGACCATGGAAGATAGCCGCGGTTCGCCTTTCGTCTATTAGAGACAATTGGTGATACCTGTCTTGTACCCTTTGGTCTTCCTCCAGCTAAGCGTCTATTAACACTCCGAGGGATTCCATTTCAACTTCTATGGGGAGCACTACTTCCATCCCATAGGTTAATACGTAGGGGGTTGCCCCAGTGGAAGTGCGCATGGAGGTTCTGTAGGCTAACAGAGTAAGAGGCAATAGGTCAGGCCAATCTTTGTGGTTGGTTGACATCTTTTGCATGATCTTCTTAATGTTTTTGTTAGCCGCTTCAACAACACCATTCATCTTCGGACGATAGATGACAGAGTTAAGATGTTTGATGTGGAATTTACTGCATAATTCCTCCATCATTTTGTTGTTGAGGTTCTTAGCATTGTCTGACACAATTACCTCTGGTTGTCCATATCGACAAATGACATTGTTTCTGATGAAAGAAATGATGACTTCTTTGGTAACCTTGGGGAAGGAGGCTGCTTTTACCCACTTGGTGAAGTAGTCGATCATGGTGAAAATAAATCGATGTCCATTATTGGCTTTAGACTCAATGGGCCCGATAACGTCCATTCCCTACATTGAGAAGGGCTAAGGTGAACTCATGTTGTGGAGTTCCCGTGGAGGGGCGTGTATAGCATTCCCATGAATCTGGCACTGATATCATCTCCTGACGTGGTCATTGCAATCATCTTTGAGAGATAGCCAATAATGTCCTGTCCTGAGGACTTTCTTAACAAGGAGGGGGCCACTCATGTGGGGGCCACAGACTCCACCATGGACTTCATCTATAAGCCTTTGGGCTTGATCTTTATCTAAACATCTGAGGAGACCTAGTCCTGCATCTCTTTTGTAGAGCGCATCTCCACTCAGGTAGAATTTTATAGCAAGTCGATGGATCCGCCTTTTCTCAGTTGGGCTCGCCTCAACAAGTGTAGATCTATCTCGTAGATATTCCTTGATATGTTGATACCAAGGATGTTGGATGTGAGGTAGCTCATCCGATACTTCTCCAACATAATTCCCATAGGCTGGGGCCTTGTGCAAGGAAATTGTGACGCTTGGCAAGTGTCCCTTGTCTGATATGCGAATCAAGGAGGCCAAAGTTTCTAACGCGTCCATAAAGTCATTCCTATTACGAGGAATGTGTAGAAAGGAGATTTCTTCGAACTCCAAAATCATCTGTAAAACTTGCCGATGGTAAGGTAGCAAATGTAGTTCCTTGGTTTGATAGATTTCGGTAGATTGTCTGATTACCAACTTTGAATCTCCAAAGATAGTTAACCGCCTGATGCCTATTGAACGGGCAAGCTTTAGCCCCAGCCCCATGAGACAACCTTCATACTCAGCTGTGTTGTTGGTGCTAACAAACTGCAATTTGACGGTGACGGGATACTGCTCCCCCGTACCAGATACTAGAACTGCTCCAGCTCCAGAACCTTCCTATTAACAGCTCCATCAAAATACATCTTCCATGATTGGCGCGTATCGTACTGATGGTGTTGCTGAACTGTCATTACTCCTTCATCGGGGAAGTATGTCTCCAAGGGTTTGAAATCCCCTGAAGGTGCGGCGACCAGTTGATCCGCAATTCCTTGACCTTTAATGGACTTTTGAGTCACATATACAATGCCAAATTGTTGTAGGATCAACTACCATCTGGATAACCGACAATTTAACATGGTTTTAATGAACACGTACTTGAGAGGATCCACGCGGGATATGAGATGGGTTGTGTGACCATGGAGGTAATGTTGTAACCTCATGGACTCCCATGCTAAAGCACAACAAGTCTTCTCAATCAGAGTGTACTTGTGTTCATTGCTGCTGAATCTTTTGATGAGGTAATAAATAGCTCGTTCTTGGCCTCTATCGTCTTTCTGTCCCAGCATGCATCCCATGGCATTGTCACTTATGGACAGGTACATGAACAGGGGAACATCATCCCTGGGTGGTACCAAAACAGGAGATTTGACTAGCTGTTCTTTAATCGTGAGGAACGCATTTTGGCACTCATCATTCCATTTCATGGAGGAGTTCTTCCTTAACAGCTTGAAGATTGGCTCACAGGTTGCTGTGAGTTGAGAGATAAACCTGCTAATGAAGTTGATTCTTCCCAAAAATCCCCGTATTTCTTTTTCTGTCTGAGGAATGGGCATTTCCGTGATGGCCTAGATTTTGGTAGGATCCAGCTCAATCCCTTTGTGGCTGACTAGAAATCCTAGCAACTTGCCTGATCTAATGCCAAAGGCGCACTTGGCTGGATTTAACTTCAAGTTGTACTTACACAACCTGTTGAACAATTTTTTGAGATGGTCTAAGTGGTCTTCCTCCTTCCCAGATTTGACAATGATGTCATCCACATAGATCTCGATCTCTTTGTGCATTAAGTCGTTGAAGAGAGCCATCATAGCTCGCTGGTAGGTGGCTCCAGCATTGATGAGGCCGAATGACAACCGTCTATAGCAAAAGGTTCCCCAAGGCGTGATGAAAGAAGTTTTCTCATGATCTTCTTCAGCAACCATGATCTGATGGTACCCCGCAAAGCAATCGGCAAAGGAGTACATGAAGTATTGCGCATTATTGTCAATAAGAATGTGGATAAATGGCACGGGAAAGCTATCTTTAAGGCAAGCTTTGTTCAAGTCCCGATAATCCACACAGACTCGCACCTTTCCTCCAGGTTTAGGCACGGGAACAATGTTAGATATCCACTCAGGATATGTGGACACCATGATGATGCCATCTTGAAACTGTTTCACAATTTCTTCTTTTACCTTTAAACTCCACTCAGGTTTTAATCGCCCAAGCTTTTGCTTGACTAGCTTAAATCCCTCTTTAATGGAAGGCGATGAAGAACAATGTCAGTGGACAAACCCACCATGTCTTCATGAGACCATGCAAACACATCTTGGAATTGGGTTAGTAGCGTAACCATGTCATTCCGCTGGTTTGGGGTAAGGTCTGAACCAATCTGGATTAACTTAGGGCTTTCTATGGTTCCGAGATTGAAGGAAGTGGTTTGGTCGAGGTTGGGTTTAGGTTTGCCTTTGACCCATTCTTGAATTTTTGGAGGCACCTCAATGTCCTCATGTACTTCCATCAAGGCTGAATTCATCTCTACATCAAAGGTACAATCCTTGTGGAGAAGAGGCACCGTATTAGCAAGTACATGCACATCTAAATTCAGGGTCCTGAAACAAAATATGCTTTCACTTAGTATATATGAGACATTTTGATCATGCACAGTGTTAGCATATACTGGCAAAATAAACTGCTAATATTGTACAGAAAAGTAATCAATTATGATATCTACAGGGCAGAAAGAGTTTCTGCCCGTTTTACCCTTGTCGACCAATGCAAGGAGTGCTGCTCCAGTTGGCAAGGGCAAAGTCCGGGTGGACTGCAGTGATGGAGGGGTTGTCATTGTCCTCTTTTTCCCGAATGATGGCCATTACGTCTGGGCAATCATCGTCTAGGGTGTATCTGTTTGTATGTTCATCACGAACGATGATGCGTATGCCTGACATCATTCGGATGACGTCTTGCTTGATTCTTCATTCCTCCTCTTCCATTGCGGGATCTAGAACAAAGACTTCTTTCTCCTTCACCGGTACCGACTTGGGAAATAATATAGCCATGATACTGGCTGGCACCTTTACAGGAGGTTGTACGGACTCAGAGTTTGAAGGCAAAGATAAACGCCGCGTGCTTGAAGCTGATGGAATCTGCTGATGCTTATGAGGATTCCTATGACTAGAATTGGCAGAATAGCCTAGTTCAGCTATTCCAGTTTACTTGGTTAATTGAATGGGGTACTTGATACCCTGACGATCTTTACCCAGCCCTTGTCCCGGCTGATGACCTAATGACATCATTTCTTGAGTAGCCGACATTACCTCAGCAAAAATCTTGGGTTTGGGAAATGGCATTCTAATAGCATGGTATTGGGTATTGCTTACCTCCAAGGCATAAAAACTGATCGATTCAACATCTGCATTGGCATTGATGAATGGCATGTCCCCGTGTTGAGGACACTCTGGTTCAATGTTGACCGTGACTAGGCTATTGTTGATAATGTATTTCAGTTGTTGATGAAGGGTGGAGGGGACTACCCCTGCCATATGAATCCAAGGTCGTCCCAAGAGCAGGTTGTATCCTGAATCTATCTTGAGTACGTGGAAAGATACGCAGAATGTATGGGAACCAATTTCGATTGGCAGTTCAATTACTCCAACCGAATTCCAGCGGGCTCCATCAAAAGCTTTGATGACAGTATGGCTACTCCGGAGTCGGTTGAGATTGATATTCATCTTCACCAAGGTAGCGTATGGACAAATATTTAGAGATGAGCCTCCATCTATCAAGACTCCGGCTAGCATGTATCCGGAGAACAAGACCGCAATGTGCAACGACTTGCAATGACCGGTCCCTTCGGGTGGTATGTCATCATCAGTGAAGGATATCACATTGTTGTTGAAAATGTGATCAACCAAGTGTTGAAATTTTTCCGTATCAACTGATGTTGGTAGATAGGCTTCTTCCAAAACCTTCAGTAAGACCTTCCGGTGATCCTCAGAAGTTAGGACCAAGTCCAAAATTGAAATTTGGTGTGGAGCTTCTCTTAAGCTTAAAACCACCTCGGCTTCGTTATGACCCATAGTGCGGAGGAATTTTTCAATCTTCTCCATGGGTATTTTCCGCTTTGATTTGATGGTAGACTTCATCACTCGTTGCGGAAGATACAGTGGATTTTCCTTCGACACTGTAGCAGTGATATGTGAGGTGGATCCTTCACCTTCTCCATAATTCCACGACACTTTATGTAAGCTAATAATAGGATATTGTGCTCTGCATGGCAAGTTGATTGGCTCGGGAGCGACCACTTTCAATGGATTGTTGCTTCCCCTGAGTTGAATTGTTGGTATTGTGAGTAATTTGTTAGTCACATCAGTCTCAGTGGATATGACTGCTACCAAACTCTTGCACTTAGTAGGACAGGTATTCTCATTTGCACGTAACACAGTATCATCGTCTGCTAGTTGCAGGACACCGCTGTCAATGAGATTCTGGATAAGGTGGAGGAGTGCCCATCATTCTTCTGTGCTGTGACCGCAAGAGTGGGAGTGATATTGACATACTCTATCAGAATTGCACCGTCCTGAACGGGGATTGATTGGAGGTAGAAGGGAAGTGATTCTTCCTTCATTGATTAGCATCTGAAGGATTTCCTCCATAGGTTGGCCCAGATATGTGAATTCCCTTTTGTTGGAAAAATCCCGACGGACTTTGGCATTTGCTCTCTTTATCACTTTGTCTTCCAGCATTTCGTTTTCTGAAAGTGACGATGGAATATTCATGGTAAGAGCTAGGCAGGAGACTGGCATGCTCTTGGCTGATTAACTGGTGTGTCAATTGATGCTGATAAGTCACCAGTTCTGGCAATTGCTCAATTTGCTTGCATAAAGCTTTCATCTTACGTTCCATTGTGAACTGGAACTTGGCATAATCCCATTTTTCAACACCATCTTTGGGGGTCTGGGAGGATTCACAGTTGAAATTGGAACTCTGTCCATTGCTCCAATTGATCATGTTGTCCTCTTCTTCTTTGTGTTGAGGAAGAGGGTTGTCTTGAACGTGAGGCTGATCTGGTTTGGTGACCACGATCTCACCGTTGTCTATTAGGTCTTGGATCTTGTGTTTCAAGGCCCAACAATTCTGAGTATCATGTCCAGGTGCCCCGGCATGATAAACACATTTCCGAGCAGCATTGAAACCCCGTCCATTAGGGCTGGCTGGTGGAAGAAGATGCGTAATTTTCTTCTGTGTTGTCAGAAGAGTGAGAATATTCTCGAGGGTGTCCCCTAAGGGTGTGAACACTCGAGGGGGTTTGACTTCCCCACCTTTTGGTATTGGAGGGTTCAAAGACTGTGCTTGAAAGGGAGTGTAGTTTCTCCTTTGAATATGCATGTTCTGATTGCCTTTTTGACCCTGTAGTATAAGGGAAACATCTTCCTCTTTCTGTTTATGGACCCTCCGGGGGTTGTTTCCATAATTTACGGATTGGATGTGATCAGTAACACCTTTAAGGGCAGCTAGGTCTTGAATTTTTTCGGACTTCAATCCCATATCAGCCATCTCCCCATGTTTGACCATTTCAGAAAATGGTTTGCCGATGCCGGCTAAAACTCATTCATAGAAAAGAGCTTCTTGTATGTCTATGAAAGTCATGACTATCTTTGATTCTGTTATGAAAGGAATAACTTGGGCAGCTAGGCATATCCACCTTTGAGCATACTCTCTGAAAGACTCGTTAGACTATTTCTTGATCTTGGTAATTTGATACCGATCAGGAGCCATGTGAGACTGAAAGCTATATTGAGTGAGGAAGGCGTGTGCTAGCTCTTCCCAGCTATGGATCTTTGAGTTATCTAATCTTGTGTACCACGAACAGGCTTCTCCAGTTAGACTCTTCTGGAACAGTTGCATTCTGAGATTTTTATCTTTTGCATAAGATCCAAGCCCTCCACTAAACACCTTCAAATGTGTGTAAGGATCTCCTAACCCGTCATATTTTTCAAAGTTAGGAGTTTTAAACTTTTTTGGATAATGAACACCAGGAAAAATACAAAGGTCAACATATGAAACACTCCCGTGTGTTCCAACTCCTTTGATAGCACGAAGGGTTTCTTCCATTTGGAGGACTTTCTTTTTGATGTCGCCGGTGTATGGATCTCCTGTGAGATGGGCATCATCATGAGTTTTGTTGGTCGTATCCAACTGTAGTTCAGGTATTGTAATGACGTGGGCTCCCCCTTGTGTATAGGATTCAGCATGTATGTGTATTTTTGGACCATGAGCAGACTGGTGTAGTTCTTTGAGTAGAACAGCCAAATCTATAATTTATTTACTTAATCCATCGAATTCATTGCGAGAGACTGGATTAAGGTCAGTCTGGTCAGATGACGACATAATTGACTGTAGGCCTGCAGCCTTTTTGGATTTTGACCGGGTTGTAGGGCCAATTGGTTCCCTGCGAAAGACTTGCATAGCTTAGTATTTAGGGAATGTGTATATAATAACATGCTATGTGATGTGTCCATTTTAGGAATTTTATCCTGCAAAACGGATGTCAGCTGTTTGTAGCATGTAAATTTAAATATGTATGTGTACACATTTCTTCATATTTCTCATTACATGAAGATAGATATGGACTGAAATTACAAGTAATTGTGTTTACAAGTAATTAAAATGAGTAAGCATGAAGAGACTTTCCTCCATTTTGGGTTTATCAGAGGTTGACCTATCTTAGGTTACTCTCGCGGCTTTTTGGCATGAAGGTTCCCAAATCATCGCAATTTACTCAACGGGAAATTAATCCGGTCTTTCAACTGGAGCGAATTTGGGTGGTGCCTTTCCTGAGCCTCGCGGGAATTAGTCTTCCTACGAGTCCAGTAATCAAACACTGACGGGATAGCCTCCTGGTGAAGGGACCACACAACATAAATTCACATACATCGCGTCTCACCGTATGGAAATGATTACATGTGCGAAGCACTAATATCACAAGCAGATATGGTGTGAGGCACTAAGTGCAATAAATAAATGCATTCGTACACATTCATCATAAATGCAAATGCAACATCCACACACAAGTAGATAATAGTTTTGAAAAGATTGTAATAGCGGCTTAAGTCCTCTTACTGGATTCCCCAGCGGAGTCGCCACCTGTCGACGTCGGGATTTTTTATTGTCCCTCTCCGTTACTTGTTCTTTGGTGTTCTCATTTTAGGTGAGATTTGTTTGAAAAAATAAGTGAAAAAGGTTCGACATGTATAATGTCGACGATGGACTGTTAAGAGTCGCCAGTTGGTTTTTTAAATGGTTGTACCAACACAACAGAGAAAAGGTTTGCACATTGACCCAATAATGTTACAATGCTAGACGGGTCAGTGAAACCGAGATTCATTAGGGTCCGGGGACTTGATTATGCGGAGGGAAGGTGTTAGGCACCCCCCGACATCCGTGTTACCACGGTGATCACCTCTTTTCAAGAAACTATTATCTGAATGTGTGTGTGTGTGTGGGTCAATGTGCTGTTATTTGGAAGTAGTGAGAGGCCTCGTTCGCACCTATATACACATGGTTTGAATTTATGTAAAAATTCAGTGTTTAGCAAGATATGGCAGTGATATTTTATAAAAGCGGTTTTTCAAACCCTGATGCTCAATAGTAATTGAGACCTTTTACACTTCCATTTTATTAAGTGTTCGGCTTGATTGATTTTATTTTCGAGATGCGAAGCATCTATAAGAAAATAATGTACAAAATAATGCTGACTTCCTCATGGATATGAAAACCATCTGAGAAAATTCAGACACCGCATAATAATTTACAAGCTGCTTACAGCTGGAAATGTCCATCACGGGAACCGAATCTAAATCCTATAAGCTGAATCTGTGATCACATGATTCCTAGGCGCACATGATACCGCAATTTATATGAAAGCAGTAATCGGGTATATATATAAAAATTGTAAATATATATATACAGACATGATCACCAACCACGAAGCACCTCCACGGGGGATCAGAAATGTAAATAAAGCTATAAAAAGCTATCAACCACCACGGAGGAAACTCCAGGTGGGACAAAACGTAAATAAAGCTGTAAAGCTATCAACCACCACGGAGGGAACTCCAGGTGGGACAAAATGTAAATAAAGCTGTACAAAGCAATCAACTGCCATGAAGTGAACTCCAGGCAGAACGAAACGTAAAGAAAGTTGTAAAAGCGATCAACCATCACGAAGTAAACTCAAGGTGGGATGAAAATGTATATATATATATATATATATATATATATATATATATATATATATATAAAAGCGATAAAAACATCGGATGTAAAATCCAGGCTCATCGAACAGAATTCGACAACAGTTCATATATATAAGTATATATATATAAAAGCGAGTAAACGCACCGGATGTAAAATCCAGGCTCATCGAACAGAGTTCGACAACAGTTCATATACATAAGTGTGTGTGTATATATATATATATATATATATATATATATATATATATATATATATATATATATATATATATATATATATATAAAAGTAAATAAATGCTCCAGACCGAAATCTAGGCTCAATCTAGGCATAACTCGATAATGTTAGTCCATATATATATATATGTGTATATATGTTTATATATATGTATATACAAACTGAAATAAAACCACGGACTGAAGTCCGGCCAAACACACGCAACACGACTCTCAACATAAAGAAGGGTGTGTGCAAAGATGAAGAGAAAGGCTTTAAAGTGTATGAGAAGGCTTACAGTGGGATGCCAAAGAAGGCTTCTATATCTTTAAAGTGGATGAAACTCGGCTCCCGTCGGTACAAAAGTAGCTATATGTGAGCTCACCAGTGTTTAAAATGAGAAAGTACTCAGTATATTGCAAGAATGGAGCAAATTTGATAGGGCTTCCTCGCTCTTTCTCTTCTTAAAATGGCCACCCCAAGCCCTCTATTTATAGAGGGGGGACCCGCAGGTGTACCTACGGCCAGCCGCAGGTGTACCTGAGGCTGCCCGGGTTGCCCCGGGTTTCTCGAGTCGGGTCATCTCGTAGTACGTGCACGTAGGCACTGCAATGCCGTTGTCGAGAGTTGTACAATGGCATGGGATTAGAGTTTGTATGAAGTCATTGAAGATGGGACGATGCCCTCTAGTCTTCATGCTTCAAATTCTATCCGTTACCCCGCACAATAGTCACTCGGGATTGGTTTTCCTTGATTCTTGTGGGACATCGTTGTGTAGAGATGTGTGTATGAAATGTTGAGACGACGTGATGTGGCTTTAGAGTTGCGAGATGATGCCTTGGCCCCTCACCGGAGTTATCACCAGTTTGGGCTGGTAAAGCAGACGTTGCTCAGGGTTATTACTGAGATTGGACTACTGTAAGTGTTGAAGGTCTTCAGTGTCAACTCTGAGGTGTGCCTGTCCTCCCGGTGTTATCTCCGGGTTGGTACTGGGTGTCTCATTGTGAGCACCAAGATTGAAGCTGGTTGCATTTGAAACAAGCATTTTCGGAGTTATCGCCGGAACTGCATTCCTTGGGCTAATCACCAAGGTTGGTAGCTATTCCCATGATTGGGACTGAGATTGAATACCTCAGGGTTATCTCCGAGATTAATCGATCTTCTCCGGTGTGTGTGTCGACGTCGGGATTTTTAATTGTCCCTTTCCGTTACTTTTTCTTTGGTGTTCTCATTTTAGGTAAAATTTGTTTGAAAAAACAAGTGAAAAAGGTCCGATATGCATAATGTCGACGATTGGACTATAAGAGTCGCCAGTTGGATTTTTAAATGGTTGTACCAACACAACCGAGAAAAGGTTTGCACATTGACCCAGTGATGTGACACTGCTAAACGGGTCGGTGAAACCGAGATTCAATTAGGGTCCGGGGACTTGGTTATGCAGAGGGAAGGTGTTAGGCACCCCCCGACATCCGTGTTACCACGGTGACCGCCTCTTTTCAAGAAACTGTTAGCTGAATGTGTGTGTATGGGTTAATGTGTTGTTATTTAAAAGTAGTGCGAGGCCTCGTTCGCACCTATATACACAGGGTTTGAATTTATGTAAAAATTCAATTTTAAGCAAGATATGGCAGTGATGTTTTAGAAAAGAGATTTTTCAAACCCTGATGCTCAATAGTAAGTGAGACCTTTTACACTCCCATTTTATTAAGTGCTCAGCTTGATTGATTTTATTTGACAGATGCGAAGCATCCGTACGAAAATACTGTACAAAAAGGTGCTGAATTCCTCGTGGGTATGAAAACTATCTGAGGAAATCCTAACATCACAGATAATTTACAAGCTGCTTACAGCTGAAAAGGTCCATCACGGGAACCGAATCTAGATTCAGGGGACTGAATCTGTGATCACATGATTCCTAGGCTCACATGATGTCGCAATTGATATAAACGCAGTAAACAAGTATATATATAAAAGCTATAAATATATATACACATACAAGATCACCAACCACGAAGCACCTCCATGGGGGATCATAAATATAAATAAAGCTGTAAAAGCTATCAACCGCCACGGAAGAAACTCTAGGCGGGACGAAGTGTATAGAAAGCTGTAAAAACAGTCAACCACCACGAAGTAAACTCCAGGTGGGACGAAATATAAATATATATATATATATATATATATATATATATATATATATATATATATATATATATATATATATAAGCGAATAAACGCACCGGATGTAAAATCCAGGCTCATCGAACAGAGTTCGACCACAGTTAATATATATAAGTATATATATATTAAAGCACGTAAACGCTCCGTATGTAAAATCCAGGCTCATCGAACAGAGTTCGACCACAGATAATATATATATATATATATATATATATATATATATATATATATATATATATATATATATATATATATATATATATATATATATATATATATATTAAAGCAGGTAAACGCTCCAGACCGAAGTCTAGGCTCATCGAACAGAGTTCGACACGCAGTTCATATATATAAATATATATATAGGAAAGCAAATAAACGCTCCAGACCGAAGTCTAGGCTCAATCGAGGCATAACTCGATAATGTTAGTCAACATTTATATAAATATATATACATATATATATATATATATATATATATATATATATATATATAATATATATATATAGACTGGAATAAAACCACGGACCGAAGTCCGGGAAAAAGTAAGCAACACGACTCTCAACGTGTAGAAGGGTGTGAACAAAGATGAAGAGAAGGACTCTAAAGTGTGTAAGAAGGCTTACATTGGGCTGCCAAAGAAGATTTCTATATCTTTAGAGCGAGTAAGCACAGACTGTTGTAGGTACAAAAGGGCTATATATGAGCTGACAGGTGTTTAAAAGGGGAAAGTACACTGCCTGGGATGAGTGCAGAGCAAATTAGGCAGGGCTTCCTCGCCGTTTTCTCTTTCAAAATGGCCACCCCAAGCCCTCTATTTATAGAGGGTGGAGCCGCAGGTGTACCTGTGTCTGAGCCGCAGGTGTACCAGAGGCAACCCGGGTTGGCCCGGGTTTTTTGGCTCGGGTCGTCTCGAAATACGTGCATTCGGGCACTGTAATGTCCACTCGAACTTTCAGAAGTGCAATCCGGGCATCCGTTTGGGACATACAGGACCTATTTCGGACCGCCGTTGTCGAGAGTTGTACGATGACATTGGATTAGAGTTTGTGCGAAGTTATTAAAGATGGGACGGTGCCCTCCGGTCTTCAAGCTTCAACTTTCATCCGTTACCCCGTACAATAGTCACTCAGGATTTATTAGTCTTGTGGGACACTGTTGCGTAGATATGTTGAAATAACGTGGCGTGGCATCGTGTTGGTCAGATGACAATGTTGCCCCTCACCGGTGTTATTGTCGGATTGGGCTGATAAAGCAGACGTTGCTCAGCTTCGCTGAGATTGGACTGCTGCAATTTGTTAAAGGTCCTCATTGTCATCCTTGAGGTGTGTCTGTCTTCCTGATGTTATCACCGGGCTGGTACAGTGTATCTCGTTGTGAGCGCCGAGATTGAAGCTGGTTGCACTTGTAACAAGCATTTCTGGGGTTATCGCCGAAATTGCGTTCCTTGGGGTTATCACCAAGGTTGGTGGCTATTCCCATGGTTGGGACTGAGACTGGATACCTTGGGGTTATCTTCGAGATTAATCGATCTTCTCCGGTGTGTGTTTCGGTATTGATCTGCATGCCTCGGAGTTATCTCCGAGATTGAAATTGTTACTCCTAGATTGCGATCTGGGGTTGATGTTGAACTTCCGGTAATATCCGGCATGGATATAGATTGTCTTTCAGGGTTTCCTCTTAAAAGATGAATCTGTTCTCCTGCAATGTTAGTGACAGGTGTACAGAAAATTTCGAGTGTCTACAGATGCCCCTCTTTATCATACTCATGCATGGCGATGCATGGGTAGGATAAAGAATCCTAGACACTTGAAACGTAATAAGACGAACATGGTACTATAGATAACAACATGATACAAATGTATGATGCATGTGTACGGGGTTGTAGCCCAACATGCTAGGGATGATTGCTGGCTCCCCGTTGCTTCAACTGGGGATTGGCAATGATGACCAGATTTGATGTGTAATCTGAATTTGGTAGGATGTTGATGTTGGAGTTATCACCACTTTCCTGGATAATGACTTGATCCTGCAGATGTACCTCTTATGTGTAAGAGATCTGTGGGGATATAGCTTGATCTGTTTGAGGATGTGTATAACATATTCCATCATCTATCCTCTTTGATGACATTAACCTCTCCTGGTTAGTATTTCCAGAATATGCCAAGATTTTGTTGGGTTTACTGCCAATAGCAAATGCTGTCAGGGATGCCTGACCTTCGTTGATGTGTACTTCACCAACATGTGAATCAACGGCTGAAAAATCCTGTGGGATATACTGTCAAGGCTGCTTGACCTTCACCGACGTGTGAATCAACAGAACATTGCGTTGTGACCCGTACCGGGGATCTGAGCGGTCGGGTGTGAAAACCTCGAATAGCTTCAGAGCTCTGATAGGTTTAAATCGCTATCGACTGTAATAATGTCAAGGCTGCTTGTCCTTCATTGATTTGTGTGTCAACGGATGAGCATGCGTTGTAAACCCCGCCGGGGATCTCACGTTGTAACCCCCGTCGGGGATTAACTTGTGTGAAAAGAGTGACAACCTTACGCTGACGGCATTGGACCTTTGTACGGTATTACCGAATGTGGTATGCACAGACTTGAATCATCGGTATAGTAAACCCTGTGTTCGGGCGAATACCAATGGATGAAAAGAAAGCCACAGTTGGATCTAGAAAAAACCAAGGTTTTAGGCAATTCTGCTCAATCGCGTAGCGTTTTTATCCCGGGTTTAGCCTTTTCAGCTTGTAAGAACTCCTTTGCAACTCCAATTGGACCGAGCCGAAGGGATGGGACCCACATGGGAGTGCCGCAGGTGCACCTGCTGCAGCCGCAGATGGGCCTGCGGCCAACCGTGGATGATAAATTCCAGCTGGTTGGTCTCACAATTCAATCTCAACTTGTTGCACGAAGGAAAATACGTGAGCCTCTTTCAGATCTGCTAAGTTCAGGCTGCTTTCTGCAAATTCTGTTACCTTACGAGTGTTCTACACTATCCTAGTAACATATGCCTGTATTTTCTCTCATTTCTGTCCGTTGGATTTTGAGTTATCGTATGAAATATATCAAAACACGTAGTAGTGATTATGTATGCATAAATGACTAGATAAAAAATATCCAACCATGCTGAACATAATGATGTGAAAAATTTTGACTTTTGAGACAGTCAAATTGGCACCTTTTTTTGCTATTTTTTGTCCTATTTGAGGTCCAATGAGCATAAGGTAGCAAGGCAAAGTACTCCTAGTATTGAGGTTGGCCTGATGCATGATGATTTTAATTTTTAATGCATATATTGTGTATATGACTTTGGGGCAGGTGTGCTACTGAATGGCCACCTAGACATGCCTGTATGCATGTGGATAGTCCTATTTTCAAAGGGGACTATGGCAAAATTTTTCCAAATGTAGGCATTGGGTAGTCATGCATTTTAACTCTATCATATATGTTAAAGTAAATGCATGCATGCATATAGTCATAAAATACATTCTAAAAAGCTCCAGGTAAGGAAATACCACACCCTTTTTGAGGTGATTTGGAGACTCGTTGTCCAGATACTATGGATCCGGATCAGCCGAGCAGTTCCTATAGGACCACTTTTGGCGTACGGCGGAGGGCTTCTGAAATGCCTCATCCTCGTTCTGTCAGACAGCCTCGTTGGTTGGTGGAGGCCGTGATACGTCCTGTCCAGGTAGATGTTCCAGACGTTAAGGACGAGGAGGTGAATATTCTGATAGAGGACCCCGCTCCTGCGGCACCTGTCCCTCGCAGGGAGCTTCCGAGCATTCAGGTGGTGAATCCAGAGTTGCTGGGTGACTTGGGCAGACATCCATCGATGTATTTGCATGCTAACGAGGTATGGCGTTAGACTTTATCTTCATTCTTTCCCATTGATGAGGATTAAAGGGTTTTGATGTTGATCTACATTTCATGCAGGTTCCTAGTTTTACATAGCCTCGAGGGAATTGGTTCAGTATTCACTCCATGTATCAGGCGCTTCATCCTGACTATAGAGCGGTAGTGCATGAGTGGGGATTTGGGGCATTCTTCTCCATCCTTCCCCGTCGTTGTCCCTGGGGTTACCTCAGGGCATTGTCTGAGCGATGGTTTCATCAGACTCAGTCACTCCATCTATTAGATTACGAGGTGATGATGACGCCTATGGATTGGCGATTTATCACAGGTATGGAGTTTGGAGGGGAGCCAGTGCCTTGTATGGCAAATATTACCCCTACTACCGTTAGATCCTTATTAGGAGTTCCAGCGGCGGCGCTCAAAGGCAGGATTGTCCGTTCAGGTCCTTTGAGCGTAGATGCTATGAGCGGGTTATTGAGTGAGCCTCTGCCTGATGATGTCAGAATCAGGGATCACATTCTACGACGATTGTTCCTGATGATCATTAGAGGCTGCTTCATAGCAGATAACTCTTCCACGGTATCTTTCCCTTTGATCAGCGCCATGAGTGATGTGGACCGTATTGGAGAGTATGATTGGGGCTCTTACACCTTTGCCTATTTCCTCCGGGGCATACGTATGCGCTCACAGGGTTTGACCGAGGCTTGGCTAGGATTTTACCCATTTTTGCTGGTGAGTATTTCTCTTGTCATTTACCATGTATAGGTTAAGAGTGTTAACTGACAGCAGATGTTTGCCTTTGTGTTGGCAGTTCTGGGCCCATGAGAGGCTTCCATGCTTGCGTCCCGTGAGTGTGTTAGGTTTAGACACCTATCCACGAGGACGACGATGGCATCATTCGATTCTGCCAGAGGTCCCTGTAGCTGAGGGATTCACTCATTGCCGTATACAGCTGGAGTTGCTGACGACCGATACCATCACATGGCTTCCCTATTCTGGGGAACACCTGACCATGGGTTTTGAGGATGGATACCCGACTGGAGTCGAGTATGTGATTTCAACCAGGAGAGTTCCTCTCTTCACAGATGGAGGCTGAGAGCTCTATTTAGGAGAGCGTGCTATTAGGAGCACCACAGGAGAGATTCATATACCGATCTTGCCTCCTGCCAGGCGTTATTGGCCTGTATCACAGTCACCCATCACCGATATCCCCTTGTTGGAGGTTGACAATTTTGCATTGTCAGAGGGTCCATGTACTCAGGAGACGTTCCATCGGTGGTGGTCCCCTCGCACTATTGGAGCACAGTCCCGCGCCACACAGTTTATGGGGGACATGGTTCCAGGATCCTTGATGATGACGGATTGGATATCTTGTGTCTGAGATCCGACTCATATGACCCAGATTGATAATTTGACCCGACAATTGGACCAGGCAAACATATTTATCCAGCATTTGGGCAGAGATCCGGCAGATGCGGCTTCATTTGATCCTTTCAGCTCAGGCGCTGGCCCCTCAAGTGACCCATTCGATTTTGCCAGTGCAGATCCTCCTCTTTATAGGCCTGACATCCCTGTTGATAGAGATCCAGTGACTCAGAAGGAGTTACATCAGGTGGACAGGATTGATGATGTGAACATCGACACCATTGTCTTCTTCTGATGTGTATTCTTGTTATATCTTTTGATAGGCCTCTGTTAGATATTGGGTAGCTGTGCCCCATTCTCGCTATATCTTTTGATAGGCCTCTGTCAGTAGTAGGGCGTCTGTGCCCCATTTCCCTGTATTTGTAGCTGTACAGAGATGATGTATTAGATGACGATATATTTAGGAATGTATGCACTATTTTTTTTCATTCCCTATATCATATTGCCATCTATTATCTGTTATGCATGTATCATGTTATGCATATGTATGTCCAGAGATATTCGGCATTGACCCCTGGATGGTCTTATGACACGGCCCGCACAGATGTCTTCTTCGACAGTTAGCCGTATAGATCATACCCCACCGTCAGTGGTGGCATCGGGTATGCGATCGTGGTATGATAGCATGTCACCACCAGACAGGGTGATTGTAGATTATTTATTGCAGCATACCATGACCTTTTTGACTTTTCAGGTTCCCGCAGGATTTGTGGACGGGATGATAGAGCATTGACTACCGGTTAGGCAGGTATTCCGATTCGGCACGCATGAGTTAACTTCTACTCTGGAGGAGTATGCACGTTTGACGATGCTGCCTTTAGACAGACCTTACGTGCATCTGGCTTTGGGAGACATGAGTAGACGATTCATGACTCTCACAGGATTGAGATGCAGAGTGGTACATGATGAGTTGACATCTGGCCACGTGATATCCCAGCATTTTCTGTACAACAGATTTGGCTCGGAGGATAGCTATTCACGACATTCCGGGGATTTCACCACATCGAAAGATTATTGGCGTTTGGCCAGAGTTGACGTACTGATGCTATGTGTATTGTTATATGTGTATATGTCGTGGTATATGGATGAGATAGATATAGAAGTTGTCATGGCCGTGAGAGCTCTCAAGGAGGGTCATACCATTGTACCTATGATTGTAGCAGAGACCCTGCGGTCGGCATCCTACTGCTGTACTTATCTGACAGGAGTGTTAACTGGGAGTTCAGTCATGCTATATGTGTGGTTCATGTCACACTTGAGACCGATTAGCACTCTTATACGGTATGGGTACTGCTTTACCTATGATGTAGCTATGTCATACTCTTTTCAGCCATCAAAGTGTATAGATGCTCTGTCCTGGTCCACATTCTTGGCAGATATCAGAGATCCATTCAGCATATTACCCTGTTCGGGGCTTAGCTCACCATACAGCTTCATTACTCATGCTCCGGGCATCGACTATCTCCCTCTGGCTAGTTTGAGGGGAGTGACCACTTATCACCCATTGGCCGTGATGTCGCAGTTCGACCAGTTCCAGGATTTTCATCCTTTTGAAGGGGCGACATGTTAGCGTTTAGCTTCTCGGTACCTCTCAGCAGAGGACCGATCTCGGGTATACGCCTGCTGAGATCGGTGCGAGATAGCTACTTTTTCTGTTAGTCATCCTGGTTATTCTGCAGAGTATTCCGCGTGGATGGAGACAGAGATTTTATCGGCTGCAACAGTGTTTGCAGTACTGGAGCGCGAGTTGGATGATGTAGAGCCCATGGAAGACATTGATACCTACATCAAAGAGGAGTCCAATGCTGAGTTGCCAGCATTTCTTCCGGATTCTCCTAGTACTAGTATTGTTGTGATTCAGCACTCGTCACAGTACTTAGAGTAGAGTCTTCATCTGATGACCTTTGAGAGAGATCAAATTCGATCTATGATGTCGACTGCTCTTGATGGGAGGGAGGCCGCTCTATTGGAGAGAGACGAGGCATTGGCTCGTAGGGATGCCGCCGTCGTTGAGCGGGATGAGGCTATATCAGCCAGAGATGCAGTGATAGTTGAGCGGGATATCGCCATATCTGCCCGGGATGTAGCCGTCACAGATAGCACTGCAGTGAGGTCCCTTACCACTGCCATGATTGCAGAGATGAGCACATATATTGATGATCATATGGTCACCATGCAGATGGCTGCAGATCTGTTGGGTTGTGTGGATATTCTCATACATGAGACCATAGCTTTACCTCCATCTTCTGAGAGGGACGCCATGTTGGGCTTGTTAGCTCGCATATACCCTGACTTGTAGGTGATCTTGTATTTTCCTGCACAGACTAGCTTAGCCATTTTGTCCTATACAATTTACATTGTGTATATCAAACAACATTATATACATGACAGGGAAATATGTTTTTGGATCACTTCCCTATTAGATTGCTTTGGTACTTGCTTGATATTTTGCCTGATGCTTCAGGGCTTGTGATCTTGATGTATTATGAATTATTCCTAGGTGGATGGACATTGAGTTGTCTCTGGATAGTTCAGAATGAATCATCGATCTGTATGTATCCCTTCCATCTTTCGGTGTCTTGGGACTGGTTTCTGTATGAAAATGAGGAGAGGAGTGTTGCTTTCCTCTCTGAGATTGACCGCACCACAGATGGTCGCCAGTACTTCTATTTAGGAGAAGCCTAGTTAATTCCATCTCTTATGGATTGGTGTTTCTCTTCAAGGTATGACCGCAGCTTAGATGGTCGCCGAATCTCCTATTTAGGAGGAGTTCAGGTAATTCCATCCCTTTGGTCTGAAGCCAAATGAAATGTAGTGGATTGAAGGATGATCCCAGTACCAACTGACAAGGGTTTGTGTTTTGGTAGGGGGTGAGACCGCACCATGAATGGCTGCCTACGTACTCTTATTAAAGAGGAGATCAGGTCTGCGTTCGAACCTAGTGTAAGAGGTTCAACGCTGTATGTGGCAGGAATGGTGTAGGAATGTTTTTGTTTTTTTTATTGTGACCGGCTCATATGAAATGGTTGCCTACGTACTCCTATTAAAGAGGAGATCAGGTCGACGTAGTTCGCCCCACAGGGCGAGATGAAAAGCGTAATCCCATGTGCAGGTCAGAGTGCGGGGAGGAGAAAGTTTAATCCTAGGTTGAGGATAAACTGTAGGTAAAAAGTTTGATCCTATGTATGGGTAGCCAAATTGTATACGCAAGAGGTTCAATCCACAGTGGGATGACCTAAGTTGTAGGAACGCAAAGGAGAAAGCTAGGCTGCTGGCTTGAAAGGTATGTTTCCCTGAGGGGCAAAGTGTAGCAAAGTTGTTTGTGGTAAAGGTTTAAAGAACCGGAATGACTGGTGATATGATGGTTCCACACCAGGGTGCTTGCAAATTTCTTCAGACATAGTACCGTTTCATGGCGTCTGAGTTGATGAGTTGCGAAAATTCATCGCCGTCCATTTCTTGCAACCTGAGAGCGCCTCCTGTCAATACTTCCTTGACAATAAACGGGCCTTCCCAGTTAGGAGCGAATTTTCCCTTAGACTGATCTTGGTTGTCCTGTATTTTCTTCAAAACCAAGTCATGTTGTCTGAATTTCCGTAGCTGGAGTTTTTTGTTGTAGGATCGGGCAATCCTTTGCTGATATAACTGACCATGGAAGATAGTCGCGGTTCGCCTTTTGTCTGTTAGAGACAATTGGTGATACCTATCTTGTACCCATTGGTCTTCATCCAATTGAGCATCTATCATTACTCTGAGGGATTCCATCTCAACTTCTATAGGGAGTACTGCTTCCATCCCATAGGTTAATGCGTAGGGGGTTGCCCCAATAGAGGTGCGCATTGAGGTTCTGTAGGCTAACAGAGTCGGAGGCAATAGGTCAGGCCAATTTTTGTGATTGGTGGACATCTTTTGCATAATCTTCTTGATGTTCTTGTTAGCCGCTTCAATAGCACCATTCATCTTTGGACGATAGATGACTGAGTTGAGATGTTTGATGTGGAATTTATTGCATAATTCCTCCATCATTTTGTTGTTGAGGTTCTTGGCATTGTTAGACACAATCACCTCTGGTTGTCCATATCGACAAATGACATTGTTTCTGATGAAAGCAATGATGACTTGTTTAGTAACCCTGGGGAAGGAGGCTGCTTCTACCCACTTGGTGAAGTAGTCGATCATGGTGAAGATAAATTGATAACCATTACTGGCTTTAGGCTCAATGGGCCCGATAAAGTCCATTGCCCACATTGAGAAGGGCCAAGGTGAACTCATATTGTGAAGTTCCCGTGGAGGGGCGTGTATAGCATTCCCATGAATCTGGCACTGATAGCATCTCCTGACATGGTCATTGCAATCAGCTTTGAGAGATAGCCAATAATGTCCTGTCCTGAGGACTTTCTTGACAAGGAGGGGGCCACTCATGTGGGGGCCACAGACTCCGCCATGGATTTCATCCATAAGACTTTGGGCTTGATCTTTGTCTAAACATCTGAGGAGACCTAATCCTGCATCTCTTTTGTAAAGCGCATCTCCACTCAGGTAGAATTTCATAGCCAGTCGGTGGATTCGCCTTTGTTTAGTTGGGCTCGCCTCAGCGGGTGTTGATCCATCTCGCAGATATTCCTTGATATGCTGATACCAAGGATGTTGGAAGGGAGGTAGCTCATCCGATACTTCTCCAACGTAATTCCCATAGGCTGGGGCCTTGTGCAGGGAAATTGTGGCGCTTGGCAAGTGTTCCTTGTCTGATATGCGGATCAAGGAGGCCAAAGTTGCTAACGCGTCTGCAAAATCATTCCTATTACGAGGAATGTGTAGAAATGATATTTCTTCGAATCCCAAAGTCATCTTTAAAACCTGCACATGGTAAGGCAGCAAATGTAGTTCCTTGGTTTGATAGATTTCGATGGATTGTCTGATTACCAACTCCGAATCTCCAAGGACAGTTAACCGCCTGATGTCCATTGAATGGGCAAGTTTTAGCCCCATAAGACAGCCTTCATACTCAGCCGTATTGTTGGTGCTGACAAACTGTAATTTGACGGTGACGGGATACTGCTCCCCCGTATCAGATACTAGAACTGCTCCAGGTCTAGAACCTTCCATATTAACAGTTCCATCAAAATACATCTTCCACGTTTGGCGTGTATCGTATTGATGGTGTTGCTGAACTGTCATTACTCCTTCATTGGGGAAGTAGGTTTCCAAGGGTTTAAAATCCCCGGATGGTGCGGCGGCCAGTTGATTCGCAATTCCTTGACCTTTGATGAACTTTTGAGTCACATATACGATGTCAAATTGTTGTAAGATCAACTGCCATCTGGACAGCCGACAATTCAGTATAGGTTTACTGAACACGTACTTGAGAGGATCCACGCGGGATATGAGATGGGTTGCGTGACCATGGAGATAATGCTGTAACCTCATGGAAGCCCATGCTAAAGCACAACACGTCTTTTCGATCAGAGTGTACTTGTGTTCACTGCTGCTGAATCTTTTGCTGAGGTAATAGATAGCTCGTTCTAGGCCTCTATCATCCTTCTGTCCCAACATGCAGCCCATGGCATTGTCACTTACGGACAGATACATAAATAGGGGAACATCATCCGTGGGTGGTACCAAGATGGGAGCTTTAATTAGCTGTTTCTTGATTGTAAGGAAGGCATTCTGGCACTCCTCATTCCATTTCATAGAGGAGTTCTTCCTTAATAGCTTGAAGATTGGCTCACAGGTTGCTGTGAGCTGAGAGATAAATCTGCTAATGAAGTTGATTCTTCCCAAAAATTCCTGTATTTCCTTTTCTGTCTGAGGAATGGGCATTTCAGTGATGGCTTGGATTTTGGTAGGATCCAGCTCTATCCCTTTGTGGCTGACTAGAAATCCTAGCAACTTGCCTGATTTAACGCCAAAGGCGCACTTAGTTGGATTCAACTTCAAGTTGTACTTACGCAACCTGTTGAACAACTTCCTGAGATGGTCTATATGGTCATCCTCCTTTCGGGACTTGACAATAATGTCATCCACGTAGATCTCGATCTCTTTATGCATTAAGTCGTGGAAAAGAGCCATCATAGCTTGTTGATAGGTAGCTCCAGCATTGATGAGGCCGAATGACAACCGTTTATAGCAAAAAGTTCCCCAAGAAGTGATGAAAGCAGTTTTTTCATGATCTTCCTCGACAACCATGATCTGATGATACCCCGCAAAGCAATCTGCAAAGGAGTACATGTCGTATTGTGCAGTATTGTCAATGAGAATGTGGATAAATGGCACGGGAAAGCTATCTTTTAAGCAAGCTTTGTTCAAGTGCCGGTAATCCACGCAAACTCGCACCTTCCCTCCAGGTCTAGGTACGGGCACGATGTTGGATATCCACTCAGGATATGTAGACACCATTATGATGCCAGCTTGAAACTGTTTCACAATTTCTTCTTTCACCTTTAAACTCCATTCAGGTTTCAATCGCCGGAGCTTTTGCTTGACTGGTTTAAATCCCTCTTTAATGGGAATGCGATGAAGGACAATGTCAGTGGACAAACCCACCATATCCTCATGAGCCCATGCAAACACATCCTAGAACTGGGTTAGTAGCATAACCATGTCATTCCGTTGGTTTGGGATAAGGTCTGAACCAATCTGGATTAACTTAGGGTTTTCTAAGGTTCCGAGATTGAAAGGAGTGGTTTGATCAAGGTTGGGTTTGGGTTTGTCTTTGACCCATCCTTGAATTTCTGGAGGCACCTCAATGTCATCTGGTATATCCACCAAGGCTGAATTCATCTCTACATCAAAGGTACAATCCTTGTGGAGAAGAGGCACTGTATCAGCAAGTACCGACACATCTAAATTCAGAGTCCTGAAACGAAATATGCTTTCACTTAGTATATATGAAATGTGTTGATCATGCACAGTGTTAGCATATACTGGCAAAATAAACCGCTAATATTGGGCAGAAAAGTAAGCAGTTATTATATCTACAGGGCAGAAAGAGTTTCCGCCCGCTTTACCCTTGACGACCAATGATAAGAATGCTGTTCCAATTGGCAAGAGCAAATTTCGGGTGAACCGCAGTGATAGAGGGATTATCATCATCTTCCCTGTCACGAATGATAGCCATTATGTCTGGGCAGTCATCGTCTGGGGTGTATTTTTTGGTATTCTCATCATGAACAATGATTCGTATGCCGGATATCATCCTGATGACGTCTTGCTTGATTCTTCGTTCCTCTTCCTCCATTGCGGGATCTGGAACAAAGATTTCTTTCTCCTTCACCGGTACCGGCTTGGGAAATAACATCGCCATTACATTGGCTGACACCTTTACGGGAGGTTGTGGGGACTCAAAGCTTGAAGGCAAAGCTAAACGCTGCATGGTTGAAGCTGCAGGAATCTACTAATGCTTATGAGGATTCCTATGACTAGAGCTGGCAGAATAGCCTAGTCCAGCTGTCCCAATTTGCTGGGTTAAGCGAATAGGATACTTGACACCCTGGAAATCTTTACCCAACCCTTGTCTCGGTTTATGACCCAACGACATCATTTCTTGTGTGGCCGACATTACCTCGGCAGAAATCTGGGGTTCGGGCAGTGGAATTCCAATAGCATGGTATTGGGTATTGCTTATTTCCAAAGCATGAAAACTAATTGGCTCAACATCCTTATTGGCATTGATGAGCGGCATGTCCCCGTGTTGCGGAATCTCCGGTTCAGTGTTGACTGTGACCAGGCTATTGTTGATGATGTATTTCAACTGTTGGTGAAGAGTGGAGGGGACTGCCCCTGCCATGTGAATCCATGGTCGTCCCAAGACCAGGTTGTATCTCGAATCTATCTTGGGCACATGGAAGGATACGCAGAATGTATGAGGACCAATCTCAATTGGCATCTCAACTACTTCGACCGAGTTACGACGGGCTCCATCAAAAGCTTTGATAATGGTATGGCTACTCCGAATTTGATTGGGATTGATATTCATCTTCACCAAGGTAGCGTATGGGCAAATATTCAAAGAGGAACCTCCATCTATTAAAACTCCAACCACCATATATCCGGAGGACAAGACCGCAATGTGCAACGGTTTGCAATGACCGGTCCCTTCGGGCGGTATGTCATCATCAGTGAAGGATATCACATTATTGTTGAAAATGTGATCAACTTGATGTTGAAACTTTTCCGTATCAACTGATATCGGTTGATAGGCTTCTTCTAAAACCTTTAACAAGACCTTCCAGTGATTCTCGGAAGTCAGGACCAAGTCCAAGATTGATATCTGTTGTGGAGCTTCTTTCAATCTTAAAACCACCTTGGCTTCGTTATGACCCATAGTGCGGAGTAAATTTTCAATCTTCTCAATGGGTACTTTCCCCTTAGACTTGATGACAGGCTTCATTACCCGTTGGGGAAGATACAGTGGATTCTCTTTCGACACTGCAGCAGTTATATGCGAGGTGGATCCTTCACCTTCTCCATAATTCCATGGAACTGCGCGCAAGCTAACAATAGGATATTGTGCTCTGCACGACAAGTTGATTGGCTCAGGAGCGGCCACTTTCAAAGGATGATTCCCTTGAGTTGAATTACTGGCATGACAAGTGATTTGTTAACCCCATCATTTTCAGCGGATATGACTGCTACTACACTCTTCCACTTAGTAGGACATGAATCCTCACTTGCCCGTAACACAGTGTCGTTATCTGCCAGGTGCAGTATGCCACTGTCGATTAAATTTTGAATAAGGTGGCGGAGTGCCCAACATTCTTCTGTGCTGTGACCGCGAGATTGAGAATGATATTAACATACTCCCTCAGAGTTGTATCGTCCTGAAAGGGGGTTGATTGGTGGTAGAAGTGAGCTAATCCTTCCTTCATTGATTAACATATGATGGATTTCCTCCATAGGTTGGCCCAAATATGTGAATTCCCTTTTGTTGGCAAAATCCCGACGGGCCTTAGCATTCGCTCTCTTCATCACTTTGTCTTCCAGCATTTCATTTTCTGAAAGCGAAGAGGGAATATTCATGACAATAGGTAGGAGACTGGCATGGTCCTGGCTAATTAGCTGACGAGTCACTTGATGCTGATAAGTCACCAGTTCTGCCAATTGCTTAATTTGTTTACAAAGAGCTTTCATCTTTCGTTCCATTGTGAATTGGAACTTGGCATAATCCCATCTGTCATCACCATCTTTGGGGGTCTGGGAGGATTCACAGCTGAAATTGGAACTCTGTCCACTGCTCCAATTGATCATGTTGACCTTTTCTTCCTTATGTTGAGGAAGAGGGTTGTCTTGAACGTGAGGTTGATCGGGTTTGGTGACCACGACTTCACTGTTGTCTATCAGGTTTTGGATTTTGTGTTTCAAGGCCCAACAATCCTGAGTATCATGTCCAGGTGCCCCGGCATGACAAGCACATTTCTGAGCAGCATTAAAACCCTGACCATTAGGGCTGGCTGGTGGAAGCAGATGCGTGATTTTCTTCTGTGTTGTTAGAAGATTGAGAATGTTCTCGAGGGTGTCCCCTAAGGGTGTGAATACTCGAGGTTGTTTGACTTCTCCACCTTTTGGTACTTGCAGACTGTGATTTAAATGGAGTGTAATATCTCCGTTGAATAGGCATGTTTTGACTGCCTTTTTGACCTTGTAGTATCAGGGAAACATCCTCTTCTTTCTTTTTATGGACCCTCCGGGGGTTGTTCCCATAATTTCCAGATTAGATGTGATCAGCAACCGCTTTGAGTGCAGCTAGGTCTGGAATCTTTCTGGATTTCAATCCCATTTCAGCCATCTCCCCATGTTTGACCATTTCAGAAAATGGTTTGCCGATGCCGGCTAAAACTCTTTCATAGAAAGGTGCTTCTTGTATGTTTACGAAAGTCATGACCATATCTGATTCTGTCATGGAAGGACTAACTTGGGCAGCCAGGCATCTCCACCTCTGAGCATACTCTCTGAAAGACTCATTAGACTATTTCTTGATCTTGGTAATTTGATACCGATCAGGAGCCATTTGTGATTGAAAGTTGTATTGGGTGAGGAAAGCGTGTGCTAGCTCTTCCTAACTATGGATCTTTGAATTGTCTAAACTTGTGTACCACGAACGGGCTTCTCCAGTTAGACTTTTTTTGGAACAGTTGTATTTTGAGTTTTTCATCCTCTGCATAAGATCCAAGTTCTCCAATAAACACCTTTAGATGTGTGTAAGGATCTCCTAACCCGTCATAATTTTCAAAGTCAGGAGTCTTAAATTTTTCTGGATAATGAATACCAGGGAAAATTCATAAATCGGCATATGAAACACTCCCGTGTGTTCCAATTCCTTTGATAGTGATCAACAATAGCTTTAAGGGCAGCTAGGTCTTGAATTTTTTCGGACTTCAATCCCATATCAGCCATCTCCCCATGTTTGACCATTTCAGAAAATGGTTTACCGATGCCGGCTAAAACTCATTCATAGAAAGGAGCTTCTTGTATGTTTATGAAAGTCATGGCCATCTCTTATTCTGTTATGGAAGGAATAACTTGGGCAGCTAGGTGTCTCCACCTTTGAGCATACTCTCTGAAAGACTCGTTAGACTATTTCTTGATCTTGGTAATTTGATACCGATCAGGAGCCATGTGAGACTGAAAGTTGTATTGAGTGAGGAAAGCGTGTGCTAGCTCTTCCCAGCTATGGATCTTTGAGTTATCTAATCTTGTGTACCACGAACGGGCTTCTCCAGTTAGACTCTTTTGGAACAGTTGCATTATGAGATTTTCATCTTCTGCATAAGATCCAAGCTCTCCAATAAACACCTTCAAATTTGTATAAGGATCTCCTAACCCGTCATATTTTTCGAAGTTAGGAGTTTTAAACTTTTTTGGATAATGAACACCAAGGAAAATACAAAGGTCAACATATGAAACACTCCCGTGTGTTCCAACTCCTTTGATAGCACGAAGGGTTTCTTCCATTTGGAGGACTTTCTTTTTGATGTCGCCAGTGTATGGATCTCCTGTGAGATGGGCAGCATCATGAGTTTTGTTGGTCGTATCCAACTGCAGTTCAGGTATTGTAATGACGTGGGCTCCCCCTTGTGTAGAGGATTCAACATGTATGGGTATTTTTGGACCCTGAGCAGACTGGTGTAGTTCTTTGAGTAGAACATCCAAATCTGTAATTTGTTTGCTTAATCCGTCGAATTCATTGCGAGAAACTGGATTAAGGTCAGTCTGGTCAGATGACGACATAATTGACTGTAGGCCTGCAGCCTTTTTGGATTTTGACCGGGTAGTAGGTCCAATTGGTTCCCTGCAAAAGACTTGCATAGCTTAGTATTTAGGGAATGTGTATATAATAACATGCTTTGTGATGTGTCCATTTTAGGAATTTTATCCTGCAAAACGGATGTCAGCTGTTTGTAGCATGTAAATTTAAATATGTATGTGTACACATTTCTTCATATTTCTCATTACATGAAGATAGATATGGACTGAAATTACAAGTAATTATGTTTACAAGTAATTAAAATGAGTAAGCATGATGAGACTTTCCTCCGTTTTGGGTTTATCAGAGGCTGACCTATCTTAGGTTACTCTCGCGACTTTTTGGCATGAAGGTTCCCAAATCATCGCAATTTATTCAACGGAAAGTTAATTCGGTCTTTCAACTGGAGCGAATTTAGGTGGTGCCTTTCCTGAGCCTCGGGGGAATTAGTCTTCCTACGAGTCCAATAATCAAACACCGACGGGATAGCCTCCTGGTGAAGGGACCACACAACATAAATTCACATACATCACGTCTCACCATATGGAAATGATGACATGTGCGAAGCACTAATATCACAAGTAGATATGGTGTGAGGCACTAAGTGCAATAAATAAATGCATTTGTACACATTCATCATAAATGCAAATGCAACATCCACACACAAGCAGATAATAGTTTTGAAAAGATTGTAATAGCGGCTTAAGTCCTCTTACTGGATTCCCCAGCGGAGTCGCCACCTGTCGACGTCAGGATTTTTAATTGTCCCTTTTCGTTACTTGTTCTTTGGTGTTCTCATTTTAGGTGAGATTTGTTTGAAAAAATAAGTGAAAAAGGTTCAACATGTATAATGTCGACGATGGACTGTTAAGAGTCGCCAGTTGGTTTTTTAAATGGTTGTACCAACACAACAGAGAAAAGGTTTGCACATTGACCCAATGATGTAACACTGCTAGACGGGTCAGTGAAACCGAGATTCATTAGGGTCCGGGGACTTGATTATGCGGAGGGAAGGTGTTAGGCACCCCCCGACATCCATGTTACCACGGTGATCACCTCTTTTCAAGAAACTATTATCTGAATGTGTGTGTGTGTGTGGGTCAATGTGCTGTTATTTGGAAGTAGTGAGAGGCCTCGTTCGCACCTATATACACATGGTTTGAATTTATGTAAAAATTCAGTGTTTAGCAAGATATGGCAGTGATATTTTATAAAAGCGGTTTTTCAAACCCTGATGCTCAATAGTAATTGAGACCTTTTACACTTCCATTTTATTAAGTGTTCGGCTTGATTGATTTTATTTTCGAGATGCGAAGCATCTATAAGAAAATAATGTACAAAATAATACTGACTTCCTCATGGGTATGAAAACCATCTGAGAAAATTCAGACACCGCATAATAATTTACAGGCTACTTACAGCTGGAAATGTCCATCACAGGAACCGAATCTAAATCCTATAGGCTGAATCTGTGATCACATGATTCCTAGGCGCACATGATACCGCAATTTATATGAAAGCAGTAATCGGGTATATATATAAAAACTGTAAATATATATATACAGACATGATCACCAACCACGAAGCACCTCCATGGGGGATCAGAAATGTAAATAAAGCTATAAAAAGCTATCAACCACCGCGGAGGAAACTCCAGGTGGGACAAAACGTAAATAAAGCTGTAAAGCTATCAACCCCCATGGAGGGAACTCCAGGCGGGACAAAATGTAAATAAAGCTGTACAAAGCAATCAACTGCCACGAAGTGAACTCCAGGCAGGACGAAACGTAAAGAAAGCTGTAAAAGTGATCAACCACCACGAAGTAAACTCAAGGTGGGATGAAAATGTATATATATATATATATATATATATATATATATATATATATATAAAAGTAATAAACGCACCGGATGTAAAATCCAGGCTCATCGAACAGAATTCGACAACAGTTCATATATATAAGTATATATATATAAAAGCGAGTAAACGCACCGGATGTAAAATCCAGGCTCATCGAACAGAGTTCGACAACAGTTCATATACATAAGTATATATATATATATATATATATATATATATATATATATATATATATATATATATATATATATATATATATATATACAAACTGAAATAAAACCACGGACCGAAGTCCGGGCAAACACACGCAACACGACTCTCAACGTGAAGAAGGGTGTGTACAAAGATGAAGAGAAAGGCTTTAAAGTGTGTGAGAAGACTTATAGTGGGTTGCCAAAGAAGGCTTCTATATCTTTAAAGTGGATGAAACTTGGCTCCCGTCGGTACAAAAGTAGCTATATGTGAGCTCACAAGTGTTTAAAATGGGAAAACACTCAGTATATTGCAAGTATGGAGCAAATTTGACAGGGCTTCCTCGCTCTTTCTCTTCTTAAAATGGCCACCGCAAGCCCTCTATTTATAGAGGGGGGAGCCGCAGGTGTACCTGCGGCCAGTCGCAGGTGTACCTGAGGCTGCCTGGGTTGCCCTGGGTTTCTCGGGTCGGGTCATCTCGTAGTACGTGCACGTAGGCACTACAATGTCTGCTCAAACTTTTAGAATTGCAATCCGGGCATCCGACTGAGGTATATAGGACATATTTCAGACCGCCGTTGTCGAGAGTTGTACAATGGCATGGGATTAGAGTTTGTACGAAGTCATTGAAGCTGGGACGATGCCCTCCGGCCTTCATGCTTCAAATTCTATCTGTTACCTCGCACAATAGTCACTCGGGAATGGTTTTCCTTGATTCTTGTGAGACGTCGTTGTGTAGAGATGTGTGTATAAAATGTTGAGACGACGTGATGTGGCTTTAGAGTGGCGAGATGATGCCTTGGCCCCTCACCAGAGTTATCACCAGTTTAGGCTGATAAAGCAGACGTTGCTCAGGGTTATTGCTGAGATTGGACTGCTGCAAGTGTTGAAGGTCTTCAGTGTCAACTCTGAGGTGTGCCTATCCTCCTGGTGTTATCTCCGGGTTGGTACTGGGTGTCTCATTGTGAGTGCCGAGATTGAAGCTGGTTGCATTTGAAACAAGCATTTCGGAGTTATCGCCGGAACTGCATTCCTTGGGCTAATCACCAAGGTTGGTAGCTATTCCCATGATTGGGACTGAGACTGAATACCTCAGGGTTATCTCCAAGATTAATCGATCTTCTTCGGTGTGTGTGTCGACATCGGAATTTTTAATTGTCCCTTTTCGTTACTTGTTCTTTGGTGTTCTCATTTTAGGTGAGATTTGTTTGAAAAAACAAGTGAAAAAGGTCCGATATGCATAATGTTGACGATTGGACTATAAGAGTCGCCAGTTGATTTTTTAAATGGATGTACCATCACAACTGAGAAAAGGTTTGCACATTGACCCAGTGATGTGACACTGCTAAACGGGTCGGTGAAACTGAGATTCAATTAGGGTCCGGGGACTTAGTTATGCAGAGGGAAGGTGTTAGGCACCCCCCGACATCCGTGTTACCACGGTGACCGCCTCTTTTCAAGAAATTATTATCTGAATGTGTGTGTGTGGGTCAATGTGCTGTTATTTAGAAGTAGTGCGAGGCCTCGTTCGCACCTATATACACAGGGTTTGAATTTATTAAAAAATTCAATTTTAAGCAAGATATGGCAGTGATGTTTTAGAAAAGAGGTTTTTCAAACCCTGATGCTCAATAGTAATTGAGACCTTTTACACTCCTATTTTATTAAGTGCTCGGCTTGATTGATTTTATTTGACAGATGCGAAGCATCCGTACGAAAATACTGTACAAAAAGGAGCTGAATTCCTCGTGGGTAAGAAAACCATCTGAGGAAATCCTAACATCACAGATAATTTACAAGCTGCTTACAGCTGAAAAGGTCCATCACAGGAACCGAATCTAGATTCAGGGGATTGAATCTGTGATCACATGATTCCTAGGCTCACATGATGCCGCAATTGATATAAACGCAGTAAGCAGGTATATATATAAAAGCTGTAAATATATATATACATACATGATCACCAACCACGAAGCACCTCCATGGGGGATCAGAAATATAAATAAAGCTGTAAAAGTTATCAACCGCCATGGAGGAAACTCTAGGCGGGACGAAATGTACAGAAAGCTGTAAAAACAGTCAACCACCACGAAGTAAACTCCAGGTGGGACGAAATATATATATATATATATATATATATATATATATATATATATATATATATATATATATATATATATAAGCGAATAAACGCACCAGATGTAAAATCCAGGCTCATCGAACAAAGTTCGACCACAGTTAATATATATAAGTATATATATATTAAAGCACGTAAACGCTCCGAATGTGAAATCCAGGCTCATCGAACAGAGTTCGACCACAGATAATATATATATATATATATATATATATATATATATATATTATATATATATATATATATTAAAGCAGGTAAACGCTCCAGACCGAAGTCTAGGCTCATCGAATAGAGTTCGACACACAATTCATATATATAAATATATATATATATATAGGAAAGCAAATAAATGCTCCAGACCGAAGTCTAGGCTCAATCGAGGCATAACTCGATAATGTTAGTCAACATTTATATATATATATATATATATATATATATACAGACTGGAATAAAACCATGGACCGAAAGTCCGGGCAAAAGTAAGCAACACGACTCTCAACGTGTAGAAGGGTGTGTGCAAAGATGAAGAGAAGGACTCTAAAGTGTGTAAGAAGGCTTACATTGGGCTGCCAAAGAAGACTTCTATATCTTTAGAGTGAGTAAACACAGACTGCTGTAGGTACAAAAGGGCTATATATGAGCTCACAGGTATTTAAAAGGGGAAAGTACACTGCTTGGGATGAGTACAGAGCAAATTGGGCAGGGCTTCCTCGCCGTTTTCTCTTTCAAAATGGCCACCCCAAGCCCTCTATTTATAGAGGGTGGAGCCGCAGGTGTACCTGCGATTGAGCCGCAGGTGTACCAGATGCAACCCAGGTTGGCCCGGGTTTTTCGGCTCGAGTCATCTCAAAATACGTGCATTCGGGCACTGTAATGTCCACTCGAACTTTCAGAAGTACAATTCGGGCATCCGTTTGAGGTATACATGACCTATTTTGGACCGCCATTGTCGAGAGTTGTACGATGGTATGGGATTAGAGTTTGTGCGAAGTTATTGAAGATGGGACGGTGCCCTCCTGTCTTCAAGCTTCAACTTTCATCCGTTACCCCGTACAATAGTCACTCGGGATTTATTAGTCTTGTGGGACACTGTTGAGTAGATATGTTGAAACGACGTGGCGTAGCATCGTGTTGGTCAGATGACGATGTTGCCCCTCACCGGTGTTATTGCCGGATTGGGCTGATAAAGCAGACGTTGCTCAGCTTCGCTGAGATTGGACTGCTGTAATTTGTTGAAGGTCCTCATTGTCATCCTTGAGGTGTGCATGTCTTCCCGATGTTATCGTCGAGCTGGTATAGTGTATCTCGTTGTGAGCGCCGAGATTGAAGCTGGTTGCACTTGTAACAAGCATTTCCGGGGTTATCACCGAAATTACGTTCCTTGTGGTTATCACCAAGGTTGGTGGCTATTCCCATGGTTGGGACTGAGACTGGATACCTCGGGGTTATCTCCGAGATTAATCGGTCTTCTCCGGTGTGTGTTCCAATATTGATCTGCATGCCTCGGGGTTATCTCCGAGATTGGAATTGTTACTCCCAGATTGCGATCTGGGGTTGATGTTGAACTTTCGGTAGTATCCGGCATGGATATGGATTGTCTTTCAGGGTTCCCTCTTATATGATGAATCTGTCCTCCTGCAATGTTAGTGACAGGTGTACAGAAAATTTCGAGTGTCTACAGTGTGTTTCGGTATTAGATCTGCACGCCTCAGGGTTATCTCCGAGATTGGAATTGTTACTCCCAGTGTGTGTTCTGGGGTTGATGCTGAACTTTCGGTAGTTTCTGGAATGGATATGAACTGTCTTCCAGGGTTCCCTCTTGAAAGACGAATCTGTCCTCCTGCAATATTAGAGACAGGTGTGCAGAAAAATTTTGAGTGTCTACAATTGTTAAGTGTTTAGGAAGAGTTTAATTGAAGTTAAACTCGATAATTGTCCGACTAGGCCATCAGGATGTCAAAATTGTACCGAACTCGACTCAGATTGTAAAAGTTTGACTTGAGGTTAAGTCTTATGTGTGTTATAGACGGATAGGATTATGTGTTAATATGTTTAGGTTATTTTAAATACTGTAATTATATTATTCTAATTTGTATATCGATATTATTTATATATTAGGTTTAGACAAAGCTTATTAAATGCGTAGCGATAATCAACGGTTCAGGAAAGTCTTTCTTAACTCGACCTCGAGTTGTATTATTCTATTATACTTGTGGTTAATCATTTCTAATTGTCATGTCTAAGAATTATTAAATCGCACTCTGTGCATACTGCATGTATTCATCAGGTATGAAAGGCTGATCACCTTCATTACCATTCAGTTCAGATATATATATATATATATATATATATATATATATATATATATATATATATATATGTTCATGTTCAATGTTTGTTCAGCTATGTAAAATTTGTTCATGCTAGTTCACAACTATATTGTAGAACTTTAGCAAGCTTATTGTTCAATTCTTTCTATCATGATATATATTTAATTTATTGAACTTAAACTTGCTAGGCAACCCTATTGATCAACCTTGCTATATCATGATTAACATTGCAGATTAAGACGAATACGTCGGATACAGGAAAGGACAAAGCCAAGTTCAGCTTGGGATTATATGTATAGCTTAAATTGTAATAGTATAGTATGATAATAACGTTATATGTTAGACATGTTATGAATTGTGTATACGTTAAGGTTACTCGACCTTGGGGAAATATGTGTAGAGTTATTGTATAAATAATTTATGTTTATATTTTCCGCAAATAGTAATAGTGATAGAATTTGATTGTACCGGATCCGCGATGATTTGGGATCCGGATTCGGGGATCTCACAGTTATTCTACGTAGAATTCTTTTTGAAGTTCACCATTTAGGAATGCAATTTTGACATCCATTTGAAAGACCTTGAATTTCATGTGAGCAGCAAAGGCAATGAATATTCTGATGGCTTCTAGTCTTGTAACAGGTGCAAATGTCTCATCGTAGTTAATGCCTTCTTCCTGAGAGTAGCCCTTGGCCACTAGTCTTGCCTTATTCCTGATTATTACTCCATCTTCATCCATCTTGTTTCTGAAGACCCACTTGGTTCCAATGACAGAATGACTTTTTGGTCTTGGTACCAATCTCCATACTTTGCTACTTTCAAACTGATTAAGTTCTTCCTGTATGGCTTCTATCCAGCTAGAGTCTTCCATAGCATCCTCTATCTTCTTAGGTTCCATTTGTGACAGAAAGCTTAGATAAAAACATTCATTTTGGGTGGCAGCTCTTATTTTTGACTCTTGCACCCGGATCTCCAATAATTAAGTATTGAGTGTGATCTCTTGCCCATCTGTTTCCTGTTATGACATCTATCCTGATGCCTTCTTGTCTGAGGTCTTCAAGATCTATTTCTGCTTCTTGGTGTGGAGGTTCGTTGTCTTGCATAGGCCTCTCTACTATCTCATTTCCTTGTTCAACGATTTCACTATCTGGAACTACGATCGTAGTGTTAAGCTCGACGACCTCGTTCGTGGTGTCTAAACTGTCGGTCGTATTGTCTTGAAGCACTATTTTGTCTAAGTCTATCTCATCAAAGACGATGTGAATCAAGACTTCAACACTTAGTGTCTTCTTGTTAAACACTTTGTAGGCCTTACTGTCTGTGGCATATCCAAGAAAGATTCCTTCATCTGACTTGGGTTGAAACTTTGTCAAATACTGCTTTCCATTATTGAGAATATAGCATGCACAACCGAATACATGAAAGTAGCTGACGCTTGGCTTTCTTCCTTTCCACAGTTCGCAGGGAGTCTTCTTAATCGTAGAGTGTATGCGTGATCTGTTCTGAGTGTAGCATGCAGTGTTGACAGCTTCTGCCCAGAAGTATTCAGGCAGATGGGCTGCTGCTAGTAGAGTTCTTCCAGCCTTTATCAACGTCCTGTTCTTTCTCTCAGCTACTCCATTTTGTTGAGGAGTTCGTGGAGCTGAGAAGTTATGACTAATGCCATTGTCTGTGCAGAACTGGTCCATTTCTGAGAAGTTAAATTCTTTGCCATGATCACTCCTTATAGCCTTGATTTTCTCTCCTTTTTCGTTCATCACTAGCCTGAACATCTTGATCAGTTGGGAGCTTGTTTCATCCTTTGAGGTTAGAAAGAACACCCATGTGAATCTGGTGTAGTCGTCGACTATGACCAGTGAGTATCTCTTCCCTCTGAAGCTTGTTTTTGGAATTGGCCCAAATAGATCTATGTGGAGCAACTGCAGGGGTTTGTCAATTGAGTTGGTAGTTTTGCTCTTGAATGAGCTTCTGGTCTGCTTTCCAAGATGACAGGCATTGCACGACCTTTCTTTAACGAAGCTGAACTTGGGTAAGCCTGCAACTAGATCTTTTGAGGCTAGTTTGGACATGCTCTTGAAGTTGAGATGAGACAGTCTTCAATGCCATAACCAGCTCATTTCTTCAGATGCTTTAGCCAGAAAGCATATTGTCTCGTCTGAGCTTAGTTATCCAAAATTTACTGTGTAGACATTTCCTTCTCTTGTTCTGGTTAGCTTTACAGCAGATGTCTTCAGGTCTCTGACTTGACATTGATTGTTGAGGAATGTTACTTGATGTCCCTTATCGCAGAGTTGGCTAATGCTCAGAAGATTGTGTTGTAATCCTTCCACATAGGCCACTTTACTGAAGGACACTGCACTATTTCCAGCTGAGCCGTATCCCCTTGTCTTGCCAGAGCCGTTGTCTCCAAAGATGACTGAGGGACCTTCCTTCTCTATGTAGTTAGACAGAAGAGCTTTGTTCCCAGTCATGTGCCTTGAGCATCCATTGTCCAGATACCAGGTTGTGATCATGGAGCTCTTTTCCTGTGGTAACATTAAACTTTCATTTTGGTACCCATACTTGCATGGGTCCTACTTTGTCAGTACCCTTGGGGACCCAAATCGGCTTGATTTTGGGTTTCACATGCATGGAATTATAATAGCACTTTCCAGCCTTGTGACCAACTTTATAGCACACTACACATCTAATATGATGTATGCTTATGTGTGTGTGAGAATTCTTCCTCCATTTGGACTTTTGTGGATCTTTAGTCATCCTTCTGTTAAGCTGATTTTCCTTCTTCCATGTGTCCTTGTGTTTCATAATTTGTGAGGAGTGTACCTTACCTCTACTGTACCTTCCCAGTTGGTTCGTAGAGTTGGTCTTACTCGACTCTACGATCCTTTGAGGTTGGTGAGTAGTGGCTGGGTTACTCTTCTCTTTTTTGAAACCCAGGCCAGTATGAGATCCCTTACTCCTTGGAATATGGATTGAATCAGTAGAGTAGGGTTTGACTGGCTCATCCTTCTGTGAGGATTTCATAAATATAATGCCTCTACTAAAACTTGAAGCATTACTAGTGCTAGTTTCCTTTACCTTTTCCACATATGGCTCTAAGGTAGATTCTCCAAAGCCTAAACCTGTTCTGTCAGAGACACTTCTCTGGCTAGAGATCAGGGAGTCCATGGATGAAGATGATTTATTCCATGTAGAGATTATCTTTTCTAGTTCCTCAATTTTAGAGGTTAGACTTGACTCTCTTTGTGGATTGAGCTCGTTGGTCTGTTTTAAGAGCTTATTCTCAGCTTCAAACTTGGAGAGAGAGTCAGTGCTTAGAAGGGCTACTTCCAGTTCTTCTTGAACTTTCTCTTTCTCCTTTTGAAGAAGTGAATAATGTGACGCCCCCAAAATAGGTATACATCACCCATCTTGAGTCGCCAAATACATGGTACAGAATTTAAATATAAACTTCTTTAATACAATACGACAAAACGTAGCTGAGAGTTTCAACACGAATAATGTCTCATAGAGAATATACAAACTCAAATAAAGTCCTCATTATAATTATTATCACACTATTTTACATAATCGTGAGGACTACTATAGCCATCTATCTGGACCGTCACTCCGTTCCCCGACTAGTCCCAGCTATATTCTCATTTCCTGAAGAGAACAATGAAAGCAAAGGGTGAGCTCAACTAGCCCAGTAAGAAATATTATGACTAAGATAATGCAGAATAAATTATCGTTAGCCTTTAACAGTGTTAAACTGATAAAATATAATAAACATCAAGTTTAACTACAGCAGAACAAGCAATCCATTAGAAGAGTCAAGTAGATCATGATATCTGCTATCTTCTATGATTTAAAAAGTTTATCAACAGTTTTATCGCTGATATTCAGCTTAATAAATAATTCACGTCATCGAATCATCCCTGCACTACGACCAAGGATATTCATTAGTATCACTAATAGTCATGATCATACCAACAACTGTCGATCAATGCACTACGTGCCAATGATGACTTCTACCACATCATTTGTAACATTACGGGTCATGATTATACTGAATAATCCCTGGTCATAATCATACCAATCAACAGTCCATCTATGCACTACGACCAAAGATGACTTTCATCATAATATAAGCATGAGGATGATGACAATGATATAAGAATTCAATTTAAATGAGAGCAAGGATAAATTTTAAAGATTTATAATTTAATTTATTCAGAATTCAATAATGTCCATATTGTCAACATGATGCTACTTTGTGGAGTAAAATTCAAGAATAATATTGTATCAAAAATAATTTGGACAGAAAAGAAATTAATTTTTATCGTAAATAGTACCCCGTGAATAGTAACCGAGTGAATAGTACCTCGTGAATAGTGACTTTGGGAATAGTAACCCGTGATTAGTACCCCGACATGAAAAGATTAAAATTTATCAAGAATACTCGGAATAATATTTTCATGAAAAGATACTGGATGAAGCGTAACTATCAAGGATATTCTACTAATTTCATGGAGTATAGAAGCAATACTTATCAACATAAGTGTAGAATTAGAAATATGAAATGAAATAATATTACTTACATACTACAGAGTATGGAAGAAAATATTATTTCTTACGAATATTGAACAAGAAGAATATCACTTACGAATATGAAAGAAATAATACCCCTTACCTTAGTAGGAGATTGACTACTGAAATAGTGTAGTAACAGAATACTCTTCTTCTTTCTCTCTGATTCTCTCTCTATAGAATTCTCTTGTGAGTCGTAGTGAATTGGTGAGAATGAAAGAAGAATTAAGTTTCTATTTATAGAAGATTTCTAGCTTAGCCCTTGCAATGTGAAAAGGCAAGTAGCTTGACGACTGGTGATGTGAAAAGAAAAGTGGTTTGACGCCTGTAGTATGAAACAACAAGTGGTTTGACGCTTGTAATGTGAAACAACAAGTGGTTCGACGCCTGTAATGTGAAATGACAATTGGTTCGACGCCTGTAATGTGAAACGACAATTGTTTCGACGCCTATAATGTGAAACGACAATTGGTTCGACGCCTGTAATATGAAACGGCAAGTGGTTTGACGTCTGGTAAAGGAAATTACTATTGACGAAAGTGACTCTTAGATGATGACATATAGGCCCCCATAAAATAAACCAAACTTACCACATACGTCTCATAACAGATTTTTTATTTATAACAAGGATTGAATAAATATTACCACAAATTATTTTATCTTCAATCAACACAAATTTAATTTTTCAACAATTATTCATTATTAATATTATAACTCACAATATTTAACAACCAGATCATTCTTAGGATAGAGGGGGCTTTCCGATAAGGATTTGTCCCTATTGGCGAGCAATTAGGTGACCAAACCTCTCCTCGACAGAACTTTCTAGACATCATCAATATTGCAAATAATAATATGAATAACTTTATCGTCTCAATTATTTATTTAATAATATAAAATATTATTCAGATGATACTGTGATAATAATTGAATCAATAATATGAGATACTATGCAGCAATTACTGTAGCAATAATTGAGTATAACTGAGTGGCTTCTTACGTAAACAATAATAATCAATACAGTGTGCTACTATGCAACCACGCGTATTACTATATTTTTACCACCGGGTATTTCAACAGTTAACGGTAAAACTTTCGCCGTTATTTTTATAAAAAGATATTTTTATCGTTTTCTAACTTCGACAATAATTCTGTTGTGGGGTCCACCAATGATTGTGTCATCGTACGAATATTCTCCGATAAAAAGAATATTCTCCGACCAAACGAATATTTTTTAACAACTTGCTTACTTTGCAAAATCTATAAATATTACCCACAATTATTACATTATATCAAATCCACACCATAATATTCAAAATGATATTTAGAGAAAAATAATCTTTATTTATGAAATTTGGGGTCTTACAACCTCCCCTTCTTATGAAATTTCTTCCTCGAAATTAGGGTACATACCTGGTATGTCGAAGAGGTGAGGATACCTTGACTTCATTTCATATTCTAACTCCCAATTCATTTCCTTAACATCGTGGTTTTTCCATAAAACTGACTTGAGGTATAACCTTGGAGCATAGAATATGTTCCTTCTTATCCAAGATTTTAACAGGTACCTCTTCGTACGTTAAATCTTCCGCTATCTCGTCTGGTTCTAACTCAATAATGTGGTTCAGGTCTTTCACAAATTTATGTAACATGGATATGTGAAAAACATTATGAACACAAGACATACTTGGCGGTAAGGTGAGTCTATAAGCCACAATTCCTACTCGATCAAGAATTTCAAATGGGCCAATGAATCGAGGATTGAGCTTTCCTCTCTTTTCAAATCTTGTAACTCCTTTCCATGGAGCAACACGTAACAACACATGTTCTCCAACATTGAATTCTATGTCCTTTCGATGAAGATCAGCATAACTCTTTTGTCGATTTTGTGAGGTCTTTATACGTTATCGGATCATTTGAATCTTTTCCATAGTCATACGTACCAATTCTGGTCCCAACAACGTTGCTCCAGCCACCTCATCCCAACATACTTGAGAACGACACTTTCTTCCATACAAGGCCTCGAACGGAGCCATGCTAATACTTGCTTGATAACTGTTATTGTAGGAGAATTCCACCAATGGCAAGAACTTGTCCCAACTTCCTTTGAAGTCAAGGATATAAAGTCTTAATAGATCTTCCAGAGTTTGAATAGTCATCTCTTACTACCCGTCCGTTTGAGAATGATATGCTGAACTAAATCGTAAATCCGTGCCCATAGTTTTTTACAAACTGACCCAAAACCGTGAAGTGAATCTTGGGTCTCGATCAGAAACTATGGATACTGACATACCATGCAGTCTTACAATCTCATTTATGTACATACGAGCAAGACGTTCAAGTGTATAAGTTTCTCGTATAGGTAAAAAATAAGCAGACTTGGTCAATCTATCAACAATGACCCAAATTACATCATGCCTTGAGAAACCTTGGGAAGACCAGTAACAAAATCCATGGTAATGTGCTTCCACTTCTATTCTGAAATTTCAAGTGGTTGCAATGGACCTTTTGGAACTTGATGCTTTGCCTTGACACGTTGACACGTTAGACACCTTGAGATAAACTCTGCTATCTCTCTCTTCATATTGCTCCACCAAAATGTATGTCGAATATCATGATACATTTTGGTACTCCCAAGATGGATTGACAACGGTGTGTTGTGTGCCTCCATCATGATTTTATACTTTAAATCAGGGTCGTTAGGAACACAAAGTCTGGAGTTGACTCGAAGTATTCATTCTTCATCAATTCTTACATCTGGAATAACACCTTCTTGCACTTTCTTCTTCATACGCATCAGCTCCAGGTCCATAACTTGAGCAACTTTAACTTTATCGATTAAAGTCGGTTCTACTCGTATATTTGCCATCATCACGTGGATCCCTGGAGTCTTTATCTCTATCTCCATCCTTTGCAAGTCATACAAAATGGGCCTTTGTGTTGACAATATCGCACTCGTACCCGCATATGATCTTCTACTCAATGCGTTCGCTACTCCGTTCACTTTCCAGGATGGTATTGAATAATATGATCATAATCTTTCAAAAGTTCAAGCCAACGTCGTTGCCGTATGTTGAGTTCTTTTTAAGTGAAGAAATATTTGAGGCTTTTATGATCTGTAAAGATCTCCACTTTCTCCCCATACAGGTAATTCCTCCAGATTTTAAGTGCGAACACGACAGCTGCCAACTCTAGATCACGAGTAGGATAATTCCTCTCATATTCTTTGAGTTGTCGTGAGGCATAGGCTATGACTTTCCCATGTTGCATGAGAACACATCCTAAACCCTTGCCTGAAGCATCACTGCAGATGACATATCCCTCCGAACTAGATGGTATTGTCAGAACAGGTGCTCAAATAAGTCTCCTTTTGAGTTCTTGAAAACTCTTCTCACATTCCTCGCTCCAACTGAATTTTGTATCTTTTTGAGTTAGCTGAGTTAATGGAGTAGCGATTCAAGAAAATCCTTCTACGAATCTCCGATAATAACTAGCTAAGCCCAAAAAGCTGCGTACTTTAGTAGCTGACTTAGGTTGCTCCAAGATTTGAATTGTTTCAATCTTTGCCGGGTCAACAAATATTCCATAATTTGATATCACGTGCCCAAGGAATACTCCTTCCTCAAACCAGAACTCGCATTTCTTTAACTTGGCATATAGCTTGTTTTCACGAAGTTTTTAGAGTATTAGCCTCAAGTGTTGCTCATGATCTTCACGACTTTTAGAGTATATGAGGATGTCATCAATAAAGACACCAACAAAATGATCCAAATATTCCTTGAATACTCAGTTCATTATATCCATGAAGGCTGCAGGAGCATTAGTCAATCTAAAAGACATGACTAGGAATTCGTAATGCCCGTACCGAGTTCTGAAAGCAGTCTTTGGAATGCCATCAGTTTTAACTTTTAACTGATGATATCCAGAATGAAGATCGATATTTGAAAAGAGTTTAGCACCTTACAACTAGTCAAACATGTCATCAATTCGAGGTAATGGGTACCTATTTTTGACCATGATTCAACTCCCGATATTCAATACAAAGTCGCATACTTCCATCTTTCTTCTTTACGAATAGAACAGGAGCACCTGAAGGAGACGTACTAGGACGAATGAAACCGATGTCTAACAATTATTGTAGTTAGGTTTTTAACTCCTGAAGTTCAATAGGAGCCATTCGATATGGGGCTTTTGAAATGGGTTTTGTACCGAGTTCAAGGTTGATACAAAATTTAATTTCACACTCTGGGGGTAGGCCAGGGAGTTCTTCAGGGAATACGTTAGAAATTTATTAACAATAGAAATATCATTCAAAACTGGCGTATTTTTGTTTAAATCCGTGACATGAGCTAAGAAAGCTTGACATCCGTTTTTCAATAAACAAATAGCTTTATAACTTGAGATGACAGTGATTGATTTTAATGGTTTGGTTACTTGAATTCGCATAATAGGCTGGTTAGAAATATGAAAGTTAACAACCTTACGAAAATAATCAATTTTTGCATGATGAGTAGTTAACCAATCAATCCCTAGAATTACGTCAAACGTAAGTCAAAGTCTAATTTCTCCAGAGTCAAATTTAAACGTTGAGCGCAAGTAGGAGAAATAAAAGAATGGATAGAACCAGTATCAAATAAGGTATATACTTCGCTAGAGTTTATGATAAGCTTACCCGTGATGACCTCGTTCGGGTTCCTTGCTTTCTGGGAGGTTACGACAAACGCTCTCCTTTGAACTACCGGTTTTATCTTGTCTGGGACGGTCTTTGATGCCTCTATCCCAGCTGGACTTGACTTTGGTGCATGATAAATTTGGGCTAGGTGACCTTCTCTTCCACAATTGTAACATGCTTTGGACTGCTGCGTACAGTTTGGACTGATGTGTCCCTCCCCTCCGCATTTGTAACATACGACCGGCGGTCGTTCTCCTTCCTTAACAACAAGTGTTGGTGCTGACGTATTTCCATCATTATTAAATTTCTTCTTTTTGAAATTTCCACTTCTATTATCTTGGCAATGATTACCACCGAAGTGGTTACCATTTTTGGCATGTTGATTCCCTCCTCGTTTGTTGTCACCGCTTCGATGACTGCTACCACTGGTATTATCTATTTGTTGGTTGCTCTTTCTTGGTTGGGTTAACTCGTTATCGCACTCCAATAACTGAGCCCTATTTACAACATCTGAATACAAACACAGTTTGTGAGAAATTAGGTATTGACGTATCTAAGGTTTCAAACCTCTTCAAAACATCCACGTCATTCTCTCCTCATTATCAACCAAGTGGGATGCAAACCGGGACAACTCGGCAAACTTAGCTTTGTACTATGACACGGTCATATTGTTTTGCTCCATCTTGATAAACTCTACCTCCTTCATGTAACATATAGTTTTGGGAAAGTACTTGTCGTTGAACAGTTCTTAGAACTTCTTCCAAAACATCTTCAGTGCGGCAGGTTGGGTACGTTTTACGAATTCCCACAAGTAATCTGCCTCTCCTTGCAACATGAAGGTGGCAAAGGGAACCTTTTGTTCCTCGCAGCATCCCAAGACATCAAATATCTTGGTGATCTACTTTATCCACGCCTCTGCCTTAAGTGATTTTTTCTCTCCCAAAAACTCCGGTGGTCCCAATTCCTTGAACTGCTTAGTGGTGACCATCCGTGGGTTGTCAGTGTTTCCACCTGCATTTTGGACAGGAGTCTCTCTCGCTTGATGTTGCATGAACTGCAGAAAGCCTCTGAACATTTTGTCGTTTATCATTTGATCGGTGTTGTTGTTTACCTGAGGATTATTGCCTTCCTAATGCACATTATCCTGGGTATTGATCTGTGGTGACTCAACGGTCTCCTGTGCTCCATTGCTAATCTCAACATTCTCGGATGTCATTTTCAAACACTGCCACAAAACAAGGGTTAATTGACATGCCACATATTATCCCAATATTCTGACCGACTAATAAAATAACAAATAAACTTAGGTAGGTCATACTAGCGAAAGAATTATCCGTCTCTCCCCTCCTAGTTTTAGTCTCACATCTCAGCCAGGGATCATATCCCTAAGTTTTGATACCAACTATGACGCCCCAAAAATAGGTATACATCACCCATCTTGAGTCGGCAAATATATGATACAGAATTTAAATACAAACTTCTTTGATACAGTACGACAAAACGTAGCTGAGAGTTTTAACACGGATAATGTCTCGTAGAGAGTATACAAACTCAAATAAAGTCCTCATTATAATTATTATCACACTATTTTACATAATAAGGAGGACTGCTATAGCCACCTATCTGGACCGTCACTCCGTTCCCCGATTAGTCCCAGCTATATTCTCATTTCCTGAAGTGAACAATGAAATCAAAGGGTGAGCTCAACTAGTCCTATGACTAAGACAATGCAGAATAAATTATTGTTAGCCTTCAACGGTGTTAAACGGATAAAATATAATAAACATCAAGTTTAACTACAGCGGAACAAGCAATCCATTAGAAGAGTCAAGTAAAGCATGACATCTACTATCTTTTATGATTTAAAAGTTTATCAACAATTTTATCGCTGAGACTCAGCTTAATAAATAATTTACATCATTGAATCATCCCTGCTCTATGGCCAAGGATATTCATTAGTATCACCAATAGTCATGATCATACTAACAACTGTCCATCAATGCACTACGGGCAAATGATGACTTTTACCACATCATTTGTAACATTACAGGTCATGATTATACCAAATAATCCGTGGTCATAATCATACCAATCAACAGTCCATCTATGCACTACGGCCAAAGATGAATTTCATCACAATATAAGCATGAGGATGATGACAATGATATAAGAATTCAATTTAAATGAGAGCAAGGATAAATTTTAAAGATTTATAATTCAATTTATCCAGAATTCAATAATGTCCAAATTGTCAACATGATACTGCTTTGTGGAGTAAAATTTAAGAATAATATTGTATCAAAAATAATTTGGACAGAAAAGAAATTAATTTTTGTCGTGAATAGTATCTCGTGAATAGTAATCGAGTGAATAGTACCCCGTGAATAGTAACTTCAGGAATAGTAATCCGTGAATAGTACCCCAACATGAAAAGATTAAAATTTATCAAGAATACTAAGAATAATATTTTCATGAAAAGATACTGGATGAAGCGTAACTATCAAGGATATTCTACTAATTTCATAGAGTATAGAAGCAATACTTATCAACATAACTATAGAATTAGAAATATGAAATGAAATAATATTACTTACATACTACAGAGTATGGGATAAAATATTATTTCTTACGAATATTGAACAAGAAGAATATCACTTACGAATACGAAAGAAATAATACCCCTTACCTTAGTAGGAGATTGACTACTGAAATAGTGTAGTAACCGAATACTCTTCTTCTTTCTCTCTGATTCTCTCTCTATAGAATTCTCTTGTGAGTCGTAGTGAATTGGTGAGAATGAAGGAAGAATTAAGCTTCTATTTATAGAAGATTTCTAGCTTAGCCCTTGTAATGTGAAAAGGCAAGTAGATTGACGACTGGTGATGTAAAAAGAAAAGTTTTTTGATGCCTGTAGTATGAAACAACAAGTGGTTTGACGCCTGTAATGTGAAACAACAAGTGGTTCGACGCCTGTAATGTGAAACGACAATTGGTTCGACTCCTGTATTGTGAAACGACAATTGGTTCGACGCCTGTAATGTGAAACGACAATTGGTTCGACGCCTGTAATATGAAACGGCAAGTGGTTTGACGTCTGATAAATGCAATTACTATTGATGAAAGTGACTCTTAGATGATGACATATAGGCCCCCATAAAATAAACCAAACTTACCACATACGTCTCATAACATATTTCTTATTTATAACAAGGATTGAATAAATATTACCATAAATTATTTTATCTTCAATCAACACATATTTAATCTTTCAACAATTATTCATCATTAATATTATAACTCACAATATTTAACAACCAAATCATTCTCAGAAAAGAGGGGGATTTCCGATAAGGATTTTTCCTTATTGGCGCGCAATTAGGTGACCAAGCCTCTCATCGACTGAACTTTCTAGACATCATCAATATTGCAAATAATAATATGAATAAATTTATCGTCTCAATTATTGATTTAATAATATAAAATATTATGCAGATGATAATGTGATAATAATTGAATCAATAATATGAGATACTATGCAGCAATTACTGTAGCAATAATTGAGTATAACTGAGTGAATTCTTACGTAAGCAATAATAATCAATACCGTGTGCTACTATGCAACCAGGCGTATTACTATATTTTTACCACCGGGTATTTCAGCAGTTAACGGTAAAACTTTCGCTGTTATTTTTATAAAAAGATATTTTTATAGTTTTCTAACTTCGACAATAATTCTGTTGTGGGGTCCACCAATGATTGTGTCATCGTACGAATATTCTACAATAAAAAGAATATTCCCCGACCAAATGAATATTTTATAACTTGCTTACTTTGCAAAATCTATAAATATTATCCAAAATTATAACATTATATCAAATCCACACCATAATATTTAAAATGATATTTAGAGAAAAATAATCTTTATTTATGAAAGTTGGGGTCTAACAAATAGTCCTTAGACAAAACTCTAAACCATTTCATGTATTGATACAGATCAGATGTTATGCCATGCAGTGTAGTTCTTAAATCATCAATGTCTACATCAGGAGAGTTGAAGTCAAATACCTCATTTATACCTAATTCATTTATGTTGGAGTTCTATTTGTTCTTTGCATTCTTGGCCATTAGGCAAAGATTTGCCATTTGAGAATCTTTATCATCTCCAGATTCAGGAGTTGAGTCATTATCTGAGTCACTCCACGATCCTTCAGCTACAAGGCCTTTGTCTCTCATCTGAGGCCTTTTGTTGCCTTTGTATTCCTTCTTTGGATGTGATTTCTTCTTTAGTTCTTCTCTGAGAGGTTTGTTGCAGTTGGCAATGAAGTGGCCAGGTTTCTTGCAATTGTAGCATAGATCATTCATTTGCTCCTGGCTGCTATAGTTGTTGACTTTCTTTGGCTTGCTAGTTTTGCCTTGATGCATGAACCTTCTGAGTCTTTTTTCCAGCATTGCAAAGTCCTCATCGTCATTTTCATCATAGTTAGAGTTAATTTTAGTGTTGACTTTAGAGGTGCTTTCAGTTGCTTTGAGAGCAACACCCTTATCCTTATTTCTTCCTTCAGATAGAGTTTATGCTCGTTGAGTCAGCTCCAGTTTGTATGTGAGAAGGTTGCCATATAACTGTTGAACAGTCATCTCATGGAGATTCTTTGACTCTCTAATAGCAGTGGTTTTGGCATCCCACTTGCTTGGTAAGGCTCTCATGAACTTTATGATTAGATCTTTGTTTGGATAGATCTTTCCATAGGCTCGTAGCGAGTTGAGCAGAACGTTGAATCTCTCGTAGGTGGCAGTGATGTTTTCTCCTTGAACGTGTGCAAACATTTCATATTGCTGTGTCATGAGAGATTATTTATTTTCTCTGACTTCTTCCGTTCCTTCATGCATGATGATCAGTGCTTCCCAAACCTCACTTGATGTTTTGCTGTTGACCACATTTTCGAATAGATCATCTTCTAAGGATTGAAATAAAATGTTCTTGGCCTTTTTGTCGAGTTGAACAGCTCTCTTCTCGTTGTCGGTCCATTCTCCTTTGACCTTAATCTGTATTATGTTTGGGTCGTCCGTAGTTGGTGCAAGCTTTGTAGGAGCGTAGGGCCCATTCTGAACAGTTTCAAATAGATCTTCATCTATTGAATCCATGTATGCTTGCATCCAAACTTTCCAGTTGGCAAATTTATCTTTGTTGCACATAGGTGGCTTGCTGCCTCCTCCAGTCTTTGATTCTCTTGGTAAGTGTGCCATTGGATCTACTTAAGCTTTGTAGACTATATAATAGAACCTACTTTGATACCAATTGTTAGTTTTCGGAGGCACAATAGTTATCTAGAATGGGGGGGGGGTTGAATAGATATTTAAAATTCTTTTCATTTTACTATGTTAGTTTGATAATGATTAAAACACAGCGGAATTATGCTTCGTTTAATCTCCCTTTTAGATATGGTGAGTTGGTGAGAGTGAGGTAATTATAACAGTTATAGCAAGAATGCAAGAGACACATCAATTTTAAGTAGTTCAGAGCACTTAAAGCTCCTAGTCCACTCTTCTACTCCTCGAGTAGGAAATCCACTAAGGATATCTTTTACACTTTTTGAATCTCACATATTCCTTCTAGACCAGCAGTCTAGGAACTTCTTAGTTCACTCTTGAACTCTTCAAGTCCAGCAGACTTGGTTCTTCACAGTTCACTTAGAACTCTTCAAGTCCTTCTAACTTGGAAGTATTACTTTAGTTGATTGGTAGTTGTTGAGTTCTTGGTTAGTGCTACTCAGTTGTCGTTAAGCACTTGTTCAAAAAAACTGAGTAGCTGAGCAAGCTTTCTCTTTTTCTCAGATCGTAGAGTTGAGTGTTCAGTGTTCTTGTGCGTTTTGTTTAATGCTTGCTTTTTTTGAATCATCTACTGATGTTGAGCATAGATGTGATGCTTGGAATCTATCAGTTGAAGCCATCCGTTGAAGCATTAAATGCGTTTGACATTTCTGAACTTTGATGGAGACTTTTCTGCACATCTTCTGAATTGTATGCTGGCCCACTGACACAGTAGACTGCTTTCTCACCTAACACCTGAAAAGGTGTTTTCCTCTGACCCATGGTCCTTTCCTTAGCTTCTTCAATACATTTCCTTCGTTGTATACTAAGGATATCTTTTGTGCCATTAGGACTGGTGAGGACTTCAACGTTTATAACCCATTCCTCATCTGTTGAGATTTATCTTTAATCAAATGGTCAGGGCTCAGTGCTTCTGACATAGGCAGATGATACTCTACGATTCAGATCGTGGTATCTTGCCACCTTGGTGCCTGATCTGATGTTATCAAACGAGAACACTACAATTTCTCTTAAGGACTGGAACACTACGATCTTCACTTGCTTGTCTTGCAGAATCTACGTTTCCGAGAGTACACTACAATCTCTGAGTTAGCTTCGGCAAACGTCTGGACCACTCTACGATTCCTGGAGAGGCCCTTCAAGGAAGACACACTACAATCTTCAATGCTCTACGATTCTGCCTTGGCTTTTGCAATCTCCTGATCAACTCGATAGACTGCGATCTTCTGACACCCCCAAATCTGGGTTACTTGAACCCCGAGTTTGGTGCTCACGATCCATAATATAAATAACATTTAACTACCCATTTAATTATAAATAGGACATACACTTCATTAACTGATATAGTTAATACATTACCCTAGGTTCTCTAACCTTAACATTACAAACATACCATTTAGTTATACAAAAAGGGTTCACAAATACAACATAATTATAATATTCATAAAACTATGCTATCACTATGCCTTTGCCATTGTTCTTCACAGACCCTCCTGCCACTTCGTCCCTAGCTGAAAAGTTTTATTTAGCAAGGGTGAGCAACAAATTTACCCCGCAAGTGAAGATATACAATGGATGTATAAGTATCAGAATAATAGACTATCTATTCTGATAGAATGACACCAAAGTTCGGGGAACTTTGAAATAGCTGAACAATTTGTTAATCAATAACAAGTCTTCTCACATTCTAGGCAACACAATAATCTGATAATGAAAGAGTACAATGCTTTCAAAGTTTCTACGATATTCTAATGAATAATCAAGAATCAATTCTACGCAATAACAAAGTGGAATGTTTTCCATATTTATGCTGAGCGATCCGTTGGATCTTGAACTTCTCTTCTCGAGTAACTATCAAAGTTTTGACTTTGATATACCCAGGTGTACCAGATAACCATAAAGATTAAATCATACCCCTCTGCAAGTATATAAAGTGATCAACTTCATTATACTCTATATTATGCATAATACTCAAAACACGTGCAATAGCCGAATATATGACCAAATAGGTTCCCTTTATATAAGGTTATTCTTCTCAGTCTTTGAATCAAAATTTTGTTTAACAACGAAATACAACGATTTCAATATCTAATCACTTCTTTTCTCTTCTCAAACCTATCAAGTTTTCTTTTTCGATCTAGCCGAAACAACTGGCATTGATCTATCAATAATAATTGAATTCTCTTCTCTTCTCGAACCTATCAAGTTCTAACAAATGTTCGTCTAGCCAAAATAATTAGCTAAGTCATGTTTCAATACGATTAAATAATAGACATAATTTAACTGTACTATTTAAAATCAATAATAGCTTCTACGGATGTGAGTATCCAACAACAATTATTTTACAAGTATATTCTCAGGATCACTAATTCAATTTGAATTAATAAACATGCATTAACTGCGAATAATCAACAATAAATTATTGGACGTGGTCTAATCATCAATAATTAACCACCACAGTATTTAAACAGATTTAACTCAAGGTTGATTTAAAAAACTTGCCTTCTCCGTTGATTACTGCTACACAATAAACTTATATGCGTTCGAAAGACCTATAACTAATAATATCGGTCTTACAATTAGCACAATAATTTATAACACATAACACTGTAATTCACATTCAATTTTTTTCCTAGACACATTACCACAGAGCCACATCAGTATTTATATCATATATAAACACTTATCAAGTCTAACTAGTTCGGTCTGGTTGGACTTTGGTCTATTCTCGATGTTCTGATCACCCTATTCGACAATTAACACATTTATTGTCAATTAAACTTGGTCTCTAAGTTTCAATATTATATTAGATAAGTCATATATCATTCATAATATTGTTCGGAAGCTTTTAATAATTTATAAACAATTATTATAATTTATAATAATTTTTCAAACACTGGAATCATTTTTAAATGATTTAAATATTGAATAATCATATCACCATTAATATTTAATAATATTAAAATATTAATGTCATAATTTTCAAAATATTAAAGTTATTAATAATAACTTCAAATATTTTTAAATTATCAATATTCTACTTAAATGATTTTTAAAATAATTAAAATTATTTTTAAATCATCATCATTAATATTTAAATATTAATAAAATTATTATCAAAATATTAAAAGTCATTAATTATAACTTAAAATATTTTAAAATTATTTTCTCATTTTTAAATGATTTTTAAATCAATAAAATCATTTTTAATAATTAAATAAATCTATTATTATTAATGAAAATTACCCAAAAATATTAAAAGTTACATTTTATAACTCGAAATAATTTTAAACACTTTATTTTTATTAAAAATAATTTTTATAATATTAAAATAATTTTTCTCTAATTTATTTAATACGTTAATTAAATAAATTAAATATTATTAATATTCAAATAAATATAAATATTAATGAAAAATATTTGAAATTATTAAAAGTTATTTTTCATAATTTAAAATAATTTTTAAAACAATTTTTGTAATTTTTAGAATTTATTTTCTATTTTTAATTAATTTCCAGAAAATCAAAAAATAGAAATTAATTAAACCGTCGCTATTGGCCTATAGCGACACTTAGCGTCGCTGTTGATGTTTTTGAGCCTCAAGAATACTGACAGCTCAGTTATCAGGGGGTAAGGTTTGACCACGATTAAGTTTCTGTCTATCATGTTTTTGGGCCAACTTAAATTTTGATATTGTAGTATACATATAGTACTACAATAATCAACCATCATCTTGGTCATACAACAAACGCACAAGGAAATCCGATCTCCCAAAGTCACTGTCAGAGTGCTGCTGGGTTTTCTGGGTAACCCATAAACCCATGCAGTTACAACATGCCACTTTCCAGCCCAAATTAATCTAGGTTCTGTTCATCAAATGGTTATGTTTTTGGTTCATAGCTATAGTACACATGACAAGGAACACATAGGAATCAATAGATCAGTTTAAACAACAACACATTCTCAATATAAATCCCGGTCAAACCCTGTTAGAACTATTGTTCAACTAGTTTCTGGGTTTTCCAGAAACGGTAACCATGATCGACAGGCCTAGTTTGACCTTACACTAAATTCGATCCGTTGATGGTTTAAATGATCTAAAGCCATGGATCTATAGTCCATATAAAAGGGTACAAGTTGGATACAACACATCATAAAAAAAAACTAACACAACTGACAGATCAAGGCTTTAGAAAACGTTGTCAGACACTGTTTATGGCTTTCCGGGTTACCCAGAATTCACCCGGTCAACGTCGGTCAACGGGTTTTGACTGTTAATAACTCATGATCTAGCCGTCAAATGACTGTGATTTCACTTGCAGAACAAAGATCTCATACCCGACTATAGATCAAAAACATAAAACATCAAAAATCATTAACCGACAGGGATTTATGGCTCCTGACATTAGCTTGTCAGACCACAAAAATGTTCTTGGGCAATTTTTGTAAAACTCCAATTTAAAGCTTCTTGATGCTATAGATCTATGATGTAACATCATAGATCATTATAAAACACCTTCTAACATGATTCTAAACACATAAACACGAAATTTTTCTTAGCATACAATATAAAACTATGAGTTAGGGTTTTACCTTCTCTTGTCCAATCTTTGATTCTTGCTCTCCAAATCTGATCTAGGTGATCAAGGAGGTTATCTAGTGACTGATTTACTTAGGGAATTCGGAGGTTGGGTGAGAGAGAGAGAGTTTGTTGAGAATAAGATAGCAAATTAGCAAACTTTAGTAATTTTCTCTGTCTTAATATTTTATAATCATTAGATGCAATGAATCTATGCATGCAAGGTGTCCATTTGGATAAGATTGGAGCTGATTTCTAGCACATGGGATAATTCTTAAGTGATGACTCACTAGATTTTACAAATCTTTTTACTAAAAATCTATGTAAAGGGTATTTTGGACTTTGAACATGAAATTTTAATGGCATATAGGTAATTGTCCAAACCCTTAGGGTTCTAACCCTAAGGTTCTAACCCTTAGGTTTTACAACTATAGCTTCTAAGAATTTTTAAATTAGGGTTTGAAAATAGAAAATTAATATTTCAAAAATATAATTAGAGTTTCCTAATTATATTAAAGGTTACATAACACATTAAAGTTTACTAATCACTTTTGGGCTTACTAATTAGGATTAAGGTTTCCTAATTAGGGTTTAGGATTCCCGAATTAAAAATTAGGGTTTTTTGGCTTTCGATTAGGGTTCCTATATAACTATGCGTTAGGATTTCTAATATTGAGATTAGGGTTTCTAATCCCTTATTAGGGTTTACTAATATTGTACCCTACCCGATCAATCATTGATCAATAATTCTAAACAGTACAAACACATACTCATTAATATAATTATTTTAATTATATTCTCAATCGAATCCCTATCTGGACTTAGGGTTAGGATTTCTAAATCTGTTAAGCACAACTCTACTCTTATTTTCTCAGTCAATACACAAATTGACTACTTCTCGAGACTCGTATCACATATACTTGTCACAAAATTGATAATCAATATTAATATTAAATAAAAAAAATATCCGTGAAATTCCAATTATTCGAAATCCCGGTTTATCTCGTTCACCCCTCCTTAAAAGGATTCCGTCCTCGGAATCACCGCTTCCTTACTCCCTACAATCTTTTAAAGTTGTATCATCAATTCATTTTTTATTAACACAATATTAATTTGTGTCTCAAATTCTAACCCGTGACTTGGATCTTATAAAAGAAAACAATTCACAGTAGTATCTAACTCATAATACTCGCGTAATACAATTTCTAGACGAAATCGTTACCTGCTGCGACCTCCTGAGCAGCTACTGCATCCTGCACCATCATGTTGAATGCACGGGTCGATGGTCTTCCTGGCTGAGCAGGTCCTCAAATCTCCAAGGTTCCACTACCGAGTCCCTTGTAGCCACTTTCCTTCTCCGTATTACTCTTCGGACAGTTCCTGTGACGCCCCCAAATTCGGGTATCTTCCAACCCGATAGATGGTGCTACATGGTGCTACAGTTGACATAAACATTCAATTGAAATGCCTCAAAAGAAAGGATATGTATTATATATATATATATCAAAAGAATATTTACATTCCTCAGGTTCTTTACAACAAATACATTGTCTTTGTTATAATATCAATATTATTTGTAAGACCCCGAATTTTATGAAATAAAAGTATTCAATTTTTTTTATAGTTACTATTCAGTAAATGGTTAAATTGATAAAAGTTAAAGTTAAGGGTGATATATGAAATTTTTTTCAAAATAAGCAAGTGGTTATAAAATAATCATTGTTGTCGGGAAATATTCGTTTGGTCGTGGAATATTCTTTCTGTCGGGGAATATTCGTACGACGGCGCAACTATTTGTGGGCTCCATAACGAATAACTGTCGGGTGAAGAAAACGACAAATTTGAGTTTTTACAAATAACGGCGTAGTTGTTACCGTTAACACTGTTGGAATACCCGGTGGTTAAAATACAGTAATACGCGTTATTGCACAGTAGCACACGGTATTGCATAGTATTTTTTAAATTATCGATTCTTACGTAAGAAGGCACTACTCAATAATTGTTACAGTAATTGCTGTTCAATATTTTATTTTATTGATTCAATAATTGCTACGTTAAAATTTTGTATTATTGTTGTTCAATAATTGTTGCTGCACAGTATTTCCCATTATCAGATCAATAATTCATATTATTTGAATAGTATTATTAGATAGCATTATTGGCAATGTCTAGAAAGTTCTGTCTAAGGAGAGGTTTGGTCATCTAATTGTGCGCCAGTAAGGAGAAATTCTTATTGGAAAGCCCCCTCTTTCCTGGGAACGGCCTGGTTGTCATAAATGTGATTCTGTAATATTATTTGTGAATAATTAATTATTGATTCATATGATAAGGAAATATTTATTTTATGTGAATATAAATGAGGGATATATTTTTGTGGTCAAAAATGAAGGAGTTAATGTTGAGGTGTTTTATCAGTATTTTTGTCGGAATGGAGGTATTGAAAATCAAATTAGGGTTTTTGAGATATTTTGCGGGGGTTATAATTTTTAATCCGACCGTTGGATCGTGGTAATATTTGGATATGTTATACATATATAAGTTGAGTATATGTCCACAAATTTTGAACCGTTAAAAATGAACGTATGATTTATTATGAATTTTACGAGATGACTGGTTCAGAAATTATTAAATTTTCGGAGTTAATCATTTTGGTGGAAAATTCTAGAATTGGTGGGCCTCACTTGTGGTTGGTGAAGAAATGTGCTGAATTATATTTCAAATGTGGTGGGTGGGAATAGTAGCAGGTAAAGCCATCAGGTTGCAGGTCAAACCTACCAAAATTTTCCTATAAATAGAGGGCTAAGTTAGAATTGAAAATCACACCAGAAACATAAGCTTTCTCTCTTTCTCTCTCTATATTATGAAGCATATTTTGTGAGTTTTTAGATACTTGGTGAGTTGCTAGTCATCAGTGCAAGTTTCCTTCAGCATCATATCCGATATCCAGTCAGAAGTACTGCTCTTTTGAGGTAAGGGATTGTAAGGGATAGTAAGGGATAGTAAGAGATTTTAAGGGTTGTTATGTTTTTCAGTTTCGTAATTTTTCTGAACTTCAAAAATTCTGGAAAAATTTGAAATGATATTTTGATGAGTTTTCTTGATTGTGTCCAAAAATGGTGATTTTTGGATGTATAGATTGAGAGTTATGAATTTTATGAGAAAAGACTATTTTAAAAGTAACCGCTTATAATTCCTTGTGGTTAACTCCAAAATTGATGAAATTTTTATTGGGAGTACATGTGTATGATAGAAGTATACTCTGTAAATTTCAGAATTTTTGGACAAAAGTACAATTTTTGATAAATGTCTAAATATTCGGTGGTTTTGGCCATATGAAAAATAGTAAATGAGTTTTAAAAATTCTGAGAAAAATATATGTTCAATATGGGACTATATTATGCTAAATCCCAGAAAAGAAATATTTTTGGAACTGATTTGGTATTTTTCATGAAAATGGACTAGTTATGAGTAAATGAATTAAATATGTTATGTGAAGTAAGAAAATTGGAAAATAGGATTTTATGGCTTGAGAATCCTATATGAGGTATATGCAGATTTTTGATGAGGGTTTTGATTATTGGTGATAAAATCTTATGAGTTTGGTATTTTAGAATGATTAAATGCATTATTTAGTAAAGTGTAAACAATTTAAATAAATTGTTTATAAGCTTAAGAAATATTATTCTTTCAATATCATTATACCGAAATACTGGTATGGATTTTATTGTGGAATTTCTACCTTTTTGTGTCGAGTTACTATTCATGAGTTACTATTCACGAGTTACTATTCACGATAAAAATTGGTTTCTTTTTCTAACCAAATTATAGTTGAGTTATGAATATTACTCTTGAGATTAAAACTATGTTGATCATATTGATTTTATTATCATATATAACATTTTTATAACCCTGATGTTGAAATTCTCTTTCACTAGAGTGTAAAGATGGGTAGATTATTGGTATGATCATGACTAGGGTTCTCTTTGGCCTGTAGTGCAAAGTTGAATTGTGACTGGTATGATCATGACCATTGAATTTATAATTGAATATCTTAAGCTTAAGTGCAAAGGTGAATTGATCAACATGGTTATAATTATTGTTTATATAAATTCTGAAATGATTATATATTTCTTTGAGATATGAATATATTTGGCCTGTAGTGCAAATATGAATTGTTGATGAATATCTTTGGCATGTAGTGCAAAGATGGCCTGTTGATGAATATCTTTGGCCTGTAGTGCAAAGATGAACTGTTGTTGAATATCTTTGGCCCGTAGTGCAAAGATGGTTTGTTGATGAATATCTTTGGCCCGTAGTGCAAAGATGGATTTGTTAGTATGATTATAAACAGGAACTGTGATTTGGTATAACCATGATCTTTGATGTTTCAGGTAAAGACAGGTGATGAAAATATTCTTCGTCCTGGGTGCGAAGAAAAATTTATAGTCACAATTATGATTATGAGTTATTCATATGATTGTGGACCAGAATTGTTGATTGATGTTACAGGGATAAAACATTGTTGATGGATTTTTAACATGGAGAAGATAATAGACTTTATAGTCTATTTGACTCTTCTAATGGATTGCTCGTTCCGCTGCAACTATGGTTGAAATTTTTATCATTTACCATATGTTCTAAATCTCTGATTTATTGTTGATGAAGGCTATTGATAATTGAATTATCTTTAGTCATGATATTCTTTACTGAGCTAGTTGTGCTCACCCTTTTGCTTCACAATTCCTTTCAGGTAATAAGAGTGTAGCTGGGTCGAGCGAGGGTAACAAGGGAATAGAACGGTGGTCATCATTTAGTAGTTATATTTGGTGAAGAAAATAGGGTGAGGCGAACCCAACGTTAGAAGGGTGTTTTGCCACTATCATACAAGATGTCTAACGACATACAACCTCGTGTCATCATAAGACATGATTGTGCACATCCACTTGCCGAGTATATCTACAAGCACTACCTATATAATCTTGGTGTTTGTTTGAAAGTATAATTCTCAATTAGAGACAGTGGAGATAATGATAAGTCAAGAGAAGACTCACCATTAGGAAGAATATGATAGTAATCTTCTCGTTTTTCTTTGGGGTCTATTGGGTCAACCAAGGATAATTCTGTGGCCATATGATATCTATCATAAGCTAGACGCGTGGCCTCCCATGTACGAAGGTTTTCTTGAGCACTTCCCAAAGATTCTAATTTCTAAAACAGTTTTTGACTATACCTTTATGTAAGGTGTTATTGTGAGGTGATGTCCACGGTTGGAACATGAGTCACATTTGGTATATATTTGTATCCAAACTCACAGCATATGTGTTGTTGTATTTTGCACGACAATTGTTGTAATAAAGTTGTAGTTGTTTTCTGTACCATGTATTTGACGACTCAGGATGGGTTGGGTGGAATGAACCTATTTTGGGGTCGTTACATTTGGTATCAGAGCTTAGGGATATGATCTCTGGCGGAGATCGGGGAATATAACTAGGAGGGGAGAGATGAGTAAATCCTTCGCTAGTGTGTCCTACCTAAGCTTATTTGTTGGTCAGTCATAATATCGGGATATTATGTGATATGTTAATTTGTTCAATTAACCCTTGTTTTGAAGCTGTATTCTAGAATGATATCTGAAATACAGGAGATGAGCAATGGAGAAATCATGATGATAAGAAAGATGGAATCCGAAATGAAAGCAAGGTATTCTCAACTCTTTGAAATACCAGGTACGTAAATTTCGAGGACGAAATTTCATAAGGAGGGGAGATTGTAAGACCCCGAATTTTATGAAATAAAAGTATTCAATTTTTTTTATAGTTACTATTCAGTAAATGGTTAAATTGATAAAAGTTAAAGTTAAGGGTGATATATGAATTTTTTTTCAAAATAAGCAAGTGGTTATAAAATAATCATTGTTGTCGGGAAATATTCGTTTGGTCGTGGAATATTCTTTCTGTCGGGGAATATTCGTACGACGGCGCAACTATTTGTGGGCCCCATAACGAATAACTGTCGGGTGAAGAAAACGACAAATTTGAGTTTTTACAAATAACGGCGTAGTTGTTACCGTTAACACTGTTGGAATACCCGGTGGTTAAAATACAGTAATACGCGTTATTGCACAGTAGCACACGGTATTGCATAGTATTTTTTAAATTATTGATTCTTACGTAAGAAGGCACTACTCAATAATTGTTACAGTAATTACTGTTCAATATTTTATTTTATTGATTCAATAATTGCTACGTTAAAATTTTGTATTATTGTTGTTCAATAATTGTTGCTGCACAGTATTTCCCATTATCAGATCAATAATTCATATTATTTGAATAGTATTATTAGATAGCATTATTGGCAATGTCTAGAAAGTTCTGTCTAAGGAGAGGTTTGGTCATCTAATTGCGCGCCAGTAAGGAGAAATTCTTATTGGAAAGCCCCCTCTTTCCTGGGAACGGCCTGGTTGTCATAAATGTGATTCTGTAATATTATTTGTGAATAATTAATTATTGATTCATATGATAAGGAAATATTTATTTTATGTGAATATAAATGAGGGATATATTTTTGTGGTTAAAAATGAAGGAGTTAATGTTGAGGTGTTTTATCAGTATTTTTGTCGGAATGGAGGTATTGAAAATCAAATTAGGATTTTTGAGATATTTTGCGGGGGTTATAATTTTTAATCCGACCTTTGGATCGTGGTAATTTTTGGATATGTTATACATATATAAGTTGAGTATATGTCCACAAATTTTGAACCGTTAAAAATGAACGTATGATTTATTATGAATTTTACGAGATGACTGGTTCAGAAATTGTTAAATTTTCGGAGTTAATCATTTTGGTGGAAAATTCTAGAATTGGTGGGCCCCACTTGTGGTTGGTGAAGAAATGTGCTGAATTATATTTCAAATGTGGTGGGTGGGAATAGTAGCAGGTAAAGCCATCAGGTTGCAGGTCAAACCTACCAAAATTTTCCTATAAATAGAGGGCTAAGTTAGAATTGAAAATCACACCAAAAACATAAGCTTTCTCTCTTTCTCTCTCTATATTATGAAGCATATTTTGTGAGTTTTTAGATACTTGGTGAGTTGCTATTCATCAGTGCAAGTTTCCTTCAGCATCATATCCGATATCCAGTCAGAAGTACTGCTCTTTTGAGGTAAGGGATTGTAAGGGATAGTAAGGGATAGTAAGAGATTTTAAGGGTTGTTATGTTTTTCAGTTTCGTAATTTTTCTGAACTTCAAAAATTCTGGAAAAATTTGAAATGATATTTTGATGAGTTTTCTTGATTGTGTCCAAAAATGGTGATTTTTGGATGTATAGATTGAGAGTTATGAATTTTATGAGAAAAGACTATTTTAAAAGTAACCGCTTATAATTCCTTGTGGTTAACTCCAAAATTGATGAAATTTTTATTGGGAGTACATGTATATGATAGAAGTATACTCTGTAAATTTCAGAATTTTTGGACAAAAGTACAATTTTTGATAAATGTCTAAATATTCGGTGGTTTTGGCCATATGAAAAATAGTAAATGACTTTTAAAAATTCTGAGAAAAATATATGTTCAATATGGGACTATATTATGCTAAATCCCAAAAAGAAATATTTTTGGAACTGATTTGGTATTTTTCATGAAAATGGACTAGTTATGAGTAAATGAATTAAATATGTTATGTGAAGTAAGAAAATTGGAAAATAGGATTTTATGGCTTGAGAATCCTATATGAGGTATATGCAGATTTTTGATGAGGGTTTTGATTATTGGTGATAAAATCTTATGAGTTTGGTATTTTAGATGATTAAATGCATTATTTAGTAAAGTGTAAACAATTTAAATAAATTGTTTATAAGCTTAAGAAATATTATTCTTTCAATATCATTATACCGAAATATTGGTATGGATTTTATTGTGGAATTTCTACCTTTTTGTGTCGAGTTACTATTCATGAGTTACTATTCACGAGTTACTATTCACGATAAAAATTGGTTTCTTTTTCTAACCAAATTATAGTTGAGTTATGAATATTACTCTTGAGATTAAAACTATGTTGATCATATTGATTTTATTATCATATATAACATTTTTATAACCCTGATGTTGAAATTCTCTTTCACTAGAGTGTAAAGATGGGTAGATTATTGGTATGATCATGACTAGGGTTCTCTTTGGCCTGTAGTGCAAAGTTGAATTGTGACTGGTATGATCATGACCATTGAATTTATAATTGAATATCTTAAGCTTAAGTGCAAAGGTGAATTGATCAACATGGTTATAATTATTGTTTATATAAATTCTGAAATGATTATATATTTCTTTGAGATATGAATATATTTGGCCTGTAGTGCAAATATGAATTGTTGATGAATATCTTTGGCATGTAGTGCAAAGATGGCCTGTTGATGAATATCTTTGGCCTGTAGTGCAAAGATGAACTGTTGTTGAATATCTTTGGCCCGTAGTGCAAAGATGGTTTGTTGATGAATATCTTTGGCCCGTAGTGCAAAGATGGATTTGTTAGTATGATTATAAACAGGAACTGTGATTTGGTATAACCATGATCTTTGATGTTTCAGGTAAAGACAGGTGATGAAAATATTCTTCGTCCTGGGTGCGAAGAAAAATTTATAGTCACAATTATGATTATGAGTTATTCATATGATTGTGGACCAGAATTGTTGATTGATGTTACAGGGATAAAACATTGTTGATGGATTTTTAACATGGAGAAGATAATAGACTTTATAGTCTATTTGACTCTTCTAATGGATTGCTCGTTTCGCTGCAACTATGGTTGAAATTTTTATCATTTACCATATGTTCTAAATCTCTGATTTATTGTTGATGAAGGCTATTGATAATTGAATTATCTTTAGTCATGATATTCTTTACTGAGCTAGTTGTGCTCACCCTTTTGCTTCACAATTCCTTTCAGGTAATAAGAGTGTAGCTAGGTCGAGCGAGGGTAACAAGGGAATAGAACGGTGGTCATCATTTAGTAGTTATATTTGGTGAAGAAAATAGGGTGAGGCGAACCCAACGTTAGAAGGGTGTTTTGCCACTATCATACAAGATGTCTAACGACATACAACCTCGTGTCATCATAAGACATGATTATGCACATTCGCTTGCCGAGTATATCTACAAGCACTACCTATATAATCTTGGTGTTTGTTTAAAGTATAATTCTCAATTAGAGACAGTGGAGATAATGATAAGTCAAGAGAAGACTCACCATTGGGAAGAATATGATAGTAATCTTCTCGTTTTTCTTTGGGGTCTATTGGGTCAACCAAGGATAATTCTGTGGCCATATGATATCTATCATAAGCTAGACGCGTGGCCTCCCATGTACGAAGGTTTCCTTGAGCACTTCCCAAAGATTCTAATTTCTAAAACAGTTTTTGACTATACCTTTATGTAAGGTGTTATTGTGAGGTGATGTCCACGGTTGGAACATGAGTCACATTTGGTATATATTTGTATCCAAACTCACAGCATATGTGTTGTTGTATTTTGCACGACAATTGTTGTAATAAAGTTGTAGTTGTTTTCTGTACCATGTATTTGACGACTCAGGATGGGTTGGGTGGAATGAACCTATTTTGGGGTCGTTACATTATTCCTTACAAAACCTATACTATTACATATGTAATCTACGGGTTTGCCTTTTCCTTCCCTTTATCCTTGTCGGATCCATCGATCCGTTCGGTCTTAGCTACATTCATATGGTTCAAGCAAGAATGAGCCTAACTAGCTCAACAAGTACAACAATTCCAGGAAAATAGCATGCTTGAAACATAGGAATCATATATCTTCAATAACTGGACAATAGTTACGAAGTACTATCAATAAATCAAAATAATACTTCTTTTCATTCAAAACGTTTTACAACAACAATATTCAGTAAAATATCAATTCCGGTTCAAGACCGTAAGCAGTTCATAAATACTTTGAAAAGGATGTCCCGGCACTAAGTCCGTTAGTCCGGCATAGCTTACGAGCACGTCTAGGTGATCAGCCTATAGTACTCTATGTTGATCAACACTACATTCATTAAACGTGTATACGTTTAAGTTGTGGCAACCTCACGTGCCTGTCGTTTGACGACAAAACAATTTAGCATATTCAGTCTACTTTTGAAAACCATAACAATATTAGTTTGGTAAATCCTTATCAACACTTGATAGACTAACATAGCATACGTCTAGCCGAAAGGATTGGCTTTGACTTTCTCATATACTAACTCATACGAAGAATACATGAATCACAAAGACTTGTCCAGATCGAACTGGAACAAGGGTTAGAGTACTTGCCTTTAGCGTCTGCTTATAGATATAACACGTGCACTTTACGTCTTTAAGGTCTCTACATTAGATGATATCATAATATAGAACATTGGGTCATGAATCATCATACATGGTTCCTAAAGAATCTTACCCTTCTTCTCAATCTAATTACGTATTAGATTTGTTATTATAGGTTCCGGCTTTCCATTATGTCATTCTTACGTTCATAAGTAATTGACTTAATCTTAACCCTAAGTGTGCATACTTAAGGTTTAATATGTCTTAACAATGTTTCTTTAAGATCTTCATTTAATTGCTTATCAAATACTCTTCATTCATGCTTAACATGTAAACCTTTCTTCATTATCTAGGTCATAAAGCTGGCGCTGCAGCGCCGACTATTGCACTTGGTGCCGCGCTGCGGCGTCACCACTTATTGTTCAAAAATTCGGACTCGGCGTCGCGACGCGAGTCTCTGTGTTATATGTCACACTGCGGCGTGACTCTCTAGGGGCTGATGGCCATTTTGGCGCTGCGGTGCGGGCTTATTTTCCTTGGGCTGGCGCAGCGGCGCCAGCTCTGTGCTCCAGAAAACTTGGATAGATTAGAAACTTTTGTGAAACTCCCGGACTCGTAACTTCTTCGTTATAAGTCCGAATTGGCTCGTTCAAGAGCCTACGGTTCACAAATTACGTGCTCTATGCATTCATGCAAGAATTTAATCTATTTTATTTCGTTTGCTAAAATTTCACCTATTAGTCCATTTTAATGAAAACGTTAAACGTTCCCGAACGTTCAACGCTCGTTTCTCCGTTTTAAGTCTGAATTCGGTCATTTTCGAGTCCGCAACTCTAAAATGCCAAACATGACTTGTCTCAATCGAAAACCAACGTTTACTACATCAAACACAAAATACGACTTCCATTTTGAGAATTTCACGAATTCGACAATTATCGTCCAATCGTGTAAATTTCGGCGAAACCTCATTACGAAACGTTCTAGGTGGATTTTAATCAACATATAAACATTTCAAGTTACTTACTACGCCAACTTATCACCAAAGTAGGTTTTGACTTATTCATAAGTCAATGACTTAATCAACTTATTAACTATAATTTCTCATGCTTATAACTTACTATGAACTTAAGTCCATCAACTTAATTAAATTCAAGTTGCTTATTCACTTATTCGGCTTAAGTTCATTCATCAATGACTTATTTCATGTTATAATCAAACCATCCCACTTCTCTATCAATTCTATCATAGAAGAGATGAAGATAATAGATATGAGTCTTACCCTTGAAGACTATTACTTCACTTCACTTTGGAAAATCTAGCAAAAGTTGAAATGTCTTATAAGTGCTTATGTGACTTATTCTCTCTAACACTTAAGTTACTTTGTAAGAGAAAGTTGAAAGGAATTTGATCAAGCAATCAAATGAATTGAGTGCTTTCTATTTATAGACTTCCTAAAGTGAGGGTAGAAGGGTCTTTAAGGCATCCCACCTCCTTAAGTCACCTCCTTACTATTCATAACTTCAAGCCTAAGTATTCTTGCTAGCCACTTCTATTACTTGGCCATCACAACACTTGGTCATCACACAAGATGTTTGCCCATCAAGTTTACCCATGTCTCACTTGGATTGCCCCATGGATCATGTCCAATTCATTGGGCTTGCGAATTAATCTAACTAATTACTAATTGGGCTTCATTAATTACATACTTGGGCTTGATAATAAATCACTTGGGCTTAGTATAAATCCCACATAGGTTCACACCTTTAAGCTTATGGACTTATATTTTATACCAAGTTACATTAATTCATTTCATTAGGTTTTAATACATACATTCTCAATTTAAGTCCGCATGCGAATTATTACGTTTTCTATACTTAGATTATTATTATATAATCCATCTCGCTTCAATATTCTAACGTTACGTATTTCTCGAAAGTTTAAAAATAATTCCCGAGCGATAAACGCTGAATAGTGTTTTTTGTAAACTTTCTCGAAAAACTTTTATTTTCGTCTTGGAAATTCAAACACTTTAATTCATTCATGTGGTTCAAATACTACGATCTTCCGGCGTTTCTAGGTTATAGAACGACATACATCCTATTAACACATAATAACAAATAATATTATCTTATTCATTATTTAATTCTTTCAAGTATTTTTACAAAGGATCCGAATTTCTCGGTCGTTACAGTTCCGAACCAGATGATCAGTCGATCCACACGAAAAGCAACCTTGTATCTTCTTCGGATTGGGACAATTAGGTGACATGTGCCCCTCTTGTCCGTAGTTGTAAAAAACTCCCTTCTTCTTCAGACATACTCCTGAATGATTCTTTCCACAGGTAGCACATGGCTCCCCTCCTTTCTTATTCCCTTCTGTCTTGTTACCCGACTGGGTATTCTCACTCCACTTTCTCTTATTTGGATTACTACCACCACTGCTTCCTCCGTCATTTGTCTTCTTCTTCTTCTCCTGATGAAATCGAGATGTAGCTTCGCTCCCTCCTTCAGCAATTAACATTTTTTCCATTAAAGCCACAAATGTATTGATCTGCAATACTGCTACCTTGTTGAATATTCCCGGCTTCAGTCCATTCTCGAATCTTCTCGCTTTTCTCGCCTCTGTGTCCACCTGATGAGGTGAAAATCTCGCCAACTCGTTGAATTTGGCAGCATACTCTAAAACTGACATATTCTCCTGCTTCAGTTCTAAAAATTTGACTTCCATCCTGGATTGCATACTCGGCAAAAAATAGTTCTTAAAGAACAACTCCTTGAATCTTGTCCAAGTCACCACAGCTGTACCAGCTCTCGCTTGATTCGTCTCCCATAAGTAATTGGCTTCTCCCTTCATCAGATATGTTGCAAAAGCTATCTTCTGCTCTTCCGCTACCCTGGAAATAATGAATGCCTTTTCCATCTCTTTTACCCATGTTTGGGCTTTAATCGGATCCGTGGTTCCCTTAAATTCTAGCTGTCCTACCACTTTAAAGTCTTTGAAATTTGCCAATCTATCAGCTGGTTGATTTCTCGCTCTTGATGCTGGCGCTCTATTCCCCATAGCTTCGGCTATCATATTCGTAAAGTTTTGCATCGGGTCAGCTTGACCTCCTTCATTATTCACTGACTGATCTTCCCTTTGATTTTGATTCTGTCGTCTAGGCGGCATGATCTGATTTAAATAAAAATCTTACATTAATTCTCTTTCTCTACACAAATTTTTAATCACAATAAGAATTTAACACATAATTCTCATATAATCGCTTATTTATTCAAATAACACATAGTATATTTAGTACTTAACACATATTACTATCCCCTTTTTAAATAATATAAGGATTAACAACACAACTTTACACAAAAGTTGCCATTTTTCCAATTTTTTTTCTTTCACATAGCTATTACCAGTTCGTCAAACTTACCACACTTATGAGTTCAGGAACTTGCCATAATTATATGAGTGTATGAACTTATCCTAGTCAGACCTTTAGCGTCCATTCGCTGAGGGGTTCAAAATATTTCATATAATTATGAGTCATTAACTTACCATAAGTAAGAGTTTTAAGAACACACAAATTAATCTTAATCTTATATTCATATAGAAAATAAAGATTTCATTCATACAAACATATTTATATTTAAATATGCTTACACACCGTTCTCGATATTACAACCGTTAATATCATTCTTACTATCAAAAGATATTAATACTTATACTTAAGCTATCTACCGTCCACTCCCTTCTCCGGTCTTCTTCTTACTGGGACACTTATTGAATCCGTGACCCGTTCTCCCACATGAAAAACATTTCCTCATATTCGGCTTAGGACAATGTAGGGAGATATGTCCTTCCTGCTTACAGTTGAAGCACACGTTCTTCCACATCATGCATTCTCCCGCGTGGGTCTTTCCACACTTGCTATAAACTTGCTTCTTCTTCGGGTTTGAGTTTTCAAAATTAGGGCTGTCGTTGTCCCTCTTTCTCTTTTTCTTGCCTTTCTTCTGCCTGATTATTCCTTTAGACAATCCACCACCTTCAGTCTTCATCCTTTCCACCCGTGCCTTCATCTCGTTCCGTTCTTCAGTCATTTCGCGTAACGCTCGCTCTGTCTTCCATAACTCCTCTAAGAGAAACACATTACTCAGGAGTTCTTGAACTTCTGTAGATTCGTGATCATTGTTGGGAGAGTGCATATTTTGATTTGATGTTTAAAGTAAATACTCATGATTATATGTAAAGTCCTTAGAGAAATATATGTACAAGGACTTAGTGATAGATAAAATTTGTTAGGTTGTTCTACATCTTGAAGTGAAATAAATAGGCTTCGAAGAGATTGTAGTGTATCAAGCTGATCAAGATTACGGAAGCCATGGCAGAAACGTAGAGCATCGAGGATCGTAGTGTGCCTGCCTTGAAGGACCTCTTTGGAAATCGTAGAGTGGTTCCAACGTTTGCCGAGCCAACACAAAGATCGTAGTGTGCTCTCGAAAATGTAGAGCTTGCAAACACAAGCAAGTGAAGATCATAGTGTGCAAGTCTTTAAGAGAAATCGTAGTCCTCTTGTTCGACAACATCAGACCAAGCACCAAGGTGACAAGACACCACGATCTGGATCGTAGAGTTTCATCTGCCATATGTCAGAAGCATCGAGCCCTACCTTTTATTAGGAGACAAATTCCAACAAATGTGGAATGGGTTTTGAATGTTGAAGTACTCATCAGTCCGAACGGTACAAAAGATATCCTTAGTATACAATGAAAGAAATGTATTGAAGAAGCTAAGGAAAGGACCATAGGATAGAGGAAAACACCTTTTCAGGTGTTAGGTGAGAAAGCAGGCTGCTGTGTCAGTAGGCCAGAATGCAAATTAGAAGGTGTGCAGAAAAATCTCCATCAAAGCTTAGAAATGTCAAACGCATTTAATGCTTCAACAAAAAGCTTCAACGGATAGATTTCAATGAACACATATATGCAGAACATGTGCAGATGAGAAAAAAAGAAGAAGCAAACATTGAACAAAACACACAAGAACACTCAACGCTCAACTCTACGATATGAGAAAAAGAGAAAGCTTGCTCAGCTACTCAGGTCTTTCGAAGAAGTGCTTAATAGCAACTGAGTAGCAACAATCAAGAACTCAACAACTACAAATCAACTAAAGTAAGAGTTCCAAGTCAGAAGGACTTAAAGAGTTCTAAGTGAACTGTGAAGAGCTAAGTCTGCTGGACTTGAAGAGTCCAAGAGTGAACTAAGAAGTTCCTAGACTGTTGGTCTAGAAGGAATCTGTGTGATTCAGAAAGTGTAAAAGACATCCTTAGTGGATTTCCTACTCGAGGAGTAGAAGAGTGGACTAGGAGCTTTAAGTGCTCTGAACCACTTAAAACGACTGTGTCTATTACATTCTTGCTATAACTGCCATATCTGCCATAACTGCTATAACTGCCTCACTCTCATTAACTCAATATCTTAAGGGAGATTAAAACAAATATTAATTCCACTGAGTTTTAATCATTATCAACTAACAAGTTAAATCGAAAAGAATTTTTAATTTTCTATTCAACCCCCCTTCTAGATAACTATTGTGACTCCGAGAACTAACAATTGGTATCAGAGCAGGTTCTATTATATAGCCTACAACGCTTAAGTAGATCCAATGCCACACTTACCAAGCGAATCAAGGACTGGAGGAGGCAACAAGCCACCAATGTGCAACAAAGATAAATTCATAAACTGGAAATTTCGGATGCAAGCATACATGGACTCAATAGATGAAGATCTATTTGAAACTGTTCAGAATGGGCCCTACGTTACAACAAAGCTTGCACCAACTACAGACGACCCAAACAGAATAAAAATAAAAGTCAAGGAGGAGTGGACAGACAGCGAGAATAGAGCTGTACAACTCGACAAGAAGACGAAGAACATTTTGTTTCAATCATTAGAAGATGATCTATTCGAAAATGTGGTTAACATCAAAACAACAAAGGAGGTTTGGGAAGCACTACTTATCATGCATGAAGGAACAGAAGAAGTAAGAGAAAATAAACAGTCTCTCCAAACACAGCAGTATGAAATGTTAACTCATGTTCAAGGTGAAAACGTCACTGCCACCTACGTGAAATTTAACGTTCTGCTCAACTCTCTACGAGCCTATGGGAAGATCTATCCAAACAAAGATCTAATCATAAAGTTCATGAGAGACTTACCAAGTAGGTGGGATGCCAAAACCACTAGTATTAGAGAGTTAAAAAATCTCCATGAGATGACTGTTCAACAGCTATATGGAAACCTTCTTACATACGAACTGGAGCTGACTCAACGAGCAGAAACTCTATCAGAAGGAAGAAAAAAGGATAAGGGTGTTCCTCTCAAAGAAGCTGAAAGTACATCCAAGGTCAACACTGAAATTAACTCTAACTATGATGAAGATGACGATGAAGATCTTGCAATGCTGGTAAAAAGACTCAGAAGGTTCATGCGTCAAGGCAAAACCAGCAAACCAAAGAAGATCAGCAACTACAGCAGTCAGGAGCAAATGAATGATCAATGCTACAACTGCAAGAAGCCTGGCCATTTCATTGCCAGTTGTAATAAACCTCTCAGAAAAGAGCTAAAGAAGAAATCACATCTGAAGAAGGAATACAAAGGCAACAAAAGGCCTCAGAAGCGAGACAAAGGCCTTGTAGCTGGAGGATCGTGGAGTCATTCAGACAATGACTCAACTCCCAAATCTGGAGATGATGAAGATCCTCAAATGGCTAATCTGTGCCTAATTGCCAACCACGCAAAGGACAAACTGAACTCCAACATATATGAAGTAAGTATCGATGAGTTATTTGACTTCAACTCTCCTGATGTAGACATTAATGATTTGAGAACTGCACTGCACGACATAACAACTGATCTGCATCAATACATGAAGTGGTTCAGAGTTCTGTCGAAGGATTATTCACTTCTTCAAGAGGAGAAAAAGAAAGTTCAAGAAGAACTTGAAATAGCTCTTCTAAGTACTAACTTTCTCTCCAAGCTTGAGGCTGAGAATGAAATCTTAAAAAAGACCAATGAGCTCAATGTACAAAGAGAGTCCAATCTAACCTCTAAAATTGAGGAACTAGAAAAGACTATCTCTACATAGAATAAATCCTCATCATCCATGGACTCCCTACTCTCTAGTCAGAGAAGTGCATCTGACAGAACAGGCCTAGGCTTTGGGAGATCTACCTCAGAGCCATGTGTGGAAAAGATAAATGAAACTAGCACTAGTAATGCTTCAAGTTTTAGTAGAGGCATTACATTTGTGAAATCCTCACAGAAGGAAGAACCAGCCCAATCCTGTTCTACAAATTCAATCCATACTCTAAGGAATAACGGATCTCATGCTGGTTTGGGCTTCATAAAAGAGAAGAGTAACCCATCCACTACTTACCAAGCTCGAAGGATCGTAGAGTCAAGAAAGACCAACTCTACGAATCAACTGGGAAGGTACAGTAAAGGTAAGGTACACTCCTCACAATTCATGAAACCCAAGGACACGTGGAAGAAGGAAAAATCAGTTTAACAGAAGGATGACTAAAGAACCACACAAGTCTAAATGAAGGATGAATTATCACATACACACACACATGCATGCATCATACTTGTAAGACCCCGAATTTTATGAAATAAAAGTATTCAATTTTTTCTTATAATTACTATTCAGTAAATGGTTAAATTGATAAAAGTTTAAAGTTATGGGTGAAATGTGAATTTTTTTGAAAATAAGCAAGTGGTCATTGTTGTCGGGGAATATTCGTTTGGTCATGGAATATTCTTTCTGTCGGGGAATATTCGTACGACGGCACAGCTATTTGTGGGCCCCATAACGAATAACTGTCGGATGAAGAAAATGACAAATTTGAGTTTTTACAAATAACGGCGTAGTTGTTACCGTTAACACTGTTGAAATACCCGGTGGTTAAAATATAGTAATACGCATTATTGCATAGTAGCACACGGTATTGCACAGTATTTTTGAAATTATTGATTCTTACGTAAGAAGGCACTACTCAATAATTGTTACAGTAATTACTGTTCAATATTTTATTTTATTGATTCAATAATTGCTACGTTGAAATTTTATATTATTGTTGTTTCAATAATTGTTGCTGCACATTATTTTCCATTATCAGATCAATAATTCATATTATTTGAATAATATTATTAGATAACATTATTGACAATGTCTAAAAAGTTCTGTCTAAGGAGAGGTTTGGTCATCTAATTGCGCGCCAGTAAGGAGAAATCCTTATTGGAAAGCCCCCTCTTTCCTAGGAACGGCCTGGTTGTCATAAATGTGATTCTGTAATATTATTTGTGAATAATTAATTATTGATTCATATGATAAGAAAATATTTATTTTATGTGGATATAAATGAGTGACATATTTTTGTTGTTAAAAATGAAGGAGTTAATGTTGAGGTGTTTTATCTGTATTTTTGTCGAAACGGAGGTATTAGAAATCAAATTAGAGTTTTTGAGATATATTGCGGGGGTTATAATTTTTAATCCGACCGTTGGATCGTTGTGATATTTAGATATGTTATACATATATAAGTTGAGTATATGTCCACAAATTTTGAACCGTTAAAAATGAACGTATGATTTGTTATGAATTTTACGAGATGACTGGTTCAGAAATTGTTAAATTTTTGGAGTTAATCATTTTGGTAGAAAATTCTAGAATTGGTGGGCCCCACTCTTGGTTGGTGAAGAAATGTACTGAGATTTTTATTCAAATGTGGTGGGTGGGAATAGTAGCAGGTAAAGCCATCAGGTTACAGGTTAAGTCTGCTTCGGCGTGCTAACATTTTTCTATAAATAGAGGGCTAAGTTAGAATTAAAAATCACACCAGAATTCATAAGTTTTCTCTCTTTCTCTCTCTAGATAATTGAGTGTATTTTGTGAGTATTTAGATACTTTGTAAGTTTATATTTATCAGTGCAAGTTTTCTTCAGCCTTATACCGATCAGAAGTACTGCTCTTTTGAGGTAAGAGATAGTAAGGGATAGTAAGGGTTATTATGTTTTCCAGTTTCGTAATTTTTTTGACCTTCAAAAATTCTAAAAAAATTTGAAATGATATTTTGATGAGTTTTCTTGATTGTGTCCAAAAATGGTGATTTTTGGATGTATAGATTAAGAGTTATGAATTTTATAAGAAAAGACTATTTTAAAAGTAACCGCTTATAACTTCTTGTGGTGAACTTAAAAATTGATGAAATTTTTATTGGGAGTACATGTATATGATAGGAGTATACTCTGTGAATTTCAGAATTTTTAGATAAAAGTTTAATTTTTGATAAATGTCTAAATATTCGGCTGTTTTGGCCATATGAAAAATAGTAAATGACTTTTAAAAATTTTGAGAAAAATATATGTTCACTATGGGACTATATTATGCTAAATTCCAGAAAAGAAATATTTTTGGAACTGATTTGGTATTTTTTATGAAAATGGTCTAGTTATGAGTAAATGAATTAAATATGTTTTGTGAAGTAAGAAAATTGAAAAATAGGATTTTATGACTTGAGAATCCTATATGAGGTATATGCAGATTTTTGATGAGGGATTTGGTTATTGGTGATAAAATCTTATGAGTTTGGCATTTTAGAATGATTAAATGTATTATTTAGTAAAGTGTAAACAATTAAAATAAATTGTTTATAAGCTTAAGAAATATTATTCTTTCAATATCATTATACCGAAATATTGGTACGTATTTTATTGTGGAATTTCTACCTTTTTGTGTCGGGGTTACTATTCATGAGTTACTATTCACGAGTTACTATTCACAAGTTACTATTCATGAGTTACTATTCACGAGTTACTATTCACGATAAAATTAGTTTCTTTTTTCTAACCAAATTATAGTTGATTTATGAATATTACTCTTGAGATTAAATCTATATGTTTGATCATATTATTTTTGTTATCATATATAACATTTTTATAACCCTGATGTTAAATTTCTCTTTCACTTGAGTGTAAAGATGGGTAAATTATTGGTATGATCGTGACTGAGGAATATCTTTGGCCTGTAGTGCAAAGATGAATTGTTAACTGGTATGATCATGACCATTAAATTTATAATTGAATATCTTTAGCTTAAGTGTAAAGATGAATTGATTAACATGGTTATAATTATTGTTTATATAAATTTTGAAATGATTATATATTTGAGATATGAATATATTTGGCCTGTAGTGCAAATATGAACTGTTGAGGAATATCTTTGGCCTGTAGTGCAAAGATGGTCTGTTGATGAATATCTTTGGCCGTAGTGCAAAGATGAAATTGTTAGCATGATTATAAACAGGAACTGTGATTTGGTATAACCATGACCTTTGATATTTCAGGCAAAGACATGTGATGAAAATTATCTTCGTCCTGGATGCGAAGAGGGATTTAGAATTACAATTATGATTATGAGTTATTCATATAATTGTGGAAAGAAACTGTTGATTAATGTTACAGGGATAAAACATTATTGGTGGACTTTTAATGTGGAGAAGATAATAGACTTTATGGTCTATTTGACTCTTCTAATGGATTGGTCGTTCCGCTGCAACTATGGTTGAAATTTTTATCATCTACCATATGTTCTAAATCTTTGATTTATTACTGATGAAGACTATTGATAATTTATTTATCTTTAGTCATGACATTCTTTACTAGGCTAGTTATGCTCACCCTTTTGTTTCACAATTCCTTTCAGGTAATAAGAGTGTAGCTGGGTCGAGCGGGGGTAACAGGGGAATAGAACGGTGGTCATCATTTAGTAGTTATATTTGGTGAATCATTTAGGGTGAAGCGAACCCAACGTTGGAAGGGTGTTTTGCCACTGTCATACAAGATGTCTAATGAAATACAACCTCGTGTCATCATAAGACATGATTGTGCTCATCCACTTGCTGAGTATATTTACGAGCACTACCTATATAATCTTGGTGTTTGTTTGAAGTATAATTCTCAATTAGAGATAGTTGAGATAATGATATGTCAAGAGAAGACTCACCATTGGGAAGAATATGATAGTAATCTTCTCGTTTTTCTTTGGGGTCTATTGGGTCAACCAAGGATAATTCTGTGGCCATATGATATCTATCATAACCTAGACGCATGGCCTCCTATGTACGAAGGTTTCCTTGAGCACTTCCCAAAGATTCTAATTTCTAAAACAGTTTTTGACTATACCTTTATGTAAGGTGTCATTGTGAGGTGATGTCCACGGTTGGAACATGAGTCACATTTAGTATATATTTGTATCCAAACTCACAGCATATGTGTTGTTGTATTTTGCACGACAATTGTTGTAATAAAGTTGTAGTTGTTTTCTGTACCATGTATTTGGCGACTCAGAATAGGTTGGATGGAATGGACCTATTTTGGGGTTGTCACAATACTAGATGCTTTGTGTGCAATAAAGTTGGTCACAAGGCTGCAAGGTGCTATTATAACTCAATATTTGTGAGACCCAAGATCAAGCAGATTTGGGTCCCCAAGGGCACTAACAAAGTAGGACCCATGCAAATATGGGTACCAAAATGAAGGTTTAATGTTGTCACAGGAAAAGAGCTCCACGATCACAACCTGGTATCTGGACAGTGGATGCTTAAGGCACATGACTGGAAATAAAGCCCTTCTGTCTAACTACATAGAGAAGGAGGGTCCCTCAGTCATCTTTGGAGACAACGGCTCTGGAAAGACAAGAGGATATGGCCAAGCCGGAAATGGTGCAGTATCCTTCAGTAAAGTGACCTATGTGGAAGGACTACAACACAATCTTCAGAGCATTAGCCAACTCTGCGATAAGGGCCATCAAGTAACATTCCTCAACAATCAATGTCAAGTCAGAGAGTTGAAGACATCTACTGTAAAGCTAACCAGAACAAGAGAAGGAAATGTCTACACAGTGAGTCTTGGACATCTAAGCTCAGATGAAACAATATGCTTTCTGGCTAAAGCATCTGAAGAAATGAGCTGGGTATGGCATAGACGATTGTCTCATTTAAACTTCAAAAGCATGTCCAAGCTGGCCTCAAAAGATCTTGTTGCAGGCCTACCCAAGTTCAACTTTGTCAAAGAAAGGCCATGCAATGCTTGTCAGCTTGGAAAGAAAACCAGAAGCTCATTCAAGAGCAAAACTGCCAACTCAATCGACAAGCCCCTGCAGCTGCTCCACATGGATCTATTTGGGCCAATTCCAACAACAAGTCTTGGAGGGAAAAGATACTCACTGGTCATAGTCGACGACTACACCAGGTTCACATGGGTGTTCTTTCTAATCTCAAAGGATGAAATAAGCTCCCAACTGATCAAGATGTTCAGGCTAGTGATGAACGAGAAAGGAGAGAAAATCAAGGCTATAAGGAGTGATCATGGTAGAGAATTTGACTTCTCAGAAATGGACAAGTTCTGCACAGATAATGGCATCAGTTATAACTTCTCAGCTCCACGAACTCCTCAACAAAATAGAGTAGCTGAGAGAAAGAACCGAAATTTGATAGAGGCTGGAAGAACTCTACTAGCAGCAACCCATCTGCCTGAATACTTCTGTGTAGAAGCTATCAACACTGCATGCTACACTCAGAACAGATCACTCATACACTCTACGATCAAGAAGACTCCCTATGAACTGTGGAAAAGAAGAAAGCCAAGTGTCAGCTACTTTCATGTATTCGGCTGTGCATGCTACATTCTCAACAATGGAAAATAGTACTTGACAAAGTTTTAACCCAAGTCAGACGAAGGAATCTTTCTTGGATATGCCACAGACAGTAAAGCCTACAGAGTGTTCAACAAGAAGACACTGAGTGTTGAAGTCTTGATTCACATCATCTTTGATGAAACAGACTTGGACAAAATAGTGCCTCAAGACACTATGACCAACAGTTCAGACACTACGAACGAGGTCGTCGAGCTCAACACTACAATCGTAGTACCAGATAGTGAAATCATTGAGTAAGGAAATGAGATCGTAGAGAGGCCTATGCCAGATAACGAACCTCCACTCCAAGAAGAAGAAATAGATCTTAAAGGCCTAAGACAAGAAGGCATCAGGATAGATGTCCCAACAGGAAACAGATGAGAAAGAGATAACACTCAAGATCTAATCATTGGAGATCCGAGTGCAAGAGTCAAAACTACAGCTGCCACCTAGAATGAATGTTTTTATCTAAGCTTCCTGTCACAAATGGAACCAAAGAAGATAGAGGATGCTATGGAAGACTCCAGTTGGATAGAAGCCATGCAGGAAGAACTCAACCAATTTGAAAGAAGGAAAGTTTGGAGATTGGTACCAAGACCAAAGAGTCATCCTGTCATTGAAACCAAGTGGGTCTTTAGAAACAAAATGGATTAAGATGGAGTAATAACCAAGAATAAGGCAAGACTAGTGGCCAAGGGCTACTCTCAGGAAGAAGACATTGTCTATGATGACATATTTGCACCTGTTGCCAGACTAGAAGCCATCAAAATATTCCTTGCCTTTGCCGCTCACATGAAATTTAAGGTCTTTCAGATGGATGTCAAAAGTGCATTCCTGAATGGTTAACTTCAAGAAGAAGTCTACGTAGAGCAACCTCCAGATTTCATCAATCCATCTCTTTCTAATTATGTTTATAGATTAGACAAAGCCTTATATGGTCTTAAACAAGCTCCTAGAGCATGGTATGAAACACTAACTAACTTTCTTATTGAAAATGGGTTCACTAGAGGTAGAGTTGATACCACATTATTCCTTAGAAAGCATAAAGACAAAGTCTTATTAGTTCAAATGTATGTTGATGATATTATTTTTGGTTCTACTGATGAAAAGCTATGTAAAAGATTCTCTAAGGTTATGCAGAGCAAGTTTGAAATGAGCATGATAGGTGAGTTGAACTTCTTCCTTGGACTACAAGTAAAGAAGACTGATGAAGGAATATTCATAAACCAAGCCAAGTATATTAAAGACTTACTTAAGAAGTATGACATGGAATCAGTCTCTCCCATGAAAACCCCAATTGCTCCTGCAACCAAGCTTGACAAAGATGAAAAAGGTAAAAGTATTGATAAAACTCAATACAGAGGTATGATAGACTCTCTTTTATATCTAACTGCCAGTAGACCAGATATAATGTTTGCAATATATATTTGTGGTAGATTTCAAGCTAACCCTAAAGAATCACATTTAACTGCTATAAAGAGGATTTTCAGGTATCTCAAGGGAACACCTCACTTGGGGCTTTGGTATCCCAAGGAATCCTCATTTGAGCTAACAGGATACACAGATACTGATTTTGCAGGCCGCAAAATAGATAGAAAAAGTACTAGTGGCACCTGTCAATTGCTAGGAAACAGACTTGTGTCTTGGTTTAGCAAGAAGGAAAACTCAGTATCTACTTCAACTGCAGAAGCTGAATACATTGCTGCTGGCAGCTGCTGTGCTCAGATCCTATGGATAAAAAATTAGCTAGCAGATTATGGGTTTGAGTTCAAATCCATACCTATTCACTGTGATAACACAAGTACCATAGCAATAACTCATATTCCTGTCATGCATTCTAGAACGAAGCATATAGAAATAAGGTATCACTTTATTAGTGATCATATGCAAAATAGAACTATGTCTTTACAATATATCCTACTGAAAATCAAGTTACTGATGTCTTTACAAAGCCTCTAGATGAATCCAGGTTTAATAAGTTAATAAGTGAGCTAGGAATTCTTAATTTACAACCATGAAATATATGCTCTAGTGTGTGCTAACCATACAGATATAAAGGCTATAGTTGAAATCGTAGACATGATCAAGGGAAGTCCACGATCGCAGAGCTGCAGTAACTTAAGACTCAACGATCGTAGCTCAGACCCAACGATCGTAGTGCAAACTCAAGGATGGCAGAATCCCCATAAACAAAACAAGGGAGCATCATATGATGAGAAAGTTTAAAACAAAGCAATCCCTTTAATAAGAACCTCAGGAACAAACCTAACCCTTGATTGACTCTTAAGAGGTTAGCCCTTCCTGAGTTACCTTAAAAGAATACCAAGTCAAAAACTCATCACAAGGATCCGGACAGACTCGACGATCGTAGTCCAGACACGACGATTCCTGAGCAGACTCGACGATCGTAGTTCAGACTCGATGACTACTGAGCAGACACAACGAATGCAAAGCAGACTCAACAATTACAAAGGTCACCTTAATGATCGTAGTCCTCCCTAAGGATACTTTAGCTCAGAAGGAGCTAAGGGCAAATCAGTACAATCCTCCTCAGTAAAATTCGTAGAGCCAAGCAGAATTTGACACCTGTCCCATGATGAGTGAGTTTTATACCCATAAATTGAGTGCATTTGATCTTAATCTTTTAGAATTTTAAGTTTTTGTGTCTATTCATGCATATTTTATGTTGTTTTGTAGGAATTGGGACAAAAGTTACGTGGATCGACATTTGGGGTGGCTAGATGCGCGCTTGTGGCTTATCATTTATATAACAGCCACTTCAAAACCGATTTCAGCATTCTTCCAGACCTTATTTCGAAACACTCAAAGAATGAAAGTTGTAGATCTATGTCTCTTATTTCCGGAACATCTTGAATTATTACAATCGGAGTTCGGACGAAGAATTTATGACCATTTTCCCAAAGGACGTCGGAGCAGAAAATTTTCGAAAAAGGGCCCAGCGCCGAGGCCCCCAAAAAAGGCCTATGCCCAGCGCCGGGGCTCTAGGAGGTAGTGTGCTAGCGACGTGCCCAGCGTCGGGGCACTGGGGAAGAGTTTGGTCAAGCTTAGGCACGTTCTGGAGCAATTTTTGACACTTTTTTGACTCCAAATAGGATTGGGTTTGTTCCTAAGCTAAAAATTAGACTTGTAACCTATAAATACATGATGTAAGACATAAAATAAAGGGGGATTACATAGATTAGATTAGAGAGAGGATTTCATTAGATTAGATTAGAGTAGAATATGAGAAAACACTAGTTCTAATGAGTTTTAGAGAATGAAGCAACTTAGAGACCATTGAAGATTCAAAGTAGGAGCAAGGAGAGAGCATCAAATTTATAGACAATAGATTCTATCTTCTCATCTTCTTCTATCTTTGTCTTTTATTGTTTATTCAATTGTAGATTCTTAGTTTTAATTCAATAATCATGAACTAATTCTTTGTTTGAGATTACAATGGATCTTATTGTGTAGTTTATTTTAATATGCTTCACTATCAATTATTATGTTCTATTGTGAGGATTGTCTATTGTGATTTAGACTTAATTACTTAATTTCCTAGTTAACAATTACCGTGATAATCTATATGAACTCGAGAGATGGAGTATTGATTTAGATCTTATCATGATAGCATGTGTTTGTGATTTCTGCTTAGATGAAATTCATGATTCATGCTTAGGATAGAGATATGACTTTACGCCATATGTAATCTTATAGAGAACTTGTGCTTTAAATCCTTTTTAATTGGAATTCACATAGAGATATAGTGGATTAGTTAATTAGGGTCTCTTGCTTAATTCTATCATCTGTGGATTTAAGTGAGTATGGGTATTATGCATCGAGAGGTGGTTTTATCTGCTTTAGTGTTCTTGTTTAACAATTAAGGATAGAGAATAATTGATGAGAAGTGTGTTAACTTAAATGAAGCAAGAAGTGAAGTTGTGGTCTTAAATCTCCGTAATCTTAATTTAACTAGTGGTAATTAGAATTAGTTTACTTATAAATTGAACATCATTCATTTAAATAAGATTGAGTTGGTTACGAGTTAGTACTTGGTAATTTTTATTAAACAATTCCTCGTGGGAACGATACTCTACTTTCACTTTATTACTTGTTGACCACGTATACTTACGTGTTGTGCGTAACTAGATTTTACCTAACAAGTTTTTGGCGCCGTTGCCGGGGAATTAATTTAATAATTATTTACCAATATTAATTTCAATCAAATTAGTCTTAATTTAAACATTTTTATTTTTAATTCTCTTCCTATATTTCTCTCTTTTCAGGTGCCGTGGATGGCTTTGCGTATCAATGGTCATACACAAACATTACTCAACCAAGGGAAACAGAGATTGATGGACTTAATGCAATTTTCGCAGAGCCAGTACAAATTGAAGCAAATTCGAAGACATTGGAGGTTATCGCAGCCCAACGGAGTCGAATGATGGCAGTTACGTGTGGCTATTGTGCTGGCAACCATCAAAGTCATCAATGCACCGTCAGTTTTGAACCAGTACAATATAATGGTGATTAACTCAATAACTATGTTAATCCTAACTATCACCAAGATTGGGGGTATCACCCAGATTTTTGATGGAGCTATAATTATGATGACCAACATTACGCTCTAAATCCATCATACACGCAAAAATTTTCATGTCCACCTCTAGTGTCACAAGAGACAGATAATTTAAGGTTGGAGGAATTGTTGTCCAAGTTCGTAGCAGCAAATGAGAAGAAGATGAGTAATCAAGCGAGGTCAATTCAAAATCTTGCGGATCAGATAGAGCAAATGACCAAAGCCGTAAGAAACCTTCCTCCAAACACTTGGCTTTATGACATGGATGACAAAATTGACGGAGAACCCGAACCAAATATGTGACTGGATGAGCCACAAGATATCGAAAGTGTGGAGACAATTGGGGATAATGAAATAGAGGCCGACGAAGATCTAAATGGGTCTCCACCAAAGATCAAAGAGTCAGTCCGATTTGCAAAGGCATGCCCACTTGGTAGTCATGTCGTCGGCGAAACTCTTGATAACATAAGAGCGAGTACAATTTTGAATCCATGGTGGGACGAGAAAGCGAAGATAGACAAAGAGCCCATTATGTGTGACAAGCTTCCATGCCCCAAAGTGATCACATACACAATGGAGAAAACACCTAGCTGTGGGACGTTCTTGATTGAGATCATACCAAATCAGAGCATGCTAGGTGACTTTGATGCATTGGCCATCACAAATAGGAACCTACCAAAAGCTATATTATTTCTGATGGATGGAGGGTTCCCCAATTATCGAAGAGGAATTGGATAGAGAATTGAAGAAGTCAGGCTGAGACTATAAAACAAGCGCTTATTGGGAGGCAACCCAAGTTTAATTTTTATTTTTAGTTTTTATATTAGTAGTTTTGAATTTGCATTTATTTAGAATTTAATAAAATTGTTTCTATCATGGTTTACAGGTTATTTAAGTCAAATTCAAGTGTTGTGCCTAATTTGTTCCATGTGCCTAGCCTATTCTCCAAACTTAGCAGACAAGGAGGAAGATTGTTATATTTTCAGGGAAGTCCTCTGCTTTATTTTTTTCTATTTTAGCCATTGAAGACAATGTCTAGTTTAAGTTTGGGGGCATTTTAGTGTCGTACTGCATATAGTTAGTTATTTGCATTGTAGTTCGTTATTTTTATGTGTTAGCATTGTGTTTTTTTTACGTTGCATATAATACATGGTAGTTAATTGCATATGCATACATAGGTTACATTAGTTTGTGTTCATGTAGTATAATTGTATATATATATATTTTTGCATGAATCTGTGCAATCGGTTGGTGTGGTCTTAGCTCGGCCTGTGATAAGATTGGTATTAATTGTTAATTTGAACAGTGTTGATAATTGATGATGAGTTCTAATTTTAAACATGAAGAAAATCTGAGCCTGTCTGAAACTTATGTAACCGGTTAACACTTAAAGTTTAACTGTTTTAATCCACTTGGTTCAATGGTTTCATAATTTGTTTCTAAGGGAAAATCTTAGTTAAAATTTAAGAAATTAGTGAACTGGCAGTAAAGGTTAGAATGACATAAAAGCTTGAGTTTGGGGGAATTTATGGGTTATATATATACAAAATGAAAAAAAAGAAATTATGAAAAGAATTTTTTTTTTTAGAAAATCCAAAAAAAAGAAAAAAAATGAACAAACATCGTGGCATGCTTGTCTAGTTTTGTGGCCTTTGTTACTTGAGTAAGTAAGCCCGAGTGGATTGTCTTTACACCTAGCGCCCTAAGGTCTTAATGGTCTGAGAGTCGTTGGTCAAAAGCTCGTTAAAGTATCATTGAAAAGCCTAAGGGAATAAGACATTGCACGACTATGAGAAAAATAAAAAATGAATAAAACACGAGAAATAGCAAAAATGTCCTCGTGATTGAATAAAAGTATAAATAAATCTTGTATTTACCCTTAGACTTGATAATTGCTTAGTTTTAACCGGAGTTGTCATATTCACAAAAGTAATTGAATTGGAACTGTAATTTTCCTTCTAAGAAGTTTGTTATGTGATTTTCTTGATCTGTGGTTGGTTAAAATGGTTAACAAGCACACACGCACAACATGGGTGATGACATGCTTGGATTGACTAACTAACTGGTTAGAGTTGTGGACTTTGACTTGATGTGATATATTGTTTGAGTATCATTGGTATCATTGAGGCCTGTTGCTATATATCATACTGATTTATTACTGGATTTGTAGGTATATTATGAAGTAGATCATGCATATGCATTCATGTAGTTGAGTTACGTTGTTTATTTTTAGTTCTTTTGTGTTTTTGCTTGAGGACAAGAAAATGTTTAAGTTTGGGGGTATTTGATGAGTGAGTTTTATATCCATGAATTGAGTGCATTTGATCTTAATCTTTTGGAAGTTTTTAAGTGTTTGTGTCTATTCATGCATATGTTATGTTGTTTTGTAGGAATTGGGACAAAAGTTACGTGGATCGACGTTTGGGGTGGCTAGATGCGCGTTTTCGGTTGATCATTTACATAACAGCCACTTAAAAGCCAATTTCAGCATTTTTTCCAGACCTTATTTCGAAGGACTCAAAGAATAAAAGTTGTAGATCTACGTCTCCTCTGTTTGGAACATCTTGAATCATCAAAATTGGAGTTCGGACAAAGAAGTTATGGCCATTTTCCTAAAGGACGTCGGAGCAGAAAATTTTTGAAAAAGGGCCCAGCACTAGGGCGCCCAAACAAGGCCTATGCCCAGCACCGGGGCGCTAGGGAAGAGTTTGGTCAAGCTTGGACGCATTTTGGGGCGAATTTTGACACTTATTTGACTCCAAATAAGATTGGGTTTGTTCCTAAGCTAAAAATTGGACTTGTAATCTATAAATACATGATGTAAGGCATAAAATAAAAGGGGATTACATAGATTAGATTAGAGAGAGGATTCCATTAGATTAGATTAGAGTAGAATAGGAGAAAACACTAGTTCTAATGAGTTTTGGAGAATGAAGCAACTTGAAGACCATTGAAGATTCAAAGTAGGAGCAAGGAGAGAGCATCAAATCTACAGACAATAAATTCTATCTTCTCATCTTCTTCTATCTTTATCTTTTATTGTTTATTCAATTGTGGATTCTTAGTTTTAATTCAATAATCATGAACTAATTCTTTGTTTGAGATTACAATGGATCTTATTGTGTAGTTTATTTTAGTATGCTTCACTATCAATTATTATATTCTATTGAGAGGATTGTCTATTGTGATTTGGACTTAATTACTTAATTGTCTAGCTAACAATTACCGTGATAATATATATGAACTCGAGAGATGAAGTATTGATTTAGATCTTATCATGATAGCATGTATTTGTGATTTCTGCTTAGATGGAATTCATGATTCGTGTTTAGGATAGAGATATGCCTTTACGCCATATGTAATCTTATAGAGAACTTGTGCTTTAAATCCTTTTTAATTGGAATTCTCATAGAGATATAGTGGATTAGTTAATTAGGGTGTCTTGCTTAATTCTATCATCTGTGAATTTAAGTGAGTATGAGTATTATGCATCGAGAGGTGGTTTTATCTGCTTTAGTGTTCTTGATTAACAATTAAGGATAGAGAATAATTGATGAGAAGTGTGTTAACTTAAATGAAGCAATAAGTGAAGTTGTGATCTTAAATCTCCGTAATCTTAATTTAACTAGTGGTAATTAGAATTAGTTTACTTATAAATTGAAATTAATTCGTTTAAATAAGATTGAGTTGGTTACGTGTTAGTACTTGGTGATTTTATTAAACAATTCCTCGTTGGAACGATACTCTACTTTCACTTTATTACTTGTTGACCACGTACACTTGCGTGTTGTGCGTAACTAGATTTTACCCATTACCCCACTAAACACAATATGGAGAGAGGGAAGTTACAAGTACAGTTTGAAAACTCCTTTTTTGAAATCAGAAGTTCAAAAAGCTTATCTCTCTCTACAAAGCTGAAACCCTAACCCTTAAGAAAGTTAAGACAACCGTACTCCTTGCAAAGAAATCAATGGCAGCCTCCAACATCATCTCTGGCTACAGACTATGCTTCGATGAGTTCAAAACCGCTGAACCCAAATTTCACAAGATTCTGACGTTGATAAAGAAGGCAGGTCTCGAAGACGCTTTGGGTACAAGCACCTGGATCTACCCAAAGCTGATAAAGGAGTTTTATAGGAATGGGACATTCGAATATAAAGTTATCACCACGAGGGTCAAGGACGTGGAAATCAAACTCAGAACTGAGGATATCAACCTAGCCTTAGGCTTCAAAAATGAGGGGTTTCCAATCATAAATGGCATTGATTTTTATGAAGGCATCAAGAAGATGCATCACAAGAAATTCCCCACTGTTAAGGGATTCAAGAAAAAGGAGTTTTCTCAAAGGTACGAATTTTTGGCCAATATTATTGGGAAGTGCATATGTTGCAAAAGCTCTGGCCACGACTCTGTAAATGAGGTGCAACTAAAACTCATGACTGCTATAAGTTGTGGCATACAGCTCAACTATAGAGCTCTACTGCTTGAGTGGATAGGAAAACGGATCCTAAACTCGAAGAAGACAAAGAGCTCTCAAAAGATGCTCTACGGGTATTTTATAAGCATCATTCTACAGTCTTCTCTGGGTGACAAAATTGGTGACAATAAAGTAGAGTCAATCAACCCAAACAGACGGATGACCCATCAACTATTTGAAAATTGGAAAAGGTATTCAGCACAGAATGTACGTATGATGTCTGAGTCTAGTGGTAGAATTGGTGATCTAAAGAAATCAGGGATTCCAGAAATATGTCAGTTGTCAAAGAGACTGAAGAAGAAGAGGAAGAGATGAACAAGGGAGAACCCACTGCCCTTATCAGAAAAAGCAAGGGCAAGAGAAAGCTAAGGACTAGGATGGTAGAAGAACCTCAAGGGTCTACCACTGATATACCTATAGAGTCCTCTGATATTGATACTCTGAGAATCCTAAGGAGAAAAGAACAGTTGGCTGAGGCAGATGAAGATATAGCCACCATATCACAACTGCTGAAGAAGAACAAAATCAGTCACAGGTCCAAGAGGCCATCTGTCTCTTCCATCGTCGAGTCTCTACCGATCATAGAGACCAGACTGAACACCTCAAGCAAGGAAGTTGCTGCACTAGATGGTCTGACTGATCAACAGGACAGAGCTGAAGCTGAAGAAAGTCCTGAGGCTATGGCTCAACCTAGAAAACCAAGACGAAAATTGGTTAAGAAGTATATTCTTGTCAATGAAGGAGTGCTCAAGGAGGAAGACAAGAGGATGACTGCTAAAAAAGAACTATCCAAAGAAAGCCAAAAGGACATAGCTCAAGCTGAGGGGGAGACACCTGAAGTTCTCACCTTAGAAAATACTCAAGCTGAGGGGGAAATACCTGAAGTTCTCATGATAAAAAAATGCTCCAGCTGAGGGGGAGCTATTAGTCCTGCAGATGGATGATCATGTTGAGGGGGAGCCTCATGATATCCCCATTACAGAAGAAGCTGCTTCTGCAGAAAATGAGGGAGAGCCTGAGCAAGAAAGTCAAAAGGAAGTCATTGACATAGTGGAATCCTTAGAAGGAGATGGAGAAGAAAAGGAAGACAAAGATGATGATGAACTTGAGATCACAGGCATGGGCCGTGATGGGTATAGGAGTTATCTCTACAATCAATTGTTCTCCTATCTCCCCATGATGCCTTTTCATCAAGCTCAAATTTTAAACTCCTGGAATCACTTGTTTTGGAGCTTCAAAGAATATCCAGCCATCTCTGTGCTAGCTCATGGATTTCCTGGAAACTTCAACTTTGCCAAAAAGATGATAACAAATGGTACTTCCTCAAGGATGGTGCATGAGGTATTATCTATCCCAATCCTGTTCAGAGTTAATCACTATCCACTATCTTTCTTCAGCCAGTTTTATGAATTTCCAAGCTGGTTGGAAGTAGTTTTAAATCCACCAAGTCAATCCCCAGTTACAGAATCCCAAATGTGACGACCCCAAAACAGGTCCATTCCATCCAACCTATTCTGAGTCGCCAAATACATGGTACAAAAAATAACTACAACTTTATTACAATAATTATCGTGCAAAATACAACAACACATATGCTGTGACTTTGGATACAAATATATACCAAATGTGACTCATGTCCCAATCGTGGACAGCACCTCACAATGATACCTTACATAAAGGTATAGTCAAAAACTGTTTTAGAAATTAGAATCTTTGGGAAGCGCTCAAGGAAACCTTCGTACATGGGAGGCCATGCATCTAGGTTATGATAGATATCATATGGCCACAGAATTATCCTTGGTTGACCCAATAGTCCCCAAAGAAAAACGAGAAGTTTACTATCATATTCTTCCCAATGGTGAGTCTTCTCTTGACATATCATTATCTCCACTGTCTCTAATTAAAAATTATACTTCAAACAAACACCAAGATTATATAGGTAGTGCTCGTAAAGATACTCAGCAAGTGGATGAGTACAACCCTGTCTTATAATGACACGAGGTTGTATGTCATTAGACATCTTGTATGATAGTGACAAAACACCCTTCCAACGTTGGGTTCGCCTCACCCTATTTTCTTCACCAAATATAACTACTAAATGATGACCACCGTTCTATTTCCTTGTTACCCCCGCTCGACCCAGCTACACTCTTATTACCTGAAAGGAATTGTGAAACAAAAGGGTGAGCACAACTAGCCCAGTAAATAATATCATGACTAAAGATAAATAAATTATCAATAGTCTTCATCAGTAATAAATTAGAGATTTAGAACATATGGTAGATGATAAAAATTTTAACCATAGTTGCAGCGGAACGAGCAATCCATTAGAAGAGTCAAATAGACTATAAAGTTTATTATCTTCTCCATGTTAAAAATCCACCAACAATGTTTTATCCCTGTAACATTACTCAACAGTTCATTTCCACAATCATATGAATAACTCATAATCATAATTGTGATTCTAAATTTTTCTTCGCACCCAGGACGAAGAATATTTTCATCACCTGTCTTTACCTGAAACATCAAAGATCATGGTTATACCAAATCATAGTTCCTGTTCATAATCATGCTAATAAATCCATCTTCGCACTACGGCCAAAGATATTCATCAATAAACCATCTTTGCACTACGGGCCAAAGATATTCAACAACAGTTCATCTTCGCACTACAGGCCAAAGATATTCATCAACAATTCATCTTTGCACTACAGGCCAAAGATATTCATCAACAGTTCATCTTTGCACTACAGGCCAAAGATATTCATCAATAATTCATCTTTACACTACATGCCAAAGATATTCTTCAACAGTTCATATTTGCACTATAGGCCAAATATATTAATATCTCAAAGAAATATATAATTATTTCAGAATTATATAAACAATAATTATAACCATATTGATCAATTCACCTTTACACTTAAGCTAAAGATATTCAGTTATAAATTCAATGGTCATGATCATACCAGTCAACAATTCAACTTTGCACTACTGGCCAAAGAGAACCCATAGTCATGATCATACCAACAATCTACCCATCTTTACACTCAAGTGAAAGAGAATTTCAACATCAGGGTTATAAAAATGTTATATATGATAATAAAAACAATATGATCAAAATATAGATTTAATTTCAAGAGTAATATTCATAAATTAACTATGATTTGGTCAGAAAAAAACTAATTTTATCGTGAATAGTAACTCGTGAATAGTAACTCATGAATAGTAACCTATGAATAGTAACCTCGACACAAAAATGTAGAAATTCTACAATAAAATCTATACCAATATTTCGGTGAAATGATATTGAAAGAATAACATTTCTTAAATTTATAAATAATTTATTTTAATTGTTTACACTCTACTAAATAATGCATTTAATCATTCTAAAATGCCAAACTCATAAGATTTTATCACCAATAACCAAAACCCTCATCAAAAATCTGCATATACCTCATATAGGATTATCAAGCCATAAAATCCTATTTTTCAATTTTTTAATTTCACATAACATATTTAATTCATTTACTCATAACTAGACCATTTTCATGAAAAATACCAAATCAGTTCCAAAAATATTTCTTTTCTGGAATTTATCATAATATAGTCCCATAGTGAACATATATTTTTCTCAGAATTTTTAAAATTCATTTACTATTTCTCATATGGCCAAAACTGCCGAATATTTAGACATTTATCATAAATTATACTTTTGTCCAAAAATTCTGAAATTCACAGAGTACACTGATATTATATAGTTGTACTCCCAATAAAAATATCATCAATTTTAGAGTTAACCACAAGGAGTTATAAGTGTTTATTTTTAAAATAGTCTTTTCCCATAAAATTCATAACTCTTAATCTATATATCCAAAAATCACCATTTTTGGACACAATCAAGAAACCTCATCAATTTATCATTTAAAATTTTTTTAGAATTTTTGAAGGTCTGAAAAATTACGAAACTGAAAAATATAACAACCATTAAAATCCCTTACTATCCCTTATCTCAAAAGAACAGCACTTCTGACTGGATATCGGATATGACGCTGAAGGAAATTTGCACTGATGAATAGCAACTCACCAAGTATCTAAATACTCACAAAATACACTTGATAATCTAGAGAGAAAAAGAGAGAAAACTTATGTTTCTGGTGTGATTTTTAATTATAACTTAGCCCTCTATTTATAGGAAAATGTTAGCACGCCGAAGCAGACTTGACATGCTACCTGATGGCTTTACCTGTTACTATTTCACCCACCAAAAATCAGCCATCTCCCCCAACAACCAAGAGTAGGGCTCACTCAATTCTAGAATTTTCCACCAAAACCTAATTTCTGAATCAGTTACCTCTTAAAATTCATAACAAATTATACGCTCATTTTTAACGGTTCAAAATTTGTGGACATATACTCGACTTATATATGTATAACATATCCAAAAATTACAACGGTCCAACGGTCGGATTAAATATTATAACTCACACAATAAAGCTGTAAGAACACCGATTTGATCTTTTAATACCTCCAATCCGACAAAATACTGAAAAAATACCTCTACATTAATTCATTCATTTATAACCACATAAATAAATCCATCATTTATATCCACATCAAATAAATATTTTCTTATCATATAAATCAATAATTAATTATTCATAAATAATATTACAGAATCACAATAATGATAACCAGACAGTTCCCAGGAAAGAGGGGGCTTTCCAATAAGGATTTCTACTTACTGGCGCACAATTAGATGACCAAACCTCTCCTTAGACATAACTTTCTAGACATTGCCAATAATGCTATCTAATAATATTATTCAAATAATATGAATTATTGATCTGATAATGGAAAATACTGTGCAACAATAATTATTTAAACAACAATAATATAAAATATCAACGCAGCAATTATTGAATCAATAAAATAAAATATTGAACAGTAACTACTGTAACAATTATTGAGTAGTGCCTTCTTACGTAAGAATCAATAATTGAAAAAAATACTGTGCAATACCGTGTGCTACTGTGCAACTACGTGTATTACTGTATTTTAACCACTAGGTATTCCAATAGTGTTAACGGTAACAACTACGCCGTTATTTATAAAAACTCAAATTTAGCATTTTCTTCATCCGACAGTTATTCTGTTATAGGGCCCACAAATGGCTGCGCCGTCGTACGAATATTTCCCGACAGAAAGAATATTCCATGACTAAACGAATATTCCCCGACAACAATGAATATTTTATAACCACTTGCGTATTTTAAAAAAAAAATTCATATATCACCCTTAACTTTAACTTTTATCAATTTAAATAAAAAAATTGAATACTTATATTTCATAAAATTCGGGATCTTACACCAAAATTCTGTAATTGATGAACCAAATGTGCCTAACTTTATATTGATCCCAACTCCCATCATCTCTACGATTGATGACCTTAGCCCCATCGTAGAGTCCCAAGCTCAAATCGTCGAGCCACCCTCTTCAGACACCCAAACAAAGTCCCCTCCATCAGATATTCCCTCTTCATCCACCAAAGAATACTTCAACCTTGATCTTTCCCTCTACTCCTTGCAAGATCAATACAAGAAAACATCGCCTCCTTTAAACAATTCCCAACTCAGTGAACTACTTTCAGATCTACCTACTAAAGCTGAGTTGACAGAAGTATCCAAGAAAGAGATCAAGGACATCGATGATAGCCTTGAAGCTCACTCAGAATTCATTCATCTCAGACTGACAAAAATGATCAGTGCTGCAAATAATCTGCCAAGCACCCTACAAAGAAGCTAAGGGAGATCATCAAGGAAATGGTTAAGAGCATAAAGGACAGGGATAGCATTCACTTTTTAGCAGCTAAAGGATACAGAGATGTAGTTCTTGCCTTATAAACAACTCAGAATGCCCAGAACAAACTTATGTTGGAAAGCATAATCAATCTATAAATTGCCGTAAAAGAATTCCAACAATTCTACGTCACCCAAGGACAGCAGACTGACAATGTTCTAACCGTCCTTCGAAATAGGGAAGCTCTATCTAACGCCCTGATCAAGAAAAATCGAGAGGACATTGCCCAAACCCAAAGCCAACTCAACGAGCTCATCCAAGGAGTGACTTGCCTTTCTGAAGACATTCAAACCCTTAATGCTGATATAAAGGGGGAGAATGAAAGGAAAGGAGAACAAGGCCAGGGCAAAGGCAGAGGACAATTTCATAATCAATTCTCAAGGAGTCCTCCTGCAAGGCTGACTCACCAACAGACTCCACGATTTGGCCATCAACCCCAACGATCTGATCAGCAGGAAGTCTTAATGGCTCAGCCTATAAGGAGTCTAGGGCCAGCTACCAGCTCACAAAATGTGACCACCACATGCCTCAGAATACCAATTGGAGATCTTGTATTCATGAATATGCATGATCACAATCCTAGGCTAAGCCCAAGTGAGCTGGAAGATCTAGCCAAGAGAGATGAAGCAAGCAGGAAAAGAAGAGCTGTGGAGTATGCCAATCCCCCTCGCAAAAGATCAAAGAAATAGAGATAAGTGAAAATTTAAATTATTATTAATGTAAAGCTAAATTGTAATATTCTTTGAACATCAATAAATTCATGCTTATTATCTAGAAATTTCAGTTGCTCACTGAAATACTAAGTCATATTTACTTTTCTGCAAATGCATCTAGAAACTAATAATCATGACAACAAAATTTCCTTATTTATATCAACATCAAATAGGGAGAGATTGTTGGGAGAGTGCATATTTTGATATGATGTTTAAAGTAAATACTCATGATTATATGTAAATCCTTAGAGAAATATATGTACAAGGACTCAGTGATAGATCAAATTTGTTAGGTTGATCTACATCTTGAAGTGAAATAGATAGGCTTCGAAGAGATCGTAGTGTATCAAGCTGATCAAGATTACAGAAGCCAAGGTAGAAACATAGAGCATCAAGGATCGTAGTGTGCCTGCCTTGAAGGACCTCTTCAGAAATCGTAGAGTAGTCCCAATGTTTGCCGAGCCAACTCAGAGATCATAGTGTGCTCTCGAAAATATAAAGATTGCAAACACAAACAAGTGAAGATCGTAGTGTGCAAGTCTTTAAGAGAAATCGTAGTGTTCTTTTCGACAGCATCAGACCAAGCACCAAGGTGACAAGACATCACGATCTGGATCGTAGAGTATAATCTGCCATATGTCAGAAGCTTCGAGCCCTACCTTTTATTAGGAGACAAATTCCAACAAATGTGGAATGGGTTTCGAATGTTGAAGTCCTCATCAGTCCCAATGGTACAAAAGATATCCTTAGTATACAAAGATATCCTTAGTATACAACGAAAGAAACATATTGAAGAAGCTAAGAAAAGGACCATAGGACAGAGGAAAACACCTTTTTAGGTGTTAGGTGAGAAAGCTGGCTGCTATGTCAGTGGGCTAGAATACAAATCAGAAGGTGTGCAAAAAAATCTCCATCAAAGTTCAGAAATGTCAAACGCATTTAATGTTTCAACAAAAGGCTTCAACGGATAGATTTTAAGGAACACATATATGCAGAACATGTGTAGATGAGAAAAAAAGAAGAAGCAAGCATTGAACAAAATGCACAAGAACACTCAATGCTCAACTCTACGATCTAAGAAAAAGAGAAAGCTTGCTCAGCTACTCAGTTCTTTCAAACAAGTGCTTAACAGCAACTGAGTAGCAATAATCAAGAACTCAACAACTACAAATCAACTAAAGTAAGAGTTCCAAGTCAGAAGGACTTAAAGAGTTCTAAGTGAACTATGAAGAGCCAAGTCTACTGGACTTGAAGAGTTCAAGAGTGAACTAAGAAGTTTGTAGACTGCTGGTCTAGAAGGAATCTATGTGATTCAGAAAGTGTAAAAGTCATCCTTAGTGGATTTTCTACTCGAGGAGTAGAAGAGTGGACTAGGAATTTTAAGTGCTCTGAACCACTTAAAATGACCGTGTCTATTACATTCTTACTATAACTGCCATATCTGCCATAACTGCTATAACTGCCTCACTCTCATTAACTCACTATCTTAAGGGAGATTAAAACAAATATTAATTCCGCTGAGTTTTAATCATTATCAACTAACAAGTTAAATCGAAAAGAATTTTGAATTATCTATTCAACCCCCCCTTCTAGATAACTATTGTGCCTCCGGGAACTAACAATCTTGTTCTCCAACTTTGATCTTATTCTCTTTCTCTATTTAGCTTCTTCGGACTCTGCCTCCTCCTCACCACTCAGATACATCTCGGGATAATCATCATGATCACTCCCCAGATTCACCATGGGTTCATCCTTTCCCATTCACCATGGATTCGGGAAACTTTAAAATAGCTGAATAATTCATTAATCAATAACAAGTCTTCTCGCATTCTAGGTAACACACTAATCTGATAATGAAAGAGTACAACTCTTTCAAAGTTTTTACGATATTCTAATGAATAATCAAGAATCAATTCTATGCAATAACAAAGTGGAATGTTTTCCAGATTTATGCTGATCGATCCGTTGGATCTTGAACTTCTCTTCTCAAGTAAATATCAAAGTTTTGACTTTGATATACCCAGGTGTATAAGATAACCATAAATATTAAATCATACTCCTCTGTAAATATACAAAGTGATCAGTTTCATTATACCCTATATTATGCATAATACTCAAAACGCGTGCAATAGCCAAATATACGACCAAATAGGTTCCCTTTATATAAAAGGTTGTTCTTCTCAGTCTTTGAATCAGAATTTGATTTAACAACGAAATACAATGATTTCAATATCTAATCACTTCTCTTCTCAAACCTGTCAAGTTTTCTTTTTCGATCTAGTCGAAATAACTGGCATTGATCTATCAATAATAATTGAATTCTCTTCTCTTCTCGAACCTATCAAGTTCTAACAAATGTTCGTCTAGCCAAAATAATTAGCTAAGATATGTTTTAATACGATTAAATAATAGATATAATTTAACTATACTATTTGAAATCAATAATAGCTTCTACGGATGTGAATATCCAACATCAATTATTCTACAAGTATATTCTCAGAATCACTAATTCAATTTGAATTAATAAACATGCACTAACTGCGAATAATCAACAATAAATTATTGGGCATGGTTTAATCAACAATAATTAACCACCACAGTATTTAAACAGATATAACTCAAGGTTGAGTTAGGAAACTTGCCTTCTCCGTTGATTACTGCTACACAATAAACTTATCTGCGTTCGAAAGACTTATAACCAATAATATCGGTCTCACAATTAGCACAATAATTTATAACACATAACACTGTAATTCACAGTCAATTTGTCTCCTAGACACATTACCACATAGCCACATCAGTGTTTATATCCTATATAAACACTTATCAAGTCTAACTAGTCGGTCTAGTTGGACTTTGGTCTATTCTCGGTGTTCTGGTCACCCTTTTCGACAATTAACATATTTATTGTCAATTAAACTTGGTCTCAAAGCTTTAATATTATATTAGATAAGTTATATATCATTCATAATATTTTTCGGAAGCTTTTAATAATTTATAAACAATTATTATAATTTATAATAATTTTTCAAACACTGTAATCATTTTTAAATGATTTAAACATTAAATAATCTTATCATCATTAATATTTAATAATATTAAAATATTAATGTCATATTTGTCAAAATATTAAAGTTATTAATAATAGCTTAAAATATTTTTAAATTATCAATATTTTACTTAAATAATTTTTAAAATAATTAAAATTATTTTTAAATCATCACCATTAATATTTAAATATTAATGAAATTATTATCAAAATATTAAAAGTCATTAATTATAACTTAAAATATTTTTAAATCATTTTCTCATTTTTAAATGATTTTTAAATCAATAAAACCATTTTTAATAATTAAATAAATCTATTATTATTAATGAAAATTACCCAAAAATAATAAAAGTTACATTGTATAACTCAAAATATTTTTAAACATTTTATTTTTATTAAAAATAATTTTTATAATATTAAAATCATTTTCTCTAATTTATTTAATACACTAATTAAATAAATTAAATGTCATTAATATTCAAATAAATATAAATATTAATGAAAAATATCTGAAATTATTAAAAGTTTTTTTTCATAATTTAAAATAATTTTTAAAACTATTTTTGTAATTGTAAGAATTTATTTTCTATTTTTAATTAATTTCCGAAAAATCAGAAAATAGAAATTAATTAAACCGTCACTAATGGCCTATAGCGACACTTAGCGTCGTTGTTGGTGTTCTTGAGCCTTAAGAACACTGACAACTAAGTTATCAGGGGGCAAGGTTTGACCACGATTACGTTTTTGTCTATCATGTTTCTGGGCCTGCTTAAATTTTGATCTTGTAGTATACATGTAGTACTACAATAATCAACCCTCATCTTGGTCATACAACAAACACACAAGGAGATTTGATCTCCCAAAGTCACTATCAGAGTGTTGTTGGGTTTTCTGGGTAACCCAAAAACCCAGGCAGTTACAACATGCCACTTTCTAGCCCAAATTAATCTAGGTTATGTCCATCAAATGGTATGTTTTTGGTTCATAGCTGTAGTACACATGACAAGGAACACATAGGAATCAATAGATCAGTTTAAACAACAACACATTCTCCAGATAAAGCCCGGTCAAACCCTGTCAGAACTATTGTTCAACTGGTTTCTAGGTTTTCCAGAAACGGTAACCATGATCGACAGGCCTAGTTTGACCTTACACTAAATTCGATCCGTTGATGGTTTAAATGATCTAAAGCCATGGATCTAAAGTCCATATAAAAGGCTACAAGTTGGATACAACACATCATAAAAAAAAAACTAAAACAACTAACAAATCAAGGCTTTAGAAAACGTTGTCAGACACTATGTATGGCTTTCCGGGTTACCCAGAATTCACCCGGTCAACGTCGGTCAATGAGTTTTGACCGTTAATAACTCATGATCTAACCATCAAATGACTGTGATTTCACTTGCAGAACAAAGATCTCATACCCGACTATCGATAAAAAAAACATAAAATATCAAAAATCATTAACCGACAATGGTTTATGGCTCCTGACATTAGCTTGTCAGACCAAAAAAATGTTCTTGGGCAATTTTTGTAAAACTCCAATTTAAAGCTTCTTGATGATATAGATCTATGATGTAACATAATAGATCATCATAAAACACCTTCTAACATGATTTTAAACACATAAACTCGAAATTTTTCTTAGCATACAAGATCAAACTATGAGTTAGGGTTTTACCTTCTCTTGTCCAATCTTTGATTCTTGCTCTCCAAATTTGATCTAGGTGATCAAGGAGGTTATCTAGTGACTGGTTTACTTAGGGAATTCGGAGGTTGGGTGAGAGAGAGAGAGAGAGTTTGTTGAGAGTAAGATAGCAAATTAGTAAACTTTAGTAACTTTCTCTCTCTCTTAATCTTTTATAATCATTACATGCAATGAATCTAAGCATGCAAGGTGTCCATTTGGATAAGATTGGAGCTGATATCTAGCACATTGGATAATTCTTAAGTGACGACTCACTAGATTTTGCAAATATTTTTACTAAAAATCTAAGTAAAGGGTATTTTAGACTTTGAACATAAAATTTTAATGGCATATAGGTAATTGTCCAAACCCTTAGGGTTTAACCCTAAGGTTCTAATCCTTAGGTTTTACAACTATAGCTTCTAGGATTTTCTAAATTAGCGTTTTAAAATAGAAAATTAATATTTCAAAAATATAATTAGAGTTTCCTAATTATATTAAAGGTTACATAACCCATTAAAGTTAACTAATCACTTTAGGGTTTACTAATTAGGATTAAGGTTTCCTACTTAGGGTTTAGAATTCTTGAATTAAAAATTAGGATTTTTCGGCTTTCGATTAGGGTTCCTATCTATGCGTTAGGGTTTCTAATCTTGAGATTAGGGTTTCTAATCCCTTATTAGGGTTTACTAATATTGTACCATACCCGATCAATCATTGATCAATAATTCTAAACAGTACAAACACATACTCATTAATATAATTATTCTAATTATATTCTCAATCGAATCCCTATCCGGACTTAGGGTTAGGGTTTTTAAATCTGTTAAGCATAACACTACTCTTATTTTCTCAGTCAATACACAAATTGACTACTTCTCGAGACTCGTATCACAAATAATTGTCACAAAATTGATAATCAATATTAATATTAAATAAAAAAAATTATTCGTGAAATTTGGATTAGTCGAAATCCTGGGATATCACAAATCTGGTTAAAGCCTATCTATTGCATTTCAAGACATAGATCAACCTAACATTTTTGATTTATCACTAAGTCCTTGTACATATATTTTTTGAAGGACTTTACATATAATCATGAGCATTTACTTTAAACATCAAATAAAAATATGCACTCTCTAACAAAGTTTTTAAGAATCAAATTCATGTATATATGTTTTAGAAAAAGAAATTGTGTTCTTCACTGCAAGTTGATTCTTAACTTATTTGTAAATGGATTTTATGGCTAATTTGAGAGGAAATTGGTTATATGTGTTAATTAGTATATATACTCTGTTGTTTGGTGTTTATAAATGATTTTTGGAAATCAAATTCATATGAAACATTTTTTAAATGAAAATTTGAGTTTTTTGGATATATGTACAAAATGACTTACTTTGAGACTAAAATTATTGGTCAATTCATGTTCTAATCGAAAAATTGATGATTTGTTTTGTTAATACATTCAAATACGAAAACAATGCATGTTAAATGAACTGATTTGGTGGAGAATCGAGTTTGTGGTGAGATGATTCTCTAATTATGTTGAAATATGAGTTTTGAGCATGAACATGGTTTTAAATCCTTTGATTTTGGTTGTTCATGTTGTTTTGTTAATTAGAGTCATGTTGTGTATGCTTGTTGTTGATTATGTGAAGTTCATATCTTTTGGGTATGTCTAATTTGATGTTCAAATAAGAAAAATCATTAGTTTTTGGCTTATGATCAGTGCATGGAGCAGTCTGCAGCCTTTCTATTTGCGCAGCTGCACCGGTCAAGGACATGAATGACACAGCTACCCCGCTGTGTTTTTGAGTTTGCGTATTTGCACAGTTGCGCCGGTGCTAAGACCAGAAACAGCGCAGCTGCGCCGTCCCCTAAACAGAAATAATTTGTGTTTTTTTATTTTCAGTTCATAACATGTTAGTCTAACTTGGTGTAATGAACATGATAATGTGTTAGACATGTAACAAGATGCTATATCAGATTGTTATCTTACATGTGATGATTTTTAGTGGTGATTTAACAAGTTGCATAAGAACTAAAATTTGGTTTTCGTAAGAGGGTGGTAATGTTGTTTAAACTTTAGACTTGGAATTTCAGATTTGTGATATGTGATTGATGATGATGATAAAAACTTAACCTAAGTTAGTAAGTTTTGTCAGGAATAAACATCTGAATGATATTCCTATTTTATATGATTTGATAATGATATATATATGAATGAATATGCAAGCATGCTTGCATTAAGAAAAGCTGTAAAGTCCTTTGATAGATAATAGAATTATATGTACAAGGACTTAGAATGAATTGATCAAGAACGTTAGGTTGATCCTACATAAGCAAAACAGCTTTGTAAAGTCCTTAAAAAGAAATGATGAACAAGGACTATAAATATAGAAAGATCAAGCATGTTAGGTTGATCTTGTGATGTAATAGATATGCTTGTTTGATCGTCGAGCACTGCACTAGAAATCGTAGTTTGCCAGGAGAGTCAATGATAACTCAAGAGCTGTCGAGGCAGAATGGTAGTCTGCAAGATAGTAGATCTCGGAGTTCGTAGACTGCCAGGAGAGTCGAGGAAGGATAGTAGTGTGTCGAGTAGAGCTTCCTCGGGATCGTAGTGTGCTGAGGAAGTCATGATTAGAATCGTAGAGACAGCCTGCCTATGAGCCGACCGATCATCTGCCGAAGCCAAGACAGAAACGTAGACTACACTCAAAGTCGTAGAGTCTACTGATACCGAAGCCAAGTTTAGGATCGTAGATCACACTCTGAGTTTGTAGAGTCTATTGATCACATGCAGAGATCGTAGTCGAGCAAGATCAGATGAAGACAACAAGCACAAGGCAGAAACCGTAGAGTGTCAAGATCTGATCTCAAGATCGTAGTGTCTGCACAGCCGAAGCTGAATCGTAGAGTGCAGAACTACGACCTCAACAGAAGTGCTCACAATGCCAAGGCAGAATCGTAGAGTAAGTACGATTCTCAACTAATGAGCACTCCCAGAATATCCAAAGGAATGAAGCCTCTGGTTGGCACTGCAAAGATACATCCCACCTAAAGGGAACCAGAGAGCACTCAACGAATGGTATACAAGCTAAATAGAAGATCTAAGCACCAACCCAATCAGCATCAAGATTGAGTTGTAAAGCCATTCGAGATGAAGCCTTCCACAAGGATATCAAAAGAAGACTGCAGTAACTGACTAAGGAAAGTCAGCAAGTGCAGTAGCTGTCAAGAAGACAGAAGACAACGATCTTGGAAGCTACCAGGATCGTAGTGTTTGCCAAACAAAGAAAGAACTAATGGAACGTGCACAGAGATACTGGTCAGCCTCTGAAGAACAAGGCTAAAATGATTAAGTGTAGAGTCAGTCCATTGATGATAAGTGAACGGTAGATCACCGGGAAAAAGTGAGCTGGACGAGCCACAAATCTGAAGTGTCTTGCTATTCAGTAGAGGCCAGATCAAAGGAGTCAAGCCATCAAACTCTGAGAACAGTCGAAGCAAACAGAAGTGTTGAAGCACTACACAATAGAAGGAAGAGGTGTTCTACATTGGAGATCCAATCAACACTCTTCAAGATCGTAGTGTTAACTCTACCTGTCAATGAGCAACACTCACCAAGACACTACGATTAGGTCCTCGAAGACGTGCATCAGAATCGTAGAGTTCGAATAGCTGAAGACCGAAGCATTGGCAACGGTTCAATCTGAAGGGTAATATTCGGACAAGTGCTTATTGAGAGCAACAATGAAAAAGGACAACCGCTGATCGAGAAATTAGAAGGAGGAAATAAAGTCTTCGACCTGCCCAAGACATTAAAGTGACAACTCTGATGGGGTAGGTGAAACAGTAGACTGCAATGTCAGATAAAGTATGACATGTCACATCAGCAGTCTACCTCTGTCAACTCGAGATCTATGAAGATATTTAAATAGCCTTCAACGGCTACTTTCCAACGGAATGATTGGGAATGAGTATAAATAAGGAAGAGCTTCAAAGATCGAGGGTTGCTGGAGTTGTCGAGTTTGGAGAGAAGGTGGACTGTACTAGACTACGTAAGATAGTGAGTCCAAAGGCTCACTCTACGATCCACCAAGAACACTCAGATTCATGCAAAGGAAGAAGTAGAAGTGAGAGTTATACTATGTAGAAGTGAGAGTTCTACTACAAGAAGAGTGTTCTGAACTGCCGAGAGAAAGAAGAGCATCATGTCATCTTGGTGTCCATCATGGGAAGACTCTAAGTACAATAGAGAAGAGCTCACAGTCATCTTAGCAAGTCCATCATGAGAAGATATCGAGTATCAAGAAGGGAGATCGCAAACGTCATCATGGTGGCAAGCATGAGAAAGTTTCTAAGTACCAAGAAGAAGAACTTACAGTCATCTTGGAAACCTATCATGTGCAGCAATCATGTATCAAGAGAAAGATCTTCAAAGTAGTTCATCAAGGGATCATCCGAAGTTGTTGAGTAACTGAAGAAGCTGAGCATCATGCAACACTCAACAGTACTTCAAGGGTGATAACGCCAAGCTGCTAAGGATAGAAGATGTTCAGAGCATGAAGACATCTTAGCAGCTCAGCACCAACTCCAACAAACTAACAAATAAATAACGAAAGCCAGGGCCTGAGGGGTCCTTGTCCTAAGGGACTAAATGAAGCTAGGGCCAGAAGGGTCCTTGTCCGGAGGGACTAAACGAAGTTCTAAGCCTGCTGGGCTTGAAGAGTTCCTAGGGAACTAGAGGAGTCCCAAGGCTGCTGGCCTTGAAGAGTTCTTAGTGAACTGAAGTCCCAAGGCTACTGGCCTTGAAGGAATCTTAGTGATTCAGGGTGCTGCCCTTCCTTAGTGGAAATCCTGCTAGTTGAAAGCAGAAGAGTGGATTAGGAGCTTGAGTCTTTGAACCACTTAAAACCCCTTGTGTCTTATACATTATGTCATTTATGTTATGTACTATAACTACTATAACTGCTATGTATGTTTTAACTACTTACAACCAAACTAACTGTACGAATAATGTATGTATGATTATAAATATATCAATGAAGGGGATCTTTTACTTATTTCGCTGTGCTTGAAAAGATTCTTATGTTTGTCATCTGCTAATGTAATAGCAATACAAAATAAAAGAGAAAAGTATTTGAAATAAAACGGATCTATTCAACCCCCCTTCTAGATCTATTGTGCCTACTGGGAACTAACAATTGGTATCAGAGCAGGTTCTCATGCTATATTCAAAAGCTAATTGCTTTGAGTATGATCCTAGGCACAAACATTGTTCTAAACTTAGTTTAGTTGTAAGTAACTTGTTATATGCAGATGAGCTCACATGTTGGAAATATTGTGTATAGGTTAAATGTGTATATACACCTGAAGCTGCTCAGATTGGTCCATGTTCTCTAATTCTACATCAACAAGACCAATCCTTGCCTACAGTCAATCTTGTAGTCTGAGGACCAGACGAGAAAGCTCAAGAGACATCAACGACAAAGAGTCAAGCATCCACCAACTTGAAAGATGAAGAGGCCACACATGCTAAGAAATACTTATTAAGAGAAGAAAGAATATCTTCTCAAACTTATGTCTGGCCAACCAGCAGCTGTGTGCAAACTTTGTAAACTAAAGGATGTCAAAGATCTTAATGTTGAGATTCTCTTGGCCTACATCTTCAAGACCATGAGTGATTGATTGAAGGTCAACAAGAGCAACAAGCTGTCAGGAGCAAATGTAAAGCTATGCACATCAATTCCTAAACTCAGTATATCTAAGATAAATAACTGCTAAGAGACAGACAGTAAAAAGGTACGGTTCCTCACTATTACATGTGTTCATCATAAAAGTACCTTCCTATGAACCATAACAGTATTCTGTCAAGAAGTCATAATCTACCTAAAAAGGTGAAGAGAGAAAGTACCTCGAGGATAGAAACTCAAATGTCTATAAGCTTTCTCTCCATCCAAGTTTTAGGATAAAGATGACATATTGAAGGAAATCTTAAATGGGTCATAAGAGCATCACAGGTCAAATTAATTCTATGTGAAGTAATCCTTGCTGGTGGGTTAGTATGTATGTATAAATCCTTGTTCTAAGTGGTTTGATAACACACAGAGTATGATCAGTTCTACAAGATTATCTTGATGATGTGTAGAAACTGATCACCTCCATGAATCAACTAGATACTCTTAAATCGTAGAGTTGATTCTCACTCTGAGAACACTTAAACATTATGAACATAACCCAGCAAATGATGAAACCATCAAAGATAAAGAGTGTGTTATTAAATGTCAAATCTTACACACACTCACCTTCATGCATATCAAAATGTAGTATCTAAAACTAGTCTTATGCATGAATATGTTGTTGGTGATAAATGTGATGATTATCCAAATAAGAGGAACAGGGGTTTAGAAAACTAACCTAGCAGGACCCATTTAATTATGGGTATCAAAAGTAGAAATATATTTAAACCTGTAGGTACTTGGTAGGTCTGACCACACTAAGGAATGCTGAAGCAGAAGACTTCAGTTAAGAAGACTCAACCAATAGAAGGCTATGGACTGTTCAAAAGAGATTCTGACAAAATTTCTATATATCCAAGCCTGTCCTTGAAGACCCTCTGAGCAAACCAGAATGGAGCTCACATGGCTGCTAATCTATATATGGAAGCAGACCATTCAACCAAAGGTGAAAAGAGTCCTATATGCTCAAATCAAGCAAAGCATGCTATATAAGAAGAATCCTCAAGGAATCTTATAACAGAGGATCATTGAGCATCAGTCAAGAGGACTTCATTACAGAAACAGAACTTCACACGTACAAGACTGTCAAAGAAGACTACAATCATAGTGTTGTCAAAAGATTGTAGAGTGATCAGTCCTGAAGATATCCATGCCTACGATACAAGGAGATTTAAGTGATAATGATGATTCTAGTCAAAAGGAGATATGCAGGGCTGCCTTCAAATGAGTCTAAAGCAAAGGGAATCACATCTATCCGGGAAGACAGCTTCAACCATTGGGAGTAGTGATCTGTTGAGAAACAACATCACTGAGTTATACTATGAGGAAATATACCAGCTACAAAGTCCCAAAATTTTGTGGCTGATGAACCAAATGAAGACCCATAGTCAGTAGGAACGTCTCAAAACGTACTACTGATAACCCTTCAGCCACCCAACCCAACATCATGAAGTGCCTACGATCAAACATGTGATCGTAGTGTAAGAACAGGAGGATACCACGAATTCAGCAAGCAATTGTCTAAAGTTGGTAGAGGATCTCCCCACCAAAAAAGGTCGAATGAGATGTCATTGCAAATCACTTCTATGGCATTTCATCTGGAAAGCGCCTCAGAGACAAACCTAACCCTTAGCTCACTCTAAGAGGTTGGCCCTTCCTGAGCTACCTTTTCCCAGAAGAATTGCCTGATCAAATTTATCTCAAGGACCAAGTCATTCAATGATCGTAGAGTCGAGACTGAAGAGAACTCCACTATCGCAGTGCAACCTCAATGATCGTAGAAGACAACTCGACGATCGTATTTCTACCAAAGGGTACTCCAGTTCACATGGAGCTTGGAAAAATGAGACAATTGCTCAACCATTCAAAATGAGGGGATAAGTTCGTATATATCAGTGATCAAACTATGATGCATCAAAATGAGGATAAGAGTCAAAGCCATCCACTGCAACATCTCTCAAGAGTTGATCTTTGAGTTAACAAAGGAAAACGTAGAGTCCACAGCTGCCTTACTATGCTACTCTACGAATCAAAAGGTCAACGGTTAAAGCCACGTTGTTTAAACGTCTACTCTTCTAAAAGAAAAATCTAACTGAAAAGTTATGGGGAGTTACATCTCATTACTGGGCATCGTGCAACCAATGGTCAGTTGACACATCATTGGTTATGCAGAGTTAGAAGGAACTGCCATAAAGATAATTTCAAATCTGTAAACAGTTATCAAAAGCTATCGAACCTTTCTCCCTCCCATTTTCAAACCCTAGAATCCTCTCAAGAGCCAGAACAGATTAACACTCCAGAGCTTTATCAAATCACAATCATCCATCTCTCACAAACCTTTCTGAATCAAATACCCACATTCTTCGAACTGCTCAAATAGAAAACTGGCGAGTTATCACTGGCATTCAGCTCGGAACCATGTCGTTTGAGAAATTCAAAAAGAAGTTCAGAGACATTCTAGAACTTGTGAAGAAAGCTGGATTCTCAGAATGTCTTGAGGCTAGCACTCGAGTGTATGTTGACCTGGTGAAAGAATTCTACTCAAATGCTTCCATAAACTCCGGAACCCTTTCTACCAAGGTCAAAGGTCAGTACCTCAATCAATGCCTAGGTTTTCCTAACCAAGGGCTGAAGATCCTTGATGATGTCAATACTGAACAAGTAAAGGAGATCATGGGGTAGCAAAGAAACCCCAGTCTGAAAGACATGAAGAAGAAGGAGTTTCTAGAGGAATACGAGTTCCTTACTGAAATAGTTGGAAAGTGTATATTGTGTAAGGACACTGCACATGAGACGATGCTTGACCAACAATTGAAGATAATGTCAGCAATAGTTCTGAAGAAACAAATCAACTTTGGAGCTATCTTGTTCGATCAAATCTCCAAGTGGGTAGAAAAGGCTGAGATGAAGAAGTCCACCGAAAAACCCCTGACTAAGGTGTTTCATGGCAGACTGCTAAGTATTGTGATGAAGAAGAAGCTAGGAGGGAAGATCAAGGATGATGAGGGAGAACCGTTGAATGTTCACAAAGTGATGTCTCCATAATTATTTGTGAATTGGAAGAAGAACCCCAAGGAGAACAGAAGGCTGACAACTTCTAATAGCTGCAAGACCTCTACAAAGAAGAGGAAGACAGAAGAGGTAGAAAGCTTCGAGTCTGATGACTCTGTGCCAGTATCAACCACACCAGCCAGAAAGAAATGCACAGGTGTGAAGAAAGCTGGTAGTGTGAAGAAAACCAAAGCCCCATCAAGGAGTCTCTCCTCAAAGGACAAGGATAAAGAAGAGAAAGTCCTAACTGCTGAAACAACAAAGAGGAGAAGCAACAGGTTGCTTCAAGGGCCATTCAGCAAGAAAGCTAAGGTGGAAAACAAACCAGCCTCAGTTTCCCAAAATAGTACATCTGATGAAGAGAAGGATGTGGAGTCAACAGAAGAAAAGGAGACAGATGTAAAGGCTGAGTCCCCATAGACCAAATCCAGCAGTAAAGGTGAAACTGGATTAATGAATAAAAGTTCAGCATCTGCTGATGAAGGGGAATGCTCAAGCCCTGTGGCTAATTCTCAGAGCATTCACTCTAATAATGAAGAAGAGATTCAAGATGACCCAACTACTTCCCCAAATGCAACTGCCCCAATAAGCCCAGATAATGGGTCAAGTGATGTTGATTCTAAAGAAGAAGAAGAACGAGCCCCTTCAAATCCTGAAAGCCCTCAAAATGACTCAAAGGGTGATGAGTTTACAGAAGAAGGGACTGCCCCTGCCAGTGCTGAACCCCAAGGAAGGTTGTCTGTTGAACTAGAGGAGTCAGAGTCTGAAGAAGAAGAGAAGTCTGACTCTCCCAAAACTGAACCTCCAAGAAGAAGAAAGAGCTACAGACTGCAAGCCAAATTTGCCTCCAAAAGGAGAAGTGATCAATCAAATGTCCCCATTGAATTAAGTGATGATGAGTCTACATCACAGAAAGAAAGTGTTGAGGATAGAACCAACAATGAAGAAGATGAATCAGAGGAAGATCTTACTGAAGAAAGTTCTGAGAATGAAATGCAGCAAGAAGGATTCTCTGCTGGAAATGATCAAGATGGTTCAGGCTCCGAGAGAGATGAGATTGAAAAAGATTCTGATTCTACAACACAGGAAGCAGAAGAATAAGAATATTATCCAGTTCTCTCACCAGCAAGATTCAACATAAGAATAGTGGTAGAAGTCTCAAATGAACTACCAGAAGCTCCACCAAAAAGATGGGTGAACTATGGAAATGAGTAGCTCAAGGTAGTAAGAATGACTACCTTTGACATAGCTAAAAACTGGAACAACATGGAGCTAGACTGCTAGACCATTCTCTACAATCCTGACGACTTGCTGATGAGATGGTTCTTCCAGTGGATGCCATAGCTAAAGGCCCATACTGAAGGAGATGGAAGCTACCTCAGCTGGTGTTACTCTCACTTTCCAAGCATGGAGCTGGTAGCACAAAACTTTCCAAGGGTAAAAAGTTTTGCTACAAAGACGATCAAAAACCAACCCCACTTCAAAGTCTATCGACATGCTGGAAATCACTACATCCCCTACGATCGTAGAGTGGACTCTGAAGGAAGAAGGAACATGATCAAAGAGTTGATCGTAGAGTCTGGTCACTCTACTGATGAGACTGTTCAAATTCAACATCAGAAGCCTCCAATAGTTCAATCACTGCTCTCTGACATTCCCTCATCCTCAACCAGTAATTGGTACTCAACGATTGTTCAGATTCTCCAAGCTTTAGAAAATCTGTCCAAGAATGAAAATCGTAGAGTCCAATCCAATGCTCAACCCGAAGCTGCCCAACAAGAGGATCAAACAATTTTGGAGCAGAAACTACTGAAGAGTTCTGATGAGCTAAGTGAGAAAATATCTCTACTCACTGAAGAGTCACAGAAATTGACAGCAGCAGGAGAAAATTCACTTCAGAACAGACTTCACGCTATTATGGCTGATGTATCTCTCAAACTTAAAGAGAGAGATAACATCTATTAGAAGGCCATACAAGATCAAAAGGCAGATTCTCTACGAGTTCAGAAGGCCAATGAAGAGCATATCCAAGCCCTCTCTGACAAGATTGACGACCTAAAGCAGTCTTTCTCAGTGTAACTTTAGCTAGGCCAACAGGAACTCAAGTTTGAAGTTACCAACTCCTCCTACCTAATGGAGCAGCTTATGTCCAACATGGAGCAACTCTCACAAATGATTAATGACAAAAAGGGGGAGAAAAAGAGGCAAAGAAAGAGGAAGAGCAAGAGGCACTCAAAGAAGAGCAGAGGGATAGGAGAGAAGAAGTCAAAGAAGAAGACAGCAGCTATAGAAAAAGAATCATCATCTGAGGGGGAGCCAAAAGACAATGATCACATGATCGCAGAGTTTGAGGGGGAGCATGTTCAGAAAGATGCTGAAGGGGAGCTAAGCAAAGAAAGAAGGTCATCATCCCAGGGGGAGCAAGAGCAAGAAAATCAAACAGATGAATAGCTGATCAACACACATCCTGGAAACATACTTGGAGCCAAAAAGGTACATCTCTAACTAGTTAGGTATGTTCTGGATCCAGGATGTAAAATGTCTTAATGTATAAATTGTCATATCATTATAAATGACATTTATGATTATCTGTTTTAGAAATACAGCTGCTCACTGTATATAAGATTCATTCATAACATGCATATGTACTTATTATTTTTGTCATAATCAAATAGGGGGAGATTGTCAGGAATAAACATATGAATGATATTCCTATTTTATATGATTTGATTATGATATATATATGAATGAATATGCAAGTATGCTTGCATTAAGAAAATCTGTAAAGTCCTTTGATAGATAATAGAAATATATGTACAAGGACTTAGAATGAATTGATCAAGAATGTTAGGTTGATCCTAAATAAAATTGGATTGCCTCCCAATGAGCGCTTATTTTTGAGTCTTTCAGCCTGACTACTCCCTGTGTCTAGCCTGGATCAGTTAGGATATTTTCAGCATGCTGTTTGTTTATCGCATATAACCAACGATGCTTTATTACATGCCTGTTCATCTGTATTTTCGGGAATGAAGTTAACTTACTAAACTTAATCAGCGCTTTTAGACCACCAACTTCTCTACAATCCTTGTTTGTGACACGTGTAGATTCCTCGATCAAATCACTCTCCTCCTTGTCAATAGGGATTATAATTTCTTTGAACACTTTAACTTTCACTACCTAATTGAACACTTTCATGGTCAATTCTCCATTAGGCACGTCAATTAGTGTTTGTCCCGTTACAAGGAATGGTCATCCCAAGATGATCTGGATGTTCTTATCTTCTTCGAAATCTAACACCATAAAATTAGTTGGAAAAATCAATGTGTCAACCTTTACCAACACATCTTCTACTATTCCCAATGGATAAGTTATTGATCTTTCTGCGAGTTATAGGCTGATGTTTGTTGGCTTTGCTTCCTTTAAGCCCAACTTCCTATATATGGATAATGGCATAAGGTTGATACTTGCTCCTAGATCACATAGAGCTCTTCCCACATCTTGATTACCAATTGCATAAGGAATGGTAAAACTTCCCAGATCTTTCAACTTAGGGGGAAGCATTTTCTATATAATTACAATGCACTCTTCCGTTAATGCCACTGTTTCGAATTCCTTGAGCTTGTGCTTCTTTGAAAGTATCTCTTTCACGTACTTGACATATCATGGCATCTGCTCTAGTTCTTCGGTGAACGAAATGTTAATGTGCAACTGTTTGAATATGTCCATAAACTTAGAAAACTGATCCTTGAGCTTTTGACTTTCCAACCGTTGGGGAAAAGGTACATGTGGTGTGGCTCTATTATGTTTGTCTTCATTTGGCTTTTCCATAACTTTTTCCTTAGTTTTTTTTCTGAATTAATCCCGTCATTTTCAACATCCTCATCTTTACTTGATTTCCTATCGTAGTCAAAAACTAAGGCTTTACCATTCCTCAGTGCGATAGCATTGCACTGTTCATGATTTCCCCTAGGATTTTTCTCCGTGTCACTTGGTAATGTCCCTTAAGGCCTGTTATTCAATGCCATCGCAAGCTGTACCATCTGATTTTCCAAGTTCTTAATTGCCACCGCTAGCATTTTCATAGCTGCCTCATTATTGGATATGTATTTAAACAATAGCTCCTCCAAATGTGAATTTTTCTCTTGTTACGGAGATGACTATTAATGTTAATTTTGGAAACCAGGGGAATAAGATTGTCGTGGAGCCTGCTGATTTTGGTTGTTGACAAAAAGTTTGGATGGTTCCTTGCCCCCGGGTTGTAGGTATTTTGATACGGATTCTGAGGTATTTTGTTATAGCTACCTACAAATTGAACTACAGGTGGTGTAAGACCCCAAATTATTAATAAATGAAATTTAATTTTCTCAATTTATTATTCTGAAATAGTAAGAGTTGATTTGATTAATGTGGTTAGTTATGGGTAAAATGCGCAAATATTTCAAATAAGCAAGTGGTTATAAAATATTCATTGTTGTCGGGGAATATTTGTTTGGTCGTGGAATATTCTTGTTGTCGGGGAATATTCGTACGACGGCGCAGCCTTGTGTGGGCCCTATAATAGAAAACGATTGGATGAAGAAAACGACAAAAATAAGTTGTTTATAAATAACGGCGTAGTTGTTACCATTAATACTGTTGGAATACCCGGTGGTTAAAACACAGTAATACGTGTTGTTGCACAGTAGCACATGGTATTGCACCAATTATTGATTCTTACGTAAGAAGGCATTACTCAATAATTGTTACAGTAATTACTGTTCAATATTGTATTTTATTGATTCAATAATTGCTGCGTTGATATTTTATATTACTGTTATTTTAATAATTGTCACTACACAGTATTTTCTATTATCGGAGCAATAATTAATATTATCTGAATAATATTATTAGATAACATTATTGGTAATGTCTAGAAAGTTCTGTCTAAGGAGAGGTTTGGTTATCTAATTGCGCGCCAGTAAGGAGATATCCTTATTGGAAAGCCCCCTCTTTCCTGGGAACGGCCTGGTTGCTAGTACTGTGATTCTGTAATATTATTTGTGAATAATTAATTATTGATTTATATGATAAGGAAAATATTGATTTTATGTGGATATAGATGGAGAAAATTTTTAATGTGACAATTGTTGAAAATTAATATTTTATCTTTTTCTGATAAAATAATTCATTTAAATATATTATTTTAATAATATATTGATGGTGGTATTTTTACAATGAATGTGGGATATATGAGTATATGAGGAGAAAGAGTATTTTTGTGGCATTAAATGATTAACACATGTTTTGTGTGTTGGTGGACATAATTCTTGACCCAAAATTTATTATTGACTATAAAATCGCCCGTTTATGAATTTCGGCCAATTTCTATTTGGAATTTGGAAAAACTTTCTTCTGCAAAGTTGTAGAGAATTGAATTTCCTATAAAAACTCCCAAGATTCGAATTTTCTGATAAAAGGGCTATTTATTATGAATTATTGAAGTTCTGAAGTTCTGAAATAATTGATTTTTGGAAGTTTTATTTATTATTTTGAAGAAAAACGTTTTTTGGCATTTAAGTGGGCTAACATGTGATATAAATGGGTTGAGATCAGATGTCTAGAGGTGGGTTAAGGAAAATTTGATAAATATATTATTATTATATTAAATTTTCTGCTTTGGTGTTCTAAGCATTTTCCTATAAATAGGGTGCTTAGGTTAGAATTGAAAATCACACCAGAAACAAAAGTTTCTCTCTATTTCTCTCTCTATATCGAGCGTATTCTTGTGAGAATTTGATACTTTGAGTGTTGCTATACGGTGCAAGTTTCCTTCAGCACTATATCTAGTATTCCAGTCAGAAGTACCGTCTTTCCGAGGTAAGGGATGTTATTTCTTCTTAAATGATATTATTTTCTTCAATATCATTATGCCGAAGTATTGATCTGAACTTTTTATCAAATTTAGAACTTTTCATGTCGGGGTTACTATTCATGAGTTACTATTCATGAGTTACTATTCACCGAAAAATGAAATTTCCTTCTTTTCGTCCAAATATCTATTCTGGATACTAGCTTTGATTGTATCCATGTTTTGATAATTCTTGAATTTTACTTCACTATGATAAGGTATTTTTGGACATGGATAAATCGAAATACGAATCCTTAATATTTGTTATTTTGCTTCACTGGATTCGTTTTCTTTAAAATATTTTTCATCATCCTCAGTCTTAAATGATGATATAACTGAATATCTTTGGCCTGTAGTGCAAAGATGAATAATTTCTGATGAATATCTTTGGCCCGTAGTGCAAAGATGAACAGGTGTTGAGGTGAACATGACCAACTGATGGATATCTTTGGCCTGTAGTGCAAAGATGACTATTTGATTCAAGATATTTATTGATTGATGTTACAGGGATAAAATATTGATGATGGGCTTTAAAATTCATAGATAATCGTAGATTTCATTCTCTACGTAACTTCTCTATGAATTATTATTTTTCGCTGCGAATAATGAATTAAAACTTGTTGTCTATTGTATTCTATTAAATTTTTCCCTGTTGAAGACTAACGATAATTTGTTGTAGTCATAATATTCTTTACTGGGCTAGTTGAGCTCACCCTTTTCCTTGTTGTTCCATTTTCTTCTCAGGAGGCGAGAATGTAGCAGGTACTAGTCGGGGTATGGAATGAAGGTTCTAGGAAGTTGTTTTAGTAGTCCTCACCATTTTTTTTTGTAAAATATTGTTCCAATAATTGTAATGAGGACTTATTTGAGTGTGGATATTGTCTAGATGACAATATTTGTATTTACACTCACAGTTTTTATGTTGTATTAATAAAGTTGTAGTTGTTTCTGTACCATGTTATTGACGACTCAGAATGGGTGTTGTATACCTGTTTTGGGGGCGTCACAGTTGGTATCAGAGCTTAGGGATATGATCTCTGGCGGAGATCGGGGAATAGAACTAGGAGGGGAGAGACGAGTAAATCCTTCGCTAGTGTGTCCTACCTAAGCTTATTTGTTGGTTGGTCATAATATAGGAATATTATGTGATTTGTTAATTTGTTAAATTAACCCTTGTTTTATGGCAGTATTTGAGAATGTCGACTGAGAATGTTAACAGTGGAGTAAATGAAACCGTGGAGACACCCGTACTCACCAACGAGGAGAACGTGCAACAGGCTGGCAATGTTCCTCCTGTGAACAACACCACTGAGCAGACGGTGAACGATGAGATGTTTAGAAGCTTTTTGCGATTCATGCAAAACCAGACGAAGGAGATTCCTGTTCAAAATATAGGAAGAAACAATGGCAACGCACAGCTGGTCACAGCCAAGCAGTTCAAAGAGTTGGGACCACCAGAATTCTGGGGAAAGCCGGATCCGATTAAGGCGGAGACATGAGTCAAGCAAATTACCAAGATATTTGATGTCTTGGGATGCACGGAGGAACAGAAGGTTCCATTCGCCACCTTTATGTTCCGTGGCGAGGCAGACTACTGGTGGGAATCTGTGAAGCGTACCCATCCAGCTGCACTCAGCATGTCTTGGGAGACATTTCAGAAACTATTCAATGACAAGTACTTTCCTGAAAGTATTCGTCATATGAAGGAGGTAGAGTTTATTAGACTGGAGCAGAATAACATGACGGTGTCCCAGTACGAGGCGAAGTTTACGGAGTTTTCCAGGTTTGCACCTCATTTGGTGGAGAATGAGGAACGTGTGACGCGGATGTTTCTGAGAGGTTTGAAACACGGCATACGTCAATATCTCATTTCTCATAAATTTTCTCTCTATTCAGATGTTGTCAACAGGGCTCAATTGTTGGAGCGAGATAACGAGTACGGTCAACCGAGGGACCACAACCAGGATCATATCGGTGACAACAGTCATCAGAACAATGATAACCAGCGGAGAAAGAAAAGTACAGACAAGAACGAAAACCACTCTGGTGGTAATCGTGGCTATGAAAATAGAAGAAGCGAGTCGGGAGGAGATTTTAAAAAGAGGAGATTCAACAATGACAATACGAAGACGTCAGCACCAGCAGCAACTGGTTCCAAGGGAGGAGAACGACCACCGGTCATATGCTATAAATGTGAAAAAGAGGGACATATCAGCCCAAACTGTCCACAACAGTTCAAGGTATGCTATAATTGTGTAAAGGAAGGACATATCGCTCGAGATTGTACGGTAGCGAAACCAAGTTCAGCGGGGACGGTGACTCAAAAGGCTGCCCCAGAAAAGTCAAAGTCAACGGTTCCTGGAAGAGCGTTTGTGTCGTGACTGGTCAACATGCGAGGAACCCAAACGAGGTGATCACGGGTAAGCTAATCATAAATTCATGTGAAGTTTATACCTTACTAGATACCGGTGCTACCCATTCATTTATTTCTCCTGCTTGTGCTCAACGTTTAAACTTGACTCCGGAGAAATTAGACTTTGATTTATCTGTGGAGACTCCGTTAGGGGAAACTTTCATCACATCCACTGTTTATAAATCTTGTTTGATCCAAGTTGGCACCATCACCTTACCTGTTGACCTTATCTCTTTAAAGATACTTGCATTTGACGTGATTTTAGGAATTGATTGGTTAACTACTCATCATGCCAAAATTGATTGTTTTCGTAAGGTGGTTAGTTTTCATATTCCTAATCAACCTGTTGTTCGAATTCAAGCAACAAAGCCATTAAAATCATCACTGTCATATCAAGTCATAAAGCTATTCGTTTATTGAAAAACGGATGTCAAGCTTTCCTAGCCCATGTTATGGATTTGAATAAAGACACGTCAAATTTGAATAATATTTCTGTTGTTAGTAACTTTCCTGACGTATTTCCTGAAGAACTTCCCGGTCTACCCCCAGAACGTGAAGTTGAATTCTTTATTGATCTTGAACCTAGTACAAAGCCCATTTCTAAAATCCCATATCGAATGGCTCCTATTGAACTTCAGGAGTTAAAAGTCCAACTACAAGAGTTGTTGGACATCGGTTTCATTCGTCCTAGTACATCTCCTTGGGGTGCTCCTGTTTTATTTGTAAAGAAGAAAGACGGGAGTATGCGACTTTGTATCGATTATCGGGAATTAAACCATGTCACCATCAAGAATAGGTATCCGCTACCTCGTATTGATGACTTGTTTGACCAGTTACAAGGAGCACAATTCTTTTCAAAAATCGATCTTCGTTCTGGATATCATCAGCTGAAGGTTAAAACTGAGGATATTCCGAAGACTGCCTTTAGAACTCGGTACGGGCATTATGAATTCTTAGTCATGTCTTTTGGATTGACTAATGCTCATGCGGCTTTCATGGATATGATGAACCGAGTATTCAAGGATTATTTGGATCAGTTCGTTGTTGTCTTTATTGATGACATCCTCATATATTCCAAAAGCCGTGAAGATCATGAGCACCATTTGAAGCTGGTACTCCAAAGGCTGCGTGAAAACAAGTTATATGCTAAGTTGAAGAAATGCGAGTTCTGGCTTGAGGAAGTAGTATACCTAGGGCACGTGGTGTCAAAACATGGAGTATCTGTGGACCCGGCGAAGATTGAAGCAATACAAAGCTGGGAGCAACCGAAGACGGTGACCGATGTACGTAGCTTTCTAGGCTTAGCTGGTTATTATCGGAGATTCGTAGAAGGGTTTTCTCGAATCGCTACCCCGTTAACTCAGCTGACTCGGAAGGATATCAAATTCGTATGAAGCGAAGAATACGAGAAGAGTTTCCAAGAGCTTAAGAGGAGACTCATTTCGGCACCTGTTCTGACAATACCATCTGGTTCGGATGGATTTGTTATCTACAGCGATGCTTCAGGCAAAGGGTTAGGATGTGTTCTCATGTAACGTGGGAAAGTCATAGCCTATGCCTCGCGACAACTTAAAGAATATGAGAGGAATTATCCTACTCATGATCTAGAGTTGGCAGCAGTCGTTTTCGCACTAAAGATCTGGAGGCACTATCTATATGGGGAGAAGGTGGAGATATATTCAGACCATAAAAGCCTCAAATATTTCTTCACTCAAAAAGAACTCAATATGCGGCAACGACGTTGGCTCGAGCTGTTGAAAGATTACGACCACACTATTCAATAGCATCCTAGAAAAGCAAACGTGGTAGCTGACGCGTTGAGTAGAAGATCATATGCAGGAACGAGTGCGATGATGTCAAGTATACGCGTAGAACCAACTTTAATCGATAAAGTTAAAGTTGCTCAAGCTACAGACCCGGAGCTGATGCGTATGAAGAAGAAAGTGCAAGAAGGTGCTATTCCAGAAGCAAGAATCGATGAAGAAGGAATACTTCGAGTCCACTCCAGACTTTGTGTTCCTAACGATTCTGATTTAAAGTACAAGATCATGATGGAGGCACACAATACACCATTTGCAATCCATCCTGGAAGTACTAAAATGTATCGTGATCTTCGACATACATTTTGGTGGAATAATATGAAGAGAGAGATTGCAAAGTTTATCTCGAGGTGTTTAACTTGTCAACGTGTAAAGGCGGAGCATCAAGTACCAAAGGGTCCATTGCAACCACTTGAGATTCCGAAATGGAAGTGGGAACACATTACCATGGATTTTGTTACGGGTCTTCCCATGGTTTCTCAAGGTATAAATGCTATTTGGGTTATAGTTGATAGATTAACCAAGTCTACTCATTTCTTGCCGATACAGGAGACTTATTCCCTTGAACGTCTTGCTAGTATGTACGTGAATGAGATTGTAAGGTTGCATGGCATGCCAGTATCCATAGTTTCGGATCGTGACCCAAGATTCACTTCAAGATTTTGGGTTAGCTTGCAAAAAGCTATGGGCACGGATTTACGGTTCAGTTCGGCATACCATCCTCAAACGGATGGACAATCAGAGAGGACTATTCAAACTCTTGAAGATCTATTAAGACTTTGTGTCCTAGATTTTAAAGGAAGTTGGGATAAGTACCTACCATTGGTGGAATTCTCCTATAACAACAGTTATCAGGCAAGTATAGGTGTAGCTCCCTTTGAAGCATTGTATGGACAAAAGTGTCGCTCTCCAGTATGTTGGGATGAGGTGGGAGAAGCAACGTTGTTGGGACCAGAGTTGGTACGAATGACTACAGAGAAGATCCAAACGATTCGACAACGTATACAAACGGCACAGGATCGACAAAAGAGTTATGTGGATCTTCATCGAAAGGACTTGAAATTTGACATTGGGGATCATGTATTATTACGTGTAGCTCCATGGAAAGGAGTTACAAGATTTGGGAAGAGAGGAAAGCTCAATCCACGATTTATTGATCCATTTCAGATTTTTGACCGAGTAGGAAATGTGGCCTATAGACTTGCGTTACCTCCAAGTATATCTCGTGTTCATAATATTTTTTATATATCTGTGCTTCGTAAATATGTGAAAGATCCGAACCATGTTATTGAGTTAGAACCGGACGAGATAGCTGAAGACTTAACGTACGAGGAGGTACCTGTCAAGATCATGGATAAGAAGGAGCATGTCCTACGCACGAAGGTCATACCACAAGTTAAAGTTTTGTGGAGAAACCATGCTATTGAGGAAATGACCTGGGAGTTAGAAACGGAAATGAAAGCGAGGTATCCTCATCTTTTTGAAACACCAGGTACGTATGTCAATTTCGAGGACGAAATTTCATAAGGAGAGGAGGTTGTAAGACCCCAAATTATTAATAAATGAAATTTAATTTCCTCAATTTATTATTCTGAAATAGTAAGAGTTGATTTGATTAATGTGGTTAGTTATGGGTAAAATGCGCAAATATTTCAAATAAGTAAGTGGTTATAAAATATTCATTGTTGTCGGGAAATATTTGTTTGGTCGTGAAATATTCTTGTTGTCGGGGAATATTCGTACGACGGCGCAGCCTTGTGTGGGCCCTATAACAAAAAACGATTGGATGAAGAAAACGACAAAAATAAGTTGTTTATAAATAACGGCGTAGTTGTTACCATTAATACTGTTGGAATACCCGGTGGTTAAAACACAGTAATACGCGTTGTTGCACAGTAGCACACGGTATTGCACCAATTATTGATTCTTACGTAAGAAGGCATTACTCAATAATTGTTACAGTAATTACTGTTCAATATTGTATTTTATTGATTCAATAATTGCTGCGTTGATATTTTATATTACTGTTATTTTAATAATTGTCACTACACAGTATTTTCTATTATCGGAGCAATAATTCATATTATCTGAATAATATTATTAGATAACATTATTGGCAATGTCTAGAAAGTTCTGTCTAAGGAGAGGTTTGGTTATCTAATTGCGCGCCAGTAAGGAGATATCCTTATTGGAAAGCCCCCTCTTTCCTAGGAACGGCCTGGTTGCTAGTACTGTGATTCTGTAATATTATTTGTGAATAATTAATTATTGATTTATATGATAAGGAAAATATTGATTTTATGTGGATATAGATGGAGAAAATTTTTAATGTGACAATTGTTGAAAATTAATATTTTATCTTTTTCTGATAAAATAATTCATTTAAATATATTATTTTAATAATATATTGATGGTGGTTTTTTTACAATGAATGTGGGATATATGAGTATATGAGGAGGAAGAGTATTTTTGTGGCATTAAATGATTAACACATGTTTTGTGTGTTGGTGGACATAATTCTTGACCGAAAATTTATTATTGACTATAAAATCGCCCGTTTATGAATTTCGGTCAATTTCTGTTTTGAATTTGGAAAAACTTTCTTCTGCAAAGTTGTAGAGAATTGAATTTCCTATAAAAACTCGCGAGATTCGAATTTTCTGATAAAAGGGCTATTTATTATGAATTATTGAAGTTCTGAAGTTCCGAAGTAATTGATTTTTGGAAGTTTTATTTATTATTTTGAAGAAAAACGTTTTTTGGCATTTAAGTGGGCTAACATGTGATATAAATGGGCTGAGATCAGATGTCTAGAGGTGGGCTAAGGAAAATTTGATAAATATATTATTATTATATTAAATTTTCTGCTTTGGTGTTCTAAGCATTTTCCTATAAATAGGGTGCTTAAGTTAGAATTGAAAATCACACCAGAAACACAAGTTTTCCTCTATTTCTCTCTCTATATCGAGCGTATTCTTGTGAGAATTTGATACTTTGAGTGTTGCTATACGGTGCAAGTTTCCTTCAGCACTATATCTAGTATTCCAGTCAGAAGTACCGTCTTTCCGAGGTAAGGGATGTTATTTCTTCTTAAATGATATTATTTTCTTCAATATCATTATGCCGAAGTATTGATCTGAACTTTTTATCAAATTTAGAACTTTTCATGTCGGGGTTACTATTCATGAGTTACTATTCATGAGTTACTATTCACGAGTTACTATTCACTGAAAAATGAAATTTCCTTCTTTTCGTCCAAATATCTATTCTGGATACTAGCTTTGATTGTATCCATGTCTTGATCATTCTTGAATTTTACTTCACTATGATAAGGTATTTTTGGACATGGATAAATCGAAATACGAATCCTTAATATTTGTTATTTTGCTTCACTGGATTCGTTTTCTTTAAAATATTTTTCATCATCCTCAGTCTTAAATGATGATATAACTGAATATCTTTGGCCTGTAGTGCAAAGATGAATAATTTCTGATGAATATCTTTGGCCCGTAGTGCAAAGATGAACAGGTGTTGAGGTGAACATGACCAACTGATGGATATCTTTGGCCTGTAGTGCAAAGATGACTATTTGATTCAAGATATTTATTGATTGATGTTACAGGGATAAAATGTTGATGATGGGCTTTTAAATTCATAGATAATCGTAGATTTCATTCTCTACGTAACTTCTCTATGAATTATTATTTTCCGCTACGAATAATGAATTAAAACTTGTTGTCTATTGTATTCTATTAAATTTTTCCCTGTTGAAGACTAACGATAATTTGTTGTAGTCATAATATTCTTTACTGGGCTAGTTGAGCTCACCCTTTTCCTTGTTGTTCCATTTTCTTCTCAGGAGGCGAGAATGTAGCAGGTACTAGTCGGGGTATGGAATGAAGGTTCTAGGAAGTTGTTTTAGTAGTCCTCACCATTTTTTTTTGTAAAATATTGTTCCAATAATTGTAATGAGGACTTATTTGAGTGTGGATATTGTCTAGATGACAATATTTGTATTTACACTCACAGTTTTTATGTTGTATTAATAAAGTTGTAGTTGTTTCTGTACCATGTTATTGATGACTCAGAATGGGTGTTGTATACCTGTTTTGGGGGCGTCACAGGTGGATTGATGGCACACTTCTCTGTCGAATGTTCCCTAACACATAATTCACAAACAAACGCTGTAAGACCCCGAATTTTATGAAATAAAAATATTTAATTTTTCTTATAATTACTATTCAGGAGTTGCTATTCACGAGTTACTATTCACGAGTTACTATTTATGAGTTACTATTCACGAGTTACTATTTATGAGTTACTATTCACGAGTTACTATTTACGAGTACTATTCACGAAGCATGATAACTTTTTTTAACGTAAGAAGGCACTACTCGATAATAGTTACAGTAATTACTGTTCAATATTTTATTTTATTGATTCAATAATTGCTACGTTGATATTTTATATTATTATTGTTTCAATAATTGTCACTACACAGTATTTTCTATTATCAGATCAATAGTTCATATTATTTTAATAATATTACTAGATAACATTATTGACAATGTCTAAAAAGTTCTGTCTAAGGAGAGGTTTGGTCACCTAATTGCGCGCCAGTAAGGAGAAATTCTTATTAGAAAGCCCCCTCTTTCCTGGAAAACGGCCTGGTTGCCAGTATTGTGATTCTGTAATATTATTTGTGAATAATTAATTATTGATTTATATAATGAGTAAAATATTAATTTTATGTGAATATAGATGAAGAAAATTTTTAATGTGATAATTGTTGAAAATTAATATTTTATCTTTTTCTGATAAAATAATTTATTTAAATATATTATTATATTTTAATAATATAATAATGGTGATAGTTTTACAATGAATGTGTGATATATGAATAAATGAGGAGGAAGTGTATTTTTGTTGCATTAAATATTTAACGCATGTTTTGTGTGTTGTTGGACACAATTTTTGACTGAAATTTGATTATAGCTTGTAAAATAGTTCGTTTATGGATTTCGGTCAATTTCTGTTTGGAATTTGAAAAAACTTTCTTCTGCAAAGTTGTAGAGAATTAAATTTCCTATAGAATGGACATAAGAGTTGAATTTTTCTGATAAAGGGGCTATTTATTATGAATTATTAAAGTTTCGGAATAATTGATTTTTGAAGTTTTAAATATTTTTAAAAGAAAAACATGTTTGGTGTGTTTGTGAGACCCACTTGCATGTGTTTGTGGCTGAATTCAGATGGAAAGGTGTTCGTAAGAAAATAATATAAATATATTAATATTTTATTAAATTTTCTGCTTTGGTGTTCTGAGCAATTTTCTATAAATAGGGTGCTTAGGTTAGAATTAAAAATCACACCAGAAACTGAAGTTTTCTCTCTCTATAATATCGAGTGTATTTTGTGAGTATTTAGATATCTTGAGTGTTTCTATACGGTGCAAGTTCGTTCAGCGTTATATCCGACATTCCAGTACTGCTCTTTTGAGGTAAGGGATAGTAAGGGATTTTAAGGGTTATTATGTTTTTTAGTTTCGAAATTTTTGCAAACCTTCAAAAATTCTGAAAAAATTTGAAATGATAATTTGATGAGTTTTGTTGATTGTGTCCAAAAATGGCGATTTTTGGATATATAGATTAAGAGTTATGGATTTTATGAGAAAAGACTATTTTAAAAGTAAACGTTTATAACTCCTTGTAGTTAACTCCAAAATTGGTAAAATTTTTATTGGGAGTACATGTATATAACAGAAGTATATTCTATAAATTTCAGAAATTTTGGACAAAAGTACAATTTATGATAAATGTCTAAATATTCGGCAGTTTTGGCCATATGAAAAATAGTAAATGAATTTTAAAAATTCTGAGAAAAATATATGTTCAATATGGGATTATATTATTCTGATTTGGTATTTTTCATAGAAATAGTCTAGTTATGAGTAAATGAATTAAATATGTTATGTGAAGTAAGAAATTTGAAAAATAGGATTTTATGGCTTAAGATTCCTATATAAGGTATATACAGATTTTTTTTTATGAGAGTTTTGGTTATTGGCATTTTAGAATAATTAAATATATTAATTAGTAAAGTATAAACAATTAAAATAAATTGTTTATAAGTTTAAGAAATGATTAAGATATTTTGGTAATATTAATAATATTAGATTATGAGATTATTAAGTGAATTATAACATTTGGATTAAGGTGTTATGAAATCATTGATTTATGAATCTTATTCTAGAAATTAAATGCAGTTGTTGAGCATATTGTTTTTATTATCATATTTAACATTTTTATAATCCTGGTGATGACATTTTTCTTTGACTTGAGTGTAAAGATGGGTAGATTATTGGTATGATCATGACTATGGGTTCTCTTTGGCCTGTAGTGCAAAGTTGAATTGTTGACTAGTATGATCATGACCATTGAATTTACAATGGAATATTTTTAGCTTAAGTGCAAGGTGAATTGATCAACATGGTTATAATTATGGTTTATATAAATTCTGAAATGATTATGTATTTCTTTGAGATATGAATATCTTGGCCTGTAGTGCAAAGATGACCTGTTGTTGAATATCTTTGGCCTGTAGTGCAAAGATGAACTGTTGATGAATATCTTTGGCCCGTAGTGCAATGATGAATTTATTAGTATGATTATGAACAGGAACTGTGATTTGGTATAACAATGATCTTTGATGTTTCAGGTAAAGACAGGTGATGAAAATTATCTTCATCCTGAATGCGAAAAGGAATTTAGAACTACAGTTATGATTATGAGTTATTCACATGATTGTGGACAGGAACTGTTGATTAATGTTACAGGGTTAAAATATTGTTGGTGGACTTTTAACACGGAGAAGATAATAGACTTTATGGTCTATTTGACTCTTCTAATGGATTGCTCATTCCGCTGCAACTATGGTTGAAAAGCTTTATCATTTACCATATGTTCTAAATCTCTGATTTATTATTGATAAAGGCTATTGAAAATTTAATTATCTTTAGTCATAATATTCTTTACTGAGCTAGTTATGCTCACCCTTTTACTTCACAATTCCTTTCAGGTAATAAAAGTGTGGCTGGGTCGAGCGGGGGTAACAAAGGAATAGAACGGTGGTCTCTAACTGTGGAGTTCTCCCTAAATAGTATAGAAAAGTGTGTTGTATTTTATACATTATTTAATAGTTATATTTGGTGAATCAAATAAGGTGAGGTGAACCCAACGTTGGAAATGTATTTTGCCATTATCATACAAGATGTCTAATGATATACAACCTCGTGTTATCATAAGACAGGGTTGTGCACATTCACTTGCTGAGTATATATACGAGCACTACCTATATAATCTTGGAGCTTGGTTGAAATATAATTCTCAATTAGAGACGATGGAGATAATGATATGTCAAGAGAAAACTCACCATTGGAAAGAATATGATAGTAATCTTCTCATTTTTTTTGGAGTCTATTGGGTCAACCGAGGATAATTCTGTGGGCATATGATATCTATCATAACCTAGATGCATGGCCTCCCATGTACGAAGGTTTCCTTGAGCACTTCCCAAAGATTTTAAATTTTAAAACAATTATTGACTATCCTTTATGTAAGGTGCCATGGTGACGTACTATCCAAGGTTGGGACATGAGTCGCAGTTGGTAGATATTTGTATCAAAACTCACAATATATGTGTTGTTATATTTTGCACGACAATTGTAGTAATAAAATTGTAGTTGTTTTCTATACCATGTTTTTGGCGACTCAGAATAGGTTGGTTGGATTAGACCTATTTTGGGGGCGTTACATTTGGTATCAGAGCTTAGGGATATGATCTCTGGCGGAGATCAAGGAATAGAACTAGGAGGGGAGAGACGAGTAAATCCTTCGCTAGTGTATTCTACCTAAGCTTATTTGTTGGTCAGTCATAATATCGGAATATTATGTGATATGTTAATTTGTCAATTAACCTTTGTTTTGAAGCTATATTCTAGAATGATATCTGAAATACAGGAGATAAGTAATGGAGAAGTCATGATGACAGGGAATATGGAATCTGAAATGAAAGTAAGGTATTCTCAACTCTGTGAAATACCAGGTACGTAAATTTTCGGGACGAAATTTCATAAGGTGGGGAGATTGTAAGACCCTGAATTTTATGAAATAAAAATATTCATTTTTTCTTATAATTACTATTCATGAGTTACTATTCATGAGTTACTATTCACGAGTTACTATTCACGAGTTGCTATTCACGAGTACTATTTACGAAGCATGATATTTTTTTTACGTAAGAAGGCACTACTCGATTATTGTTACAGTAATTACTGTTTAATATTTTATTTTATTAATTCAATATTTTATTTTTATTATCAGATCAATAGTTCATATTATTTTAATAATATTACTAGATAACATTATTGACAATGTCTAGAAAGTTATGTCTAAGGAGAGGTTTGGTCACCTAATTGCGCGCTAGTAAGGAGAAATCCTTATTGGAAAGCCCTCTCTTTCCTGGGAACGGCCTGGTTGCCAGTATTGTGATTCTGTAATATTATTTGTGAATAATTAATTATTAATTTATATGGTGAGAAAAATATTGATTTTATGTGAATATAGATGAAGAAAATTTTTAATGTGATAATTGTTGAAAATTAATATTTTATCTTTTCTGATAAAATAATTCATTTAAATATATTATTATATTTTAATAATATAATAATGGTGATATTTTTACAATGAATGTGTGATATATGAATAAATGAGGAGAAATAGTATTTTTGTTGCATTAAATGTTTAACACATGTTTTGTGTGTTGTTGGACACAATTTTTGACTGAAATTTGATTATAGCTTGTAAAATCGTCCGTTTGTGGATTTAGATCAATTTCTGGTTGGAATTTAGAAAAACTTTCTTCTGTAAAGTTGTAGAGAATTAAATTTCATATAGAATAGACATAAGACTTGAATTTTTCTGATAAAGGGGCTATTTATTATGAATTATTGAAGTTTCGAAATAATTGATTTTTGATGTTTTAAATATTTTTTAAAAGAAAAACATGTTTGGTGTGTTTGTGAGACCCACTTGCATGTGTTTGTGGCTGAATTCAGATGGCAAGGTGTGCGTAAGAAAATAATATAAATATATTAATATTTTATTAAATTTTCTGCTTTGGTGTTCTAAGCAATTTCCTATAAATAGGGTGCTTAGGTTAGAATTGAAAATCACAACAGAAACTAAAGTTTTCTCTCTCTATATTATCGAGCGTATTTTGTGAGTATTTAGATATCTTGAGGGTTGCTATATGGTGCAAGTTCGTTCAGCGTTATATCCGATATTCCAGTACTGCTCTTTTGAGGTAAGGGATAGTAAGGGATTTTAAGGGTTATTATATTTTTCAGTTTCGAAATTTTTGCGAACCTTCAAAAATTTGAAATGATAATTTGATGAGTTTTATTGATTGTGTCCAAAAATGGCGATTTTTGGATATATAGATTAAGAGTTATGGATTTTATGAGAAAATACTATTTTAAAAGTAAACGCTTATAACTCCTTGTGGTTAACTCAAAAATTGGTTAAATTTTTATTGGGAGTACATGTATATAACAAAAGTATATTCTGTAAATTTCAGAAGTTTTGGACAAAAGTAAAATTTATGATAAATGTCTAAATATTCGGCAGTTTTGGCCATATGAAAAATAGTAAATAAATTTTAAAAATTCTGAGAAAAATATATGTTCAATATGAGACTATATTATGCTAAATCCCAGAAAAGAAATATTTTTGAAACTGATTTGGTATTTTTCATGAAAATGGTCTAGTTATGAGTAAATGAATTAAATATGTTATGTGAAGTAAGAAATTTGAAAAATAGGATTTTATGGCTTCAGAGTCCTATATAAGGTATATGCAGATTTTTTATGAGAGTTTTGGTTATTGGTGATGAAATCTTATGAGTTTGACATTTTAGAATGATTAAATACATTAATTAGTAAAGTATAAATAATTAAAATAAATTGTTTATAAGTTTAAGAAATGATTAAGATATTATGGTAATATTAATAATATTAGATTATGAGATTATTAAGTGGTTTATAACATTTGGGTTAAGGTGTTATGAAATCATTGATTTATGAATCTTATTATTGAAATTAAATGCAGTTGTTGATCATATTGTTTTTATTATCATATATAACATTTTTATAATCCTGATGATGAAATTTCTCTTTGATTTGAGTGTAAAGATGGGTAGATTATTGGTATGATCGTGACTATGGGTTCTCTTTGGCCAGTAGTGCAAAGTTGAATTGTTAACTAGTATGATCATGACCATTGAATTTACAATGGAATATTTTTAGGTTAAGTGCAAGGTGAATTGATCAACATGGTTATAATTATGGTTTATATAAATTCTGAAATGATTATGTATTTCTTTGAGATATGAATATCTTTGACCTGAAGTGCAAAGATGACCTGTTGTTGAATATCTTTGGCCTGTAGTGCAAAGATGAACTGTTGATGAATATCTTTGGCCCGTAGTGCAATGATGAATTTATTAGTATGATTATGAACATGAACTGTGATTTGGTATAACCATGATCTTTGATGTTTCAGGTAAAGACAGGTGATGAAAATTATCTTCGTCCTGAATGCGAAAAGGAATTTAGAACTACAGCTATGATTATGAGTTATTCACATGATTATGGACATGAACTGTTGATTAATGTTACAGGGTTAAAACATTGTTGGTGGACTTTTAACATGGAGAAGATAGTAGACTTTATGGTCTATTTGACTCTTCTAATGGATTGCTCATTCCGCTGCAACTATGGTTGAAAAGTTTTATTATTTACCATATGTTCTAAATCTCTGATTTATTATTGATGAAGGCTATTGAAAATTTAATTATCGTTAGTCATAATATTCTTTACTGAGCTAGTTGTGCTCACCCTTTTGCTTCACAATTCCTTTCAGGTAATAAGAGTGTAGCTGGGTCGAGCGCGGGTAACAAGGGAATAGAATTGTGGTCTCAAGCTGTGGAGTTCTACCTAAACAGTATAGAAAAGTGTGTTGTATTTTATACATCATTTAGTAGTTATATTTGGTTAATCAAATAAGGTGAGGCGAACCCAACGTTGAAAGGTTGTTTTGCCACTATCATACAAGATGTCTAATGATATACAACCTCGTGTTATTATAAGACAATGTTGTGCATATTCACTTACTGAGTATATATACGAGCACTACCTATATAATCTTGGAGTTTGGTTGAAATATAATTCTCAATTAGAGACGGTGGAGATAATGATATGTCAAGAGAAGACTCACCATTGGAAAGAATATGATAGTAATCTTCTCGTTTTTCTTTGGGGTCTTTTGGGTCAACCGAGGATAATTTTGTGGGCATATGATATCTATCATAACCTAGATGCATGGCCTCCCATGTATGAAGGTTTCCTCGAGCACTTCCTAAAGATTTTAAATTTTAAAATAGTTATTGACTATACCTTTATGTAAGGTGCCATTGTGACGTACTATCCAAGGTTGAGACATGAGTCGCAGTTGGTAGATATTTGTATCAAAACTCACAACATATGTATTGTTGTATTTTGCACGACAATTGTAGTAATAAAGTTGTAGTTGTTTTCTGTACCATGTTTTTGGCGACTCAGAATAGGTTGGTTGGATTGGACCTATTTTGGGGGCGTTACAAACGCCACATGTTGAACCTGTACAATAGTGAGGGCATCCATCTTCTTTGATAATGCTGCAATCTGAGCTGCTAGAGCTGTCACTCCATCTACTTCTAACACCCCAGCTGCCTTCGACTGTGTCATTCTTGATGTGGGCCACTGGTAGTTGTTAGCCGCCATTGTCTAAATCAGATCATATGCCTCTTCGAATCTCTTAACCATAAAAGCTCCCCCAGACGCTGCATCAATACTCGTACGGAGATTACCATTCAGCCCATTATAAAAAGTATACATCTGCAACCACTTGGGTAGTTTGTGATGCAGATACTTCCTAAGTAGTTCCTTGTACCTTTCCCAAGCTTCATACAACGAATCCCCATGATGCTGCTCAATCATCGTAATCTCATTCCTCGTCTTAGCAGTCTTCGCTGGTGGGAAAAATTTGGCTAAGATTTTTTGAGAAAGGTCATCCCAAGTAGTAATTGACCCCGGCGGTAGAGAATGTACCCAAATCTTCGCATTGTCCCGTAGTGTGAACGGAAACAACCTTAGCCTAACTGCATTATCCGATACCCCATTGTATTTGAAGGTATCACAAATCTCTAGAAAGCTAACTAGGTGCTCGTTCGTATCATCGTTAGCTAATCCCCCAAACTGAACTGAATTATGTATCATTTGAATCGTCCCTGGCTTGATCTCAAAGTTATTCGCTGTAATCGCAGGCCTGTTAATGCTTGACTGAAATTTAGTGACTCTAGGAGTAGCATAGTCCCTCAGTGCTTTCTGATCCTTTGCAACCATATTCTCTTGCTTATCAAAATTCTCTCTAGTTTCCTTAATCCACTTACTAAGTCTCTGAAACATTCGTTTGATGTCGTCCTTGTAAGGAAGCAAATTTGGTTTCTTTGACTGAGTTTGCATGCACTAAGAAAGAGAACCTAAAACAAGAAATAGCAAAAAAAAAAAAAGAAAAAGAAAATTGTTTAACTAAAACTGAACTAATTAAACTGATATTAAAAGTAATAAAATCAAAAATTCGTTCCCCGGCAACGACACCAAAAACTTGTTGGGTGTAAATCTAATTATGCACGGCACGCAAGTATACCTGATCAACAAGTAATATAATGACAAGTCAAGTATCGTTCCCACAGATGCAAGTATTAATTTTAATCTAACAATTACCAATTTTATATTATTTCAATTTTATTAAACTAATAGAATTAATGATTTAAAATAATAAAAACTAATGAACTAAAAATCAAAACAATCAACACAACTAATTACCACAAATTTTAATCAAATAATGGAGAATTAAGCTTACAACTTCACTTAGATTATCACACTTTTATTCAATTCAATTAACTATCCCAGTTCATTAATCAAGAACACTAAAGTAGAATTAGCCATCTCTCAACACAATAACACCATATTAACTTAAATCCACAATTGATCGAATTAAGCTAAACACCCTAATTAACTAATTCACTTTATTTTTATGTGAATTAAAATCAAAGAATGTTTAAATCCCAAGTTCTTACACGATTACATGTGATGTTAAGTATATCTCTATCCTAAACATATATCAAGCATTCCATCAAAATGTAGAAATCATGAACACATGCTATTATGATTAAGTCTAGATTCATATCTCATCTCTTGAGTCCATACAAATCCACAAAGAATTGGTGATCAAGCAATTCATAAGTTATGCACAAATCACAATAGATGAACTAAAAAGATAATTTTATTGAACTGAAATCAAAGTATGATAATCATTGCACTCAAAGATCCATTGCAAGCTTAATATGAAATTTAGTTCATAAGTAATGAATTAAACACTAAGTAGAAAAAAAATTACATCATCCAAATTACAAAAACTGAAATAAAGATTAAGAATAGTATTAAACCACCCTTCACCGTACTCAGTTCTGAAATCTTCGTGATCTTCCTCTTCAATATGCTTCTCCACAATCTTCTCCAAAATTAGGGTTTCAAGAGTTGCACTTGATGATTGTCTGATTGATTGATGATTTACTTCGCTTAAGTCTCTGTAATAGTTGAAAAAAACGTCCACAAACAAGTCCCAATCGAAGCCAATTCCATTCAGTCCACGCCAAGCAGTGATTGAATTGCATCAAAACTCCCCTTCTATCCGCGCACCCCGCCCTGGCGGGGTATTATGCCTTGATAAGCCCCGCCTCGGCGGGGTGCTAACTTCATCTGCCAGGTGTACCCCCGCCTCGACTTTGTCATTCCTTTGTAAAATGCCCTCCCCGACGAAGTACCAAAGCTACAGTTTTTGATTCTTCCTTTTCCATCCTGCTTTTCGCCACATTGGCACCATTGTACTAAAGTTAACACTTAATGAAACCTACGAACAAAACAAACACAAACACATAAAGTAGTACTAAAATAGACAAAATAAACACTATTTTAGTCCGAATAGGAACCCGATTCGTAGGTATGAAACCCACTCATCAATGATGAGTTGTATAACCATAACATAGAGTTACAAGATAGAGTAGAGGAGTTGGTAGAGGAAACTCTTAGACACCATGCTGCATTAGCGCAAAAAGATGAGATGATTGAGGATCTTACATCATATCTTACAAAGACTGAACATAAATTAGCTCAGATAGATAACCACAGAGGACATCTATTGGCTGAGATTAAGAATGTGCAAGATGACTTGAGAGAAGAGTCGGCTAAACGGGCAAGAGCCGAAGATGCGTGGATTAAGGCTTCTACAAGCGTAGATTTGGTAGAAGACGAGGAGTGGTCAAAGAAAGATAAGATTTATGAGATGAAATACGTTTTTCGTACAGTGATTAATAGAGCTCAGGACCGAGTCTTTTAATATCCAGTTCAGTTTGAGGATTTGTTATGGTACATGATGGAGCGCATAACGATGATTCACATTGTGGAGCAGGAGCGCAATGAAGTTGTGCAGCAATGAATGTCTTAGTAGGTTATGATATAAGAGTAATGTGATATGTTAATATCTATAAGACTCAATATGATGTAAATCCTAAATGTGAATTTGAATATAGGATATGATGGATGATGTAAATCCTAAATTTTATGATTTCAGGATAGATGATGTAAATAGTAACTCTACTATCTTTATAATGTTTTGAAGAAGAAATGAATAAAATACAAGAGTTTATTTAAAGTGTGTTACGTGTTATTTAAAAATGTTTAAGTTAAGTCTTAAATGTTTAAGTAATTGAAAAATGATCTAATGGCAAATATTTTAAATAGAAACATGCCGCCAATAAAGAGATAACCCTATAAATAAACCCCTGAGAGAGCTACAAATAACAATAACGAGGATAACGCTAATCCTATGTAGTAGTTGGTAAATCTATTAATGGGAGCGTTTGTGAATCAGCTGCAAGCTCAGGCCACAACCTTCAAAGATTTTAAAGCTCTAGGACCCCCATAGTTCAAAGGGTCTATAAATCTAGTGGAAGCTCAAACTTGGGTGATGGAGATGGAGAATGATTTTGATGTCACTGGGGTTAGCAACGATCAGAAGACTACTATTTTGACATTTATGTTAAAGTCAGAAGATAGCTACTGGTGGCAGGGAAATAAGGGCCGACGGGGATAAGGAGTAATACTTTGGGATACATTTAAAGAGATGTTCTTTGAGATATACTTTTCACTAAGTTCATAGAAGCAGATGTAAGTTCAGTTACTGGAGTTGAAACAAGGTACAATGACGGTGCATGAGTGCGCCGCAAAGTTCAACGAGTTGGCGAGATTTACACCATACTAAGTTAACACTGATAAAAGGACGACGAGGAGGTTTGAACATGGACTGAAGCCATGGCTGTATAGCCGAGTCTTTATGTTCTAACTTAACTCATTTGCAGCTGTGTTGGAGAAAGCAATCATAGTAGAAGAAGGGAGTGATGCTCTGACTATGTACAATCAGGAGCAAATGAAGAAGAAGAATAAAAATGAGAATAAGACAAGTAGTAACCATAGTGGTAGTCGTCAGAAATGGAAATGGAATGATAATACTGGAAATCAACATGCAAGTCAGAAGAAAATAATTGAGGCGTGCGCTACCTGTGGTAGGAATTACACAGGTGTGTGTTTGAAAGGTAAGAAGGTATGTTACAATTGTGGTCAAGAGGGCCATATCGCTACAAGTTGTTCAAGCCCAAAGAGAGGAGCCTGTTTCACCTGTGGATCAAAGGATTACCTGGCCCGTGACTGCCCGAAGAAAGCTTTAGGTGGAACGAATGGAGGCAAGGGTAATATTAGTGGTGGTAATTTGGCTATCATCAGACCAGCACCATCAAATAGACCAACCGCTCGTACATTCAACATAACAGTGCAGGATGTAATGCAGTCAAAGGATGTGGTGTCAAGTATCATTCCGATCAATATTATTAATATATACATATTATTCGATTCGGGTGCTATTTGTTCATTTATATCCAAAGATTTTGCTAAGAAGTTATAATTGCCTTAAGAAGAATTAAATTATCTGTTGAACATAGAAATTGCGAATATGGAAGTGATTCCAGTTAAGTTCATGCACAAAAAACTGAAAGGTCATTTGATGACAGTAGACTTACATCCTATTAAACTTGGGGAGTTTGAGGTTATTCTGGGTATGGATTGGTAGTTTAACTATGGGGCGATAATCGATTGCCAAGAGAAATGTGTACACCTTATGACAAGAGAGTATTCTTTGGTAGCAGATTGTAAGACCACAACTTATTATAAATGAAATTGAATTCCTCTATTTATTATTTTATAATAGTAGGGATTGATTTGATTAATGTGGTTAGTTATGGGTAAAATGCGCAAATATTTTAAATAAGCAAGTGGTTATAAAATATTCATTGTTGTCGGGGAATATTCGTTTGGTCGTGGAATATTCTTACTGTCGGGAAATATTCGTACGATGCACAGCCTTGTGTGGGCCCCATAACAGAAAGCAATTGGATGAAAAAAACGACAAGTATAAGTTGTTTATAAATTATGGTGTAGTTATTACCGTTAATACTGTTGAAATACTCGGTGGTTAAAACACAGTAGCACACGGTATTGTACCAATTATTGATTCTTACATAAGAAGGCACTACTCAATAATTGTTACAGTAATTACTGTTCAATATTTTATTTTATTGATTAAATAATTGCTACGTTGATATTTTATATTACTGTTGTTTCAATAATTGTCACTACACAGTATTTTCCATTATCGAAGCAATAATTCATATTATCTGAATAATATTATTAGATAACATTATTGGCAATGTCTAGAAAGTTCTGTCTAAGGAGAGGTTTGGTCACCTAATTGCGCGCCAGTAAGGAGAGATCCTTATTGGAAAGCCCCCTCTTTCTTGGGAACTGCCTGATTGTCAGTATTGTGATTATGTAATATTATTTGTGAATAATTAATTATTAATTTATATGATAAGAAAAATGTTCATTGTATGTGGATATTGTTGGAAAAAAATTTTAATGTGACAATTGTTGAAAATTAATATTTTATCTTTTTCTGATAAAAATTTATTTAAATATATTATTATATTATAATAATATAATAATGGTGATATTTTTACAATGAATGTGAGATATATGAATAAATGAGGAGGAAGAGTATTTTTGTTACTAAAAATATTTAAAACATGTTAAACATGTTTGTGACCCCATTTCTTGACTGAAATTTGACTATAGTTTGTAAAATCGTCCGTTTATGGATTTCGGTCAATTTCTGTTTGGAATTTGAAAAAATTTTCTTCTACAAAGTTGTAGAGAATATAATTTCCTATGAAAGAAATATAAGGGTCAATTTTTTTTGATAAAATGGTTATTTATTATGAATTATTGAAGTTTCGAAGTTCTGGATTAATTAATTTTTGAAGTTTAAAATATTTTAATTAAGAAAAACATTTTTGTTATTTTTGTGGGGTGGGTGGCTGATGATTTTGGTCTGGTGTGGTGTGCGTAGAAATATAATTTGAAAATATTAATATTTTATTAAATTTTCTACTTTGGTGTTCTAAGCATTTTCCTATAAATAGGGTGCTTAGGTTAGAATTAAAAATCACACCAGAAACTAAAGTTTTCTCTCTCTATATTATCGAGCGTATTCTTGTGAGTATTTTAAGACTTTGAATATTGCTATACGGAGCAAGTTCCTTCAGCACTATATCCAGTATTCTAGTCAGAAATACTGTCTTTTTGGAGGTAAGGAATGTTATTTTTTTTATAAATGATATTATTTCTTTCAATATCATTATGCCAAAATATTGATATGAAATTTTCATCAAATTTAGAACTTTTTGTGTCGGGGTTACTATTCACGTATACGACACTATTCACGAATACGACACTATTCACTGAAAAATTAAATTTCCGTTTTTTGTCCAAGGTATCTATTGTGGATACTAGCTTTGATTGTATCCATGTTTTGATCATTCTTTAATTTTTCTTTGCTATGATTATTCATGATGTATTTTTGAACTCAGATTGTTTAAAGTACGAATCCTCAATATTTGTTCTTTTATTTCATTGGATTCGTTTTCTTTTAAAGATTTTTCATCATCTGCAGTCCTAAATGATGATATAACTGAATATTTTTGGCATGTAGTGCAAAAATAAATGATTTTCTGATTAATATCTTTGACCTGTAGTGCAAAGATGAACAGGTGTTTAGATGAACATGACCAACTCATGAATATCTTTGGCCTGTAGTGTAAAGATGAACATTTGATTCCAAATATATATATTGATTGATGTTACAAGAATAAAATATCGATGATGGACTTTTAAATTCATAGATGATAGTAGATTTTATTCTCTACTTAACTCTTCTAATGAATTATTATTTTCGCTGCGAATATTGATTTAAAACTTGTTGTCTATTGTATGCTATTAAATTTTTTCCTGTTGAAGACTAACGATAATTTGTTCTATATTATCTTGGTCATAATATTCTTTACTAGGCTAGTTGAGCTCACCCTTTTCCTTTTTGTTCTATTTTTCTTCTCAGGAGGCGAGAATATAGCGAGTACTAGTCGGCGTATGGAATGATGGTTCTAGAAGTTATTTTAGTAGTCCTCACTATTTTATAAAATAATGTATCAATAATTGTAATGAGGACTTATTTGGGTGTGGATATTGTCTAGAAGATAATTTTTATATTTAAACTCATAGTTTAAGTGTTGTCATATTTTGCACGACAATTGTATTAATAAAGTTGTAATTATTTCTGTACCATGTATTTGACAACTCAGAATGGGTGATGTATACCTGTTTTGGGGGCGTCACAGTTGGTATCAGAGCTTAGGGATATGATCTCTGGCGGAGATCGGGGAATAGAACTAGGAGGGGAGAGACGAGTAAAACCTTCGCTAGTGTGTCTTACCTAAGCTTATTTGTTGGTTGGTTAGTATATAGGGATATTATATGATATGTTGATTTCTTTAATTAACCCTTGTTTTATGGCAGTGTTTGAGAATGACAACCGAGAATGTTAACAGTGGAGTAAATGAGACCGTGGAGACACCTTTACCCACCAATGAGGAAAACGTGTAACAGGCTGGCAATGTTCCTCTTGTAAACAACACCATTAATCAGATGATGAACGATGGGATGTTTAGAAGCTTTTTGCAATTCATACAAAATCAAATGAAGGAGACTCGTGTACAAAATACAGGTGGAAATGATAGCAACGCACGGTTTGTCACGGCCAAGCAGTTCAAAGAGTTGGGACCACCAGAATTCTGGGGAAAGCCGGATCCAATTAAGGCAGAGACGTGGGTCAAGCAAATTACCAATATATTCGATGTCTTGGGATGCACGGAGGAACAGAAGGTTCCATTTTCCACCTTTATGTTCCGTAATGAGGCAGATTACTGGTGGGAATATGTGAAGCGTACCCATCCAGCTGCACTCAGCATGTCTTGGGAGACATTTCAAAAACTGTTCAATGACAAGTACTTTCCTGAAAGTATTCGTCATATGAAGGAGGTAGAGTTTATTAGACTGGAGCAGAACAACATGACGGTGTCCCAATACGAGGTGAAGTTCGCGGAGTTATCCAGGTTTGCACCTCATTTGGTGGAGAATAAGGAACGTATGACACGGATGTTTCTGAGAGGTTTGAAACCCGACATACGTCAGTATCTCATTTCTCATAAATTTTCTCTATATTCAGATGTTGTCAATAGGGCTCAATTATTAGAGCGAGATAACGAGTACGTTCAACCGAGGGACGACAACCAGGATCGTACTGGTGACAGCAGTCATCGGAGTAACGATAACCAGCGGGAAAAGAAGAACACGAACAAAAATGGTAACCACTTTGGTGGTAATCGTGGCCATGAAAATAGAAGAAGCGAGTCGGGGGGAGATTTAAAAAAAAGGAGATTCAATAATGACAATGCGAAGACGTCAGCACCAGCAGCAACTAGTTCTAAGGGAGGAGAATGACCACCGGTCGTATGATATAAGTGCGGGAAAGAAGGACATATCAGCCCAAACTGCCCACAATAGTTCAAGGTATGTTATAATTGTGGAAAAGAAAGACATATCGCTCGAGATTGTACTGTAGCAAAACCAAGTCCAGCAGAGATGGTGACTCAAAAGGCTGTCCCAGAAAAGTTAAAGTCAGCAGTTCCGGGAAGAGCGTTTGTTGTGACTAGTCAAAATACGAGAAACCCAAACGAAGTGATCACGGGTAAGCTAATCATAAATTCTTACGAAGTTTATACCTTACTAGATACCGTTAGGAGAAACTTTCATCACATCCACTGTTTATAAATCTTATTTGATCTAAGTTGGCACCATCACATTACCTGTTGACCTTATCTCTTTAAAGATACTTGCTTTTGATGTGATTTTGGGGATTGATTGGTTAACTACTCATCATACCAAAATTGATTATTTTCGTAAGGTTGTTAGTTTTCATATTCGTAATCAACCTGTTGTTCGAATTCAAGCAACTAAACCATTAAAATCAATCAGTGTCATATCAAGTCATAAAGCTTTTCGTTTATTGAAAAAGATGTCAAGCTTTCTTAGCCCATGTTATGGATTTGAATAAAGACACGTCAGATTTGAATAATATTCCTGTTGTTAGTGACTTTCCTGACGTATTCCCTGAAGAACTTCCTGGTCTATCCCTAGAACGTGAAGTTGAATTCTTTATTGACCTTGAACCTGGTACAAAGCCCATTTCTAAAACCCCATATCGAATGGCTCCTATTGAACTTCAGGAGTTGTTGGACATCGGTTTCATTCGTCCTAGTACATCTCCTTGGGGTGCTCCTGTTTTATCCGTAAAGAAGAAAGACGGGTGTATGCGACTTTGTATTGACTACTAGGAATTGAACCATGTCACTATTAAGAATAGGTATCCGCTACCTCGAATTGATGTCCTGTTTGACCAGTTACAAGGAGCACAATTCTTTTCAAAGATCGATCTTCGTTCTGGATATCATCAGCTGAAGATTAGAACTGAGGATATCCCAAGGACTGCCTTCAGAACTCGGTACAAGCATTATGAATTCTTTGTCATGTCTTTTGGATTGACTAATTCTCCTGCGGCTTTCATGGATATGATGAACCGAGTATTCAAGGAATATTTAGATCAGTTCGTTGTTGTCTTTATTGATGACATCCTCATATATTCCAAAAGTCGTGAAGATCATGAGCACCATTTGAAGCTGGTACTCCAAAGGCTTCGTGAAAACAAGCTATATGCCAAGTTGAAGAAATACGAGTTCTGGCTTGAGGAAGTAGCATTCCTTGGGCACGTGGTGTCAAAACATGGAGTATCTGTTGATCCGGCGAAGATTGAAGCAATACAAAGTTGGGAGCAACCTAAGTCGGTGACCGAAGTACGTAGCTTTCTGGGCTTAGTTGGTTATTATCAGAGATTCGTGGAAGGGTTTTCTTGAATCGCTACTCCATTAACTCAGTTGACTCATAAAGATACGAAATTCGTATGGAGCGAGGAATTCGAAAAGAGTTTTCAAGAGCTTAAGAGGAGACTCATTTTGGCACCTGTTCTGACAATACCATCTAGTTCGGATGGATTTGTTATCTACAGCGATGCTTCGGACAAAAGGTTAGGATGTGTTCTCATGCAACATGGGAAAGTCACAGCCTATACCTCACGACAACTTAAAGAATATGAGATGAATTATCCTACTCATGATCTAGAGTTGGCAACAGTCGTTTTCGCGCTAAAGATCTGGAGGCACTATCTATATGGGGAGAAAGTGGAGATATATTCAGATCATAAAAGCCTCAAATATTTCTTCACCCAAAAGGAACTCAACATGCAGCAACGACGTTGGCTCGAGCTGTTGAAAGACTACGACCATACCATTCAATACCATTCTGGAAAAGCGAACGTGGTAGCTGACGCATTGAGCAGAAGATCATACACGGGAATGAGTGCGATGTTGTCAACACAAAGGCCCATTTTGTGTGATTTACAGAAGATGAAGATAGAATTCAAGACTCCGGGGACCTATGCGATGATGTCAAGTATACGGATAGAACCAGCTTTAATCGATAAAGTTAAAGTTGCTCAAGTCACAGACCCAGAGTTGATGCTTTTGAAGAAGAAAGTGCAAGAAGGTGCTATTCCAGAAGAAAGAATCGATGAAGAAGGAATACTTCGAGTCCACTCCAGACTTTGTGTTCCTATTGATTCTGATTTGAAGTACAAGATTATAATGGAGGCACACAATACACCATTTGCAATTCATCTTGGAAGTACCAAAATGTATCGAGATCTTCGACATACATTTTGGTGGAACAATATGAAGAGAGAGATCGCAAAGTTTATCTCGAGGTGTTTAACTTGTCAACGTGTAAAGGCAGAGCATCAAGTGCCAAAGGGTCCATTGCAACCACTTGAGATTCCGAAATGGAAGTGGGAACACGTTACCATGGATTTCGTTACGGGTCTTCCCAAGGTTTCTCAAGGCATAGATGCGATTTGGGTTATTGTTGATAGATTAACCAAGTCTGCTCATTTCTTGCCGATACGAGAGACTTATTCCCTTGAACGTCTTGCTCGTATGTACATAAATGAGATTGTAAGATTGCATGGCATGCCAGTATCCATAGTTTCGGATCGTGACCCAAGATTCACTTCACGATTTTGGGTTAGCTTACAAAAAGCTATGGGCACGGATTTACGATTTAGTTTGGCATACCATCCTCAAACGGGTGGACAATCAGAGAGGACTATTCAAACTCTTGAAGATCTATTAAGACTCTGTTTCTTAGACTTCAAAGGGAGTTGGGATAGGTATTTACCATTGGTGGAGTTCTCTTACAACAACAGTTATCAGGCAAGTATAGGGGTGGGTCCATTCGAAGCATTATATGGACGAAAGTGTCGCTCTCCAATATGTTGGGATGAGGTGGGTGAAACAATATTGTTGGGACCCGAGTTGGTACGTATTACTACATAAAAGATCCAAATGATTCGACAACGTATACAAACGGCACAAGATCGACAAAAGAGTTATGCGGATCTTCATCGAAAGGACGTGGAATTTAGTATTGGGGATCATGTATTGTTGCGAGTTGCTCCATAGAAGGGAGTTACAAGATTTGGGAAGAGAGGAAAACTCAATCCACGATTTATTGGTCCATTTCAAATTCTTGTCCGAGTAGGAAATGTGGCCTATAGACTCGCGTTACCTCCAAGTATGTCTCATGTTCATAATGTTTTTCATATATCTGTGTTACGTAAATATGTGAAAGACCCAAACCACGTTATTGAGTTGGAACCGAATGAGATAGTCGAAGACTTAACGTACGAAGAGGTACCTGTCAAGATCTTGGATAGAAAAGAGCATGTCCTACACACAAAGATCATACCACAAGTTAAAGTTTTATGGAGGAACCATGCTATAGAGGAAATGACCTGGGAGTTGGAAACGGAAATAAAAGCGAGGTATCCTCACCTTTTCGAAACACCAGGTACGTACGTCAATTTCAAGGACGAAATTTTATAAGGAGGGGAGATTGTAAGACCCCAACTTATTATAAATAAAATTGAATTTCTCTATTTATTATTTTATAATAGTAGGGATTGATTTGATTAATGTGGTTAGTTATGGGTAAAATGTGCAAATATTTTAAATAAGCAAGTGGTTATAAAATATTCATTATTATCGGGGAATATTCGTTTGGTCATGGAATATTCTTACTGTCGGAGAATATTCGTACGACGGCGCAGCCTTGTCTGGGCCCCATAACGTTAAGCGATTGGATGAGGAAAACGACAAGTATAAGTTGTTTATAAATAACGGTGTAGTTGTTGCCGTTAATATTGTTGAAATACTCGGTGGTTAAAACACAATAACACACGGTATTATACCAATAATTGATTCTTACGTAAAAAGGCACTACTCAATAATTGTTACAGTAATTACTGTTCAATATTTTATTTTATTGATTCAATAACTGCTACGTTGATATTTTATATTACTGTTGTTTCAATAATTGTCACTACACAGTATTTTCCATTATCAGAGCAATAATTCATATTATCTGAATAATATTATTAGATAACATTATTGGCTATGTCAAGAAAGTTCTGTCTAAGGATAGGTTTGGTCACCTAATTCCGGCCAGTAAGGAGAGATCCTTATTGGAAAGCCCCCTCTTTCCTAGGAACAGCCTGATTGTCAGTATTGTGATTCTGTAATATTATTTGTGAATAATTAATTATTGATTTATATGATGAGAAAAATATTCACTGTATGTGGATATTGATGGAGAAAATTTTTAATGTGACAATTGTTGAAAATTAATATTTTATCTTTTTCTGATAAAAATTTATTTAAATATATTATTATATTATAATAATATAATAATGGTGATTATTTTTACAATGAATGTGAGATATATGAATAAATGAGGAGGAAGAGTATTTTTGTTACTAAAAATATTTAAAACATGTTTGTGACCCCATTTCTTGACTGAAATTTGATTATAGCCTATAAAATCGTCCGTTTATGAATTTTGGTCAATTTCTGTTTGGAATTTGGAAAAACTTTCTTCTGCAAAGTTGTAGAGAATGGAATTTCCTATGGAAAAATACAAGGGTCAAATTTTTCTGATAAAAGGGCTATTTATTATGAATTATTGAAGTTTCGACGTTCCGGAATAATTAATTTTTGAAGTTTAAAATATTTTAATTAAGAAAAACGTTTTTGTTATTTTTGTGGGGTGGGTGGCTGATGATTTTGGTCTAGTGTGGTGTGCGTAAAAATATAATTTGAAAATATTAATATTTTATTAAATTTTCTACTTTGGTGTTCTAAGCATTTTTCTATAAATAAGGTGCTTAGGTTAGAATTGAAAATCACACCAGAAACTAAAGTTTTCTCTCTCTATATTATCGAGCGTATTCTTGTGAGTATTTTAAGACTTTGAGTGTTGCTATACGAAGCAAGTTCCTTCAAGCACTATATCCAGTATTCCAGTCTGAAATACTATCTTTTTGGAGGTAAGGGATGTTATTTTTTTATAAATGATATTATTTCTTTCAATATCATTATGCCGAAATATTGATCTAAAATTTTTATCAAATTTGAAACTTTTTGTGTCGGAGTTACTATTTACGTATACGACACTATTCATGAATACGACACTATTCACTGAAAAATTAAATTTTTATTTTTTGTCCAAGATATCTATTATGGATACTAGCTTTGATTGTATCCATGTTTTGATCATTCTTGAATTTTTCTTTGCTATAATTATTCATGATGTATTTTTGAACTCAGATTGTTTAAAGTACGAATCCTTAATATTTGTTCTTTTGTTTCACTGGAATCGTTTTTTTTTAAAGTTTTTTCATCATCCTTAGTCCTAAATTATGATATAACTGAATATCTTTGGCATGTAGTGCAAAGATGAATGATTTTTTGATGAATATCTTTGGCCCGTAGTGCAAAGATGAACAGGTGTTTAGATGAACATGACCAACTGATGAATATCTTTGGCATGTAGTGCAAAGATGAACATTTGATTCCAGATATATATATTGATTGATGTTACAGGGATAAAATATCGATGATGGACTTTTAAATTTATAGATGATAGTAGATTTTATTCTCTACTTAACTCTTCTAATGAATTATTATTTCCGCTGCGAATATTGATTTAAAATTTGTTGTCTATTGTATTCTATTAATTTTTTTCCTGTTGAAGACTAACGATAATTTGTTCTATATTATCTTGGTCATAATGTTCTTTACTGAGCTAGTTGAGCTCACCCTTTTTCCTTTTGTTCCATTTTTCTTCTCAGGAGGCGAGAATGTAGCGAGTACTAGTCGGGGTATGGAATGATGGTTCTAGAAGTTGTTTTAGTATTCCTCACCATTTTATAAAATAATGTATCAATAATTGTAATAAGGACTTATTTGGGTGTGGATATTGTCTAGAAGATAATATTTATATTTAAACTCACAGTTTAAGTGTTGTCGTGTTTTGCACGACAATTGTATTAATAAAGTTGTAATTATTTCTGTACCATGTATTTGACAAATCAGAATGGGTGATGTATACCTGTTTTGGGGGCGTCACACATATCACCTAGACAAGCGAGTTATCTGACGATGATACAAGCCAACAGGTTGCTAGGACAAGGGTGTGTAGGATATCTAGCCCACATTGTCAATACTGGAAAACTTAGTGTACAGCTGGAAGAGATACTAGTTGTTAGAGATTTTGTGGATGTGTTTCCAGACGATTTGCCAGGACTTCTGCCTGATCGAAAAATTGAGCTTGTGATTGACTTAGCACCAGGGACTGCTCCGATATCAAAGGTCTCGTACCGAATGGCTCCAGTAAAGATGAAAGAATTAATGGTTCAATTGCAGGAATTAGTAGATAAGAAGTATATCCAGCCGAGCGTATTGCTGTGGGGAGTGCCAGTTTTGTTTGTCAAGAAGAAGGATGGGTCGATGTGGCTTTGCATTGATTATAGAGGGTTGAATAAGGTTACTATCAAGAATAAGTACCCGTTACCAAGAATTGATGATTTATTTGATCATTTTAAGGGAGCTAGGTATTTTTCAAAAATAGATCTGAGAAGTAGATACCATCAGCTAAAAGTGAGAAAGGAGGATGTACCGAAGATGACATTCAAAACTTGGAATGGTCGTTACAAGTTTCTGGTGATGTCATTTAGTTTAACCAATGCACCTACAACGTTCATGGATTTGATGAACAGGGGTTTTAAACCATTTGTAGATAAATTCATGGTGGTGTTCATCGATGACATTTTGGTGTACTCTAAAACTCAAGAGGAGCATGTGGAACATTTAAGAGTGACGTTGGAGACATTGAGGAGAGAGAAGTTGTTTGTGAAGTTTTCAAAATATGAATTCTGGTTGGAATGTGTTCAATTTCTTGGGCACATAATTGACAAAGACGGGATTTCAGTAGATCCATCTAAGGTAGAAGCTGTGATGAATTGGAATCGACCGAAGACACCTTCAGAGGAGAGGAGTTTCTTAGTATTAGTTGGATATTATAGACGATTTATTCAGGATTTTTCCAGAATTGCCACTCCATTGACGAACTTTACAAGGAAAGTGGAGAAATTCATTTGGATGGAGAAGTGCGAAAAATGTTTTCAAGAATTAAAGAAGAGGTTAAGTATGACACCTATGTTGTCTCTGCTAGATATTACGGGTAATTTTATGGTGCATAGTGTCGCATCGCATTAGGGACTAGGCTGTGTGCTTATATAAAATGGTAAAGTCATTGCGTATGCATCACAACAATTGAAGGACTACAAAAAAGGGTATCTGACCAATGATTTGGAGTTACCTGTCGTGGTGTTTGCTTTAAAAATCTAGAGGCATTATCTCTATGGGGAGAAGTGTGAGATATACATGGACTATAAAAGTCTGAAGAATATTTTCACACAGAAAGAGTTAAATATGCGTCTGAGGCAGTGGTTAGAGCTAATCAAGGATTACGACTTTGAGATACTATACCATCCAGGGAAAGCTAACGTGGTTGCCGATATTTTAAGTAGGAAATGAAGGAAAAGCTATTGTTATTGACTACTCAGGAAGAGCTCATCGCGAAAATGGCTAAATTGGAATTGGAGGTGAATTATCCGAAGGAGTCCATAGAAAGATTATTTCAGATGGGAACTCATTCAACTTTAATAAACAAAGTGAAAGAAACTCAACTTCAAGATGAGGAGTATGAAAAAATAAGAAAAAGAATGTCGGAAGGTGAAGAGGTAAAATTCAAAGCCGATATTGAAGGGTTATTGAGGTTTGAAGGGAGAATCTTGGTTCCGCCAATACCAAAAGTTAGAGAGGAAATTCTGAATGAGGCATACAGTTCAAGATATTGGATCATCCAGGGAGTACGAAAATGTACCAGAATCTTCGACAACATTTATAATGGCCAAATATGAAGCTGGATGTCGCTGAGTGTGTTGCTAAATGTTTAACATGTCAGAAAGTCAAGGCAGAGCATCAGAGGCCAAGTGGGTTGCTACAACCGTTAGAGATACCTGAGTGGAAGTGGGAGCATATCACGATGGATTTTGTGGTAGGTCTTCCAATGACTCAGAAAGATTATGACGTTATATGGGTTATCGTGGACCGACTGATGAAGTCAACACATTTTCTACCGATCAAGATTCGATTTAGTCTAGATCAACTAGCAAAATTGTATGTTAATGAGATTGTGTCGAGGCATGGTGTTCCAGTGTCAATTGTGTTAGATCGAGATTCACGGTTCACATCAAATTTTTGGAAGAGGTTGTAAGAATGCATGGGGACGCAGTTAAGAATGAGTACGTCATACCATCCCCAAACCAATGGGTAAAGTGAAAGGACAATCTAGACATTAAAAGATATGCTTAGAGCCTGTGTTATGGATTTCAAGGGAAATTGGGACGACCATTTACCTTTAGCTGAATTTGCATACAACAAAAACTATCATGCAAGTGTTGACATGCCGCCTTACGAAGCGTTATATGATAGAAAGTGCAGAACCCCACTATGATGGGATGAGGTTGGTGAAAGACAACTGTTGACACTCAAAATTTTGTAGTCCTATTACTAACCATACAGGAAGCAAAATCGTCTTTTTATATCCCAGAGATAACCCCATAAAATTACAATCATGACCAAATCCCAGAGATAGCCCTGTGGGACATCAAATAAAATTCAGAGGCAACCCTGAGGGTAGACAGAGTCAATAGAGGTCAAACCCAGAAGACAACCCTGAGGAAAACACCCGAAAACCATTTCAACCCCGGACGTAGCTACAGGCAGGAAAAAGTGGAATGTTAACAACACAACATTAAACCATAGACATCCAGCTGAAAACATTGTCATCGAGAACCATCACAGTAATCTCGAGTGCAAACTACTCAAAAGACAGCTCAACAGACTGTCTAGGAAGACCTAAAGATGCTATTCTGTTCATGGACCAATCTTCACAGATTCAGAAAAGGGAAAACTCCATGTCATTGCATAGCTCTCAGAAAGAGCTTTTCGGAATGTTATAGCACATCTCCTTAGGATTCCCAGATTACAAGTTATGAAGGTTTCAAGTAAACTGCGCGTCGATGGAAGTGCACATACTTCGAGGTGGCAGGGGCCCACTAGGCTCAGCCACAGGTACACCTAAGGCTATTGAAGGTACACCTATGGATGATTAGGCTATATATATCAGCCCCTATCAGCCATAAAAAGAATTTTAGGAGGAGGGAGAAAAGGTCTAAGAGAGAGAAATCTGACCATTTGAGAGAGAAAGGCTACTTTTCTTCCTTTCAATTTTTGTAAACCTCTTATACAAACACTTGTATACATATATATAGCAACATATCAAATTTTAACCAGTGGAAACTGAGTTCTGAAATGCCAAAGCAGTTCGATAGTTATTCTCGTGCAATATCGAAAGATCTCTTCAGATATGCTTCTTTTTCTTACTTTACGCTGTATATAAGTACTATATATATATATAGATCTGAGTTAATATGACATCGATCTAGTTTTTAGCCGTTCATTTTCTTATAAATAGTCAATATTTTTGTTTTTTTGACTAGATCTATACTAGATCTAGCTAGATCTAGCTTTTAACCGGTTCAAAAATTTTAAAACTAGAACCTAGAATGGCTAAGATCCGTATAGATCTAGTTTTCTTTCTAGTTTTGTAAATATTTATCAACCATGTGGCCTTAGATATGTATCTAGAGGACGCTGGAAGCTTTGGCTATTCCCTTACAAGGATTTGACTGATGAATCCTTTGTTTAGCGGTGTCTAGAGTAAATTTCCTTTTATTTCGATATTTTCATTTTTGCAATCTTTTGAATAATATCATATGAGCCTAGGAACTACAAAAGATTGATGATTCAATCAATGGATCTAGATCTGGTTCCGAAAATGGACGTGTTTAAATTGTAAAGCCAGCTTCCGATTCTTTTGTACATGTAAATAAGAAATTCTTCGAGTTAAAGGCCCCAGAATAGTGAAAACTATGGTTTGTGGTGCTCGATCTCACTTCGATGGTTTTCATGCCCATAAGGAGCCCGACCCATGTGGATATTAATTTTATTTGTTGTCAAAAATGGTTCGCATCTCAATAAAATCAAATCAAGCCGAATATGGAATAAAATTGGAAGTATCAAAGGGCCCAATTCCTATGCATTCGAAGGGTTTGAAAACCAGATTTCAAAACATCACTTTCAAATGCTTATTTAAAAATGAGCTTTTTCAAGAAGTCAAATCCTTCGTATATAGGTTCAACGGGGCACAAACACTACTTTCAAAATAAAGAAAAAATATCTTTACAAAATTAAAAGCTTTCAAACACGCGCACACACACACACACAAAATGCATATGGAATGAAAAAGTAGCGGCAACCGTGTTTCACGGAAGCCGGGGGGGTGCTTAACACCTTCCCCTCGCTTAAGCAAGCCCCCAAACTCTATGAATCTTAAGTTCTAGACCAATTAAACAGAGTCACATATTGGGCCATATTGCGAACACCTTTTAAAACTCGAATGAGTTAATACAACCATTTAAACTCATATCAACTGGCGGCTCTGTCTAATTCATCCCAATTATTAAAATTAAAGTTTTTAAATCGTCGACATGATATGTTGGTCTTTTCCAAAATCTCACCCTTTAAAGAAAGATAAAATAGACATAGCGAAATATAAATGGTAGAGAAACCATAGGAACCGAAAATCTCCCAGTGTCGACAGGTGGCGACTCTACTGGGGACGATAGAGGGCTTAAGCCACATTTCAATATTTTGAATTCCCTTTTATCTGCATGTGTGTGAATGTTGTCTTTACATTGAATGGATGTGAATGAATGCTTTATTTACAACGCTTTATATTAGTGCTTCACATAATGTCATCATACATATACGATGAGACACGATGAATGTATATTGTGTGGTCCCTCCATTAGGAAGCAATCTCGTTGGTGGCTGATTATTGGACTCAAGAGGAGACTAATCCCGCGAGGCTTAGGAAATGCGCCACTCAGATTCACTCCAATTGAAAGATCGGATTAACTTCTCATCTAGTAGATTGTGTTGATTTGGGAACCTTCATGCCAAAAAACCCATGAGAGAAACCTAAGATAGGTTATGTAGACACTCGAAATTTTGTATTCCTGTTACTAACTATGTAGGAGGAAAAAATCGTCTTCCAGAGATAACCCTGGAAGACAAATTAGCTCAATCCCGGAGATAACCCCGGGATATCTAGTTTCAATCTCAGAGATAACCCCGAGATATTCAATTTCAGTCCCGGAGACAACCCCAGGAGATGCAGTTCTAACCTCAGAGATAACCTCGAGGGAAGCAGTTCCAACTCCGGAGATAACCCCAGAAAATTCAGTTTCAATCTCGGAGACAACCCCGAGACATTTAGTGTTAAGCCTGGAGATAATCCCGGGAGGTCATGCACATCTCAGAGACAACTTTGAGGACATTTAGCATTCACAACAATCCAATCTCAGAGATAACCTTGAGCAACGACTGCTACATCTGCACAGAGTCGGAGATATCCCTGGTGAGGGACAAGATCATCATTTTTCCACCTCGATACTACATTCACGTCGTCTCAACATCATTTCAACCCACATTTCATATGGAAGTGTCTCACAAGAACCATAGCTTAAAATCCTGAGTGACTACTACACAAGACAACACAGCAGATAGAGTTTGAAGACTTGAAGATCTGGTCATGGACCCATCTTTATGGCTTCGTACAACCTCTTATCCCATGTCATTGTGTAGCTCTTGTCAACAACTTTCTGGAAAGGTACAACACGCCTCTAGCGGATGCCCAGATTAAAAGTTATGAAGGTTCGTGCGGATAGTGCATTGCATGAGTGCACGTACTTTGAGACAATGGGACCCGTATGGCCCGGGCAACCCGAGCAGCCGAAGGTAAACCCACGACCATCTGTTTTATAAATAAAGGCCTTTGGTGGCTCGTTTTAAAAAAAAAGAAATAGAAAAAAGAGAGAAAACTCTGTCAATTTCAGTTTGTAAACATATCTAGACTGCTATAAACTGAGTTATTCTTCTTTCTAAACACTTATAAGCTCGTCTTTTGCTATATACTTAAATTTAACATGTGGAAATCGAGTTTTCAGGCATTTAAAGCTATTTGAAGTCTTCTTGGCAGCCCACTATAAGATATTTCAGATTTTAAAGCTTTTTATCACTTATGTATATATATCTACTCACGTTGAGAGTCACGTCTTGTGGGTATGCCCGGATCGTCGATCCATGGCGTTTTATTACTTATATATATATATATATATATATATATATATATATATATATATATATATATATATATATATATTCTGCAGAGCTAACTTTGGACTGTTTTGATTTATCGGAAGATCCTTTTACAGGGATCGAACTGATTGGGAGAACAGGGGTAGGAGCAAGGGACCATTTGGGGCAGAATGAGATAAATTAGAGAATGATGCATGTAAATACAAACAGAATTACTAAATAATACAGTTTACTGATAACTGAATTAAATGTTTACAAGACTGAATGAAATATTTTCAAAACAAGGTGACTTACAATTAACTTAGAACATTAGAGAAGTAGATGAATAGAGAGAAGGGAGAGAGTCTAAAGATTTGTCAGAGAAGGATCTCTGAGTCTTTCTAAGTCTGATTGTCTAAATGAGTTCTGGTTCCTTTTATAGAACCAGGAAAGAACTGTTACATGGAAACTATTACATTTAATTGAAGTAAAAGTACAAAGTAAGAAACATATTACATTTACTAAAGTAAAGTAAAAGTAAAAGTAAAAGTAAAGTAAAAGTAAAAGCTAACTTTAGATCGAAATACGTAGAATCTGCTTTCGGTGGAAAAGTTGGCATATTCTTTTGACTAATGCGACCGTGGGGTCAGATGCATGTGACTGAATTGGAAAAGCAGGAGATTCCTTTGACTAGGCTGCCGGAGCAGGTGCGCTTGGCCGGAGTATCTGTGACTGAGAAGTTAGGCAAAGGGGTTCTGAGTATCTTGAAGATTGATGGTGCCGTATGGATCATCTAAATCTTCATCATCATATTTATTGGAACCAGAATTTTTGGAGAAGGAAGAAGCGGTTTCTGAAGCCTCAATCTCCTCATGTAACTTCTCAATCCGCTGGTGAATGGCGTTAGCAAGAATTTTTAACCATGAGGGTGAGTAATTATTGACGTCAATAGAACCAGAAGGTTCTGCAGAGCTAACTTTGGACTGTTTTGATTTATTGGAAGATCCTTTTACAGGGATCAAACTGATTGGAAGAACAGGAGTAGGAGCAAGGGGAAATTCTTTCTGAACTTGCCCCACTACCCTATCGAGACCGAATTTATCCCACCATTTGATGTAAAATTGGCGAGACACATAAACAATTGGAGAAACGGAAGTCTGAGTCATCTGAGTAGTAGATAACGGAGACTGAAATGTGGTAACTTCATAAGGAGTAAGAATAATGTGCTGCCATTTAAGAATCCAAGGAATCTTATACTTACTGATTAATTGAAGGAAAACTGAGATTCCCTCATACTTGGGATGATATTTATTGTGATTGCTAAAATAACTAAGTTGGGCTTTGAGTGGATCAGGAAGAAGCTCAAAGTTTAACCTAAATCTAGACCACCAAAGTGTAAACCAGAAAGGGAATTGACTCTTAAATTTGTGGTCAAATTGTAAGAACCATGAATGACTATGATCCTCATTTTGATGGAGGAAGATCTTATTCCATGCTTCAATATAATCAAAATAACAATAAGCGTTAGTTTGATTAGAAAGTTGCCTAAGATCAGAAGGATTACCTCCCCAATCTAAGAAATTAAGAATGTGTTTAATGTACAGAGAATGATAAAAAATCTTAGATTCATTATCTTTAGCATATATGGGTTTAATGAATATTGACTCAGTTTCCAAAAGGATGTCCTTATAATACGCAAGGGATTTATAAGGAGACCATGGGACAAAATGTCATCTAGTAGGAAAATACTGGGCAGCGAGTTTAATGGGATCATCTTTTGGCTTCATGTGAAGTTCTAAATGGAACAAATGATGTTCCCATTTGAGAATATACTCAGAAGCAAGATAATTGGGCTTAGAAGAGATTGCTCTTGATTGATTACAAAAGGGATCAACCAGTTTAGGCTGACTGGCTAGAACAGAAGAAAAAGGCCTTGGAACTGTTCCAAGAACTTGGAATTTGCTAACTGGGTTAGGTTGAGCAACTGGATTAATTGGGCGAGGAACCAGCATTCCTTTTAATTGATTACTTAGGCTTGAAGGGCGGCCCTGACCACGAAAAGAAGATCCTTCACGCACACTCATGATGCAGAAATTGTACCTATGTTAATGAATTCTCGTGTAAGAAAATCAGGTACTGAATTGTTACTACCTTTAATATATTCAATATCAAAATCAAAAATGCTTAAAAGAGCTTGCCATCTAGCGAACGAATGCTTAAAGGCGATGTTTTCAACGTCTTTTTTTAGAATAAATTTTGCTGATTTACAGTCTATCCTAACTAGAAACTTTTGATTCAATAAGTCATTTTGAAATTTATTAATACATAAAACAAGTGACAAAATTTCTTTTTTAACAGTACTGTAATTTAACTGTGTAGTATTCCATGCGCCGGAATGAAACCGAACAATTTGTTCTGAAGAAGTGGGAGTTAACTTTGTTTGAGAATGCCGCCGAACCCAATGTCAGAGGCATCAGTTTCAACGTGAATCATTTGAAAACCTTAACATATTTTTTAACTTGTTGGACGACGAAAATATGGATGTCAGTCCATGGAGGAGGATTGGATTGCAAACGCTGAAATAGAGGTTTGCAAATCTTCATGAGATTCTGGTAAAACTTGCCAATATAATTGAGCGAGCCCAGAAATCTCTGCAGTTGTGTTTTGTCGGTAATCTTATCTGGAAAACGGTCGGTAAATTGAATAGCTCTGTCAATAAGCCGAGTGAGTCCATGATAAAGGATTAGTCCGAGAAACCTGACTTTTGTCAGAAACAGACTACACTTGGAAGGGGAAAGAACAAGACTATTGGTTTTTATCGTTTTGAAGAACGAATTCAAATGCTTAATATGATCTTCAATAGTGTTGGAATAAACAAGGATATCATCAATATAAACAATGATGAAATGACTGAAAGGATTCAAAATATTATTGAGAATATTCTGAAATTCACTAGGTGCATTTTTCAAGCCGAATGACTGAACATTCCATTCGTAATAACCGAACGGAGTGGTGAATGTTGTTTTGTACCTATCTTCTGGGTGGATGGCGACTTACCAAAAAGCTGATTTCATGTCAAATTTACTGAAAATAGTGGAGGAGCTTAACCTACTAAGGAGATCTTCCTTGTTGGGTAAGGGGTACCTAATCCACTCAAGAACTTTGTTTAATGGTTTGTACTTAATAACTAGACGGGGAACACCTCTTTCCTTTTCTGCTTCATTATTAACATAAAATGCAGGACAAGACTAAGGTGATTTGCTATGTCTAATTAAACCTTTACTAAGGAGATCATTAATCTCTTTTTCACATAATTCCATTTGTTCATGAGTCATTTGTATAGGTCTAGCTTTAGTAGGAATTAAATGTTCTCTAAACTCTTTAGCATAAGGTAACCTGACTACATGTTTCTTCCTATGCCAAAAAGCGTTGGGAGAATCAGAACACAAATTATTCTGTAAATAATTTTTCAAATCATTTATTTTTTCTTGAAGGCTTTTACTTTTAAGTTGTTCATCAATTTGTTTGTATTTAATTTCTTCTTTTAAAAAGCTTAAGTGAGTAACTTTGCAATGTAACAGATTCAAAGATATAGAAATTGATTCTTCCTGGATAAATTTCAAATCTCTTTCTTTTGGTTTAATAAGAAATCTAAATCTTATCTTTTTTCCTAAGTGTTCACATGTTAACCCTTTATTACTGGTAGTAAATGGGTATAACAGGTATATAAATGGCAATCCTAAGATGATCTTATCTGTAAGATTGCAAATTAAAATAAATGATGTCTTGAAACATATATTATCTTGGCAGCTATGCACTTTAGGCAATTTATATTTAATTACCATCTGACTATCGTTAGCTGAATTGAGTTTGTCACTAGTTTTTTTGTAATACCTAGTGGGGATAAGACCTTCTTGAATGCAGTTTAGATTTGCACCAGTGTTAACTATGGCAGGAAGCTGTATTGAAAAAGTTTTATCGATCACTAAATTAATGGAGATATACTACTTTTGAATGGTGATATCCTTAATTCTTTTAAGGGAAAGACCTTGAATAAAAAGATCAGCCTCATCCTTAATTCCAGATGACTCAGGAATATCATGATCTTCTTCACTAAAAGAGGAATCATGAAATTGGAGATCTGACTTTTTATCTTCAATCTCTTTTCTTAAGTTCGAGATGTCTGGTTTTAATTTAAAATTTTCCTTTTTGAGTTTGTTAACCTCTTGATTTAACTCAGGGAGTGTGATTTCTCTAATTGGGGATTTAAACCTTTCTAGAGTGTTATTAAGACTAAATACAGGTTTTTCGTTAACTCTAAAAATCTTATCAGTGCCCTTTTTATCTTTGGTGAATAAATCTTTTAGTTGCTTGGTGTATTGAATTTTTAATTCAGAATCAGTAATTTTACTAATTAAGTCAATTAACAAATAACTTTCTTCATCTTCTTTATTAATTACATTTAATTTTTTGCAACAGTTATTACTGCAATTTTCTGCACATACTGTAACCTCATTATCACTATTTGATTCATCGTTACAAGAGGTGCTGCTAGAAGTGTCAGGAATATCTGCGCTTCATCATTGCTGACCTCGTTTTCGATTCTTATTAACTCTAATAGATGTTCAATATCTTTAACTAAAATATTCAACTAAGCTAACTTCTGCTTAACTCTGCACTCACTCTTGTAGTGCCCTTTTTGCCCACAATTGTGGTAAACTATTTTACTCTTATCAAACTTCTTTGATTTCTTGGTTGATTTATTATGAGATGACTTAGGTTTAGTATAATAATTTTCTTGATTATTATTTTTATCTTGCGTATGTTTTCTTTTATGACGTTTATGATTTTTATGAGACTCAATATATTTATGCATTTGCTTTTTTCTAGAGGGAGCAACATGGGGTAATCCATACTATTCACAAAATGTTCCTAACTCATATTTGGCTTTATTTTTGTCTTTACCAGCTTGTTTAGCTAATTTGAAATCAATACACATTTTTAAGCCAATTTTTTGAATATTACTTATGATATCACCGTAGGTTAAATTATCATAATCAATGTATCCTAAATTTTTACTTAATTCTTCTCTAACTTTATGAGCAAATAATGAAGGTAAACCATTGACGAATTTTTCTTTTCAGAATGGTTTATTACTATCATTGCGCATCATAACTCGAGAGGTGAAGACATCTTTATACCATCTAAAATCACTCAGAGTGGGACAAGTGAGGTTACTAAGCTGATCGTGGATTCTCTCAGTGATGTTACTAGGAGTTCCAACGAAATGTTTAATAATTGTGAAGATTAGTGTATTAACACCATCTGGCGGACCAATACCCGCATCTTCAACAAAGATGGGATTGCCGTCATCGTCTAATTGGATAGCATGAATTATTGGTACTCTAGAATCCTCAGTGAGATGTTTTTCCCACCAAGATCTAAGAATACCAGTAAATCCACTAGCTATTAATTCAATAATGTCCGGTTGAGACTTGTTGTTAAATTTGGTAATATAGCTATTAGCTACCATTGACATATGGTTTATTTTATTTAAAATTTCTTGTTCACTGAATCCGTCAATGTTCCATTCATAAATTTTATTAGAAGAAACAGAAAATTACTTATCTAGATTTCTTTCCTCAAACTGTAGATTAGGAAAAGTAGGTCTAGAGTACTAATTTCTAATAATACTAGTGTTACTAACAGTTAATTTCTTGAGTTGATCAGCAAGATCGGAAACCTTATCTGACTGACTGGAGGAACTATTGCTTTCATTGTCCGATTCAATTTGATCAATAAGAGCTATAATGCCACTTGAAGCGGCTTCAGTTTTAAGTTTCTTAAATAACTTATCAATGGCATGGGTAAGTTCACTATCTTTATTAGGTAAACCTAATTTATGTCTATTTTCTGGCAATTTTATTAAAGGTTGTTCAATCTTTGAATCGGGCCTTTTAATAGTGGGTTCTTCAAATTTTTCTTCAATCCTATCAAGTTGTCTACCAACAGTTGCTAGGTATTGATTACTAAAATTTAATTGTTCAATAATTTTTTTATCATCTTTATTATTATCTGAAATTTTGAAAGGACTAGCAATGACTGAAGTATTTTTTACCAGAATTAGAATAGACTCTAAAGGAGGATGACAAGAAGAAGTTTTTGATTTGTCTTCTCTAACCCGTTGTGTTTTAGTAATTACATTACATTTACCTTGATATTGTTCATACCAATCATAAAAAGTAATGTTTATTTTTTCAACTTTTATAAATTTCTTCCATCTATTAACAATCTTATCACGTTCTTTATCTATAGGGTGATTAGATCTAAATAGATGTCTTTTAATTTTGTTAGGCTTGGAATTAAAATCTTTAACTAAATTATCCCAATCTAAAAAGAAATCCTTTTTAATGACCCTTAATTGTTTATTAATAGGAGCATCAAAATCAGATTGAGTAGGATACTCAGAAGATGTCGGAGAAGAAAAGCCTTCTTCTTCAACGTGATCATTATGAGTATAACAAGGATGACTAGCTTGACCTTGATTAAGTATATCTTTTAATTTTATATCTTTAATAGAAGGATTACTAAGTACTTCAGTGTCTCTTCGAGTGTGAACTGAAGGGGTTGAGGAACTAGTAAATTCTTCTATAATAATTGGTCTTCTATTTTGTTCAAAACTTATTTTGACAGTTCCATCAGAAAATTGTCTAACGTTTTCAACATTTAATAAGTTATTAACTACAGGTTGTTGAGGTATTTCACTGGGTAAAATCCATTGACTAGGTAAGATAATGTCTTTCCAGAGGATGGTTCTCGGGATGTGGACATTAGCATCACTAGTTGAACTTTGAATTAAAACAGTTTGATCTTTAGGACTTTTATTGAGAGCATGAACGTTTAAGTTAGTTTTCATGGTTTTATAATAAATCCTATAAATCAAAGCAAGGGGTTGAGAACCCTCAATCATTTGAGTAATTTCTCCAGCAGTTTTAATATTTAATGTTAAGGCTTTTAGTAAATTATGATCACTAAGGCTCAATGTGAAATCAGGAAAGCAATTGAAATGGACTGGTCCATTGTGCAAACTTGATTCCATTATTCCAATAATACTAGGGTGATAATTTAAAAATCTGGCATCTCTAAGGCAGAGATAGATGCATGAATTAATTCCTTTTATGTTAAGAGGTTTGACTGCAACTTGAACAAGACCTATATGAATAAAATTATAACCCTTTTTTCTATGTTTTTTAAAAACATCAGGAGATAAAAGACTACAATTTTTGTATTCTTTATTAATTGCATATACCTTTTCAACTGTCTTAACATTGTAATCAGTTTTAAAATTATCTAAAAAAGTTGACTGGTAAATTTCTCTAGGAGAAACTTTGGGTATGTTCCAATCATGGAGAGCTAGACTAATGTTTTCATAACTATGTTAATCTTGGTTTACTATGTCAGGAACAGGAGGCAAAGCTGACCAGTTACTAACTGAAGAGCTAGATCTAAATAATCGACTCATCTTTACTAATTTCAAAAATAATTCGTAATCATTATTCGTTCATTCATACCCTTCTTAGTAAGCAGACTCATACATATGTTCTAAAACCCGACACTGCTCACCCAAGAGACTTACAAAAGGTTTGGCACGAACTAGGTGGACTAAAGGTAAGTTAGGTGACTTCAGAATAACAAAAAGAAGAAGGTTTTGAAAAAAAAAGGAAAGAATGGTTGATTAAATGGATCTTACTCAGCAATTAGAAACAACAAACAACTTGGCTCTGATACCATTTGGGGCGGAAGGAGATAAATTGAGCGTTTACTGCTTTTGTATATATATATATATATATATATATATATATATATATATATATATATATATATATATATTTCAGTCAGGCATGGAGATCACTTTATATATATATATATATTTTTATATTTCAGTCAGGCATGGAGATCACTTCGTGGCCATTTACCACTTATATATATATATATATATATATATATATATATATATATATATATATATATATATTTACATTTCTGTCTGGCATATATAATTGTTCTTTAGCCTACGGGCTAGATTTACCTAAATCAGGCCATTTCTTACTTTGACCGGTTCATGGTGACTAAACTTGAACCGTTAAAGCTGGAATGGTTTAGATTTAATCAAATATAGCTCTTTTCCTAGCTTTTATTAGTGTGCGGGCTAGATTTTCCTAAATCTGGCCATTTCTTACTTTAACCGGTTCATGGTGCCTAAACTGGAACCGTTGAAGCTGGAATGCTTAGATTTACTCAAATCTAGTCAGTTTTCTAGCTTTTGCACATATTGCTTTCACATATGAGCCTAGGAATCATGTGATCACAGATTTAGTCTCTGAATCTAGATTCGGTTCCCGTAATGGACATTTTCAGCTGCAGCTAGCTTGTAAATTATTCACGGTGTCTGAATTTTCTTAGATGACTCTCATACCCATAAGGAGTTCAGCATTGCTATGCATCTTATTTTCTCGAATATGCCTCGCATCTCGAAAATAATAAAAGCAATCAAGCCGAACACATAATAAAATGGAAGAATCAAAGGCCTCAATTACTATTGAGCATAAGGGTTTGAAAAATCTATTTTACAAAACATCGCTGATATATCTTGTTAAAATTGAACTTTTATAGAAAAGTCAAACCTTTTGTATATAGGTGCGAACGAGGCATAACACTACTTCCAAACAAACTGCACATAGACCTAACACACACACACACACATACACACACATAAATAGGTAAAAGTTAATGGAAAGTGGCGGTAACCGTGTTATCATGGAAGTCGGGGGGTGCCTAACACCTTTCCTCTACTTAATCAAGCCCCCGGACCCTAACGAAATTCAATTTTGCAGACCAGTTAAATAGTGTCACATCACTAGGTCTTTCTGCAAACCTTTTCTCGGTTGAGTTGGTGCAACCATTTAAAAATAACCAACTAGCGACTCCTACAGTCAAATCGTCGACATATACATGTCGAACCTTTTCAAACTTGTTTTTTCAAATAAATCTCACCTAACATGAGAACGCCAAAAGACAAGAACAGAAAAGGACAAATAAAAATCCCGACGTCGACAGGTGGCGACTCTGCTGGGGACACTAGTAAGAGGGCTTAAGCTACTATTCAAAACTTTTCAAAAACTTTTACCTGCTTGTGTGTGGATGCTGCATTTATATTTGAATGAATGTGTACTAATGCTTTATTTACTGCACTTAGTGCTTCGCACCATATCTGCATGTGATTTAGTGCTCTGTACATGTCATCATTTCCATACGGTGTGACGTGATGTATGTGAATGTATGTTGTGTGGTCCCTCCACCAGGAGGCTATCCCGTCGGTGTTTGATTACTTTGACTCGTCGGGAGACTAATTCCACCAGGCTCAGGAAAGGCACCACCCAGATTCGCTCCAGTTAAAAGATTGGATTAACTTCCCATCGAGTAAATTACAATTACCTGGGAACCTTCATGCCAAAAAGCCGCGAGAGTAGCCTAAGATAGGTCTGCCTCTGAGAAACCAAATGCCGAGGGAAGTCTCTTCATACCTTCCCATTTCAATTACTTGTAATTTCAAATACTTGTAATTTCATTTTCATGTCAATCTAAATGTAATGAAAAATATAAAGGAATATGTGAGCATGTATTCCCTTTTCATATCAAAACCTGTTATGCTATCGTGTCATTAAAACAACTGACATCCATTTTGCAAGATAATACTCATAAAAAATGGACACATTACATAGCATGTAACATTTCCACGTTTCCCTAAGACTAAATTACATAAGTCTTTTTGTAGGGAAACGATTGGTCCCGTTATCCGTTCAAAGTTAAAGAAGGCACTAAGCCAACAACCAAACATGGCTACATCTTGCTAGCCTAATCATACTTTTGTCTCTCGCGAGGAGTTCGAAGGATTAAGCAATCAATTAACAGAGTTGGCTGTTATGCTCAAAGAATTGCACAAATTAACTCAGGGTCCACAAATACCCATCCACACAGAATCCTCTACACATAGAGGAATCCAGGGTTTGGATAGAGAAGTTCAAGCACCTGAGTATCAGACTGATAAGACAAAAAAAACTCTTGAAATCACCCATCTTAAAGAAGATCAAGACACCGGTGATATTCGAAAGAAGGTTCTATAAATAGAAGAGACCATTTGGTCTATCAAAGGGATTGTAACACACAAAAGTGTTTCATATTCAGACCTTTGCATCTTCCCCGAGGTTCATTATCCTGAGAAATTTAAGACTCCCGATTTTGAGAAATATGATGGATTGGGAGATCCCTACACCCACTTAAATATGTTCGTTGGAGAGCTCAGATCCTATGCCGAGAATGAAAAGCTCAGAATGCGGGTATTTCAGAAAAATCTGACTGGAGAAGCCAGGGCATGGTACACCAAATTGGATAACTCCAAAATTCATAGTTGGGAAGAGTTAGCCCATGCTATCCTCAGTCACTACAGCTTTCAAACTCAAATGGCTCTAGACCAGTATCAAATTACCAAGGTCAAGAAACAAGTCAATGAGTCATTCAGAGAGTATGCCCAATGATGGAGGCGTCTGGCTACTCAAGTTATCCCAGTTATGATAGAATCCGAAATGGTGATGACCTTCATAGATATTTAAGAAGCTCCATTTTATAAGAGAGTCCTAGCTGGAATAGGAAAACCATTCTCAGAAATGATTAAGCACGGAGAAATGGTAGAAATGAGATTGAAATCAGGAAAGATTCAAGACCTCGTCGCTTTAAAAGCCATAGCTGAGCATATCCGATCTGGAAGTTATGGGAACAACCCCCGGAGGGTCCATAAGAAGAAAGAAGAGGATGTTTCCTTGATACTGCAAGGACAAAAGGGTAATCAAAACTTACCTATTCAGAGGAGACATTATTCCCCTTTTCAAGCTTAGTCTTCGAATCCTCCCTTGCCAAAGAGTGGAGAAAGCAAAAACTCAAGAGTGTTCACACCCTTAGGGGATTCACTCTAAAACATTCTCAAACTTCTGACAGCTCAAAAGAAAATCACTCATCTCCTTCCACCAGCCAACCCGAGTGGAAAGGGTTTTAATACAAGTAAGAAGTGTGCATACCATGCTAGAGCTCCAGGCCATGACACTCAGGATTGTTGGGCCCTTAAGCATAAGATACATGATTTAATTGACAATGATGAGATCATAGTGACCAAGCCCGACCAACCACATGTTCAAGACAACCCTCTCCCTCAACATAAGGAAGAGGAGGTTAATATGATCAACGGGGGAAATGGATAGAGCTCCAGATACCTCAAAAATGTGGGTGGATCATCTCAAATCAGTAAGGATAATTTTGACAAATGGGATTATTCAAATTCTAGTTCATAATGGAACGAGAGATAAAGTCTCTTGGCGAACAAGTCAATCAACTGGCAAAATTGGTGATTCATCAACACTAAGTCACACGGCAGTTGTTCAGTTAGGAGCATGCTAGCCTCATTTCCTTTATTACAAGTACTCCGCCACTTACTCAAGAAAGTGAAACACTAGAGGAAAAGTTTTCCAGAAAAGCTAAAACTGAAGCCCGTCAGGACTTCGCCAACCAAAGGGAGTTTACCTATTTAGGTCAACCGATGGAAGAAATATTACAAATGCTGATTAATGAGGAAAAAATCACAACACTATTACCTCCGGTCAAACCTCACTCAAAAAGTTTTGACGCTACTGGAGTATGTCAATATCACTCACATTCTCACGGTCACAGCACTGAGGAATGCTGGGCATTCTGCCATCTTATTTAAAACATGATTGACAGCGGTGACCTGTAACTGGCAGATAATGATGATGTATCGTCTGAGAGTGGGTACACATTTCCTCCAGGATGGAAGGGGGTCGTAGCAGTTATATCCTCTGAAAGAGATTTGGCTGTCACACCACTTACAATTCAACCAATTTAGCTCAAAGGCGTTGAAAACCCTTTGAAAGTGGCTACACCAAAGCCAATCATATTGTCATTCAGGCCACAGTATCCTGCCATCAGGCTTAAGAAAGTCCAATGGAACTATGGAGAGGCTGAAGGATCCACATCTAACACAACTGCTCTGGTATCCAAAGAAAATCTAATGTATCTTCCTCAACATGTGATGAAGCTTATCATCAGATCAAAGGGGAAAGTACCCAAGGAGAAGATTGAAGAATTCCTCTGCAAAATGGGACATCAAGCCAAGGTGGTTCAAAGCTTGAAAGAATCTCCACAGCAGATCTCTATTTTGGACTTGATTTTCTCTTCAAAAGATCACCGAAAGGTCTTACTGAAAATATTATAAGAAGCCCACTTGCCAAAGATAGTGGATGTTGAAAACTTCCATCATCGAGTTGATCACATCTTCAACAGTAATGTGATATCCTTCACTGATGATGATATACCTCCCGAAGGGACGGGTCATTGCAAATCGTTACACATAGCGGTTATGTCTTCTGGATATGTGGTCGAAGGAGTGCTAATAGATGGAGGATCATCCCTAAATATCTGCCCATAAGCCACATTGGAAAAAATGAACATCAATCTCAATAGGATTCAAAGAAGCCACATAATCATCAAAGCCTTTAATGGATCTTGGTGAAATACTATCGAAGAGATTGAATTACCTGTGGAAATCGGTCCACATACATTTTACATATCCTTCCAAATGCTCAAAATCACTACATGATATAACATACTAGTCGGAAGACCTTGGATCCATATTGCAAGAGCCGTCCCATCCACTCTTCATCAATAACTCAAGTATATCATCAACAGTAATCTGGTCACTGTCAATGTTGAGCCAGAGTATCCTGTACAAAGTGATATACCTCTCATAAGTTTTAATGAAGAAGTTGAGCCTGTCAGCTTCCAGACCCTTGAGGTGAGCAACAATCTCTATCAACCCATTGGGGCTCTACCTCTGAAACCCAGAATTTTCACCAAGGTAATGTCGACAAGTCAAGAAATGATATCCTTGGGTTTTCAAACTAAACAAGGGTTAGGAAAGGATCAAAAAAGAATGAAATGCCCAATTCAAGTTCCCAGCCAGACAGGGACAATCGGACAAGGCTAATCCTCTGGGCCCAGTCACAGGAACCCGCACAAGTATACACCGTTTCCTTTATCTACAAGGTTGTTGCATAAACCTACGGGCGCTAATCCTGTACAACCTATACGAAAAGTTCATGCCCATGTGGTAGCTATGTTGTTCCCTAAGCCAATACCGGTCAAAAGAAAAGAAGTCCAGATTCCAGACCCAGACATGCAGGAAAGGAATCAAAGGCGCAAATAAGACATTAAGAGGCAATTATCAAAGATGTTCTTCCTGGCACATTCTGAGGGTATGAACAAGGATATCTTAGATTACGACTGTTCAGACATCATAGTCATCATTTAAGAGAAGGAGGACGATAATAGCCCCTTCATCACAGTTATCCACCAAGACTTAACCCTTGACAATTGGAGCATCACTCCTTGCATTTGCCGACAAAGGTAAAAAGGGCAGAAACTCCCTTTGACATGTAGATAGTAATAACTGCTTACTTTTGTTGCATAGTATTATCAGTTGTTTTTGTCATTTCATGCTAACACTTTGTATGATTAAACAGTTTCATATATTAAGTGAAAGCATTTTGTTTTAAGACTCTAAAGTTAGATATGCCTAAACTTGCTGATGAGGTGCCCATTCTTCACAAAGACTGCAACTTTGATGTAAAGTTGGACTCTGACTTGATGGAGATTGAACAAGAGGACAATGAGACACCTCAAGAGATCAAAGAATGGGTCAAAGATAAACCCAAGACAAATCTTGATTAAACCACCTCTTTTAACCTTGAAACCTCAGAAAACCCCAAACAAATCCAAATTGGTATGGACCTTACTCCAAACCAAAGGAATGACATGGTTACTCTATTGATCTAATTCTAAGATGTGTTTGCATGGTCTCATGAAGACATGGTCGGTTTGACGACTGACATAGTCATTTATCATCGTCCCATCAAAGAGGGATTCAAGCCAGTCAGACAAAAACTTAAGTGATTAAAACCTAAGTGGAGTTTGAAAGTAAAAGAAAAAATTATGAAACAATTTCAAGCCGACATCATCATGGTATCAACATACCCTGAGTGACTATCTAACATAGTCCCCATACCTAAACCTAGAGGGAAGGTGTAAGTTTGTGTAGATTACAGGGATTTGAACAAAGCTTATCTCAAAGATAACTTTCACATACCATTCATTCACATACTCATTGACAGTACAGCTCAGTATGACATGTACTCCTTTGCTGACTGCTTTGCTGGATACCATCAAATCATAGTTGCTGAAGAGGATCGTGAGAAAACTGTATTCATTATTCCTTGGGGAACCTTTTGCTATAGACGGTTGTCATTCGGCCTCATCAATGCCGAAGCTACCTATCAGCGAGCCATGATGGCTCTTTTCCACGATCTAATGCACAAAGAGATAGAAGTATATGTGGATGATATCATTGTCAAATCCTGAAGGGAGGAAGACCACTTAGATCATCTCAAACAGCTCTTCAACCGGTTACGTAAGTACAACTTGAAGTTGAATCCGGCCAAATGTGCATTTGGCGTCAAATCAGGCAAATTGCTAGGATTCCAAGTAAGCCATAAAGGCACTGAGTTGGATCCTGCAAAAATCCAGGCCATCAATGAAATGCCCACACCCTAAACAGAGCGGGAAATAAGGGGATTTTTGGGAAGAATCTGTAACGACCGAGAAATTCAGAAAAATTATAAAATAATTTTATTTGATTAAATAATGAATAAAATTATATTATATGTTATTGTTATGTGTTAGTAAGATGAAGGTCATTCTATAACCTAAATGTATCGGAATGTCATAGTATTCTGGATACGTGAAGGAATTAAAGAGTTTGAATTTTTAAGATGAAAATAAAATTTTTTCGAGAAATTCTCTGAAAAACCCTATTCACTAATTTTTGCTCGGGAATTATTTTTGAACTTCCGAGAAATACGTAATGATAGAATAATAAGGGAGAATGGATTATGTAATAATAATTTAAGTATGGAAAACGTAGTTTTTCGCCTGCGTACTAAATTTGAGAATGCTTAGGAACGTAAGGATGTGAATAAGTGATGATCGTATAATAGTGAGTATTATACGAAGCAATGAATATGAGTATAATACGATGTATTATACGAGTATATACGAATGATAGTATAACATGTAGGACGAAAGATTATATGAACTAGTATACGTAAGGGATACGAGGATTTTACGTTAAACGCTTAAATCCTATTGCATTGGATTTGTAAGATTTGTTTAGGAATGTTGCAAGCCCAGTTGGAAAGATGTTAAAGCCCAATGTTAGGCCCAAAGCATTTAAACCTAAAGCCCAAACTAAGAACTGGATTTGTGGGTCGAACTGACGGGTCAACGGGTAAGAAAACCTACGGGGTAACCCATGTGGGCCACATAGGTGAGTCATAGTTGACCAAGGGTGGAGAGCAAGCAAGAGATAAGATGTGTGGTGTGTAACATTCTAGAATTTTAAAGTGTAATATTAAATATTTATTGATTTATATAAGTATTTAATGGATATGTTTATTGTTGAATAAATAATTGTTCAATTTGAGTTGATGTGGTTTAGTTAATTATTTGTTGAATAAATAATTAAATATTAAATATTAAATATTTATTTGCAATATTAAATATTTATTGAATTATATAAGTATTTAATGACAATTTGAGTTGATGTGGTTTAGTTAATTATTTGTTGAATAAATAATTATGGAGCTAAGAAAATTAATTGTTATGAGATTATATACCAATTTAATTTAATAAGTAAGCTAGAGAGCTTATAGTGATTTAAATAAATTATAATATTTTAAATGGGAATTTATAATTTAAAATATTAGTTGGTCAAATAAAATTACAATTATAAAAGAAATTATAGTTATGTGATATTAAATTATGTGCTAAAGTAATTTAATAGATTAATGTTTTAATTGATTAATTAATTAAGTAGAAGTGTGACTAATAACCTTGCTATAAAGGAGTTATTAAAATAAATTAAAGGACTTTAATTTTGTTTTGGCCAAACAAGTCTTAATGCATATTAAGTCTTTAATCTAATAGTGTTTTATCAAACAAGGTATAAGGATTAATCCATTTGTTTTAGTTAGATTTGTCAAACAAGGTGTAAGGGTTAATGGGTTATTTTATTTAGCTTAACCAAACAAGCCTTATGGCTTTTGATTTTCAAAACTTACATAACTGATATAATTTATAGCTAGAGTTATATTATATATTTAATATATATTATATCTTATACGTTATATTTTTCCTACGTTAGTTAGACTAGAGTTAGGAAGAAGACTTAGTTGAAGAAAAGAGAAGAAGAAGAATACAGAGAGAACAGTTGAGAGAAGTTTAGAGAAATTGAGAAAAGAATTGGGGAAAAGAAGATTGTAATCATAACTATTTTCTTCTAAACTCTAGAGTATCATCTTCTTAATCAAATGTAGGATATTAATCCTTGTATTTTATTTTTAAAGTTTAGTTTTCTTTTCCAAAAAGTTCTCTCTAAATAATTGTGGATGATAAATTTCTTGTGTATATAGCTTTAGATGATGATTGTTGTTGTAAAATAGTTTTTTTTTGAGATTATGTATGATTATAATCAATTTCTTTATGTATGTATGTAAATTGTGAAGAAAAGTATATCACAGTGAATTCATATGAAAATATATATGAATATGGCTTAGTTGAAAGTAGAAATTAAGGTTTAATTAGTTGTTAAACTGATAAATTGATTATTGAATTTGATAGAGTATGTATAATCATAACTATGGTGTTTTAAAATTTCTGTTTTGATTGAAAAACAAAATCACAGTGTTGATTTCCATTAAAAATGTCAAAATGGAGTTTTTGCCAAAAATATTAAAATTGGGTGTTGTAGATTTGATGTTTATGTTAGTTTATGGGTAGAAACATGTTAGAAGTCTTCACAATACGTTTACATGAAGTCTAAATGTAAATTACATGTTAATTAGTCTATTAGATTGGAGCTTATAGGCCAATTTGGCTTTTGTTCATGCTGTTGCCGAGCTTGGTCGCCGAGTTCTGGACTCTGGCGCCGCAGCAAGGCCCAACAGTACAAGTTTAGCGCCGCAGCGCCGGCGTCACGCCGCAGTGCCAATCGATGACCTGTGACTCGCGCCGCAGCGCCAACTCATCGCTGCAGCGCCAACTCAGCGCCGCAGCGCCAACCACAGTGTAAACTTTGGCGGCGCAGCGCGAGTTAGCAGAAGGTTCTGACAGTTTTAGTTTATTACACAAATTTTGAAAATAAAGGTTATGTGTTAATAATATGAATGCTAAATGAAGATTTCAGTAGTATTAAACTATGAATGAGCATGTTATCAAGTGTTAACTAGTATTAACATAGTTTGATTATGTGAATGGGTGATTTGACCTACATGATGTATGTATTGTTTATATAGATATAAAATGTTGGTAATGACTAATTATGTCATGATGACATATGTATAGGGTATTGATTCAAGTTGTAAGGTTTAGCTTGTGCTAAAGGCAAGTTCTCTAACTCAAAACTTCATTGTGCGAGTTTAATTTCATTAGTACATTATTGTTTTCAAATTCAATTATAATTGTTGTAAGTTGCTACCTCTACACTTTCGTAGAGCTAGATTGCCTATTATTGAATAAGTTATTGTATTTAGTTTCTCATAACGATACAAGTATCCCAAACCTTATAGTTTAATATTGAGCAAGTTTCTCTAATATGTAACTTATTATTTAGCATGCTAGTCGCTTTATATATTCTAGTGTTGAACAACTTTATCGTTTAAATTACTATTCACTATGCATGCTTAGTATTCACTTCTCAATAACTTTGACCTAATATTGTTCAAAGCAAATTATGATATGATTATTCAATGTCTATGCTATTAGATTATTCTTAAAGCATGATGTTAATTACAAATATCAATTCAGTTATGATTATTCCATAGCATACAGTTATTTCTGTTGTAATCAACTAATACTTAGTTGATTACTGTTGAATTCTAAATTACCCTGTAATGTATCCAAACCAAACTTACTTTGGTGCGGACTTGTATTCTAAATACTAAGATAAACAACTCTTTTAATAGAGGTTTACGCTTAGCATTGAAATGGTTGTGCGCAATACATTGTACGAAGGGTTGATCCCCCTAAGTACGTGGAGTCCTTATAGTCTTATGACTGTTAAAGTTAAAGTTGAAAGATTATGTATAACTGTAGACATGATTCGTGGTCATTAGACCCTCAGTGAATGTTATAATTTTCAGAAAGTTAATAGAACACATTGTTCTGTTCTATTGAGCCTAGTTTTGGCAGTCGATGTAAAAGTTTAAAGAATTACTTATTGTTATTCTAAGTGGGCCTTGTTTTCTCACTCTTGCCTGTAAAATTTCTTACAGCTAAAGCTGAAAAGGGTGACGTTACTAGCACCAGTAAGGGAAAAGGAAAGATGACCAAATACTGAAGACTTGTAATAGTTTTGATAGTTTTATTATCAGACTTTGGTTTAAAGATTGTAATGAAGTTTATTTAATTTCTGCATTTGAATGTTTGTAACTAAAGGTTAGATAACCTGGGAGATTTTTATTTAAGTTTAATCTTGTATGGGCAGGTTTTTATTATTCAATTTTATTATAATTGGGTAGTTAGAAATGAATGTTTTGATTAAGTGAACACCAAATCTTGAGGAAATGAAGTACCAGGATTTGGAGGTGTCACAGGTTGGTATCAAAGCTTTAGGTTATGAACCTTAGGTGGGGGGAAACGCCTTAGGAAGTAACCTTTGAAAAGATAGTGGAGATAATTCTTATCGAGTTTTAGGAAAGAAGTAATAAAACACTTATGTGCTTATGTGATTTTAATTTATGTACTCATGAGTGTCGAGTAGTAATGATTAATAATTAAAACTTTAAAACTTGGTTGTCAGGATGACTAATGTCGGAGAATCCAGTCAGGCTAGGGAGGAGGGACCTCAAATGCCTATAGAGGAGGAGCCTCGCGACATTCAGGTAGTTTGGGAACAACTACTGCCACGGGAGTCAGCCCCGTTGGTCACAGTAGTTGAGGATGAGGATGATGATGTGGAGACAGACGAGGAGGATCTCGTTGAGTTACCACAGGTGGATGAGGATGATGAGGACGAAGAGGAAAGGATTCCACTTAACTCGATAGCTGGCCGTATATACGATGAGGTGCATGACCGTAACGTGGAACTTCAGGATACAGTTGAGGAGTTACAGGTGATAGTAGCTGAACAACAGACTGTAATGACACAAAAAGACGGCGAGATCCAGGTTCGTGAAGAACGACTGGAAAATGTCGAGGAGAAACTTGTACAGACTGAAGGAGAGAAAGAACAACTGATCGAAGTGGTCGCTGAACTGAAGAACAAGCTGAGCGAAGAAGCTGCTAAGAGGGCAAGAGCTGAAGATGCTTATGAGGAAGCTTTTCAACGAACCATATTAGCAGCAAGAGACACTCAAGCAAAGATGATGAAGATGGAAGAGATGGATAAAGTATTTAACACCGCAATTAATCTAGCTCAAGATCGGGTCATGGGATATCCGATTCAGTTCGAGGTGCTGCCATCATTCGTGTTAGATCGCAGAACAATGTTTCGAGTTATGGAGGAAGAACGTGATAGGGCTAAGAAGTATCTTAATAGAACATCGTAACTGTTTTATGATGAGTGAAAGGTTAAATAAATTGTAAAACCCAAGTCTTATGCAACCTATGGGATATGACTATGATGTTGTCCTGAAACTTTTGTAGTTCAGGAAAGTAATGTAGATAGCAGTGATGCTATTATTTTATGTTTTCCAAAAAGGTTTTGAATAAATAAAAGTTGTTACTTTATTCAAACTTGTATGTGTTATGTGGTTATTTCTTTTATGGAGGCAAGTTAATTAGAAATTACTTAAAGAAGCTAAGTAATAGTCTAGTAGATGTTTTATTTTAACAGAAAATGCCTCCCAGACGTGAACTACCCCGATAGAGAAACAATGAGAGAACTACCAATAACGACAATGTTGACGGTAACCCCGTTCAACAACTAGTGACACTATTGACAGGAGCGTTGCAGAATCAGCCACAAAACCATGGTACAACGTTTAAGGATTTCAAGGCGGTTGGACCACCTGAATTCCGTGGGTCTATGAATCCAGTCGAAGCACAGACCTGGATTATGGAGAGAGAAAATGTGTTCAATGTTACTAGGGTAGGGGATGATCAGAAGACTACTTTCGCAACATTCATGTTGAAAGTAGAAGCTAGTTATTGGTGGCAGGCCAATAAAACTCATGAAGGGCCAGGAGTGATGACCTGGGATAGGTTCAAGGAGTTGTTCTTTGAGACCTATTTTTCGGAGAGTTGGAAGAGTCAGCTAAAAGTGCAGTTTCTGGAACTAAAACAAGGAACGATGACGCTATCCGAGTATGTCGCAAAATTTAATGAATTGGCGAGGTTTGCACCATATCAAATTAGGACAGACGAGCGTAAGGCGAAGAGATTTGAATAGGGACTGAAGCCCTGGCTGTACAGTAGGGCATCCCTGTTCCAGTTGAAGACATTTACAGCGATGATGGAGAAAGCAGTACTCGCTGAAGGTGGAGGCGAGGCAATGATAAAGTTCAATCAGGAACAAAAGAAGAAGAAGAATGAGAATGAGATTAAGAATGGAGGGGGTAGCGGTGGAAACAACAACAACAACAGCAACAACAGCTTGAAGAGGAAGTGGAATGGGAGCATGGGTGCTAGAAACTAGCAGGGTAACCGGCAAAACAAAAAGTTTGAAGCATGTGTGACATGCGAGAAATTTCACAAGGGTGCATGCTTAATGGGGAAACGAGTTTGCTTCAATTGTGGCCAGGAGGGTCACATCGCCCCAAATTTCACTCAACCGAAGAAGAATGTGTGCTTCACGTGCGAATCTAAGGATCACTTTGCTCGTGAGTGCCCTAAGAAGAAGGATGGAGTGACAACCAGAAGTAATGGAGGTAACAATGGAGGTACATGGGCCATTGCAGGACCTGCAGCATCAAATAAACCCACATCCAGAACCTTTAACATGACTGTGTAAGATGCTGTGCAATCAAAAGATGTGGTGTCAGGTATTATCCTAATCAATGATATTAATGCATATGTATTATTTGATTCGGGTGCTACTTGCTCGTTTATATCTGATGAATTTGCTAAGAGGTTAGAATTGTCTAGAGAAGAACTAAATTTTCCTTTGAACGTAGAAATTACGAATAAGGAAGTAATCCCTGTTAGATTCGTATACAAGAACTGTAGGGTGAACATTAAGGAGAATATGTTCTTGGTAGATTTGATTCCGATTAGACTCGGGGAATTTGATGTAATTTTGGGAATGGATTGGTTGTTCAAATACGGAGCGGTAATTGACTGCCAAAAGAAGTGTGTAAACCTTATGACTCCGTCAAAGGTAGTATTTCATGGTAGCAAGTCGCCTAAACAAATGAAATGTCTGACGACTATACAGGCCAAGAAATTGTTGAGTCAAAGTTAGGTAGGCTATTTAGCTTACATAGTCGATACTCAGAAGAAGGGTGTGAAACTAGAAGAAATACCGGTAGTGAGGGAATTCGAAGACGTGTTTCTAGAGGATTTGCCAGGACTTCCGCCTGACAGAGAAATTGAGTTCGTGATCGACTTAGCGCCGGGAACAGCACCGATATCGAAGGCCCCGTACAGAATGGCTCCGGTAGAAATGAAGGAACTGATGATACAGTTGTAAGAGTTGCTGGACAAGAAATATATTCAACCAAGTGTATCACCGTGGGGAGCGCCAGTTTTATTTGTTAAGAAGAAGGACGGATCAATGTGTCTTTGCATTGTTTATAGAGAGTTAAACAAAGTCACTATTAAGAATAGGTATCCGTTGCCTAGAATAGATGACTTGTTTGATCAGCTGAAAGGTGCTAAATATTTCTCGAAAATAGATTTGAGAAGTGGGTATCACCAATTGAAGGTAAGAAAGGAGGACATACCTAGAATGACATTCAGAACTCGGTACGGACATTACGAGTTTCTGGTGATGTCTTTTGGTTTAACAAATGCCCCTGCTGCGTTCATGGATTTGATGAACAGGGTGTTTAAACCATTCTTAGACAAGTTTGTAGTGGTATTTATTGATGACATTCTGGTGTATTCCAAAACTCAAAAAGAACATGTGGAACATTTATGTTTAACATTAGAGACACTAAGAAAGGAAAAGTTGTACGCGAAATTCTCTAAGTGCGAATTTTGGCTTGACCGTGTATAATTTTTGGGTCATGTTACTGACAAGGATGAGATTTCAGTAGATCCATCAAAAGTGAAAGCTGTAATAAATTGGGAACAACCAAGAACACCATCAGAAGTGAGGAGTTTCTTGGGACTGGCTGGTTATTATAGAAGATTTATTCAAGATTTTTCTAAGATAGCCACTCCGCTAACAAATTTGACAAGGAAAACTGTAAAATTCGTTTGGACGGAGAAGTGTGAAGAGAGTTTCCAAGATTTAAAGAAAAAGTTAAGTATGGCACCTGTGTTAACATTACCAGATAATACAGGAAATTTTGTAGTGTATAGTGATGCCTCACACAAAGGGTTGGGTTGTGTTCTTATGCAGAACGGCAAAGTTATTGCGTATGCATCAAGACAACTGAAGGATTATGAGAAAGGGTATCCGACTCATGATTTGGAATTGGCTGCAATTGTATTTGCTCTGAAGATATGGAGACACTATCTTTATGGAGAGAAATGTGAGATCTACACAGACCACAAAAGTCTGAAGTATATTTTCACTTAGAAGGATTTGAACATGCATTAAAGAAGGTGGATGGAATTGATAAAAGATTATGATTGTGAAATCTTTTATCATCCTGGCAAAGCGAATGTGGTGGCAGATGCTTTAAGCAGGAAAGGTCGGGAGAAGTTGATGCTGATAACAACTCAGGAGGAGCTCATTTCAGCAATGACAAAACTGGAGTTGGAAATCAAATTTCCAAAAGAATTTGACGAACAACTATTCCAGATAGAAGCGGGTCCAACTTTAGTGGACAAAGTGAAGAATGCCCAACTACAAGATGAAGAGTGTGGGAAAATCAAAGAGAATCTGATTGAGAGTGGTGATGTAAAATACAAGATCGATACCGAAGGTCTACTACGATTTGAGGGAAGAATCTGGGTTCCAGCAACACCAGAGCTGAAAGAAGAAATTTTGACCGAAGCTCATAGCTCAAAATATTCAATTTATCCAGGAAGCACGAAAATGTATCAAGATTTGCGCCGACATTTTTGGTGGCCGAATATGAAAAGGGACGTTGCAGAATGCGTAGCGAAATGTTTGACATGTCAAAGAGTAAAAGCCGAACATCAAAGACCTAGCGGGTTACTTCAACCGTTGGAAATACCAGAATGGAAGTGGGAACACATCATGATGGATTTTGTGGTGGGACTTCTAACTACTTAGAGAGGATGCGATGCAATTTGGGTGATAGTGGACAGACTGACGAAGTCAGCGCACTTTTTACCAATAAAGATTAGATTCAATCTTGATCAGTTGGCAAGATTGTACATTAAAGAGATCGTTTCGAGGCACGGAGTGCCAGTATCAATTGTGTCCGATAGAGATCCGCGGTTCACATCGAATTTCTAGAAGAGACTACAAGAATGCATGGGGACACAGTTGCGAATGAGTACGGCTTATCATCCACAAACGGATGGCCAAAGCGAACGAACAATTCAGACATTGGAAGATATGCTGAGAGCATGTGTCATGGACTTTAAAGGAAGCTGGGAAGAACAATTACCATTGGTGGAATTTGCTTACAACAACAGTTATCACGCGAGCATCGGCATGCCACCTTACGAGGCATTGTACGGTAGAAAGTGCAGAACTCCACTGTGCTGGGATGAAGTCGGTGAATGCCAACTGTTCGGACCAGAACTGGTACAACAAACTGCTGACGTTGTCAAACTCATTAGGATAAAATTAGTAGCAGCCCAAGACAGACAGAAAAAGTATGATGATCAACATAGACAAGATCGTGCATTTGACGTAGGAAGTTATGTATTCCTAAAAGTTTCTCCCTGAAAGGAGAAAATTCGTTTCGGTAAAAAGGGAAAGCTAAGCCCGAGGTTTATTGGACCTTTTGAAGTGCTACAAAGAGTGGGAGAAGTGGCTTACGAGGTAGCTCTACCTCCAGAGTTGGAAAACATTCATAATGTTTTTCACATTTCGGTGTTACGACCATATAAACCCGACTACAAACACGTGATCGAGTATGAACCATTGCAGTTTGAGAGAGATTTGTCTTATGAAGAAGTTCATATCCAGATAGTCGACAGGAAAGAACAAGTGCTCAAGAATAAAGTGATACCTTCTGTGAAGGTGATGTGGAGGAACCACAACGCTAAAGAAGCTACGTGAGAACTCGAAGAGAAAATGTTAAAAGAGTATCCTGAGTTATTTGTTTAATCTGTGTCTTTGATTCTGGTGACAGAATCTTTGTAAGTAGGGAAGAATGTAATGAATGATTTGTTTGAGTTGTGATTCTGAAGACAGAATCCTTGTAAGGAGGGAATGATGTAACATTCCAGAATTTTAAAGTGTAATATTAATTATTTATTGATTTATATAAGTATTTAATGGATATGTTTATTGTTAAATAAATAATTTTTCAATTTGATTTGATGTGGTTTAGTTAATTATTTGTTGAATAAATAATTAAATATTAAATATTAAATATTAAATATTTATTTATAATATTAAATATTTATTGAATTATATAAGTATTTAATGGCAATTTGAGTTGATGTGGTTTATTTAATTATTTGTTGAATAAATAATTAAGGAGCTAAGAAAATTAATTGTTATGAGATTATATACCAATTTAATTTAATAAGTAAGCTAGAGAGCTTATAGTGATTTAAATAAATTATAATATTTTAAATGGGAATTTGTAATTTAAAATATTAGTTGGTCGAATAAAATTACAATTATAAAAGAAATTATAGTTATGTGATATTAAATTATGTGCTAAAGTAATTTAATAGATTAACGTTTTAATTGATTAATTAATTAAGTAGAAGTGTGACTAATAACCTTGCTATAAAGGAGTTATTAAAATAAATTAAATGACTTTAATTTAGTTTTGGCCAAACAAGTATTAATGCATATTAAGTCTTTAATCTAATAGTGTTTTATCAAACAAGGTATAAGGATTAATCCATTTGTTTTAGTTAGATTTGCCAAACAAGGTGTAAGGGTTAATGGGTTATTTTATTTAGCTTAACCAAACAAGCCTTATGGCTTTTGATTTTCAAAACTTACATAACTGATATAATTTATAGCTAGAGTTATATTATATATTTAATATATATTATATCTTATACGTTATATTTTTCCTACGTTAGTTAGACTAGAGTTAGGAAGAAGACTCAGTTGAAGAAAAGAGAAGAAGAAGAATACAGAGAGAAAAGTTGAGAGAAGTTTAGAGAAATTGAGAAAAGAATTGGGGAAAAGAAGATTGTAATCATAACTATTTTCTTCTAAACTCTAGAGTATCATCTTCTTAATCAAATGTAGGATATTAATCCTTATATTTTATTTTTAAAGTTTAGTTTTCTTTTCCAAAAAGTTCCCTGTAAATAATTATGGATGATGAATTTCTTGTGTATATAGCTTTAGATGATGATTGTTGTTGTAAAACAGTTTTTTTTTTGAGATTATGTATGATTATAATCAATTTCTTTATGTATGTATGTAAATTGTGAAGAAAAGTATATCACAGTGAATTCAAATGAAAATATATATAAATATGGCTTAGTTGAAAGTAGAAATTAAGGTTTAATTAGTTGTTAAACTGATAAATTGATTATTGAATTTGATAGAGTATGTATAATCATAACTATGGTGTTTTGAAATTTCTGTTTTGATTGAAAAACAAAATCACAATGTTGATTTCTATTAAAAATGTCAAAATTGAGTTTTTGCCAAAAATATTAAAATTGGGTGTTGTAGATTTGATGTTTATGTTAGTTTATGGGTAGAAACATGTTAGAAGTCTTCACAATATGTTTACATGAAGTCTAAATGTAAATTACATGTTAATTAGTCCATTAGATTGGAGCTTGTAGGCCAATTTGGCTTTTGTTCATGTTGTTGCCGAGCTGGGTCGCCGAGTTCTGCACTCTGGCGCCGAAGCAAGGCCCAGCAGTACAAGTTTAGCGCCGCAGCGCCGGTGCCACGCCGCAGCACCAATCGATGGCCTGTGACTCACGCCGCAGCGCCAACTCAGCGCCGCAACGCCAACTACAGTGTAAACTGTGGCGCCGCAGCGCGGGTTAGCAGAAGGTTCTGATAGTTTTAGTTTATTACACAAGCACTACTACAAAACACTAAATAGACAACACTTAAACAACAACGTTTTCGTAAAAAATGTTGTGGCATTTTTTTTAACAACGTTTTTTAATAAAACGTTGTAGATACATATGAAAAAACGTTATCTATTTATAAAAGCAATTTTTAATTTAAAAAAAACGTTGTGTATATGAAAATCATGGAGCTTATTGAAATTAAAAACCCTCCCCGCCTCCTAGTCTTCCAACAACTAAAGCAAAGCTCCCCTTGATGTAAGCGAGTAAATTAGGGCTTCCTTTACTTTTCTTTCTATCTATTACTCTCTTGCAAGATCTATAGTTACAGATTAGCTCTATAGGAGGTTGGATTAAGGTCTGGATCATCAATGGCGGAGGAGAATATCAGATCTCGAGGTGTGGTGGTTTGGTTTAATGAGCAGAAGGGTTACGGATTCATAAAACTCGAGGCGACGATCTCTTCGTTCATCATACGGAGATCAAATCCGACGGCTACCGTACTCTTTATGAAGGCCAGACCGTCGAGTTCTTGGTCTGACTTGAAGGCTTTGTCAAAGAAAGCAAAGAGGAAAACCTTGGACAGTGCAGAGGATATGCTTGCTTCGAAGGTAGGTTTTGATGATGAAGATAAACTTTTGAGGACTGTTTTTGTTGGGAATTTACCATTGAAGGTGAAGAAAAAGACTTTATTAAGGGAATTTAGTCAATTTGGAGATGTTGATTCTGTGAGAATCCGGTATGTTTCCATAGTAAATGTGAGTGCCATTCATGTTAACAATTTAATTCATGTTAACAATTTTATATTTGTTTTACATGATTGAAGCTTTATTTACCAAAATTTGATTTACCAATGCAAAGTAAGACACCAAGGAAGGGTGCCATAATCAAGAAGCAACTCAATGATTCTGTTGATAGGTATAATATCAAACTGCATACCTAATTCATTTGTTGCTCTGAGGTGTTTTGTTAGAGAAAATGGGCGCGTACTCTATTTACATGACTAGGTTTTTGCTCGTTTCTTCCCTTGTCTTCACTGCAAGATTTATGTGCTTTAATGCTTCTTGCTTTGGTATTTAAGTTATGTCATATTGTATACCCAGAGTTGTTTGATCTGTCACAAATGAATATGGATATATTTGCTTTGGTATTTAATGTGCAATTTGCTTTTTCCATTGTTTCGTAGCCCAAGTTCTGATTAGCTTTGCTTAATACAATGTGAACATTCTTTTGTTTTACTGTTTACATAGTGCAATGTTATAAATTTTGATGTTATATATTCTTCTTTTCTTTTATTTATGATGATTAACTATGTGTCTCCAAAGTTTTTTAAAGGCTCTAACTGATTGGTTCGTTTTTCCTCTTTTTAAAAATAATTTTTGTGTAGTTTTATAGTTTTTGAGTTTATAAGTTGTAGAATGTGGCCTGCTCTATACATTTGCTTCTTTTATCCATTTGGTTAGTTATTGATGCAAAATCTCATTGTGTAGTAATGTTTCGGTTAACACGTATGAGAATTAGGTCTTTCCATAGTTTGTGGAATTAGAGTTATCTTCTACAGTTTCATTCATGAAAAAAATCTGAAGAGAGGTTTTTAAGTTTGAATTCAAATTATATGATATGATGGGTTAAGACGATTTATTGTTAGCATGTTATGATGGATGTTAGTTCTGTTGCAGGTTATGCCTTACAGCACTGGCCGCAAAACTCCACTGTCCAACTTTGAAGCTAATTCTAATTATAAGGTTTGTAGACGAAAATGTCTTGCTTGCTCAACTACTTGTACCACTATTACTTATAGTAATAGTTGAAATATGTGTTTACGAAATGTTGTAATTGCTGTTAATTACTGTAATTGGTGCTGAAATTGAATCCCTTTTGAATTTTGTGATAACAACAAATTGAATCCCTTCTTGTTTATAGATGGATAGTAAATATGATCTTGTATACTTTATGGGTGCTTGAATAATATATTGTCTTTCAAGAATCAATAGTATATATATATTTCCAAAATTTCTAGATAGTATTAGTAATTAAATTTGTGTTTCTTGATTTTTTTAACATTTATCATCAATTAGTATTTTGAAATTTTGATGTATGTATATTAGAAATCTATTTATATGAGCCTAATCCCTGATTTCCTATTTTTGGAGATTTGCAGAACTGCCAAATTTGCGTATGGCAAACCCGAATCCTTGAACCTGATAAAAGCTCTGGCTAACGCCACGAGCGCGTGTGGATATGTGAGGCCTGTGAGCGCGCTCCGGCTGCTGCGTCGCTCTGTACCACTTGTGACGCCGACATCCACTATGCCAACCTGCTAGTATGTAGTAGTGTCTGCACGAGAGGCATGTCATCTCAGAACTAGAAATTTCTTTATGGTCACAATATGATATATATTTGTACGAGTGTACATTGCATTTTAATAGTTAATTTGTGGGTCTATTCAACAGTAAAGATGTCACAGATGCGTCAACAACAACATTAAGATGTCAACATCACTCCATTAAGCTATATTGTCTCATCAAATCACTAAAATAGTCATCCTTGATACATGTTGAATTTCAGTGTCTCTGCCTGATCTATTTCTTTTATCTTACTGTTATATTTGGCTTGTTTCAAATTGGCCAACCAGTTCTCAAAATTAATCCCAAGTTAAAATAAAGACTCCTTTGCTGCATGAATGAGAAATTTATTGGTTTGAATTGTGGGGGAAAAATGACCAGTTTTTTTTTTGGTTTTATAATGGTGGTGCAAAGACTGGATGGGCCATCAACCAAAGACTAGAGACTGTGGATGGGCCATCAAGCAAAGACTGGAGAGGTGTAAGAGCTGCTTCTTTTAACATTATTCCGAGCAGCACTGGAGCTGCCAAGGTAATCATGCATCAATAACCTTGATAATTTTTTATTATTATAAAAAACTACAACCTGAAATTCTAGTACGTTCGTTGCAATCAACTAGGTACTCATTACTATTACTAATCACAGAAGTAAATATGATGAAATATCTCCTGGTAGCATCTATATGTGCTTACATGAGTCCTCTTGCGTTGGTTAATTTAATACATGTCATCCAATTCAAATGTGTGCAATTGTCAAAATTGTTACATTATTATTGACCCAAACATTTTACTAACGTTGAGCACATGTAGTAGTATCCTTATTGCTTACTTCAATACTTCATTCCTTCCATTTGTAATATTGGAAAAGGCATTGTAGCACAAGAGTGATATGCTAGAACAGTATCAGAAAAGTGACGTTGATTTGAGGGTTTAATTATCAGTTGATTGGAATTGTAACATTGTGATGCTATAGGACTGGATATGATATTGGCAAAGGCATTGTAGCACAAGAGTAAATGTATGAATACAACACAATTGGTACTCATATGAATCTCTTTTTCCACTAGATAATGTGTGCATGTGCTTCATCTTTAGTGCTTGATTTACAAAAGCTTACATCTCTGTATTTACAGTATCCACTATAGTGTATGTTATTTACTACTCCCCTTCCAACTTTAGCTATCCCTATTTGACTTTCATGCACTTTAAAAAACAGTGAGATTGGTATGCTATTTATTTTAAAGGTAATATTAGTGTAGTTGTACTTGGCGATCTGTTATTTTTCCAAATTACTTATTCCTTCTCTTTGTTCTATCCGTTGGCTCAAGGCAACACAAACATTAGTATTTTATTCTTCTTTGTCTAGAAGACTCTTTATTGGATTATTATTGCAATACTTCTTGCGTGTGCAGTTTTAAGGTTTGTCATCCCCTGAGCAGCAAGTATTCAGTAATTAGCATTTGGGTCAACTAACATAGATTACCTTATGCACAGGAAAACTAAATATGTAGCTATTAAGCTAATATAGCAGACAAATACTCTTATCAATTACAACTAACTAAGTTTTTAACTGTATGCAGGCATATGATGGCATGATTGTTGACGAACATTCACGATTCATGCACAGTTGAAGGAGAACTTAGGCTTTTTTGCACATACTTATGTAGTAGCTTAATTTTATGGATAGTTTGATTTATTTTGTGGATGTAATCAAATTCACAATTCAATATAGTAGTAATTTATATTGAAAAGTGAATTTGAGATGTATATATGGATAGTTTGGTATATATTTTGTGAATGTAGTAATTTGAAACTGTAAACGAATGGTATTATTGAGATGTATTTTGAATGTTAGCTTTAAATTTAAATGAGAATTTAGACCTTTCAGCTTTATATCATGGCATTAGCATATTGCAGGTGCATTGGTAATGTAGGTGAACCACAACCTTTATTTTTCTTCTTTTTTTAATCTACAACATTTTAAAAATATTGTGTAAATGTGCCTAAACGTTGTCTGATATACTAAACAACATTTTTATCCAAAAAACGTTGTGGAATCATACCTTCTACAACGTTTTTAAGCATCTGCAAATTTTTGGAAAATAAATCTACAACGTTTTTTCCTAAAAAACGTTGTGTATTGTGCTTAACTACAACGTTTTAAAAACGTTGTGTAAGGGTGTCAAATAGAAACACCCTTAACCACGACGTTTTTCTGACTAAAATCACAACGTTTTTTTCGCGTTGTCTATTTACTATTTTGTAGTAGTGAAATTTTGAAAATAAAGGTTATGTGTTAATAATATGAATGCTAAATGAAGATTTCAGTAGTATTAAACTATGAATGAGCATGTTATCAAGTGTTAACTAGTATTAACATAGTTTAATTATGTGAATGGGCGATTTGACCTACATGACATATGTATTGTTTATATAGATATAAAATGTTGGTAATGACTAATTATGTCATGATGACATATGTATAGGGTATTGATTCAAGTTGTAAGGTTTAACTTGTGCTAAAGGCAAGTTATCTAACTCAAAACTTCATTGTGCGAGTTTAATTTCATTAGTACGTTATTGTTTTCAAATTCAATTACAATTGTTGTAAGTTGCTACCTCTACACTTTCGTAGAGCTAGATTGCCTATTATTGAATAAGTTATTGTATTTAGTTTCTCATAACGATACAAGTATCCCAAACCTTATAGTTTAATATTGAGCAAGTTTCTCTAATATGTAACTTATTATTTAGCATGCGAGTCGCTTTATATATTCTAGTGTTGAACAACTTTATCGTTCAAATTACTATTCACTATGCATGCTTAGTATTCACTTCTTAATAACTTTGACCTAATATTGTTCAAAGCAAATTATGATATGATTATTCAATATTTATGCTACTAGATTATTCCTAAAGCATGATGTTAATTACAAATATCAATTCAGTTATGATTATTCCATAGAATACAGTTATTTCTGTTGTAATCAACTAATCCTTAGTTGATTACCGTTGAATTCTAAATTACCCTGAAATGTATCCAAACCAAACTTACTTTGGTGCGGACTTGTATTTTAAATACTGAGATGAACAACTCTTTTAATAGAGGTTTACTCTTAGCATTGAAATGGTTGTGCACAATACATTGTACGAAGGGTTGATCCCCCTAAGTACGTGGAGTCCTTATAGTCTTATGACTGTTAAAGTTAAAGTTGAAAGATTACTTATAACTGTGGACATGATTCGTGTAGGTTTTATACCTACTTATCTGGTATCTTTTGCTTGAATTAGTTGCTTATATTCATGTGTCTTAGTTACTTTTCATGCATTTTATGTTCATTTTGTAGGTTATACGTTTGGAAGCGGTTTGGGCGATTATTGGTAAAGAAAAGCAAGGAAAACGCAAAGAAAAGCAATGTTTGGGCTTTCATGTTCATTTTAAGTTCTTGGTTTGGAACTTGGACTACATTGTAGAGCTTCTTCTTCTTAGCTTTTCGGAACATCTTGAATCATTCCAATCGGAGTTCGGATGCAAGAGTTATGACATGTGTACTAACGGACATCGAACGTCACTATTTTGGATGATCATTTGCACAGCAGTCACTTCCAGCCCAATTTCGACCTTCATTCGTTTGTTATTTCTCAATTCTCAAAGAATGAAAGTTGTAGATCTCGTCGATATCTTCGATTTGATATATGGCAGGCCTCGTAATTCTTCCTGGATCAAAAGTTATGGCCGTTTTCCCAAGCCAAATCTGCGACTGGATGAGCCACAAGATATCGAAAGTGTGGAGACAATTGGGTATAATAAAATAGAGATCGGTGAAGATTTAACTTTGAATACCAACAAAGATGAACCGATTTCATTAGTGTCACATGTACCTTCTCCGCCAAAGTTCAAGAATTCGGTTAGATTTGCAAAATTATGCCCACTTGGTAGTCATATCGTCGGCGAATCTCTTGATGACATAAGAATGAGTACAATTTTCAATCCATGGTGGGACGAGAAAGAGAAGATAGACGAAGAGCCCATTGTGTTTGATGCACTTCCATGCCCACATATGATCACAAACACAATGGAGATCGCACCTAGTCATTTTCCCTTTTCCATGGAGATCATACCAAATCAGAGCATGCTAGGTGACTTGGAAGCGATGGCTATCACAAATGGGAACCTACCAAAAGCTATATTATTTTCGATGGATGGAGGGTTCCTCAATTACCGAAGAGGAATTGGATAGCATTGACCAGACAAAGTCAGGCTGAAAGACTATAATTAAAGCGCTAACTGGGAGGCAACCCAGGAATTATTTATTTATTTATATGTTTTCCTAGTTTATTTAGTAGATAGGAATCCAAGTGTTATTCTAATCCATGTTGTCTCTCTTCATTGCAGGTATTGGAGGTTCAATGGATAGGAAAATGATCGTCGCCGCCAACGCCACCATCACCACAAGCTTAAATGATTACAGGGAAGTCCTCGTCCACTTTATGCTTTATTTTACAATGAGGACATTGTAATTGTTAAGTTTGGGGGAGTTAAATAAATTAGGGTTATTTATGTTTGCATTCATGTAGTGTAATTGCATAATAGTTTGCATAGTAGAGTAGTTGCATAATAGTTTTTATTGATAACCAATAATAAAAAAAACAATAAAAATTGTTGTTAATAGTTAGTTTGCATATGTCCAATGGTGTCGCATTCTACAGGTTATTCTGGCAAATGATGAGATTGTGAACAAGTTAACCAATATAGTATGGATTATTAGAACTGTGATATAATTACTGTTATGAATCGATTCTTGGACTTGTTTGAAACTGTTATAAAAAGGGTAGCACTAATAACATCTTTGTTGACCGGTTAGTTCAAATTGATACATAAAGGGTTTCTAAAGGATAGTGCTAGCGTGAACCAGAAAATGACAAGGATTGGCAGTGAAAGCTTAAATTAGGCAAGAACCTAAGTTTGGTGGAATATATGTGGGATATATAAGCTTTGAAAAAAAAAAGAAAAAAAAGAATGTAATATGTTGAGTCTTGTGGTGGGTTGAGGTGAAGCACTCCCCATAAACACAAGCGTGAGATGGAGCATAAAACGCACTCACCAACAATCTATGGAAAAAAGAAAAAGATAAGAATAAAACGGGAAAAGTGCAAAAAGCCCCCGTATGAAAAAAAAAAGAAAAAGAAAAAGAAAGTATAAGTATCCTGCATGTACCCTTGAATTTGGTTAAGTTTAATTTTAGTTGGATCGTGCCTATCTTTGAGATTTTTAAGTTTGTGCTGTATAATTCCTTCTAAGAAGTTGTTTATGTATTGAATTTGGGTCCGTATCAGTTATCTTTGATGTTGATCACACACGCACGCTATACCAGTGATAATCGTTCAAGAATTGAGAATTAATATGTAAGCGTGGATTGGTTTTGATAATTTGTATTGTAAAGTTGCTTGTTTTTTCTGAGGCCGATATGATAAATCAGTTTATGCGATGTTGTTGGATTTTATTTTAGGCATTTAGATTGTTATTGCATTTCGTTGCATTGCATTGCATTATTGTTTTGTGTTTTTGCTTGAGGACAAGCAACGGTTTAAGTTTGGGGGTATTTGATAAGTAGGTTTTATACCTACTTATCCGGTATCTTTTGCTTGAATTAGTTGCTTATATTCATGTGTCTTAGTTACTTTTCATGCATTTTATGTTCATTTTGTAGGTTATACGTTTGGAAGCGGTTTGAGCGATTATTGGTAAAGAAAAGCAAGGAAAACGCAAAGAAAAGCAATGTTTGGGCTTTCATGTTCATTTCAAGTTCTTGGTTTGGAACTTGGACTACATTGTAGAGCTTCTTCTTAGCTTTTCGGAACATCTTGAATCATTACAATCGTAGTTCGGATGCAAGAGTTATGACATGTGTACCAACAGACGTCGAACGTCACTATTTTGAATGATCATTTGCACAGCAGTCACTTCCAGCCCAATTTCGACCTTCATCCGTTCATTATTTCTCAATTCTCAAAGAATGAAAGTTGTAGATCTCGTCGATATCTTCGATTTGATATATGTCAGGCCTCGTAATTCTTCCTGGATCAAACGTTATGGCCATTTTCCCAAGGGATGTCAGAGCAGAAAATTTTCAGTCACGAAACCGCCGCCGGGGTGGGCATGCAATGGACCAAAACAGTAGCCTAGCCCGCCGGGGCGGGCCTAACACAGCTAAAAACCCCCGCCGGGGCGGCGGTAGCCCAGAAAATGTGCGGAATTCGCGAATTTTGTCCAATTTGAGTCCGGAAAGGATTGTTTCGATCCGATTTGCACTAGGACTTCTAAGAGAACTTCCAAGAGGACTTTAAGACATATAAAGAGACTTATATAAGGAGGAGAATCACAAGGATTAAAAAAAAGGAGAGACTAAAGAAAGGATTCAATTAGATTAGAATAGAGAAAATTAGATCAAAATCATAGTTCTAAATAGTTTTGGCGATTGAAGCGACTTGGAGACCATTGAAGATCAAGAGCAGTAGCTTGAGGAAGATGGAGATCTACTGACAACAGATTTATTCTTTACTCTACTCTTATTTTTATCTTTCAATGTGTATTCAATTGTGGATTCTTAGTTTTAATTCAATAATCATGAACTAATTCTTTGTTTGAGATTACAATGGATCTTATTGTGTAGTTTGTTTTAATATGTTTCGTTATCAATTATTATGTTCTATTGTGAGAATTGTCTATTGTGATTTGAACTTAATTGTTTAATTGATTGACCATCAATTACCGTGATAATCTATATGAACTCGAGAGATGAAGTATTGATTTAGATCTTATCATAATAGCATGTGTCATAAATTATGTCGATAGCATATTTGTGATTATTGTTAAGGTAGAGATACGCTTTGCATCATATGTAATCGGATAGAGAACTTATTCTTCAACCTTCTTCAATTGTAATTCACATAGAGATATAGTGGGTTAGTTGATTAAGGTGTTTAACGGATTTCTATCTTAATTGTGGATTGACGTTAATATGGGTATTATGCATCGAGAGGTGGTTTTATCTGCTTTAGTGTTCTTGATTAACAATTCAGTATAGAAAATAATTGATACGAAGTGTGTTAACTTAAATGAAGCGATAAGTGAAGTTGTGATCTTAAATCTCCGTTATCTTAATTTAACTAGTGGTAATTAGAATTAGTTTACTTATAAATTGAAATTAATTCGTTTAAATAAGATTGAGTTGGTTACGGGTTAGTACTTGGTGATTTTCTATTAAATAAGTCTCTGTGGGAACGATACTCTACTCATCACTTTATTACTTGTTGACCACGTATACTTGTGTGTTTTGTGCGTATTGATTTTACCTAAAAACTTGTTGGGTAAAATCAATACGCACAAAACACGCAAGTGTACGTGGTCAACAAGTAATAAAGTGATGAGTAGAGTATCGTTTCCACAGAGAATTATTTAATAGAAAATCACCAAGTACTAACCCGTAACCAACTCAATCTTATTTAAACGAATTAATTTCAATTTATAAGTAAACTAATTCTAATTACCACTAGTTAAATTAAGATAACGGAGATTTAAGATCACAACTTCACTTATCGCTTCATTTAAGTTAACACACTTCGTATCAATTATTTCCTATACTGAATTGTTAATCAAGAACACTAAAGCAGATAAAACCACCTCTCGATGCATAATACCCATATTAACGTCAATCCACAATTAAGATAGAAATCCGTTAAACACCTTAATCAACTAACCCACTATATCTCTTTGTGAATTACAATTGAAGAAGGTTGAAGAATAAGTTCTCTATCCGATTACATATGATGCCAAGCGTATCTCTACCTTAACAATAATCACAAATATGCTATCGACAAAATTCATGACACATGCTATTATGATAAGATCTAAATCAATACTTCATCTCTCGAGTTCATATAGATTATCACGGTAATTGATGGCCAATCAATTAAACAATTAAGTTCAAATCACAATAGACAATTCTCACAATAGAACATAATAGTTGATAACGAAACATATTAAAATAAACTACACAATAAGATCCATTATAATCTCAAACAAAGAATTTGTTCATGATTATTGAATTAAAACTAAGAATCCACAATTGAATACACATTGAAAGATAAAAATAAGAGTAGAGTAAAGAATAAATCTATTGTCAGTAGATCTCCATCTTCCTCAAGCTCATGCTCTTGATCTTCAATGGTTTCCAAGTCGCTTCAATCTCCAAAACAATTTAGAACTATGAATTTGATCTAATTTACTCTAATCTAATCTAATTGAATCCTCTCTCTAGTCTCTCTCTCTTTTTTTAATCCTTGTGTTTCTCCTCCTTATATAAGTCTCTTCATATGTCTTTAAGTCCTCTTGGAAGTTCTCTTGGAAGTCCTTGTGTCAATCGGATCGAAACAATCCTTCCTGGACTCAAATTGGACAAAATTCGCGAATTCCGCACATTTTCTGGGCTACCCCCGCCCCGGCGGGGGTTTTTAGCTGTGTTAGGCCCGCCCCGGCAGGCTAGGCTACTGTTTTGGTCCATTGCATGCCCACCCCGGCGGCGGTTTCGTGACTGAAAATTTTCTGCTCTGACATCCCTTGGGAATACGGCCATAACTTTTGATCCAGGAAGAATTACGAGGCCTGCCATATATTAAATCGAAAATATCGACTAGATCTACAACTTTCATTCTTTGAGAATTGAGAAATAATGAACGGATGAAGGTCGAAATTGGGCTGGAAGTGACTGTTGTGCAAATGATCATCCAAAATAGTGACGTTCGACGTCCGTTGGTACACATGTCATAACTCTTGCATCCGAACTCCGATTGGAATGATTCAAGATGTTCCAAAAAGCTAAGAAGAAGCTCTACAATGTAGTCCAAGTTCCAAACCAAGAACTTGAAATGAACATGAAAGCCCAAACATTGCTTTTCTTTGCGTTTTCCTTGCTTTTCTTTACCAATAATCGCTCAAACCGCTTCCAAACGTATAACCTACAAAATGAACATAAAATGCATGAAAAGTAACTAATACACATGAATATAAGCAACTAATTCAAGCAAAAGATACCGGATAAGTAGGTATAAAACCTACTTATCAAATACCCCCAAACTTAAATATTTGCTTGTCCTCAAGCAACACAACATAATGCAATGCAATGCAACGAAATGCAATAACAATCTAAATGCCTAAAATAAAATCCAACAACATCGCATAAACTGATTTATCCTATCGGCCTCAGAAAAAAACAAGCAACTTTACAATACAAATTATCAAAACCAATCCACTCTTACATATTAATTCTCAATTCTTGAACGATTATCACTGGTATAGCGTGCGTGTGTGATCAACATCAAAGATAACTGATACGGACCCAAATTCAATACATAAACAACTTCTTAGAAGGAATTATACAGCACAAACTTAAAAATCTCAAAGATAGGCACGATTCAACTAAAATTAAACTTAACCAAATTCAAGGGTACATGCAAGATACTTATACTTTCTTTTTCTTTTTCTTTTTCTTTTTTTTTCATACGGGGGCTTTTTGCACTTTTTCCGTTTTATTCTCATATCTTTTTTTTTCCATAGATGGTTGGTGAGTGCGTTTTACGCTCCATCTCACGCTTGTGTTTATGGGGAGTGCATTTCACCTCAACCCACCACAAGACTCAACATATTTCATTCCCTTTTTTTTCATTTTTTTTTGTTTTTAGATAACATAGCTCATATATCCCACATATATTCCCCCAAACTCAGGTTCTTGCCTAATTTAAGCTTTCACTGCCTATCCTTGTCATTTTCTAATTCACGCTAGCACTATCCTTTAAAAACCCTTTATGTATCAATTTGAACTAACCGGTCAACAAAGATGTTATTAGTGCTACCCTTTTTATATCAGTTTCAAATAAATCCAAGAATCGATTCATAACAGTAATTATATCACAGTTCTAATAATTCATACTATATTAGTTAACTTGTTCACAATATCATCATTTGCCAGAATAACCTGTAGAATGCGACATCATTGGACATATGCAACTAACTAATTTTTTTATTTTTTTTAATAATAATAATATGCAACTAATATAAGATGTTAAAAGTCATGCATGTAAACAAATAAAACTCCCCCAAACTTAAATAAAACAATGCCCTCATTGGATAAAAAAAAATGCAGGAGGACTTCCCTGTACTTGTCTAAGTCTGGGGTGGTGGTTGATGCTCTTCCTCATCTGAATCACTAGGAGGAAAGCGAGGGAGTGGACCAGGTTGTCGATACGAAAAAGACGCCGACGGGTTAAAACTTTGAAGTGTTGTGTTAAGGGCGGTGAAAGATGTGTTCATAGCATCGAACATATGATCTTGGCGCACCGCCAATCGCCGCATCTCCCGGCGTGTCACCCTATTGGTCGAAGTCAGTTGATTCTGAAAAGCAAGGAACTGAGCACTAGAAAATGTCTCAGTCGGCGGAGTCTGCTCGGTTCCCTGATCACCCATTGCTTCATCCTCATCCCCCAAAGTATCTTCGGCATCATCCTCGGGTTCCGACGCCGATGGAAAAATAAAACCCAAACCCCGTGGATGGGACTCTCCTCCAGGCCAAATAGAATACCGGGCTATCATTCTAGTATCTAGGATCTGCAGCGGCATCAAAGTGGGCTCATCATCGGACCAACGTACCCCGGCTTGATGACACAACCCACATATAAGAGATGGATGTGGTAAGCCGCCAGAAAAATTTCCACGTAGGCATCTTCGTATAGAAAAACTAATAATTGCCCCGATGTCTATGAGGAAATCTTGCACAATTGCGTACAGGAGGAGTGCCTTCTCCTTAGTCACATCCGAGGTGTGCGTGGACGGTAGCAGTTTAGCACAGAGGAAGGCATACCAGATTTTACCATATCGACTTAGGTCTTTGCTGTGAAACACGGTGCCCCCCTTCCGTCCCTTTATCCAAGTAGTCCCCGGCTTAGTCATGTTTTGAATCACCTCCTCATAGTCGGGGTCAAAATCCCGCATGTAAGCATATTGACACTGGCGTGGCACCCGCAGCTGATAAAAGGCATTGATGGCATCTGCACTGAACGGGACCATGCGACCCCTCACGAAGGCAGTGAATGGTGCCTTGTCCTCGGCATTTGCATAAAATTCTTTAACAACATTCACAACAGCGGGCTCAGGCACCGCTGTAAACCTTATCCATCCCTGTTGGTAGATTTGTTGCATCATTTCCCCATCATTGCCCTCGGGAGCCAACCCCCGTTCCGGTGTAAGAGCTTTTGTAACCATATAGTCGTACCGATCGGCGGCGGCGGCACTTCGGAATTTGTAGCGGTCATATGTTCGGGTTGGCGGTTGCATAGTGCTAGAACTTGCCCCCCGTTATCGTTTGGATGTTGGTTGTGAAGCCATGGATTACCGGATGCGTGAACGTGCTAGCACACACTTTCTTCTCTTGTACTTTGGTTCAGTAAATTTAGCAAACACCTAGCGTGCACAGCCCGTTCTCCTCTCAACTTAGGTGGTTTGTATGGAATGGCAGTGAAGAGAAGATGAGAATGTGATAATAATGCTAGAGTAGTCACCCGTAAGTGTGTGGAGCCCAATAGCTAGAAGAATTTGTGTGCAAAGGAATTTGTATAGTGGAGATAGAAGTTAGGGTTTATATAGAGTGATGGAAGGTGGAGAAGGTGGTGGATGGAATTGAAGTAGTGTGGATGGTGTGGGGGAGAAGATGGGTAAGTTAATTAGGTAATGGTGATGGTGGTAGGAATAGGGTAGGATCGTGGGTGATGTTGGCGAGAGGAAAGAAGGATGATAGTCGGCGTGGAGTGAGGGAGAGAGGGCTGGTTCGTGCCTTTTTATCAGGCGTGTCTGCCCAGGAATCCGGACCCCCGCCCCGGCAAGGGTGTTAAGCCTAAAAATGCCCGCCCCGGCGGGAATGTCTTCTGTTAAAAAAAATTTGGTTCAGAATTTGGGACGGTAAAAATTTCCCAAAATAGTTCTTGTTGTTCTAAGTCGTATTTGACCTCTCCTGAAACCAAAAACAAGCAATACATTAGAGGAATGATCACTTAGAATTTTGATATATTCTTATTATTTTTCAGAGATTCTAAGCAAACTTACTAAATGAAAAGTCCTAACTACTTCTTGCATAAAATATATCCTAACAACTTAAATGTGAAATATGAAAAATAAAGAAATATTGGGTTGCCTCCCAATTAGCGCTTGATTTTAAGTCGTTCAGCCTGACTACTCCCTATTTTACTGTGTTTCGGCTAGGATGATGGTGTTGGCGTCCCAATTTGACTCGCCACCCCAGTAATGCTTAATACGTTGGCCATTGACTTTGAACGTTTCTAATAGATTGCGACTGTATAGTTCAATTGCGCCATGAGGAAATACCCGTTTGATAGTAAACGGTCCCGACCATCTCGACTTAAGCTTTCCGGGGAACAACCGTAGCCGTAAATTGAACAAGAGGACTGCTTGACCCGGCTCGAATGTTCGTTGGATAATTTTGTAGTCGTGCCATTTTTTAACTTTTTCTTTGTATAGTTTGGCATTCTCATAAGCATGGAGGCGGAATTCGTCGAGCTCATTAAGTTGAAGTAGCCTCTTTTCTCCTACAGCGGCTTGGTCGAAATTCAATTTTTGTATTGCCCAATAAGCTTTGTGCTGTAACTCCATCGGCAAGTGACATGCCTTGCCGTACAAGAGTTGATATGGCGACATCCCGATTGGCATTTTGTATGCAGTGCGGTATGCCCATAATGCATCATCCAATCGAAGCGACCAATCTTTCCGGCTTGGGTTGACGACTTTCTCCAATATCTTTTTGACTTCTCTGTTCGATACCTCGGCTTGCCCATTAGTCTGAGGGTGATAAGCAGTCGCCACTTTATGATTGACCCCATACTTAGCCAAAAGAGCTGTAAACGATTTGTTGCAGAAATGACTGCCTTCATCACTAATAATTTCTCTTGGCGTGCCAAACCGTGTGAAAATATTTTTCTGTAGAAACTTGAGGACCACCTTGGCATCATTAGATGGTAATGCGGCAGCTTCAACCCATTTCGATACGTAGTCCACCACGAGCAAAATGTACTGATTCCTCAAAGACGACGGGAATGGTCCCATGAAATCGATGCCCCATACATCGAAGATTTCCACTTCCAGAATTGTTTGTAGGGGCATCTCATTCCGTTTCGATATGTTACCCACCCGTTGACATCTATCACATGTTTTCACAAATTGGTGGGCGTCTTTGAACAACGTAGGCCAATAAAACCCGGACTGAAGAACTTTCGCCGTAGTGCGCTCACTTCCGTAATGTCCACCGTACGCCGATGAATGGCATTCTGTTAGTATAGTGTGGACTTCACTGTATGGAATACATCGTCGAATCATCTTATCGGCGCATTGTTTAAAAAGATACGGCTCATCCCATATGTACCACTTGACATCATGAAGAAACTTCCTTTTTTGCTGTCGTGTGAGATCTGGTGGAAGAATTTTGCTTACCACATAGTTCGCGAAGTCTGCATACCACGGAAATTCTGCATTCAACCCAAGTAACTGCTCATCCGGGAATGTCTCATGAATCACGCATTTATCTTTATCTGTTGTCTCCGGATTTTCCAGTCGGGATAGATGATCGGCGACTTGATTCTCCGTCCCCTTTCTATCTTTAATTTCTAAATCAAACTCTTGAAGTAAGAGAATCCATCGGATAAGACGTGGCTTAGCATCTTTTTTCGCTATTAAGTATCGAATCGCTGAGTGGTTTGTGTAGACTATTACCTTTGTTCCGATCAAATATGCCTAGAATTTGTTGAACGCGTAAACTACTGCAAGCAACTCCTTTTCCGTAGTAGTGTAGTTCATTTGAGTTTTTGTTAGTGTTTTGGTTGCATAATATATTGCGTGAAACACCTTATCTCGTCGTTGGCCCAAAACTGCTCCAACAGCATAGTCGCTTGCATCACACATGAGTTCGAATGGAATTTTCCAATCTGGTGCGACTATCACGGGGGCTGTAGTTAACTTCTTCTTCAACAATTCAAACGCGGATTTGCACTCCTCTGTAAAACTAAAAGTCGCATCCTTCTCTAAAAGACTGCATAGAGGTTTTGCAATTTTAGAGAAGTCCTTAATGAATCTCCGGTAGAACCCAGCATGCCCCAGAAAACTACGAATACCCTTAACTGAGCTCGGTGGCGGTAGTTTCTCGATCGTGTCCAACTTTGCCTTGTCCACCTCTAATCCTTGAGCCGACACCTTATGTCCCAATATTATGCCCTCCTCAACCATGAAGTGGCATTTTTCCCAATTTAGTATGAGGTTGGTATCCTTACAGCGCTGCAGTACCATGACCAGGTTTTCTAAGCAAGTGTCAAAAGTACTTCCATAGACCGAGAAATCGTCCATGAATACTTCAACGTTTTTCTCCACCATGTCCGAAAAAATAGTCATCATACACCGCTAAAAAGTTGCCGGTGCATTACACAGTCCGAATGACATCCGCCTGAATGCAAAGGTGCCATAGGGGCAAGTAAATGTCGTCTTTTCTTGGTCTTCAGGAGCGATAGCAATCTGATTGTATCCCAAATATCCATCCAATAAGCAGTAAAACTCATGCCCCGCTAACCTATCTAACATTTGATCGATAAAAGGTAGCGGGAAATGGTCCTTCCGGGTTGCCTTATTCAATCTCCTATAATCAATGCACACCCTCCAACCCGTTACTGTCCTTGTTGGAATTAACTCATTTTCCTCATTCTGAATTACCGTCATTCCCCCTTTCTTTGGCACACAATGAATCAGACTTACCCATTTACTGTCGGAAATTGGGTATATGACTCCGGCATCCAATAATTTCAAAATTTCCTTCTTGACCACTTCCTTCATGATTGGGTTGAGTCGACGTTGATGCTCCACGAATGGGCTCGCATTATCTTCCATCAGAATTTTGTGCATGCAAAATGATGGGCTAATGCCTTTTATATCCGCAATTGTCCATCTAATTGCTGATTTGTGATCCCGAAGCACCCTCAGCAACTTTTCTTCCTGCAATTCGTTAAGTGCAGCAGAAATAATTACAGGTAAAGAATTTAAATCGCCTAAATACGCATACCTGAGGTATTCGGGGAGTGGTTTAAGTTCTAAGGCTGGTGGCTCATCCAATGATGGTTTCAATTTTTCTACAACTGTATCCGCGGTATGCAGCGGTTCAACCGGTGGTCTGAATCGGCTAACTCGTGGTAACGAGTCTAGCATCTGTAATAATTCCATAAATTCCGGGTCGTCTATTTCCTCATCCCCCATTAACGTTGTTTCTAACGGATCGTTGCTTAAACTCTTGCTCATTTCTTCGGTGGCAATCTGCTCAATTAAATCTATTCGATTACACTCTTCCTCGTCTGTAGGATATTTCATGGCCTTGAACACATTGAATTTTACTTCTTGATCTTGGATCCTCATTGTAAGTTCTCCTTTCTGCACGTCTATGAGTGTCCGTCCCGTGGCCAAGAAAGGTCTCCCTAGGATGATCGGGATGTTCTTATCTTCCTCGAAATCCAGTACGATAAAGTCCGCAGGGAATATGAACTGATCCACTTTTACCAAAATGTCCTCGACAATGCCTCTCGGATATGTGACCGACCTATCTGCCAGTTGTAATGAAATATTTGTAGGCTTCGGTGCAGGCAGACCCAATTCTGAATATACTGATAATGGCATCAGATTTATGCTTGCTCCCAAGTCACATAGGCACTTACTAAATGACATTTTCCCGATCGTGCACGGAATAGTGAAGCTTCCCGGATCTTTAAGTTTAGGTGGGAGCTTTTTCTGTAACACTGCACTGCATTCCTCTGTTAGTGCCACTGTTTCGAAGTCTTCCCATTTCTTCTTCCGTGACAGAATTCCCTTCATAAACTTCGCGTAACTCGACATTTGCTCCAGGGCCTCTACAAATGGAATATTAATCTGGAGTTTCTTGAACACCTCTAAAAATTTTGCGAACTGCTTATCGGACTTCTGTTTTTGGACTCTCTGCTGAAACGGCGGTGGAGGATGAACAATCGGCTCACTGTTTAGCTTTGGTTCCTCTGATTTGTTCCCCTCTACTGCGTTACTGTCGTCGGCTTTTTCTTCCGGTGTTGCTGAATTTTCTGCACTAATCCCACCGAGGTGTTTTCCGCTTCTCAACATAACTGCCTGACATTGCTCATGATTATCTTTCAGATTTCTTTCGGTGTCACTAGGTAAAGTTCCTTGTGGTCTACTATTCATTGCCAACGCAAGTTTCCCTATCTGATTCTATATATTCTTGAGAGCAATAGTATGATTCTTCAACGTCAGATCAGTGCTAGTTTTGTACCTTGACCAGGATTCCTCATCATCGGATTTCCTGTCCTGTTGTTGCATTTGTTGTGGGGGACTATGAAATCCAGGGGGATATGATGGTCGTGGAGCTTGAGTTTGCTGATTATTGCTCCACGAGAGGTTTGGGTGGTTCCTCTTCCCCTGGTTGTCGGTATTTTGGTATGTATTTTGCGGATTTCTGTTGTAGTTGCCTATGTACTGAACGGATGCTGGATTTATCGCGCACTGCTCTGTCAGATGATCCCCCGCACATAATTCACATACTGCCATAACCTGTTGAACTTTAGCCCCTGCTAACATTTGCACCGTCTCATTCAGCTTATCAAACTTTATGGATAGTGCAGAAATAGTTGCGTGTAAAGATGTTACTCCGTCAACTTCCAAGATCCCGACTGTTTTTACCTCTGTCATTCTTGATGTGGGCCACTGGTAGTTATTTGCCGACATTGTTTCTATCAAATTGTACGCATCCTCATAACTTTTAGCCAAGAATGCTCCCCCCGATGCCGCATCAATACTCCCTCTGATATTGCCATGTAGCCCGTTATAGAAGGTGTTCATTTGTAACCACTTGGCCAATCCATGATGTGGGCACTTCCTGAGCAAGTCTTTGTATCTCTCCCATGACTCATATAGTGACTCTCCACTCTGTTGCGCAAACAATGTGATGTCACTCCTCAATTTCGCAGTCTTTGCCGGTGGAAAAAATTTGGCAAGAAATTTTTGAGCCAAATCCTCCCACGTAGTGATCGAACCCGGCGGGCAAGAGTGTAACCAACTTTTCGCCTTGTCCCGTAAGGTAAATGGGAATAAGAGAAGTCTTACTGCCTCATCCGATACCCCGTTGTACTTGAACATATCGCATATTTCCAGAAAACTGAGCAAGTGCTCATTTGGATCGTCGTGTGCCATTCCCCCAAACTGACATGAATTCTGCATCATCTGAATAGTCCCAGGCTTTATTTCAAAAGTGTTCGCAGCAATTGCAGGCCTAGTAATGCTTGACTGCAGATCCGTCACCCTAGTTGTGGAAAAGTCCCTCAACGCTTTCTGGTCTTCGGCAGCCATTGTTCCTTCCTTATCAGAATTTTCAAATTCGGGCCTCGTTTCCTCAATCCACTTACTCAACTTTTGAAATCGTCTGTCAATGTCGTCCTCAAAAGGTAGCAAGTCTGGATGTTTAGACCGTGTTTGCATAAACCGATGTCGAAAACCTGAAATAGAGAAAACAAAAATAAAAATGTTTATGTAAAACTGGACTAATTAAACTGATATTGTAAAAACAACTATTAAAATCTCGGCTAAATTGTTCCCCGGCAGCGGCGCCAAAAACTTGTTGGGTAAAATCAATTTGCACAAAACACGCAAGTGTACGTGGTCAACAAGTAATAAAGTGATGAGTAGAGTATCGTTCCCACAGAGAATTATTTAATAGAAAATCACCAAGTACTAACCCGTAACCAACTCAATCTTATTTAAACGAATTAATTTCAATTTATAAGTAAACTAATTCTAATTACCACTAGTTAAATTAAGATAACGGAGATTTAAGATCACAACTTCACTTATTGCTTCATTTAAGTTAACACACTTCGTATCAATTATTTTCTATACTGAATTGTTAATCAAGAACACTAAAGCAGATAAAACCACCTCTCGATGCATAATACCCATATTAACGTCAATCCACAATTAAGATAGAAATCTGTTAAACACCTTAATCAACTAACCCACTATATCTCTATATGAATTACAATTGAAGAAGGTTGAAGAATAAGTTCTCTATCCGATTACATATGATGCCAAGCGTATCTCTACCTTAACAATAATCACAAATATGCTATCGATAAAATTCATGACACATGCTATTATGATAAGATCTAAATCAATACTTCATCTCTCGAGTTCATATAGATTATCACGGTAATTGATGGCCAATCAATTAAACAATTAAGTTCAAATCACAATAGACAATTCTCACAATAGAACATAATAATTGATAACGAATCATATTAAAATAAACTACACAATAAGATCCATTATAATCTCAAACAAAGAATTAGTTCATGATTATTGAATTAAAACTAAGAATCCACAATTGAATACACATTGAAAGATAAAAATAAGAGTAGAGTAAAGAATAAAACTGTTGTCAGTAGATCTCCATCTTCCTCAAGCTCATGCTCTTGATCTTCAATGGTCTCTAAGTCGCTTCAATCTCCAAAACTATTTAGAACTATGAATTTGATCTAATTTACTCTAATCTAATCTAATTGAATCCTCTCTCTAGTCTCTCTCTCTTTTTTTAATCCTTATGTTTCTCCTCCTTATATAAGTCTCTTCATATGTCTTTAAGTCCTCTTGGAAGTTCTCTTGGAAGTCCTTGTGTCAATCGGATCGAAATAATCCTTCCTGGACTCAAATTGGACAAAATTCGCGAATTCCGCACATTTTCTGGGCTACCCCCGCCCCGGGGGGGGTTTTAAACTGTGTTAGGCCCGCCCCGGCGGGCTAGGCTACTGTTTTGGTCCATTGCATGCCCACCCCGGCGGCGGTTTCGTGACTAAAAATTTTCTACTCTGACATCCCTTGGGAATACGGCCATAACTTTTGATCCAGGAAGAATTACGAGGCCTGCCATATATCAAATCGAAGATATCGACGAGATCTACAACTTTTATTCTTTGAGAATTGAGAAATAACGAACGGATGAAGGTCGAGATTGGGCTGAAAGTGACTGCTGTGCAAATGATCATCCAAAATAGTGACGTTCGACGTCCGTTGGTACACATGTCATAACTCTTGCATCCGAACTCCGATTAGAATGATTCAAGATGTTTCGAAAAGCTAAGAAGAAGCTCTACAATGTAGTCCAAGTTCCAAACCAAGAACTTGAAATGAACATGAAAGCCCAAACATTGCTTTTCTTTGCGTTTTCCTTGCTTTTCTTTACCAATAATCGCTCAAACCGCTTCCAAACGTATAACCTACAAAATGAACATAAAATGCATGAAAAGTAACTAAGACACATGAATATAAGCAACTAATTCAAGCAAAAGATACCGAATAAGTAGGTATAAAACCTACTTATCAGTCATTAGACCCTCAGTGAATGTTATAATTTTCAGAAAGTTAATAGAACACATTGTTCAGATCTATTGAGCCTAGCTTTGGCAATTGATGTAAAAGTTTAAAGAATTAGTTATTGTTATTCTAAGTGGGCCTTGCTTGCTCACTCTTGCCTGTAAAATTTCTTACAGCTAAAGTTGAAAAGGGTGACGTACCTAGCACTAGTAAGGGAAAAGGAAAGATGACCAAATACTGAATACTTGTAATAGTTTTGATAGTTTTATTATCAGACATTAGTTTAAAGATTGTAATGAAGTTTATTTAATTTTCGCATTTGAATGTTTGTAACTAAAGGTTAGATAACCTGAGAGATTTTTATTTAAGTTTAATCCTGTATGGGCATGTTTTTTGTAGACACTCGAAATTTTCTGTACTATTGACACTAACAGTGCAGGAAGGCAGATTCGTCTTTTATGAGAGAACCCTGAAAGACAATCCACAACCATACCGGATACTACCGGAGGTTCAGCATCAACCTCAGATCGCAATCTGGGAGTAACCGTTCCAATCTTGGAGAACCCCGAGGCATGCAGATCAATACCGGAACACACACCGGAGAAGACCGACTAATCTCGGAGATAACCCCGAGGTATCCAGTCTCAGCCCTAAACATGGGAATAGCCTCCAACCTTGGTGATAGCCCCAAGGAAAGTAATTTCGGCATTAACCCCGGAAATGCTTGTTACAAGTGCAACCAGCTTCAATCTCGGCACTCACAACGAGATACACTGTATCAGCCCGACGATGACATCGAGAAGACAGACACACCTCAAAGATGACAATGAGGACTTTCAACCAATTGCAGCAGTCCAATCCCAGCGAAGCTGAGCAACGTCTGCTTTATCGACCCAACCCGGCAATAACACCGGTAAGGGGCAACATCGTCATCTGACCAACACGATGCCACGCCAAGCCGTCTCAACACATCTACTCAACAACGACCCACAAGGCTAACCAATCCCGAGTTGCTATTGTGCGGGGTAACGGATGAAAGTTGAAGCTTGAAGACCGGAGGGCACCGTCCCATCTTCAAAGACTTCGTACAAACTCTAATCCCATGCCATCGTACAAACACTCGACAACGGCGGTCCGAAATAGGTCCTGTATACCTCAAACGGATGCTCGGATTGCACTTCAGAAAAACCGAGTGGACATTACAGTGCTCGCGTGCACGTACTTCGAGACGACCCAACTCGACCAAACTGGGCCGACCCGACCCGCCTCTGGTACACCTGCGGCTGAGCCGCAGGTACACCTGTGGCACCTTTTGCCTATAAATAAGAGGCTTGGGGTGCTGATTTTTAAGAGAAAAAAAAGACGGGGAAACCCTGCAGAATTCGCTCTACACTTGCCATACAGTGTATTTTCCCACTTTAAACACATGTGAGCTCATATACAGCCCTCTTTTGTACCTACAAAAGCCAGTGTTTATCCACTCTAAAGATATAGAAGTCTTCTTTAGCAGCCCACTGTAAGCCTTCTCACACACTTTAGAGTCTTTCTCTTCATTTTTGCACACACCCTTCTACACGTTGAGAGTCGTGTTGCTTGCTTTTGCCCGAACTTCTGTCCGTGGTTTCATTTCAGTCTATATATATATATATATATATATATATATGACTAACATTACCGAGTTATGCCTCGGTTGAGCCTAGACTTCGGTCTGGAGCGTTTATTTGCTTTTCTATATATATATATTTTTATATATATGAACTGTGTATCGGACTTTCTTCGATTGAGTCTAAACTTCGGTTTGGTGCGTTTATTGCTTTAATATATATACTTATATACATTAACTGTGTGTCAAGCATTGTTCGATGAGCCTAAACTTCGGTTTGGTGCGTTTAATTGCTTTCTTATATATATATATATACTTATATATATAAACTGTGGTCGAACTCCGTTCGATGAGCCTGGATTTTACATCTGGTGCGTTTACTCGCTTATATATATATACTTATATATATAAACTGCTATCGAACTCTGTTCGGTGAGCCTGAATTTTATATCCGGTGCGTTTATATGCTTTTATATATATATATATATATATATATATATATATATACATTTCGTCCCACCTGGAGTTTACTTCGTGGTGGTTGACCGTTTTTACAGCTTTATCTACGTTTTGTCCCGCCTGGAGTTTCCTCCGTGGCGGTTGATAGCTTTTAACAGCTTTATTTACATTTTTGATCCCCCATGGAGCTACCTCGTGGTTGGTGATCATGTTTGTATATATATATTTACGGCTTTTATATATATACCTGCTTACTGCTTTCATACAAATTGCGGTATCATGTGTGCCTAGGAATCATGTGATCACAAATTCATCCCATTGGATCTAGATTCGGTTCCCGTGATGGACATTTTCAGCTGTAAGCAGCTTGTAAATTATTCTACGGTGTCTGAATTTCCTCATATGGTTTCCATACCCACGAGGAAGTCGGCATTATTTTGTACATTATTTTCGTACGGATGCTTCGCAGCCGTCAAATAAAATCAATCAAGCCGCGCATTTAATAAAATGGGAGTGCAAAAGGCCTCAATTACTATTGAGCGACAGGGTTTGAAAAAACCTCTTTTATAAAACATCATTGCCATATCTTGCTAAAATTGAATTTTTACATAAATTCAAGCCCTGCGTATATAGGTGCGAACGAGGCCTCGCACCACTTTCAAATAACAGCACATTGACTCACATACACACACACACACACACATTCAGATAATAGTTTCTTGAAAAGAGGCGGTCACCGTGGTAACACGGATGTCGGGGGGTGCCTAACACCTTCCCCTCGCATAACCAAGTCCCCGGACCCTAAATGAATCTTGGTTTCACCGACCCGTATAGCAGTGTCACATCACTAGGTCAATGTGCAAACCTTTTCTCGGTTGTGTTGGTACAACCATTTAAAAAACCAATTGGCGACTCTTAACAGTCCATCGTCGACATTATACATGTCGGACCTTTTTCACTTGTTTTTTCAAACAAATCTCACCTAAAATGAGAACACCAAAGAACAAGTAACGGAAAGGGACATCTAAAAATCCCGACGTCGACATTTTTATTATTCAATTTTATTATAATTGGGTAGTTAGAAATGAATGTTTTGATTAAGTGAACACCAAATCTTGAGGAAATGAAGTACCAGGATTTGGGGGTGTCACATGGTGGCCAAGTATTGAATAGTAAAGAGGTGATTAAGGAGGTGGATGGCCTAAGTTACCAAATTTCCCTCACCTAGCAATTCCTATAAATAGAGAGCTTGGATTTTTATTTGCCTTGTTCATTATTTCACCAACATCTTATCATATATTGAGAGAGAAAGTGAGAGCTACAATTGTTCATCGAAGTAGAAAAGAAGAAGAAGAAAGTTGATCATCAAGGGTAAGAAACCTTTAATCCATTATTGATCTTCCTCTCTTCAATAAAAGTTTGATAGAGAAGTAGTGATTAGTGGAGTATGTATGCTAAAAAGGAGCAAGGATGGTTATTAAAGAACTTAAATTTTAAATAAACCATGTTGTAAGAAAATCTTATTAAAGCTATAAACTAATAAAGAACTTGAAAGAATTTGTCATATAAATGATTTATTGAAATATGTTTGGTTAGGATGTTAGAATGATGGAATAAATCTATTTTGAACGATATAAAAATCTCAAGTAACGAAGTTATGGCGAAATTTATGAGATTAGATGATAATAGTCAAAATTGTTAAATTCTCTGTGACAACTCGATATTTTCTATATAAATAAATAAGAAATTTTGCGAATAAATTTTTTTTTATATATATTAAGGATGAGAATGTGTACAAGATTATGTGTATGTGTATTTTTGTGGTAAGTAAAAATTTATTTATTACCTAATTATTTACAAATTAATTTATTTTAAAATTTTTGATTATTATAAAGTATATAAAATAATAATTAAATTATGGTAGAAATGTTTTTAGTAATTATTTTCTATAAAAATATAATCATATATTATTTAAATAATATATGAAATAATTTTTAGAATAATTATAATAACTATTTTATTATATGAATTTTAGTATGGATTATTAAAGTAATTATTTTACCTTAATTATTAAGGTTAAATATGAAGAATAAATCAGATATGGAATCCAAACCCTAATTTTGGATTATTGTCAAGGTATGAGAATAATAATATAATATTAATTATATTTTGATTTTCCAGTGCTATAAATATGTACTGTATGTACGTGTTGATGATGATGGTCAATGATGGTGTTTAATTTCAAAATGCTAATATTATTTGGTTAAACACTAATTTTACTAAGGGAAACCCTAATTTAAAAATCAGTTGTGAGTTTAAGATTGTTATAGGACCATGTTATATGTTTTATGATGAGTATTATATAATGATTTGATTAATTAGGTAAACCCTAATTATAATCTAAAAACCCTAATTATTAATTTTGGAAAAAAAACTAAATTATTAAACCCTAATTTGATAATTAGAAAATCTAATTATAAATTGATAACCCTAATTATCAAAATCGTAAACCCTAATTGCTATTTTAGCAATGTTAATGATAATTATATGATATTAAACCCTAATATTCATGTATAGCGTAATTAGAAAATTAATCGTAATTAGAGAACTCAAATTTCAAAATTTTAGAAACTAAAATTTATTTAATTTTTATTTTGTGTAAACCCTAGTGGGAAAATACTTCATTCTGTGTTAAACCTTAGGGTTTAAAACCCTAAGGGTTAAACCCTAAGGGTTTGCCAAGTTTCAATTTTGCCATTAAATGATTTATCAATTTACCATTTTGTCCCTAGTGCATTATTTTGGCTAACTAGTAGGGTTTGACATTAGGAGGAGTTGTTAACCAACTCATAACAACCCCACATGCTTAAAATCACACCAACAAGTCACCTATATCAGCCAATTCATGCACCTTGTTGTCTATTTAAGGATTGAAGGAGAGAGAAAATGCATTTGTTCACTTACATTTTTCACAACACTCAAACCTTTTCTCTCAAGCCCCAAACCTCCAAAATTATTTCATAATATCAGTCAAGAAACAAGCCCCACGTTCACCATAACCAAATCAGAAACATAGAATCAAGAATTGCTCATTTAAAGGTATAAACAAACTCTAGAATTTCTGTCCAAAAATCTGTTGTTAGATCTTGTGATTTGAAGTTGTAACGTGTTGTTTGTAGTCTAATTTAATGATCTGGGTTGGTATCTTATGGGTCCATAACATTTAAATACACGAATTGGTGTTTTCAAAAATCTGGAAAAATTTTAAAATGTTTCTGACAGTCAAATGTCAGATCGTGTAGATCTCTTTCTGTTTATGTTTTCGTATATTTGAAGGTTTGTATTTGTAGTATGTTGTGTGGTCTGTGATCTGAACTTGAAATCATAATTAGATCTGGTCTAGGTAGCAAGATATTCAAGGTCAAATATGGTTGACCGGCCATGACCAGGCGTTTCTGGGTAACCCAGAAACAGTCCAAAACCGGCCTGACAACATCTTTGACCGCCTTGATCTGTCAGTGTGTGTATGTTTTGGTTCTTTTGTTGCATTAAAGTTATAGTGTGGTAGTTATACTACAGGTTAATACTCTTAGATAGCTTTTATCACAAACGTGTGAGATTTAGAGGATGGTCAAACTAGGCAGAAAGTCCACGGATGAACTTTCTAGGTAACCCAGAAAGTTCATGAGCGTGGTTTCTGACCTTGTTTGACCGGACAAGATCTTGCTATTTTGTTATTGTTATTGTGATTTTATGTAATGGATCTCTAAACTTACATGTGTTCTACAACCTGAAAACCTAAGATCACGAAACCCGTTCATGTGTTGCAAGATATAAAGATCGAGATAAGGCAGTATGAACTGTTCTTCATTTCTGGAAAACCCAGAAATGAAGAACAGCTCTGACAAGGTTTTTGGGAAGGCCAGATCTCGTTCGGTTTATGTAGTATGGTCATGATTGTTGTTGTAGCCTGAAGTGTTACACTAGTACTACACGCTCTAATGCTTAGTTGGTCCAGAATCACACTACACACTGAATTATTGTTGGTCAAACGTGACACCTTAGCAACTGACTATGCATTTCTGGGTTTGGCCAAGAATATGAAGAACACCTATAGCGACGGTTCTGTCGCTATAGTTGGCCTTTAGCGACAGATAGCTTATTATTTTCCGGAAATTAATAAAAAAATAGAAAAATTAGTTTTAAATTATTAAAAATACAAAATAAATTATACAAAATTATTTTAAATTCCAAAAATTAGTTTTTAATTATTTTAAATATATTTCATAAATATTTAATATTTTTAAAATATTAAAAGTATTTAATTTATTTAATTATAATATTAAATAAATTATTTAAAAATGATTTTAATAATGGAAAAATCATTAAAAATTATATTATGATATAAGAAAATAGTTCAAGTTATGACTTTTAATATTTTGTGATAAATTTTATTAATAAATTAATATTAATGATAATTAAGTTATTTATTAAATGAATTAAATAAATTAATTAAAAATAATTTTAATATTCTAATAATAATTTTAAATAAAAATAAAGTGTTTAAAGATATTTTAAGTTATAAAATATAACTTTTAATATTTAAAGAATAATTTCATTAATAATTTAATATTAATGATTATTAATTTATTATTAATGATATTAAATTTATTTAATAATTATATTAAATAAATGGTTTATAAATGGTTTTATTAATTTAAAAATCATTTAAAAGGGATATAAATGAATTAAAAATATTTTTAAGTTATGAATAATGACTTTTAATATTTTGATAAATAGAACATTAATACTTTGATAATAATGGTAATTATTTAGAAATGATTTTAAATGTTTTAAAAATTATTTAAAGGTAATTTTAATACTTTAAAAATATTTTGAGTTATTATAAATAACTTTAATATTTTAGAAATGATTTCATTAATAGTTTAATACTAATTAAATATTAATGATAATAGAATTAATTAGTATTTAAATCATTTTAATGTGATTCCGATGTTTGAAATTTCGTGATAAATTATAATAAATGTTTTAAAATTATATTAAGTCATTTAAAAATAATATGACTGATATTAAGTTACAGAATAGAGTCTTAGACTCGATAATTACCTGATAAAGTTGTCGGTACACCGACATGTTTCAAAAATTGATCTGGACTTAGATATTTTGATTGTATAAGTGATTATTTGTGATTCAATGGTTATTAAACATATGTGCTAATGTGATTAGGTTATGTGCTGACTGCAATAAGCAGTGTTATGTGTTATAGTATGTTGTTATAATCGAACGAACGATCTTATTAATGTTAGGTCGTGAGATAAGCGATAGATCTTAATTACAAGTTGTAAGCAGCGCTTCAGACAAGTATCTAACATTTGCATTTTCTTTATGCAATGGATGTGAGTAAGAATGTTTTTAAACTATATTATTATGGTACAAATTATTAACCTTATATTATACAAGCTCCTTGAATATCAACATGTTAGTATATGGTAACTCAGATATATATATTCTGTTCGTTAATTTCTAGAAATGGTTAAACAAGTGTCCCCACTTGGATAATCATTGTATTTAATCACATGTTGATATACCTTTGTCAATTACCCGTATACATATATGTTGAATTATAGATTATTGTTGACAATATAAAACCTTTGATTTAGAACCCAGACATGTATGAACATCCCCACACGAGAAAATTTTTATGCGCTCCGACGGACAAAGGATAAACGATAATATCGTTCTAGCAATGTAGTATTGATCAATGCAGGGCATAATGGGCTGATCACCCCCCGTGCCCGTAAATTATGACGGTTTGCAGATGAATTTCTGTCTTACCCTATCGAAAATGAAAACAATGTTCATGGCATGTCACCATAACCCCAGTTATAGTCATTATGTAGTTTCAAAAATTTGAAAGAAAGTTGTTATGTTATTATTTTCGGTTCAGAATACTTCACAACTATTGACTTGTTGTACAAGAATAGTACAAAGAAAACATTTAAATCCTTTTAGCTTATATATATATATATATATATATATATATATATATATATATATATATATATATATATATATATATATATATAATTGCTATTATTTGTTGGGCACTCAAATGCTCATCGTTGCTTAAATTTAAATGTTTTCAGCTAAGTGCGAACGACCAGAGAGCTCTGCTAAGAACAAAGGAAAAGGGAAGGTTGCTGAATGAACGAATTACTATCTTGTGTAATAGTTGATATTAATATTAAGACAGTTATGATATATATTATCTATCATGGGTTGTAATGAATGTTTAAAGGTTACGTACTTGGGAGCTAGACTCTGATAATTATGTAAATTAGGTTTGACTTTTATATTATTGTTATTATTATTAGTATTATTCCGCTCATAGAAATGGTATCGTGAATAACCGAGTTCGGGTTTCAAGTACCCGAGTTTGGGGTCCTCACAAGTTGGTATTAGAGCTTAGGGTTAAAAATCTTAGGTGGGTTAGACCTTAGGCTATAACCTTAGAATAGAGGAAAACGTTAAAAATATAAATAACTCATATAGAGTTTAAAAAGAGATGAATTGACTAAATTCATCGTCAAACAAAATAAAAGATAACTCATATAAAACTCTTAAGTGCTGTGTGTGTATACTATATGTTAATCAGGATAATTTATATGTGTAGATGTCAGGTGAAAAAGGATTAGGATACCCTTAAATTGTAAAGAAGAAGTCAACCTCCATAACCGAGCCAATATCAAAGCCAATAGCTGAAATAGGGGCTCACATTGAAAGCTACCTCCATGAGGTGGTTATTTTGGAAAGTATAGTACCAGATCCTAGAATGATAGAATGACTGATAGAAAAATTATAATTAAAAATAAAAAATAAAATAAAATAAAATAAAAAAATATGTGGTCTATGTCGAGTTCCTAAACTCGTATGTTTGTGGTGAGTTCTTAAGCTCGTAATGTATGGTAAGTTGGACGAACTAGATGTAGTTAGGTGTAAATGGATTATTGAGGATAAGGGGAATAGACAGATTACTAAGCAATTGATCCTTATTGGAGGCGTAAGAAATAAGTAGTACTAGTATTAATTGAATAGACATGATTTTATGTTATGTATATGATAGGTATGTTTGTATAAGATAATAATTTTCAAATTTTGTATAAGTTATAGTAGTGATTCCCGACTTTTAAGTCACAATGGGATAGCAAATGATTAAAGCAAAAGGTGATATGATATGTCAAGTGATATGAATATGAGTTTATGGCATTAGTGAAATAAGTTGGTGAAAAGATAGTAGTTAATTATATGAGTATTGATTAATTCAGTAAACCAGGTTTTCAAAATCTAATATTTTGAGTACATGATTATTTGAGTAGAATCTTTTGTGTTATATGCTAAACGTATACGATAAGGCTTAGAATGTAAGTTAATAAAGAATAATTTAATCAGATAATGCCGCCAAGACGAAAACGAAATCACAGGACAGAAGAACCTGCCAACAAAGCTAGAGGACAACCAGACCCAACGCAGAATTTGACGAATATAGACGATCAAGCTATGCAGAATGGATTACCAACTGCAGGAAATCTGCCAGATAATCGATCGGCAAACTTTGAAAACTTCAAGACAAATGAACCGTCAGGATTTAGAAGACCAACTAACCCTGTAGAAGTGGTTGTGATAGCTAGGGTAACGGAGGGGCAACAGACAGCTTTTGCCACCTATACAACGAAAGGAGGGGTGAATCTTTGGTGGGAGACAACTCAACTTAAAGCCGAAGGAGGGAGTAGTGGTAGTAAAACTGGAAAGAGGAAAGGTGATAATGTTGGGAATACGAAAAATAGGCCAGAAGATGGAAAGAAACGAGTTGTGCATGGTAGAAATTGTGGAAAGAATCATTAGGGAAAGTGTTTAAAAGGAAAGAATGTGTGCTACAAGTATGGGCAGGAGGGACATATCTCTCCTAACTGCCCCAATCCAATAATTTATAGTGGGTGTTTTATTTGTGGATTAAAGGAGCATAAGGTGAAAGACTGTCCAAGGAGAAGGAAACAAAGAATGTGAATACGAGGAAAGGCAGCAGGGCATTGGCGATAACGGGACCGACTTCAACAAATGAACCAACAAAACCAACCGAAGGAGTCTTCAACATGACCGTTCAAGAAACTGTATCAGCCGGGAATGCAACTCCAGGTATTATTCTTATCAAATTTATTTTCGTATATATTATTTCTTATATATAGTAAATTATTTTATAAAGAAATTTTGAGGAGGAATTTGAGTTCTTTTAGAAATTAAATATTTCTGTTTAAACAGAAAGACAAGCTTTATGTGAAGAGTTAAAGATCAGTTCGATCAAAGTTGATCGAGATCTACTTGCAATGATTATGTATGCTATGTGTCGTGTATGTATAGGTTTTAAAACGGTGATTCCGGGGACGGAATCTTTATAAGGGAGGGTGAATGTGACAACCCGATATTTTCTATATAAATAAATAAGAAATTTTGCGAATAATTTTATATATATATATATATATATATATATATATATATATATATATATATTAAGGATGAGGATTTGTACAAGATTATGTGTATATGTATTTTTGTGGTAAGTAAAAATATATTTATTACATAATTATTTATAAATGAATTTATTTTAGAATTTTTGATTATTATAAAGTATATACTTATAATAATTAAATTATGGTAGAAATGTTTTTAGTAATTATTTTCCATGAAAATATAATCATATATTATTTAAATAATATATGAAATGATTTTTAGAATAATTATAATAACTATTTTATTATATGAATTTTAGTATGGATTATTAAAGTAATTATTTTACCTTAATTATTAAGGTTAAATATGAAGAATAAATCAGATATGGAATCCAAACCCTAATTTTAGATTATTGTCAAGGTATGAGAATAATAATATAATATTAATTATATTTAAATTTTTCAGTGCTATAAATATGTACTGTATGTGCGTGTTGATGATGATGGTCAATGATGGTGTTTAATTTCAAAATGCTAATATTATTTGGTTAAACCCTAATTTTACTAAGGGAAAACCCTAATTTAAAAATCAGTTGTGAGTTTAAAATTGTTATAGGACCATGTTATATGTTTTATGATGAGTTTTATATAATGATTTGATTAATTAGGTAAACCCTAATTATAATCTAGAAACCCTAACTATTAATTTTGGAAAAAAAAAACTAAATTATTAAACTCTAATTTGATAATTAGAAAACCTAATTATAAATTGGTAACCCTAATTATCAAAATCGTAAACCCTAATTGCTATTTTAGCAATGTTAATGATAATTATATCATATTAAACCCTAATGTTCCTGTATAGCGTAATTAGAAAATTAATCATAATTAGAGAACTTAAATTTCAAAATTTTAGAAACTAAAATTTATTTACTTTTTATTTAATTTTTATTTTGTGTAAACCCTAGTGGGAAAATACTTCATTTTTTGCTAAACCTCAGGGTTAAACCCTAAGGGTTAAACCCTAAGGGTTTGCTAAGTTCCAATTTTGCCATTAAATAATTTATCAATTTATCATTTTTCCCCTAGTGCATTATTTTGGCTAACTAGTAGGGTTTGACACTAGGAGGAGTTGTTAACTAACTCATACCAACCCCGCATGCTTAAAATCACAGCAACAAGTCACCTATATCAGCCAATTCATGCACCTTGTTATCTATTTAAGGATTGAAGGAGAGAGAAAATGCATTTGTTCACTTACATTTTTCACAGCACTCAAACCTTTTCTCTCAAGCCCCAAACCTCCAAAATTATTTCATAATATCAGTCAAGTAACTCTTTGGTGTGATAGACCCCAGTGGTTTGTCTAATTACCAGTTCGGAATCTCCAAAGACACTTACCCGTCTGACACCCACAGATTTCAACCCCATGATGCAGCCTTCATACTCAGTTGTGTTGTTTGTGTTGACAAGCTGTAATTTGATGGCAACGGGATACTGCTCTCCCGAAATGGATACTAGAACTGCCCCAGCTCCAGAACCTTCTATGTTTATAACTCCGTCAAAATACATCCTCCATAATGGGTGTGTATTGTCCTGACGGTGTTGCTGAATTGTCATTACCCCTTCATTGGGAAAATATATTTCCAAAGGTTTGAAATCCTCTGAAGGTGCGGAGGCAAGTTGATCTGAAATTCCTTGACCTGTGGGTGTCATATCCTTCCTCCACATTCCTCGGAATAGGAATGACTTTGCGGATGCACTAGCAAATTTGACCTCCTTAATCAATATACTTGACAAGCAAGACATGCCAAATATCACATTTGCCCGATAAAAGGCACCAGCCTATGGGAACTACACTGGAGAAGTATCGGATGAGCTTCCTCCCATCCAACACCCTCGGTATCAGGATATCAAGGAGTATCTACGAGATGGATCTATACCCGCTGAGGCGAGTCTAGTTGAAGGAAAGCAGATCCATCGAATGGCTTTAAAATTTTACCTGAGCGGAGACGTACTCCACAAAAGAGATGCAGGACTAGGTCTTCTAAGATGCCTAGACAAAGATCAAGATTAGAGGCTCATGGATGAAATTCATGGTGGAGTATGTGGCCCACACATGAGCGGTCCTTTACTTGTCAAGAAAATCCTAAGAACATGGCATTTTTGGCTCTTTCTTAAGGATGACTGTGATAATCACGTCAAGAGATGTTACCAATGCCAAATTCATGAGAATGCTATCCACGCCCCTCTAAGGAAGCTCCATAATATGAGTTTGCCCTAGCCCTTCTCAATTTGGGGAATGGACGTGATCAGGCCCATCGAGCCCAAAGCCAGTAATGGCCATCGGTTTATCTTCACCATGATCGACTACTTTACCAAGTGGGTATACGCAATCTCCTCCCCCAGGGTTACTAAAGAAGTTATCATTGGTTTCATAAGAAACAATGTCATTTGTCGATACGGACAAACATAGGTGATTGTATCAGACAATGCCAAAAACCTCAACAACCAAATCATGGAGGAGTTATGCAGCAAATTCCACATCAAACATCTTAACTCCGTCATTTATCGTACAAAGATGAATGGTGCTGTTGAAGCAGCTAATAAGAATATCAAAAAGATCATGAAAAAGATGTTCTCCAATCATAAAGGATGGCCTGCCCTGTTGCCTCTGACTCTATTATCCTACTAAATATCAATGCGCACTTCCACTAGGGCAACCCCTTACTCATTAACCTATGGGATGGAAGCAGTGCTCCCCATAGAGGTGGAAATGGAATCCCTCAGTGTTGATAGACACTCAACTGAATGAAGACCAATGGTTACAAGATTGGTACCACCAATTGTCTCTAATAGATGATAGGCGGCCGTAACCATCTTCCATGGTCAGTTATACCAACAGAGGCTCGTTCGATCCTACAATAAGAAAGTTCGGCTACGACAGTTCAAAGAACATGACTTGGTCTTGAAGAAGGTTCTTGACAACCAAGATCAATCGAAAGGAAAATTCACCCCAAACTGGGAAGGCCCGTTTGTTGTCAAGGAGGTATTGACAGGAGGAGCCCTCAGATTGCAAGAGATGGATGACGAGGAATTTCCTCAACTCATCAACTCGGACACCGTGAAACGGTACTATGTCTGAAGTTACCTGTAAACCATCATCCTGGTTCTGGATCATCAGATCCATCAGTCAGTTCAGGTTTTCAAAACATTTCTCATACAACATTTCAGCACTTCAGTTTGTCCCACTAGGGATAAAACCTTTCACACCTTCAGTTTGTCCCACTAGGGATAAAACCTTTCACACCTTCAGTTTGTCCCACCAGAGATAAAACCTTTCACAACTTCAATTTGTCCCACTAGGGATAAAACCTTTCACACCTTCAGTTTGTCCCACTAGGGATGAAACTTTTCACACCTTCGGTCTGTCCCATCAGGGGAGAACTACGCAAACCTGATCTCCCCAATACACGGGAGTACGTAGGCAGCCATTTTTATGGTTTGATCTAACCACAGGAAAAAACAAAAAACATTTCTACACACTCTTTACCACCTATAACTTTTAACCTTTTCACGGTAGATTAGAACTACGCAGACCTAATCTCCCCTCATCAATGGGAGTATGTTGGCAGCCATTCACGGTGCGGTCTCACCCTTACCAAAACACAAAACCTTTTTAATGGTACTGGGGTCATCTTACCACTTTCAAACCAAACCATGATAGGTGGAACTACCTGATCTCCCCAATACAAAGGAGTATCGACGACCATTTGTGGGGTGATTAAACCACATACAAAAACCTAGTCCCAAGACACCAAAGGGTAGGGGAATACAAAGATCAACGATCCATTCTGAAAGATCCTGAGACATCTCAATGTCCATCCATCAAGGAGGAGTTCAGAATACATTAAGATCATAAGCCCTGAGGAAACATGCAACTATCAAGCAAGTAATAATGCATAACTTAAACAGAAGTGAACCAAAACATATTTCCTTGCCATATAATACTGTTTGATATATACAATGTGTCCTGTACATGACAAAAATGGCTAACCTAGTCTATGCAGGAAAATCAAAGCTAATCTACAAACTAGTGGACAAGCGAGCCATCAAGTCTAACATGGCATCCCTCTCAGAAGATGAGGGTAACTCTATGAGCTCCTGCCCAAGGGTATCTACACGAGACAAGAGATCCACATCCATCTGCATGGTGACACTATGCTTATCAATGAATGTGTTCATCTCTACAATAATGTCAGTAGTATGAGACCTCAATGTAGTACTATCTGTAATGGCAGCGTCTCGGGTAGCTAGAACACCGTCCCGCTCAATAACAACTGCATCCCTGGATGATCAAGCCTCATCCCGCTCAATAACAGCGGTATCTCGGTGAGCTAGAGCATCATCTCTCTCAACTAAAGCGGCATCTCTACCAGAAAGAGCTGTCAACATCAAGGCCCTAGCCTGATCCCTCTCAAATGTCATCAGATGTAGACTCTGCTCTAAATACTCTGTAGAAGGTGGAGTCACAGTAGCAAAAATACTGGGAAAATCAACCAGAGCTGCTATCAACCTAGTAAATAGTTCATCCTCAGTGGGAGTATCAGGGTCCTCTAAAGGCTCCCCACTATCAGAATCAACACCCGTCTCTGTGAATACAACCCTAGCCGATGTAATCTTTGCCTCCAACCATGTAGAATACTCTATAAAACGACCTGGATGGCTTTTAGTAAAATCAGCATTCTCACATTGAGCCCAACATGTATAAATCCTGGACAAATCCTCTACTGATAGAAGACGAGATGATAAACGCTGACCCAATGCCCCGTCAAAGGGATGAACATCCTGAAACTAGTCAAATTGTGCCACCACAGCTAGTGGATGATAAGTGGTCACACCCCTCAGACCAGCCAGAGGGAGGTAATACATGTCAGCCGCATGAGTGATAAAGCTGTAGGGAGAGCTGAGCCCTGAACACGACAGAATATCAAATGGATCCTCGATCCCTGATAAGAAAACTAACTAAGAAGCTGGATCTGTACACTCCGTCGACTGGAAGGAGTAAGACATGGCTATCTCATGGGAAAAACAATACTCATGGCGTCGAAATGTGCCAATCGGTCTCAAGTGTGTTATAAACCACACGTACAACAAGACCGAACTGCCTATAAATACCCATGCAGGATGGGTGTGGCAATATGTGGCCGACCTCAAGGTCTCTACCATAATCATCGATAAAATTGTATGTCCCTCCCGGAGAGCACGAACTACCATGCCACGCCGATGTCCAAGTGGTCCATGTACAATGGCATGTACAGATAAGCCACCATACACATCAATAGTACATCTACTCTGGCAACACGCTAATCATCCTCCAACGTGGTGAAATCCCCAGAGTACTATAAATAACTGTCCAAAGAGCCAAATCAGTCAATTAGAAAATGCATTGGCACTACATGCCCTGAGGAGATCTCATCTATGGCAACTCTACGCCTCAAACTTGTGAGGGTCATACCATCGTCGTCCCCATGGATAGGTGTCTAAACCTAACAGGCTAATGGGACATAGACATGGAAGTATCTCATAGGCCCAAAACTGCCAATACAAGATCAAACATCTACTATCAGTCAACACTCTTAACCCAAATAAGAGAAATCAAAAGAGAAATACTCACCAGCACGAATGGGTACAAGCCTCTGTCAAGCCTTGCGAGTGCATACACATTCCCTTGAGGAAGTAGGCAAATGTATAGGAGCCCCAGTCAAACTCTCCAATACGGTCCACATCCCGTGTGCGCTGACTAAAGAGAACGACATCGTGGAATAGTTATCCGTCAGGAAACAACCCCGGAGGATGACCAGGAATAATCGCCGAAGAATGCGATCCCTAACTCTCCTGTCATCGGGCAATGGCTCACTTAACGCCCTATTCATGGCGTCTACACTCAAAGGACCAATATGGACTATCCTACCTTTGACCGCCAATCCATCGGCATCATCATCAACTCGTAATCCAACAAGTGGAGAGACTGAGTCTGGTGAAACCAACGCTCAGATAATTCCCTGAGGTAACCCTAGGGACAACGGCGGCGGAGGATGGGAAAGAATGCCTCAAAACCTCAAGCATGCATAATCTCTCGGTACTCTGGGTGAAGAGTCTGGTATAGAGAGTGTATACTGAACCAGTTCCCTCGAGGCTGCATAAAGCCGGGAACCTGCATCATAATGCAAATCAACATCAGAATCTTGATCCTCGTCAATAGGAAAAAGGAAGATTAAACATAACTTTTACCTCGTTCGCATGCAAATAGATTGAGGGGTGATGACTTAAATCATCCAGAAGCTCTGGAATTGTCACATTAATGGTTGGAAGATCCCTATGGGGAGTAGAAGCAACAGGAGCAGGATCCGCAACTGGTACATCCTTCTCCTTGTCCTCAACGTCCGGTACCTCAACCTGGATAGAAAGACTCACTGACTCCGTCAACCGACGAGGATGTCGGGCTGGGTGAGGCTGAGGGACATCAGAAGCCCTCCTCTCCACACCTGAAGAGGTCCTACGGGAGCTGCTCGACTGGTCTGGATCCATATAATCTGGACACAAGTCTCCAAATCACCTTAGAAAGGGTGTGGTAAATTCTAACCTAGAGCTTATTAAATGCATTTTATGTCTATATGCATGCATGCATTATTTTAACATACACAGACATACTTATCGTATACGCATCATAGAATCATACATATTCAATTAACACTAATACTACTTATTTCATACGCCTTCACTAAGGATCAATTGCTTAGCATTTATATATTCCTATTATCCTCAATAATCTATTCATACATAACTATACCAAGTTCGTCAAACTTACCACATATTATGGGTTCAGGAACTTACCACAATCATATGAGTTTAAGAACTTGTCCTAGTCTGACCTTTGGCGTCCATTCGCTAAGGGGTTCAAAAATTTTATATAATTATGAGTCATGAACTTGCCATAAGTATGAGTTTTAAGAACTCGAGCTTAACCTTATATTCTTTAACTATACTCTACCTATACTATCGTTTCTAAGTCTGGTAATACCTTTTCTAGTATAATCACCTCATTAGGGTTACTTTCAAGGTGAGTTTCTATTTTAGTTAGTTACTTTGATATTAGCTCAGTTATGGAGATCAGCTCCTTCTTTATGATATGAGGGTATTCTAATCCTTTTCTACCTGATATCTACACAAAAATTATCTTGATTAGCACGTAGTATATACACACAACAAATAATAATTTTATACAAGTTATCTTTTATTTTGTTTAACGATAAATTTATTCAATTCATCTCCTTTTAAACTCTATATGAGTTATTTGTATTTTCAACGTTTTCCTCTGTTCTAAGGTTATAGCCTAAGGTCTATCCCACCTAAGGTTTCTAACCCTAAAGCTCTGATACCAACTTGTGACGCCCCAAAATTTAGGTACTTGAAACCCGAACTCGGTGATTCACGATACCATTTCTATGAGCGAAATAATACTAATAATAATAAAAAAAATACTAAACTTAATTTACATATATCAGAGTCTAATCCCAGGTACGCGACGTATAAACATTCATTACATGATAATTAATAGATATCATTGTCTTAACAAGGTCAAACTATTACATAAGATAACATAAGATTATTCTGTTTGCTGTCCTTTTCCCTTGTTCTGGCCTGAACATTCTGGTTGATCACGCTTAGCTGAAAACATTTAAATTTAATGCAAGAATGAGCATTTGATTGCCCAGCAAGTAATAACAACAATAAATATAAGCTGAAAGGATTAAACGTTTTCTTTGAATGACACTTCTACAATGAATCAACAGTTATGATTTTTATTAAACAATTCCTCGTGGGAACGATACTCTACTTTCACTTTATTACTTGTTGACCATGTATACTTGCGTGATGTGCGTAGCTAGATTTTACCTAACAAGGTTTTGGCACCGTTGCTGGGGAATTAGTTTAATAATTTTAGTCAATATTAGCTTCAATCAAATTAGTCTTACTTTAAACCACTTTTCTTTCTTTCTTTTTATTTGTTATTTAATTCTCTTTCTATTTTCTTTCTTTCTTTTCAGATACCATGGCGGAATTTAATTATCAATGGCCGTATACAAGAATGACTCAGCCAAGGGGAGCGGAGATTGATGAACTCGCGACACTTTCTGCATTATCAGCACAGATTAAGACACTTCGTGGAGGTTAAACGCTTTTAGAGCACAACGTCGTCAAATTATGGCGGTAACTTGTGATTATTATACTGGAAATCATCCGAGTCATTAATGTACCACCAGTTTTGAGCCGGTACCGTATGGCGGTGATTACCCCAATAATTATACTTATCCCACCAATTATCATCAAGTTTGGGGGTATCAGCCGGATTCATCATGGAGCTACAATTATGAAGACCAATACTACGCTCCAAATCAAACATGCACACCAGAATTCTCATGTCAACCTCCATTGCCACAAGAAGAAAAGTCAAATTTAGAGGAAATCCTTTTAAAGCTCATAGCCAACCAAGAGGAGAGGATGATGAGTCAAGAAATATCGAGCCATAATTTTCAGAACAAGATGGAACAACTCATCATTACTTCAATCCTTGGTCCTCAACACATGGATTCCAAAACTGAAATAGATAATTCAAGGTTAGAGGAATTGTTATCCAAGTTCGTAGCATCAAATGAGGAGAAGAGGATTAATCAAGAGATGGCAATTCAAAATCAAGAGATATCAATTCAAAATCTGCAGAACCAAATGGATCAAATGTTTGAAGCCTTGAACAATCGCCCTCCAAACAATTGGTGTTATGACATGGATGATGAAATTGATGAAGAGCCAGAAGTGTACATGCCACTGGATGAACTAAAAGAAGTGGACATTGAAGAGACAGCTGGGGATATGGAAAAAGAAGAACATGAGCTAATCTGTATTATACCCCAAGTGCCTTCTCAGCCAGAGTTGAAAAATCCAGTGAATTTTGCACACCCATGTCCCATTGGTAGTCACATCCAAGGCAAAGATCTCTATGATAATGAGGCCTCTTATACATCATGGTGGGCTGAGGAAGAGAAAATAGAAGAAGAAGAGCCCGTTGTGCTTGCCAAGCCTCAAAGACCCAATCTAATCATAGACTCAACGGACGGAAAAGTACCTAGTTATTCAACATTCTCAATTGGGCACTTATTTAAACAAAGCATGCTAGGTGACTTTAATTCGATAGCCATCACAAAAGGGAACCTACCAAAAGTTACATTGTTTCTGATGGATGGAAGGTTCCTCAATTATCGAAGAGGAATTAGATAGTGCTGACCAGACAAAGTCGGGCTTACGACGTTAAAACTAGCTCTACTTGGGAGGTAACCCAAGTGCTAAACCTTTTATTCCTTATTTATTCTTTATATTTTAGTTTATAGTATAGCTCAAATATTTAGTTTTCAAAGAATAATGACTCCATAATTGTGATGCCCCCAAAATTAGGTATACATCACCCATCTTGGGTCGTCAGATATGAAGTACAGAATATAAATACAACTTACTAATACAACTGTCGTGTACAAGTTGACAAAACATAAATTGTGAGTTTGAATACAAATATTATCTTCTAGAGAGTATTCATACTCAAAAGGAGTCCTCATTACATTTATTAACACATTATTACATAGAATAGTGAGGACTACTAACTAATACTATCATTCGAACCATCACTCTATTTCCCGACTTGCCCCAGCTACGTTCTCATTTCCTGAAGAGAACAGTGATAGAAAGAGTGAGCTCAACTAGCCCAGTAAGAAATATTATGACTAAGATAATGCAGAATAAATTATCATTAGCCTTCAACAATATTAAACTGATAAAATACAATAGACATCAAGTTTAACTGCAGCGGAACAAGCAATCCATTAAAAGAGTCAAGTAAAAAATAAACTCTACTATCTTTTATGATTTAAAAGGTTTTTCAACACTGTTATCGCTGAGACTCAGCTTAATAAAATAATCTACATCATCGAATCACCCCTGCACTACGGCCAAGGATATTCGTGAATTCATTAATGGTCATGATCATGCCAACAACTGTCCATCAATGCACTACGGGACAATGAGGACTTTTACCACAGCATTTGTAACATTACGGTCATGATTATACCGAATAATCCCTAGTCATAATCATACCAAGTCCATCTATGCACCACAGGCCACAGATGACTTTTAACATTTTATAAATATGAGGATGATGATAATGATATAAGAATTCAATAAAACAAGTTCAAGAATTAATTTATCCAAGAATTAACAACGTCCAAATTGTCAACATGATACTGCTTTGTGGAGTAAAATTCAAGAATGCTTAGAAGAATATTTTTATGAAAAGATACTGGATGAAACGCAATTATCAAGGATATTCCACAAATTTCACTGAGTATAGAAGTCAAAACTTAACCAACTGAGTATAATAAAGAATGGAATAACAAAAGAAATCACCATGCATGTGATAGACCGCACAGACATGTTATTCCAACAGAATAATAAATAATAGAACCAGGTCCGGCGTAAACGCACAGACAGGATATTCCGACAGAATAATAAATAATGAAACCAGATCTGGTGTAAAAGCACAGACAGGATATTCCGACAGAATAATAAATAATGGAACCAGGTCCGGTGTAAAACACACAGACAGGATGTTCCAACAGAATAATAACAAGACGGAACCAGGTCCGGTGTAAAACACACAGACAGGATGTTCCAACAGAATAATAATAAAAACAGAACCAGGTCCGGTGTAAAACACACAGACAGGATGTTCCAACAGAATAATAACAAATAGAATAACAACAGTTCTCTTCATGAATAAGAAAGAATAACACCCCTTACCGTTTTAAAGAAGAGCTGAAGTAAGGAAGTAGTTAAGTAGCAGAATACTCTTCTTCTCTCTCTCTCTATAGTTTCTCTCTATAGCTTCTCTCTCTAGAGTTCAGCGAATTCGTAAGAAATAATGAAGGAATGAGCTGCTATTTATAGAAAAATAGAATGCATAGTAACTAATCCATGAACGGTCCAGATTGATTACTTTAATCTGACGGTCCATATTTAAAAAAAAATCTTTTAAATAAAATATAATATATTCTATTTATAGAATAACTTTTATAAAGTATTCTATTTTATATAAAAAGATGTTTCTGTTTTATTACGTTAATAATACGAATAAAACGAAACTTCATTATCGCTAAATAATTCATATTATTAACTGACAATAATTGAATCAAACTGAGTGACTTCTCACATAAGTATTAATAATCAATACCGTGTGCTATTATGCAACCACACGTATTACTGTACTTTTACTACCGAGTAGTTCAACAATAACAATGGTAAAACTTCCGTCGTTATTTTTAATAAAATATTTTTATCGTTTTCTCAATCCGATAATAATTCCGTTGTGGGGTCCACCAATGATTGTGCCGTTGTACGAATATTTCCTGTTAAAACGAATATTTCCTGACCAATCGAATATTATATAACAACTTGCGTACTTTATAAAATTTATAAATATTACCCACAACTATAACATTATATCAAATTAATTCCATAATATTCAAAAATGATATTTATAGAAAATTTATCTTTATTTATAAAAGTTGGGGTCTTACAATAATGGTATGCTCGCAAGTAAGGCAAGAAAAAGAGAGTCACCAAGCTACTGGCCCCATAGCGCGAGCCGCGCCACCTAACGCACAGACACGACGCGGGTCGGGTAAAAACCTCACCAAGCTACTGACCTTCCAGCATGAGCCACGCCAATTCCCCGATCCCATAGCTCGGGGCGAGCCATATCAAGCATACAAGAGGCGCGGGGCGCACTACTACTCCAGAACCTACTGACCCCAAGCACGGAGTGCGCCATCTCATGCAAACATATGGCGCGGGCCGCGCCACTTGAAAATCCTAGGCATTAAAAGTGGTTTAATTGCAATGTTAGTCAAGTCCAACTTAAGTGTGGTTCCCGATTTATTCCAATGTGTTTGGCCTATTCTTCAGACTTAGCAGACAAGGAGGAACATGTTGTATTTTCAAGGAAGTCCTCTCTTTTAATTTTTCCTATCTTAGCCATTGAGGACAATGTCTGTTTTAAGTTTGGGGGGTATTTTAGTATCGTATTACATATAGTTAGTTATTTACATTGTAGTTCATATAGTTTCATTTAGTTTTTGCGTTCAGATTCTTGATTTTTTTTTTGAAAAATTAGTAGTTAGTTTACTATGTTTATATAGCATTTAGTACATCTTGCATGAGTCCAACTGTTTGATATTTACAGTTTGTTTTGGCCAATGATGAGATTAGAATTGGGTAGACAAGTATAGTACTGATTATTAGAGCTTTAATGTGATTTCTTGTTATGAATTGAGTCTTTCTATTTGAAACTGGTATAATAAGGATAACATAGTAAAAACAATTTGTTGATTGATTGAGTTTAAATTGATACATAATGGGACTCTAAAGGATAATACTAGTTTAAATGAAAGAATGAGAAGAATAAGTAGTGATGACTAAAGTTAGACAAAAACCTAAGTTTAGGGGAATATTTGGGTTCTATAAGCTATAAAAAAAGAGAAGAAAAAAAGAATGTATGAATAAACACCATGGCGTGCTTGTCTAGTTTTGTGGCCTTTGTTACTTGAGTAAGTAAGCCCGAGTGGATTGTCTTTACACCTAGCGTCATAAGGTCTTAATGGTATAGAAGTCGTTCGTCGAAAGCTCGTTAAGGTAGTATTGAAAAGCCTAAAGGAATAAGACATTGCATAACTATGTGTATATAAACCAAAAAAAAAATGAATAAAACGGGAAATAAGAGCAAAAAACCCTTGTAGATGAAAAATGAAGTATAAGTATCCCATGTTGACCCTCGATATTGGTAATTATTTAATTTTAGTTGGATCTAGCTTGTTTTTAATTTCTTGAGTTTACATTGTATGATGCCTTCGAAGAGACTTATTATGTGTTAAATTTGAATTTATATCAGTTAACATTGTTGTGGAGCACACACACACACACTATATTAGTGATAATAGTCTAACATTTAATGATTGATTGGGAAGTTAATGATTTGTTTTGATATGATGTATTATCATATTTACTTGATTTCTCTAAGGCCGATTGAATAGACTTGTTTATGTCATTACTGCTGGATTCGTAGGCATATAGATTAGTTGCATTGCATAGCATTTTTATTTTGTGTTTTTGCTTGAGGACAAAAAACTGTTTAAGTTTGGGGGTATTTGATAAGTAGGTTTTACACCTACTTATCCGGTACCTATTACTTGAATTAGTTGTTTAAACCTATGTTTCGTAGTTACTTTGCATGAATTGTGTGTGAATTTCATACATGTTATGTTATTTTGTAGGCTATGACACAACATTGACATAAGGAAGCAAGAAAAAAGCAATTCAAACATCTTTTGGACAAAAAAATGCACACAAATGCAAGAAGGGAAGATTACTGGGCTTTTAACACCAAGTTGGATGCATGTTCTTAGCTTGGAATGATGATTTCATTATAGATCTACTTCTTAGATTTCCGGAAAATCTTGAATCGACACAATCGGAGCTCGGATGCGAGAGTTATAACCTTTTTATCAACAAAGATCAAAGCTCAAAGTTGTCTTGCTTGCAATTTATATATCATCTACTTCAAGACCAATTTCGATCTTGATCCAATCCGAATATATCAATTTCCAAAGAATGAAAGTTGTAAATCTCGTCGATATCTTCGTTTTGATAGGTGTCAGGCCCCGTAACTCCTAGCAGATCAAAGGTTATGCATGTTTTACCAAAGGATTTCACAGTAGAAAACAGAGTAGTGCGGTCCACAACAGAAACGGCGCGGGGCGCGCCGGGCCACCAGAATCTCTGCTACAGTAGCGCAGGGTGCGCCCAAAATGTCCTAGGAATGGCGTGGGGCGTGTCGATTGACGGGGGAGAGTTAAATTGGGTTATTTGATGTCTAAATTGAGTTAGAATAGAATTCTTAGTTGTCTAACTTGCTAGGATATCCATTAGAACTATAAATACTTGATTTTAACTTGGATTGGAAGGCTAGTTTTTGAGGATTCCATTAGATTAGATTATAGTAGATTAGGAGCAAAGCCCTAGTTCTTATGAGATTTTGAGATTGAAGCAACTTGGAGACCATTGCATATCAAGAGTAGGAGCTTGAGTAAGATGGAGATTTGCTGACAACAGATTTATTCTTTACTCTACTCTTATTCTTATCTTTTAATGTGTATTCAAGTGTGGATTCTTAATTTTAATTCAATGAACTAATTCTTTGTTTGAGATTATAATGGATCTTATTATGTAGTTTATTTTAATATGCTTCGCTATCAATTATTATGTTCTATCGTGAGGATTGTCTATTATGATTTGGACTTAATTGTTTAATTGATTGGCCATCAATTACCGTGATAATCTATATGAACTCAAGAGATGAAGTTTAGATTTAGATCTGATCATGATAGCATGTGTTTGTGATTTCTACATAGATGGAATTCATTATTTGTGTTTAGGATAGAGATATGCCTTTACGCCATATGTAATATTATAGAGAACGTGTGCTTTAAATCCTTTTTAGTTATAATTCACATAGAGATATAGTGGATTAATTAATTAGGGTGTCTTACTTAACTCTATTATCTGCGGATTTAAGTGAGTATGAGTATTATGCATCGAGAGGAGATTTTATCTGCTTTAGTGTTCTTGATTAACAATTTAGGATAGAGAATAATTGATGAGAAGTGTGTTAACTTAAATAAAATAATAAGTGAAGTTGTGATCTTAAATATCTGTAATCTTAATTTAACTAGTGGTAATTGAAATTAGTTTACTTATAAATTGAAATTCATTTGTTTAAATAAGATTGAGTTGGTTACGGGTTAGTACTTGGTGATTTTTATTAAACAATTGCTCATGGGAACAATACTCTACATTCACTTTATTACTTGTTGACCACGTATACTTGCGTGTTGTGCGTAACTAGATTTTACCCAACAAGTACCGACGACTTTATCGGGTAATTATCGAGTCTAAGACTCTATCGTGTAGTTCAATATTCGTTTAGATATTTTAAATATCAGTCGAACTATTTTTCATAGCCTTATAATAATTTTGAAATAATTATTATAATTTATCATGATTTTTCAAACACTGAAATCATTATTAAATGATTTAAATATTAAATAATTATATTATCATTAATATTTAATTAATATTAAACTTTTAATGAAACCATTGCCAAAATATTAAAGTTATTTATAATAACTCAAAATATTTTAAAAATATTTTTATTACCCTTAAATGATTTTTAAAATATTTAAAATCATTTTTAAATAATTACTATTAATATTTAAATATTAATGTATTATTCACCAAAATATTAAAAGTCATTTATTAATACTTAAAATATTTTTAAATCATTCATATCCTTTTTAAATGATTTTTAATTCAATAAAACTATTTTTAAACTATTTATTTAATATAATTATTAAATAACTCTAATACCAATTAACATTAAATTATTAATGAAATTTACCTTTAAATATTAAAAGTTATATTTTATAACTATAAATATTTTTAAACTATTTATTTTCATTTAAAATGATTTTTATAATATTAAAATCATTTCTAATTAATTTATTTAATATAATTATTAGATAAATCTAATATCATTAATATTAAATAATTAATGAAATTTGTCTTAAAATATTAAAAGTTATATTTTATAACTTAAGATATTATTAAATACGTTTTATCATTTAAAATAATTTTTAATATAATAAAATAATGTTTAATTAATTTATTTAATGCATTTATTAAATAAATTAAATATCAATAATATCCAAATAAATATTACTATATATGAAAATATGTCAAATTATTAAAAGTTAATTTTTATAACATAAAATAATTTTTAAAACTATTTTTGGAATTTTAAATATTAAGTTTCTATTTTTAAATGATTTTTAGAAAATAAATTAAAGAAAATTAATAAAACTGTCGCTATAGCCTTTAGCGACAGAATCTGACGCCTTAAGTGTTCTTAAGAAACCCAGAACATGTTTAAGCAGTGATCGAGTGACCTTGTTTGACCCACTATAGATGTCAGATCATGATGTTTCTGGGCAAGGTAATTCAATGATCTTGTAGTACAAGTGTAACACTACATGATCCAGCAATTATCATGTTCATTTCATATCACATAAGTAATATATAAAGTTTTGAAATCACTCTCAGACATGTTCTTCACATTCTGGGCTACCCAGAAACGTGAAGTCATGGCCAGTCAACTATATTCATGGCCTTGAATTATGTAATCTGTTCATGTTACGGGTGGTCTAGACGTCGGGCCTTCTAGAGCACCTAACATGGTACATGTTTTGATCACTAGTCAAGTCTAGACATCAGCAATAAGAAAGATCTAAGGCCCTGAACAAGCTGTCAGAGTTGTTCTTCATTTTTTGGGTTACCCAGAAATGAAGAACAGTTCGACTTGCCATATTTGGGCTTCCACAACTTGTTGTTCATGTAATAGTTTTGAGATTTAAGACTTGCAGTGTGTATACAACATGACAAGGAAGAGATACATCACTTAAACGATATATAAAAACATCACAATCAACAAATATCGTCTGGTCAAACCCTGTCAGATGACACGTTCATATGTTTTCTGGGTTACCCAGAAAACAGAGAACGTAATCGACTTGGCTAGTTTGACAGGCCACTGAATCCATTCAGTTAGAGTTTTATGCATTCTAAAGGCCTTGACATGTAGTCTATATAACATATTACATATTAGATACAATAACAATAACAGATCATCAAACCATTGCCATATCTGAGCCCATGAAGATCTTGTCAGAGCCTTTTGGCACAATATGGGTTTTCCAGATTTGGAAAGTCGTGCTCGGTCAACTAGGTTTGACCAGCCATAGCTTTTAACAGGTTCATGATTTGGGATAGATTCCAGTTTCAGATCAAATATCTCATAGCATACAACAACTACGAATTTTCAAAACACAAAAATAATTAAAAATCACTGAGATCTGAGGTCTGACATTCATTCTCAGACAACAAAAATAAATTTTTCCAGATTTTTAAAAACTTCAAATCTGAGCCTCTAGATAATATGCATCTAACATCTAACAACCCATATCATCAATATATACTACATACAACACTTTTTAACATTAAAAAACAAATCTAACATAGGATCAAATGTCAGATTTCGTTTACGGTTTATACCTTTAAGAATAAACTCTTGAATCTAAGCTTCTGATCTGCTAAGAGTGTTAGTGGGGCTTGTTTTTGGGACTGGTCCACTACTAAATTTTGGAGGTTTTAGAGAGAGAGAGTCTTGGATGAGTATAAGTGAACAAATGGGGTAAATAATGAACTTTCTCTCTCTTGATCATTTTATAAAATTATATGCAATGAATTTTGATGGGGTAATGGCTGAGAGCTGGAGTTTCTTAGCTCCTAGCTAGACTAGGGTTGATGACTTGCCAAGATATGGCAAGATTTGCTAGCAATAATTCTAATAATATGACAAAAAGGTTATTGTGATCACTAGCCTTGAAATTTTAATGGCAAGCTTGTCAATTGTCCCAACCCTTAGGGTTTGATCCTTAGGGTTTACAAAAATATATATAACTTTTCTAGGATTTTGAAATTAGGTTAAAAAATGAAATTTTAGTTTCTTAATTTCCAAATTAGGATTCCTTAATTAACTTAGGTTTTCTAATTATATTAGACTTGAAATTAAGTTCAATAATTCACTAATTAGCAATTAGTTTTCCTATTTAACAATTAGGATTTTCTATTTGAAAATTAGGGTTTAGAAATATTAATTAGGGTTTTCCTAATTAAGATTAATATCTATAACTCCGGTCGTTAATCGAATTATCACGATTACATAACAATCTTGTACTCTAATTTGAGTTTCAAATTAGGGTTTAGCACAGTAATACCAGGTTTTCTAGTATTTCACTATAATTGACCAATTATCAGTCTACACATATACAATACACATTTATAGCACTGAAATATAATTAATATTATATTATTATTCTCATTCCTTAGTCAAAACGCATAATTAGGGTTTGGATTCCATATCTGAATTATCTTGCACATATAGCATTATTAATTAAGTTATAATAACTATATAATTAGTCTGAAATAAATTCGTATAATAAAATAATCGTTATAATAAATTTATAATAATCTTATATATTATTTAAATAATATATAATCATATTTTCATGAAAAATAAAAAATAAAAATATTTTTACTATAAAATTAATTACTATAAGAATATAATTTATAATGATTAATAATTCTTAAAAAAATTATTTATAATTATTCAGGTAATAAATATATTTTTATTTATCACAAATATACACATTACTTGGCACATATTCCCACCTTTAAAATAAAAAAAAATTATATGCAAAATTTCTTATTTATTTATATAGAAAATATCGAGTTATTACATTCACCCTCCCTTATAAATATTCCGTCCTCGGAATCACCGTTTCAAAACTTATACCTATTAGGGTACATAGCATACACAGTCATTTCAAGTTGATCTCGATCAGATTCGATCGGACTGATCTTTAACTATTCAACATAAAGCTTGTCTATCTAATTAAACGGAAGTTTAATTTCTAGAAGAACTCAAATTCCTCCCTTCAAAATTTTTTTATAACATAATTTTCTATATATAGGAAAATCATATATAAGAAAATAAAAGTTATTCGAATAATACCTGGAGTTCCATTCCCAGCTGCCACGGTATACTGGATCGTCATATTGAAGACTCTTGCGATTGATTCTGTTGGTTTGTTTGTTGAAGTTGGTTCCGCTATCGCTAGAGTCCCGCTGCCTTTTCCCGTATTCGCGCTCCCTGTATCCCCCCCTTTTTCGGACAGTCCTTCACCTTATGCTCCATTGATCTACACCTGAAACACCCTCTGTTCATCCTTGGATTGGGGCAGTTGGGAGAGATATGTCCCTCCTGCCCACACTTGTAACACATAAACTTACCCTTAAGACACTCTCTCGAGTGATTCTTTCCACAATTCCCACACTGCACAACCTGTTTCTTCCCACCTCCTGACCTATTTCTGGTATTCCCAAAATTATCTCCTTTCCTTTTTCCAGTCCTACCTCCAATACTCCCTTCTCCGGCTCTAGCTTGATTTACCTCCCCTTTTATCGTATAGGTGGAAAAAGTTATCTTTTGCCCCTCCGTTACCCTAGCTATCATAAACGCTTCTACAAGGTTAGTTAATCCTCTAAATCTTGGCGGTTCGACTTCCTTGAAGTCTTTGAAATTTGCCGATCGATTTTTTGGCTGATTTCCCACGGCTGGTAATCCATTCTCCATAGCTTGAGCGTCCATATTCGCCAAACTCTGTATCGGGACAGTATCTGATTAAGTAAAATTATTTTCATCCAACTAATTCATAGTACTTTTCATTGCATATCACATACTGCTTTAAACATCCGCTATCCCTTTGTGACACAAAAGTCGAGAATCGCTACCACAACTTATTCAAAAGTTGAGAATATTACATTACACAGACATACTTATCGTATACGCATCATAGAATCATACATATTCAAATAACACTAATACTACTTATTTCACGCGCCTTCATTAAGGATCAATTGCTTAGCATTCTATATATTCCTATTATCCTCAATAATCCATTCACACATAACTATACCAAGTTCGTCAAACTTACCACACATTATGGGTTCAGAAACTTACCACAATCATATGAGTTTAAGAACTTGTCCTCGTCAGACCTTTGGCGTCCATTCGCTGAGGGGTTCAAAAATTTCATATAATTATGAGTCATGAACTTACCATAAGTATGAATTTTAAGAACTCGAGCTTAACCTTATATTCTCTAACTATACTCTACCTATCAGTTATACTATCGTTTCTGAAAGTACTATGCATACAAACCAATCATGTTTGATGATAAAGCATATACTTTGTAAACAATCTTATTCATTTATTATAAAAAGTATTAATTTATTAAAAAATTTTAATTATCTACATGATTCTGTTTTATAATATGTGATAAACCCATAGTTTTAAGCAATGCTTTTAGAATAATGATAATGATCATTCTAATGAGATCTAAATTCATAGAAAGCTTAAAACTAAAATAGTTCCCAATCGTTGGATTACTAAATTAGGGATTAGTGAATCCGGATAGATTGGTACATACGTTACTTGCTCATTGGATGAGCATGATTGATCTCATGATCATTTGTGTGGAGACACTAAAGTAAATATGTAGGTGCTTATTAGAGAATAAGTTCACTGAACGTAGCTCGCTAAGGAATACCTAATGGAGTTTTACTTGCCTGTCAATAGGAATTCATGTAGTGATAGTAGTACAAGTGATTCTTGGACTTGAGATCATCATAGTATCTTGTTTATGATGAGTTATACTTTGACTTATTCCTTAAAACCCTTAGGGTATATCAAAGGGTATGATTGGGTATAATAAGTCGTACATGGAGATAATGTATGATCAATAAAGAAATCTACCACTTCTAGTAAAAGAAGAGAAATGTCCCATGTGATTCGATAAATGACAACCCAATAGTCCTTGACCAAGGCAGAATGAAAATAGAAAAGAGTTTTTAATTTATATTATTTGGAGTTGTGCATTTAAGGATCGAAATACATATAATTAACTAAAATAAAACTTGACAGTAATTTCATATCTTATATTTAATTGGGACATTGTATAGTGGAATGATTGAATTGTACGGTAACTATTTAATCAAAGGTTCTTTTATGATTAATGTTGATATCTATATTATCTGGAAAGTCGTTGATCGCTAGGCAAGCTTATCCTTATTATAGAATAAATATTATTTATTTAAATATATTAATAATTTAATTTATTTATTTAAATAAGATTAGAATTGTTCTAATTGATTTATTCACAAACGGTTTAATATGGAGAACCTAAAGGGTCACACCATAAAAGGAAGAATAATTATTTAAGAAGTTAATGGCATAATTGTAATAATAAGTTAAGCATATTTAATTTAATATATGGTGATAAAATAAATTAAATAGCTTAATATTTATTATTTAATATTTTAAAAATATTAAATATAAATTAATAAGAGGAGTCTTATTATTATTATTACTATTATTATTATTTAATTTCTAAAGGAGTTTGAGAATTAATTAATAAAAGTACTCTCATATAATCCTAATAAGATTAGAAGGTTAAATTAATTAAAAGAGTTTAATTAATTATCCCTAATAAGATTAGGGAGCTTAATTAATTAAATAAATTTAATTAATTAAATAATACCCTATTTTCTAATTAGATTAGAAGGGTTAACTGATATCTGAAAATAGTATGCACACAAGCCAATCATGTTTGATGATAAAGCATATACTTTGTAACAATCTTATTCATTTAATAATAAAAAGTATTAATTTATTAAATGCTTTTAATTATCTACATGATGCTGCTTTATAATATGTGATAAACCCATAATTTTAAGTAATGTTTTTAGAATAATGATGATAATCATTCTAATGAGATCTAAATTACTAGAAAGCTTAAAACTTAAATAGTTCCCAATCATTGGATTATTAAATTGGGGATTAGTGAATCCGGATAGATTAGTACATAAGTTGCTTGCTCATTGGATGAAGATGCTTGATCTCATGATCATTTGTGTGGAGACACTAAAGCAAGTATGTAGGTGCTTATTAGAGAATAAGTTCACTGACCGTGGCTCGCTAAGGAATAACTAATGGAGTTTTACTTGCTTGTCAATAGGAATTCATGTAGTGATAGTAGTACAAGTGATCCTTGGACTTGAGATCATCATAGTATCTTGTGTATGATGAGTTATACTTTGACTTATTCCTTAATACCCTTAGGGTATATCAAAGGGTATGCTTGGTTTAATAAGTTGTACATGGAAATAATGTATGATCAATAAAGAATCTATCGCTTCTAGTAAAAGAAGAGAAATGTCCTATGTGATTTGATAAATGACAACTCAGTAGTCCTTGGCCAAGACAGAATGAAATTAGAAAGGAGTTTCTAATTTGTATTATTTGGAGTTGTGCATTTAAGAGTCGAAATACATATAATTAAATAAAATAAGACTTGACAGTAATTTCATGTCTTATATTTAATTGGGACATTGTATGGTGGAAGGATTGAATTGTACAGTAACTATTTACTCAAAGGTTCTTTTGTGATTAATGTTGAAATCTATATTATCTGAAAAGTCGTTAATCGCTAGGGAGGCTTATCCCTATTATAGAATAAATATTATTTATTTAAATAAATTAATAGTTTAATTTATTTATTTAAATAAGATTAGAATTATTCTAATTATTTTTTTCACAACCGGTTTAATATGGAGAACCTAAATGGTCACACCATAAAAGGAAGAATAATAATTTAAGAAGTTAATGGCATAATCGTAACAATAAGTTAAGTATATTTAATTTAATCTATGGTGATAGAATAAATTAAATAGCTTAATATTTATTATTTAATATTTTGGAAATATTAAATATAAATTAATAAGAGGAGTCTTATTATTATTATTACTATTATTATTATTTAATTTCTAAAGGAGTTTGAGAATTAATTAATAAAAGTACTCTCATATATTCCTAATAAGATTAGGAGGTTAAATTAATTAAAAGAGTTTTATTAATTATCCCTAATAAGATTAGGGAGCTTAATTAAATAAAAAAATTTAATTAATTAAATAATATCCTATTTCCTAATTACATTAGAAGGATTAACTGATATGTTTATAAGAGGAGTCTTATATCAGATATCAATATACGTGATTCCAATAGTTGGGAGAGTACGCTCTTTTTCTATTGAGATGGAAAACTAGAGTTTGGTCAAACACCCATCTCCTTGAATCTTTATTCTTTCTTGGTGGATCACCTCTAGAGGCCAAACACTTGGGTGGCTAACGTTGATCAAAGAAAGAAACCAAACCCGGTGGATTCAAGTTGAACGCGAAAAGGATTGGAGGTGAAGTTGTACCTGAGGAATCTCGAATCTTTAAGGGTATGATTCTTGTTCTTCATATCTTTTCGTTTAATTAATAATTGTGCATAAAGGATGATCCGGGTATATGGTTTGTAAAATTTTAAACTCTGATTTTTACACGTTTCTGCTTATTTTGTGCAATTTGATTGTGTTCATGAATATTACAAACCTAACAGTGGTATCAGAGGCAAACCTTTATGTGAATTATTAATTGTTCATATTTGATATATATATTGATATGTGTTTAGAACAATTTAATTGGGCATAATTTTATTGTATAAAATTTAAAAATAAAAATTAAATAAAAATCGCGAATTTTTTTCCCATTGAATCCGTGGTTGACTGGTTTGTTTTTACAAAACGGTAACAAGATTACTTTGTTATGATATATATATATATATATATATATATATATAACCGTCCACGTGACTGTTTTATTAACTAATTCTTATACTTCACGATTTAGCAGCTTCATGGAATGCTTAATATATTTTATATATGTATGATAAGTTAACAGGTGGGAGATATATTCAGGAGTCTTCCAAAAGTTTCTTACGGTATATATATATATATATATATATATATATATATATATATATATATATATATATATATATATATACATACACACACACACACACACACACACACTTAATTATTTTATAATTAAAATAAAAAAAGTTTATTTTAATCTTAAAATAAAAGGTTTATTTTAATTTTAAAATTAAATTTCATGCTAACTAATTAAAGTTGAAATTGGATTCCATGTTTCTTTAAATGAAGGAATTTATTTAGATATGAAATAAGATTTCATATTATTCAAGATAAAAGAGTTTATTTGTAAATAGAAGAGGGAATTCTAATTTCCTTAAATAAAGGAGTTTATTTAGATATGGAATAAGATTTCATGTTATTCAAAATAAAGAAGTTTATTTGTGATTAGGAAAGAGAATTCGTGTTTCCTTTAAATAAAGGAGTTATTTTTTTTATATATTTTTTAACTTGGAATTGGATTCCATAATTAATTAAAATAAAGGAGTTTATTTTGATTAAAATTTTGATTAAAATTAATAGTTTATTTTATTCAAAATTAGATAAATTAAAATAAAAGAGGTTTATTTTGATTTAAAATTTGGATTAAAATAAAAGAGTTTATTTTGATTCAGAATTAGATTTTATACTAACTAAATTTGCCCATTAAATGATATCAATATATATATTAAATGTTTATTATTCATGAGATAAATGTTATTTATTGATGCATATGTAGATGTGTATGATAATAAATGGGATTGATTATGGACTATTGACCAATGTGATTGGATTTTATTTTAGTTGGATGCATGAATGAATGCGTTTTATTAAATGGGGTCTGCGTACCTCGTCTTCTCTATTTTTTCTTAATATAAATTCTATCTCCCTCCTATGTACTTCCCCTTGACTGCTGATCAAGGTTTCTATTTATTTTAAATAGTTTTGTAATAGGAATAGTTAGAATTATTTTAAAAAATTAGAGATCAAGGAGCAATGAGCGTTTGAAGACCTGTTTATAATGGAACTTAGGTTTAAATGTAATACTTATATTTAAATATTAATTCTTTCCCTCGACTGCTGATCAAGGTTTCTATTTATTTTAAATAGTTTTGTAATAGGAATAGTTAGAATTATTTTGAAAAATTAGAGATCAAGGAGCAAGGAGCGTTTGAAGACTTGTTTATAATGGAGCTTAATTTTAAATGTAATACTTATATTTAAATATTAATTCTTGCACCCCCTAGGTTTTGACCTTTTGGTTCATTTGGTGGCTCTAGTGAATCAAACTAGAATATTGTCCATAATCAATCTGGGTAGAATATAGTATTTTATATATGAATGCTACTATTATATATATTATATATTATGCAAACATACTTCGCATGTTTAATAATATGATGCATATTTTATATATATATATATATATATATATATATATATATATATATATATATATATATATGTATGCGCGTTAAACAAGATGAGATAAATTAATTACATGCAAACCCCTCAAATTTTTTATATTAAGTCCTAAGCGTTCAAAGATATTTGAAATATCGAACGTCGCCTTCTAGCATGATAAAATTAATAGAGTATTAAATATTTAATATAAGTTTGTTGTGTCATCACAAGGCAAGTATTAAGTATTTAAGATGTTAATTTATCACATTTGATGCTTATAAAGAAAATTGAACAATGTTGTTTTGTTGTGTCACCACAAGGACAATATTTTTCTTTTTTGAATATATGGAGTGCTAGATTGGACTTAACTTGGATAATTTTGATTCGGATGTGCCACCACTTGATCAAAATAATCTAAGAGATAAAATAGAAGGAGTTGCATAGTTGATGTAATTGATAAGAGTTGTCTACCTATTTATTTATATATAGTTTGTTGTGTAATCACAAGACTATATACATTTGAAATGTGATCCTTATTCTCACTAGCAAATCTTTAATTAGATTTTGCCAAACTATATAAGTGTGGGTAATATAGTTTGAAGAAAATAGTGGGAGATACCAATTTAAAACAAGACCTAATTTATTTTGGTAATTAATAAAAGAATGTATGCTAAAATGTTGTTAATTACAAATTCATTTACAAAATTTTACAATGTCTAAAACTACTATCACTGCGTAGCATATTAGATGCTATATTAATCGGACCGAATTAAACAGATTAGTTAAGGAATTTGGGAATAGTTCTCATGGTTGAAAAACTATCTTATGTCCTTAATACGTCTTTCCTGCAATGGTTGCAGACAATGCCTCTGAGGAAAAGATTGCTACTTTTAGAAAGTGGCAAGATGATGCACAGTTGGCTCGATGCATCATCCACGAGTAACAAGCTTCAGCGTCAGCATGAAACTATGGATGCTCTTACTATATTCCTGCACATCAAGTAGTTGATGGTGAGGAAAGTAGGACTAATAGATATCAGATATCTAAGGAGCTCTTCCAATCTAAAATAACCGATGACACTACAGTACAGACACAAGTCCTTAACATAATCAATTTGATTGATCAATTAGGACAACATGTTTTGTCATGGATGGAGATTTGAGCCAAGATTTGATCTTGCAGTTACTCCCAGACTCCTTCTCACAATTGTTGTGAATTTTTATATGAACAAGCTAGATATCAGCTTTGCTGATTTGGTTAACATGTTGAAAAATATTGAGAGTCACTTTCTAATCAAGAAAGACCATGTCTTACTGGTAGGGGCCAAAGGATCTTCTAAAAAGAAGAACGATTCAAAAAAGGTAAATAGAAAGGCAAAAGCAAAGGATAATAAGAACAAAACTGATACAGATAGAGAAGGAGTTTGCTTCCACTGCAATAAGCCTGGACATTGGAAAGGAAACTATAAGAAACATCTTATAGAGGCTAACCATAAGAAGCTTAGGGGGTGTTTGATAAAAATTGAATGAATCTGAATCTGAATCTGAATGAGCTGAATCTGAATGAAAAAAATTGTTTGATAACTGACATATCTTAAAGATCTGAATGACATATTTTTAATATTTTACCCCTCTGAAAAAATTCAAAGTTGTTGTAAATTTATTTAATATTACATAATATAATAGTTAATATTTTTTTTATTTTTATTATTATTTTTAAATTTTTTTACTTCATTCAGCCAACCATTCAGCCATTCAGACCAAAAATTCGGACTTAACCATTCAGCAAACGCATCTGACCGATTCAGCCATTCAGACGATTTTTTTTCAAAATAAACGCACTTAATGATTCAGCCACTTACCGATTCAGCCATTCAGACCCATTAAGTTCTAAACAAACAACCCCTTAGTCAAGTTTCGATTACAAATATAGCTTTTGTTCATGATTGAAATAATTTTTTCTTTAATTAAGTCAAGGTTCTACTTGGGTATTGGATACCGACTTTGGTTATCATAAATATAGATTTATGAAGGGACCAATAAGAAGTAGAAAGCTAAACAAAGGATAAGTAATCCTATGTCTGGTAAATGAAGCAAAGGTTGTTGCATTAGTCATAGGAACTTATAGTTTAGCAATGCCTACGGAAAAATCTATTAAGTCAATAAGTTGTTATTGTATTCCAGTTCTTGTCAGAAACATTATTTCTATTTTATTGTTGGACAATGAAATCTTTGGTATTATATTTAAGAACAATTATTGATCTATTTATAATAATAATATTTTGTATAGAACTGGAATATTACTTAATGGATATTGTATACTTGACTTACGTGAAAATAATTTTACATATTGAACAAATTAGAATAAGAAAAGGGGATGATCATTCATAGAGTTGAATGTGTGTATTTGTTGAAATACAAGTGTGAATTATTTGAAAGGTTCAAAGAATTCAGAAGTGAAATAAATTGGCAAAGTATTAGGATTCTTTGATCAGAACAAGGTATAAATACTTGTGCAATAAGTTTCCAGATCATCTCTAAGTGGTTTTCTCATAATGGATGCCTCCTGATACACAATAATTGATTGATGTATCTGAAAGAAAAAATCGTACCTTATTTGACATGGTGCGGTCCATAATGATTTTACCAATATTCCAGTATCCCTCTGGGCCATGTCCTAGAAATGGCTGCATATCTACGAAAAGGTAACCTCAAAATTCGGCCTTAAGACACCATAAAAATTATGGACAGGGAGGATTCCTAATCTTAAGTATGTTAAGATAAGGGGTTGTCCAACTTATGTGAAAAGATTTCAAAGGATAAGCTTGGAACAAGATTTGGCAAGTACATATTTGTGGGACATCCTAAAGTAAGTTTAGGGTATATGTTCTATAATCCTACCCAGCAAAAGGTGTTTGTTGCGAAGCACGCTACCTTCTAAGATAAAGGTATTTATCATTGAAGGAGCTAGTGGGAGGATAATAGATCTTGAAGAGTTCAAGAACCATAAATCACTATAAGTCAAATAAGAGGAACCTGTAGATAAACCTATTGTACCACAACCGAATCGTAAATCTGAAATAGTACCAAAGATACCTAGGAGGTATGGATTCATCATAGATGATGATGATGAGGTACACATCATAGAAGATGATGATCCAGTTACATACGATGATGTAAGAGCTCAAGTGTGTACAAAAGGGTCAGTGAGAGCGCCGTAACATTCCTAATATTATATGTTGATATACTATGGATAAGGAAAGACATACTAATGCTACAATTAGTAAAGATAAAGTTGTCTAAATATTACTCTATGAATAATTTGGGAAGAGTATCTTAAATGGGGATAAAATCTATATAGATAGATTCAAGAGGATGCACGACTTAACGCAAGGAACGTATATTTATTTGATGCTAAAATCGTTTAACATGGAAAACTCCAAGAGATGACTCATGTTGATGAGCCATTGAGTGTATCTCTCTTAATAATCCCCATAGACTCCTGAAAAGAGAGATCGCATGAGTGACAATCATGTATATAATGAAATATACGAGACCTGATGATTATCAGTCATATTATGGAGAAGTTCACTGCGAGTCAGTGAAAAATATCTTAAAGTACTTAATCGGCACTAAGGATGTGATCATATTCATAGTGGGTCGGTATTAAAACTAGAGGGTTTAACAGACTCAAGTTTTTTTTAAACAGACCAAGACAACAGAAAATCCACTTTATGGTAAAGCGTTACCTTAAATGGTGGTGCAGTGAATTGGAAAAGTTCTAAACAGCAAAGAGTTGCTAGTTTAGCGATAAAGACAAAGTATATAACTATAAATGAAGCTACAAGTTGATTGTTTGGATGAAAAGTTTATTACAGAACTAGGAATAGTTCCTAAGTCTCATCTTGGATCTAAACATGTGTTGTGTCACTTTCATTTGATTATAGGATTCATTGAAAGATAGAAATCCACTATAGAGATAGTGAACTCTCAAGAATAACATTACATATCCATTAACTAAAGCTTATCCAACAGCAGGATAATCATCACTTAGAGAAGAAGGGTATGAGATACCATGGCGATTGACTTTAGTGCAAGTGGGAGATTGAAAGTAGTATGCACAAAAGCCAATCACGTTTGATGATAAAGCATATACTTTGTAACAATCTTATTCATTTATTAATAAAAAGTATTAATTTATTAAAAGATTTTAATTATCTACATGATGTTACTTTATAATATGTAATAAACCCATAGTTTTAAGTAATGCTTTTAGAATAATGATGATAATCATTCTAATGAGATCTAAATTCTTAGAAAGCTTAAAACTAAAATAGTTCCCAATCATTAGATTACTAAATTGGGGATTAGTGAATCCGGATAGATTGGTACATACGTTACTTGCTCATTGGATGAGGATGATTAATCTCATAATCATTTGTGTGGAGACACTAAAGCAAGTATGTAGGTGCTTATTAGAGAATAAGTTCGCTGAACGTGGCTCGCTAAGGAATAACTAATGGAGTTTTACTTGCCTGTCAATAGGAATTTCTATAGTGATAGTAGTACAAGTGATCCTTAGACTTGAGATCATCATAGTATCTTGTGTATAATGAGTTATACTTTGACTTATTCCTTAAGACCCTTAGGGTATATCAAAGGATATGCTTGGGTATAATAAGTTGTACATGGAGATAATGTATGATCAATAAAGAATCTATCGCTTCTAGTAAAAGAAGAGAAATGTCCTGTGTGATTCGATAAATGACAACCCAGTAGTCCTTGGCCAAGGCATAATGAAATTAGAAAAGAGTTTCTAATTTGCATTATTTTGGAGTTGTGCATTTAAGAGCCAAAATACATATAATTAAATAAAATAAGACTTGACAATAATTTCATGTCTTATATTTAATTGGGATATTGTATGGTGGAAGGATTGAATTGTACAGTAACTATTTACTCAAAGGTTTTTTTATGATTAATGTTGAAATCTATATTATCTAGAAAGTCATTAATAACTAGGGAGGCTTATCCCTATTGTAGAATAAATTTTATTTATTTAAATAAATTAATAGTTTAATTTATTTATTTAAATAAGATTAGAATTGTTCTAATTGATTTATTCACAACCGGTTTAATATGGAGAACCTAAAGGGTTACACCATAAAAGGAAGAATAATAATTTCAGAAGTTAATGGCACAATCATAATAATAAGTTAAGTATATTTAATTTAATCTATGGTGATAGAATAAATTAAATAGCTTAATATTTATTATTTAATATTTTGAAAATATTAAATATAAATTAATAAGAGGAATCTTATTATTATTATTACTATTATTATTATTTAATTCCTAAAGAAGTTTGAGAATTAATTAATAAAAGTACTCTCATATATTCCTAATAAGATTAGGAGGTTAAATTAATTAAAATAGTTTAATTAATTATCCCTAATAAGATTAGGGAGCTTAATTAATTAAAGAAATTTAATTAATTAAATAATATCCTATTTTCTAATTAGATTAGAAGGGTTAACTGATATCTTTATAAGAGGAGTCTTATATCAGATATCAATATACGTGATTCCAATAGTTGGGAGAGTACGCTTTTTTTCTATAGAGATAGAAAACTAGGGTTTTATCAACCACCCATCTTCTTGAATCTTTATTCTTTCTTGGTGGATCACCTCTAGAGGCCAAACACTTGGATGGCTAACGTTGATCAAAGAAAGGAACCAAACCCGGTGGATTCAAGTTGAACGCGAAAAGGATTGGAGGTGAACTTGTACCTGAGGAAGCTCGACTCTTCAAGGGTATGATTCTTGTTCTTCATATCTTTTCGTTTTATTAATAATTGTGCATAAAGGATGATCCGGGTATATGGTTTGTAAAATTTTAAACTCTGATTTTTACATGTTTTCGCTTATTTTGTGCAATTTGATTGCGTTCATGAATTTTACAAACCTAACAATATCTTTATAAGATGAGTCTTATATCAGATATCAATATACGTGATTCCAATGGTTTGAGAGTACGCCCTTTTTCTATAGAGATAGAAAAACTAGGGTTTAGCCAACCACCCATCTTCTTGAATCTTTCTTCTTTCTTGGTAGATCACCTCTAGAGGCCAAACACTTGGGTGGCTAACATTGATCAAATGAAGGAACCGAATTCGGTGGATTCAAGTTGAACGCGAAAAAGATTGGAGGTGAACTTGTACCTGAGGAAGCTCAAATCTTCAAGGGTATGATTCTTGTTCTTCATATTTTTCGTTTAATTAATAATTGTGCATAAAGGATGATCCAGGTATATGGTTTATAAAATTTTAAAACTCTGATTTTCCATGTTTCCGCTTATTTTTACAATTTGATCGCTTTCATGAATATTACAAACCTAACAGTTTCTAGGTCCGGTAATACCTTTTCGAGTATAATCACCTCATTAGGGTTACTTTCAAAGGTGAGCTTCTATTTCAGTTATTCACTTTGATATTGGCTAGGTTATGGAGATCGACTCATTCTTTATGATTTGAGGGTATCCTAATCCTTTCCTACCTGATATCTACACAAAAACTATCTTGATTAGCACGTAGTATATACACACAGCAAATAATAATTTTATACAAGTTATCTTTTATTTTGTTTAACGATAAATTTATTTAATTCATCTCCTTTTAAACTCTATATGAGTTATTTGTATTTTCAACGTTTCCTTCTGTTCTAAGGTTATAGCCTAAGGTCTATCCCACCTAAGGTTTCTAACCCTAAAGCTCTGATACCAACTTGTGACGCCCCAAAATTTAGGTACTTGAAACCCGAACTCGGTGATTCACGATACCATTTCTATGAGCGAAATAATACTAATAATAATAATAATAAAAATACTAAACTTAATTTACATATATCAGAGTCTAATCCCAGGTACGCGACCTATAAACATTCATTACATGATAATTAATAGATATTATTGTCTTAATAAGGTCAAACTATTACATAAGATAACATACGATTATTCTGTTTGCTTTCCTTTTCCTTTGTTTTGGCCTGAACATTCTGGTTGATCACGCTTAGCTGAAAACTTTTAAATTTAAAGCAAGAATGAGCATTTGATTGCCCAGCAAGTAATAACAACAATAAATATAAGCTGAAAGGATTAAATATTTTCTTTGAATGACACTTCTACAATGAATCAGCAGTTGTGATTTTTATTAAACAATTTATCGTGGGAACGATACTCTACTTTCACATATTCGTTTAGATATTTTAAATATCAGTCGAACTATTTTTCATAGCCTTATAATAATTTTGAAATAATTATTATAATTTATCATGATTTTTCAAACACTGGAATCATTATTAAATGATTTAAATATTAAATAATTATAATATCATTAATATTTAATTAATATTAAACTTTTAATGAAACCATTGCCAAAATATTAAAGTTATTTATAATAACTCAAAATATTTTTAAAACATTTTTATTACCCTTAAATGATTTTTAAAATATTTAAAATCATTTTTAAATAATTACTATTAATATTTAAACACTAATGTATTATTCACCAAAATATTAAAAGTCATTTATTATTACTTAAAATATTTTTAAATCATTCATATCATTCAATAAAACCATTTTAAAATAATTTATTTAAGATAATTATTAAATAACTCTAAAATCAATTAACATTAAATTATTAATGAAATTTACCTTTAAATAATAAAAGTTATATTTTATAACTTCAAATATTTTTAAACTATTTATTTTCATTTAAAATAATTTTTATAATATTAAAATCATTTCTAATTAATTTATTTAATATAATTATTAAATAAATCTAATATCATTACTATTAAATAAGTAATGAAATTTGTCTGAAAATATTAAAAGTTATGTTTTATAACTTAGAATATTATTAAATACATTTTTATCTTTTAAAATGATTTTTAATATAATAAAATAATTTTTGATTAATTTATTTAATGCATTTATTAAATAAATTAAATATCAATAATATCCAAATAAATATTAATATTTATGAAAATATGTCAAATTATTAAATGTTAATTTTTTAACTTGAAATAATATGTAAAACTATTTTTGGAATTTTAAATAATAAATTTCTATTTTTAAATGATTTTTAGAAAATAAATTAAATAAAATTAATAAAACTGTCGCTATAGCCTTTAGCGACAGAATCTGACGCCTTAGGTGTTCTTGAGAAACCCAGAACATGCTTAAGCAGTGATCAAGTGACCTTGTTTGACCCACTATAGATGTCAGATCATGATGTTTCTGGGCAAGGTAATACAATGATCTTGAGTACAAGTGTAACACTACATGATCCAGCAAGTATCATGTTCATTTCATAACACATAAGTAATATATAAAGTTTTGAAATCACTGTCAAACATGTTCTTCACGTTCTGGGCTGCCCAAAAACGTGAAGTCATGCCCGGTCAACGATATTCATGGCCTTGAATCATGTAATCTGTTCATGTTATGGGTGGTCTAGACGTCGGGCCTTCTAGAGCACCTAACATGGTACATGTTTTGATCACTAGTCAAGTCTAGACATTAGCAATAAGAAAGATATAAGGTCCTGAACAAGTTGTCAGAGCTGTTCTTCATTTTCTGGGTTACCCAGAAATGAAGAACAGTTCGATTGGCCATATTTGAGCTTCCACAACTTGTTGTTCATGTAATGATTTTGAGATTTAAGACGTGCAGTGTGTAAACATCATGACAAGGAAGAGATACATCACTTAAACGACATATAAAAACATCATAATCAACAAATATCGTCCGGTCAAACCTTGTCAGACGACATGTTCATATGTTTTTTGGGTTACCCAGAAAACAGAGAACGTGATCGACTTGGCTAGTTTGACCGGCCACTGAATCCAGTCAATTAGAGGTTTATGTGTTCTAAAGGCCTTAACATGTAGTCTATATAATATATTACAGATTAGATACAATAATAATAACAGATCATCAAACCATTGTCAGATCTGAGCCCATGAAGATCTTGTCGGAGCCTTCTGGGCACGATCTGGGCTTTCCAGATTTGGAAAGTCATGCTCGGTCAATTAGGTTTGACCAGCCATAACTTTTAACCTGTTCATGATCTGGGATAGATTCCAGTTTCAGATCAAAGATCTCATAGCATACAACAACTACAAACTTTCAAAACACAAAAATAATTAAAAATCACTGAGATCTGAGGTCTGACATTCATTGTCAGACAACAAAAATTAAAATTTTCAAATTTTTAAAAACTTCAAATCCGATCCTCTAGATGTTATGGATCTAACATCTAGCAACTCAGATCATCAATATATACTACATACAACATGTTTTAACATTAAAACACAACATCTAACATAGGATCAAAGATCAGATTTCGTTTAGCGTTTATACCTTTAAGAACAAACTCTTGAATCTAAGCTTCTGGCTAAGAGTGTTAGTGGGGCTTGTTTTTGGGACTGGTCCACTACTAAATTTTGGAGGTTTTAGAGAGAGAGAGAGAGTCTTGGATGAGTATAAGTGAACAAATGGGGTAAATAATGAACTTTCTCTCTTTTGATCCTTATATAAAACTCATATGCAATGAATTTGAATGGGGTAATGGCTGAGAACTGGAGTTTCTTAGCTCCTAGCTATACTAGGGTTGATGACTTGCCAAGGTATGGTAAGATTTGCTAGCAATAATTCTAAGAATATGACAAAAAGGGTATTTGTGGTCATTAGCCTTGAAATTTTAATGGCAAGCTTGTTAATTGTCCCAACCCTTAGGGTTTAAAAAATATATAACTTTTCTAGGATTTTGAAATTAGGTTTAAAAAATGAAAATTTAGTTTCTTAATTTCCAAATTAGGATTCCTTAATTAACTTAGGTTTTCTAATTATATTAGACTTGAAATTAAGTTTAATAATTCACTAAATAGCAATTAGTTTTCCCATTTAACAATTAGGATTTTCCATTTGAAAATTAGGATTTGAAATATAGAAATTAGGGTGTATAAATATTAATTAGGGTTTTCAAAAATTAGGGTTTCCCTAATTAAGGTTAATATCTATAACTCCGGTCATTAATCACATTATCACAATTACATAACAATTTTGTACTCTAATTTGAGTTTCAAATTAGTGTTTAACATAGTAATACCAAGTTTTATAGTGTTTCACTATAATTGACCAATTATCAGTCTACACACATATAGTACATATTTATAGCACTGAAATATAATTAATATTATATTATTATTCTCATTCCTTATTCAAAACCCAGAATTAGAGTTTAGATTTCATATATGAATTATCTTGCACATATATAACATTATTAATTAAGTTATAATAATTACTTAATTAGTCTGAAATAAATTCATATAATAAAATAATCATTATAATAAATTTACAATCATCTCTTATATTATTTAAATAATATATAATCATATTTTCATGAAAAATAAATAATAAAAATATTTCTACTATAAAATTAATTACTATAAGAATATAATTTATAATGATTAATAATTCTTAAAATAATTATTTATAATTATTCAGGTAATAAATATATTTTCATTTATCACAAATATACATACACATTACTTGGCACATATTCCCACCTTTAAAATAAAAAAAATTTATATGCAAAATTTCTTATTTATTTATATAGAATATATCGGGTTATTACACGCGTATGCATGACTAGGTGGCCATTCAGTAGTGATGATTGGGTAATATACCCATAAATCGGATATACTTGGGTTTAAATTATTGTATTTTCGAGTCATTTAGGAATATTTTTACTGTGTTTATGTGTTGTATTGTAGATTCGGGAGCTGAGGGGACAAATTGGGGATTTAAGCTAATAAATGGCAAAGTTGTAATTTTCAGAAGACCAGCACCGGGGCGCTGGGAAATGCACTACTAATAGCGCCGGGGCGCTGAGCCGTGGCTGGCTCTGACGTGGATCGCGCACGTGAGACAGGCGTGGACAACACTTTGACTATTAGTTTGACTTTGTTTGAGGAGTTTATGAGGAGTCTATTTGGATTAGGAGTTGTGGAGTTGGGGGAAGTAAAAAAAATATAAATTGATTCTTTTTATTGAATTGGCAAGGAGGCTGGACATTGGGGAGATTAACGGAGGAATATGAGCAGATCTTAAGGTTGGAAAATTGGAGTTCTTCTTCTTCTTTATTCTTTTAAATTGTTAACTCATTAAGGATGATTTATCAATTACTTGTAGTTTTTATTTTCGTCATGAACTAATTCCTTTTATTAAGATTCCAATGGAACCTCTTATGGTTATGAATTGATTATTTAATTTATTCTAATTATTTATATTAAAGTGAATTGTTCATCTTGCTTTATGCTTATTGATTAATTATCTGGCCAATAATTACTGTGTTACTCTAGAAGGAATTGGGAAAGGAATTCTAGGGTTAGAACTGGGCTTGGTGACATGTGACTTAGTTATTTGCACAGTGAATAATTAGGTTTGTGAATAGAATGAGAATATATATTTGCCGCATGTAACACATAAGGAATTGGGATTGTAGCGAGTTTAATTCAATTGTTTTTCATAGAGATATAGCAAAATTAATCTGGGTTAAATAGAAGGCAATTGATCACTCGAGAGAGGGCTTTTGGCATTTGAGAATTCCTGTTAACAATCCAGTAGATATAATAATTGAGATAATTAGATAATTGATTTAAGAATCATAATTGGGGAAATTGGAGTCTTAATTGTCATTTATTTGTATTTAAATAATTCTTGATTTGTTCTTTGTTTTCTTTTAAAATAATTTCTCGCGTTATTAAAATTAATTTTCTTAGTTTTAAGAATCACAATTTTCGGTTGTTTAAATAAAATTGAATTGATACAGTACTAGTAGTTGGAGTTTATTAATTGGAATTCTCTGAGGGATCGACACTCGAATTTATCACTATATTACTTGTTGATCGTGTATACTTGCACGTTTGCTTTGATTGTGAGATCAATCAACAAGTCTTGGTTTTCAACTCGAGATTGCGTTTATTTCCTGGGAAACTGAAATCACGGTGGTCAGGTCCTTTTACAGTCATGTCGGTTGCACCACACGGTAACATCGAGATCGAAAAACCAAATTCAAATTGCTCATTCAAGGTTAACGGTCAAAGACTCAAACATTATTGGAGTGGGCCCATTGAACGTCAAATTACGGTCATGAACCTCTCCGACTCAGTGGAAAATTGAACACACCAGCAAAGTCGGGCCTACGACAGTAAACCAAGCGCTTATTGGGAGGCAACCCAATCATTTTCCTTTTTAATTTTATTTTATTTTTATTTTAATTCTTGAACTTATACGTTGCAGGCAACAAGCGCCCCGGCGCTGTATCCAAGGACAATTCAAGCGCCCCGACGCTAGCCCCATCCACGAGCTACTGACCAATAGCGCCTCGGCTCTCAACTTGTGCTACAATACAGCGCCCCAGCGCTATGCACTTCATGACCCTGTTGACCTTAAGCACCCCGGCGCTGTCTGCCTATGCTATTTCTGCGCCCCGACGCTGAGGTCCAGAATTGACAATCCAGGCTAGCGCCCCGGTGCTGTTTCCTAGCATATTTTGAGCGCCCCGGCGCTGCGGCTGCGTCCCAGACTCCTAATTGAACTTAAATACCGAACGGTTACAATTCTTTTCTAATTCAACTTCTCTTCTATATTAATTCCATGCCACAAGCCTCCTTTACCTTCACAGGATAGTTGAATAGTGTTAATACCAATTTCATAATTAAGATCAGATAGATACGATCCATTGTTCTCATTTGTTCCATAAATTTCATCTTTCTCATTCAATTGCAACAAGATCTAACCAGGTATGTCTTGAATTATATTTGATCTTTGGGGCAAAAAGCTATCTACGGATATGGTTGGTATGTACATATTCTACTAAATTTATATCTTTTTACACCAACATCGAAGAATGTCACTCTCCTGATCTTGACTATATTATACGACACATATGTGTTAATTCTTAAATTGGGAGCATATGTTACTATAAATGTTTGCTTGATAGGGATGCATGGCACACCCACAAGGTGTTTGATAATTTTCCCAAATCATTAATCTTGTCCACATGCACACATATCACCATGTTTTCACACTATCATTATGGACCTTCATGCCAACACAATGATTTCAATCTACTGTAGCACATGGCTATCATTGCACATAGTTACTTAGAGTGGGGGGAATTACACTATTTTGATACATACATGTCTCTTATTGCACTCCATGGCAACTCTTGAGGACATTTCCTGTGTGGCTTGCGTTCATTCTCGAAACTAAATAATCCCTAACTCCGATTGATACTATTGTGCATGTTGTTGCGTTTTTGTGTCAAGTATCATCCCCACTAATGTAGTCAAATTTGACATATATTTTAAAGTTTGGGGGTAAAGTCATACCTAAGTTTATCCAAATTCCAATTCTATTCGATGCTAATACATAAATATGCTTGTAATTGCAGAATTTTTGGCATGGCATCCAAACGCCAGCGTGGTGAAGGGTCAGGGACCGCCTCAACTCCACCTCCGCGATTTGACAGTCGCCGTTTTGTCAGTCATGCGGCTCAGGAAAGATACAATCGAATGGCTACTCGGTCATTGGTTCCGGAGCGTGGGTTGAGACCGGATCAATCAAAGGATGGCGACATGGCAGTCATGATAGCTGAGAGGAACTGGTTCACACTTACCGAGTAGCCCGATCCAGCCATAATAATAGTGGTGAAAGAATTTTACGCCAACGTGCCCGAACATGATCACTATATGGTATTTGTAAGGGGCAAAATAGTGGAAATTGGCGAAGAGGACTTCAATGAGTGTTATCAACTGCCAGTTGAGGATTTTCATGATGAGTATGCTGGTCTTATTAGTGATGGATCGGACTATGAGCAGATAATACGTGAACTTTGTCAGCCGGGCACCACATGGACCGTACATGAACGCGAAAACATGACTTTCCCATTATCGAATCTCAGCTTATATGGGAAGGCATGGTATGCGTTCATTTGCGCAAAACTCATGCCATGTACCCATGTGAGTCATGTTACTCGGGAACGTGTAGTCCTTCTATACTCAATCATCAAAGGATATAAAATTGATGTGGGACATCTCATTTTGCAATCTGTCCTTCGAGCATCTCGTGGAAGTACCACTGGACGGTTACCATATCCGTCTCTCATCTGCGTTTTGTGTGCCAAGTTCGGCGTCAAATGGAAGTCCGACGAGATGATTCAAAAGCCCATGCCAGTGCTGGACCACAAGTTGATAAGTAGATACAAAGTGTGGACAGGTAGGGCAAATCACCCTAGGGGATTAGGTTTCATAATTTCCCAAGTTGCACCTGCACAAGACCCACCACCTCAGGCTCCACCTACTTATAGCCCATCTACAGTAGCTCATCGTGGTGTGGTCCCCGAAGCTGTACAGCGGCAGATAGATGGCTGGTTTTACAACATGGAATCTCAGAATGTGCGCTTGTCGGAATGTCAAGACGTGATTTTCAAATTTTTAGTTGACCAATTTGCTGCACAGAATGCACTGACCGTCCAATCACATCCGGGCGTTCAACTTAACCATTTCCCAACTGCTCCTGTTCTCCCGGTATTTCCCCCTTCCGATCAAGAGATGAGCGAGGATGATGATACACCACCCGAAGAATAAGCTCGTCAGGGAAGTTATCTGTTTTATTTTTCGCATGAGGACATTGCTCTAGATTAATTTGGGGGTAGTTAAGTTTTATTTTTAAATTTGTAGTTTGTTATTAGGATTGCATAATAATTTCGGCGTTTGCTAGTGCGTTTATTCGGGGGCCAATGATGAAATTAGAATTGCATGAACAAGTCTAGTAAGGATTGTTGAGTCAGTGATATGATTTCCTTGACATGATTTGAATCTCTATCTGTTTGACACTGATATTATAGGTTAGCACTTTGAAAAATGACCATGTTGGCTATGATAATTTAAATGGTTAGATAATAGAGTTCTAAAGGATGATTGCTAGTGAAATGAAAAGACAAGTTGAATAGCTAGTGAAGACTAAATTTATACATAAACTCGAGTTTGGGGGAAAATATTTGGAATATATAAGCTTATTTAAAAATAAAAAAAAATACTGTGGCGTGCTTATCTAGTTTTGTGGCCTTTGTTACTTGAGCAAGTAAGTCCGAGGGGACTGTCTCTACACCTAGCGCCCTAAGGTCTGAATGGCTTGGGAGTCGTTGGTCGAAAGCTCGTTAAGGTAGCATTGAAAAGCCTAAGGGAATAAGACAATGCATAGTCATGAGAAAAAAATTTAGTCATAATAATAAAGCGAAAAAAGTGCAAAATGCCCCCGTCTGAAAAAAATATATTAAGCATAAGTATTTCATGTTGACCCCTGAATTTTGGTGATTGTTTAATTTTTAGTTGAATCTAGTTTATTTGATGAACTCTTGAGTAGAACTGTATGAAGCTTTTTATAAACTTTATTATTTTTCAGCGTTTTGCTTTTCAATAGTTAGCATGGTTGTTGAACACACACTCACAATATCAGTAATAACATATTTGGATTGGTTGATTGTTGGAATATCATTGATCTGTGTTCACAAGATGTATTAGCATGTTTTTGTGATTTTTCTTAGGCCTATGGATATACGTAAGCTATTGGATGTTGGAATTATGTTCATTTAGTTAGTTGCACTTGCATGAGTTGTCGTTTTCATATTGTTAGTATTGTTTTATGTTTGTTGCTTGAGGACATGCAACGGTTTAAGTTTGGGGGTATCTGATGATTGGGTAATATACCCATAAATCGGATATACTTGTGTTTAAATTATTGTATTTTCGAGTCATTTAGGAATATTTTTACTGTGTTTATGTGTTGTATTGCAGATTCAGGAGCTGAGGGGACAAATTGGGGATTTAAGCTAATAAATGGAAAAGTTGTAATTTTCAGAAGACCAGCACCGGGGCGCTGGGAAATGCACTACTAATAGCGCCGGGGCGCTGAGCCGTGGCTGGCTCTGACGTGGATCGCGCACGTGAGACAGGCATGGACAACACTTTGACTATTAGTTTGACTTTGTTTGAGGAGTTTATGAGGAGTCTATTTGGATTAGGAGTTGTGGAGTTGGGGGAAGTAAAAAAAAAATAAATTGATTCTTTTTATTGAATTGGCAAGGAGGCTGGACATTGGGGAGATTAACGGAGGAATAGGAGCAGATCTGAAGGCTGGAAAATTGGAGTTCTTCTTCTTCTTTATTCTTTTAATTTGTTAACTCATTAAGGATGATTTATCAATTATTTGTAGTTTTTATTTTCGTTATAAACTAATTCCTTTTATTAAGATTCCAATGGAACCTCTTATGGTTATGAATTGATTATTTAATTTATTCCAATTATTTATATTGAAGTGAATTGTTCATCTTGCTTTATGCTTATTGATTAATTATCTGGCCAATAATTGTAAGACCCCAACTTTTATAAATAAAGATGAATTTTCTATAAATATCATTTTTGAATATTATGGAGTTAATTTGATATAATGTTATAGTTGTGGGTAATATTTATAAATTTTGCAAAGTACGCAAGTTGTTATATAATAATCGATTGGTCGGGGAATATTCGTTTTAACAGAGAATATTCGTACAACGGCACAATCATTGGTGGACCCCACAACGAAATTATTGTCGGATTGAGAAAACGATAAAAATATTTTATTAAAAATAACGGCGGAAGTTTTACTATTGATACTGTTGAACTACTCGGTAGTAAAAGTACAGTAATACGTGTGGTTGCATAGTAGCTCACGGTATTGATTATTAATGCTTATGTGAGAAGTCACTCAGTTTGATTCAATTATTGTCAGTTAATAATATGAATTATTTAGCGATAATGACGTTTCGTTTTATTCGTATTATTAACGTAATAAAACAGAAACATCTTTTTATATAAAATATAATACTTTATTAAAGTTATTCTATAAATAGAATATATTATATTTTATTTAAAAGATTTTTCTTTAATTATGGACCGTCAGATTAAATAATCAATCTGGACCGTTCATGGATTAGTTACTATGCATTCCATTTTTCTATAAATAGCAGCTCATTCCTTCATTATTTCTTACGAATTCACTGAACTCTAGAGAGAGAAACTATAAAGAGAAACTATAGAGAGAGAGAAGAAAAGTATTCTGCTACTTAACTACTTCCTTATTTCAGCTCTTCTTTAAAACGGTAAGGGGTGTTATTCTTTCTTATTCATGAAGAGAACTGTTGTTATTCCATTTCTTATTATTCTGTTGGAATAACCTGTATACGCGGTCTACCCTATACTTGGTGACATTCTTCTATTATTCTGTTGGAACATCCTGTCTGTGTGTTTTACACCGGACCTGGTTCCGTTTTTATTATTATTCTGTTGGAACATCCTGTTTGTATGTTTTACACCAGACCTGGTTCCGTTTTTATTATTATTCTGTTGGAACATCCTGTTTGTGTGTTTTACACCGGACCTGGTTCCGTCTTTATTATTATTCTATTGGAATATCCTGTCTGTGCGTTTTACGCCGGACCTGGTTCCATTATTTATTATTCTGTGGGAATAACCTGTCTGTGCGGTCTATTGCATGCATGGTGATTTCTTTTGTTATTCCATTCTTTATTATACTCAGTTGGTTAAGTTTTGACTTCTATACTCCATGAAATTTGTGGAATATCCTTGATAATTGCGTTTCATCCAGTATCTTTTCATGAAAATATTCTTCTAAGTATTCTTGAATTTTACTCCACAAAGCAGTATCATGTTGACAATTTGGACGTTGTTAATTCTTGGATAAATTAATTCTTGAACTTGTTTTATTGAATTCTTATATCATTGTCATCATCCTCATGTTTATAAAATGTTGAAAGTCATCTGTGGCCTGTAGTGCATAGATGGACTTGGTATGATTATGACCAGGGATTATTCGGTATAATCATGACCGTAATGTTACAAATGATGTGGTAAAAGTCCCCATTGGTCCGTAGTGCATTGATGGACAGTTGTTGGCATGATCATGACCATTAATGAATACACAAATATCCTTGGCCGTAGTGCAGGGGTGATTCGATGATGTGGATTATTTTATTAAGCTGAGTCTCAGCGATAACAGTGTTGAAGACTCTTTTAATGGATTGCTTGTTCCACTGCAGTTAAACTTGATGTTCATTATATTTTATCAGTTTAACACTGTTGAAGGCTAATGATAATTTATTCTGCATTATCTTAGTCATAATATTTCTTACTGGGCTAGTTGAGCTCACCCTTTCTTTCACTATTCTCTTCAGGACATGAGAATATAGCTGGGACGAGTCGGGGAACGGAGTGATGAACCAGATGATAGTATTAGTAGTCATCACTATTCTATATAATAGTGTGATAATAATTGTAATGAGGACTCTTTTTGAGTATGGATACTCTCTAGAAGATAATATTTGTATTCAAACTCACAGTTTATATTTTGTCGTATTGTGCACGACAGTTGTATTAGTACTGGCGACCCAAGATGGGTGATGTATACCTATTTTTGGGGGCGTCACAGTTGGTATCAGAGCTTAGAGATATGATCCCTGGCTAAGATGTGAGAATAGAACTAGGAGGGGAGGGACGAGAAATTCCTTTGCTAGTATGACCTACCTAAGTTTATTTGCATGACATTTAATTGGTCGGTCAGAATATAAGGATAATATATGACATATCAATTAACTTTTATTTTGTGGCAGTATCTGAAAATGGCATCTGAGAATGTTGAGAATAGCAATGGAGCACAGGCGACTGTTGATTCACCACATATCAATAATCAGGATAATGTGCATCAGGAAGGTGACAATCCTCATGCAAACAACAACACTGACCAGATGATGAATGATGGAATGTTCAGAAATTTTATGCAGTTCATGCAACAGCAGGCGAGAGCGGCTCCTGTCCAAAATGTAGGTGGAAACACTGAAAACTCTCGGACGGTCACCGCTAAACAGTTCAAGGAGCTGGGACCACCAGAGTTTAAGGGAGAGCCAAAACCACTTATAGCGGAAACATGGATAAAGGAGATTACCAAGATATTTGATGTCTTGGGATGATCCGAGGAGCAAAAGGTTCCCTTTGCCGCCTTTATGTTACGAGGAGAGGCAGATTACTGGTGGGAATCGATTCAGCGTACTCAACTGAAGATGTCTTAGGAGAAGTTTCAAGAGCTGTTCAATGACAAATACTTTCCCGAAAGTGTTCGTCACATGAAGGAGGTGGAGTTCATCAAATTGGAGCAAAATAATATGACCGTGTCGCAGTATGAGGCTAAATTTGCTGAGTTGTCCCGGTTTGCGTCCCACTTGGTGGATAATGAAGAGCGAATGACGCGAATATTTTTGCGAGGTTTGAAACCTGAGATACATCAACATCTTATTTCTCATAAACTGTGTTTATATTCAGATGTTGTGAATAGGGCTCAGTTAGTGGAGCGCGATAACGAGTCAACACAACCAAAAGAGAGCAGTCGGGAAAATGATAATACCAGTGAGAGCAGTCATCGAAGCGGTGACAACAAGCGTGGAGGGAATCAACATGCCAGAAATGGTAACCACTTCGGTGGTAATCAGGGCCAAAACAATAAGAATGGTCATTTCAAGAAGAGGAGATTCAACAATGATGGAAAGACGTCAGCACCAGCACCCGTTGTTAAGGAAGGAGAACGACCACCTACCATATGTTTCAAATGCGGAGGGGAGGGGCACATCAGTCCAAACTGCGTGATGCCATCTAAAGCATGTTATAATTATGGAAGAGAAGGTCATTTAGCTAGATTTTGTCGTTTACCAAAATCAAGTTCAGCCAAGATGGAGACACCAAAGGCCGTCCCAGAAAAGTCCAAACCGGTAGTGCAAGGGAGAGCGTTTGTTGTGACCTCCCAGAAAGAAAAGAACCCGAATGAGGTCATCACGGGTAAGCTTATCATAAACTCTAACGAAGTCTATACTTTATTTGATACCGGTTCTACCCATTCTTTTATTTCTCCTACTTGCGCTCATCGATTAAATTTGACTCCGGAGAAATTAGACTTTGACTTATCTGTTGAAACTCCATTGGGGGAAACCTTCATTACATCCACGGTTTATAAGTCTTGTTTGGTTCAAGTTGGTACCCACACATTACCTGTCGATCTTATTTTATTAAAAATACTTGCATTTGACGTGATTCTAGGGATTGATTGGTTAACTACTCATCATGCAAAAATCGATTGTTTTCGTAAGGTTGTTAGCTTTCATATTCCTAATCGACCTATTATGCGAATTCAAGCAACCAAACCATTAAAATAAATCGATGTCATCTCAAGCCATAAAGCTATTCGTTTATTGAAAAACGAATGTCAAGCTTTCTTAGCTCATGTCACGGATCTAAACAAAAATATGTCAGTTTTGAATGATATTTCTATTGTTAATAAATTCCCTGACGTATTCCCTGAAGAACTTCCTGGCCTACCCCCAGAGCGTGAAATTGAATTTTGTATCGACCTTGAACCCGGTACAAAACCCATTTTCAAAGCCCCATATCGAATGGCTCCTATTGAACTTCAGGAGTTAAAGATCCAACTGCAGGAATTGTTAGACATTGACTTTATTCGTCCTAGTACTTCTCTTTGGGGTGCTCCTGTTCTATTCGTGAAGAAGAAAGATGGAAGTATACGACTTTGTATTGATTATCGGGAGTTGAATCATGTCACCATCAAAAACAGGTACCCATTGCCACGTATTGATGACCTGTTTGACCAGTTGCAAGGAGCACAATTCTTTTCAAAGATCGATCTTCGTTCTGGATATCATCAGCTGAAGGTTAGAACTGAGGATATTCCAAAGACGGCTTTCAGAACTCGGTACGGGCATTATGAATTTCTAGTCATGTCCTTTGGATTGACTAATGCTCCTGCTGCCTTCATGGATATGATGAATCGGGTATTCAAGGAATATTTGGATCACTTTGTGGTCGTCTTTATTGATGACATCCTTATTTATTCCAAAAGCCGTGAAGATCATGAGCAACACTTGAGGCTGGTACTCCAAAAGCTTCGTGAATACAAGTTTTATGCCAAGTTGAAGAAATGCGAGTTCTGGTTGGAGGAGGTAGCATTCCTTGGGCACGTAGTATCAAGTCGTGGAATATCGGTTGACCCGACAAAGATTGAAACTATTCAAAGCTGGGAGCAACCTAAATCAGTGACCGAAGTACGTAGCTTTCTTGGTTTAGCTGGTTATTATCGGAGATTCATGGAAGGATTTTCTCAAATCGCTACTCCATTAACTCAGCTGACTCAGAAAGATACAAAGTTCGGTTGGAGCGAAGAATGTGAGAAGAGTTTTCAAGAACTCAAGAGGAGACTCATTTCAGCACCTGTTCTAACAATACCATCTGGCTCGGAGGGATTTGTCATCTACAGTGATGCTTTGAGCAAAGGGTTGGGATGCATTTTCATGCAACATGAAAAAGTCATAGCCTATGCATCAAGACAACTCAAGGAATATGAGAGGAATTATCCTACTCATGATCTAGAGTTGGTAGCTGTTGTCTTTGCACTTAAAATTTGGAGGCATTACTTGTATGGGTAGAAGGTGGAGATCTTTACGGATCATAAAAGCCTCAAATATTTCTTCACTCAAAAGGAACTCAACATGCGACAACGACGTTGGCTTGAACTGTTGAAAGATTATGATCATACCATTCAATACCATCTTGGAAAAGCGAACGTGGTAGCTGACACATTGAGTAGAAGATCATATGCAAGTACGAGTGCGATATTGTCAACACAAAGGCCCATTTTGTGTGACTCGCAAAGGATGGAGATAGAGTTAAGACTCCAGGGACCCATGTGATGATGACGAATATACGAGTACAACCAACTTTAATCGATAAAGTTAAAGCTGCTCAAGCTACAGACCTGGAGCTGATGCATATGAGGAAGAAAGTGCAAGAAGGTGCTATGCCGGAAGCAAGAATCGATGAAGAAGGAATACTTCGAGTCAACTCCAGACTTTGTGTTCTTAACAACCCTGATTTAAAGTATGAAATCATGATGGAGGCGCACAACACACCGTTTGCAATCCATCCTGGAAGTACCAAAATGTATCATGATCTTCGTCATATATTTTGGTGGAGCAATATGAAGAGAGAGATAGCGCTATTTATCTCAAGGTGTCTAACTTGTCAACGAGTCAAAGCGGAGCATCAAGTACCAAAAGGTCCATTGCAACCACTTGAAATTCCAAAATGGAAGTGGGAGCACATTACCATGGATTTCGTTACCAGTCTTCCTACGGTTTCTCAAGGTATTGATGCGATTTGGGTCATTGTTGATAGATTGACCAAGTTTGCTCATTTCTTACCAATACGAGAAACTTATACACTTGAACGTCTTGCTCGTATGTACATAAACGAGACTGTAAGACTACATGGTATGCCAGTATCCATAGTTTCTGATCGAGACCCAAGATTCACTTCACGATTTTAGGTTAGTTTACAAAAAGCTATGGGCACAGATTTACGATTTAGTTCGGCATATCATCCTCATACGGACGGACAATTAGAGAGGACTATTTAAACTCTAGAAGATTTATTAAGACTCTGTGTCCTTGACTTCAAGGGAAGTTGGGACAAGTTCTTACCATTGGTGGAGTTTTCCTACAACAACAGTTATCAAGCAAGTATTGGCATGGCTCCATTCGAAGCATTGTATGGAAGAAAATGTCGTTCTCCAGTATGCTGGGATGAGGTGGGTGAAGCAATGTTGTTGGGACCGGAGTTGGTACGTATGACTACAGAAAAGATTCAAACGATCCGACAACGTATAAAAACCTCACAAGATCGACAAAAGAGTTATGCTGATCTTCATCGAAAGGACGTGGAATTTGATATAGGAGATCAAGTGTTCTTACGTGTTGCTCCATGGAAAGGAGTTACGAGATTTGGAAAGAGAGGAAAGCTCAATCCTCGATTCATCGGTCCATTTTTAATCCTCGATCGAGTAGGAACTGTGGCTTATAGACTCGGTTTACCGCCAAGTATGTCTCGTGTTCATAACGTTTTTCACATATCCATGTTACGCAAATATGTGGAAGACCCGAACCACATTATTGAGTTAGAACCGGACGAAATAGCAGAGGATTTGACGTATGAAGAAGTTCCTGTTCAAATCTTGGATAAGAAGGAACATATTCTACGCTCCAAGGTTATACCTCAAGTCAAAGTTTTGTGGAGAAACCACGATGTTGAGGAAATGACTTGGGAGTTAGAATCTGAAATGAAATCAAGATATCCTTACCTCTTCGACATACCAGGTACGTACCCTAATTTCGAGGGCGAAATTTCATAAGAAGGGGAGGTTGTAAGACCCCAACTTTTATAAAGAAAGATGAATTTTCTATAAATATCATTTTTGAATATTATAGAGTTAATTTGATATAATGTTATAGTTGTGGGTAATATTTATAAATTTTGCAAAGTACGCAAGTTGTTATATAATATTCGATTGGTCGGGGAATATTCGTTTTAACAGAGAATATTCGTACAACGACACAATCATTGGTGGACCCCACAACGGAATTATTGTCGGATTGAGAAAACGACAAAAATATTTAATTAAAAATAACGACGGAAGTTTTACCATTGATACTGTTGAACTACTAGGTAGTAAAAGTACAGTAATACGTGTGGTTGCATAGTAGCACACGGTATTGATTATTAATGCTTATGTGAGAAGTCACTCAGTTTGATTCAATTATTGTCAGTTAATAATATGAATTATTTAGCGATAATGACGTTTTGTTTTATTCGTATTATTAACGTAATAAAACAGAAACATCTTTTTATATAAAACAGAATACTTTATTAAAGTTATTCTATAAATAGAATATATTATATTTTATTTAAATGATTTTTCTTTAAATATGGACCGTCAGATTAAAGTAATCAATCTGGACCGTTCATGGATTAGTTACTATGCATTCCATTTTTCTATAAATAGCAGCTCATTCCTTCATTATTTCTTACGAATTCACTGAACTCTAGAGAGAGAAACTATAGAGAGAGAGAAGAAAAGTATTCTGCTACTTAACTACTTCCTTATTTCAGCTCTTCTTTAAAACGGCAAGGGGTGTTATTCTTTCTTATTCATGAAGAGAACTGTTGTAATTTCATTTCTTATTATTCTGTTGGAATAACCTGTATACGCGGTCTACCCTATACTTGGTGACATTCTTCTATTATTCTGTTGGAACATCCTGTCTGTGTGTTTTACACCGGACCTGGTTCCGTTTTTATTATTATTCTGTTGGAACATCCTGTCTGTGTGTTTTACACCGGACCTGGTTTCGTTTTTATTATTATTCTGTTGGAACATCCTGTCTGTGTGTTTTACACTGGACCTGGTTCCGTTTTTATTATTATTCTGTTGGAACATCCTGTTTGTGTGTTTTACAACGGACCTGGTTCCGTCTTTATTATTATTCTGTTGGAATATCCTGTCTGTGCATTTTACGCCGGACCTGGTTCCATTATTTATTATTTTGTGGGAATAACCTGTCTGTGCGGTCTATCACATGCATGGTGATTTCTTTTGTTATTCTATTCTTTATTATACTCAGTTGGTTAAGTTTTGACTTCTATACTTCATGAAATTTGTGGAATATCCTTGATAATTATGTTTCATCCAGTATCTTTTCATGAAAATATTCTTCTAAGCATTCTTGAATTTTACTCCACAAAGCAGTATCATGTTGACAATTTGGACGTTGTTAATTCTTGGATAAATTAATTCTTGAACTTGTTTTATTGAATTCTTATATCATTGTCATCATCCTCATGTTTATAAAATGTTGAAAGTCATCTGTGGCCTGTAGTGCATAGATGGACTTGGTATGATTATGACCAGGGATTATTCGGTATAATCATGACCGTAATGTTACAAATGATGTGGTAAAAGTCCCCATTGGACCGTAGTGCATTGATGGACAGTTGTTGGCATGATCATGACCATTAATGAATACACGAATATCCTTGGCCGTAGTGCAGGGGTGATTCGATGATGTGGATTATTTTATTAAGATGAGTCTCAGCGATAACAATGTTGAAAAATCTTTTAAATCATAGAAGATAGTAGATTTTTTTTTCTACTTGACTCTTTTAATGGATTGCTTGTTCCGCTGCAGTTAAACTTGATGTTCGTTATATTTTATCAGTTTAACACTGTTGAAGGCTAATGATAATTTATTCTGCATTATCTTAGTCATAATATTTCTTACTGGGCTAGTTGAGCTCACCCTTTCTTTCACTGTTCTCTTCAGGACATGAGAATATAGCTGGGACGAGTCGGGAAACGGAGTGATGAACTAGATGATAGTATTAGTAGTCCTCACTATTCTATGTAATAGTGTGATAATAATTGTAATGAGGACTCCTTTTGAGTATGGATACTCTCTAGAAGATAATATTTGTATTCAAACTCATAGTTTATATTTTGTCGTATTGTGCACGACAGTTGTATTAGTAAGTTGTATTTGAATTCTGTACCATGTATCTGGCGACCCAAGATGGGTGATGTATACCTATTTTTGGGGGCGTCACAATAATTACCGTGTTACTCTAGAAGGAATTGGGAAAGGAATTCTAGGGTTAGAACTGGGCTTGGTGACATATGACTTAGTTATTTGCACAGTGAATAATTAGGTTTGTGAATAGAATGAGAATATATATTTGCCGCATGTAACACATAAGGAATTGGGATTGTAGCGAGTTTAATTCAATTGTTTTGCATAGAGATATAGCAAAATTAATTTGGGTTAAATAGAAGGCAATTGATCACTCGAGAGAGGGCTTTTGGCATTTGAGAATTCCTGTTAACAATCCAGTAGATATAATAATTGGGATAATTAGATAATTGATTTAAGAATCATAATTGGGGAAATTGGAGTCTTAATTGTCATTTATTTGCATTTAAATAATTCTTGATTTGTTCTTTGTTTTCTTTTAAAATAATTTCTCGCGTTATTAAAATTAATTTTCTTAGTTTTAAGAATCACAATTTTCGGTTGTTTAAATAAAATTGAATTGATACAGTACTAGTAGTTGGAGTTTATTAATTGGAATTCTCGGAGGGATCGACACTCGAATTTATCACTATATTACTTGTTGATCGTGTATACTTGCACGTTTGCTTTGATTGTGAGATCAACCAACAAGTAGCACACCAACTCACAGTCATAAACATTCTATATGCATGAAAAATATCAAAGTCATAATCCATAAGGGTAGCCTAATTCCCAGGATTACTTTGTTTAACAACCTTTGCTCATTTGTCCTCAAATATGATGAAAAAATAGCAGAAAAAGGTGCTAAATTAACTATTTTAAAAGTCAATTTTTTTACATAAATACTTTCATCATAGTTAAATACTAACATTTACTGTGTTGAATAATTTTTATCAAGTCATATGAGCATGCATAATCACTATTATGTGTTTAGAAGCATTTCATGTGATAACTCACTTTCAGACGGACAAAACTGGAAAAGAAGACATGCATACATTACCAGGATAGTGCATAACACTTGTACGGTGACGGATTTTGCAGAAAATAACCTGAACTCAGTAGATCTGAAGAAGAATTCTCGGATTCTCTGTGTGGCGTCAACTGAAAATGACTTGTGAAAGGGAAAGGCCTTGAAGTAGAACCCACGAATGGCCGCGGGTCTGTAATACCCGAGAATTTCCACGTATTATTAAATGAATATATTAATGGAAATAATATTTATGTGAATATAAGTGTTATTATTTTATGAGTTGGTTAATGCAATTGATTCGTATTAGATTAATGCGTATTAGGAAGTGTGATTTGACAATAAGAAGTGTGAAATGCCTTGTGTGGCATAATTCCAAACGAGAAAATTCACTAAACGAGTTAAAACAGGAATTAGGAAGAATAATCGTGTTGATCATGTGATTTTATGTAGTTAATGAGTACGGTCTTAGACTTGTAATATCACTCTTGTGAACATTAATTCATGTCGTATAAAACGAGTTTAGCGATGAAAATTGGCACAAATTAGAAGTTAAACTAGTCTTGGCACTGTCAGGGTACGGTGCAGCTGCGCCGTCCCAACAGTACAAACTGGCGCAGCTGCGCCAGTGGTCAGTTAGAGAAAAACTATTTTTTCTACTTTAGAAATTAAATGGAATAATTATGTGATATGTGTGACATTGATAAAACATGATATAAGGTACATTATGCTTGGCGAAGGAATTATTAAGTGAACCATTAATTAATTATGGTAGAATATTGATTACTTGGTAATTAATTAATAATATGTGATTATTATTATTTTCAATATGTGACGCCCCCAAAATTAGGTATATATCACCCATCTTGGGGCGTCAGATACACGGTACAGGATACAAATACAACTTACTAATACAACTGTCGTGTACAATACGACAAAACATAAACTACGAATTTGAATACAAATATTATCTTCTAGAGAGTATTCATACTCAAAAGGAGTCCTCATTACATTTATTAACACACTATTACATAGAATAGTGAGGACTACTAACTAATACTATCATTCAAACCATCACTCCGTTCCCCGACTTGCCCCAGCTACGTTCTCATTTCTTGAAGAGAACAGTGAAAGAAAGGGTGAGCTCAACTAGCCCAGTAAGAAATATTATGACTAAGATAATGCAGAATAAATTATCATTAGCCTTCAACAATGTTAAACTGATAAAATATAATAGACATCAAGTTTAACTGCAGCGGAACAAGCAATTCATTAAAAGAGTCAAGTAGAAAATAAACTCTACTATCTTTTATGATTTAAAAGGTTTTTCAACACTGTGATCGCTGGGACTCAGCTTAATAAAATAATCCACATCATCGAATCACCCCTGCACTACGGCCAACGATATTCGTGTAGTCATTAATGGTCATGATCATGCCAACAACTGTCCATCAATGCACTACGGGCCAATGAGGACTTTTACCACATCATTTGTAACATTACAGTCATGATTATACCGAATAATCCCTGGTCATAATCATACCAAGTCCATCTATGCACTGGCCATATATGACTTTCAACATTTTATAAACATGAGGATGATGAAAATGATATAAGAATTCAATAAAATAAGTTCAAGAATTAATTTATCCAATAATTAACAACGTCCAAATTGTCAACATGAGATTGCTTTGTGGAGTAAAATTCAAGAATGCTTAGAAGAATATTTTCACGAAAAGATATTGGATGAAACGCAAGTATCAAGGATATTCCACCAATTTCATGGAGTATAGAAGTCAAAACTTAACCAACTGAGTATAATAAAGAATGGAATAACAAAAGAAATGACCATGCATGCGATAGACCGCACAGACAGGTTATTCCAACAGAATAATAAATAATGGAACCAGGTCCGGCGTAAAACGCACAGACAGGATATCCCAATAGAATAATAAATAATGGAACCAGGTCCGGCGTAAAACGCACAGACAGGATATTCCAACAGAATAATAATAAAGACGGAACCAGGTCCGGTGTAAAACGCACAGATAGGATGTTCCAACAGAATAATAATAAAGACGGAACCAGGTCCGGTGTAAAACACACAGACATGATGTTCCAACAGAATAACAGAAGAATGTCACCAAGTATAGGGTAGACCGCGTATACAAGTTATTCTAACATAATAATAAGAAATGGAATAACAACAGTTCTCTTCATGAATAAGAAAGAATAACACCCCTTACCGTTTTAAAGAAGAGCTGAAATAAGGAAATAGTTAAGTAGCAGAATACTCTTCTTCTCTCTCTCTATAGTTTCTCTCTACAGTTTCTCTCTCTAGAGTTCAGTGAATTCGTAAGAAATAATGAAGGAATGAGCTGCTATTTATAGAAAAATAGAATGCATAGTAACTAATCCATGAACGGTCCAGATTGATTACTTTAATCTGACGGTCCATATTTAAAGAAAAATCTTTTAAATAAAATATAATATATTCTATTTATAGAATAACTTTAATAAAGTATTCTGTTTTATATAAAAAGATGTTTCTGTTTTATTACATTAATAATACGAATAAAACAAAACGTCATTATCGCTAAATAATTCATATTATTAACTGACAATAATTGAATCAAGCTGAGTGACTTCTCACATAAGCATTAATAATCAATACTGTGTGCTACTATGCAACCACACGTATTACTGTACTTTTACTACTGAGTAGTTCAACAATATCAATGGTAAAACTTCCGTCGTTATTTTTAATAAAATATTTTTGTCGTTTTCTCAATCCGACAATAATTCCGTTGTGGGGTCCACCAATGATTGTGCCGTTGGACGAATATTCCCTGTTAAAACGAATATTTCCCGACCAATTGAATATTATATAACAACTTGCGTACTTTGCAAAATTTATAAATATTACCCACAGCTATAACATTATATCAAATTTACTCCATAATATTCAAAAATAATATTTATAGAAAAATTCATCTTTATTTATAAAAGTTGGGATCTTACAACCTCTCCTTCTTAAGAAATTTCACCCTCGAAATTAGGGTACGTACTTGATATGTCGAAGAGGTAAGGATACCTTGATTTCATTTCAGATTCTAACTCCCAAGTCATTTCCTCAACATCGTGGTTTCTCCACAAAACTTTTACTTGAGGTATAACCTTGGAGCGTAGAATATGTTCCTTCTTATCTAAGATTTGAACATGAACTTCTTCATACGTCAAATCCTCTGCTATTTCGTTCGGTTCTAACTCAATAATGTGGTTTGGGTCTTCCACATATTTACGTAACATGGATATGTAAAATACGTTATGAACACGAGACATACTTGGCGGTAAAGTGAGTCTATAAGCCACAATTCCTACTCGATCGAGGATTAAAAATGGACCGATGAATCGAGGATTGAGCTTTTCTCTCTTTCCAAATCTCGTAACTCCTTTCCATGGAGCAACACGTAAGAACACATGATCTCCTATATCAAATTCCACGTCCTTTCGATGAAGATCAGCATAACTCTTTTGTCGATCTTGTGAGGTTTTTATACGTTGTCGGATCATTTGAATCTTTTCTGTAGTCATACGTACCAACTCCGGTCCCAACAACGTTGGTTCACCCACCTCATCCCAGCATACTGGAGAACGACATTTTTTTCCATACAATGCTTCGAATGGAGCCATGCCAATACTTGTTTGATAACTGTTGCTGTAGGAAAACTCCACCAATGGTAAGAACTTGTCCCAACTTCCCTTGAAGTCAATGACACAGAGTCTTAATAAATCTTCTAGATTTTGAATAGTTCTCTCTGATTATCCGTCTGTCTGAGGATGATATGCCGAACTAAATCATAAATCTGTGCCTATAGGTTTTTGTAAACTAACCCAAAATCGTGAAGTGAATCTTGGGTCTCGATCAGAAACTATGGATACTAGCATAGCATGCAGTCTTACAATCTCGTTTATGTACACACGAGCAAGACGTTCAAGTGTATAAGTTTCTCATATCGGTAAGAAATGAGCAGACTTGGTCAATCTATCAATAATGACCCAAATCCCATCAATACCTTGAGAAACCCTAGGAAGACCGGTAACGAAATCCATGGGAATGTGCTCCCACTTCCATTCTGGAATTTCAAGTGGTTGCAATGGACCTTTTGGTACTTGATGCTCCGCTTTGACTCGTTGACAAGTTAGACACCTTGAGATAAACAACGCTATCTCTCTCTTCATATTGCTCCACCAAAATATATGACGAAGATCATGATACATTTTGGTACTTCTAGGATGGATTGCAAACGGTGTGTTGTACACCTCCATCATAATTTCATACTTTAAATCAGGGTTGTTAGGAACACAAAGTCTGGAGTTGACTCGAAGTATTCCTTCTTCATCGATTCTTGCTTTCGGCATAGCAACTTCTTGCACTTTCTTCCTCATTCGCATCAGCTCCAGGTCTGTAGCTTGAGCAGCTTTAACTTTATCGATTAAAGTCGGTTCTACTCGTATATTCGCCATCATCACATGGGTCCCTGGAGTCTTTAACTCTATCTCCATCCTTTGCAAATCACACAAAATGGGCCTTTGTGTTGACAATATCGCACTCGTACTTGCATATGATCTTCTACTCAATGCGTCAGCTACCACGTTCGCTTTTCCAAGATGGTATTGAATGGTATGATCATAATCTTTCAACAGTTCAAGCCAACATCGTTGTCGCATGTTGAGTTCCTTTTGAGTGAAGAAATATTTGAGGCTTTTATGATCCGTAAAGATCTCCACCTTCTCCCCATACAAGTAATGCCTCCAAATTTTAAGTGCAAAGACAATAGCTGCCAACTCTAGATCATGAGTAGGATAATTCCTCTCATATTCCTTGAGTTGTCTTGATGCATAGGCTATGACTTTTTCATATTGCATGAGAACGCATCTCATCCCTTTGCTCGAAGCATCACTGTAGATGACAAATCCCTCCGAGCCAGATGGTATTGTTAGAATAGGTGCTGAAATGAGTCTCCTCTTGAGTTCTTGAAAATTCTTCTCACATTCTTCGTTCCAACCGAACTTTGTATCTTTCCGAGTCAGCTGAGTTAATGGAGTAGCGATTCGAGAAAATCCTTCCACGAATCTCCGATAATAACCAGCTAAACCAAGAAAGCTACGTACTTCGGTCACTGATTTAGGTTGCTCCCAACTTTGAATAGCTTCAATCTTTGCTGGGTCAACCGATATTCCACGACTTGATACTACGTGCCCAAGGAATGCTACCTCCTCCAACCAGAACTCACATTTCTTCAACTTGGCATATAGCTTGTATTCACGAAGCTTTTGGAGTACCAACCTCAAGTGTTGCTCATGATCTTCACGGCTTTTGGAATAAATAAGGATGTCATCAATAAAGACGACCACAAAGTGATCCAAATATTCCTTGAATACCCGGTTCATCATATCCATGAAGGCAGCCGGAGCATTAGTCAATCCAAAGGACATGACTAGGAATTCATAATGCCCGTACCGAGTTCTGAAAGCCGTCTTTGGAATATCCTCAGTTCTAACCTTCAGCTGATGATATCCAGAACGAAGATCGATCTTTGAAAAGAATTGTGCTCCTTGCAACTGGTCAAACAGGTCATCAATACGTGGCAATGGGTACCTGTTTTTGATGGTGACATGATTCAACTCCCGATAATCAATACAAAGTCGCATACTTCCATCTTTCTTCTTCACGAATAGAACAGGAGCACCCCAAGGAGAAGTACTAGGACGAATAAAGCCAATGTCTAACAATTCCTGCAATTGGATCTTTAACTCTTGAATTTCAATAGGAGCCATTCGATATGGGGCTTTGGAAATGGGTTTTGTACCGAGTTCAAGGTCGATATAAAATTCAATTTTACGCTCTGGGGGTAGGCCAGAAAGTTCTTCAGGGAATACGTCAGGGAATTTATTAACAATAGAAATATCATTCAAAACTGACGTATTTTTGTTTAGATCCGTGACATGAGCTAAGAAAGCTTGACATCGAATAGCTTTATGGCTTGAGATGACAGTGATTGATTTTAATGATTTGGTTCCTTGAATTCGCATAATAGGTCGATTAGGAATATGAAAGCTAACAACCTTACGAAAACAATCAATTTTTGTATGATGAGTAGTTAACCAATCAATCCCTAGAATCACGTCAAATGCAAGTATTTTTAATGAAATCAGATCGACAGGTAATGTGTGGGTACCAACTTGAATCAAACAAGACTTATAAACCGTGGATGTAATGAAGGTTTCTCCCAATGGAGTTTCAACAGATAAATCAAAGTCTAATTTCTCCGGAGTCAAATTTAATCGATGAGCGCAAGTAGGAGAAATAAAAGAATGGGTAGAACCGATATCAAATAAAGTATACACTTCGTTAGAGTTTATGATAAGCTTACCCGTGATGACCTCATTCGGGTTCCTTGCTTTCTGGGAGGTCACAACAAACGCTCTCCCTTGCACTACCGGTTTTGACTTTTCTGGGACGGCCTTTGGTGTCTCCATCTTGGCTGAACTTGTTTTTGGTAAACTACAAAATCGAGCTAAATGACCTTCTCTTCCACAATTATAACATGCTTTAGACGGCATCGCGCAGTTTGGACTGATGTGCCCCTCCCCTCCGCATTTGAAACATATGGTAGGTTGTCGTTCTCCTTCCTTAACAACGGGTGCTGGTGCTGACGTCTTTCCATCATTGTTGAATCTCCTCTTCTTAAAATGACCATTCTTATTGTTTTGACCCTGATTACCACCGAAGTGGTTACCATTTCTGGCCTGTTGATTCCCTCCACGCTTGTTATCACTGCTTCGATGACTGCTCTCACTGGTATTATCATTTTGCCGACTGCTCTCTTTTGGTTACGTTTACTCGTTATCGCGCTCCACTAACTGAGCCCTATTCACAACATCTGAATACAAACACAGTTTATGAGAAATAAGATGTTGACGTATCTCAGGTTTCAAACCTCGCAAAAACATTCGCGTCATTCGCTCTTCATTATCCACCAAGTGGGATGCAAACCGGGACAACTCAGCAAATTTAGCCTCATACTGTGACACAATCATATTATTCTGCTCCAATTTGATGAACTCCACCTCCTTCATGTGAAGAACACTTTTAGAAAAGTATTTGTCATTAAACAGCTCTTGGAACTTCTCCCAAGACATCTTCAGTGCGGCAGGTTGAGTATGCTTAATCGATTTCCACCAGTAATCTGCCTCTTCTCGCAACATAAAGGAGGCAAAGGGAACCTTTTTCTACTCGGAGCATCCCAAGATATCAAATATCTTGGTAATCTGCTTTATCCATGTTTCCGCTATAAGTGGTCTTGGCTCTCCCTTAAACTCTGGTGGTCCCAGCTCCTTGAACTGTTTAGCGGTGACCGTCTAAGAGTTTTCAGTGTTTCCACCTATATTTTGGACAAGAGCCACTCTCGCCTGCTGTTGTATGAACTGCATAAAGTTTCTGAACATTCCATCATTCATCATCTGGTCAGTGTTTTTGTTTGCATGAGAATTGTCACCTTCCTGATGCACATTATCCTGATTATTGATATGTGGTGAATCAACAGTCGCCTGCGCTCCATTGTTATTCTTAACATTCTCAAATGCCATTTTCAGATACTGCCACAAAATAAAAGTTAATTGATATGTCATATATTATCCTTATATTATGACTGACCAATTAAATACCATGCAAATAAACTTAGGTAGGTCATACTAGCGAAGGAATTCCCCGTCTCTCCCCTCCTAGTTCTATTCTCACATCTTAGCCAGGGATCATATCCCTAAGCTCTGATACCAACTGTGACGCCCCCAAAATTAGGTATACATCACTCATCTTGGGTCGTCAGATACATAGTACAGAATACAAATACAACTTACTAATACAACTGTCGTGTACAATACGACAAAACATAAACTGCGAGTTTGAATACAAATATTATCTTCTAGAGAGTACTCATATTCAAAAGGAGTCCTCATTACATTTATTAACACACTATTACATAGAATAGTGAGGACTACTAACTAATACTATCATTCGAACCATCACTCCGTTCCCCGACTTGCCCCAGCTACGTTCTCATTTCCTGAAGAGAACAGTGAAAGAAAGGGTGAGCTCAACTAGCCCAGTAAGAAATATTATGACTAAGATAATGCAGAATAAATTATCATTAGCCTTCAACAATGTTAAACTGATAAAATATAATAGACATCAAGTTTAACTACAGCGGAACAAGCAATCCATTAAAAGAGTCAAGTAGAAAATAAACTCTACTATCTTTTACGATTTAAAAGGTTTTTCAACACTGTGATCGCTGGGACTCAGCTTAATAAAATAATCCACATCATCGAATCACCCTTGCACTACGGCCAATGATATTCGTGTATTCATTAATGGTCATGATCATGCCAACAACTGTCCATCAATGCACTACGGGCCAATGAGGACTTTTACCACATCATTTGTAACATTACGGTCATGATTATACCGAATAATCCCTGGTCATAATCATACCAAGTCCATCTATGCACTGGCCACATATGACTTTCAACATTTTATAAACATGAGGATGATGATAATGACATAAGAATTCAATAAAACAAGTTCAAGAATTAATTTATCCAAGAATTAACAACGTCCAAATTGTCAACATGAGATTGCTTTGTGGAGTAAAATTCAAGAATGCTTAGAAGAATATTTTCACGAAAAGATATTGGATGAAACACAATTATCAAGGATATTCCACCAATTTCATAGAGTATAGAAGTCAAAACTTAACCAACTGAGTATAATAAAGAATGGAATAACAAAAGAAATGACCATGCATGCGATAGACCGCACAGACAGGTTATTCCAACAGAATAATAAATAATGGAACCAGGTCCGGCGTAAAACGCACAGACAGGATATCCCAACAGAATAATAAATAATGGAACCAGGTCCGACGTAAAACGCACAGACAGGATATTCCAACAGGATAATAATAAAGACGGAACCAGGTCCGGTGTAAAATGCACAGACAGGATGTTCTAACAGAATAATAATAAAGACAGAACCAGGTCCGGTGTAAAACACACAGACAGGATGTTCCAACAGAATAACAGAAGAATATCACCAAGTATAGGGTAGACCGCGTATATAGGTTATTCTAACATAATAATAAGAAATGGAATAACAACAGTTCTCTTCATGAATAAGAAAGAATAACACCCCTTACCGTTTTAAAGAAGAGCTGAAATAAGGAAGTAGTTAAGTAGCAGAATACTCTTCTTCTCTCTCTCTATAGTTTCTCTCTATAGTTTCTCTCTCTAGAGTTCAGTGAATTCGTAAGAAATAATGAAGGAATGAGCTGCTATTTATAGAAAAATAGAATGCATAGTAACTAATCTATGAACGGTCCAGATTGATTACTTTAATCTGACGGTCCATATTTAAAGAAAAATCTTTTAAATCAAATATAATATATTCTATTTGTAGAATAACTTTAATAAAGTATTCTGTTTTATATAAAAAGATGTTTATGTTTTATTACGTTAATAATACGAATAAAACAAAACGTCATTATCGCTAAATAATTCATATTATTAACTGACAATAATTGAATCAAGCTGAGTGACTTCTCACATAAGCATTAATAATCAATACCGTGTGCTACTATGCAACCACTTGTATTACTGTACTTTTACTACCGAGTAGTTCAATAGTATCAATGGTAAAACTTCTGCCGTTATTTTTAATAAAATATTTTTGTCGTTTTCTCAATCCGACAATAATTCCGTTGTGCGGTCCACCAATGATTGTGCCGTTGTACGAATATTCCCTGTTAAAACGAATATTCCCTGACCAATTGAATATTATATAACAACTTGCATACTTTGCAAAATTTATAAATATTACCCACAACTATAACATTATATCAAATTTACTCCATAATATTCAAAAATAATATTTATAGAAAAATTCATCTTTATTTATAAAAGTTGGGGTCTTACACAATATGTCTCTAAATATTATAAGAATTATAAAAATAATTAATGGTTATGAAGATCCATAATTTCATTAGTCGATGAGAAATAAATTAATTAATATTGGTGGTAATTAATCAAGGAAGTGAATAATTTATTCACTTGACATAAATAAGTAAGTTAGTAATATAATAATATTATATTGACAGTTATGTGCATGTGAGCAATAATACAACTATACTATATAGTATAATGTGACATCTATGTGACTATATATTAAGTTTTATGAAACTATATTGTATGAAGCAATATGATTAAGCATATTGAAATTATATGGTATAGAAATATCATGAAATGTGTATATAACAATATGCAAGTGGGTAGACATTAAAATAAAATGTACGTGGATTATATGTATGTTACATAACATCTACTACCTTGAAATGTTAAAACATATTGTGACATTAAATTATAACTAAGGCATGGGTAATATATATACTATAACATAAGAGTAGGAATGTGTATAAGAGTATAATCTAATGTTGCAAGAATGCTGAGGTATTGGAGTTGTCCCAAAATGAGTGTCCAATTGCCTCATTTCTCAGTCACGTTGTGATACCCCCAAATCCTTGTACTTCATTTCCTCAAGATTTAGTGTTCACTTAATCAAAACATTCATTTCTAACTACCCAATCATAATAAAATTGAATAATAAAAAACTTGCCCATACATGATTAAACTTAAATAAAAATTTCCCAGATTATCTAACCTTTAATTACAAACATTCAAATGCGGAATTTAAAATTTATTACATCACATTATATTTAAAAGTTTGTTATCATAATGATAAAAATAAAATTACAAGTCTTCATCACTTGTACATTTTTTCCTTTCCTTTGCTAGTGATAGGTTCATTGACCTTCTCAACCTTAGCTGCAATAAGTATATAAATATTCAAGAGTGAGCAAACAAAGTTCACTTGAAATAAGAATGAATAACTTTATAACATTACATCATTTGCCAAAACTAGGCTCAATAGAACTGAATGATAGGTTCTATTACATTTTAAAACATACTATTGAGGGTCTAATGACCACGAATCATGTTCGCAGTTATAAGTAATCTTTTAACTTTAACTTTAACAGTCATAAGACTATAAGGACTCCACGTACTTAGGGGGATCAACCCTTCGTACAATGTATTGTGCACAACCATTTCAACGCTAAGCGTAAACCTCTAATAAAAGAGTTGTTCATCTCAGTATTTTAGAATACAAGTTCGCACCAAAATAGGTTTGCTTTTGATACATTATGAGGTAATTTAGAATTCAACGGTCATCAACTAAGGATTAGTTGAATACAAAAGAACTAACTATATGCTATGGAATAATCATAACTGAATCAATATTTATAAATTAGTATCATGCTTTATGAATAATCTAATAGCATAAACATTGAATAATCATAACATAAATTGCTTGAACAATATTAAGTCAAGGTTATTGAGAATTGGATACTAAGCATGCATAGTGAATAGTAATTTGAACGATAAAGTTGTTCAACATTAGAATATTAACATATAGCGACTCGCATGCTAAATAATAAGTTACATATTAAAGAAACTTGCTCAATAATAAAATATAAGATTTAGAATACTTGCATCCTCATGAACAAATAGATACAAGAGCTTTCTCAATAATAACCAATCTAGCTCTACGAAAGTGTAGAGTTAGCAACTTGTGTAATTGAAATTGAATTAAAAGCAATAACGTACTCAACGAAATTAAACTTGCACAATAAAGTTTTAGAGTTAGAAAACTTGCCTTTAGCACAAGCTAACCCTTACCACTTGAATCTCAATACCTTATATATATGTCATCATGACATAATTAGTCATTACAAACCTTTATATCTATATAAACAAATACATACATCATGTAGGTTAAATTACCAATTCACATAATCAAACTATGTTAATACTAGTTAACCCTTGATAACATGCTAATTCATAGTTTAGTACTACTAAAATCTTCATTTAACAGTCCTATTATTAACACATAACATTTATTTTCAAAATTTGTGTAATAAACTAAAACTGTCATACCATTCTGCTAATTCGCGCTGCGGCGCCACAATTTACACTGTGGGCCAGAGCTGCGGCGCGGAGCTGGCGCTGTGGTGCGAGACTCAGGCCAACTCTTGGCGCTACAACGTGGTGCTGGCGCTGTGGCACGAGAACAATACTGCTGGGCCGCGCTGCGGTGCCAAACTCCAGACTCTGGCGCCCAGCCTCGGCAACAGTATGAACAAAAAGCCAAATTAGCCTAAAAGCTCCAATCTAACAAACTAATTAATATATAATACACATATAGACTTCATATAAACATAATTTCGATATTCTTAATATGTTTTTACACATACAATAATATAAACATCAACTTAATAACACCCAATTTCAATGTTTTTGGCAAAAACTCCATTTTTGATATTTTTAATGAAAATCATCACTGTAACTTTGCTTTTCAATTAAACCATTAATCCAAACTATCATGTTTATGTTTATTCATGTACTTTCAAAATCAATGGTCAATATATATATATATATATATATATATATATATATATATATATATATATATATAGCAATTAATCAAACCTTAATTTTTACTTTAAACTAAGCCATGTTCATATATATATATATATATATATCATATGAACTCACTGTGATATATTTTTCTTCACAAATTGCATACATACATGACTTAATTTCTCTATAATCACATATAAACTCATGAAACAACCTTATAACCAATTATCATACAAAGCCATATATATATATATATATATATATATATATATATATATATATATATATATATATATATATATCCACAATTCATCTTTTACAATTATTTTACAGAGAACTTTTTGGAATAAGAAAACTAAACTTTAAAATAAAATAAGAGGATTAATATCCTACCTTTGATTTAAGAAGATAATGGCTATCCTTTTGATTATCAAGCTTCTTTTCCCCAATTCTTTTCTCAAAAACCTGTTAGAAATCACTCACTTTCTCTCTAGAGTTTTCTCAAATTTTCTCTGTATTTTTCTTCTTCTTCCCCTTTTCTTCAACCGAGTCTTTCTTTTCTCTTCTAACATACGTAGAATAATATAACGTATATAGTAATAATATATATTAACGATATAATATAAATATAGATATAACTTATATCAGTTATGTAAGTTTTTGAAAATCAAAAGCCATAAGGCTTGTTTGGCTAACCACTAAAAAAATAATCAATTAATCCTTATGCCTTGTTTGGTAAAACACAATTAGATTAAAGACTTAATAGGCATTAGACTTTGTTTGGCAAAACTAAATTAAACACTTTTAATTTATTTTAATAACTCCTTTATAACAAGGTTATTTGTCACACTTCTATTAAAATAAATAAATAATTTAATCAATTCAAATACTACTCTATTAAATTACTTTAACACATAAGTCATTACCACATAATTATAATTTCCTTTATAATTATAATTTTATTCAACCAACTAACACTTTATTTTAATTACAAATTTTAATTATAAATATTATAATTCATTTAATCATTATTAGCTCTCTAACTTAATTATTAAATTAAATTAGTATATAATCTCATAACAATTAATTTTCTTAGCTCCTTAATTATTTATTCAACAAATAATTAACTAAACCACATCAACTCAAATTGAACAATTATTTATTCAATAATAAACATATCCATTAAATACTTATTTAAATCAACAAATATTTAATATTATAATTTAAAATTCTAGAATGTTACATCATTCCCTCCTTACAAGGATTCTGTCCTCAGAATCACAACTCAAACAATACATTCGTTACATTTTTCCCTACTTATAAAGATTCTGTCCCCAGAATCGAAGGCACAGATTAAACAAATAACTCAGGATACTCTTTCATCATTTTATCTTCGAGTTCCCACGTAGTTTCTTCAGCGTTGTGGTTCCTCCATATCACCTTCACAGAAGATATAACTTTATTCTTGAGCACATGATCTTTCCTGTCAACTATTTGAATAGGAATCTCTTCATAAGCCAAATCTTTCTCGAACTGCAATGGTTCGTACTCGATCACATGTTTGTAGTCGGGTTTATATGGTCGTAACACCGAAATGTGAAAAATATTGTGAATATTTTCCAACTCTGGAGGTAGAGCTACCTCATAAGCCACTTCTCCCACTATTCGCAACACTTCAAAGGGTCCAATAAACCTCAGGTTTAGCTTTCCCTTTTTACCGAAATAAATTTTCCCATTCCAAGGAGAAACTTTTAGGAATACATAACTTCCTACGTCAAATGCACGATCTTGCCTGTGTTGATCAGCATACATCTTCTGTTGGTCTTGAGCTGCTACCAATCTTGTCCTGATAAGTTTAACAATGTCGACAGTTTTTTGCACTAGTTTGGGTCCTACCAGCTGGTGTTCACCGACTTCATCCCAGCACAGTGGAGTTCTGCACTTTCTGCCGTATAATGCCTTGTAAGGCGGCATGCCGATGCTTGTGTGGTAACTATTATTGTAAGCAAATTCCACCAATGGTAATTATTCTTCCCAGCTTCCTTTAAAGTCCATGACACATGCTCTTAGCATATCTTCTAATGTTTGAATTATTCATTCGCTTTGGCCATCTGTTTGTGGATGATAAGCTGTACTCATTCGCAACTGTGTCCCCATGCATTCTTGTAGTCTCTTCCAGAAATTTGATGTGAATCGCGGATCTCTATCGGACACAATTGATACTGGCACTCCGTGCCTCGAAATGATCTCTTTAATGTACAATCTTGCTAATTGATCAAGATTGAATCTAATCTTTATTGGTAGAAAGTGCGCTAATTTCGTCAGTCTGTCCACTATCACCCAAATCGCATCGCATCCTCTCTGAGTAGCTAGAAAACCCACCACAAAATCCATCGTGATGTGTTCCCACTTTCATTCCGGTATTTCAAACGGTTGAAGTAATCTGCTGGGTCTTTGATGTTCGGCTTTTACTCTTTGACATGTCAAGCATTTTGCTACGCATTCTGCCACGTCCCTTTTCATATTCAGCCACCAAAAATGTCGGCGCAAATCTTGATACATCTTTGTACATCCTGGATGAATTGAATATCTTGAGCTATGAGCTTCGGTCAAAATTTCTTCTTTCAGCTCTGGTGTTGCTGGAACCAAGATTCTTCCCTCAAACTGTAGTAGTCCTTCGGTATCGATCTTGTATTTCACATCGCTACCCTCAACCAGATTCTCTTTGATTTTCCCGCACTCTTCATCTTTTAGTTGAGCATCTTTCACTTTGCCCACTAAAGTTGGACCAGCTTCTATCTGGAATAGTTATTCGTCAGATTCTTTTAAAAATTTGATTTCCAACTCCAGTTTTGTCATTGATGAAATGAGCTCCTCCTGAGTTGTTATCAGCATCAACTTTTCCCGACCTTTCTTGCTTAAAGCATCTGCAACCACATTCGCTTTGCCCGGATGATAAAATATCTCACAATCGTAATCTTTTATCAATTCCATCCACCTTCTTTGACGCATGTTTAAATCCTTCTGAGTGAAAATATACTTCAGACTTTTGTGGTCTGTGTAGATCTCACATTTCTCTCTATAAAGATAGTGTCTCCATATCTTCAGAGCAAATACAACTGCAGCCAATTCCAAATCATGAGTCGGATACCCTTTCTCATAATCCTTCAGTTGTCTTGATGCATACGCAATAACTTTGTCATTCTGCATAAGAACATAACCCAACCCTTTGTGTGAGGTATCACTATACACCACAAAAATTTCTGTATTATCTGGTAATGTCAACACAGGTGCCACACTTAGCTTCTTCTTCAAATCTTGGAAACTCTCTTCACATTTCTCCGTCCAAACAAATTTTACAGCTTTCCTTGTCAAATTTGTTAGCGGAGTGGCTATCTTAGAAAAATCTTGAATAAATCTTCTATAATAATCGGCCAGTCCCAAGAAACTTCTCACCTCCGAAGGTGTCCTTGGTTGTTCCCAATTGATTATAACTTCCACTTTTGATGGATCCACTGAAATCTCATCCTTCTCAATAACATGACCCAAAAATTGTACACGGTCGAGCCAAAATTCGCACTTAGAGAATTTCGCGTACATCTTTTCCTTTCTTAGTATCTCCAATGTCAAACGTAAATGTTCCATGTGTTCTTCTTGAGTTTTGGAATACACCAGAATGTCGTCGATGAATACCACTACAAACTTGTCTAAGAATGGTTTAAACACCCTATTCATCAAATCCATGAATGCAGCAGGGGCATTAGTTAAACCAAAAGACATCATCAGAAACTCATAATGTCGTATATCCTCCTTTCTTACCTTCAATTGGTGATACCCACTTCTCAAATTTATTTTTGAAAAGTACTTAGCACCCTTTAATTGGTCAAACAAGTCATCCATTCTTGGCAATGGGTATTTGTTTTTAGTAGTGACTTTGTTCAATTCCCTATAATCAATGCAAAGACGCATTGATCCGTCCTTCTTCTTCACGAATAAAACTGGCGCTCCCCACGGTGATACGCTTGATTGAATATATTTCTTGTCCAGCAGCTCTTGCAACTGTACCATCAGTTCCTTCATTTCTACCGGAGCCATTCTGTACGGGGCCTTCGATATCGATACTGTTCCCGGTGCCAAGCCAATCAAGAATTCTATTTCTCTGTCAGGCGGAAGTCCTGGCAAATCCTCTGGAAACACGTCTTCAAATTCCCTCACCACTGGTATCTCTTCTAGTTTCACACCCTTCTTCTGAGTATCGACTATGTAAGCTAAATAGCCCATACAGCCTTGACTCAACAATTTCTTGGCCTGCATAATCGTCAGACATTTCATTTGTCTAGGTGACTTGGTACGAAAGAATACTACCTTTGACAGAGTCATAAGGTTTACACACTTCTTTTGGGAATCAATGCTCCATACTTGAACAACCAATCCATTCCCAAAATAAAATCAAACTCTCCAAGTCTAATCGGAATCAAATCTACCATAAATATATTCTCCTTAATGTTCACCCTACAGTTCTTGTATACGAATATAACATGGATTACTTCCTTATTCGCAATTTCTATGTTCAAAGAAAAATTCAGTTCTTCTTTAGGCAATTCTAACCTCTTAGCAAATTCATCAGATATAAATGAACAAGTAGCACCCGAATCAAATAATACATATGCATCAATATCATTGATTGGGATAATACCTTACACCACGTCTTTTGATTACACAGCATCTTGCACAGTCATGTTGAAGGTTCTGGCTGTGGGTTTGTTTGATGCTGCAGGTCCTGTAATGGCCCATGTACCTCCATTGTTACCTTCATTGCTTCTGGTAGTCACTCCATCCTTCTTCTTAGGGCATTCACGAGCAAAGTGATCCTTGGATCCGCACATGAAGCACGCATTCTTCTTTGGTTGAGTGCAATTTGGGGTGATGTGACTCTCCTGGCCACAATTGAAGCAAACTCGTTTCCCCATTAAGCACGTACCCTTATGAAATTTCCCGCATGTCGCACATACTTTAAACTTTTTGTTTTGCTGCTTACCCTGCTAGTTTCCAGCACCCATGTTTCCATTCCACTTCCTCTTCAAACTGTTATTGCTGTTGTTGTTGCTGTTGTTATTTCCACCGCTACCACCTCCATTCTTAATCTCATTTTCATTCTTCTTCTTCTTTTGTTCCTGATTGAACTTTATCACTGCCTCGCCTCCACCTTCAGCGAGTACTGCCTTCTCCATCACTGCTGCAAATGTCTTCAATTGGAACAGGGAAACCCTACTATACAGCCAGGGCTTCAGTCCCTGTTCAAATCTCTTCGCCTTACGCTCATCTATGTTGACCCGATATGACGCGAACCTTGCCAATTCGTTGAATTTTGCGGCATACTTAGATACTGTCATCGTTCCTTGTTTTAATTCCAAAAACTGCACTTCTAGCTGACTCTTCGAACTCTCCAAAAAATAAGTCTCGAAGAACAACTCCTTGAACCTATCCCAGGTCATCACTCTTGGCCCTTCACGAGTTTTATTGGCCTGCCACCAATAACTAGCTTCTGCTTTCAACATGAATGTTGCGAAAGCAGTCTTCTGATCTTCCCTTACCCTAGCGACATCGAATACCTTTTCTATCTCCATAATCTAAGTTTGTGCTTCGACTGGATTCATAGACCCATATAATTCAGGAGGTCCAACCGCCTTGAAATCCTTAAATATTGTTCCTTGGTTCTGTGGTTGATTTTGTAACGCTCCTGTTAGTAGTGTCACTAATTGTTGAACAGGATTACCATCAACATTATCGTTATTGGTTCCTTCAGTGGTTCTCTGTCGTGGTGGTTGACGTCTGGGAGGCATTTTCTGTTAAAAGTACACTCATTAAATTATTATTCAACTCTTTTTAAGTAATTTCTACTTAACTTGTCTTCAAAAAGAAATAACCACATAACACATAACACTTTGAATAAAGTAACAACTTTTATTTATTCATAACCTTTTTGAAAACATAAAACAATAGCATCACTGCTATCTACATTACTTTCCTGAACTACAAAAGTTTCAGGACAACATCATAGTCATATCCCATAGGTTGCACAACACTTGGGATTTACAATTTATTTAACCTTTCATTCATCGTACAACAACTATGATGTTCTATTAAGATACTTCTTAGCCCTATCACGTTCTTCCTCCATGACCCGAAACATTGTTCTGCGATCTAATACGTATGATGGCAGTGTCTCGAACTGAATAGGATATCCCATGACCCGATCTTGAGCTCGATTAATTGCGGTCTTAAATACTTTATCCATCTCTTCCATCTTCATCCTATTTGCTTGCGTGTCTCTTGCTGCTAATCTGGTTCGTTGAAAAGCTTCCTCATAGGCATCTTCAGCTCTCGCCCTCTTGATAGCTTCTTCCTTCAGCTTGTTCTTCAGTTCAACGACCACCTCGATCAATTGTTCTTTTTCTCCTTCGGCCTGTACTAGTTTCTCCTCAACATTTGTTAGTCATTCCTCACGATCCTGGATCTCGCCGTCTTTTTGTGTCATTGCAGTCTGTTGTTCAGCTACTCTTTCCTGCAACTCCTCAACTGTATCATGAAGTTCCACGTTATGGTCATAGACTTCATCGTACATACGAGTATCCATCGAGGTTAATGGAGTCTCCTCCTCCTCGTCATCCTCATCCTCTTGTGGCAACTCATCGGGATCCTCCTCGTCCGTCTCCACATCGTCATCGTCATCCTCAACTACTGTGACCAACGGGGCTGACTCCCGTGGTAGTAGTTGTTCCCAAACTACCTGAATGTCGCGAGGCTCCTCCTCAATATGCATTTGAGGTCCCTCCTCTCTAGCCTGACTGGATTCTCTGACATTAGTCATCTTGACAATAAAGTTTTAAAGTTTTAATTATTAATCATTACTACTTGACCCTCACGAGCACATAGTTTAAAAACACATAAATACATAAGTGTTTTATTACTTCTTCCTTAAACTCGATAAGAGTTAATCACCACTATCTTTTCAAAGGTTACTTCCTAAGGCTTTCCCCCCACCTAAGGTTCATAACCTAAAGCTTTGATACCAACCTATGACACCCCTAAATCCTGGTACTTCATTTCCTCAAGATTTAGTGTTCTCTTAATCAAAACATTCATTTCTAACTACCCAATCATAATAAAATTGAATAATAAAAAACCTACCCATACAGGATTAAACTTAAATAAAAATCTCCCAGGTTATCTAACCTTTAATTACAAATATTCAAATGCGGAATTTAAAATTAATTACATGACATCATATTTAAAAGTCTATTATCATAATGATAAAAATAAAATTACAAGTCTTCATCACTTGTACATTTTTCCCTTTCCTTTTCTTGTGGTAGGTTCATTGACCTTCTCAACCTTAGCTGCAATAAGTATGTAAATATGCAAGAGTGAGCAAACAAAGCTCACTTGAAATAAGAATGAATAACTTTATAACATTACATCATTTGCCAAAACTAGGCTCAATAGAACTGAATGATAGGTTCTATTACATTTTGAAACATACTACTGAGGGTCTAATGACCACGAATCATGTCCACATTTATAAGTAATCTTTCAACTTTAACTTTAACAGTCATAAGACTATAAGGACTCCATGTACTTAGGGGGATCAACCCTTCGTACAATGTATTGTGCACAACCATTTCAACGCTAAACGTAAACCTCTAATAAAAGAGTTGTTCATCTCAGTATTTTAGAATACAAGTCCGCACCAAAATAGGTTTGGTTTGGATACATTATGAGGTAATTTAGAATTCAACGGTCATCAACTAAGGATTAGTTGAATACAAAAGAACTAACTGTATGCTATGGAATAATCATACTGAATCAATATTTATAAATTAGTATCATGCTTTAGGAATAATCGTAGCATAAACATTGAATAATCATAACATAAATTGCTTGAACAATATTAAGTCAAGGTTATTGAGAATTGAATACTAAGCATGCATAGTGAATAGTAATTTGAACGATAAAGTTGTTCAACACTAGAATATTAACATATAGCGACTCGCATGCTAAATAACAAGTTACATATTTAAGAAACTTGCTCAATAATAAAATATAAGATTTAGAATACTTGCATCCTAATGAACAAATAGATACAAGAGCTTTCTCAATAATAACCATTGTGACACCCCCAAATCCGGACACTTCAATTCCACGGGATTTGGTGTTCACTGTACAAATATCATCTATCTATCTACCCATAATAAATGTAAACCATGCAATAGATAGAAATAAACATCCTCCCCTTATGGGGTTACAACATCCGAATAAAAATACAATCCCAGGTTAAACTAACCTTAAACATCTATGCGGAAGCATAAAGAAATAAGTCTTAAGTAACATCAATTCTAATTATCATTACATAACCACATAATAAACAATAACATCCGAATAAAAATACAATCCCAGGTTAAACTAACCTTAAACATCTATGCGGAAACATAAATAAATAAGTCTTAAGTAACATCAATTCTAATTATCATTACATAACCACATAATAAACAATCTTCATTACTTGCTAATTTTGCCCTTGCCTTTACTAGTGAAAGGTTCGTTTGCTCTTTCGTTCTTAACTGCAATGTTATTATTATGCAAGAGTGAGCACGATTTCCCACAAGTATAACAATATAATAATGAAATAATAACATGCGAATAAATCCAAGACTTCTGAAATAAAAGCTCAACTTTTGAATCAAGAATGAGTAACAAGAATCAAAAGATTTGTGAGGGTCATAAGACCTTGAACTATGTCCTAGGTTACCAAGGGTTATACTTAAAACCTTTAACAGTCATAAGACTATGGACCTTTCTACTCGTACTTTGGGGGATCAACCCTTAGTACCATACTGTGCACAATATCTTAACGCTAATGCATAAAAAATCCCTATACAGGGTTGTTCATCTCAGTTTGACATTCGACTCCGTACCAAAGGAAGTTTGGTTTGGATAATTCAATAAGGGTTCTGAAATTTAGAATGTTCATCAACTATGGACTAGTTGAATCAATAAGGATTCGCTAGTCTAACAAGGTTCAACAATAATGATATTCAAATTGAATAATAATTTCAAGAAGTATACAATAGAACAAATATTCTATAACAAATTCATACTTGAAAGGATAGTCAATCTTTAATATAACAATTCGAACTTGAATAATAGTAATGACAATTTACTCAAGGTAAATAATAAACTTGAACAATGATAACAAGTAGGGGTAGGAGACTTGCCTCGTGCGTAGATTACACTTTAACTAAACTCATTCTTTGATTTAAATCCTACATATCATTTAAGTGACAACCCCAAAACAGGTCCATTCCATCCAACCTATTCTGAGTCGCCAAATACATGGTACAGAAAATAACTAAAACTTTATTACAATAATTGTCGTGAAAAATACAACGACATATATGCTGTGAGTTTGGATACAAATATATACCAAATGTGACTCATGTCCCAACCGTGGACAGCACCTCACAATGACACCTTACGTAAATGTATAGTCAAAAACTGTTTTAGAAATTAGAATCTTTGGAAAGTGCTCAAGGAAACCTTCGTACATGGGAGGCCATGCGTCTAGGTTATGATAGATATCATATGGCCACAGAATTATCCTTGGTTGACCCAATAGACCCCAAAGAAAAATGAGAAGGTTACTATCATATTCTTCCCAATGGTGAGTCTTCTCTTGACTTATCATTATCTCCACTGTCTCTAATTGAGAATTATACTTCAAACAAACACCAAGATTATATAGGTAGTGCTCGTATATATACCCAGCAAATGGATGTGCACAACCCTGTCTTATGATGACACGAGGTTGTATGTCGTTAGACATCTTGTATGATAGTGACAAAACACCCTTCCAACGTTGGGTACACCTTACCCTATTGGATTCACCAAATAGAACTACTAAATGAACTTTTCTATACTGTTTCGGGAGAATCTCCACAGCTAGAGGCCACCGTTCTATTTTTTCGTTACCCTCGCTCGACCTAGCTACACTCTTATTACCTGAAAGAATTGTGAAGCAAAAGGGTGAGCACAACTAGCTCAGTAAAGAATATCATGACTAAAGATAATTAAATTATCAATAGCCTTCATCAATAATAAATCAGAGATTTAGAACATATGGTAAATGATAAAAATTTTAATCATAGTTGCAGCGGAACGAGCAATCCATTAGAAGAGTCAAATAGACCATAAAATCTATTATCTCATCCATGTTAAAAATCCACCAATAATGTTTTATCCATGTAACATCACTCAACAGTTCCTTTCCACAATCATATGAATAACTCATAATCATAATTGTGACTCTAAATTTTTCTTCGTACCCAGGACGAAGATTATTTTCATCACCTGTCTTTACCTGAAACATCAAAGATCATGGTTACACCAAATCACATTTCCTGTTCATAATCATACTAATAACTTCATCTTTGTACTACGGCCAAAGATATTCATTTGTATCACCAGTTGGTCATGTTCATCTTAACATCTGTTCATCTTTGCACTACTGGCCAAAGATATTCAACAACATGTCATCTTTGCACTACGGGCCAAAGATATTCATCAACAATTCATCTTTGCACTACTGGCCAAAGATATTCATCAAAAATTCATCTTTGCACTACTGGCCAAAGATATTCAACCACATGTCATCTTTGCACTACAGGCCAAAGATATTCAACAACAGTTTATATTTGCACTATAGGCCAGATATATTAATATCTCAAAGAAATATATAATCATTTCAGAATTTATATAAACAACAATTATAACTATGTTGATCAATTCACCTTTGCACTTAAGCTAAAGATATTCAATTATAAATTCAATGGTCATGATCACACCAGTCAACAATTCAACTTTGCACTACTGGCCAAAGGGAACCCATAGTCATGATCATACCAAAAATATACCCATCTTTACACTCAAGTCAAAGAGAAATATCATCATTAGGGTTATAAAAATGTTATATATAATAATAAAATCAATATAATCAACATATAGATTTAATCTCAAGAGTAATATTCATAAACCAACTATAATTTGGTCAGAAAAAGAAACTAATTTTATCGTGAATAGTAACTCATGAATAGTAACTCATGAATAGTAAACTCGACACAAAAAGGTAGAAATTCCACAATAAAATGCATACCAGTATTTCGGTATAATGATATTGAAAGAATAATATTTCTTAAGCTTATAAACAATTTATTTTAATTGTTTATACTTTACTAAATAATGCATTTAATCATCCTAAAATGCCAAACTCATAAGATTTCATCACCAATAACCAAAAACCCTAATCAAAAATCCGCATATACCTCATATAGGATTCTCAAGCCATAAAATCCTATTTTCCAATTTTCTTACTTCACATAACATATTTAATTCATTTTCTCATAACTAGTCTATTTTTATGAAAAATACCAAATCAGTTCTAAAAATATTTCTTTACTGAGATTTAGCAGAATATAGTCCCATATTGAACATATATTTTTCTCAAAATTTTTAAAACTCATTTACTATTTTTCATATGGCCAAAACCGCCGAATATTTAGACATTTATCATAAATTGTACTTTTATCCAAAAATTCTGAAATTCACAGAGTACACTGATATTATATAGATGTACTCCCAATAAAAATTTCATCAATTTTGGAGTTAACCACAAGGAGTTATAAGCGGTTACTTTTAAAATAGTCTTTCTCCGTAAAATTCATAACTCTTAATCTATACATCCAAAAATCACAATTTTTGGACACAATCAATAAAACTCATCAAAATATCATTTCAAATTTTTCCAGAATTTTCTGAAGTTCAGAAAAATTATGAAACTGAAAATCATAACAACCCTTAAAATCTCTTACTATCCCTTACCTCAAAAGTGCAGTATTTCTGACTGGAATGCAAAGCCGAAGGAAACTTGCACTGAATAGCAACTCTCAAAGTATCTAAATACTCACAAAATATGCTTCATAATACAGAGAAAGAAAGAGAGAAAGCTTATGTTTCTGGTGTGATTTTCAATTCTAACTTAGCCCTCTATTTATAGGAAAATGTTAGCAGGCCAAAGCAAACTTAACCTGCAACCTGATTGCTTTACATGCTACTATTCCCACCCATCACATTTGAATAAAAATCTCAGCACATTTCTTCACCAACCAAGAGTGGGGCCCACCAATTCTAGAATTTTTCATCAAAATGATAAACTCCGAAAATTTAACAATTTCTGAACCAGTCATCTCGTAAAATTCATAATAAATCATACGTTCATTTTTAACGGTTCAAAATTTGTGCACATATACTCAACTTATATATGTATAACATATCCAAATATTACCACGATCCAACGGTCGGATTAAAAATTATAACCCTCGCAAAATATCTTAAAAACCCTAATTTGATTTTCAATACCTCCGTTCTGACAAAAATACAGATAAAACACCTCAACATTAACTCCTTCATTTTTAACCACAAAAATATATCCCTCATTTATATCCACATAAAATAAATATTTCCTTATCATATGAATCAATAATTAATTATTCACAAATAATATTACAGAATCACATTTATGACAACCAGACCGTTCCCAGGAAAGAGGGGGCTTTCCAATAAGAATTTCTCCTTACTAGCGCGCAATTAGGTGACCAAACCTCTCCTTAGACAGAACTTTCTAGACATTGCCAATAAAGTTATCTAATAATATTATTCAAATAATATGAATTATTGATCTGATAATGAGAAATACTGTGCAATGATAATTATTGAACAACAATAATATAAAATTTCAACGTAGCAATTATTGAATCAATAAAATAAAATATTGAACAGTAATTACTGTAACAATTATTGAGTAGTGCATTCTTACGTAAGAATCAATAATTTCAAAAATACTATGCAATACCGTGTGCTACTGTGCAATAACGCGTATTACTGTATTTTAACCACCGGGTATTCCAACAGTGTTAACGGTAACAACTACGCCGTTATTTGTAAAAACTCAAATTTGTCGTTTTCTTCATCTGACAGTTATTCTGTTATGGGGCCCACAAATGGCTGCGCCGTCGTACGAATATTTCCCGACAGAAAAAATATTTCACGACCAAACGAATATTCCCCGACAACAATGAATATTTTATAACCACTTGTATATATAAAAAAAATTCATATATCACCCTTAACTTTAATATTTATCAATTTAACCATTTACTGAATAGTAACTATAAGAAAAATTGAATACTTTTATTTCATAAAATTCGGGGTCTTACAATCTCCCCTCCTTATGAAATTTCGTCCTCGAAATTTACGTACCTGGTATTTCAAAGAGTTGAGAATACCTTCCTTTCATTTCAAATTCCATCTTCCCTGTCATCATAATTTTTCCATTGCTCATCTCCTATATTTCAAATATCATTCTAGAACAGCTTCAAAACAAGGGTTAATTTAACAAATTAACATATCACATAATATCCGATATTATGACTGGCCAACAAATAAGCTTAGGTATGACACACTAGCGAAGGATTTACTCATCTCTCCCCTCCTAGTTATATTCCCCGATCTCCGCCAGAGATCATATCCCTAAGCTCTGATACCACCTGTGACAACCCCAAAATAGGTCCATTCCATCCAACCTATTCTGAGTCGCCAAATACATGATACAGAAAATAACTACAACTTTATTACAACAATTGTCGTGAAAAATACAACGACATATATGCTGTGAGTTTGGATACAAATATATACCAAATGTGACTCATGTCCCAACCGTGGACAGCACCTCACAATGACACCTTACATAAAGGTATAGTCAAAAACTGTTTTAGAAATTAAAATCTTTGGGAAGTGCTCAAGGAAACCTTCGTACATGGGAGGCCATGCGTCTAGGTTATGATAGATATCATATGGCCACAGAATTATCCTTGGTTGACCCAATAGACCCCAAAGAAAAACGAGAAGGTTACTATCATATTCTTCCCAATGGTGAGTCTTCTCTTGACTTATCATTATCTCCACTGTCTCTAATTGAGAATTATACTTCAAACAAACACCAAGATTATATAGGTAGTGCTCGTATATATACCCAGCAAGTGGATGTGCACAACCCTGTCTTATGATGACACGAGGTTGTATGTCGTTAGACATCTTGTATGATAGTGACAAAACACCATTCCAACGTTGGGTACACCTTACCCTATTGGATTCACCAAATAGAACTACTAAATAAACTTTTCTATACTGCTTCGGGAGAATCTCCACAGCTAGAGGCCACCGTTCTATTTTTTCGTTACCCTCGCTCGACCCAGCTACACTCTTATTACCTGAAAGGAATTGTGAAGCAAAAGGGTGAGCACAACTAGCTCAGTAAAGAATATCATGACTAAAGATAATTAATTTATCAATAGCCTTCATCAATAATAAATCAGAGATTTAGAACATATAGTAAATGATAAAAATTTTAACCATAGTTACAGCGGAACGAGCTATCCATTAGAAGAGTCAAATAGACCATAAAGTCTATTATCTCCTCCATGTTAAAAATCCACCAACAATGTTTTATCCATGTAACATCACTCAACAGTTCCTTTCCACAATCATATGAATAACTCATAATCATAATTGTGACTCTAAATTTTTCTTCGTACCCAGGACGAAGATTATTTTCATCACCTGTCTTTACCTGAAACATCAAAGATCATGGTTACACCAAATCACATTTCCTGTTCATAATCATACTAATAACTTCATCTTTGTACTACGGCCAAAGATATTCATTTGTATCACCAGTTGGTCATGTTCATCTCAACACCTGTTCATCTTTGCACTACTGGCCAAAGATATTCAACAACATGTCATCTTTGCACTACGGGCCAAAGATATTCATCAACAATTCATCTTTGCACTACTGGCCAAAGATATTCATCAAAAATTCATCTTTGCACTACTGGCCAAAGATATTCAACCACATGTCATCTTTGCACTACAGGCCAAAGATATTCAACAACAGTTTATATTTGCACAATAGGCCAGATATATTAATATCTCAAAGAAATATATAATCATTTCAGAATTTATATAAACAACAATTATAACCATGTTGATCAATTCACCTTTGCACTTAAGCTAAAGATATTCAATTATAAATTCAATGGCCATGATCACACCAGTCAACAATTCAACTTTGCACTACTGGCCAAAGGGAACACATAGTCATGATCATACCAAAAATCTACCCATCTTTACACTCAAGTCAAAGAAAAATATCATCATTAGGTTATAAAAATGTTATAAATGATAATTAAATCAATATAATCAACATATAGATTTAATCTCAAGAGTAATATTCATAAACCAACTATAATTTGGTCAGAAAAAGAAACCAATTTTGTCGTGAATAGTAACTCATGAATAGTAACTCATGAATAGTAAACTCGACACAAAAAGGTAGAAATTCTACAATAAAATGCATACCAATATTTCAGTATAATGATATTGAAAGAATAATATTTCTTAAGCTTATAAACAATTTATTTTAATTGTTTATACTTTACTAAATAATGTATTTAATCATCCTAAAATGTCAAACTCATAAGATTTCATCACCAATAACCAAAAACCCTCATCAAAAATCTGCATATACCTCATATAAGATTCTCAAGCCATAAAATCATATTTTCCAATTTTCTTACTTCACATAACATATTTAATTCATTTTCTCATAACTAGTCTATTTTCATGAAAAATACCAAATCAGTTCTAAAAATATTTTTTTTCTGGGATTTAGCATAATATAGTCCCATATTGAACATATATTTTTCTCAAAATTTTTAAAACTCATTTACTATTTTTCATATGGCCAAAACGCCGAATATTTAGACATTTATCATAAATTGTACTTTTATCCAAAAATTTTGAAATTCACAGAGTACACTGATATTATATAGATGTACTCCCAATAAAAATTTCATCAAATTTGGAGTTAACCACAAGGAGTTATAAGCGGTTACTTTTAAAATAGTCTTTCCCCGTAAAATTCATAACTCTTAATCTATACATCCAAAAATCACCATTTTTGGACACAATCAATAAAACTCATCAAAATATCATTTCAAATTTTTTCAGAATTTTCTGAAGCTCAGAAAAATTACGAAACTGAAAATCATAACAACCATTAAAATCTCTTACTATCCCTTACCTCAAAAATGCAGTATTTCTGACTGGAATGCAAAGCCGAAGGAAACTTGCACTGAATAGCAACTCTCAAAGTATCTAAGTACTCATAAAATATGCTTCATAATATAGAAAGGGAAAGAGATAAAGCTTATGTTTCTGGTGTGATTTTCAATTCTAACTTAGCCCTCTATTTATAGGAAAATGTTAGCAGGCCGAAGCAGACTTAACCTGCAACCTGATGGCTTTACCTGCTACTATTCCCACCCACCACATTTGAATAAAAATCTCAGCACATTTCTTTACCAACCAAGAGTGGGGCCCACCAATTCTAGAATTTTCCATCAAAATGATAAACTCCGAAAATTCAACAATTTCTGAACCAGTCATCTCGTAAAATTCATAATAAATCATACGTTCATTTTTAACGGTTCAAAATTTGTGTACATATACTCAACTTATATATGTATAACATATCCAAATATTACCACGATCCAACGGTCGGATTAAAAATTATAACCCTCGCAAAATATCTTAAAAACCCTAATTTGATTTTCAATACCTCCGTTCTGACAAAAATACAGATAAAACACCTCAACATTAACTCCTTCATTTTTAACCACAAAAATATATCCCTCATTTATATCCATATAAAATAAATATTTCCTTATCATATGAATCAATAATTAATTATTCACAAATAATATTACAGAATCACATTTATGACAACCAGACCGTTCCCAGGAAAGAGGGGGCTTTCCAATAAGAATTTCTCCTTACTGGCGCGCAATTAGGTGACCAAACCTCTCCTTAGACAGAACTTTCTAGACATTGCCAATAATGTTATCTAATAATATTATTCAAATAATATGAATTATTGATCTGATAATGGAAAATACTGTGCAATGACAATTATTGAACAACAATAATATAAAATTTCAACGTAGCAATTATTGAATCAATAAAATAAAATATTGAACAGTAATTACTGTAACAATTATTGAGTAGTGCCTTCTTACGTAAGAATCAATAATTTCAAAAATACTATGCAATACCGTGTGCTACTGTGCAATAACGCGTATTACTGTATTTTAACCACCGGGTATTCCAACAGTGTTAACGGTAACAACTACGCCGTTATTTGTAAAAACTCAAATTTATCGTTTTCTTCATCCGAAAGTTATTCTGTTATGGGGCCCACAAATGGCTGTGCCGTCGTACGAATATTCCCCGACAGAAAGAATATTCCACGACCGAACGAATATTCCCCGACAACAATGAATATTTTATAACCACTTGTGTATATAAAAAAAATTCATATATCACCCTTAACTTTAATATTTATCAATTTAACCATTTACTGAATAGTAACTATAAGAAAAATTGAATACTTTTATTTCATAAAATTCGGGGTCTTACAATCTCCCCTCCATATGAAATTTCGTCCTCGAAATTTACGTACCTGGTATTTCAAAGAGTTGAGAATACCTTCCTTTCATTTCAAATTTCATCTTCCCTGTCATCATAATTTTTCCATTGCTCATCTCCTATATTTCAAATATCATTCTAGAACAGCTTCAAAACAAGGGTTAATTTAACAAATTAACATATCACATAATATCTCGATATTATGACTGGCCAACAAATAAGCTTAGGTATGACACACTAGCGAAGGATTTACTCATCTCTCCCCTCCTAGTTATATTCCCCGATCTCCGCCAGAGATCATATCCCTAAGCTCTGATACCACCTGTGACAACCCCAAAATAGGTCCATTCCATCCAACCTATTCTGAGTCGCCAAATACATGATACAGAAAATAACTACAACTTTATTACAACAATTGTCGTGAAAAATACAACGACATATATGCTGTGAGTTTGGATACAAATATATACCAAATGTGACTCATGTCCCAACCGTGGACAGCACCTCACAATGACACCTTACATAAAGGTATAGTCAAAAACTGTTTTAGAAATTAAAATCTTTGGGAAGTGCTCAAGGAAACCTTCGTACATGGGAGGCCATGCGTCTAGGTTATGATAGATATTATATGGCCACAGAATTATCCTTGGTTGACCCAATAGACCCCAAAGAAAAACGAGAAGGTTACTATCATATTCTTTCCAATGGTGAGTCTTCTCTTGACTTATCATTATCTCCACTGTCTCTAATTGAGAATTATACTTCAAACAAACACCAAGATTATATAGGTAGTGCTCGTATATATACCCAGCAAGTGGATGTGCACAACCCTATCTTATGATGACACGAGGTTGTATGTCGTTAGACATCTTGTATGATAGTGACAAAATACCATTCCAACGTTGGGTACACCTTACTCTATTGGATTCACCAATATAACTACTAAATGAACTTTTCTATACTGCTTCGGGAGAATCTCCACATCTAGAGACCACCGTTCTATTTTTTCGTTATCCTCGCTCGACCCAGCTACACTCTTATTACCTGAAAGGAATTGTGAAGCAAAAGGGTGAGCACAACTAGCTCAGTAAAGAATATCATGACTAAAGATAATTAAATTATCAATAGCCTTCATCAATAATAAATCAGAGATTTAGGAACATATGGTAAATGATAAAATTTTTAACCATAGTTGTAGAGGAACGAGCAATCCATTAGTAGAGTCAAATAGATCATAAAGTCTATTATCTCCTCCATGTTAAAAATCCACCAACAATGTTTTATCCATGTAACATAACTCAACAGTTCCTTTCCACAATCATATGAATAACTCATAATCATAATTGTGACTCTAAATTTTTCTTCGTACCCAGGACGAAGATTATTTTCATCACCTGTCTTTACCTGAAACATCAAAGATCATGGTTACACCAAATCACATTTCCTGTTCATAATCATACTAATAACTTCATCTTTGTACTACGGCCAAAGATATTCATTTGTATCACCAGTTGGTCATGTTCATCTCAACACCTGTTCATCTTTGCACTACTGGCCAAAGATATTCAACAACATGTCATCTTTGCACTACGGGCCAAAGATATTCATCAACAATTCATCTTTGCACTACTGGCCAAAGATATTCATCAAAAATTCATCTTTGCACTACTGACCAAAGATATTTAACCACAGGTCATCTTTGCACTACAGGCCAAAGATATTCAACAACAGTTTATATTTGCACTATAGGCCAGATATATTAATATCTCAAAGAAATATATAATCATTTCAGAATTTATATAAACAACAATTATAACCATGTTGATCAATTCACCTTTGCACTTAAGCTAAAGATATTCAATTATAAATTCAATGGTCATGATCACACCAGTCAAATAATTCAACTTTGCACTACTGGCCAAAGGGAACCCATAGTCATGATCATACCAAATATCTACCCATCTTTACACTCAAGTCAAAGGGAAATATCATCATTAGGGTTATAAAAATGTTATATATGATAATAAAATCAATATAATCAACATATAGATTTAATCTCAAGAGTAATATTCATAAACCAACTATAATTTGGTCAGAAAAAGAAATCAATTTTGTCGTGAATAGTAACTCGTGAATAGTAACTCATGAATAGTAACTCGTGAATAGTAACTCGTGAATAGTAAACTCTCGACACAAAAAGGTAGAAATTTCACAATAAAATGCATACCAATATTTCGGTATAATGATATTGAAAGAATAATATTTCTTAAGCTTATAAACAATTTATTTTAATTGTTTATACTTTACTAAATAATGTATTTAATCATCCTAAAATGCCAAACTCATAAGATTTCATCACCAATAACCAAAAACCCTCATCAAAAATCTGCATATACCTCATATAGGATTCTCAAGCCATAAAATCATATTTTCCAATTTTCTTACTTCACATAACATATTTAATTCATTTTCTCATAACTAGTCTATTTTTATGAAAAATACCAAATCAGTTCTAAAAATATTTCTTTACTGAGATTTAGCAGAATATAGTCCCATATTGAACATATATTTTTCTCAGAATTTTTAAAACTCATTTACTATTTTTCATATGGCCAAAACCGCCGAATATTTAGACATTTATCATAAATTGTACTTTTATCCACAAATTTTGAAATTCACAGAGTACACTGATATTATATAGATGTACTCCCAATAAAAATTTCATCAATTTTGGAGTTAACCACAAGGAGTTATAAGCTGTTACTTTTAAAATAGTCTTTTCCCGTAAAATTCATAACTCTTAATCTATACATCCAAAAATAACCATTTTTGGACATAATCAATAAAACTCATCAAAATATCATTTTAAATTTTTTCAAAATTTTCTGAAGTTCAGAAAAATTACGAAACTGAAAATCATAACAACCCTTAAAATCTTTTACTATCCCTTACCTCAAAAGTGCAGTATTTCTGACTGGAATGCAAAGCCGAAGGAAACTTGCACTGAATAGCAACTCTCAAAGTATCTAAATACTCACAAAATATGCTTCATAATATAGACAGAGAAAGAGAGAAAGCTTATGTTTCTGGTGTGATTTTCAATTCTAACTTAACCCTCTATTTATAGGAAAATGTTAGCATGCCGAAGCAGACTTAACCTACAACCTGATGGCTTTACCTGCTACTGTTCCCACCCACCACATTTGAATAAAAATCTCAGCAGATTTCTTCACCAACCAAGAGTGGAGCCCACCAATTCTAGAATTTTCCATCAAAATGATAAACTCCAAAAATTCAACAATTTCTGAACCAGTCATCTCGTAAAATTTATAATAAATCATACGTTCATTTTTAACGGTTCAAAATTTGTGGACATATACTCAACTTATATATGTATAACATATCCAAATATTACCACGATCCAACGGTCGGATTAAAAATTATAACCCTCGCAAAATATCTTAAAAACCCTAATTTGATTTTCAATACCTCCGTTCTGACAAAAATACAGATAAAACACCTCAACATTAACTCCTTCATTTTTAACCACAAAAATATATCCCTCATTTATATCAACATAAAATAAATATTTTCTTATCATATGAATCAATAATTAATTATTCACAAATAATATTACAGAATCACATTTATGACAACCAGGCCGTTCCCAGGAAAGAGGGAGCTTTTCAATAAGAATTTCTCCTTACTGGCGCGCAATTAGGTGACCAAATCTCTCCTTAGACAGAACTTTCTAGACATTGCCAATAATGTTATCTAATAATATTATTCAAATAATATGAATTATTGATCTGATAATGGAAAATACTATGCAATGACAATTATTGAACAACAATAATATAAAATTACAACGTAGCAATTATTGAATCAATAAAATAAAATATTGAACAGTAATTACTATAACAATTATTGAGTAGTGCCTTCTTACGTAAGAATCAATAATTTCAAAAATACTATGCAATACCGTGTGCTACTGTGCAATAACGCGTATTACTGTATTTTAACCACCGGGTATTCCAACAGTGTTAACGGTAACAACTACACCGTTATTTGTAAAAACTCAAATTTGTCGTTTTTTTCATCCGACAGTTATTCTGTTATGGGGCCCACAAATGGCTGCGCCGTCGAACGAATATTCCCCGACAGAAAGAATATTCCACGACCAAACGAATATTCCCCGACAACAATGAATATTTTATAACCACTTGTGTATATAAAAAAAATTCATATATCACCCTTAACTTTAACATTTATCAATTTAACCATTTACTGAATAGTAACTATAAGAAAAATTGAATACTTTTATTTCATAAAATTCGGGGTCTTACAATTTACGTTCATAATACCAGTTAATTATAACTTAACTAATCATCAAACGTTCATTCTTTTTGTCTAACTCGAATTATGACTATACTTAGTCAAATTATCACATTCATTGTCACATAAATTACACTTCGCAAATAACAAGTTAATTATGTATTCAATAATTCAATCCACATGTAATTATGTTATTTACATGTTAAGCATCTATTTTAGCATCTTATTATACTTCTAACATATTTCTATGTTCATTACATTAAGTTACTAACACATTGCTAGACTTGGCAATTTAAAAAATTCATTTCTGAACATTCTGGAGAGTGGCGCTGCGGCGCTACTTTTATACTTGTTCTTGGCGCTGCGGCGTGGTCTTTGGCGCTGCGGCGCGAGTAATAAGGCCTGGAGTCGACGCCGCGGCACGGGACTCCAGTTTCAGTTCTGCAATTCGCGAAAATTACAGAACATGGCCAAGGAACTCCAATAAAATTATTACTACACGAATTTAATCATACCCACATGTTAGAATTCGTATATAATCATTACCCAACACTTAAAGAGTGATTTTAACCCATTAAAACATATAATTACATAATTAAAATATGCAAATTGTACTGTTCTTGGTGTTCTCGAACACAAACATAGAATTTAATACTACGGATTCGTTATAAGGTCAAATCCAACCATTCAAGTTTCGTTTTGTTCGATTTAGCATGCATAATCATATACAAATTGAAATTTTACAGAACAATTTATGATTGATGTGACAACCCAGAAAATCGGATTGTCAAGAATTTAAGTTTAAAGAATTAGTTATTAATAAATGAATTTTTATTAATAATATTCTGTGCTATGTGTTCATTAATCATTCTATAACCTAGAATGATCATTAATCGGGAGGATTCTGGCTACGAGCTAGACTGAACGAGTAAGAATTTTCAAGACGAAAATAAAATATTTTCGGGAACAAAAATATTTTCGGGAAAAAAGACGAAATATGCACTATTCATCAGTTTCTGCTCGGAGATTTATTTTGAAATTACGAAAAGTTATTGATTACGTAAAATGTTGAGACGTGATGAAATATTCAATAATATTTCAGTTATGGCAAAAACGAAATTTTCGCCTGCGGACTCAAAACCTAAGGGTTAGGAAAAGTGAGTTCCGAGAATGTAATGTGTAATACCCGAGATTTTTATAAATTAGAAATAAAAGTGTTTGAATATTTATTTTGAACACATATATATTTTGGTGGGTCATGAAAGGTGAAAATGAAAATTTAATTGAATCATGTTTGAAAGGATTAAGAAATTTATTGATAATATTGATAAGCTTGGTTACGATTGATTAAGCTTAAGTGTAAAGTCTTTTGTGGTGTAATTAAATTCTTAATGAGATTAATTGATGGATAACTTAATGAAGTGTTGGATCTAGGATAAATCCAAGCCCAACATTATTATTGTAACATACTTGCATAGTTGGGAGTTTAGCCCAAGAATTTGAATTGGTAGACTAATGTTTAACCCAATGTGTATAAGTGTTTGTACCTAGCCCAATTCAAATATTAATTTGGACAAACCCAATGTATATGGATTATATAAATACATATATAAGATAAGTATACTTATATATATAGGAATATATATATATAGGTGTAGAGATGTATGTGTAAAGGTAGCAATAAGCTAGCACATGGTACAAATGATGGAATGAAAGTGCAACATATGGAATGCTACCCCTCATGGCCGAAATTTTGGCCCTATTAAGCCTAAGTGATGATTTTTGTTGCACAAAAATTCTTACAAGCAATTCCATGTGGGCTCATGATGAAGAAGGACATAGTTGGTGAAGGAGTTGGTAATTCTTTTTACCTAATCACCTTTTAACCATGGTTAATACCTAGTTGGGTGTACATATACAAGTATTATACCAAGTATTAGTACATGCATTTTATACATAGAACTTGCCTATAAATATAACCCATCCTAGTTCATTGCTTCATTTACTTGAAATTTCATAAGTGTTAGTAGTATAATAAGAGCTAGAGAGAAATTGAGGGAAGTAGAAGGATTCTAGAGGAACTCTTGCACTTTGGTGGTTCAAGAGGAGTTCAAGAAGGAGAAGCAAAGGTGGAGAACTACTTAAGGTTCCTAGCCAAGAGGAAGAAAGCCTACAAGGAGTAAGATTCATAATCTAGCTTTATTTTTGGCAAGCTAAGTTAGTATGTGTAGATATTAGTAAGAATGCATGCTTGATTGTGGGAAGTTTATGTGTTGTGTGATCATGATGGATATAAAAGTATAATGATGAGTATTGGAAGGAGAATATGTGATTTATATGGCTTGGTATGTGATCTAAGTTAAAATGAATCATGTAAAAGCATGTGAGCATGAAACCTAGCTTAGTATGCTTGAACGTTTGATAATCGTGATTAACATATGTAAGAGATATGTGTAATTCTAAAATGTTATATTAAGCATATATGAAATACGATCATAACACAAGTTGAATCATCAAATTCGGTCATAAAACGAACTCGTAGCAAAATAATTGGTAAGACAAGCTAGCATGAGAACCTTTGCTTGGAAAAGTAAATAATTTGATTAAATAAATATTTTGAAAAATTGTTCAAGATATCGCATATTGAAGATATGTAAGTTTATGAGATAATGGAAGTGGTTTGAACTCATTTGGATATGAAATGAGCAAGTTATGAAAGATTGAATCAAAAAGGGTCAAAAACTGAAAATGTTGAAAAAATCGGATTTTTGCTTCCGCAGGGGAGCGCCTAGGCGCTCAACCCAGGCTTATTTCAAGCGCCTAGGTGCTAGGCCATTTTCAGTGTTGAGTTAGTTTGGTTCGGGTCGGGTCAAACGGGTCAAGACTTGTTTTTTTTGGATATAATAAGATAAAATAAGATTAATAACAAGATAAAAATATAATATTAATACTAAGTAAGGTAAGAATACTTTATTTATGTAATGAGACATGGATAAATAAAACCAAGTGAACAATTGATTAAACAAGTAAAATGATAGAAGGTGTCTTCGGGTTCGGAGATGAAGTCTTCGACTTCGTAAGATGTCTTCGGGTTCGAACGTGGCGGGATGTCTTCGGATTTGGAAACAACATTGTGACATTGGGAAAGGCGGGATTAATTGATAAATATTATCAAATTGATATATGTTACCCACGCATGAACTAAACTAAAATTTTAAGTAGAGGGTTATACTAGTTGCGTCCGAATAAACTTAATTTAAAAGTTTCTTGGCACGTATGTGTGAACGACGTAATATAGAATGCGTAACTCAAGTAATGTTTCGCGTATACAAACATGAAATGAGTATATGAGACTTAAATTTGCTAAAATATTGTTAAGGTTTTTAAAAGTAAGAACAATCTGAATTATACATCTATGAGTTCTAAGGTGTATGGATAGATATATGTGTAATAATTGCATGTTGAGATTTATGTCAGGATGTGTGGCTAATGAGTACCTATACATACATAAATAGGATAATATAGTTCGTTGAGGTAATTTTATGCTATAAGTGGTAATCAACGCTTAAGGCAAGTTCCCTAACTTACTCTCTTTTATATTGAGCAAGTATCCGAACCCTACTCTTATTGTGCAAGTATAATTGTATTCTTTATTCGACGAATACCGTAAACTTATTTCTTTGAATACAAGTTATATTACTTTCTCGTGCAAATGAGTTAATATGCTTAAACCCTTGTGAGAACTATTATTCGTGATAAACTTAGTATTGATCTTGAATATTGTGAAAAAGTCGATGCCATTTGATTCGGCTAGACTAGATGCATGTTTATAATAAAACTGTCCAAACCAATTGATTGGTGCGGAAATCTTGAAAACTGAGTTGAACAACCCTTTTGGTAAGGGGAGTGTATGTTGTTGGAAACCCCAACACATGAATAAATATTATTGTGGTGTTATGCATAACGTGAAGTATTGTAGACTGATCATCTATAGTACTTGATATCTTTGGTTATCAATTTAATTTTGGTAACTCTAGTGAAAGTTCAATGGTCTTTAGTGACTGCTCAGTATAAAGTGATTATCCAGTTGGATACATTGTTAGCCGTTGAATTCATATACATCTGTTGAATTATATTGAATTGTCATATCCCTTATTCATGATGTTATCCTGACACTTTGAACTATCTTAGAAATAACCCTTCGATATTTCAAATCTTGTGATATTATATCCTACACCCTTGTTGTATATTACTTGCTGGGCAATTTGTGCTCATCCTTGCTTATTTAAAACCTTTCAGCTAAGGCGGAACAGGGAGGTGTCTCTGGGAAAGACAAGGGCAAGGGCAAGGCTACTGACTAGCTTGTCCCTTTTATGTTTAAATCTATCATGTTGTAATAAGACTATTTGCAAACTATGTTTAAACTTAAGTAGGAATATGTAATAAGTCTTTATTCGATATTATTATGTAATCTATTTAGTAATGTAGGTTGCGAGACTTGGGGGAATAATTATAATAAATCATTGTATATTATTCTAAATTAGATCTTTCGCTGTGAATGAGTGATTTTAGTTATTATGGTAATATCTTGAGAACGTGACGAACCGAATTCGGGTGACCAAGTGGAGGTCAGAATTTGGGGGCGTCACAGGTTGGTATCAGAGCTATAGTTATAAAACTTAGGAAACGAGAATCCTTATACTATAACTTAAGAAAACTTAGAAGTTAGGAAGAGGGATAAAACTCATGTAGAGTTTTCCCTGAGAGACTCAGGGTGTCATGAAATGTAACTTCATTCTATACAATGAACTTATGTTTATTTAACATTCTGATGTAGTTGTTGTTTGTTTTGTCTTATGATGGTGATTGTAGGATGACTGACATGGGAGGACCTAGCCGAGTAGTAGAAGAAGAGCCGCGTGATATCCACGTAGTCTATGAGGCACCCTTGATAGCGGAGCCTATATCGGTTGTTGCCCCTATTTATGACGATGATGAGGAGGAGGAGATGGTGCCTCTACCGGAGGAATCTGATCCTGAGGAGGAGCCTATGGAGGAGGAACCCGTGGAAGAGGAACCTGAGCCCATGGAGGACTCCGACGGGACTACCTTTGAGGATAGGATGCTAGGAGAGTATGAGGAGCGGATTTTGGAGTTAGGGAGTAGAGTCGAAGAGTTAGAAACTGAGACTCTTGAGAGGCAGCTAGTAATGCAGGAGATGGAAGTAGAAATTGCTCACCGTAAGGAGGCAGGGATTCAGATGGGTGCCTTGTTTCACCGATCGGTGGCAAGGAATGTCGAGTTGGCAGGGAAATTAGAAGAATTGGAACAGAGGGCGTTGAGTGAGAAGGCGGAGAAGGAGGCTCTCCGAACTCAGTTAGAGATGGAAGTGATGGATCGGATCCACTTCGAGGAGAAGTGGGAGGATTTTAATGACAGAGTAGGTGATCTTGAAGATGAGGTACGATGCAAGAGGAGGAAGATGAACAAGATGGGATATGCTCTACGCACGGCCATGGAGAGATTGATCGATGGGGTAAATCACTACCCCGCTGAGCAAGGACAGACCCGACATACCATAAGTCGGGATATGGTGGCACACATCACACAAAAGGAGTATGCAAGTGCCATGGAGCGTGGGATGTTAGATTGAGTCTAGAGGAAAAAGTTTAGTAGTGTAGTATTCTTAATTATGTGTTGTTAAAATATTGTTGAAATCTCAGTCTTTTGTGTAAGATGTGAGATAGTGGTAAACCCCGAACTTTTGGAAAATTAGAGGGGTAGTAAGTTAGTGTTGTCCCCGTCTTTTGTGATATTAGGGGATATGTGCTTTCATTTATAGCAGTATGCTAGAAAAGAGCATGTATTGTAACCATTTGGCATATGAATATGAATGATCTTATTTCAGAAACGTGTTGTACACTTTTAGATCTTTTCAATTGAGAAATGTCTGAACATGATAGTTGGATAATAAGATGAAATTTTGTGATGCAGAAAATGCCGCCCAGACGTAGAATACCTATTCCAGAAGAGTCAGTTAACGATGAGAGAGGTCCAATAGATCCGATACAGCGACTGGTAGATTTATTGGGAGAAGCTTTGAGGGGAAGAAACGAACCTATACCACCCGTTCCCCGAACTGTCCCAGTAACAACCTTCAAAGACTTTAAGAGTGTAGGACCCCCAGAGTTCACGGGAACTACTGACCCGATAGTTGCGCAAACTTGGATCAAGGAGATCGAGAAGGCCTTCACTATTGCACACGTGGGTGAAGACCAGAAGACTGTATTTGCCACATACATGATGAGGGGCGAAGCAAACTATTGGTGGGAAGCTAACCAGCAGAGAGCGGGGGACGGAACGATAACTTGGGAGAGGTTTACTACGTTGTTCTTCGAGAACTATTTCCCGAAGAGTATGAAGAGTAGGATGGAAGTAAAATTCCTAGAATTAAAACAAGGTGATATGACAGTGGCGCAGTACGCAGCTAAGTTCAATGAACTAGCACGGTTTGCAGAACACCAAGTTATGGATGAGGAGAGGAAGGCGAGACGTTTTGAGCAAGGGTTGAAGCCGTGGTTGTATAATAAGGTATCAGTCTTTTAGATTGATTCCTTTACGACTCTGTTGGAGAAGGCAGTCATTGCGGAAGGTGGCAGTGAGGCCTTAAGTCTATATCACAAGGAGAAGAAGAATAAGAACACTGGTAGCGAGCATCGTGGAGGAAGCAGCAGCGGAGGATGTAATTCGGGAAAAAGGAAATGGGAAAACAACAACAACAACCACAACAGCAACAACCGAAATAATAACCAAGGTGGGAGTCACCAGGGAAACTTCAAGAAAAGGAACGAAGCCTGCAATAAATGTGGAAGAAACCATCAGGGAGAATGCTGGAAAGGAAAGACCACTTGCTATAATTGCGGCCAAGAGGGGCACATCTCGCCAAATTGCCCAAAGCCAAAGAAGATCCGAGGATGTTTTGCTTGTGGATCGACAGAGCATCAGATCAAGGATTGCCCGAAGAAAGGAAGCAGTGGAGCTGGCGGAGGCCAGGGAGGAGGGAGCAAGTTAATGATTGGTGGACCTGCACAACCCAACCGATCGACCGCTCAAACCTTTAACATGACTGTCCAGGACGCAGTGGCTGCGAAGGACGTGGTGTCAGGTATAATCCCAATCAATAATATAAATGCTTATGTATTATTTGATTCGGGTGCCACCTGTTCTTTTGTATCTGAAGAATTCGCTAGTAAATTTAGTACACCCCGAGAACGTTTAGAATATTCCTTGAACATAGAGGTTGCAAATAAGGAAATAATCCCTGTAGAATATGTTTATCGAAATTGTCGCGCAAACATTAGAGAACATGAACTGAGCGTAGACTTGATTCCTATTAGACTGGGAGAATTTGACGTAATACTAGGAATGGATTGGTTATATAACCATGCAGCGATAATTGACTGTCAGAATAAGTGTGTGAACCTTCAGACTCCGAGTAAGTCTAAGGTAGTGTTTCATGGTAGCTCATCGCTTAAGCAATCATGTTGTGTTACGATGATGCAGGCCAAGAAGTTGTTAAGGAAAGGATGTGTAGGTTATTTAGCTTACATCATAAATACTCAGAAAAAGGGAGTAGAGATTAAAGATATACCCGTAGTGAATGAATTTCAAGACGTGTTTCCAGACGATCTGCCTGGTCTTCCGCCAGACATAGAAATCGAATTCGTAATAGACTTAGCACCGGGAACGGCACCGATTTCGAAAGCTCCATATCGTATGGCGCCAGTAGAAATGAAGGAATTGATTATACAACTTCAAGAGTTATTAGATAAGGGTTACATACGATCGAGTGTGTCTCCTTGGGGAGCACCAGTGTTATTCGTGAAGAAAAAGGACGGATCGATGAGGCTCTGTATTGATTATCGAGAATTGAACAGAGTAACGATCAAGAATCGATATCCATTACCGAGGATAGACGACTTGTTTGATCAACTGAAAGGAGCAAAATGTTTCTCAAAAATCGACTTACGAACAGGATATCATCAACTGAAAGTGCGAGATGAGGACATACCAAAGACTGCGTTTCGGACCCGTTATGGACATTACGAGTTTTTGGTAATGTCATTCGGTTTAACTAATGCTCCGGCAGCATTCATGGACTTGATGAATCGAGTTTTTAAGCCATACTTGGATAAATTCGTTGTAGTTTTCATCGACGACATTTTGATTTACTCAAAAACAGAGGAAGAACACGCCGAACATCTGAAGATTGTTTTAGAGGCACTGCAAAGGGAGGAGATGTATGCGAAGTTTTCAAAATGCGAATTTTGGATGAAGAAGGTTCAATTCTTAGGCCACGTGGTGGATGAGAATGGAATCTCAGTAGACCCCGAAAAGGTTGAAGCAGTAAGTAGTTGGGAACAACCGAAAACACCGACGGAAGTAAGGAGTTTCCTAGGGTTAGCAGGGTACTATCGAAGATTCATCCAAGATTTTTCTAAGATAGCGACCCCGTTGACTAATCTGACGAGGAAGACAGTGAAATTTGTATGGACTGACATATGTGAAGAGAGTTTTCAAGAGTTGAAGAAGAGATTAAGCGAAGCACCTGTATTATCCCTACCAGATGATACGGGAGGATTCGTGGTGTATAGTGATGCATCGCATAGAGGACTGGGTTGTGTGCTAATGCAGCATGGCAAGGTCATTGCATATGCGTCACGGCAATTAAAGGATTACGAAAAACGATACCCTACCCATGATTTAGAGTTAGCGGCAGTAGTTTTTGCGTTAAAGATCTGGAGACATTATTTATACGGAGAGAAATGTGAGATATACACGGACCACAAAAATCTAAAATATATCTTCACACAGAAGGAGTTGAATATGCGTCAGAGGAGGTGGTTAGAACTAATCAAAGATTATGACTGTGAGATTCTTTATCACCCGGGGAAGGCAAACGTAGTTGCCGACGCTCTGAGCAGGAAAGGAAGGGAGAAATTGTTTCAACTAACAACTCAGGAGGAGTTAATAAGAGATATGGAGAAGTTGGAAATAGAAGTAAAGGGACCCGAGAGGTCTGAAGAGAAGTTATTTGCAATGGAAGCTCGTCCGACATTGTTGGATAGAGTAAAGGAAACACAGGAAAATGATAGAGAGTGTGAGAAGATCAGGAAGAGGATTGCGGAAAATGAGGAAGAAAAATTTCGAATAGGTAAAGATGGTATTTTAAGATTCGAAGAGAGAGTGTGGGTACCGGCGGTAACCGAGTTAAGAGAAGAGATTCTATAAGAGGCACATAATACGACATATTCCGTTCATCCGGGAGGCACTAAGATGTATCGAGACTTGAAACAACATTTTTGGTGGCCCAATTTGAAACGGGAAGTCGCAGAGTGGGTTGGTAGGTGTTTGACTTGTCAACGCGTAAAAGCAGAGCATCAGCGGCCGAGTGGGTTACTTCAACCGTTAGAAATACCAGAGTGGAAATGGGAGCATATTACGATGGATTTCGTGGTAGGACTTCCGGTCACGCAGAAAGGTTTGGATGCCATTTGGGTTATCGTGGATCGACTTACAAAGACCGCACATTTTCTACCGATCAAGATCCGCTACAGTTTGAATCAGTTAGCAAGTCTGTACGTAAAGGAAATTGTTTCAAGACATGGAGTGTCGGTATCGATTATTTCTGACCGAGACCCGCGTTTCACGTCAAAGTTTTGGAAAAGCTTGCAAGAGAGGATGGGAACACAGTTGAGGATGAGTACAGCTTATCATCCTCAGACAGATAGACAGAGTGAGCGGACAATTCAAACGCTAGAGGACATGCTTAGAACTTGCGTGATGGACTTCAAGGGAAATTGGGACGACCACCTACCCTTAGTCGAATTTGCATATAATAATAGTTACCATGCGAGTATCGGCATGCCACTGTACGAAGCTCTTTACGGAAGGAAGTGCAGGACGCCATTATGTTGGGATGAAGTCGGTGAACGACGAATACTCGGACCAGAGTTAGTACAACAAACCGCGGATGTGGTGACAGTAATAAGGGCTAGACTTGTGGCAGCTCAAGATCGCCAGAAAAAGTATGCAGATTTGCATCGGCAAGACCGCGATTTTGAAATCGGTAGTTTTGTATTTTTGAAGGTATCTCCATGGAAGGGAAAGATCCGTTTCGGCAAGAAAGGGAAACTGAGTCCAAGATTCATAGGACCGTTCGAGGTACTCAAGCGAGTGGGCGAAGTAGCATACAAAGTTGCACTACCACCCGAGTTGGAGCGTATCCATAACGTTTTTCACATATCCGTGTTGCGTCCGTACAAGCCAGACTACAAGCACGTGATTTCTTATGAACCCATTCAGGTGGAGAAGAACTTAGCATATGAAGAAATTCCTGTCCAAATTCTGGATAAGAAAGAGCAAACTTTAAGGAACAAAGTCATTTCTTCTGTAAAAGTACTTTGGCGTAACCATGATGTCGAGGAGGCAACATGGGAGTTAGAAGATAAGATGAGGATGGACTATCCCAATCTATTTGTGTAACCTTGTAGCAATTCCGGGACGGAATTTTTATAAGGGGGGAGGATGTAATACCCGAGATTTTTATAAATTAGAAATAAAAGTGTTTGAATATTTATTTTGAACACATATATATTTTGGTGGGTCATGAAAGGTGAAAATGAAAATTTAATTGAATCATGTTTGAAAGGATTAAGAAATTTATTGATAATATTGATAAGCTTGGTTACGATTGATTAAGCTTAAGTGTAAAGTCTTTTGTGGTGTAATTAAATTCTTAATGAGATTAATTGATGGATAACTTAATGAAGTGTTGGATCTAGGATAAATCCAAGCCCAACATTATTATTGTAACATACTTGCATAGTTGGGAGTTTAGCCCAAGAATTTGAATTGGTAGACTAATGTTTAACCCAATGTGTATAAGTGTTTGTACCTAGCCCAATTCAAATATTAATTTGGACAAACCCAATGTATATGGATTATATAAATACATATATAAGATAAGTATACTTATATATATAGGAATATATATATATATATATATATATATATATATATATATAGGTGTAGAGATGTATGTGTAAAGGTAGCAATAAGCTAGCACATGGTACAAATGATGGAATGAAAGTGCAACATATGGAATGCTACCCCTCATGGCCGAAATTTTGGCCCTATTAAGCCTAAGTGATGATTTTTGTTGCACAAAAATTCTTACAAGCAATTCCATGTGGGCTCATGATGAAGAAGGACATAGTTGGTGAAGGAGTTGATAATTCTTTTTACCTAATCACCTTTTAACCATGGTTAATACCTAGTTGGGTGTACATATACAAGTATTATACCAAGTATTAGTACATGTATTTTATACATAGAACTTGCCTATAAATATAACCCATCCTAGTTCATTGCTTCATTTACTTGAAATTTCATAAGTGTTAGTAGTATAATAAGAGCTAGAGAGAAATTGAGGGAAGTAGAAGGATTCTAGAGGAACTCTTGCACTTTGGTGGTTCAAGAGGAGTTCAAGAAGGAGAAGCAAAGGTGGAGAACTACTTAAGGTTCCTAGCCAAGAGGAAGAAAGCCTACAAGGAGTAAGATTCATAATCTAGCTTTATTTTTGGCAAGCTAAGTTAGTATGTGTAGATATTAGTAAGAATGCATGCTTGATTGTGGGAAGTTTATGTGTTGTGTGATCATGATGGATATAAAAGTATAATGATGAGTATTGGAAGGAGAATATGTGATTTATATGGCTTGGTATGTGATCTAAGTTAAAATGAATCATGTAAAAGCATGTGAGCATGAAACCTAGCTTAGTATGCTTGAACGTTTGATAATCGTGATTAACATATGTAAGAGATATGTGTAATTCTAAAATGTTATATTAAGCATATATGAAATACAATCATAACACAAGTTGAATCATCAAATTCGGTCATAAAACGAACTCGTAGCAAAATAATTGGTAAGACAAGCTAGCATGAGAACCTTTGCTTGGAAAAGTAAATAATTTGATTAAATTAATATTTTGAAAAATTGTTCAAGATATCGCATATTGAAGATATGTAAGTTTATGAGATAATGGAAGTGGTTTGAACTCATTTGGATATGAAATGAGCAAGTTATGAAAGATTGAATCAAAAAGGGTCAAAAACTGAAAATGTTGAAAAAATCGGATTTTTGCTTCTGCAGGGGAGCGCCTAGGCGCTCAACCCAGGCTTATTTCAAGCGCCTAGGCGCTAGGCCATTTTCAGTGTTGAGTCAGTTTGGTTCGGGTCGGGTCAAACGGGTCAAGACTTGTTTTTTTTGGATATAATAAGATAAAATAAGATTAATAACAAGATAAAAATATAATATTAATACTAAGTAAGGTAAGAATACTTTATTTATGTAATGAGACATGGATAAATAAAACCAAGTGAACAATTGATTAAACAAGTAAAATGATAGAAGGTGTCTTCGGGTTCGGAGATGAAGTCTTCGACTTCGTAAGATGTCTTCGGGTTCGAACGTGGCGGGATGTCTTCGGATTTGGAAACAACATTGTGACATTGGGAAAGGCGGGATTAATTGATAAATATTATCAAATTGATATATGTTACCCACGCATGAACTAAACTAAAATTTTAAGTAGAGGGTTATACTAGCTGCGTCCGAATAAACTTAATTTAAAAGTTTCTTGGCACGTATGTGTGAACGACGTAATATAGAATGCGTAACTCAAGTAATGTTTCACGTATACAAACATGAAATGAGTATATGAGACTTAAATTTGCTAAAATGTTGTTAAGGTTTTTAAAAGTAAGAACAATCTGAATTATACATCTATGAGTTCTAAGGTGTATGGATAGATATATGTGTAATAATTGCATGTTGAGATTTATGTCAGGATGTGTGGCTAATGAGTACCTATACATACATAAATAGGATAATATAGTTCGTTGAGGTGATTTTATGCTATAAGTGGTAATCAACGCTTAAGGCAAGTTCCCTAACTTACTCTCTTTTATATTGAGCAAGTATCCGAAGCCTACTCTTATTGTGCAAGTATAATTGCATTCTTTATTCGACGAATACTGTAAACTTATTTCTTTGAATACAAGTTATATTGCTTTCTCGTGCAAATGAGTTAATATGCTTAAACCCTTGTGAGAACTATTATTCATGATAAACTTAGTATTGATCTTGAATATTGTGAAAAAGTCGATGCCATTTGATTCGGCTAGACTATATGCATGTTTATAATAAAACTGTCCAAACCAATTGATTGGTGCGGAAATCTTGAAAACTGAGTTGAACAACCCTTTTGGTAAGGGGAGTGTATGTTGTTGGAAACCCCAACACATGAATAAATATTATTGTGGTGTTATGCATAACGTGAAGTATTGTAGACTGATCATCTATAGTACTTGATATCTTTGGTTATCAATTTAATATTGGTAACTCTAGTGAAAGTTCAATGGTCTTTAGTGACTGCTCAGTATAAAGTGATTATCCAGTTGGATACATTGTTAGCCGTTGAATTCATATACATCTGTTGAATTATATTGAATTGTCATATCCCTTATTCATGATGTTATCCTGACACTTTGAACTATCTTAGAAATAACCCTTCGATATTTCAAATCTTGTGATATTATATCCTACACCCTTGTTGTATATTACTTGCTGGGCAATTTGTGCTCATCCTTGCTTATTTAAAACCTTTCAGCTAAGGCGGAACAGGGAGGTATCTCTGGGAAAGACAAGGGCAAGGGCAAGGCTACTGACTAGCTTGTCCCTTTTATGTTTAAATCTATCATGTTGTAATAAGACTATTTGCAAACTATGTTTAAACTTAAGTAGGATTATGTAATAAGTCTTTATTCGATATTATTATGTAATCTATTTAGTAATGTAGGTTGCGAGACTTGGGGGAATAATTATAATAAATCATTTTATATTATTCTAAATTAGATCTTTCGCTGTGAATGAGTGATTTTAGTTATTATGGTAATATCTTGAGAACGTGACGAACCGAATTCGGGTGACCAAGTGGAGGTCAGAATTTGGGGGCGTCACATAATGAGTACGTATAATAATTAAGGTTATTATGCGTGAGAAATAAGAGTATGATACGAGTTATTATACGATTATAGTACGAAGATTAGTACTACGTAAAATACGAATATCGTACGAACGATATACGAAGAGAATACGAGAATACGAGAATGGAATGCGTAGAATGTGATTAGTCTTAACGGACTTTGTGTTCACGGACTTTGTAGAATCTAATTGGACTTGAATTATGTCAAGCCCAATGATTTGTGAAATCAAGCCCAAGTTAGGCCCAATAAGAATTAGGGTTAAGGCCCAAACCAAGAAAAGAAACCGCGGATCGAACCGATGGGTAAACGGATGGGTAAGAACCGTTGGGGCAACCAATGGGATGACCATGGGCATGTGGGCCGGCCACTTGGCCACCAAGTAAGGGTGGTGGCCAAGTAAACTTGGTTGCTAAGTTTGGAATAGTAAGGAGGTTAGGGACGAACTGACCAAAATGCCCTAGCTTTGGTTTTCTATAAATAGAAAGCTAGATTTTCATTTTCTAGGATTTTTGAAAATCCTACACTTGAGAGAGAGAGAGAGAGAGCGAGAGAGAGAGAGAGCTCGGTTGGGAGAGGAAGACTAAGACCGTGAGCATGAATGCTCGGATCAAAAGTGATCGAGAAGTAGAAAAGCTCGCAAATCGTCGGCTTTGTCTAACGGAAGAGAATTAAAGAAGAACAATAATCTGAACCCTAATTTCTTCTAATTTTTCTCTAAGTTTAGTGTGTTTAAAACATAATTTAATGAGAATAAGGAGTAAAAGAAGTTAGAAATGATTTCATATGGTTGAAATCATGAGAAAACAAAGAAATAAGACTTAAAAATTTAGTTTATAAATTTCTTAAGTATAAGATTCGTGAGGATTTTGAGCGATCCGAATGAATATTATGAACGAGTAGGTGAATTAAGTAAGGAATGATGTAAGACCCCGAATTTTATGAAATAAAAGTATTCAATTTTTCTTATAATTACAATTCAGTAAATGGTTAAATTGATAAAAAGTTAAAGTTTCTTGAAAAGAGGCGGTCACCGTGGTAACACGGATGTTTGGGGGTGCCTAACACCTTCCCCCCGCATAACCAAGTCCCCGGACCCTAAATGAATCTCGGTTTCACCGACCCGTATAGCAGTGTCACATCACTGGGTCAATGTGCAAACCTTTTCTCGGTTGTGTTGGTACAATGATTTAAAAAACCAACTGGCGACTCTTAACAGTCCATCGTCAACATTATACATGTCGGACCTTTTTCATTTATTTTTTCAAACAAATCTCACCTAAAATGAGAACACCGAAGAACAAGTAACGGAAAGGGACATCTAAAAATCCCGACGTCGACAGGTGGCGACTTTGCTGGGGACTCCAGTAAGAGGACTTAAGCCGCTATTTCAATCTTTTCAAAACTGTTATCTGCTTGTGTGTGGATGTTGCATTTACGTTGGATGAATGTGTACGAATGCATGTTTTGTTTATTTAGTGCCTCGCACTATAAACTGCCTGTGATGTTAGTGCCTCGCACTATAAACTGCTCATGATATTAGTGCTTCGCACATGTCATCATTTCATACGGTGAGACGCGATGTATGTGAATGTATGTTGTGTGGTCCCTCCACCAGGTGGCTATCCCGTCGGTGTTTGATTACTGGACTCGTGAGAAGCCTGATTCTCCGAGGCTCAGGAAAGGCACCACCCAAATTTGCTCCAGTTGAAAGACCGGATTAACTTCCCGTCAAGTAGATTACGATGATTTGGAAACCTTCATGCCAAAAAGCCGCGAGAGTAACCTAAGATAGGTCAGCCTCTGATAAACCCAAAACAGAGGAAAGTCTCTTCATGCTCTCATTTTAAATTACACAATTTCATGACATATCTATCTCCATGTAATGAGAAATATGAAGGAATGTGTACACATATACATACATGCTACAAACAGTTGACATCCGTTTTTACAGGATAAAATTCCTAGAATGGACTCATCACATTGCATATTAATATTCACCTTCCCTAAGGACTAAACTATGCAAGTCTTTTGCAGGGAGTCAATCGGGCCTACTACCCGTTCAAAGTCCAAAAAGGCAACATGCCTACAGTCAATTATGTCGTCATCCGACCAGACTGAACTTAATCCAGTTTCTCGCAAAGAATTCGACGGATTAAGCAAACAAATTACATATTTGGCTGTTCTGCTCAAAGAACTACACCAGTCTATACAAGGTCAGAAAATACCCGTACATGCTGAATCCTCCACACAAGGAGGGAGTCCGGTCATTACCATACCTGAACTACAGTTGGATATTACCAACAAAACTCATGATGCTACCCATCCCACTGGAGACCCAGACACTGGTGACATCAAAAAGAAAGTCCTCCAAATGGAAGAGATCCTTCGCACTATCAAAGGAATTGGAACACACGGGAGTGTTTCATATGCTGATCTATGTATTTTTCCTGGTGTTCATTATCCAGACAAGTTTAAAACTCCTGACTTTGAAAAATATGACGGGTTAGGAGATCCTTATACACACTTAAAGGTATTTATTGGAGAACTTGGATCTTATGCAGAGGATGAAAAGCTCAAAATGCAATTATTCCAAAAAAGTCTAACTGGAGAAGCCCGTTCATGGTACACAAGATTAGACAACTCCAAAATCCACAACTGGGAAGAGCTAGCACGTGCCTTCCTTACTCAATACATCTTTCAAACTCAAATGGCTCCTGATCGGTACCAAATTACCAAGATCAAAAAATAGTCTAACGAGTCTTTCAGAGAGTATGCCCAGAGGTGGAGACGCCTGGCTGCCCAAGTGAATCCTTCCATGACCGAATCAGAAATGGTCATGACGTTCATAGACATACAAAAAGCTCCCTTTTATGAGAGATTTTTAGCCGGCATCGGCAAACCGTTTTCTGAAATGGTCAAACATGGGGGGATGGCTGAGATGGGATTGAAATCCGAAAAGATTCAAGACCTAGCTGCACTCAAAGCTGTTGCTAATCACATCCAGTCTGGAAATTATGGGAACAACCCCAGCAGGGTCCATAAAAAGAAGAGGAAGATGTTTCCCTGATACTACAGGGTCAAAAAGGCAGTCAAAATATGCCTGTTCAGAGGAGAAACTATACTCCCTTTCCAGCACAGTCTGTAAACCCTCCAATACCAAAAGGTGGAGAAGCCAAATGCCCTCGAGTGTTCACACCCTTAGGGGATATCCTCGAGAATATCCTTAATCTTCTGACAACACAAAAGAAGATTACACATCTACTTCCACCAGCCAACCCAAAAGGAAGGGGTTTTAATGCTGCTCGGAAATGTGCTTATCATGCCGGGGCACCTGGACACGATACTCAAGATTGTTGGGCCTTGAAACACAAGATCCAAGACCTGATAGACAACGGTGAGATCGTGGTTACTAAACCAGATCAACCTAACATTCAAGACAACCCTCTTCCTCAACACAAAGAAGAAGAGGTCAACATGATTAATTGGAGCAGTGGACAGAGTTCCAACTTCAGATGTGATTCTTCCCAAACCATCAAAGACGGCGATAACAGATGGGATTATGCCAAGTTCTAGTTCACAATGGAATGAAAAATGAAAGCTCTCTGCAAACAAATTGAGCAATTGTCAGAACTGGTGACTTATCAGCATCAAGTGACTCATCAGCTAATCAGCCAGGAGCATGCCAGTCTCCTACCCATTGTCATGAATATTCCCTCTTCACTTTCAGAAAATGAAATGCTGGAAGACAAAGTGACGAAGACAGCAAATGCCAAGGCCTGTCGGGATTTTGCCAACAAAAGGGAATTCACGTATTTGGGTCAACCTATGGAGAAGATCCTTCACATGTTAATCAATGAAGGAAGAATCAGTTCCCTTCTACCTCCAATCAACCCCCGTTCGGGACGGTATAATTCTGAGGGAGTATGTCAATATCATTCCCAATCTCGTGGTCACAGCACAGAAGAATGCTGGGCACTCCGCCACCTTATTCAAAACCTAATCGACAGTGGCGTACTGCACCTGGCAGGTGACGACACTGTGCTATGTGCCAGTGAGAATGCAGGTCCCACTAAATGGAAGAGTGTTGTAGCTGTCATATCCACTGAAGCTGATCAATCACTCGTCATGCCAATAATTCAACTCAAAGGAAGCAACAATCCTTTGAAAGTGGCCGCTCCCGAGCCATTCAACTTGCCGTGCAGAGCACAATATCATATTGTTAGCTTGCATAAAGTTCCGTGGAATTATGGAGAAGGTGAAGCATCCACCTCACATACCACTACTGCAGTGTCAAAAGAAAATCCACTGTACCTTCCCCAACGGGTGATGAAATCTGCCGTCAAATCGAAAGGAAAAATACCCATGGAGAAGATTAAAGAATTCCTTCACACTATGGGTCATAACGAAGCTACGGTGGTTTTAAGCTTGAAAGAAGCTCCACAACAGATATCAATTTTGGACTTGGTCCTTATTTCTGAGAATCACTGGAAGATCTTGTTAAAGGTTTTAGAAGAAGCCTATCTCCCGACATCCGTGGATGAGGAAAAGTTTCAACATCTGGTTGATCACATTTTCAACGACAATGTGATATCCTTCACTGATGATGACATTCCGGCTGAAGGGACCTGCCATTGCAAACCATTACACATCGCAGTCTTGTCCTCCGGATATATGGTGGCTGGAGTCCTGATAGATGGAGGCACATCTCTAAATATCTGCCCATATGCTACCTTGGTGAAGATGAATATCAATCCTAATCGAATCCGGAGTAGCCATACTATCATCAAAGCTTTTGATGGAGCCTGCTGGAATTCGGTTGGAGTAATTGAGCTGCCAATTGAGATTGGTCCTCATACATTCTGCGTATCCTTCCATGTGCCCAAGATAGAGTCGGGATACAACCTGCTCTTGGGGCGACCATGGATCCACATGGCTGGGGCAGTCCCCTCCACCCTTCACCAATAATTAAAATACATTATCAACAATAGCCTGGTCACGGTCAACGCTGAACCAGAGTGTCCTCAACACGGGGATTTACTGGTCATCAATGCTAATGCAGACGTTGAACCAGTCAGTTTTCATGCTTTGAAAATAAGTAATACCCAATGCCATGCTATTGGAGCACCACTACCTGAACCCCAGATTTCTGCCGAAGTGATGTCAGCCACTCAAGAAATGATGTCGTTAGGTTATAAACCAGGACAAGGGTTGGGTAAAGATTGTCAGGGTATCAAGTACCCTATTCACTTAACCAAGCACACTGGAACAGTTGGACTAGGCTATTCGGCCAGCTCTAGTCACAGGAACCCTCATAAACATCCACAGGTTCCTTCAGCTTTAACTATGTGGCGTTTATCTTCACCTTCAAGTGCTGAGTCTGCACAACCTCCTGTAAATGTGCCAACCAATGTCATGGCTATGTTATTTCCTAAGCCGAAACCAGTGGAGGAAAACAAAATAGTTATTATAGATCCCGCAATCGAAGAAGAGGAGCGGAGAATCAAGGAGAACGTTGTCCGAATAATGTCGGGCATGCGTATCATCGTCCATGATAAACATAACAACCGATACACCCCAGACGATGATTACCCAGACATAGTGGCCATCATTCGGGATAGGGAGGATGATGACAGTCCCTCCATCACTGTGGTTCACCTGAATTTTGCTCTTGCCAATTGGAACAACAATCCTTGCATTAGTCGTCAAGGGTAAAGCGGGCAGAAGTTCTTTCTGTCCTGTAGATATAATAACTGCTTACTTTTCTGTACAGTATTAGCAGTTTATTTTGCCAGTATATGCTAACACTGTGTGTGATCAAACACGTTTCATATATACTAAGTGAAAGCATATTTTATTTCAGGACTCTAAATTTAGATGTTCCTGTACTTGCTGATACGATGCCTCTCCTACACAGGGATTGTACCTTTGATGTAGAGATGAATTTAGCCTTGATGGATACACAAAATGACATTGAGGTGCCTCCAGAAATTCAAGAATGGGTCAAAGATACACCTAAACCCAACCTTGATCAAACCACTTCTTTCAATCTCAGAACCTTAGAAAGCCCGAAGTTAATCCAGATTGGTTCAGACCTTACCCCAAACCAACGGAATGACATGGTTACACTATTAACCCAATTCCAGGATGTGTTTACATGGTCTCATGAAGACATGGTGGGTTTGTCCACTGACATTGTCCTTCATCGCCTTCCCATTAAAGAGGGATTTAAGCCAGTCAAACAGAAACTCAGGAGATTGAAACCTGAGTGGAGTTTAAAGGTGAAAGAGAAAATTGTGAAACAATTTCAGGTTGGCATCATCATGGTGTCTACATATCCTAAGTGGATATCCAATATCGTGCCCGTGCCTAAACCTGGAGGGAAGGTGCGAGTTTGCGTGGATTACCGGGACTTGAATAAAGCTTGCCTAAAAGACAGCTTTCCCGTGCCATTTATCCACATTCTCATTGACAATACTGCGTAATACGACATGTACACCTTTGCAGATTACTTTGCGGGGTATCATCAAATCATGGTTGCCGAGGAAGATCGTGAGAAGACTGCCTTCATCACTCATTGGAGAACTTTTTGTTATAGACGGTTGTCATTCGGCCTCATCAATGCCGGAGCTACCTATCAACGAGCTATGATGGCTTTGAGATCTACATGGATGACATCATTGTCAAATCCTAGAAGGAGGATCACCATATAGACCATCTCAGAAAGCTATTCAATAGGTTGCGTAAGTACAACTTGAAGTTGAATCCAGCCAAATGCGCCTTTGGCGTTAAATCAGGCAAGTTGCTAGGATTTCTAGTCAGCCACAAAGGGATTGAGCTGGATCCTGCCAAAATCCAAGCCATCACGGAAATGCCCATTCCTCAGACAGAAAAGGAAATTCGGGGATTTTTGGGAAGAATCAACTTCATTAGCAGGTTCATCTCCCAACTCACAGCAACCTGTGAACCAATCTTCAAACTATTAAGGAAGAACTCCTCCATGAAATGGAATGATGAGTGTCAGAATGCCTTCTTTACAATCAAGAAACAGCTAGTCAAAGCTCCTGTGTTAGTACCACCCAGGGATGATGTTCCCTTGTTTATGTACCTGTCCGTAAGTGAAAATGCTATGGGCTGCATGCTGGGGCAGAAGGACGATAGAGGCCAAGAACGAGCTATCTATTACCTTAGTAAAAGGTTCAGCAGCAGTGAACACAAGTACACTCTGATCGAAAAGACGTGTTGTGCTTTAGCATGGGCTTCCATGAGGTTACAACATTACCTCCATGGTCACACAACCCACCTTATATCCCGCGTGGATCCTCTCAAGTACGTGTTCAACAAACCCATGTTAAATTGTCGGCTATCCAAATGGCAGTTGATCCGACAACAATTTGACATCGTATATGTGACTCAAAAGTCCATCAAAGGTCAATGAATCGCGGGTCAACTGGCCGCCGCACCTTCAGGGGATTTCAAACCCTTAGAAACATATTTTCCTGATGAAGGAGTAATGGCAGTGCAGCAACACCATCAGTACGATACGCGCCAATCATGGAAGATGTATTTTGATGGAGCTGTTAATATGGAAGGTTCTAGAGCTGGAGCAGTTCTAGTATCTGATACGGGGGAGCAGTATCTCGTCGCCGTCAAATTACAGTTTGACAGCACCAATAATACGGCTGAGTATGAAGGCTGTCTCATGGGACTAAAACTTGCCCGTTCAATGGGCATCAGACGGTTAACTGTCCTTGGAGATTCAGAGTTGGTAATTCGACAATCCACCGAAATCTATCAAACCAAGGAACTACATTTGCTGATCGGAAGGTTTTAAAGATGGCTTTGGAGTTCGAAGAAATCTCCTTTCTACATGTTCCTCGTAATAGGAATGACTTTGCGGACGCATTAGCAACTTTGGCCTCCTTGGTTCATATATTAGACAAGGAGCAATTGCCAAGCATTACAATTTCTCTGAACAAGGCCCCAGCCTACGGGAATTATGTTGGAGAAGTATCGGATGAGCTACCTCCCATCCCACAGCCTTGGTATCAGCATATCAAGGAATATCTGCGAGATGGATCTACACTCGCTGAGGCGAGCCCGACCGAGAAAAGGCGGATCCATCGACTTGCAATGAAATTCTACCTGAGTGGAGATGCGCTCTACAAATGAGATGCAGGATTAGGCCTCCTCTGGTGTTTAGACAAAGATCAAGCCCAAAGGCTCATGGATAAAATCCATGGTGGAGTCTGTGGCCCCCACATGAGTGGCCTCCTCCTTGTCAAGAAAATTCTCAGAACGGGACATTATTGGCTATCTCTCAAAGCTGATTGCCATGACCACGTCAAAAGATGCTATCAGTGCCAGATTCATGGGAATGCTATACACGCCCCTCCACGGGAACTCTACAATATGAGTTCACCTTGGCCCTTCTCAATCTGGAGAATGGACGTTATTGGGCCCATTGAACCTAAAGCCAGTAATGGACATCAGTTTATATTCACCATGATCGACTACTTCACCAAGTAGGTAGAGGCAGCCTCCTTCCCCAGGGTCACTAAAGAAGTCATCATTGCTTTCATCAGAAATAATGTTGTTTGTCGTTATGGGCAACTAGAGGTGATTGTGTTAGACAATGCCAAAAACCTCAACAACAAGATGATAGAGGAATTGTGCAGTAAATTCCACATCAAACATCTCAACTCTGTTATCTATCGTCCTAAGATGAATGGTGCTGTTGAGGCGGCTAACAAAAATATCAAGAAGATTATGCAAAAGATGTCCGCCAACCACAAAGATTGGCCTGATGTATTGCCTCTGACTCTGTTAGCCTACAGAACATCCATGCGTACTTCAACTGGGGCAACCCCCTACGCACTAACCTATGGGATGGAAGTAGTGCTCCCCATAGAAGTTGAGATGGAATCTCTCAGAGTATTGATAGACGCTCAGCTGGACGAAGATCAATGGGTACAAGACAGGTATCACCAATTGTCTCTAATAGACGAAAGGCGAACCGCGACTATCTTCCATGGTCAGTTATATCAGCAAAGGATCGCCCGATCCTACAACAAAAAAGTCCAGCTACGGCAATTTAAGCAATATGACTTGATTTTGATGAAAATCCTGGACAACCAAGATCAATCTAAGGGAAAATTCGCTCCTAACTGGGAAGGCCCGTTTATTGTCAAAGAAGTATTGACGGGAGGCGCTCTCAGATTGCAAGAAATGGATGGTGATGAATTTCCATAACTCATCAAATCAGACGTCGTGAAACAGTACAATGTCTGAAGTAACTCGCAAACACCCTGGTGTCAAACCATCAGATCACCAGTCATTCCGGTTTTTTAACCCTTTACCACATACAGCTTTTCTACACTTTGCCCCTTAGGGAAACATACTTTTTAAGCCAGCAGCCTGGCTTTCCTTTGCGCTCATACAACTTAGGTCATCCCACCGTGGATCGAACCTCTTACGTTTATAGTTTGACTACCCATACCTGTGATCAAACTTTTCCTCTGCAGTTTATCCTCAACTTAGGATTAAACTTTCTCATCCCCGCACTCTGACCTGCACATGAGATTACGCTTTCTCTTCTCGCCCTGAGGGGCGAACTACGTCGACCTGATCTCCTCTTCAATAGGAGTACGTAGGCAACCATTTCATATGGCCCGGTCGCAATAAAACAAAAACAATAAAAATATTCCTACACCATTTCTGCGTTGAACCTCTTACACCAGGTTCGAACTACGCAGACCTGATCTCCTCTTCAATAGGAGTACGTAGGCAGCCATTCATGGTGCGATCTCACCCCGTACCAAAACACAAACCCTTGTCAGGAGGGATCAAATATCAATCCACTACGTTTCATTCCGCTTCAGACCAAAGGGATGGAATTACCCAACCTCTCCTCCCAAAACAGGAGATTCGGCGACCATCTAAGCTGCGGTCATACCTTGAAGAGTAACGCCAATCCATAAAAGATGGAATTAACTAGGCTTCTTCTGAATAGAAGTACTGGCGACCATCTGTGGTGCGGTCAATCTCAGAGAGGAAAGCCACACTCCTCTCCACATTTCCATACAGAAACCAGTCCCAAGACACCAAAAGATGGTAGGGATACACAGATCGATGATCCATTCTGAACTATCCAGAGATAACTCAATGTCCATCCACCCAGGAGGAATTCAGAATACATTAAGATCGCAAGCTCTGAAGTAGCAGGAAAAATATCAAACAAATAGCAAAGTGTATCTAAAAGGGAAGTGATCTAAAAATATATTTCCCTATAATATATAATGCTGTTTGATATACATGATGTAAACTGTACATAACAAAATGGCTAAGTTAGTCTATGTAGGTAAATACAAGCTAATCTATGAGTCAAGATACACGCGAGCTAGCAAGCCCAACATAGCATCCCTCTCAGAAGAAGGAGGTAAAGTTGTGGTCTCCTGTATGAGAGTATCAACACTACCCAATAGATCAGAAGCCGTCTGCATGATGACCATATGCTCATCAATATATGTGCTCATCTCTGCGATTATGTCAGTGGTAAGGGACCTCACAGCAGTACTGTCTGTGATGGCTACATCCCGGGCAGATATGGCACTATCCCGCTTAACTATCACTGCATCTCTGGCTAATCTGGCCTCATCCCGCTCAACAATAGCGGAATCCCTGCGAGCTAAGGCCTCATCACTGTCCAACAGAGTGGCCTCCCTCACATCCAGAGTAGTCGACATCATAGATCGAACCTGATCTCTCTCAAAGGTCATCAGCTGAAGACTCTGCTCTAAGTAATGTGCCGAGTGCTGAATCGCAACAGTGCCGGTACTAGGAGAATCCGGAAGAAATGCTGGCAACCCAGCAGCGGGCTCCTCCTCGAAGTGGGTATCAATATCCTCCACAGGCTCCATACCCTCTGCATCACTACTTGGTACTGCAGATACTGCTGCAGCCGATAAAACCTCCGTCTCCATCCAGGCGGAATACTCTGCGGAATAACCTGGACTGCTCACTGAAGAAGCAGCTACCTCACGATGGTCCCAACAAGCGTATACACGAGATCAGTCCTAGGCTGAGAGGTATCGGGCAGCTAAATGCTGACCTGTCGCCCCTGTGAAAGGATGAAAATCATGAAACTGGTCGAACTGCGACATCACGGCCAATGGGTGATAAGTAGTCACACCCCTCAAGCCGGACAGCGGGACGAAATCCATGCCCGGAGCATGAGTAATATAGCTGTATGGTGAGCTAAGCCCCGAGCACAGCAATATGCTAAATGGGTCTCTGATGTCCGCCAAAAATGCGGACCAGGACTGAGCATCTATACACTCTGATGGCTGAAAGGAGTATGACATGGCCACATCGTGGGTAAGCCAATATCCATGTCGTCTAAGGGTACCAATCGGTCTCAAGTGTGACATGAACCACACATACAGAAGGACTGAGCTCCCAGTAAACACTCCTGATGGATAAGTACTGCAGTAGGATGCTGACCGCAGAGTCTCTGCCAAGATCATAGGCACAATGGTATGACCGTCCCTGAGAGCTCTCACGGCCATGATAACGCCTATATCTATCTCATCCATATACCGCGGCATGAACACATATGATAGTACACATAACATCAGTACGTCAACTCTGGCTAGACGCCAATGATCCTCCGGTGCGGTGAAATCCCCGGAATATCGTGAGTAACTGTCCTCTGAGCCAAATCTGTCGTACAGAAAACGCTGAGAGATCACATGGCCAGATGTCAGCTCATCCTGCACTATTCTGCGCCTCAATCCTGTGAGAGTCGTGAATCATCTACTCATGTCTCCCAGAGCCATATGCACCCAAGGTATGTCTAAAGGCAGCATCGTCAAACGTACATACTCCTCCAGAGTAGGAGTCAACTCATGGGTGCCAAATCGGAATACCTGCCTATCAGGTCTCTAATGCTCTAGCATCCCATCTATGAATCCTGCAGGAACCTGAAATGCCAAAAGAGTCATGGTATGCTGCAGTAATATATCTACGGTCACCCTGTCTGGTGGTGACATATTATCATACCACGATCGCATACCCGATGCCACCACTGACGGTGGGGTATGAACTATACGGCTAACTGTCGAAGAAGACATCTGTGAGGGCCGTGTCATATGACCATCCAGCGGTCAATGCCGAATATCTCTGGACATACATACATATGCATAACATGATACATGCATAATAGATAATGGATGACAATATGATATAGGGAATGGAAAAGACTGTGCATACATTCCTAAGTATATCATCATCTAATACATCAGCTCTGTACAACTACAAATATAGGGAAATGGGGCACAGACACCCTACTACTAACAAAGGCCTATCAAAAGATATAGCAAGAATAGGGAACAGCCACCCAATATCTAACAGAGGCCTATCAAAAGATATAACGAGAATACATCAGAAGAAGACAATGGTGTTGATATCCACATCATCAATCCTATCCAGTTGATGTAGCTCCTCCTGAGTCACTGGATCTTTATCAACAGGGATGTCAGACCTATAAAGAGGAGGATCTGCGCCGGCAAAACCAAATGGGTCGTCCGAGGGGCCAGCGCCTGAGCGGGAAGGAACAAATGACTCCGCCTCTGCTGGATCTCTGCCCAAGTGCCGAATAAATATATGTGCCTGGTCCAACTGACGGGTCAAGCTATCAATTTGGGTCACATGAGTCGGATCTCGGACATAAGCTATCCAATCCATCATCATCAAGGTTCCAGGAACCATGTCCCCCATAAACTGTGTGGCGCGAGACTGGGCTCCAATAGTACGAGGAAGCCACCAACACTGGAATATCTCCTGAGTACATGGACCCTCTGATAATGTAAATTCGTCAACACCCAACAACGGGATATCAATGGCGGGTGACTGCGATATAGGCCAGTGACGCCTGACAGGAGGTAAGATCGGTATACGAATCTCCCCTGTGGTGCTCCTGATAGCACGCTCTCCTAGATAGAGCTCCCAACCGCCATCTGTGAAGAGTGGAACTCTCCCGGTGGAAATCAAATACTCGACCCCAGTCGGGTATCCATCCTCAAAACCCACTGTCAAGTGTTCCCCAGAATAGGGAAGCCAGGTGATGGTGTCGGCCGTCAGCAACTCCAGCTGCATACGGCAATGAGTGAATCCCTCCGCTACAGGGACCTCGGGCAGAATCGAATGATGCCATCTTCGTCCTCGTGGATATGTATCTAAACCTAAAACACTCACGGGACACAAACAGGGAAGCCTCTCATAGGTCCAAAACTGCCAACACAATGGGAAGACATCTGCTATCAGTAAACACTCTTAACCTATAAATGGGAAAAGACAAGAGAAGTACTCACCAGCAGAAATGGGTAAAATCCTAGCCAAGCCTCGGTCAAACCCTGTGAGCGCATACGCATGCTCGGAGGAAATAGGCAAAGGTATAGAAGACCCAATTGTACTCTCCAATACGGTCCACGTCATGTGTAGTGCTGACCAAAGCAAAAGATACTGTGGAAGAGTTATCTTCTATGAAGCAGCCTCGATTGATCATTAGGAACAATCACCGCAGAATGCGATCCCTAATCCTGACATTATCATGCATGGGCTCACTCAATAGCCCGCTCACAGCATCCACGCTCAAAGGACCTGAACGGACGGTCCTGCCTTTGAGTGCCGCCGCTGGAACTCCTAACAAGGATCGGACGGCAGTAGGGGTAATATTAGCCATGCAAGGAACTGGCTCCCCTCCAAACTCCACGCCGGTGATAAATCACCAATCCATCGGCGTCATCATCACCTTGCAATCCAGCAGGTGGAGTGATTGAGTCTGGTGAAACCACCGCTCAGACAATGCCCTGAGGTAACCCTAGGGACAACGACGGGGAAGGATGGAGAAGAATGCCCCAAATCCCCACTCATGCACTATTGCTCTATAATCAGGATGAAGCGCCTGGTACATGGAGTGGATGCTAAACCAGTTCCCTTGAGGCTGTGTAAAACCTGGAACCAGCATGAAATGCAAATCTACGTCAGAACCCTTTAATCCTCATCACTAGGAAAGAAGGAAAAGCAAAGTCTAATGCCATACCTCGTTAGCATGTAAATACATCGATGGATGTCTGCCCAAATCACCCAGTAACTCTGGGTTCACCACCTGAATGCTCGGAAGCTCCCTACGAGGGACAGGTCCAGCAGGAGCGGGGTCCTCAATATCCACTTCCTCGTCCTCAACGTCCGGAAAATCTGCCTGGACAGGACGGATCATAGCCTCCACCAACTGATGAGGCTGTCTGACAGAACGGGGACGAGGCACTTCAGAAGCCCTCCGCCGTACGCCATAAGAGATCCTATAAGAACTGCTCGGCTGATCCGAATCCATAATATCTGGACAACAAGTCTCCAAATCACCTCAGAAAGGGTGTGGTATTTCCTTACCTAGAGCTTTCTCTAATGCATTTATGATTATATGCATGCATGCATTTACTTTAACAAACAATAGAGTTAAAATGCATGACTACCCAATGCCTACCTTTTGAAATTTTTTGCCATAGTCCCTTTGAAAATAGGATTATCCACATGCACTCAGGCATGTTTAGGTGGCCATTCAGTAGCATACCTGCCCCAAAGTCATATACACAATATATGCATTAAAAATCAAAAGCATCATGCATAAGGCTAACCTCAATGCTAGGAGTACTTTGCCTTTCTACCTTTTACTCATTGGACCTCAAATAGAACAAAAAATAGCAGAAAAAGGTGCCAATTTGACTGTCTCAAAAGTCAAATTTTTTCACATCATTATGTTCAGCATGGTTTAATACTAACATTTACTATGTTGAATATTTTTTATCAAGTCATTTGTGCATACAAAACCACTACTATGTGTTTAGATGCATTTCGTGCGATAACTCACAATCTAACGGACAGAAACTAGAGAAAATACAGGCATACGTTACCAGGATAGTGTGGAACACTTGCACGGTGACAGAATTTGCAGAAAGCAGCCCGAACTTAGCAGATCTGAAGATGGCTCGCGATTTTGTCTAAGCGAAACAAGTTAAAAGTGACTTGTGAATGCTGCTGGCTGATGGATATATGATCCACGCCTGGCCGTAGGCCTATCTACGGCTGCAGTAGGTACACCTGCGGCACCCCCATGTGGGTCCCATCCCTCCGGCTCGGTCCAGTTCGAGTTGCAAAGGAGGTCTTACGAATTAAAAAGGTCAAATCGAGAATAAAAACGCCACACGATTGAGCAAAACTGAATACAATCCTGGTCTTCTCTGATGAGACTTTGAATCGGTACATCACGCATTGGTATTCGCCCACACACAGGGTACACTATACCAGTGGTCTTAAATGATCTCAGTCAAGCTCGGCAATACCGTACGCAGGTCCAATGCCGCTTTCTCAGGATCATCATCCTTGTCAACCTAGTTCCCCGACGGGGGTTACAATGTAGATCCCCGGCGGGGGTTACAACGCGTGTTCAACCGTTGACACACAAATCAACGAAGGTCAAGCAGCCTTGACATTATCTCAGCCGATGGCAAGTAAACCCATCGGAACATACACAGTTGTTCAATCAATGTATACGTCCCCAGTAGATCTCCCGAGGGGTTTGCAACGTGAATTCACGGCAGGGGATTACCACGTACATTCAAGTCGTTAACACACACATCAACGAAGGTCAAGCAGCCTTGACATCATTCCAGTCGATAGAGGGTTAAACCTATCAGAGCTCTGGAGCCATTCGGGGTTCTTACCACCTGATTACCCATATTCCCCGGCATGGGGTCACAACGTAATGTTCTGTTGATCTACATGATAGCAGAAGTTAAGCAACCTTGACAGTATATCCCACAGGATTTTTCAGCCGTTGATTCACATATCAGTGAAATACACGTCAACGAAGGTTAGGCATCCCTGACAGCATTTGCTGTTGGCAGTAACTCCAACAGAACCCTGACATGTCCTGACGATACAAACCAGGAGATTGTCATCAAGGAGGATGGATGATGGAATATGTTATACACATCCTCAAATAGATCAAGCTTTATCCCCACAGATCTCTTACACATAAGAGGTACCTCTGTAGGATCCAATCCTTAACCAGGAATTTGATGATAACTCCAACATCAACATCCTGACAGACTCAGATTATACATCAAATCTGGTCATCATTGCCAATCCCCGGTTGAAGCAACAGGGAGCCAGTAATTATCCTCAGCGTGTTGGGCTACAACCCCGTACACATGTATCATACATCTACATCATGTTGCTATCCATAGTACCATGTTCGTCTTATTACGTTTCAAGTGTCTAGGATTCTTTATCCTACATATGCATTGCCATGCATTAGTATGATAAAGAGGGGCATCTGTAGACACTCGAAATTTTCTGTACTATTGACACTAACAGTGCAAGAAGGCAGATTCGTCTTTTATGAGAGAACCCTAAAAGACAATCCACAACTATACCAGATACTACTAGAGGTTCAGCATCAACCCCAGATCGCAATCTGGGAGTAACCGTTCCAATCTTGGAGAACCCCGAGGCATGCAGATCAATACCAGAACACACACCGGAGAAGACCGATTAATCTCGGAGATAACCCCGAGGTATCCAGTCGTATCCCTAAGCATGGAAATAGCCTCCAACCTTGGTGATAGCCCCAAGGAAAGCAATTTCGGCATTAACCACGAAAATGCTTGTTACAAGTGCAACCAGCTTCAATCTAGGCGCTCACAACGAGATACACTGTATCAGCCCGTCGATGACATCGGGAAGACAGACACACCTCAAAGATGACAATGAGGACTTTCAACCAATTGTAGCAGTCCAATCCCAGCGAAGCTGAGCAACGTCTATTTTATCGACCCAACCCGATAATAACACCGGTAAGGGGCAACATCGTTATTTGACCAACATGATGCCACGCCAAGTCGTCTCAACACATCTACGCAACAACGGCCCACAAGGCTAACCAATCCCGAGTTGCTATTGTGCGGGGTAACGGATGAAAGTTGAAGCTTGAAGACCGGAGGGCACCGTCCCATCTTCAAAGACTTCGTACAAACTCTAATCCCATGCCATCGTACAAACTCTCGACAACGGCGGTCCGAAATAGGTCCTGTATACCTCAAACGGATGCCCGGATTGCACTTTAGAAAAACCGAGTGGACATTATAGTGCCCGCGTGCACGTACTTCGAGACGACCCGACCCGACCAAATCGGGCCAACCCGACCCGCCTCTGGTACACATGTGGCACCTTTTGCCTATAAATAAGAGGCTTGGGGTGCTGATTTTTAAGAGAAAAAAGATGAGGAAACCCTACAGAATTCGCTCTACACTTGCCATATAGTGTATTTTTCCACTTTAAACACTTGTGAGCTCATATACAACCCTCTTTTGTACCTACAAAAGCCAGTGTTTACCCACTCTAAAGATATAGAAGTCTTCTTTGGCAGCCCACTGCAAGTCTTCTCACACACTTTAGAGTCTTTCTCTTCATTTTTGCACACACCCTTCTACACGTTGAGAGTCGTGTTGCTTGCTTTTGCCCGGACTTCGGTCCGTGGTTTCATTTCAGTCTATATATATATATATATATATATATATATATATATATATATATATATATATATATATTTACATATATATTGACTAACATTACCGAGTTATGCCTCGGTTGAGCCTAGACTTCGGTCTGGAGCGTTTATTTGCTTTTCTATATATATATATTTATATATATATGAACTGTGTATCGGACTTTGTTCGATTGAGCCTAAACTTCGGTTTGGTGCGTTTATTGCTTTAATATATATACTTATATATATGAACTGCTATCGAACTCTGTTCGGTGAGCCTGGATTTTATATCCGGTGCGTTTACAAGCTTATATATATATATATATTTACATTTCGTCCCACCTAGAGTTTACTTCGTGGTGGTTGACCGTTTTTAGAACTTTATCTACGTTTTGTCCCGCCTGGAGTTTCCTCCGTGGCGGTTGATATCTTTTAACAGCTTTATTTACATTTTTGATCCCCCATGGAGCTACCTCGTGGTTGGTGATCATGTCTGTATATATATATTTACGGCTTTTATATATATACCTGCTTACTGCTTACATACAAATTGCGGTATCATGTGAGTCTAGGAATCATGTGATCACAGATTCATCCCATTGGATCTAGATTCGGTTCCCGTGATGGACATTTTCAGCTGTAAGCAACTTGTAAATTATTCTGCGGTGTCTGAATTTCCTCAGATGGTTTCCATACCCACGAGGAAGTCAGCATTATTTTGTACATTATTTTCGTACGGATGCTTCGCAGCCGTCAAATAAAATCAATCAAGCCGAGCATTTAATAAAATGGGAGTGCAAAAGGCCTCAATTACTATTGAGCGACAGGGTTTGAAAAAGCCACTTTTATAAAACATCATTGTCATATCTTGCTAAAATTAAATTTTTACATAAATTCAAACCCTGCGTATATAGGTGCGAACGAGGCCTCGTACCACTTTCAAATAACAGCACATTAACTCTCTCTCTCACGCACACACACACATTCAGATAATAGTTTCTTAAAAAGAGGCGATCACCGTGGTAACACGGATGTTGGGGGGTGCCTAACACCTTCCCCCCGCATAACCAAGTCCCCGGACCCTAAATGAATCTCGGTTTCACCGACCCGTATAGCAGTGTCACATCAATGGGTCAATTTGCAAACCTTTTCTCGGTTGTGTTGGTACAACCATTTAAAAAACCAACTGGCGACTCTTAACAGTCCATCGTTGACATTATACATGTCAGACCTTTTTCACTTATTTTTTTAAACAAATCTCACCTAAAATGAGAACACCAAAGAACAAGTAACGGAAAGGAACATCTAAAAATCCCGACATCGACACTGCACTTTCTGTCGTATAACGCTTCATAAGGTGGCATGCCAATACTAGCGTGGTAACTGTTGTTGTAGCCGAACTCTACTAACGGTAGGTGATCATCCCAATTTCCTTTAAAGTCCATTATACAAGCTCTTAACATATGTTCTAATGTTTGAATCGTTCTTTCACTCTGTCCGTCTGTTTGAGGGTGGTATGCTGTACTCATTCGCAATTGTGTTCCCATGCATTCTTGTAGATGTTCCCAAAAATTTGATGTGAAGCGCAGATCCTGTACTCAATGCAGAGTCGCATCGATCCGTCCTTCTTTTTCATAAATAACACCGGCGCTCCCCACGGCGATACGCTCGGTTGGATGTACTTCTTGTCCAGTAATTTTTGTACTTGTACCATTAATTCTTTCATCTGTACTGGTGCCATTCGGTATGATGCCTTCGATATTGGAGCAGTTCTGGGCGCCAAATCTATCACGAAATCTACCTCTCTATCTGGTGGAAGTCCTGGCAAATCGTCTGGAAATACGTCGACGAAGTCCCTCACAATCGATATTTTTTCTACCTTCGGATTCTCTTTTCAACTGTCGACTATGTAAGCTAAATATCCTACACAGCCTTGTCTTAACAACTTTCTGGCCTGCATCATCATCAGACAACTCGCTTGCCTAGGCGACTTGATACCATAAAACACAACCTTTGACGGAGTCATAAGGTTAATACGCTTCTTTTGGCAATTAACTACAACCCCGTAATTAAATAACCAGTCCATTCCCAATATAACGTCAAATTCCCCAAGTCGAATAGGGATAAGATCTACATTCATGATATTACCCTTAATATCCACTCTACAGTTCTTATACACGTACTTAACATGGATTATCTCTCTATTCGCAATTTCTATGTTCATGGGATATTCTAACTCATCATTAAGCAAATCTAAACTATTAGCAAAGTCATAGGATATAAAGGAACAAGTAGCACCCGAATAAAATAAAACATAGGCATTAATTTTATTGATCGGAATGATACCTGACACCACATCACGAGACTGAACTGCATCCTACACCGTCATGTTGAAAGTCCTAGTGATTGGTCAATTTGTTGCAGTTGGTCCGGTGATAGCTAAGGCATTTCCATTATTGTTTCCCCGGTTTCCTCCTGATCCTGACCCTCCCGATCCCTTCTTAGGATAGTCTCTTGCCAGATGGTCCTTCGAACCACAAGTGCAACAAGCACCCTTCTTTGGGTTTGGACAATTTGGTGCTATGTGGCCTTCCTGACCACAATTGTAGCACACTCCCTTCCTTTTCATGCAAACTCCCAAATGAGCTTTTCCGCAGTTTGAGCACGCTTCAATCTTCTTCTTCTGCCCTCCTTGTTGACTTCTAGCTGACGAGTTATCCGTCCACTTCTTCTTCTGATTATGACTAACCCCAGTGCTACTCCCACCAGTCTTGTTATTACCTTAATTCTCACTGTTCTTCTTCTTCTGCTCTTGATTATACTTGGTCACCGCATCGCTTCCATCTTCAGCGAGGATGGCCTTTTCCAGTACTCTAGGAAAAGTGTTTATCTGAAACATTGATACCTTACTATATACCCAAGGCTTTAGTCCTTGTTCGAATCTTCTGGCTTTTCTCTCGTCCGTGTGTACTTGATACGGGGCGAACCTCGCTAACTCGTTGAATCTAGCCGCATAATCAGGTACGCTCATATTTCCCTACTTCAATTCTAGAAATTAAACCTCCATCTGGTTCTGCGAGCTGGTTGGGAAATACATCTCGAAGAACATCTCTTTAAATCTCTCCCAAGTAATTACACCTTCACCTCCTCGCACTTTGTTTGCTTACCACCAATAGCTAGCTTTATACTTCAGCATAAATATTGCAAAAGCGGTCTTCTGGTCTTTTCTAACCCTAGCAACGTCGAAAACCTTCTCCATCTCCATAACCCACGTTTGAGCCTCGATCGGGTTCATGGAACCTTTAAATTCTGGCGGTCCCACCGCCTTGAAATCGTTAAATGTAGTATTTGGTGGAGCTTGAGGTTGATTATTCATTGCTCCAGTCATTAAGTTAACCAACTGCTGAACGGGATTAGCATTGGCATTATTGTTGTTATTTGTTGACTCTTCCTGAGCTGGTTGACGTTGTTGTCTTCTTCTTGGCGGCATAATTCTGTTAAAATATATGCTTATTAAATCTCTATTAAATTCTCTAAATAGTTAAGACTTAACTCAACAATTAAATATAATTTAACACATCATCTCAACAACTTGATATATATTCATTCAAACTAAAAGTTTTAACATCAAATGATAGCATCACTGCTATTTACTTCAACTATCATGAGATAAAGAATCTACGGGATTTAAATATTAAAATATTCATTCGTTCATAAACACATCAGAATTTACATATAAAAACTAATAAAGTCTTAAACAAATCCTATCATTGCTGGTTAAGGCGCTTAATAGCATTGCTACGCTCCTCTTCCATGATACGAGACATCGTCCTGCGATCCAACATGTACGATGGAAGTCCTTCGAACTGGATGGGGTACCTCAAAACTCAATCCTGGGCCTCATCCATTGCATGATTAAGTGTAGAGTATGCCTCTCCAAGCTTTGCCTTCTTTGCACGACCATCCTCTTCTGCAAGATCATCACGACGTGACTCTCTTACCCAGCCTTCTTCTGTTATGATCAATCTTTCAGAGCTTTCCTTCAGTTCCTTCTTCAACTTTTCTATCTCTGCGATCTTATCTTCGGGTTGACCCTTCTCGTGGACCAAATCCCATTCTACATTTCCCAGTCATGAGTGAAGAGTCGAAATCTCCCTCTCCTTTTGCTCTAGAGTAATCTGCTGAATAATAGCTCACTCAGTCAAATCCTGCACCTCATCTTGTAACTCCACGTTACGGTCGTATAATGTGTCGTACATCTCAGCATCACTGGAGTGTTGTGGAAACTCCTCTTCTTCTTCTTCTTCGTCAAATTCCTCCTCAGGATCCTCCTCAGGATCAGTCTCAGGTTCATGCTCCTGACCAACAACGGTGATCAATGGAGATGACTCCCTCTGTACCAACTGTTCCCTAACGACATGAATGTCTCTGGGCTCCTCCTCTATAGGTACTGTAGGTACTCAGGGTTCCTCCTCCCCAGCTCGACTAGTTCCTCCAACGTCAGACATTCTGACAACAAAATTTCAAATTTAAGTTACTAAGTCGTACTAGTGAGCACATAGTTTAACACATAAGCACATAAAGTTTTTTATTATCTTCAATGAATTACAAAAATTCATTTCCTAGAACTCGATAAGAGTTTTCCATCACTATGTTATTTTTATAAGGCTACTACCTAAGTTTGTTTCCCCACCTAAGGTTCATAACCTACAGCTTTGATACCAACTTGTGACACCCCCAAATCTGGGTACTTCAATTTCACGGGATTTGGTGTTCACTGTACAAATATCATCTATCTATCTACCCATAATAAATGCAAACCATGCAATAGATAGAAATAAACATCCTCCCCTTATGGGGTTACAACATCCGAATAAAAATACAATCCTAGGTTAAACTAACCTTAAACATCTATGCGGAAACATAAACAAATAAGTCTTAAGTAACATCAATTCTAATTATCATTACATAACCACATAATAAATAATCTTCATTACTTGCTAAGCTTGCCCTTGCCTTTACTAGTGGAAGGTTCGTCAGCTATTTCGTTCTTAACTGCAATGTTATTATTACGCAAGAGTGAGCATGATTGTCCATAAGTATAACAATATAATAATGAAATAATAACATCCGAATAAATCCAAGACTTCTGAAATAAAAGCTCAAGTCAATCAGAAATTCTATTTCTCTGTCAGGCGGAAATCCTGGCAAATCCTCTGGAAACACGTCTTCAAATTCCTTCACCACTCGTATCTCTTCTAGTTTCACACCCTTCTTCTAAGTATCAACTATGTAAGCTAAATAGCCCACACAGTCTTGACTCAACAATTTCTTGGCCTGCATAATCGTCAGACATTTCATTTGTCTAGGCGACTTGCTACCAAAGAATACTACCTTTGACGGAGTCATAAGGTTTACTCACTTCTTTTGGCAATCAATTATCGCTTCATACTTGAACAGCCAATCCATTTCCAAAATAACATCAAACTCTCCAAGTCTAATCGGAATCAAATCTACCATAAAGATATTCTCCTTAATGTTTATCCTACAGTTCTTGTATACGAATCTAACAGGGATTACTTTCTTATTCGTAATTTCTATGTTCAAAGGAAAATTTAGTTCTTCTCTAGGCAATTCTAACCTCTTAGCAAATTCATCAGATATAAACGAACAAGTAGCACCCGAATCAAATAATACATATGCAACAATATCATTGATTGGGATAATACCTGACACCACATCTTTTGATTGCACAACATCTTGCACAGTCATGTTGAAGGTTCTGGCTGTGGGTTTGTTTGATGCTGCAGGTCCTGCAATAACCCATGTACCTCCATTGTTACCTCCATTGCTTCTGGTAGTCACTTCATCCTTCTTCTTAGGGCATTCACGAGCAAAGTGATCCTTAGATCCGCACGTGAAGCATGCATTCTTCTTTGGTTGAGTGCAATTTGGGGCGACGTGACCCTCTTGGCCATAATTGAAGCAAACTTGTTTCCCCATTAAGCACACACCCTCGTGAAATTTCTCGCATGTCGCACATGCTTCAAACTTTTTATTTTGCTGGTTACCCTACATTTTTCCAGCACCCATGTTTCCATTCTACTTTCTCTTCAAACTGTTGTTGCTATTGTTGTTGTTGTTATTTTTGTTGTTTCCACCGCTACCACCTCCATTCTTAATCTCATTCTCATTCTTCTTCTTCTTCTTTTGTTCCTGATTGAACTTTGTCACTGCCTCGCCTCCACCTTCAGCGAGTACTGCCTTCTCCATCACTGTTGTAAATGTCTTCAATTAGAGCAGGGAAACCCTACTATACAGCCAGGGCTTCAGTCCCTATTTAAATCTCTTCGCCTTACGCTCATCTGTACTGACCTGATATGACGCAAACCTTGCCAATTCGTTGAATTTTGCGGCATACTCAGATACCATCATCGTTCCTTGTTTTAATTCCTAAAACTACACTTCTAGCTGACTCTTCGAACTCTCCGGGAAATAAGTCTCGAAGAACAACTCCTTGAACGTATCCCATGTCATTACTCCTGGCCCTTCACGAGTTTTATTGGCCTGACCAATAACTAGCTTCTACTTTCAACATGAATGTTGCGAAAGCAGTCTTTTGATCTTCCCTTACCCTAGCAACATCGAATACCTTTTCTATCTCCATAATTCAGGTTTGTGCTTCGACTAGATTCATGGACCCACAGAATTCAGGTGGTCCAACTGCCTTGAAATCCTTAAACATTATTCCTTGGTTCTGTGGTTGATTTTGCAATGCTCCTGTTAGTAGTGTCACCAATTGTTGAACAGGATTACCATTAACATTATCATTATTGGCTCGTTCAGTGGTTCTCTGTCGTGGTGGTTGACGTCTGGGAGGCATTTTCTGTTAAAAGTACACTCATTAGATTATTATTCAACTCTTTTTATGTAATTTCTACTTAACTTGTCTTCAAAAAGAAATAACCACATAACACATAACACTTTGAATAAAGTAAAAACTTTTATTTATTCATAACCTTTTTGAAAACATAAAACAATAGCAGCACTGCTATCTACATTACTTCCTGAACTACAAAAGTTTCAGGACAACATCATAGTCATATCCCATAGGTTGCACAACACTTGGGATTTACAATTTATTTAACCTTTCATTCATCGTACAACAACTACGATGTTCTATTAAGATACTTTTTAGCGCTATCACGTTCTTCCTCCATGACCTGAAACATTGTTCTGCGATCTAATACGTATGATGGTAGTGTCTCGAACTGAATAAGATATCCCATGACCCGATCTTGAGCTCGATTAATTGCGGTGTTAAATACTTTATCCATCTCTTCCATCTTCATCCTCTTTGCTTATGTGTCTCTTACTGCTAATCTAGTTCGTTGAAAAGCTTCCTCGTAGGCAGCTTCAGCTCTCGCCCTCTTGATAGCTTCTTCCTTCAGCTTGTTCTTCAGTTCAGCGACCACCTCGATCAATTGTTCTTTTTCTCCTTCGGTCTGTACTAGTTTCTCCTCAGCATTTGTCAGTCGTTCCTCACTATACTGGATCTCACCGTCTTTTTGTGTCATTGCAGTCTGTTGTTCAGCTACTATCTCCTGCAACTCCTCAACTGTATCCTGAAGTTCCACGTTACGATTGTAGACTTCATCATACATACGAGTAGCCATCGAGGTTAATGGAGTCTCCTCCTCCTCGTCCTCGTCATCCTCATCCTCCTGTGGCAACTCAACGGGATCCTCCTCGTTCGTCTCCACATCGTCATCCTCATCGTCAACTAATGTGACCAACGGGGCTGACTCCCGTTCTGACGCCCCCAAATTCAGGTACTTGAAACCCGAACTCAGTGCTTCACGATACCATTTCTATGAGCGGAATAATACTAATAATAATAACAATAATATAGATTATCAAATTTAATTTACATATTATCAGAGTTTTCAATCCCAAGTACGAAACCTTCAAACATTCGTTTCATTACATGATGATTAATATATATCATCATTACCCTAATAAAGTCTAGTTATTACAAAAGATAGCCTTATCATTCATTTAGCAACCTTCCCTTTCCCTTTTTTCTTAAAAGAGCCTCCAGGTTGTTCACCTTTAGCTGAAAACATTTAAATTTAAGTAAGGATGAGCGTTTGAGTGCCCAGCAAGTAATAGCAACAATAACAGATAGCTGAACGAATTAAATATTTTCTTTGAACGATACTTGTACAACGAATCAACAGTTGTAAAGTAAACTGAACCGATAATAAACAACATATCATTTCGATTTCAAATTTTTGAAACTACGTACTGACTATAAATGAAGATCAGTTGACAAACCATGAACATTATTTTCTATTTTTGAAAAGGTTAAATAGAACTTCATCTGTAAACCGTCATTACTTATGGGCACGAGGGGTGATCAGCCAGTTATGCCCTGTATTGATCAATACTATATTAAAGGACGATATTTTCGTCCAGCATTCCCGCCTTAGGCGCATAAAAGTTTCCCATATTTGGGATGTTCATACCAGTCTTGAATCCAAACCAAAACAATTTAGTTGGATAAAGTTTTATCTAGTTCAACAACAACTTTAAATATATGTCTAGCTGGATCAAATAGCTTAGATGACTTTTAATTCAACTTATACATACTGAACACCGATAAGTATGTATCAACATGTGATAAAATATAATGATTATCCAAGTGGGGACACTTGTATAACCATGTTTTAGAAATTAACGATCAGAATGTATAATTTGATCAATAATAATAGAATAAAGGAACTTGTACAACAATTTATAGTTTAATAACTTACTTATACAGAATCATTGCATAAGTATATACAAAGGTTGAAATATTTGAACAATTAAAATAAACAATTCAGATATTATCTTACGCATGTCCGTTGCATAAAGTAAATGCAAAGAGTTAGATACTTGCCTTATCTGCTGCTTACACAACTTAGATTTATCTTTTCTATCAAGCCCTATCATTAAATAAATCATTTGTCTGATTATAATAACATATCATATCATATAATACTGCTTATTACAGTCAGCACATTCCCTAATCACATTGGCACATAGGTTTAACAAATATTGAATCACAAATAATCACTTATCTAATCACATTATCTAAGTCCAAATCAATTTTTGAAATATGTCGGTCTACCGACAGCTCTATCGGGTAATTATCGAGTCTAAGACTCTGTCCTGTAACTCAATATCCGTACTTATTAGTCATATTATTTTTAAATGACTTAATAAAATTTTAAAACATTTATTATGATTTATCATAAATTTTCAAACCTCGAAATCATTATTAAATGATTTAAATACTAAATAATTCTATTATCATTAATATCTAATTAATATTAAACTATTAATGAAATCATTTCCAAAATATTAAAGTTATTTATAATAACTCACAATATTTTTAAAGTATTAATATTACCCTTAAATGATTTTTTAAAACATTTAAAACCATTTCTAAATAATTACCATTAATATTAAGGTATTAATGTTCTATTTATCAAAATATTAAAAGTCATTAAGTATAACTTAAAATATTTTTAATTCATTTATATCCCTTTTAAATGATTTTTAAATTAATAAAACTATTTATAAACTATTTATTTAATATAATTATTAAATAAATTTAATATCATTAATAATAACTTAATAATCATTAATATTTAATTATTAATGAAATTATTCTCTAAATATTAAAAGTTATGTTTTATAACTTAAAATATCTTTAAACACTTTATTTTCATTTAAAATAATTATTATAATATAAAAATCATTTTTAAACTAAATTATTTAATATAATTATTAAATAACTTTAATATCATTAATAATAATTAATTAATAAAATTTATCTTTAAATATTAAAAGTTGTATTTTATAACTTAAAATATTTTTAAATACCTTATTATTATTTAAAATGATTTTTAATATAATAAAATCATTTTTTATTAATTTATTTAATTCATTTAGTAAATAAATTAATTACCATTAATGTGACGCCCCCAAAATTAGGTATACATCACCCATCTTGGGTCGTCAGATACATAGTACAGAATACAAATATAACTTACTAATACAACTGTCGTGTACAATACGACAAAACATAAACTGTGAGTTTGAATACAAATATTATCTTCTAGAGAGTATTCATACTCAAAAGGAATACTCATTACATTTATTACCACATTATTACATAGAATAGTGAGGACTACTAACTAATACTATCATTCGAACTATCACTCCGTTTCCCGACTTGCCCCAGCTACGTTTTCATTTTTTGAAGAGAACAGTGAAAGAAAGGGTGAGCTCAACTAGCCTAGTAAGAAATATTATGACTAAGATAATGCAGAACAAATTATCATTAGTTATCAACAATGTTAAACTGATAAAATATAACAGACATCAAGTTTAACTACAGCGGAACAAGCAATCCATTAAAAGAGTCAAGTAGAAAATAAACTCTACTATCTTTTATGATTTAAAAAGTTTTTCATCACTTTCATCGCTGAGACTCAGCTTAATAAATAATTCACATCATCCCTGCACTACGGCCAAGGATATTCGTTAGGGTCACGACCACAAATTCCATGCACTACGGGCCAAGGATATTTGTGTATTCATCAATGGTCATGATCATGCCAATAACTGTCCATCAATGCACTACGGGCCAATGAGGACTTTTACCACATCATTTGTAATATTACGGTCATGATTATACCGAATAATCCCTGGTCATAATCATACCAAGTCCATCTATGCACTACATGCCACAGATGACTTTCAACATTTTATAAACATAAGGATGATGACAATGATATAAGAATTCAATAAAACAAGTTCAAGAATTAATTTATCCAGGAATTAATAACGTCCAAATTGTCAACATGATACTGCTTTGTGGAGTAAACTTCAAGAATGCTTAGAAGAATATTTTCATGAAAAGATACTGGATGAACCACAATTATCAAGGATATTCCACAAATTTCATGGAGTATAGAAGTCAAAACTTAACCAACTGAGTACAAAAAAGAATGGAATAACAAAAGAAATCACCATGCATGCGATAGACCTCACAGACAGGTTATTCCAACAGAATAATAAATAATGGAACCAGGTCCGGCGTAAACGCACAGACAGGATATTCCGACAGAATAATAAATAATGGAACCAGGTCCGGTGTAAAACACACAGACAGGATATTCCGACAGAATAATAAAGAACAGTATAATAAATAATAGAACCAGGTCCGGTGTAAAACACACAGACAGGATATTCCAACAGAATAATAGAAGAATATCACCAAGTATAGGGTAGACCGCGTATACTGGTTATTCCAACAGAATAATAAAGAATGGAATAACAGAAGTTCTCTTCATGAATATAAAAGAAATAATATTCCCTACCTTAAAAGAACTGGATATTGGAAAAGTGAAGTAGCAGAATACTTTTATTCTCTCTCTCTTATTCTCTCTATACTTTCTCTCTCTATAGCTTGAATGAATTCGTGAAAAATAATGAAGCCCTAGGCCTCTATTTATAGAAAAACTGAGGGTGGCTCTTGGTCTTAACGAAGGGTCAAATGACTCTTGGTCTTAACGAAGGGTCAAATGACTCTTGGTAATATTGAAGGGACAACTACTATTGACGAAAGTAATTACTATTGACCAAGGTAAATACTATTGACGAAGGTAATTACTATTGACTAAGGTAAATACTATTGACCAAGGTAAATACTATTGACGAAGGTAATTACTATTGACCAAGGTAAATACTATTGACCAAGGTAAATACTATTGACGACGGTAATTACTATTGACAACGGTAATTACTATTGACGAAGAGACTCTTAGATGATGACATATGGCCCCCCATAAAAATAACCAAACTTACCACAACGTCTCAATTATTGATTTAATAATATAACATATTATACAAATGATACTATGACAATAATTTAAGAGATATGATGCAGCAATTACTGTAGCAATAATTGAGTATAGCTGAGTGACTTCTCACGTAAGTATCAATAATCAATACCGTGTGCTACTATGCAACCACGCGTATTACTGTACTTTTACTACTGGGTAGTTCAACAGTTTTAACGGTTTTAACGGTAACACCTCAACCGTTATTTTTATAGAAAGATAATTTTGTCGTTTTCTAACTACGACTATACTTCTGTTGTGGGGTCCACTAATGATTGTGCCGTCGTACGAATATTCTCCGATAAAAAGAATATTTCCCGACCAAACGAATATAATATGATAACTTGCATACTTTGCAAAATTTATAAATACTACCCATAACTATTATATCAAATCCACACCATAATTATTTCGAGAAAATTAAATATTTATTCATAAAATCTGGGGTCTCACAATCTCCCCTCCTTATGGAATTTTGCCCTCGAAATTTACGTACATACCTGGTATGCCGAACAGGTGAGGATACATTGACTTCACTTCAAATTTTAACTTTTGAGGTATAACCTTTGAGCGTCGAATATGATCCTTCTTATCTAAAATATTAACACGTATCTCCTCATACGTTAAATCTTTCGCTATCTCTTCCGGTTCTAAATTAATAATGTGGTTCGGGTCGTCCACATATTTACGTAACATCGATACGTAAAAAAAAATGTTCTGAACACGCAACATACTTGGCGGTAAAATGAGTCTATAGGCCACAGTTCCTACTTCATCGAGGATTTTAAATGGGCCAATTAAATCGAGAGTTGAGATTTCCTCTCTTCGTCGATTCTTGCTTCTAGAATAACGCCCTCTTGAACCTTCTTCTTCACATTTATCAGCTCTGAGTATGTAGCTTGAGCGGCTTTAACTTTATCGATTAAAGTCGATTTTAATCGTATATTCGTTATCTTCACGTGGGTTCGTATATTCGCACTTGTAACCGTATACGATCTTCTACACAACGCGTCAGCTATCACGTTCGCTTTTTCACGATGTTATTGAATGGTATGATCGTAATCTTCAACAGCTCGAGCCAACGTCTTTGGCGCATAATACGTTCGTTTTAGTTGAAGAAATATTTGAGGGTTTAAGAAATGGGTTTTGTACTGGGGTCAATACAAAATTCAATTTTACGCTCTGGGGTAGGCTAAGAAGTCTTCAAGAATACGTCAAGAAATTTATTAACAATAGAAATATCGTTCAAAACTGTGACCCTCATCCAAGACTTGGATAACACGTCACATTGATACCTATCAACTTGTCATCGTCATTTACAACGTCTCCTATGGAAAGTCTAGCTTCGGTGCATTCCACATCAGGAAGTCAACAACGAAAGGAACGGGGATTTTTACTTATGGCTTGATATGACAATGATTGACTTTAGTGATTTGGTTGCTTGAATTCGCATAATAGGTTGGTTAGGAATATGAAAGCTAACAACCTTACGAAAATCATGATGAGCAGTTAACCAATCGTTTCCAAAAATCACATCAATGCAAGTATTTTCAAAGAGATAAGATCAACAGGTAACGTGAAAGTGTTGATTTGAACAAGATTTATAAATAGTGGAGGTAACAAAGGTTTCTCCCAACAGAATTTCAACAGAGAAATCAAAGTCTAACTTCTCCGGAGTTAAGTTCAAATATTGAACACAACTAGGTGAAATAAAAGAGTGAGTAGAACCGGTATCTAACACGGTATAGACTTCGCAAGAGTTTATGACTAACATACCCGTGATAATTTTATTCAGGTTCCTCGTCACGAAAAAAACGCTCTCTCTTAAACTACTGGCTTTGGCTTTTTTGGGACGGTCTTTGGTGCCTCCATCCTATCTGAACTTGTCTTCGGTGAACGACAAAATTGGGCTAAGTGACCTTCTCTTCCACAATTATAACATGCTTTAGACGGCATCGCGCAGTTTGGACTGATGTGCCCCTCCCCTCCGCATTTAAAACATATGATAGGTGGTCGTTCTCCTTCCTTAACAACGGGTGCTGGTACTGACGTCTTTCCATCATTGTTGAATTTCCTATTCTTGAAATGTCCATTCTTATTGTTTTGACCATGATTACCATTGAAGTGGTTATCATTTCTGGCATGTTGATTCCCTCCATGCTTATTGTCACCGCTTTGATGACTGTTATCACCAGTATTATCATTTTTTCGGCTGCTCTCTTTTGGTTACGTTGACTCGTTATCGCGCTCCACTAACTGAGCCCTATTCACAACATCTGAATACAAACACAGTTTATGAGAAATAAGATATTGACGTATCTCCAGTTTCAAACCTCTTAAAAACATCCGCGTCATTCTCTCTTCATTATCCACCAAGTGGGATGCAAATCGGGACAACTCGGTAAACTTGGCTTCGTACTGCGACACGGTCATGTTGTTTTGCTCCAACTTGATAAATTCCACCTCCTTCATGTGACGAATACTTTCGGGAAAGTACTTGTCATTGAACAGTTCTTGGAACTTCTCCCAAGACATCTTGAGTGCGTCAGGCTGGGTACGTTTTACAGATTCCCACGAGTAATCTGCCTCTTCACGCAACATAAAGGTGGTAAAGGGAACCTTTTGCTCCTCGGAGCATCCCAAGACATCAAATATCTTGGTGATCTGCTTTAACCACGTCTCCGCCTTAAGTGGTTCTGGCTTTCCCAAAAACTCCGGTGGTCCTAGCTCCTTGAATTGCTTAGCGGTGACCGTCCGAGAGTTTTTAGTGTTTCCACCTATATTTTGGACAGGAGCCGCTCTCGCCTGCTGTTGCATGAACTGCATAAAGTTTCTGAACATTCCATCATTCATCATCTGATCAGTGTTGTTGTTTGCATGAGGATTGTCACCTTTCTGATGCATATTATCCTGATTATTGATATGTGGTGAATCAACAGTCGACTGTGCTCCATTGCTATTCTCAACATTCTCAGATGCCATTTTCAGATACTGCCACAAAATAAAAGTTAATTGATATGTCATATATTATCCTTATATTATGACCGACCAATTAAATACCATGCAAATAAACTTAGGTAGGTCATACTAGCGAAGGAATTCCCCGTCTCTCCCCTCCTAGTTCTATTCTCACATCTTAGCCAGGGATCATATCCCTAAGCTCTGATACCAACTGTGACGCCCCCAAAATTAGGTATATATCACCCATCTTGGGTCGTCAGATACATAGTACAGATTACAAATACAACTTACTAATACAACTGTCGTGTACAATACGACAAAACATAAACTGTGAGTTTGAATACAAATATTATCTTCTAGAGAGTATTCATACTTAAAAGGAGTCTTCATTACATTTATTAACATATTATTACATAGAATAGTGAGGACTACTAACTAATACTATCATTCAAACCATCACTCCGTTTCCTGACTTGCCCCAGCTACGTTCTCATTTCCTGAAGAGAACACTGAAAGAAAGGGTGAGCTCAACTAGCCCAGTAAGAAATATTATGACTAAGATAATGCAGAACAAATTATCATTAGTCTTCAACAATGTTAAACTGATAAAATATAACAGACATCAAGTTTAACTGCAGCGGAACAAGCAATCCATTAAAAGAGTCAAGTAGAAAATAAACTCTACTATCTTTTATGATTTAAAAAGTTTTTCATCACTTTCATCGCTGAGACTCAGCTTAATAAATAATTCACATCATCCCTGCACTACGGCCAAGGATATTCGTTAGGGTCACGACCACAAATTCCATGGACTACGGGCCAAGGATATTTGTGTATTCATCAATGGTCATGATCATGCCAATAACTGTCCATCAATGCACTACGGGCCAATGAGGACTTTTACCACATCATTTGTAACATTACGGTCATGATTATACCGAATAATCCCTGGTCATAATCATACCAAGTCCATCTATGCACTACAGGCCACAGATGACTTTCAACATTTTATAAACATAAGGATGATGACAATGATATAAGAATTCAATAAAACAAGTTCAAGAATTAATTTATCCAGGAATTAATAACGTCCAAATTGTCAACATGATACTGCTTTGTGGAGTAAACTTCAAGAATGCTTAGAAGAATATTTTCATGAAAAGATACTGGATGAACCGCAATTATCAAGAATATTCCACAAATTTCATGGAGTATAGAAGTCAAAACTTAACCAACTGAGTACAAAAAAGAATGGAATAACAAAAGAAATCACCATGCATGCGATAGACCTCACAGACAGGTTATTCCAACAGAATAATAAATAATGGAACCAGGTCCGGCGTAAACGCACAGACAGGATATTCCGACAGAATAATAAATAATAGAACCAGGTCCGGTGTAAAACACACAGACAGGATATTCCGACAGAATAATAAAGAAAAGTATAATAAATAATGGAACCAGGTCCGGTGTAAAACACACAGACATGATATTTCGACAGAATAATAATAAAGACGGAACCAGGTCCGGTGTAAAACACACAGACATGATATTCCAACAGAATAATAGAAGAATATCACCAAGTATAGGGTAGACCGCGTATACTGATTATTCCAACAGAATAATAAAGAATGGAATAACAGAAGTTCTCTTCATGAATATAAAAGAAATAATATTCCCTACCTTAAAAGAACTGGATATTGGAAAAGTGAAGTAGCAAAATACTTTTATTCTCTCTCTCTTATTCTCTCTATACTTTCTCTCTCTATAGCTTGAATGAATTCGTGAAAAATAATGAAGCCCTAGGCCTCTATTTATAGAAAAACTGAGGGTGGCTCTTGGTCTTAACGAAGGGTCAAATGACTCTTGGTCTTAACGAAGGGTCAAATGACTCTTGGTCTTAACGAAGGGTCAAATGACTCTTGGTAATATTGAAGGGACAACTACTATTGACGAAAGTAATTACTATTGACCAAGGTAAATACTATTGACGAAGGTAATTACTATTGACCAAGGTAAATACTATTGACCAAGGTAAATACTATTGACGAAGGTAATTACTATTGACCAAGGTAAATACTATTGACCAAGGTAAATACTATTGACGACGGTAATTACTATTGACGACGGTAATTACTATTGACGAAGAGACTCTTAGATGATGACATATGGCCCCCCATAAAAATAACCAAACTTACCACAACGTCTCAATTATTGATTTAATAATATAACATATTATACAAATGATACTATGACAATAATTTAAGAGATATGATGCAGCAATTACTGTAGCAATAATTGAGTATAGCTGAGTGACTTCTCACGTAAGCATCAATAATCAATACTGTGTGCTACTATACAACCACGCGTATTACTGTACTTTTACTACCGGGTAGTTCACAGTTTTAACGGTTTTAACGGTAACACCTCAGCCGTTATTTTTATAGAAAGATAATTTTGTCGTTTTCTAACTACGACTATACTTCTGTTGTGGGGTCCACCAATGATTGTGCCGTCGTACGAATATTTCCCGACAAAAAGAATATTCCCCGACCAAACGAATATAATATGACAACTTGCATACTTTACAAAATTTATAAATACTACCCATAACTATTATATCAAATCCACACTATAATTATTTCGAGAAAATTAAATATTTATTCATAAAATTTTGGGTCTCACAATTAATATCAATTTATTAATGAATTTTATCACAAAATATTAAAAGTCATTAAAAATAACTTAAAATATTTTCTTATATCATAATATAATTTTTAATGATTTTTCTAATATTAAAATCATTTTTAAATAATTTATTTAATATTATAATTAAATAAATTAAGTACTTTTAATATTCCAAAAATATTAAGTATTTATGAAATATATTAAAAATAATTAAAAACTAATTTTTGAAATTTTAAATAATTTTTAATAATTTATTTTGTATTTTTAATAATTAAAAACTATTTTTTTCTATTTTTTATTAATTTTTAGAAAAATAAATAATATCTGTCGCTAAAGACCACCTGTAATGACAAAACTGTCGCTATAGGTGTTCTTCATGTTCTTGCCAAACCCAGAAAATGCATGACAGTGACCGAGTAGGCAGGTTTGACCAATTATAACTTAGTGTGTGTTGTGTTTCTGGGCATGATGTTAGTCAGAGCTTGTAGTGCTAGTGTAGGACTACAAGATCCAACAACAAACATAACGAAACATTGCTTAACCCAAGAGATCTGAGCCTCTAAAATGGCTGTTAGACCTATTCTTCATTTCTGGGTTACCCAGAAATGAAGAACAGTTCGACTGTCCATTTTTGGGCTTCTATAACTTGTAGTACATGCGATGTATTAGTGATCTAAAGCTTTCAGATTGCAGAACACATGTAAGTCTAGAGATCCATTACATAAAATCACAATAACAATAACAAAATAGCAAGATCTTGTCTGGTCAAACAATGTAAGAAACCACGCTCATGAACTTTCTGGGTTACCCAGAAAGTTCATCCGTAGACTTTCTGCCTAGTTTGACCATCCTCCAAATCCTGTTTGATCGTGATATAAGCTATAAAAAAGCATCAACATGTAGTACATATACAACTCTACAACTTAGATAACACAACAACAATAAAACCTTAATACACTGACAGATCAAGACGGTTTAATATGTTGTCAAGCCGGTTTGGGCTGTTTCTGGGTTACCCAGAAACTTGGCAAGTCATGGTCGGTCAACGCAGTTTGACCTTCTATAACTTGCAATCTACATCTAGTCTAAGCCTGATTTTAAGTTCAGATCAAAGATCACATATCAGACTACAACTACAAAGTTTCAAAATAAAAAATTCGTAACAGATCACAGAGATATAAGGTCTGATATTCGTTGTAAGACCACCAAGAACAAATTTTTCAGATTTTTGAAAAACACAAATTCGAGCTTCTAAATGTTATGGATCCAACATTTAGCAACCCAGATCGTCAAAATGGACTACAACCAACATATTTTAACAATAAAAACTAACATCTAACACAAAATCGATGGACAGAAATTATGCTAGGGTTTTATACCTTTCTTTGATAAATTTCTGATTTTGTGTTGCTGATTTGTTTATGGTGAACGTGGGGCTGTGTTTTGGGACTAGTACACTTCAATATTTCGTGGGTTTTAGTGGGAGGAGCTCTTGGATATGTGTTTGTGCAAAATGGCTAACAATTGATCTTTTTCTCTCTCTTGATCTATTTATAGAAGGTTAGATACATTGTATGGCTGAGATATATTACTTGTTGCTGTCATTTTGAGCACATGGGGTGGTTCACCAACTCATCTAAATGTCAAAACCTATTTGTTAGCCAAAATAATGCAACTAGGGGCAAAATGGTCTTTTTGTAAATCATTTAATGGCAAAATTGGTACTTGTCAAACCCTTAGGGTTTAACCCTAAGGTTTAGCGCAATATGTAAGATTTTCCCACTAGGGTTTGCACAAAAATAAAAATTAAATAAAAAATTAAATAAATTTTAGTTTCTAAAATTTTGAAATTAGGGTTTCGTAATTATGAATAATTATCTAATTACCTTATTCAGTAACATTAGGGTTTAGATCATATAATTATCATTAACCTTGCTAAAATAGCAATTAGGGTTTAAGATTTTGATAATTAGGGTTACCTATTATAATTAGTTTTTTGTTCTAATTATCAAATTAGGGTTTAAAATTTTAGGGTTTCTAAAATTAGCAATTAAAATTATAAAACTTGCTAATTAATCACATTAACACAATTACAACCAATCTCGAATTCTAATTTAAATTTCAAATTAGGGTTCCTCATTTTCAAAAATTATTTAGGATTTCTAGATTATAATTAGGGTTTACCTAATTAATCAAATCATTATATAATACATATCATAAAATATATAACACCGTTATAATAGTCTTAAACTCAGAGTTGATTTTCAAATTAGGGTTTCTCCTAGTAAAATTAGGGTTTAACCAATTAATATTAGGGTTTTAAAATTAAACACCATAATTGACCAATCGTCATCAATACGTACATACAGTACATATTTATAGCACTAAAAAATCAAAATATAATTAATATTATATTATTATTTTCATACCTTGACAATAATCCAAAATTAGGGTTTGGATTCCATATCTGATTTATTCTTCATATTTAACCTTAATAATTAAGGCAAAATAATTAACTTAATAGCCTGTACTAAAATTCATATAATAAAATAATTATTATAATTATTCTAAAAATCACTCCATATATTATTTAAATACTATATGACTATATATTCATGGAAAATAATTAATAAAAATATTTCTACTATAAAATTAATTATTATAAGAATGTACTTTATAATATATAATCAATAATTCTAAAATAAAATTACTTGTAAACATTTATGTAAATAACTATATTTTTATTTACCACATAAATACATATACACAATATCTTGTACAAATCCTCATCATTAATAAAAAAAAAATTATACGCAAAATTTCTTATTTATTTATGTAGAAAATATCGGGTTGTTACATTCACCCTCCCTTATAAAGATTCCGTCCTCGGAATCACTGTTTTAAAACCTATACATACACGGCACATATCATACATAATCATTGCAAGTAGATCTCAATCAACTTTGATCGAACTGATCTTTAACTATTCACATAAAGCTTGTCTTTCTGATTAAACGAAAAAATTGGTTTCTAAAAGAACTCAAATTCCTCCTCAAAATTTCTTTATAAATAATTTACTATATATAGGAAAATCATGTATAAGAAAATAAAAGGTATACAAATAATACCTGGAGTTCCAGTGCCAGCTGCTGTCGTATCCTGAACTGTCATGTTGAAGACCCTTGCAGTAGATTTTGTCGGCTTGCTAGATGATGTTGGTCCTGTGATTGCCAAAGTTCCGCAGCTTTTCCCCATGTTCCCGCTTTCTGCCTCCGTCCTCCTTTTCGGACAGTCCTTCACCTTATGCTCCTTTGATCCGCACAGAAAACACCCATTAATAGTTTTAGGATTGGGGCAGTTGGGAGAGATATGACCCTCCTGCCCACACTTAAAACATACAAATTTACCTTTCAGGCATTCCCCGAAATGGTTCTTGCCACAGTTCCCACATTGTACTAGCGGCTTCTTCTTTGTACCCTCCTACTTCACCTGTATACCCCCAAAGTTGTTTCCCTTCCTCTTTTCACTCCTATTACCACTGTTTGTTTCCACCTTCCCAGATCCCTCAACCGTACCCTTATTCCTTCTTTCTTTGTTGTATAGGCTCATGGCCTCACTCCCCTCCTCAGCAATAATAGCTTTCTCCATGAGTGCTGCAAATGTAGGGATTTGCAACACTGCCACCTTGTTGTAGAGCTAGGGTTTTAATCCCAGCTCAAACATTCGTGCTTTTCTAGCCTCCGTATCAACTTGATGCGGATTAAACCTAGACAACTCATTAAACTTAGCGGCGTATTCAGACACCGTCATACTTTCCTGTTTTAATTCAAGAAATTTTACTTCCATCCTAGCCTGCATACTAGATGAAAAATAGTTTTCAAAAAATAAAGTTTTGAATCTTTCCCAAACAACTATACCTACACCTGCTCCAGCCCTCGCCTGATTCGCTTCCCACCAAAAATTTGCCTCACCCTTCATCATGTAGGTGGAAATAGTGGTCTTTTGCCCCTCAGCTACCCTAGCTAATACAAACGTCTTTTCAATTTCTTTAACCCAAGCTTGGGCTTCTACAGGGTCAGTTGTACCTCTAAATTCGGGCGGTCCTACAGCTTTGAAGTCCTTAAAGTTTGCCAAGCGATTGTCCTGCTGGTTCCTTGCGGCTGGCATTCCTTGTTGCATGGCCTGAGCTACCATGTTTACGAATTGCTGCATTGGATCTGGTTGTGGTTGTCCCTCGACGTTGTTGACAGATTCTTCTGCCCTTTGGTTTCTAGTTTGACGTCTTGGCGGTATTATCTGATTAAATAAAATCATAAATTTAACTTACATTATAAATCTTATCATATAAGTTTAATACTTTAAACTTGTTTCATCACTCAAACATAAATTCATTTTCATTAAGTCGTAGTAATTTACATAACATAGCACATACTGCTATCCCTTTGTGACTACAAAAGTCGAGATTTACAGACTTGATCATTACAAAAGTTGAGAACATAACCTTACACAAACATACTAAGCACATATTACATTAAACACACCTACACAACAGAACCTATACTGCCTATTTATTACACCTTTTCCTTGGACAACTTTTCGCCTGATGACCTTCTATTCCACAATTAAAACAGACACATTGTGTTGGATTGGGACAATGAGGAGAGAAATGTCCCTTCTGTCCGTAATTGTAGCAAACATATTCCCCTTTTCTGCATACACCTTCATATTTCTTGTCACAATTTGCACACCTTTCTATTCGATTAATTTTTCTTTCGTTGTTATCAGGATTTCTTATATCACGGTCTTTCATCTTTCTTTTTCCCTTCTTGCTCGGAGCTGCGCATGCTTTGTTGCTTTTAGTTCCAATTTGGTCAATTTGGATTTTAAGCTTATCTTGTTCTTCCATTGTTTCTATTAATGCTTTCCGCAGTTGGCTATTTAGCAGCTTTTCTATTTCCCACAACTGTTCCAAAGAGGAAACCTGGTCCCGCAGATTCTACACTTCGATTGATGCTTGATCAGCTCCAACTTCAGTGTCTGAATCACTATCGGTTAGTTCTACTATTTCCGAATCTGGTACGACATTTTCCACAATAACCACCTCATCGAGGTTGCTTTCACTCTAAGCCTCTATTTCAGCTATTGGTTTTGATATCGGCTCCTTCTTTACGATCTGAGGGTATCCTAATCCTTTTTCACCTGACATCTACACACATAAATTATCCTGAATAGCATATAGTATATACACACAGTAAATAAGAGTTTTATATAAGTTATCTTTTATTTTGTTTGACGATGAATTTATTCAATTCATCTCCTTTTTAAACTCTATATGAGTTATTTATATTTTCAACGTTTCCCTCTGTTATAAGGTTATAGCCTAAGGTCTAACCCACCTAAGGTTTCTAACCCTATAGCTCTAATACCAAGATGTGACTCCCCCAAATTCAGGTACTTGAAACCCGAATTTAGTGCTTCACGATACCATTTCTATGAGCGGAATAATACTAATAATAATAACAATAATATAGATTATCAAATTTAATTTACATATTATCAGAGTTTTCAATCCCAAGTACGAAACCTTCAAACATTCGTTTCATTACATGATAATTAATATATATCATCATTACCCTAATAAAGTCTAGTTATTACAAAAGATAGCCTTATCATTCATTCAGCGACCTTCCCTTTCCCTTTTTTCTTAAAAGAGCCTCCAGGTTGTTCACCTTTAGCTGAAAATATTTAAATTTAAGCAATGATGAGCATTTGAGTGCCCAGCAAGTTATAACAACAATAACAGATAGCTGAACGAATTAAATATTTTCTTTGAACGATACTTCTACAACGAATCAACAGTTGTAAAGTAAACTGAACCGATAATAAACAACATATCATTTCGATTTCAAATTTTTAAAACTACGTACTAACTATAAATAAAGATCAGTTGACAAACTATGAACATTATTTTCTATTTTCGAAAAGGTTAAATAGAACTTCATCTGTAAACCGTCATTACTTACGGGCACGGGGGGTGATCAGCCCGTTATGCCCTGTATTGATCAATACTACATTAAAGGACGATATTTTTGTCCAGCATTCCCGCCTTAGGAGCATAAAAGTTTCCTATATTTGGGATGTTCATACCAGTCTTGAATCCAAACCGAAACAATTTAGTTGGATAAAGTTTTATCTTGTTCAACAACAACTTTAAATATATGTCTAGCTGGATCAAATAGCTTAGACGACTTTTAATTCAACTTATACATACTGAACACCGATAAGTATGTATCAACATGTGATAAAATATAATGATTATCCAAGTGGGGACACTTGTATAACCATATTTTAGAAATTAACGATCAGAATGTATAATTTGATCAATAATAACAGAATAAAAGAACTTGTACAACAATTTATAGTTTAATAACTTACTTATACAGAATTATTGCATAAGTATATACAAAGGTTGAAATATTTGAACAATTGAAATAAACAATTCAGATATTATCTTACGCATGTCCGTTGCATAAAGTAAATGCAAAGAGTTAGATACTTGCCTTGTCTGCTGCTTATACAACTTAGATTTATCTTTTCTATCAAGCCCTACCATTAAATAAATCATTTGTCTGATTAGAATAACATATCATATCATATAATACTGCTTATTGCAGTCAGCACATTCCCTAATCACATTGGCACATAAGTTTAACAACCATTGAATCACAAATAATCACTTATTTAATCACATTATCTAAGTCCAGATCAATTTCTGAAATATGTCGGTCTACCGACAGCTCTATCGAGTAATTATCGATGTCTAAGACTCTGTCCTGTAACTCAATATCCGTACTTATCAGTCATATTATTTTTAAATGACTTAATATAATTTTAAAACATTTATTATGATTTATCATAAATTTTCAAACCTCGGAATCATTATTTAATGATTTAAATATTAAATAATTCTATTATCATTAATATATAATTAATATTAAACTATTAATGAAATCATTTCCAAAATATTAAAGTTATTTATAATAACTCACAATATTTTTAAAGTATTAATATTACCCTTAAATGATTTTTTAAAACATTTAAAATCATTTCTAAATAATTACCATTAATATTAAGGTATTAATGTTCTATTTATCAAAATATTAAAAGTCATTAAGTATAACATAAAATATTTTTAATTCATTTATATCCCTTTTAAATGATTTTTAAATTAATAAAATCATTTATAAACTATTTATTTAATATAATTATTACATAAATTTAATATCATTAATAATAACTTAATAATCATTAATATTTAATTATTAATAAAATTATTCTTTAAATATTAAAAGTTATGTTTTATAACTTAAAATATCTTTAAACACTTTATTTTCATTTAAAATGATTATTATAATATAAAAATCTTTTTTAAACTAAATTACTTAATATAATTATTAAATAACTTTAATATCATTAATAATAATTAATTAATAAAATTTATCTTTAAATATTAAAAGTTATATTTTATAACTTCAAATATTTTTAAATACCTTATTATTATTTAAAATGATTTTTAATATAATAAAATTATTTTTTATTAATTTATTTAATTCATTTAGTAAATAAATTAATTACAATTTGTGACGCCCCCAAAATAGGTATACAACACCCATTCTGAGTCGCCAAATACATGGAACAAAAAGCAAACTACAACTTCAATAATACAATTGTCGTACAAAATACGACAACACATAATGTGAGTTTAAATACAAATATTGTCTTCTAGACAATATCCACACTCAAATAAGTTCTCAATATAATTATTCAAACACTATTTTACAGAAATAGTGAGGACTGCTAAAACATCTTTCTAGAACCATCACTCCATATCCCGACTAGATCCTGCTATGTTCTCACCTCCTGAGAAGAAAAATGGAACAAAAAGGAAAAGGGTGAGTTCAACTAGTCTAGTAAAAAATATTATGACTAAGATGATATACAACAAATTATCATTAGTATTCAACAGGAAAAAATCTGATAGAATATAATCGACAACAAGTTTTAGATCAACAACTGCAACGGAAACAACAAACCATTAGAAGAGTCAAGTAGATAATGAATTCTACTATCTTCTAAGATTTAAAAGTCCATCATCAATATTTTATCCCTGTAACATCAATTAATAATCATCTTTATCCAAATATTCATCTTTGCACTACAGGCCAAAGATATTCATTTGTATCACCTGTCAGTCATGTTCATCTCAACACCTGTTCATCTTTGCACTACATGCCAAAGATATTCATCAAGTAATCATACATCTTTGCACTACAAGCTAAAGATATTCAGTAATATCATCATTTAGGACTGAGGATGATGAAAAATATCTTAAAGAAAACGAATCCAGTGAGACATAAGGAAAAATAGTAGGGATTCGTATAACAGTTTATTCAAGATCAATAATACTTCATAATAATCAATTGTGAAGCATAATTCAAAAATAAAGATCTAAACATGGAAACAATCAAAGATAGTAACCATAATAGACATCTTGGACAAAAAGGAAAAATTTTATTTTTCGGTGAATAGTATCGTATTCGTGAATAGTGTCGTATACGTGAATAGTAACGTATACGTGAATAGTAACCCCGACACAAAAAGTTCTAAATTTGATAAAAACTCATGTTGATATTTCAGCATAATGATATTGAAGAAAATAATATCTCTTACCTCAAAATATCAGTACTTCTGGTCGGAATACCGGTATAAGGCTGGAAGAAACTTGCTCTGATGAATAGAAATTTCAAAGTATCTAAATACTCACAAAATACACTCAATAATCTAGAGAGAGAAAGAGAGAAAACTTGTTTCTGGTGTGATTTTCAATTCTAACTTAGCCCTCTATTTATAGAAAAATGTTAGCATGCCGAAGCAGACTTAACCTGCAACCTGATGGCTTTACCTGCTACTATTCCCACCCACCACATTTGAATAAAAATCTCAGCACACTTTCTTCACCAACCAAGAGTGGGGCCCACCAATTCTAGAAATTTCCACCAAAATGTTTAACTCCGAAAATTCAACAATTTCTGAACCAGTCATCTCGTAAAATTCATAATAAATCATACGTTCATTTTTAACGGTTCAAAATTTGTGGACACATACTCAACTTATATATGTATAACATATCCAAAAATTACCACGATCCAACGGTCAGATTAAAAATTATAACCCCCGTAAAATATCTCAAAAACCCTGATTTTTAATACCTCCATTCCGACAAAAATACTGATAAAAACCTCAACATTAACTGCTTCATTTTTAACCACAAAAATATATCCCTCATTTATATCCACATAAAATAAATATTTCGTTATCATATGAATCAATAATTAATTATTCACAAATAATATTACAGAATCACATTTATGACAACCAGGCCGTTCCCAGGAAAGAGGGGGCTTTCCAATAAGGATTTCTCCTTACTGGCGCACAATTAGATGACCAAACCTCTCCTTAGACAGAACTTTCTAGACATTGCCAATAATGTTATCTAATAATATTATTCAAATAATATGAATTATTGATCTGATAAAAGAAAAATACTGTGCAGCAACAATTATTGAAACAACAATAATATAAAATATCAACGCAGCAATTATTGAATCAATAAAATAAAATATTAAATAGTAACTACTGTAACAATTATTGAGTAGTGCCTTCTTACGTAAGAATCAATAATTGGTGCAATACCGTGTGCTACGCCGTTATTTATAAACAACTTATACTTGTCGTTTTTTTCATCCAATCGCTTTCCGTTATGGGGCCCACACAAGGCTGCTCCGTCGTACGAATATTCCCCGACAGCAAGAATATTCCAAACGAATATTCCCCGACAAAATGAATATTTTATAACCACTTGCTTATTTTGCAAAATTTGCACATTTCACCCATAACCAAAGTATTATAACAAATTAACCCCTTATTATTCACAATAATATTTAGAGAAAATTTAATTTTATTCATTAATAAGCTGGGGTCTTACAACCTCCCCTCCTTATGAAATTTCGTCCTCGAAATTGACGTACGTACCTGATATTTCAAAAAGGTGAGGATACCTCGCTTTCATTTCTGATTCCAACTCCCAGGTCATTTCTTCAATAGCATGGTTTCTCCACAAAACCTTAACTTGTGGTATAACCTTTGTGCGTAGGACATGCTCTTTCCTATCCAAGATCTTAACAGGTACCTCCTCGTACGTTAAATCTTCAGCTATCTCGTCTGGTTCTAACTCAATAAAGTGGTTCGGGTCTTTAACATATTTACGAAGCATAGATATATGAAAAACATTATGAACACGAGACATGTTTGGAGGTAATGCGAGTCTATATGCCACATTTCCTATTCGCTCAAGAATCTCAAATGGACCAACAAATCTTGGATTGAGCTTTCCTCTCTTCCCAAATCTTGTAACTCCCTTCCATGGTGCAACACGTAACAATACATGATCCCCAATATTAAATTCCACGTCCTTCCGATGAAGATCCGCATAACTCTTTTGTCGATCCTGTGCCGTTTGTATACGTTGTTAAATCGTTTGGATCTTCTCTGTAGTTATGCGTACTAACTCTGGTCCCAACAATGTTGCTTCACCCACCTCGTCCTAGCATACTGAAGAACGACATTTTCTTCCATACAACGCCTCAAATGAAGCCACACCTATGCTCGCCTGATAACTGTTGTTGTAGGAGAATTCCACCAATGGTAGGTACTTATCCCAACTTCCTTTGAGATCTAGGACACAGAGTCTTAATAGATCTTCAAGAGTTTGAATAGTCCTCTCTAATTGTCCGTCCGTTTGAGGATGGTATGCCGAACTGAATCGTAAATCCGTGCCCATAGCTTTCTGCAAGCTAACCCAAAATCGTGAAGTGAATCTTGGGTCAAGATCCGAAACTATGGATACTGGCATGCCATGCAATCTCACAATCTCGTTCACATACATACTAGCAAGACGTTCAAGGGAATAAGTCTCACGTATCGGTAAGAAATGAGCAGACTTGGTTAATCTATCAACAATAACCCAAATCGCATCTATGCCTTGAGAAACCTTGGGAAGACCTGTAACGAAATCCATGGTAATGTGTTCCCACTTCTATTTCGGGATCTCAAGTTGTTGTAATGGACCCTTTGGCACTTGATGCTCCGCCTTTACACGTTGACAAGTTAAACACCTCGAGACAAACTCCGCTATCTCTCTTTTCATATTGCTCCACCAAAATGTATGTCGAAGATCGTGATACATTTTGGTACTCCCAGGATGGATTACAAACGGTGTGTTGTGTGCCTCCATCATTATTCTATGCTTCAAGTCAAAATCGTTAGGAGCACAAAGTCTGGAGTTGACTCGAAGTATTCCTTCTTCATCGATTCTTGTTTCTGGAATAGCACCTTCTTGCACTTTCTTCTTCATACGCATCAGCTCTATGTCCGTAGCTTGAGCAGCTTTAACTTTATCGATTAAAGTCGATTCTACTCGTATATTTGATATCATCATGTGGGTACTTGGAGCCTTCATCTCTATCTCCATCCTTTACAAGTCATACAAAATGGGCCTTTGTGTTAACAACATTGCACTCGTACCCGCATATGATCTTCTACTCAATGCGTCAGCTACTACGTTTGCTTTTCCAGGATGATATTGGATGGTATGATCGTAATCTTTCAACAGCTCGAGCCAACGTCACTGCCGCATGTTGAGTTCCTTTTGGGTGAAGAAATATTTGAGGCTTTTATGATCTGTATAGATCTCCACTTTCTCCCCATACAGGTAGTGTCTCCAGATCTTCAACGCGAAAACGATTGCTACCAACTCCAAATCATGAGTAGGATAATTCCTCTCATATTCTTTGAGTTGTCGTGAGGCATAGGCTATGACTTTCCCATGTTGCATGAGAACACATCCTAACCCTTTTCCTGAAGCATCGCTGTAGATAACAAATCCATCCGAACCAGATGGTATTGTCAGAACAGGTGCCGAAATGAGTCTCCTCTTGAGTTCTTGAAAACTCTTCTCGCATTCCTCACTCCATACGAATTTTGTATCTTTTTGAGTCAGCTGAGTTAACGGAGTAGCGATTCGAGAAAATCCTTCCACAAATCTCTGATAATAACCAACTAAGCCCAGAAAGCTACGTACTTCAGTTGCTCCCAACTTTGTATGGCTTCAATCTTCGCCGGGTCGACAGATACTCCATGTTTTGACACCACGTGCCCAAGGAATCCTACTTTCTCAAGCCAGAACTCGCATTTCTTCAGTTTGGCATATAAATTATTTTCACGAAGCCTTTGCAATATCAGCTTCAAATGGCGCTCATGATCTTCACGGCTTTTGGAATAGATGAGGATGTCATCAATAAAGACAACAATGAACTGATCCAAATATTCTTTGAATACACGGTTCATCATATCTATGAAGGCAGCAGGAGCATTAGTCAATCCAAAAGACATGACTAAGAATTCATAATGCCCGTACCGAGTTCTGAAGGCAGTCTTTGGAATATCCTCAGTTTTAATCTTTAACTGATGACAGAACGAAGATCGATCTTTGAAAAGAATTGTGCTCCTTGCAACTGGTCAAACAGGTCATCAATGCGAGGTAGCGGATACCTATTCTTGATAGTGACATGATTCAATTCTCGATAGTCCATACAAAGTCGTATACTCCCGTCTTTCTTCTTTACGAATAACACAGGAGCACCCCAAGGAGATGTACTAGGACGAATAAAACCGATGTCCAACAACTCCTGTAGTTGGACTTTAAACTCCTGAAGTTCAATAGGAGCCATTCGATATGGGGTTTTAGAAATGGGCTTTGTACCGGGTTCAAGGTCAATAAAGAATTTAACTTCACGTTCTGGGGGTAGACCAGAAAGTTCTTCAGGAAATACATCAGGAAATTCTCTAACAATAGAAATATTATTCAAATCTGACTTGTCTATGTTCAAATCCATAACATGGGCAAAGAAAGCTTGACATCCGTTTTTCAATAAACGAATAGCTTTGTGGCTTGATATGACAGTGACTGATTTTAGTGGTTTAGTAGTTTGAATTCGTATGACAGGTTGGTTAAGAATATGAAAACTAACAACCTTATAAAAATAATCAATTTTAGCATGATGAGTGGTTAACCAATCAATTCCTAAAATCACATCAAAAGCAAGTATCTTTGAAGAGATAAGATCAACAGGTAATGTGATAGTGCCAACTTGGATCATGCAAGATTTATAAACTGTAGATGTAACAAAGGTTTCACCCAACGGAGTTTCAACAGATAAGTCAAAGTCCAATTTCTCCGGAGTCAAGTTTAAATGTTGAGCACAAGCAGGAGAGATAAAAGAATGGGTAGAACCGGTATCTAGTAAAGTATAAACTTCGCAAGAATTCAAGATTAGCTTACCCGTGATCACTTCGTTCGGGTTTCTCGCGTTTTTGGCCAGTCACGACAAACGCTCTTCCAGGAACCGCTGATTTTGACTTATCCGGGACAGCTTTTGGAGTCACCATCCCCGCTGAACTTGGTTTTGCTATAGAACACTCTCGAGCTATATGACCCTCCTTTCCACAGTTATAACATTCCTTAGATTGTTGTGGGCAGTTTGGGCTGATTTGTCCCTCTTTCCCACATTTGTAACATACAACAGGTGGTCGTTCTCCTCCCCTAGAAACAGTTGATGTTTGTGCTGACGTCTTCACATTATCATTGTTGTACCTTCTCTTCTTGAAATCTCCTCCCGACTCGCTCCTTTTATTATCACGACCACGATTACCACCAGAGTGGTTACCGCTTTTGTTCGAATGTTTTCCTCCCTGCTGATTTTCATTGCTTCAATGACTGCCGCCACCGGTATGACCCTGGTTGTGGTCCCTCAGTTGCACATACTCATTATCTCGCTCTAATAATTGAGCCCTGTTTACAACATCTGAATATAAAGAAAATTTATGAGAGATAAGATATTGTCGAATCTCGGGTTTTAGACCTCTCAGAAACATCCTTGTCATTCGTTCCTCATTTTCGACCAAATGAGGTGCAAACCTGGATAACTCTACAAACTTCACCTCGTACTGGGACACCGTCATGTTGTTTTGTTCCAGTCTGATAAACTCCACCTCCTTCATATGACGAATACTTTCAGGAAAGTACTTGTCATTGAACAGTTTTTGAAATGTTTCCCAGGACATGTTGAGTGCGTCAGGCTGGGTACGCTTCACAGACTCCCACCAGTAGTTTGCCTCACCGCGGAACATAAAAGTGGCGAATGGAACCTTCTGTTCCTCCGTGCATCCCAATACATCGAATATCTTGGTAATTTGCTTGACCCACGTTTCCGCCATGATCGGATCCGGCTTTCCCTTAAATTCTGGTGGTCCCAATTCTTTGAACTGCTTGGCTGTGACAAACCGCGCGTTGTTATCATTTCCACCTGTATTCTGCACACGAGTCTCCCTCGTCTGATTTTGCATGAACTGCAAAAAGCTCCTAAACATACCATCATTCATCGTTTGCTCGGTAACGTTGTTTACAGGAGGAATATTGCCTTCCTGTTGCACGTTCCCCTGGGTGGTGATCAAAGGTGTCTCCACGGTCTGATTTACTCCATTATTAACGTTCTCAGCTGCCATTCTGAAATACTGCAATAAAACAAGGGTTAATAGTCATGTCATATATTATCCCTATACTCTGACCGACCAAATAAACACCAAATAAACTTAGTCAGGTCATACTAGCAAAGGAATTCCCCGTCTCTCCCCTCCTAGTTCTTGTCTAACATCTCAGCCAGAGATCATATCCCTAAGCTCTGATACCAACTGTGACGCCCCCAAAATAGGTATACAACACCCATTCTGAGTCGCCAAATACATGGTACAGAAAGCAAACTACAACTTCAATAATACAATTGTCGTGCAAAATACGACAACACATACTGTGAGTTTAAATATAAATATTGTCTTCTAGACAATATCCACACTTAAATAAGTCCTCAATACAATTATTCAAACACTATTTTACAAAAATAGTGAGGACTGTTAAAACATCTTTCTAGAACCATCACTCCATACCCCGACTAGATCCTGCTATGTTCTCACCTCCTGAGAAGAAAAATGGAACAAAAAGGAAAAGGGTGAGCTCAACTAGCCCAGTAAAGAATATTATGACTAAGATGATATACAACAAATTATCATTAGTATTCAACAGGGAAAAATCTGATAGAATATAATCGACAACAAGTTTTAGATCAACAACTGCAGCGGAAACAGCAAACCATTAGAAGAGTCAAGTAGAGAATGAATTCTACTATCTTCTAAGATTTAAAAGTCCATCATCAATATTTTACCCCTGTAACATCAATTAATAATCATCTTTATCCAAATATTCATCTTTGCACTACAGGCCAAAGATATTCATTTGTATCACCTGGCAGTCATGTTCATCTCAACACCTGTTCATCCTTGCACTACAGGCCAAAGATATTCATCAAGTAATCATACATCTTTGTACTACAGGCCAAAGATATTTAGTAATATCATCATTTAGGACTGAGAATGATGAAAAATATGTTAAAGAAAACGAATCCAGTGAGACAGAAGGACAAATAGTAGGAATTTGTATAACAGTTTATCCAAGATCAATAATACTTCATAATAATCAATTGTGAAGCAGAATTCAAAAATAAAGATCAAAACATGGATACAATGAAAGATAGTAACCATAATAGACATCTTGGATAAAAAGAGAAAATTTTATTTTTTGGTGAATAGTGGCGTATTCGTGAATAGTGCCGTATACGTGAATAGTAACGTATACGTGAATAGTAACCCCGACACAAAAAGTTCCAAATTTGATAAAAACTCATGTTGATATTTCAGCATAATGATATTGAAGAAAATAACATCATTTAAGAAGAAAATAATATCCTTTACCTCAAAATATCAGTACTTCTAGTCGGAATACCGATATAAGGCTGAAAGAAACTTGCTCTGATGAATAGAAACTCTCAAAGTTTCTAAATACTCACAAAATACACTCAATAATCTAGAGAGAGAAAACTTGTTTCTGGTGTGATTTTTAATTCTAACTTAGCCCTCTATTTATACGAAAATGTTAGCACGCCGAAGCAGACTTAACCTGCAACCTGATGGCTTTACCTGCTACTATTCCCACCCACCACATTTGAATAAAAATCTCAGCACATTTCTTCACCAATCAAGAGTGGGGCCCACCAATTCTAGAATTTTTTACCAAAATGATTAACTCCGAAAATTCAATAATTTCTGAACCAGTCATCTCGTAAAATTCATAATAAATCATACGTTCATTTTTAACGGTTCAAAATTTATGGACATATACTCAACTTATATATGTATAACATATCCAAAAATTACCACGATCCAACGGTCAGATTAAAAATTATAACCCCCGCAAAATATCTCAAAAACCCTAATTTTTAATACCTCAATTCCGAAAAAAATACTGATAAAAACCTCAACATTAACTCCTTCATTTTTAACCACAAAAATATATCCCTCATTTATATCCACATAAAATAAATATTTCGTTATCATATGAATCAATAATTAATTATTCACAAATAATATTACAGAATCACATTTATGACACCCAGGCCGTTCCCAAGAAAGAGGGGGCTTTCCAATAAGGATTTCTTCTTACTGGCGCGCAATTAGATGACCAAACCTCTCCTTAGACAGAACTTTCTAGACATTGCCAATAATGTTATCTAATAATATTATTCAAATAATATGAATTATTGATCTGATAAAGGAAAATATTGTGCAGCAACAATTATTGAAACAACAATAATATAAAATATCAACGCAGTAATTATTGAATCAATAAAATAAAATATTGAATAATAACTACTATAACAATTATTGAGTAGTGCCTTCTTACGTAAGAATCAATAATTGGTGTAATACCGTGTGCAACTGTATTTTAACCACCGGGTATTCCAACAGTATTAACGGTAACAACTACGCCGTTATTTATAAACAACTTATACTTGTCATTTTCTTCATCCAATCGCTTTTCGTTATGAGGCACACACAAGGCTGCGCCGTCGTACGAATATTCCCCGACAGCAAGAATATTCCAAACGAATATTCCCCGACAAAATGAATATTTTATAACCACTTGCTTATTTTGTAAAATTTGCACATTTTACCCATAACCAAAATATTATATCAAATTAACCCCTTATTATTCACAATAATATTTAGAGAAAATTTGATTTTATTCATTAATAAGCTGGAGTCTTACATCATTCATATCAATTTATTAATAAATTTTATCACAAAATATTAAAAGTCATTAAAAATAGCTTAAAATATTTTCTTATATCATAATATAATTTTTAATGATCTTTCCAATATTAAAATCATTTTAAAATAATTTATTTAATATTATTATTAAGTAAATTAAATACTTTTAATATTCCAAAAATATTAAATATTTATGAAATATTTTAAAAATAATTAAAAACTAATTTTTGGAATTTTAAATAATTTTTAATAATTTATTTTGTATTTTTAATAATTAAAAACTATTTTTTCTATTTTTTATTAATTTCTGAAAAAATAAATAGTATCTCTCGCTAAAGACCACCTATAGTGACAAAACTGTCGCTATAGGTGTTCTTCATGTTCTTGGCCAAACCCAGAAAATGCATGGCAGTGACCGAGTAGGCAGGTTTGACCAATTATAACTTAGTGTGTGTTGTGTTTCTGGGCATGATGTTAGTCAGAGCTTGTAGTGCTAGTGTAGGACTACAAGATCCAACAACAAACATAACAAAACATTGCATAACCCAAGAGATTTGAGCCTCTAAAATGGCTGTCAGACCTGTTCTTCATTTCTGGGTTACCCAGAAATGAAGAACAGTTCGATTGTCCATTTTTGGGCTTCTATAACTTGTAGGAGATGTGATGTATTAGTGATCTAAAGCTTTCAGATTGCAGAACACATGTAAGTATAGAGATCTATTACATAAAATCACAATAACAATAACAAAATAGAAAGATCTTGTCCGGTCAAACAATGTCAGAAACCACGCTCATGAACTTTCTGGGTTACCCAGAAAGTTCATCTGTGGACTTTCTGCCTAGTTTGACCATCCTCCAAATCCTGTTTGATCGTGATATAAGCTATATAAAAGCATCAACATGTAGTACATATACAACTCTACAACTTAGATAACACAACAACAATAAAACCTTAATACACTGACAGATCAAGACGGTTTAATTTGTTGTCAGGCCGGTTTGGGCTGTTTCTGGGTTACCCAGAAACTTGGCAAGTCATGGTCGGTCAATGCAGTTTGACCTTCCATAACTTGCAATCTACATTGGTATAAGCCTCATTTCAAGTTCAGATCAAAGATCACATATCAGACTACAACTACAAAGTTTCAAAACAAAAAATTCGTAACAGATCACAGAGATATAAGGTCTGACATTCGTTGTCAGACCACCAAGAACAAATTTTCCAGATTTTTGAAAAACACAAATCCGAGCTTCTAAATGTTATGGATCCAACATTTAGCAACCCAGATCGTCAAAATGGACTACAACCAACATATTTTAATAATAAAAACTAACATCTAACACAGAATCGATGGACAAAAATTATGCTAGGGTTTTATACCTTTCTTTGATAAATTTCTGATTTTGTGTTGCTGATTTGTTTATGGTGAACGTGGGGCTGTGTTTTGGGACTAGTACACTTCAATATTTCGTGGGTTTTAGTGGGAGGAGCTCTTGGATATATGTTTGTGCAAAATGGCTAACAATTGATCTTTTTCTCTCTCTTAATCTATTTATAGAAGGTTAGATGCATTGTATGGCTGAGATATATTGCTTGTTGCTGTCATTTTGAGCACATGGGGTGGTTCACCAACTCTTCTAAATGTCAAAACCTATTTGTTAGCCAAAATAATGCAACTAGGGGCAAAATGGTCTTTTTATATATCATTTAATGGCAAAATTGGTACTTGTCAAATCCTTAGGGTTTAACCCTAAGGTTTAGCACAAAATGTAGGATTTTTCCACTAGGGTTTGCACAAAAATAAAAATTAAATAAATTTTAGTTTCTAAAATTTTGAAATTAGGGTTTCTGAATTATGAATAATTATCTAATTGCCTTATACAATAACATTAGGGTTTAGATCATATAATTATCCTTAACCTTGCTAAAATAGCAATTAGGGTTTAAGATTTTGATAATTAGGGTTACCAATTATAATTAGTTTTTTTTTCTAATTATCAAATTAGGGTTTAAAATTTTAGGGTTTCCAAAATTAGGAATTGAAATTTTAAAACTTGCTAATTAATCACATTAACACAATTACAACCAATCTCGAACTCTAATTTAAATTTCAAATTAGGGTTCCTCGTTTCCAAAAATTATTTAGGGTTTTTAGATTATAATTAGGGTTTACCTAATTAATCAAATCATTATATAATACACATTATAAAACATATAACACCGTTATAACAGTCTTAAACTCAGTTGATTTTCAAATTAGGGTTTCCCCCAGTAAAATTAGGGTTTAACTAATTAATATTAGGGTTTTGAAATTAAACACCATAATTGACCAATCGTCATCAATACGTATATACAGTACATATTTATAGCACTAAAAAATCAAAATATAATTAATATTATATTATTATTTTCATACCTTGACAATATCTCAAAATTAGGGTTTGGATTCCATATCTGATTTATTCTTCATATTTAACCTTAATAATTAAGGTAAAATAATTAACTTAATAGCCTGTACTAAAATTCATATAATAAAATAATTATTATGATTATTCTAAAAATCATTCCATATATTATTTAAATACTATATGACTATATATTCATGAAAAATAATTAATAAAAATATTTCTAATATAAAATTAATTATTATAAAAATGTACTTTATAATAATCAATAATTCTAAAATAAAATTACTTGTAAACATTTATGTAAATAACTATATTTTATTTACCACATAAATACATATACACAATATCTTGTACAAATCCTCATCCTTAATAAAATAAAATAATATTTATACACAAAATTTCTTATTTATTTATGTAGAAAATATTGGGTTGTTACACCCATGGCAGTAGTTGTTCTCAAACTACCTGAATGTCGCGAGGCTCCTCCTCAATATGCATTTGAGGTCCTTCTTCCCTAGCCTGACTAGATTCTCCGACATTAGTCATCCTGACAACAAAGTTTTAAAGTTTTAATTATTAATCATTTCTACTTGACCCTCATGAGCACATAGTTTATAAACACATAAACACATAAGTGTTTTATTACTTCTTTCTTAAACTCGATAATAGTTAATCACCACTATCTTTTCAAAGGTTACTTCCTATGGCTTTCCCCCCACCTAAGGTTCATAACTTAAAGCTTTGATACCAACCTGTGACACCCCCAAATCCTGGTACTTCGTTTCCTCAAGATTTAGTGTTCACTTAATCAAAACATTCATTTCTAACTACCCAATCATAATAAAATTGAATAATAAAAAACCTACCTATACATGATTAAACTTAAATAAAAATCTCCCAGGTTATCTAACCTTTAATTACAAACATTCAAATGCGGAATTTAAAATTTATTACATCACATCATATTTAAAAGTCTATTATCATAATGATAAAAATAAAATTACAAGTCTTCATCACTTGTACATTTTTCCCTTTCCTTTGTAAGTGGTAGGTTCATTGACCTTCTCAACCTTAGATGCAATAAGTATGTAAATATGCAAGAGTGAGCAAACAAAGCTCACTTGAAATAAGAATGAATAACTTTATAACATTATATCATTTGCCAAAACTAGGCTCAATAGAATTGAATGATAGGTTCTATTACATTTTGAAACATACTACTGAGGGTCTAATGACCACGAATCATGTCCACAGTTATAAGTAATCTTTCAACTTTAACTTTAACAGTCATAAGACTATAAGGACTCCACGTATTTAGGGGGATCAACCCTTCGTACAATGTATTGTGCACAACCATTTCAACGCTAAGCGTAAACCTCTAATAAAAGAGTTGTTCATCTCAGTATTTTAGAATATAAGTCCGCACCAAAATAGGTTTGGTTTGGATACATTATGAGGTAATTTAGAATTCAACGGTCATCAACTAAGGATTAGTTGAATACAAAAGAACTAACTATATGCTATGGAATAATCATAACTGAATCAAAATTTATAAATTAGTATCATGCTTTAGGAATAATCTAATGGCATAAACATTGAATAATCATAACATAAATCGCTTGAACAATATTAAGTCAAGGTTATTGAGAATTGGATACCAAGCATGCACAATGAATAGTAATTTGAATGATAAAGTTATTCAACACTAGAATATTAACATATAGCGACTCGCATGCTAAATAACAAGTTACATATTTAAGAAACTTGCTCAATAATAAAATATAAGATTTAGAATACTTGCATCCTCATGAACAAATAGATACAAGAGCTTTCTTAATAATAACCAATCTAGCTCTACGAAAGTGTAGAGTTAGCAACTTGTGTAATTGAAATTGAAATAAAAGCAATAACGTACTAAACGAAATTAAACTTACACAATGAAGTTTTAGAGTTAGAAAACTTGCCTTTAGCACAAGCTAACCCTTACCACTTGAATCTCAATACTCTATATATATGTCGTCATGACATAATTAGTCATTAGGAACCTTTATATCTATATAAACAAATATATACATCATGTATGTTAAATGGCCAATTCACATAATCAAATTTTGTGTATTTATAAGTATATTAATCTAAGTTGAGCATGTTTTATTTGATTAGCATGATTAATGAACGTACATGGTTTAGATGGAAATTAGGACTTTAACCTTTGAAAACAAATTATGTTAGAGATCATGTTCTGCAAATTGTGAGCCTAGTAATCTATGCATGACTGATTTTACACATAAATGAGCATGCGATAGTGTACATAGTTCCTTTGTTCATGACAGCCTTATTAGGCTTTGTGTTAGAGAAGTTTTCAAGAAAAAACTTAGCCTAGTGAGCTAACATGCATGATTACTACAAAATTTATATTCTGACCTTGCAAGCATGTTAACATAACTTGACTACATATGTTTAGAGCTTTGAAGTTGTCTTGTGAGAGTTAGATTGCATAGTTCAAGCCTAAAATGATTTCAAAAGCAAACGTGAACATATTTTCAAAATCTAGTTACATCACATGAATATCTAGATGCTAAAGAGATAAGATGTCATGTTATGTCTATAATATCTCTAGGTATGATTTATATGTATTGAACATGATAATTTCAAAATAAACACGAGTTTAAAGCATGATTCCAGGCTTTAAACAATAATAGCTATGAACAAGCAATATGAATGCTACGAGTATATGCATTTACAGAATTTAAAATCTCTATGTAGGTATATTGTAAGACCCAAACTTTTTAATGATTAAAATTAAATTTCCTCAAATTATTATTGTGATTAATAAGGTGTTAATTTTATATAATACTTTGGTTATGGGTGAAATGTGCAAATTTTATAAAATAAGCAAGTGGTTATAAAATATTCATTGTTATCGGGGAATATTCGTTTGGTCGTGGAATATTCCTGTTGTCGGGGAAAATTCGTACGATGGCGCAGCCAGTTGTGGGCCACATAATGGATAACTGTCAGATGAAGAAAACTACAAGTTTGAGTTTTTATAAATAACGGCGTAATTATTACCGTTAACACTGTTGGATTACATGGTGGTTAAAATACAGTAATACGCGTGGTTGCACAGTAGCACATGGTATTGCATAGTATTTTGAATTATTGATTCTTACGTAAGAAGGCACTACTCAATAATTGTTACAATAATTACTGTTCAATATTTTGTTTTATTAATTCAATAATTGCTACGTTGATATTTTATATTATTGTTATTTCAATAATTGTTACTGCACAGTATCTCCATTATCAGATCAATAATTTATATTAATTGGATAATATTGTTAGATAGCATTATTGGCAATGTCTAAGGAAGTTCTGTCTTGAAAAGGGGTTTTGATCACCTAATTGCGCGCCAATAAGGAGAAATCTTTATCGGAAAGCCCCCTCTTTCCTGGGAACGACTTGGTTGTCATAATTGTGATTCTGTAATATTATTTGTGAATAATTAATTATTAATTTATATTATGAGAAAATATTTATTTTATGTGGACATAAATGAAAGAATTAATGTTGAGGTATTTTATCAGTATTTTGTCGGGATGCAGGTTTTGAAAATTGTCCGTATGTGAATTTCGGTCATTTTTCATTTGGAATTTGGAAAAACATAAACTTACAAAGTTGTAGAGAATTTAATTTTCTATGGAATAGACACGAGATTCCAATTTTTCTGATAAAAAGCTATTTATTATGAATTATTGATGTTTTAAAAATAAATGTTTTTATTAAAAATATGGTGGGCCCCACTTTTGGTTGGTGAGAAATGAAATGTGCTGGAATTTATTTTCAAAAGTGGTGGGCTTGAATAGTAGCAGGTAAAGCCATCAGCTAGCAGGTTAGTCTGTTATGGCGTTCTAAACATTTTCCTATAAATAGGGTGCTTAATTAGAATTGAAAATCACACCAGAAATAAGTTTTCTCTTTTTCTCTCTCTATATTATCGAGCGTATTTTGTGAGTATTTAGATACTTTGTGAAAGTTTCCTTCAGCCTTATACATGATATTTCAGCGAGAAGTACTATTCTTTTGAGGTAAGGGATGCTATTTTCTTTCCAATGATGTTATTCTTTCAATATCATTATACCGAAATATTGGTATGGATTTTATTGTGGAATTTCTACCTTTTTTGTGTCGAGGTTACTATTCACGTATACAACATTATTCACGTATACGTCATTATTCACGAATACGACAGTATTCATCGAAAAATGAAATTTTCTCCTTTTTGTCCAAAATGTCTATTATGGTTACTATCTTTGATTGTATCCATGTTTTGTTCTTTATTTTTAAATTCTGCTTCACAATTGGTTATTATGGAGTATTTTTGAACTTGGATAAACTAAAGTACGAATCCGTAATCTTTGATCTTTTATCTCACTGGATTCATTTTCTTTAAGATTTTTTTCATCATCCTCATTCCTAAATGATGATATTACTGAATATCTTTGGCCTGTAGTGCAAAGATGAATGATTACCTAATGAATATCTTTGGCCCGTAGTTCAAAGATGAACATGTGTTGAGATGAACATGACCAACTGGTGATACAAATGAATATCTTTGGCATTTAGTGCAAAGACGAATATTTGATTCAAGATATATATTGATTGATGTTACAGCGATAAAATTGATGATGGACTTTTTAATATTAGAAGATAGTAGAATTCTTTCTCTACTTGACTCTTCTAATGGATTGTTGTTTCCGCTGCAGTTGTTGATCTAAAACTTGTTGTCTATTACTCCCTCCGTCCCAAATTAACTGCTCAGTTTTGACTTTTTAAAGTCAAATTGACTATTTTTAAAACTAATCTTTTTACTATTTTTGCTAAAATATAGGTGAAGAGATTATAACCAAAAGAAAGTATATACAATTTATTACTAATCCTAATTTTTATAATTTTAGAAATATATTTATATATGCTTAATTATTAATTCTAAAAATAGTCAATTTGACTTAAAAAAGTCAAAACTGAGCAGTTAATTTGGGACGGAGGGAGTATATTTTATCAGATTTTTCCCTGTTGAAGACTAATGATAAATTGTTGTATATTATCTTAGTCATAATATTTTTTACTAGGCTAATTGAGCTCACCCTTTTTCCTTTTTGTTCCATTTTTCTTCTAAGGAGGTGAGAACATCGCAGGAACTAGCCGGGGTATGGAGTGATGGTTCAGGATAGTTGTTTTAGTAGTCCTCATTATTTTGTAAAATAGTATATCAATAATTGTAATGAGGACTCATTTTGAGTTTTTATACTGTCTATTAGATAATATTTGTATTCAAACTCACAGTATATGTGTTGTGACGCCCCCAAAATAAGTATACATCACCCATCTTGAGTCGCCAAATACATGGTACAGAATTCAAATACAAACTTCTTTGATATAGTACGACAAAATATAGCAGAGAGTTTCAACACGGAGAATGTCTCGTAGAGAGTATACAAACTCAAATAAAGTCCTCATTATAATTACTATCGCACTATTTCGCATAATAGTGAAGACTACTATAGCCACCTATCTGGACCGTCACTTCGTTCCCCGACTAGTCCCAGCTATATTCTCATTTCCTGAAGAGAACAATGAAAGGAAAAGGTGAGCTCAACTAGCCCAATAAGAAATATTATGACTAAGATAATGCAGAAGAAATTATCGTTAGCCTTCAACAGTGTTAAACTGATAAAATATAATAAACATGAAGTTTAACTACATCGAAACAAGCAATCCATTAGAAGAGTCAAGTAGAGCATGATATCTACTATCTTCTATGATTTAAAAAGTTTATCAACAGTTTTATCATTGAGACTCAACTTAATAAATAATTCACATCATCGAATCATCCCTGCACTACGGCCAAGGATATTTATTAGTATCACCAATGGTCATGATCATACCAACAACTGTCTATCAATGCACTACGAGCTAATGATGACTTTTACCACATCATTTGTAAGATTATGGGTCATGATTATACCGAATAATCCCTGGTCATAATCATATCAATCAACAGTCCATCTATGCACTACGACCAAAGATGACTTTCATCACAATATAAGCATGAGGATGATGACAATGATATAAGAATTCAATTTAAATGAGAGCAAGGATAAATTTTAAAGATTTATAATTCAATTTATCCAGAATTCAATAATGTCCAAATTGTCAACATGATACTGCTTTGTGAAGTAAAATTCAAGAATAATATTGTATCAAAAATAATTTGGACAGAAAAGAAATTAATTTTTGTCGTGAATAGTACCTTGTGAATAGTAACCCGTGAATAGTAACTTTGAGAATAGTAACCCGTAAATAGTACCCCGACATGAAAAGATTAAAATTTATCAAGAATACTCAGAATAATATTTCCATGAAAAGATATTGGATGAAGCGCAAATATCAAGGATGTTCTACTAATTTCATGGAGTATAGAAGCAATACTTATCAACATAAGTGTAGAATTAGAAATATAAAACGAAATAATATTACTTACATACTACAGAGTATGGAAAAAAATATTATTTCTTACGAATATTGAACAAGAAGAATATCACTTACGAATACGAAAGAAATAATACCCCTTACCTTAGTATGAGATTGACTACTGAAATAGTGCAGTAACAGAATACTCTTCTTCTTTCTCTCTGATTCTCTCTCTATAGAATTCTCTTGTGAGTCGTAGTGAATTGGTGAGAATGAAAGAAGAATTAAGCTTCTATTTATAGAAGCTTTCTAGCTTAGCCCTTGCAATTTGAAAGGGCAAATGGCTTGACGACTGGTGATGTGAAAAGAAAAGTGCTTTGACGCCTGTAGTGTGAAACAACAAGTGGTTTGACGCCTGTAATGTTAAACAACAAGTGGTTCGACGCCTGTAATGTGACACGACAATTGGTTCGACGCTTGTAATGTGAAATGACAATTGGTTCGACGCCTGTAATATGAAACGGCAAGTGGTTTGACGTCTGGTAAAGATAATTACTATTGACGAAAGTGACTTTTAGATGATGACATGTGGGCCCCCATAAAATAAACCAAACTTACCACATACGTCTCATAACAAACTTCTTATTTATAACAAGGATTGAATAAATATTACAACAAATCATTTTATCTTCAATCAACACATAATTAATCTTTCAATAATTATTCATCATTAATATTATAACTCACATTAATTAACAACCAGATCATTCCTAGGAAAGTCGGGGCTTTTCGATAAGGATTTCTCCCTATTGGCGCGTAATTAGGTGACCAAACCTCTCATCGACAGAACTTTTTAGACATCGTCAATATTTTAAATAATAATATGAATAACTTTGTCGTCTCAATTATTGATTTAATAATATAAAATATTATGCAGATGATACTGTGATAATAATTGAATCAATAATAAGAGATACTATGCAGCAATTACTGTAGCAATAATTGAGTATAACTGAGTGGCTTCTTACGTAAGCATCAATAATCAATACCGTGTGCTACTATGCAACCACGCGTATTACTGTATTTTTACCACCGGGTATTTCAACAGTTAACGGTAAAACTTTCGCCGTTATTTTTATAAAAAGATAATTTTGTCATTTTCTAACTCTGATAATAATTCTGTTGTGGGGTTCACCAATGATTGTGTCTTCGTACGAGTATTTCCCGATAAAAAGAATATTCCCCGACCAAACGAATATTTTATAACAACTTGCTTTACTTTGCAAAATTTTCACATACCACCCTTAACTTTAATCCTTTTATCAATTTAACCATTTACTAAATAAAATAATAATTATAAGAAAATTGAATACTTTCATTTCATAAAATTCGGAGTCTTACATGTGTTGTCGTATTTTACATGATAATTGTATTACTAAAGTTGTATTTGTTTCTGTACCATGTATTTGGCGATTTAGAATATGTGATGTATACCTATTTTGGGGGCGTCACAGTTGGTATCAAAGCTTAGGGATATGGTCTCTGGCGGAGATCAGGGAATAGAACTAGGAGGGGAGAGACGAGTAATCCTTCGCTAATGTGTCATACCTAAGTTTATTTGGTTGGTTAGTCGGAGCATATGGTTAATATGTGATATGTTAATTTGTTAATTAACCCTTGTTTTGTGGCAGTATTTGCAAATGGCAGCTGAAAATATTGACAATGGATTGAATGAGACCATGGAGACACCTCTAATCACCAACCAGGATAATGTGATGTCAGGCGAAGAAGAAATTAGAGATATTCATGTAGTAAGGGAAGAATTAATAGTTGCACCCGAGCTAGTCGTAGAGGTTGCAGCTGAGAGTGAGGAAGAAGAGGAACCTGAGGAGAATATATTAGAAGAATTTATGATCGAAATATAGAATTGCAAAATCGTATTCATAAGTTAGAAGAGTAGACTGAAGAACGACATGCGATCGTGGAGCAAAAGGATGCAACGATTCAAGCTTGTGTTACCCGATATGTGATGCTTGAATTGAAACACTCTTTGGCATAGTGTAAGATGATAAAGCTGGAATCTGAGCTAAAAGAAGGAACAACTGAACGAGTGAGAATGAGTGATGCATAGGTAAAAGCCGCACGACGCGTTAATATTGTGGAAAGAGATGTCCGATCTAAGAAGGCTAAAATAGATGATATGCATTTCTCTTTTTGGATAGCAATTGAGAGAACCCAACATCGAGTTTTGAATTACCCTGTACATTGCGGTCAACCCCAATTCGATATGGATCGAAGATTAATGATTCAGATCATGAAACAGGAGTACGACGAAGCAGTTGAGGGTGGAATATGCCCTATAGAGAAAGTAAATTCTAGCGATAATGATGACACTAAAGGGTGTCCCAGACAAGTCAAAATTGGTGGTTCAAGTTAGAGCGCCTTTCATAACTTTCCAAAAAGTAAGGAACCGAACGAAGTTATCATGGGTTAGTTAATCATAAATTCTTGCGAAGTTTATACCTTATTAGATACCGGTTCTACCCATTCTTTTATCTCTCCTACTTGTGCTCAACGTTTGAACTTGACTCCGGAGAAATTAGACCTTGACTTATCTGTTGACACTCCATTTGGAGAAACTTTCATTACATTTACTGTTTATAAATCTTGCTTGATTTAAGTTGGAACCATCACATTACTTGCCGATCTTATTTCATTGAAAATACTTGCATTTGATGTGATTTTAGGGATTGATTGGTTAACCACTCATCATGCTAAAATTAATTATTTTCGTAAGGTTGTTAGTTTTTATATTCCTAACCAACCTATTATGTGAATTCAAACAACCAAACCGCTAAAGTCAATCACTATCAAATCAAGTCATAAAGCTATTCGTTTATTGAAAAACAGATGTCAAGCTTTCTTAGCCCATGTCGCGGACTTGAACAAAAATACGTCAGATTTGAATAATATTTCTGTTGTTAGAGAATTTCCTGACATATTTCCTGAAGAACTTCCCGGTCTACCCTCAGAACGAGAAGTTGAATTCTTTATTGACATTGAGCCTGGAACAAAGCCCATTTCTAAAATCCATATCGAATGGCTCCTATTGAAATTCTGGAGTTAAAGGTCCAACTACAGGAGTTGTTGGACATCGGTTTCATTCGTCCTAGTACATCTCCTTGGGGTGCTCCAATTTTATTCGTAAAGAAGAAAGATGGGAGTATGCGACTTTGTATTGACTACCGGGAGTTGAACCATGTCACCATCAAGAATAGGTATCCGCTACCTCGTATAGATGACTTGTTCGACTAGTTGCAAGGAGCACAATTCTTTTCAAAGATCGATCTTCGTTCTGGATATCATCACCTGAAGATTAAAACTGAGGATATTCAGAAGACTGCCTTCAGAACTCGGTACGGGCATTATGAATTCTTAGTCAAGTCTTTTGGATTGACTAATGCTCCTACTACTTTCATAGATATGATGAACCGTGTGTTCAAAGAATATTTGGATCAGTTCGTTGTCGTCTTTATTGATGACATCCTTATCTATTCCAAAAGCCGTGAAGATCATGAGCACCATTTGAAGCCTGTACATCAAAGGCTTCGTGAAAATAAGCTATATGCGAAGCTGAAGAAATGCGAGTTCTGGCTTGAGGAAGTAGCATTCCTTGGGCACGTGGTGTCAAAACATGGAGTATCTGTCGACCCGACGAATATTGAAGCCATATAAAGTTGGGAGAAACCGAAGTCGGTGACCGAAGTATATAGCTTTCAGGGCTTAGCTGGTTACTATCGGAGATTCGTGGAAGGATTTTCTCGAATTGCTACCCCGTTAACTCAGCTGACTCGTAAAGATACAAAATTTAGTTGGAGCGAGGATTGTGAGAAGAGTTTTCAAGAACTCAAGAGGAGACTCATTTCGGCACCTGTTCCGACAATACCATCTAGTTCAGATGGATTTGTTATCTACAGCGATGCTTCAGGCAAAGGGTTAGGATGTGTTCTCATGCAACATAGAAAAGTCATAGCCTATGCCTCATGACAACTCAAAGAATATGAGACGAAATATTCTACTCATGATTTGGAGTTGGCAGCAATCGTTTTCGCGTTGAAGAGCTGGAGACACTACCTTTATGGTGAGAAAGTGGAGATCTATACAGATCATAAAAGCCTCAAATATTTCTTCACCCAAAAGGAACTCAACATGCGACAATGACGTTGGCTCAAGCTGTTGAAAGATTATGATCATACCATCCAATATCATCCTGGAAAAACAAACATAGTAGCTGACGCATTGAGTAGAAGATCATATGCGGGTACGAGTACAATGTTGTTAACACAAAGGCCCATTTTGTATGACTTGCAAAGGATGGAGATAGAGGTAAAGGCTCCAAGTACCCACGTGATGATATCAAGCATACGAGTAGAAACGACTTTAATTGATAAAGTTAAAGCTGCTTAAGCTACGGACCTGGAGCCGATGCGTATGTAGAAGAAAGTGCAAGAAGGTGCTATTCCAGAAGCAAGAATCGATGAAGAAGGAATACTTTGAGTCAACTCCAGACTTTGTGTTCCTAACGATTCTGACTTAAAGCATAGAATCATGATGAAGACACACAACACACCATTTGCAATCCATCCTGAGAGTACCAAAATGTATCATGATCTTCGATATACATTTTGGTGGAGTAATATGAAGAGAGAGATCGCGGAGTTTATCTAGATGTGTTTAACTTGTCAACTTGTAAAAGCGGAGCATCAAGTGCCAAAGGGTCCATTGCAACCACTTGAGATTCTGAAATGGAAGTTAGAACACATTACTATGGATTTGGTTACGGGTCTTCCCAAGGTTTCTAAAGGCATAGATGCGATTTGGGTCATTGTTGATAGATTAACTAATTTTTCTCATTTCTTACCTATATGTGGGACTTATTCCCTTGAACGTCTTGTTCGTATGTACGTGAATGAGATTGTGAGATTTTATGGCATGCCAGTATCCATAGCTTCGGATTGTGACCCAAGATTCACTTCACAATTTTGGGTGAGCTTGTAGAAAGCTATGTGCACGGTTTTACGATTCAGTTCGGTATACCATCCTCAAACAGATGGGCAATCAAAGATGACTATTCAAACTCTTGAAGATCTATTAAGACTCTGTGTCCTAGATTTTGAAGGGAGTTGGGATAAGTACCTACCATTGGTGAAATTCTCCTACAACAACATTTATCATGCAAGTATAGGTGTGGCTCCATTTTAAGCATTGTATGGACGAAAGTGTCGCTCTCCAGTATGCTGGGATGAGGTGGGAGAAGCAACATTATTGGGACCAGAATTGGTACACATAACTACAAAAAAGATCCAAATGATTCGACAACATATACAAATGGCACAGGATCGACAAAAGAGTTATGCGGATCTTCATCGAAAGGATGTGAAATTTAATATTGGGGATCATGTATTGTTACGTAATGCTCCATGGAAGGTAGTTATAAGATTTGGAAAGAGAGGACAGCTCAATCCAAGATTTGTTGGTCCATTTGAGATTCTTGACCGAATAGGTAATGTTGCCTATAGACTCGCATTACCTCCAAGCATGTCTCGTGTTCATAATGTTTTTCACATATCTATGCTTCGTAAATATGTGAAAGACCCGAACCACTTTATTGAGTTAGAACCAGATGAGATAGTCAAAGATTTAATGTACGAGGAGGTACCTATTAAGATCTTGGATAGGAAAGAGCATGTCCTACGCACCAAGGTTATACCACAAGTTAAGGTTTTGTGGAGAAACCATGCTATTGAAGAAATGACCTGGGAGTTGGAATCAGAAATAAAAGCGATGTATCCTCACCTTTTCGAAACATTAGGTACACACGTCAATTTCGAGGACTAAATTTTATAAGGAGGGGAGGTTGTAAGACCCCAACTTTTTAATGAATAAAATTGAATTTTTTTTTATTTATTATTGTTATTAATAAGGTGTTAATTTGATATAATACTTTGGTTGTGGGTGAAATGTGCAAATTTTGCAGAATAAGTAAGTGGTTATAAAATATTCATTGTTGTCGGGGAATATTCGTTTGGTCGTGGAATATTCCTGTTGTCGAGGAATATTCGTACGATGGCACAGCCAGTTGTGGGCCCCATAATGGATAATTGTCGAATGAAGAAAATGACAAGTTTGAGTTTTTATAAATAACGACGTAATTATTACCGTTAACACTGTTGGATTACCTAGGGGTTAAAATACAGTAGTACGCGTGGTTGCACAGTAGCACACGGTATTGCATAATATTTTGAATTATTGATTCTTACGTAAGAAGGCACTACTCAATAATTGTTACAGTAATTATTGTTCAATATTTTATTTTATTAATTCAATAATTGCTACATTGATATTTTATATTATTGCTGTTTCAATAATTGTCACTGCACAGTATCTCCATTATCATATCAATAATTCATATTATTTGAATAATATTGTTAGATAACATTATTGGCAATGTCTAAGAAAGTTCTGTCTAGGAAAAGGGCTTGGTCACCCAATTGCGCGCCAATAAGGAGAAATCTTTATCGGAAAGTCCCTCTTTCATGTGAACGACCTGGTTGTCATAATTGTGATTCTGTAATATTATTTGTGAATAATTAATTATTGATTTATATGATGAGGAAATATTTATTTTATGTGGACATAAATGAAGGAATTAATGCTGAGGTGTTTTATCAGTATTTTGTCAGAATGGAGGTTTTAAAAACCGTCCGTATGTGGATTTCGGTCATTTTTTGTTTGGAATTTGGAAAAACTTAAACTTATAAAGTTGTAGAGAATTTAATTTCCTATGAAATAGAAATGAGATTCGAATTTTTCTGATAAAGGGCTATTTATTATGAATTATTGAAATTTCGGAAATAAATATTTTTAATAAAAATATGGTGGGCTCCACTTTTAGTTGGTGAGAAATGAAATGTGCGGGAATTTATTTTTAAAAATGGTGGGCTTGAATAGTAGCAGGTAAAACCATCAGGTAGCAGGTTAGTCTGCTATGGCGTTCTAAGTATTTTCCTATAAATAGGATGCTTAGGTAGAATTAAAAATCACACAAGAAATAAGTTTTCTCTCTTTCTCTCTCTATATTATTGAGTGTATTTTGTGAATATTTAGATACTTTGTGAGTTGTTATTCATCAGTGCAAGTTTCCTTCAGCCTTATACTTGATATCTCAGCCAAAAGTACTGTCCTTTTGAGGTAAGGGATGTTATTTTTTTCCCAATGATGTTATTCTTTCAATATCATTATACCGAAATATTGGTATGAATTTTATTGTAAAATTTTCACCTTTTTATGTCGGGGTTACTATTAACGTATACGACACTATTGACGAATACGACACTATTCACCAAAAAATGAAATTTTCTCCTTTTTATCCAAGATGTCTATTATGGTTATTATCTTTGATTGTATCTATGTTTTGATCTTTAGTTTTGAATTCTGCTTCACAATTGGTTATTATGGAGTATTTTTGAACTTGGATAAACTAAAGTACGAATCCCTAATTTTAATCTTTTATCTCACTGGATTCGTTTTCTGTAAGATATTTTTTATCATCATCAGTCCTAAATGATGATATTACTGAATATCGTTGGCCTGTAGTGCAAAGATGAATGATTACCTGATGAATATCTTTGGCCCGTAGTGCAAAGATGAATAGGTGTTGAGATGAACATGACCAACTGGTGATACAAATGAATATATTTGGCCTGTAGTGCAAAGATGAATATTTGATTCAAGATGTATATTGATTGATGTTACAGGGATAAAATTGATGATGGACTTTTAAATCTTAGAAGATAGTAGAATTCTTTCTCTACTTTACTCTTTTAATGGATTGTTGTTTCCGCTGCAGTTGTTGATCTAAAACTTGTTGTCTATTATATTTTATCAGATTTTTCCCCGCTGAAGAGTAATGATAAATTATTGTATATTATCTTAGTCATAATATTTTTAGTAGGCTAGCTGAGCTCATCCTTTTCCTTTTTGTTTCATTTTTCTTCTCAGGAGGTGATAACATAGCAGGAACTAGCCGGGGTATGGAGTGATGGTTCAGGATAGTTGTTTTAGTAGTCCTCACTATTTTGTAAAATAGTGTATCAATAATTGTAATGAGGACTCCTTTTGAGTTTGTATACTGTCTATTAGACAATATTTGTATTCAAACTCACTGTATATGTGTTATCGTATTTTGCACGACAATTATATTACTGAAGTTGTATTTGTTTCTGTACCATGTATTTGGCGACTCAGAATAGGTGATGTATACCTATTTTGGGGGCGTCACATATATAGCCAAGTAATGAGTTATGGTAACTTCTTGATAATGTTTTGCTTGAATGCCATGTAAGATGTAAGTTCAAACTTATACAATTGAACTCAATAACGGTTATATGATTATGTGAGCACCTCTACCATGTAGATATGATAAAGTATTAGTACATAGATGTGTAGGGATTGGCCATAAACAAAAAGGCAGTAGCTCAGCCCTGGTCTGGCCAAGGGACAGTGCAGCTGCGACGTCCCTAAGCCTAGACAGGGCGCAGCTGCGCCGTGCTGCAGTCTTAAATGACTTCTATTTTTAAACTGATGTTTGAAGTATGCCTATATGATTACTTTAACTTATCCTACATAACCAATATGCTATGTAATGTGTTAAGAAGTATGCTATGTGATAGAGACAAATGTTGATCGTAACTTCCAAATGTTAAGTCCAAAGAATATTTTCAAGAAATAAAGTAATCAAGACGTTGTTGTATTTGGGATGACTTACAAACTGAATTGTGCTATGAAAATATAGGATAAGTGAGGTGTACGACGTTATAACTAAGTTAGACGTTTATGTGTACGTTGAACTTACCTATATGTGTTAGCTAATTAACATCTTGATCATATAATACGCTATAAATAGGATTCAAAAATGTTAATTTCTTAACGTGGATAAACTACGCTTAAGGTAAGTATCCGAACCCTACTTTACATTGTGCAAGTATTCTAACTCTTGCATTACTTTATTCGACGAATATTGTAAGCTTATCTCATTGAATGAGCTAGTATGTTAAACTCTTGAGGAAAACTATTATTCATTTGAACTTGGTATTATTCTTTAATATTGTGAAAGTATCTATGCCATTTGATTCGGCTAGATTATATTCGTGTTTATAAAACTGTCCAAACCAATTGATTGGTGCGAAAATCTTGAAAACTGAGTTGGACAACCCTTAAGGTAAGGGGAATGTATGTTGTTGGAAACCCCGACACATGAGTATATTATTACTGTGGTGTTATGCATAACTTAGAGTATTGTAGACTAATCATCTATAGTACTTGATTCTTTAGGGTTATCAGTATAATATTGGTAATTCTAGTAGATGTTCAATAGTCCTTAGTGACTGCTCAATATAAATTGTTATCCAGTCGGATACCTTGATAGTCTTTGAATTCATATATATATATATATATGTTGATTTATATTGAATTATCGTTCTTATTTCAAGAATTGTTGATATTCATTATTCATGATATTATTCTGAAACTCTGAACTATCTTAGAGATGATACTTCGATATTTCAAACTTGTGTTAAAAAACTCTTTACCCTTGTTGTATATTACTTGCTGGGCAAATTGTGCTCATTCTTGCTTATTTAAAACATTTCAGTTAAGGCGGAACAGGGAGGTGTCTCTGGGAAAGACAAGGGCAAGGGCAAGGCTACCGATTAGCTTGTCCCTTTATGTTTAAATCTGTCAGGAATAAGCATATAAATGATATTCCTATTTATATATGTTTTGATTATGATATATATGAATAAATATGCAAGTATGCTTGCATTAAGAAAAGCTGTAAAGTCCTTTGATAGATAATAGAGACATATTTACAAGGACTTAGAATGAATTGATCAAATATGTTAGGTTGATCCTACATAAGCAAAACAGCTTTCTAAAGTCCTTAAAAAGAAATGATGTACAAGGACTATAAATATAGAAAGATCAAACATGTTAGGTTGATCTTATGATGTAATACATAGGTTTGTCTGATCGTCGAGCACTGCACCAGAAAATGTAGTCTCCCAGGAGAGTTAAGGAAAACTAGAGAGCTATCGAGGCAGAATCGTAGTCTGTAAGATAGTAGATCTTGGAGTTCGTAGACTGCCAGGAGAGACGAGGAAGTATCGTAGTGTGTCGAGTAGAACTTCCTCAGAGCCGTAGTTTGCTAAGGAAGTCATGTTCAGAATCGTAGAGACAGCTTGCCTACGAGCCGACCGAGCATCTGCCAAAGCTAAGTCAAGAATTGTAGACTACACTCGGAGTCGTAGAGTCTACTGATGTTAAATCCAAGTCAAGAATCGTAGACTACACTCAGAGTCATAGAGTCTACTGATCGTATCAGATACAGAGATCGTAGTCGAGCAAGATCAAATGAAGACAACAAGCACAAAGTCAAAAATCGTAGAATGTTAATATCTGATCTCAGAGTCGTAGTGTTTACACAGGCGAAGCTGAACCGTAGAGTGTAGAACTAAGACTTCAACATATGTGCTCACAACGCCAAGGCAGAATCGTAGAGCAAACACGATTCTCAACAATTGAGCACTCCCAGAATATCCAAAGTATGAAGCATCTAGTCCACGCAACAAAGATACACACCACCTGAAGGAAACTAGAGAGCACTCAACGAATGGCATGCAAGCTAACAGAAGATCTAAGCATCAATCCCATCAGCATCCAGATTGAGTTGTGAAGCCATTCGAGATGAAGTCTTCCACAAGTTGATCAGAAGAAGACTTCAGTAACTGACTAAGGAAAGTCAACAAGTGCAGTAGCTGTCAAGTAAATAGAAGACGACGATCTTGGAAGCAACCAGGATCGTAGTGTTTACCAAACAAAGAAAGAACTGATGGATTGTACACAAAGATACTGGTCAGCCTCTGAAGAACAAGGCTAAAGTGATTAAGCATTGGGTCAGTCCATTGATGATAAGTGAACTGGAGATCACAAGGAGAAAGCAAGCTGGACACGCCACAAATCTGAGGTGTCTTACTATTCAGAAGGGGCCAAAGCAAGGAGTCAAGCCATTAGTATCTGAGAGCAGTCGAAGCAAAAAGATGTGTTGAAGCACTGCACAAGAGAAGGAAAATGTGTCTACATTGAAGACCCAATCAACACTCTTCAAGATCGTAGTGTTGTCTCTACCTGTCAACTAGACAGTACGATCAAGTCCTAGAAGACATGCATCAGAATCGTAGAGTTCGAACAGCTAAAGATTGAAGCATTGGCAACGGTTCAATCTGAAGATTGATATTCGAATAAAGCTTATTGAGAGCCTCGATTCAAAAGGATAACCTCTGATCTAGAAATCATAAGGGGGAAATAAAGTTGACTCCCTGCCCGAGACATCATAGTGACATCTCTTACGGGGTAGGTGAAATAGTAGACTGTAGTGTCAGAAAGTCATGTCTTGTCACATCTGCAGTCTACACCAAACAACTCAAGATCTGCGAAGTGATTCAAAAAGCTTTTAACGGCTACTTTCCAACTGGAAGATTGGGAAGGAGTATAAATTAGCAAGAGCTTCAAAGATCAAAGGTTGCTGGAGTTGCTGAGTTTGGAGAAATGGTGGACTGATCTAACTAACGTAAAATAGTGAGTGACTAATGAAGGTCTGAAGGCTCACTCTACGATCCACCAAGAATACTTGGAGACAAATAAAGAAATAAGTAGAAGTGCGAGTTCTACAATGTAGAAGTGAGAGTTCTACCACAAGAAGAATGTTCTAAGCTGCCAAGAGAAAGAAGAGCGTCAATGTCATCTTGATGTCCATCATGGGAAGACTCTAAGTACCAGAGAGAAGAGCTTACAGTCATCTTAGCAAGTCCATTATGAGAAGGCATCAAGTATCAAGAAAGAATATCATCAATGCCATCATGGTGTCAAGAATGAGAAAGTTTCTAAGTACCTAGCAGAAGATCTTACAGTCATCTTAGAAACTCATCATGTGCAACCATCAAGTATCAAGAAGAATGATCTTCACTGCAGTTCAATAAGGGATCATCAGAAGTGGTTGAGTAACTGAAGAAGCTGCGCATCATGCAGCACTTAACTGCACCTCAAGGATGATCACGTCAAGCTGCTAAGAATTCAGAGATGAAGAGCTTAAAGAACATCTTAGCAGCACCTCCAATAAACAAACAACATCAACAACAAGAAGCCAGAGCCTGAGGGGTTCTTGTCCGGAGGGACTAAATGAAGTTCCAAGCCCGCGGGGCTTGAAGAGTTCCTTGGAAACTAGAGAAGTTTCAAGGCTGCTGGCCTTAAAGAGTTCTTAGTTAACTAAAGTCCCAAGGCTACTGGCCTTTAAGGAATCTTAGTGATTCAGGGTGCTGCCCTTCCTTAGTGGAAATCCTTCTAGTTGAAAGCAAAAGAGTGGATTAGGAGCTTGAGTCTCTGAACCACTTAAAATCCCTTGTATCTTTTACTTTAAGTCATTTAGATTATGTACTTAACTGCTATAACTGCTATGTATGTTTTAACTACTTACAACCGAACTAACTCTAAGAACAATGTATGTATGATTATGAATATATCAATGAAGGGGATCTTTTACTTATTCCGCAGTGCTTGAAAAGATTCTTATGTTTGTCATATGCTAAATCATTAGAAATACAAAATAAAGGAGAAAAGTATTTGAAATTAAAATGATCAATTCAATCCCCCCTTCTAGATCTATATTGTGCCTACTAGGAACTAACAATTGGTATCAAAGCAGGTTCTCATGCTATATTCAAAAGCTAATCACTTTGAGTCTGATCCTAGGCACAAATAGTGTTCAAAACTTAGTTTAGTAGTAATTCACTTGTTATATGTAGATGAGCTCACACGTTGGAAATATTGTGTACATGTAAATGTGTATATACACCTGAAGTTGCTCAGATTGGTCCATGTTCTTGATTGCCATATCAACAAGACCGATCTATGCCCACTGTCAATCTTGGAAGTGTGAAGACCAGGCTAGGAAGCTCAAGAGACATAAACAGAAAAGAGTCAAACATTCACTAGTCTGAAAATGATGAAAAGGCCATACATGCTAAGAAATGCTTATCCAGAGAAGAAAGAAGAACTTCTCAAACATGTGTCTGGCCAACCAGCAGCTGGATGTAAACCTTGTGAACTCAAGGATGTCAAAGAACTAAAGATGTTGAGATTCCCTTAGCTTGCATCTTCAAGACCACGACTGTTTGATTAAAGGTCAACTGAAGCAACAAGCTATCAGGAGAAAATGAGAAACTATGCACATCAATGCCTAACCTCAGTATATCTAAGATAAATGACTGTTAAGAAACTGACATCAGAAAGGTACAGTTCCTCACTAATAATTGTGTACATCATGTTGCACCTCCTTATGAACTATAACAATATTCTTTCAAGAAATCATAATCTACTGAAAAAGGTGAAGAGAGAAAGTACACTGAAGTTGAAAACTTAAATGCTTACAAACTTTCTCTCCATCCAAGTTTTAGGTTGAAGATTATATCTTTAAAGAAATCTGAAATGGGTCATAAGAATATCAAAGGTTAAATTAATCTTATGTGGCGTAATCTTTGCTGATGGGTCAGTGTGTATGTACAAACCTATGTTCTAAGTGTTTGATAACACACAGAGTATGATCAGTTCTACAAGAGTATCTTGACGATTTGTAGAAACTGATCATCTCCATGAATCAACCAGATAAAAATAAGTCATAGAGTTGATTCTCAGTCTATGAACATTTAAACCCTGTGAGCATAACCAATCAAATGATGAAACCATCAAAGAAAAAGAGTGTTTATTTTAAAATGACAAATCTTACACACACTCACCGTCATGCATCTCAAAATGTATTATCTAAATTAGTTATATGCATAAATATGACTGTTGGTGATCAATATGATGATTATCCAAATATATGAGGAACATGGATTTAGAAAACTAACCTAGCAGGACCCATTTAATTATGGGTACCAAAAATAAAAATGTATCTAACCTGCAGGTACTTGGTCTATCTGGCCACACTAAGGAATGCTGAAGCAGAAGACTTCAGTCAAGAAGATTCAACCAGCAGAAAGCTTAGGACTGTTCAGAAATGATTCTGATTAAACTCCTATATGTCAAAGCCTATTCTTGAAGACCGGCTGAGCTAATCTAAATGAATCTCACATGGATGCTGATCTTTATATGGAACCAGGCCATTCAACCAAAGATGAAAAAGGGTCTTAAATGCTCAATCATGCAAAGCATGTCATAAGAGAAGAATCCTCAAGGAAGCTCACCATAGAGGATCATCGAGCATCAAACATGAGGAACTCATTAAGGGAGCAGAACTCCATAAGTACAAGCTGACAAGGAAGACTACGTTCGTAGTGCTGTCAAAGGATCGTAGAATGATCAACCCTAAAGATACTCATTTCTACGATACAAGAAGATTTAATGACTTCAGCCAGAATGAGATATGCAAGGCTGACTTCTGCTACACATGAAAAAGAAGAATTTATGTCTCTATGAGAAGATTGTATCAACTATGGGGAGCAGTAACCTGCTACAGTACAACAGCTCTAAGACATTGAAAATACACTATGAAGCATTGTACTAGCTAAAGAGTCCCAAAACTTTATGGCTGATAAACCAAATGAAGATCCATAGTCAGTAGAAATGTCTTAAAACGTACTACTGATAACCTATCAGTCACCCAACTCAAAATCGTGGAGTGCCTACGATCAAACATCCGATCGTAGTGTAAGTGCAGGAGGACACCACGATTGTTGGTCGATTTAGCAATTGCCAAATAACGCACAAGCATACGCGGTCCACAAGTAATATATGAAAGTAGAGTGTCGAACCCATGAGGACAAAGACTTAAAAGAAAATAAATACAAAGGAAAAGTCGTTACAAATCTTATCTAAACAAGTAGAAACAAGTGGTTGGTTAAGCTATATGATTACAACTGAAAGAACGAGAGAAATGGTTGTGCTAGGAAGTCAAGATAAGATTACAACTCCTCTAATGTGTTGCCTAATCTCCTAACTCTCCACATTACAAATGAATCAAGGAATGGTCAACTGAGAAAAGTAATTACGCATAAGCTTCTATCAAAGGTCAAATGCATATCCCTAACCATCTAAAACAAAATATGTCTATTGGTGACAATAACTAGGTCAAGGTCAGTAAGCTAAGTCTCAAGGTCACACAAGGCAAATAGGGATATGTCTACCCTATGAGCATATTATGCACACATTCCATTAGCATGGTCATAACATGTGTTACTGCATTCAAAGATAGATAATAACGTCTATTTGTCAATTTTCATTACTATCAATACCAATTTCTTTATCAAGCAATCAGTCATTAAATAAGAAATACAACAACCCATTCCAAAATGATTCATTATATAAAATAGGAGAGAAAGTTGATATAAGCTAAACAAAAGGTTACATTGCAATCCTAAAAATGGAGTTAGTTCATAACTATGGTACTAACACACATTTTTAATACATTACACATTATCAGACAAATACAAAGAAATGAGAGATTTGGATTAAGAAAACCCCTGTTTTGAAGTGTTCTTCCTCCAAATCTTCCCTTCATGTGTAAAGGTCTGAGTATGTGCCAAAGGCAATCACTCTCCTCTTGTAACCCAGCTTCTATTTCTACTGGAAATTAAATGACAGAAATAAAATCCTAGTCTAAGCTGCAATAAGTTCCTTCTCGATATCTCTGATATTTGATAATAAATACAGGCGGCTGTGCTTTGTATTTATACTTTTACCTCTTTCTTCTAGGTCATTAAAGACTAATATTGTTTGGGCACCAGAGCTCGCGCTGCGGCGCGAGCAAAGGCTTAACAAGCGGCGTCAGGGCGTGAGATGGGGCGTCAGAGCGCCGTGAATGGCGCTGTGGCGCGAGCCTGGCGCCGGGGCGCGAAATGTAGGTCAAGCAAAGCGCCAAAGGTCAGTAGTTTTTTTCCTAGCATTGGCGCTAGGGCGCGAGACTGGCGCCGGGCATGGCGATGCGGCGCGAGATGTAGGTAAAGCGAAGCGCCAAAGGACATTAGCTTTGCCTAGCATTGGCGCTGGGGCGCGAGCTCCTGGCTCTGCGACGCCAGTACAGCAAAAATGACCAAGAAAGCTCGAACAATCTGTAAAGCAATCCTGTAGAGAACTTGAACTTAAATGCAATAATATAAATATAGAAAAGCTACATAAAAGATTGAAAACAGGCAACAACCTAAACAACAAAGGGACTAATTCGCGGGTATAAATCCCACTCATCAAATACCCCCAAACTTAATTTTTTACTTGTCCTCAAGCAAACTATCAAACATCCATACCCCATAATGCAAGATACGAATGAACACTAATATTAACAACAAAAATTATGGCCACTAAGCAAAATCATAAAAATCCTTTAAGAATAGGGCAACAACGCACGCGAACGAGGGCTTAACGTCTTAAAATAAACATGAGTCTGTAATGGATCCAATCAGTGTGTTTGTGAAGACCACATATCTAAACTAGTCATAACCCAAATTAAGATTATACAGTCGACCGTGATAACCAATAGGCAACTATGCAACTCACATACATAACTAGTATGAAGAAAAGATGCAAAAACACGAAAGGCTCGAAAGTTCTAGAATAACGAAGTAAATTCTGACTTAGACAATACTTGATTACTTTTAGGCAAAACAGAGCACTCATTAGCATGCTTTTGATCATTGACTCCTAAGCCAGAAGACTTTAGGGCACTAGGTGTAGAACACCCCTAAGAATCTAATAACACAAGCACAAAGGCCACATAAACAACATAAGTCCAAAATAGATTTTACGAGCCTGCGTTTATGGGCGAACTCAACCCACCGTAGGACTGTTATTAAATTTTATTTATTTAGTTTTTTAGAACTAAAGAGCCGAAAATGCTAAAGCTTCTAAGCCTTTTTAAAACTTAAAATTAACGGAGTATATAACAGTCAAACAAATTTCAACACGACAAAAAAAATAACCAGAAAATGGACAAAAACTAGAAAGATAATAGGCCAGTGCTCGCTAAACGCATGGATCCAAGACAGACTTGATTTATGTAAAACACATGCCCCACATTCACCTAGATTTGCCACTAGTATAACAAACATGATATAATTACTTGATGCTCATCAAAGGCCACAACAAAACTTAACACTAAATTATTCTAACCTAGCATATAGACAGTTAAGACAGGGGGTTGGAGTTAAGCAAAAAATAATAGGTAAAAACTATACACTATAAAGTACCCTTTTTAACCATAGGGCAAAGCCATAATACATGGCATAAAGTATACCAATTAATCAGTGTAAACCAAAACATATGAGGCCTTAGGCAAAATAATATCTGACTTAGTCAAGGTATTGACTTAGTCAAGGTATTCCTAACTATGCAATCCCAAAATGATAATAGCACTAAGCATAAGATATATAACCAAAAACATGCATTCATATACAACTTAAAATACTACTATGTAAAGTATGCATCAAAAACAAGCAATTAAAAACCAAAAACTTAAACACAATAATACTAAACCTTTAAATAAAACGTAGTTAAACAATAAGTCTGGGGCTTTTATGCCCAAATTATTTACTCCAAACCTCACACCAAACCATAACTTAAACACATCAGTTCAAACATTAACATAACACAATTCATATATTAAATAAATAAAAGGAAGTCTCCCCCCAAACTTGACAATTGGCCAGTGTCCTCACTGGCCACCTTCATCACCGTCCGCACCATCATCACCCACAACACCTTCATCACCAAACATCACATCATCATCTGCACCATCATCACCAAACAACACATCATCATCTGCACCATCATCACCAACAGCACCTTCGAGATCATCATCATCACCATCATCCTCCACGTTAACTGGTTCATCAGTGAGGGCCCCCTGAGCAGGCGGAAATTGAGGCGGATAAGGAGCATAAATTGGAGGAGCTAGAAATGGGAAGGATATGAAATCAGCATCGTCGCCTCCCTGAGCAGCATGGATGTTTGAGAGCGTGTTCGCGTGCAGGAAACTCAGGCTATTCAGAATTTTTGTGAGGGTCCCAGCATGAACGTTCTTAAAAGACAGGTACTCGGGCACGTGTGAGGAGGTACCTGCCTCAATGGAAGGTGGCGGGTCACTGGCTGGCGGCGGCTAAGGCACTAGCAGAAATCCTTCTCCTCGGGGTTGCGATGGCCCTCCTTCCCAGACTGTATAGCGGCTAATGAGATGATGATCAATGACCAACATTGGAGGCAGGGTGACATCTTCTTTCTTCCATTGAACACCTGCCCGTTTGCAGAGATGGGTAATAAAAGACAGGTGTGGGAGGCCAGACATGACTTTACTCTTAATAGCCTTCTTGATGGACTCATTGATCAATACTCCAACATCGACGTTCAAACCAGTAATAATGGCATAGACTAGAGTCGCCCTTTCCCGAGTTACATCACTCACATGATGCGTAGGCTGGATGTTAGCACAGATAAAAACATACCATGCCTTACCATAATGGCTAAGGGCCTGTTGGGGAAACGAAGTTCTTTCAATAGTGTACTCGTTCAGTTTCCATACTGTCCCAAGCTTACAGAGCTTGCTAACAATCTCGTCAGTGTGGTAGCCCCGAATCCCATTTTCTCGATAATTACGACGGTCAAAATTAGGAGTCCTATAAACTGCATTGATATCCTTGCTATCAAAAGGGATTAATTTGCCCCTTACTGGTGAAGCCGGCGGACCATCCGAAATAGCATTAGCATAAAACTCCTTGACCACTGCTACCACAGCGAACTCTGATGACTTGGTGAAGTGCACCCACTTCATCTTGGAGATCATAGCATTCATCTCACCATCCAGTTTATCATTAGGCCGAAGCCCTCGCTCAGGCACCAAACTGCGAGATAAAAAATTTTGCGCATATCTCTGATATGCTTCCTCTGTTGGGAATTTTAGAGCATCCCAAGTCTGAGCACGGGAACGGGAGGAGAATGGAGGAGGAGGGCCAATACTAGTTCTAGGATGCTTAGAAGCCATTATTCTCAAAGCTCTATAGAAAATTTAGAAGACAACAGTATAATCCAAGCGTATTGTGTGCTTGGCTTTTAAAGACGAAGGGTGCAACAGCAAGGACAGGACCGTTGGGCGCCCAAATGGTAATAAACTACTGACGGTTGGGTTGCCTAACGGCTCTGGGAGATGAGAAGGCACTGTTTGGAGAGAGCTGAACTGATATGAGAGAAAAGTTATGCTATAATTTAAGTGAGTCGCTCCATTTAAATGTTAAGAACATGCTGATGGCGCTGGGGTGCAAGAAACGGCGCCGGGGCGTGAGCTCAGACTGACCGGGGTGCTGGGGCGCCAGACTTGGCATTGGGGTGCCAAACTCGGTGCTGGGGTGCGAGTTTCAGGTTGACAGGGGCGCGAGTTTACAGTAGCTCCTCCCTTTTTCGACGCTACAATGCGAATAGACAAGGCTGGGGCGTCGAGAATGGCGCTATGGCGCGAATGACAGCATGAAAAATGGCACCGCGACGCAGAACATAAAAAAACAATCCTGCACAGGCCAAAATCTAAATTAGCAAATACTAAAAATACAACAAACACAGGATTGCCAAGCAAACACAAATTAACTACCATGCTATACAGACTAAGGCTATTCTAAAACTGCATACAGTAATTAAAGTTTAGAAGTAACAGAAGCAATTTATTTAATACTGAGATGGGGATGCCTCCCATCTAGCCCTTGATTTAGAGTCGTCGGCTTGACTATAATCTCGTTTTACACCGGGTCTCCCAATGTGATAGAGGTGTTCTGCCGGTCGACCTCGCCGCCCCAGTAGTGTTTTAATCTCTGCCCATTGACTTTAAAGGTTGTGTCAGAATTTGGGTCCTCAACCTCTATTTCCCCATATGGATAAACCTTGGCAACTGTGAAGGAGCCTGACCATCGGGACTTTAGTTTTCCTAGAAATAACTTCAGTCGGGAATTGAAAAGAAGAACCTTCTGGCCCGATTCAAAATGTCTCTCGAGGATTTTCTTGTCGTTCCACTTTTTGGTTTTCTCCTTGTACAACTTAGCATTTTCATACGCTTGCAGACGAAACTCGTCTGATTCATTTAGTTGCAAGAGCCGCTTTTTGTCGGCTGCCTCAAGATCAAAGTTGAGCTTCTGAATAGCCCAATAAGCATTGTGCTCCAATTCTACGGGGAGATGACATGTCTTACCATAGACAAGCCTATATGGATACATTCTGATAGGCGTTTTATAATCTGTACGGTAGGCGCATAATGCATCATCGAGCTTCTTAGACCAGTCTTTATGATTTGGGTTAACAATCTTCTCCAAGATTCGTTTCACCTTTCGATTTGAAATTTCAGCTTGGTCGCTGGTCTGTGGGTGGTAGGCAGTGGCGATCTTATGGGTCACCCCATACTTGGCTAGGAGGGCTTCAAAATATTTGTTACAAAAATGCGACCCTTCATCGCTAATGATAGCCCGAGGCGTGCCAAAACGGGTGAAAATATTCTTCTGATGGAACTGAAGCACCACCTTAGCATCATTTGTCAGCAAGGCAACTGCTTCCACCCACTTAGAGACATAATCCACTGCCACTAGTATGTATTGATTATTAAAAGAGGACGGGAATGGACCCATGAAGTCGATGTCCCATACATCAAATAATTCCACCTCCAGGATATTCTGCTGTGGTAGTTCATGCTGTCTTGATATGGTGCCCACCCTTTGGAATCTGTCGTAGTGCAACACATATGTGTATGCATCCTTGAATAGGGTGGGCCAATAAAATCCCGACTGAAGCACTTTAGCTGCAGTTCGTTGGCCTCCAAAATGACCTCCATAGTTTGAAGAGTGGCAGTGATGTAGCACACCTTTAATTTCTTCTTCCGGCAAACATCTTCGCATAATCTGATCAGAACATTGCTTGAACAGGAAGGGTTCATCCCACATATAGTGCTTGGCATCTTTTATAAATTTCTTCTTTTGTTGATAGCTAAGATTTTGGGGAAGCACTTGGTAAGCGACGTAATTGGCGAAGTCCGCATACCATGGAACTTTGCCATTGACAACAAAAAGTTGCTCGTCCGGGAAGAAGTAATTTATGGCTTTGTCGGCATCGCCCGAGGGCGTGGTGTTTTCCAATCTTGGTAAGTGGTCGGCAACCTAATTTTTTGTTCTCTTCTTGTCTCGGATTTCCAAGTCAAACTCCTGGAGAAGCAGAACCCACCGTATCAATCTTGGCTTAGCATCCTTCTTTTCTATCAAATACTTGATTACCGAATGATTGGTGTATACAATCACCTTCGTTCCAATTAGGTAGGAACATAACTTGTCAAAAGCATATACTACTGCCAGTAGCTCCTTCTCAGTGGTGGTATAATTTAACTGAGCATCAGTTAATGTCTTGCTAGCATAGTAAATGGTGTGGAAAACCTTCTCCCTTCTCTGGCCCAACACTGCCCCGATTGCAAAGTCGTTGGCATCACACATTAGTTCAAAAGGGTAGGTCCGGTCTGGAGCTATCACAATAGGTGCCATGACAAGTCTTTTCTTTAATAACTCAAAGGCGCCCAAGCAGGCCTCATCAAACTCGAAAGGCATGCCCTTTTCCAATAGAGTGCACAATGGTTTTGTAATCCGTGAGAAATCCTAGAAAAACCTTCTGTAGAACCCGGCATGCACGAGAAAACTCCTTACTCCTTTCACTGAGTTGGGCGGTGGAAGGTTATTGATCACATCTATCTTTGCCTTATCAACCTCAATTCCGCCTGCAGAAACCCGATGGCCCAAAATAATGCCCTCTTCAACCATGAAGTGATATTTCTCCCAATTCAGCATCAGGTTAGTTTCGACACATCGATGGAGAAGGACAATCAGATTTGTCAAGCAATTATCAAACGAGCTCCCAAATACTGAGAAGTCATCCATGAAGACCTCTAGGGTCTTTTCAACCATAACAGAGAATATTGACATCATACACAGCTAAAATGTTGCGCGAGCATTACATAGCCCGAAAGACATTTTTCGGAAGGCGAAGGTCCCATATGGACATGTAAATGTCGTCTTCTCCTGATCTTCAGGAGCAATAGAAATCTGATTGTACCCCGAGTACCCATCTAGTAGACAATATTATTCGTGCCCAGCCAACCGGTCAAGCATCTGATCAATGAATGGAAGGGGAAAATGATCCTTACAGGTTGATTTGTTCAGTTTCTTGTAATCCATACACACTCTCCACCCGGTCACTGTCCTGGTGGGAATCAGTTTGTTGTTCTCATTGGACACAACTGTCATCCCTCCCGTCTTTGGCATGCACTTGATAAGACTAACCCAAAGGCTACCGGAGATGGGGTAGATAATGCCCGCATCTAACAATTTAATGATCTCTTTCCGGATGACCTCTTTCATAATGAGATTTAGCCGCCTCTGATGCTCTATAGATGGCTTCGAGCCTTCCTCCAGAAGAATTTTGTGCATGTATAGAGTCGGGCTGATCCCTTTTATATCAGCTATAGACCAGCCTAGGGCAGTTTTGTATTTCTTGAGCACAAGCAGCAACTTTTCTTCCTGACACTTAGTTAGAGAAGCAGAAATTATCACATGTAAAGAAGATGAATTCCCTAAGTAAGCATACCTTAGGTGATTAGGCAAAGGTTTAAGCTCAAGGACAAGAGGCTCGACGATCGACGGCTGAGCCTTGGAAGTGGATACCTCATTATCATTCAAAGACTCAAACTGTCGGTGAAATTGCTTAGATCTTTGGGTCTCATCTAGCCACTTGGCACATTCCACATGTGTGGGCTCTTCCGTAGTGCTGGCCCCGATTAATGTGGCTTCCAAAGGGTCTTTTATGAATGTTTCTGAGAATACTTCCTTAACTGAATTATCAATTGTATTAATTTGGAAGCAATACTCAGGGGTTTTAGGATACTTCATTGATCTAAAGACATTAAATGTCACTTCTTGATCATGTACCCTCATTGTTAACTCCCCTTTCTGAACATCGATTAGGGTCCTCCCAGTTGCCAAGAATGGTCTGCCCAATATTATCGGGACCTCCCTGTCCTCTTCAAAATCTAAGACTATTAAATCTGCTGGGAATATGAACTTGTCAACCTTAATAAGCACATCCTCTACAATCCCTTTGGGGTACGCGAGAGACCTGTCAGCCAGTTGTAAAGTGACGCTGGTAGGCTTGGCTTCCTTGAGGCCCAACTTCTTATAAATAGAGAGGGGCATCAAGTTGATGCTAGCCCCTAAATCACAAAAAGCCTTGCCAATAAATTGGTCCCCAATAGTGCACAAAATTGTAAACTCCCCAGATCTTTTAGCTTTGGTGGAAGCTTGTTTTGAAGGATGGCACTACACTCCTCTGTCAGTGCCCCAGTTTTGTAATCTCCCATCTTTCGCTTCTTGGACAGAATGTCCTTCATGAACTTGACATAATTAGGCATTCCCTCTATTGCCTCCGCAAATGGGATATTTATGTGCAGTCTTTTGAACACTTCCAAGAATTTGGAAAACTGCTTATCTAGCTTCTGTTTCTGCAACCGCTGGGGGAAAGGCAGCTGAGGGAGAGGCTAATTTACCATGCTCATGAGAGGAGATGGTGTTGAAGGGCTATCTTGTTTACTAACTTCACCCGCTAATGTCTTAGTATTCTCCTCCACTGGAGGTTCCTTTTCAGTCACTAATTCTTCCATAGGAGCACTTTCTCCACTTTATTCCTTAGTGGTTCTCTCACTTCTAAGGGTCACTGCTTTACACTTTTCATTGTCTTCCCGTTTCGGGTTGACATAAGTGTCATTGGGCAATGTGCCTTGTGGATGACTATTTAAAGAAGTAGCCAATTGTCCCATCTGTATATCAGGATTTTTAATGGAAGCTTCTTGATTGTTACTTCAAGTTTCATTCTGGGCTATGTACATTGACAGGAGATCTTCTAAACTTGGCTTCTTCTCCTGTTGAGGTGGTGGTTGGTGGAATTGATTGTGAGTGTTCTGAGGCTATGGGGTGAACTGATTCTGAGATTGGAACCCAGGAGGATTAGCATAATTCGGTCTGGTGGATGAAGGTTGTAGTTGATTGGGGTTGTTACTATTGTTTTTGTTTCCCCATGAGAAGTTTGGATGATTTCTTAACCTCGAGTGGTAATGAGTGGGAAGATTGGTGTTTTGTTGCCGCCCGTAGTTGGAAACAAATCGAACTGACTCAGTGCTTATCGCACACTGATTAGTAGGGTGGCTCCCTTGGCATAATTCACATTGAACTACGACACTCTGCACGTTCTGAACCGCTGAAGGTCCAATGGTGTCTAGCCTTTTCGTTAGTGCTTCTACCTGAGCCGCTAACGATGTGAAAGAGTCAACTTCATAGACCCCCGCTGCTCTTCTAGGGGTTTGCCTATCATTTGGCCATTGGTAATTATTGGCCGCCATTGTCTCCACCAACTCGTATCTCGTTCTGTGATGTTTGCCCATGAAGGCCCCTCCAAACGCGGCATCAATACTCGAATGAGTTGATCCTGATAACCCATTATAAAAGGTCTGGATGGGTAACCATTCTGGCAATCCATGGTACGGGCATTTCCTCAGAAGATCCTTAAACCACTCCCACGAGTCGTATAAGGATTCAAATTCGAACTGAACAAAGTACGTGATATCATGCCTGAGCCTGGCTATTTTAGCTGGCGGAAAAAACTTTGCCATAAATTTCTGTGCCAAGTTAGCCCATGTGGTAATGGAGCCTGACGTTAATGAATGAAGCCAGCTCTTGGCCTTGTCCCTTAATGTAAATGGAAACAACCGGAGTCTGATGGCATCGTCAGACACTCCGTTGCATTTAAATGTGTCACAGATCTCCACAAAATTAATCAAGTGATCATTGGGACCATCATTCTGTAGTCCCCCAAACTGAATGTTGGTGCACATTTGAATGGTTTCTGACTTGATCTCGAAATTATTAGCTTGGATGACGGCCCTTAGAATGCTCGCCTGGAGATCATCAATGTGAGGCATAGCGTGCTCCCTCAGAGATTTCTGGAGTTCCTCAGCCATTATGATAGGAGCAGGTATGTCCTCGGATGTGTGCTCAGATTTTTCTCTCCGCAGTCGTCTACATGTTCTATCAACCTCAGGATCGATAGGTATTATATTTCATCCCTTCCGAGGTGGCATAAACAATAAAGACTACCTGAAAAGAGAGTTAAACAGAATAATCAGTTTAAAGTAAGATTGTAATGACTTAGTTTTAATATTGAGAAACAATTAAATCTAAGTCCCCGACAACGGCGCCAAAAACTTGTTAGTCAATTTAGCAATTGCCAAATCGCGTGCAAGCATACGCGGTCCACAAGTAATATATGAAAGTAGAGTGTCGAATCCACGAGGACAAAGACTTAAAAGAAAATAAATACAAATGCAAAGTCGTTACAAATCTTATCTAAACAAGTAGAAACAAGTGGTTGTTTAAGCTATATGATTACAACTAAAAGAACGAGAGAAATGGTTATGCTAGGAAGTCAAGATAGGATTATAACTCCCCTAATGCGTCGCCTAATCTCCTAACTCTCCACATTATAAACGAATCAAGGAATGGTCAACCGTGAAAAGTAACTACGCATAAGCTTCTATCAAAGGTCAAATGCACATCCCTAACCAGCTAAAACACAATATGTCTATTGGTGACAATAACTAGGTCAAGGTCAGTAAGCTAAGTCTCAAGGTCACACAAGGCAAATAGGGATATGTTTATCCTATGAGCATATTATGCACACATTCCATTGGCATGGTCATAACAGGTGTTGCTGCATTCAAATATAGATAATAACGTCCATTTGTCAATTTTCATTACTATCAATACCAATTTCTTTATCAAGCAATCAGTCATTAAATATGAAATACAACAACCCATTCCAAAATGATTCATTATATAAAATAGGAGAGAAAGTTGATATAAACTAAACAAAAGGTTACATTACAATCCTAAAAATGGAGTTAGTTTATAACTATGGTACTAACACAAATTTTTAATGCATTACACATTATCAGACAAATACAACGAAATGAGAGATTTGGATTAAGAAAACCCCTGTTTTGAAGTGTTCTTCCTCTAAATCTTCCCTTCACGTGTAAAGCTCTGAGTATGTGCCGAAGGTAATCACTCTCCTCCCATAGCCCAACTTCTATTTCTACTGGAAATTAAATGACAGAAAAGAAATCCTAGTCTAAGCTGCAATTAGTTCCTTCTCGATATCTCTGATATTTGATAATAAATGCAGACGGCTGTGCTTTGTATTTATACTTTTACCTCTTTCTTCTAGGTCATTAAAGACTAATACTGTTTGGGCACCGGAGCTCACGCTGCGGCGTGAGCAAAGGTTTAGAAAGCGGCGCCGGGGCGCAAGATGGGGAGCCGGAGCGCCGTGAATGGCGTTGGGATGCTGGAGCGCCGTGAATGGCACTGTGGCACGAGCCTGGCGCCGGGGCACAAGCCTGGCACCAGGACGCGAGATGTAGGTCAAGCGAAGCGCCAAAGGTCAGTAGTTTTTTGCCTAGCATTGGCGTTATGGCGCCGTGAATGGCGATGGGGCGCGAGACTGGCTCCGGGCATGGCGCCGGGGCGCGAGATGTAGGTCAAGCGAAGCGCCAAAGGATAGTGGCTTTGCCTAGCATTGGCACTGGGGTGCGAGCTCCTGGCGCTGCGGCTCTAGTACAGGAAAAATGACCAAGAAAGCTCGAATAATCTGTAAAGCAATCCTGTAGAGAACTTGAACTTAAATGCAATAATATAAATATAGAAAAGCTACACAAAAGATTGAAAACAGGTAACAACCTAAGCAATAAAGGGACTAATTCATGGGTATAAATCCCACTCATCAATGATTACAGCCAATGCAAATGTCAAAAGTTGGCAGAGGAACTCCCCAGCAGAAAGCAGAAAAGGCCAAATGAGATATCAGTGCAATTCACTTCTAAAGTTTTTCATTTGGAAAGCGCCTCAGGGACAAACCTGACCGTTAGTTCACTCTAAGAGGTAGGCCCTTCTTGAGCTTCCTTGACCAAGAAGGAATGATTCGTAAAGTTTATCTCAAGGACCAAGGCAGTCAACGATCGTAGAGTAGAGGTTGAAGAGAACTCCACGATCGTAGTGTAACCTCAGCGATCGTATAAGCAAACTCGACGATCACAGTCTTACAAGAGGATACTTTAGCTCATGAAGAGCATGGAAGAACGGGACAATTGCTCAACCATTCAGATTATGAGGAGATAAGTTCGAATACAGTTTGGAAAGACATCATGCAAACGCACCTCAGAACTTAAGTGCCCAAACTGGCTTGGGGTATATCAGTGGTCAAGCTATGCAGTTTCAAGATGAAGATTAGTGTCAAAATCATCCACTGCAGCATCTCTCAGAAGAAGATCATTGAATCAACTAAGAAAAATGTAGAGTCCATAGTTACCTCACCAAGATACTCTATGAACCAAAAAGGTCAACGGTCAATCCACGTCAGTAATGCTTATTCTCTTAAAAAGAATATAAAACTGAAAAGTTATTGGGAGTTATAACTCATTACTGGGCATCGTGCAACCAATGGCTAGTTAACACATAACATCATATGCAGAGTCAGAAGGGACTGCTATAAAGACAAATTCAAAATCTACAAACAGTTACTAGAAACTATTGAATTTCTCTCCCTCCCATTTTCGAACACCAGAATCCTCTTCGAAGCCAAAATCAATTAACCTTTCAGAGCCTTGCCCAAATCACAATCAGATATCTCTCATAAATCTCTTTGAATCAAATACCCATATTCCTTGAACTTTTCAAATGGCAGATTGGCGAGTAATCATTGACATTCAGCTTGGAACCAAGTCGTTTGAGAAATTCGAAAAAAAGTTTAGAGACATTCTTCAACTTGTGAAGAAAGCTAGATTCTCAGAATGTCTTGAGGCAAGCACTCGAGTATATGCTAAACTGGTTAAGGAGTTCTACTCAAATGCATCCATAAAATCTGGAACCCTTTCTACTAAGGTCAAAGGTTAGTCTCTAAAGCTGAAATCATCCGATATCAATCAATGCTTAGGCTTTCCTGGCCTAGGACTGAAAAGCCTTGATGAGATCGACATTGAACAAACGAAGAAGATTATGGGGTACCAAAGAAACCCTAGTCTGAAGGACATGAAAAAGAAGGAGTTTCCTGTGGAATTCGAGTTCATTGATGAGATAGTGGGAAAATGTATACTATGAAATGATATTGCACATGACACTGTGCTTGATCAGCAGTTGAAGATTATGTCTGCAATAGTTTTGAAGAAGCGAATAAACTTTGGAGCTATCTTGTTCGATCAGAGCTCCAAATGGGTAGAAAGGGCTGAGATAAAGAAGTCTACAGATAGACCCTTGGCTAAGGTCTTTCATGGAAGACTACTGAGTATTGTGATGATGAAGAAGCTAGGAAGCAAGATCAAGGATGATGAGGGAGAGCCTCAAAATGTTCATAAAGTGATGTCTCCTCAGCTGTTCGTAAACTGGAAGAAGAACCCAAAGGAAAACATGAGGCTAACAACAACTGGGAGCAGAAGCAAGGTCTCTATAAAGAAGAGGAAAGCGACAGAGGTGGAAAGTTCTGAATCGGGTGACTCTGTGTGAGATCCCGAATTTTATGAAATAAAAGTATTCAATTTTCTTATAATTATTATTTTATTTCATAAATGGTTAAATTGATAAAAGGTTAAAGTTAAGGGTGATATGTAAAAATTTTGCAAAGTATGCAAGCTGTTATAAAATATTTGTTTGGTCGGGGAATATTCTTTTTGTCGAGGAATATTCGTACAACGGCACAATCATTGGTGGACCCCACAACGGAAGTATTTTCGTAGTTAGAAAATGACATAATTATCTTTTTATAAAAATAACGGCGAAAATATTACCGTTAAAACTGTTAAACTACCCGGTAGTAAAAGTACAGTAATACACATGGTTGCATAGTAGCACAATGTATGGATTATTGATACTTACGTAAGAAGTCACTCAGTTATACTAAATTATTGCTACAGTAATTGCTGCATCATATCTCTCATATTATTGATTCAATTATTGTCACAGTATCATCTGTGACGCCCCCAAAATTAGGTATACATCACCCATCTTGGGTCGTCAGATACATAGTACAGAATACAAATACAACTGATTAATACATCTGTCGTGTACAATACGACAAAACATAAACTGTGAGTTTGAATACAAATATTATCTTCTAGAGAGTATTCATACTCAAAAGGAGTCCTCATTACATTTATTAACACACCATTACATAGAATAGTGAGGACTACTAACTAATACTATCATTCGGACCATCACTCCGTACCCCGACTTGTCCCAGCTACGTTCTCATTTCCTGAAGAGAACAGTGAAAGAAAGGGTGAGCTCAACTAGCCCAGTAAGAAATATTATGACTAAGATAATGCAGAATAAATTATCATTAGCCTTCAACAATGTTAAACTGATAAAATATAATAGACATCAAGTTTAACTGCAGCGGAACAAGCAATCCATTAAAAGAGTCAAGTAGAAAATAAACTCTACTATCTTTTATGATTTAAAAGGTTTTTCAACACTGCGATCGCTGAGACTCAGCTTAATAAAATAATCCACATCATCGAATCACCCCTGCACTACGGCCAAGGATATTCGTGTATTCATTAATGGTCATGATCATGCCAACAACTGTCCATCAATGCACTACGGGCCAATGAGGACTTTTACCACATCATTTGTAACATTACGGTCATGATTATACCGAATAATCCCTGGTCATAATCATACCAAGTCCATCTATGCACTACATGCCACAGATGACTTTCAACATTTTATAAACATGAGGATGATGACAATGATATAAGAATTCAATAAAACAAGTCCAAGAATTAATTTATCCAGGAATTAACAACGTCCAAATTGTCAACATGATACTGCATTGTGGAGTAAAATTCAAGAACGCTTAGAAGAATATTTTCTTGAAAAGATACTGGATGAAACGCAACTATCAAGGATATTCCACAAATTTCATGGAGTATAGAAGTCAAAACTTAACCAACTGAGTACAATAAAGAATGGAATAACAAAAGAAATCACCATGCATGCGATAGACCGCACAAACAGGTTATTCCAACAGAATAATAAATAATGGAACCAGGTCCGGCGTAAACGCACAGACAGGATATTCCGACAGAATAATAAATAATGGAACCAGGTCCGGTGTAAAACACACAGACAGGATGTTCCAACAGAATAATAATAAAAACGGAACCAGGTCCGGTGTAAAACACACAGACAGGATGTTCCAACAGAATAATAAACGGAACCAGGTCCGGTGTAAAACACACAGACAGGATGTTCCAACAGAATAATAAACGGAACCAGGTCCGGTGTAAAACACACAGACAGGATGTTCCAACAGAATAATAGAAGAATGTCACCAAGTATAGGGTAGACCGCGTATACTGGTTATTCCAACAGAATAATAACAAATGGAATAACAGAAGTTCTCTTCATGAATATAAAAGAAATAATATTCCCTACCGTTTTAAAGAAGAGCTGAAGTAAGGAAGTAGTTAAGTAGCAGAATACTCTTCTTCTCTCTCTCTATAGTTTCTCTCTATAGTTTCTCTCTCTAGAGTTCAGTGAATTCGTAAGAAATAATGAAGGAATGAGCTTCTATTTATAGGAAAATGGAATGCATAGTAACTAATCCATGAACGGTCCAGATTGATTACTTTAATCTGATGGTCCATATTTAAAGAAAAATCTTTTAAATAAAATATAATATATTCTATTTATAGAATAACTTTAATAAAGTATTTTGTTTTATATAAAAAGATGTTTCTGTTTTATTACGTTAATAATACGAATAAAACAAAACGTCATTATCGCTAAATAATTCATATTATTAACTGACAATAATGGAATCAAACTGAGTGACTTCTCACATAAGCATTAATAATTAATACCGTGTGCTACTATGCAACCACACGTATTACTGTACTTTTACTACCGAGTAGTTCAACAGTATCAACGGTAAAACTTCCGCCGTTATTTTCATAAAGTATTTTTGTCGTTTTCTCAATCCGACAATAATTCCGTTGTGGGGTCCACCAATAATTGTACCGTCGTACGGATATTCCCCGACAAAAAGAATATTCTCCGACCAATTGAATATAATATGACAACTTGCATACTTTACAAAATTTATAAATACTACCCATAACTATTATATCAAATCCACACATTAATATAAAAAAAATTATTTCGAGAAAAATTAAATATTTATTCATAAAATCTGGGGTTTCACAATCTCCCCTCCTTATAGAATTTCGCCCTCGAAATTTACGTACGTACTTGGTATGCCGAACATGTGAGGATACCTTGACTTCACTTCAAATTCTAACTCTTGAGGTATAACCTTTAAGCATCGAATATGATCCTTCTTATCCAAGATGTTAACACATATCTCCTCATACGTTAAATCTTTCGCTATTTCGTCCGGTTCTAAATTAATAATGCGGTTCGGGTCGTCCACATATTTACGGAACATCGATACGTAAAAAAATATTCTGAACACGCAACATACTTGGCGGTAAAACGAGTCTATAGGCCACAGTTCCTACTTCATCGAGGATTTCAAATGGGCCAATTAAATCGAGAGTTGAGATTTCCTCTCTTCGTCGATTCTTGCTTCTAGAATAACACCCTCTTGAACCTTTTTCTTCACATTTATCAGCTCTTAGTATGTAGCTTGAGCGGCTTTAACTTTATCGATTAAAGTCGATTTTAATCGTATATTCGTTATCTTCACGTGGGTTCGAATATTCACACTTGTAACCGTATACGATCTTCTACACAACGCGTCAGCTACCACGTTCACTTTTCCACGATGTTATTGAATGGTACGATCGTAATCTTCAACAGCTCGAGCCAACCTCTTTGGCGCATAATACGTTCGTTTTAGTTGAAGAAATATTTGAGGGTTTAAGAAATAGGTTTTGTACTGGGGTCAATACAAAATTCAATTTTACGCTCTGGGGTAGGCTAAGAAGTCTTCAAGAATACATCAAGAAATTTATTAACAATAGAAATATCGTTCAAAACTGTGACCCTCATCCAAGACTTGGATAACACGTCACATTGATACCTATCAACTTGCCATCATCATTTACAACGTCTCCTACGGAAAGTCTAGCTTCGGTGCATTACACACCAGGAAGTCAACAGCGAAAGGAACGGGGATTTTTACTTATGGCTTGATATGACAATGATTGACTTTAGTGGTTTGGTTACTTTGAATTTGCATAACAGGTTGGTTAGGAATATGAAAGCTAACAACCTTACGAGAAGCATGATGAGTAGTGAACCAATCGTTTCAAAAAATCACATCAAAGGCAAGTATTTTCAAAGAGATAAGATCGACAGGTAACGTGAAAGTGTTGATTTGAACAAGATTTATAAATAGTAGAGGTAACGAAGGTTTCTCCCAACTGAGTTTAAATAGACATATCAAAGTCTAAGTTATCCGGAGTTAACTTCAAACATTTAACACAACTAGGTGAAATAAAAGAGTGAGTAGAACCGGTATCTAACACGGTATAGACTTCGCAAGAGTTTATGACTAACATACCCGTGATAATTTTATTCAGGTTCCTCGTCACGAAAAAAAATGCTCTCTCTTAAACTACTGGCTTTGGCTTTTCTGGGACGGTCTTTGGTGCCTCCATCCTATCTGAACTTGTCTTCGGTGAACGACAAAATCGGGCTAAGTGACCTTCTCTTCCACAATTATAGCATGCTTTAGACGGCATCACGCAGTTTGGACTGATGTGCCCCTCCCCTCCGCATTTGAAACATATGATAGGTGATCGTTCTCCTTCCTTAACGACAGGTGCTGGTGCTGACATCTTTCCATCATTGTTGAATCTCCTCTTCTTAAAATGTTCATTCTTATTGTTTTGGCCCTGATTACCACCGAAGTGGTTACCATTTCTGGCCTGTTGATTCCCTCCACGCTTGTTGTCACCGCTTCGATGACTGCTCTCACTGGTATTATCATTTTGCCGGCTGCTCTCTTTTGGTTGCGTTATCTCGTTATCGCGCTCCACCAACTGAGCCCTATTTACAACATCTGAATACAAACACAGTTTATGAGAAACAAGATGTTGACGTATCTCAGGTTTCAAACCTCGTAAAAACATTCGCGTCATTCGCTCTTCATTATCCACCAAGTGGGACGCAAACCGGGACAACTCAGCAAACTTGGCTTCGTACTGCGACACGGTCATGTTGTTTTGCTCCAATTTGATGAACTCCACCTCCTTCATGTGACGAATACTCTCGGGAAAGTATTTGTCGTTAAACAGATCTTGGAACTTCTCCCAAGACATCTTCAGTGCGGCAGGTTGAGTACGCTTTATCGATTCCCACCAGTAATCTGCCTCTCCTCGCAACATAAAGGCGGCAAAGGGAACCTTTTGCTCCTCGGAGCAACCCAAGACATCAAATATCTTGGTGATCTGCTTTATCCATGTTTCAGCTACAAGTGGTTTGGGTTCTCCCTTAAACTCCGGTGGTCCTAGCTCCTTAAACTGCTTAGCGGTGACCGCCTGAGAGTTTTCAGTATTTCCACCTACGTTGTGGACAGGAGCCGCTTTCACCTGTTGTTGCATGAATTGCATAAGGCCTCTGAACATTTGATCATTCATCATTTGGTCAGTGTTGTTGTTTGCATGAGGATTGACACCTTCCTGATGCACATTATCATGATTATTGATGTGTGGTGAATCAACAGTCGTCTGTGCTCCATTGCTATTCTCAACATTCTCGGATGCCATTTTCAGATACTGCCACAAAATAAAAATTAATTGATATGTCATATATTATCCTTATGTTATGACCGACCAATTAAATACCATGCAAATAAACTTAGGTAGGTCATACTAGCGAAGGAATTCCCCGTCTCTCCCCTCCTAGTTCTATTCTCACATCCTAGCCAGGGATCATATCCCTAAGCTTTGATACCAACTGTGACGCCCCCAAAATTAGGTATACATCACCCATCTTGGGTCGTCAGATACATAGTACAGAATACAAATACAACTGATTAATACATCTGTCGTGTACAATACGACAAAACATAAACTGTGAGTTTGAATACAAATATTATCTTCTAGAGAGTATTCATACTCAAAAGGAGTCCTCATTACATTTATTAACACACCATTACATAGAATAGTGAGGACTACTAACTAATACTATCATTCGGACCATCACTCCGTACCCCGACTTGTCCCAGCTACGTTCTCATTTCCTGAAGAGAACAGTGAAAGAAAGGGTGAGCTCAACTAGCCCAGTAAGAAATATTATGACTAAGATAATGCAGAATAAATTATCATTAGCCTTCAACAATGTTAAACTGATAAAATATAATAGACATCAAGTTTAACTGCAGCGGAACAAGCAATCCATTAAAAGAGTCAAGTAGAAAATAAACTCTACTATCTTTTATGATTTAAAAGGTTTTTCAACACTGCGATCGCTGAGACTCAGCTTAATAAAATAATCCACATCATCGAATCACCCCTGCACTACGGCCAAGGATATTCGTGTATTCATTAATGGTCATGATCATGCCAACAACTGTCCATCAATGCACTACGGGCCAATGAGGACTTTTACCACATCATTTGTAACATTACGGTCATGATTATACCGAATAATCCCTGGTCATAATCATACCAAGTCCAGCTATGCACTACATGCCACAGATGACTTTCAACATTTTATAAACATGAGGATGATGACAATGATATAAGAATTCAATAAAACAAGTTCAAGAATTAATTTATCCAGGAATTAACAACGTCCAAATTGTCAACATGATACTGCATTGTGGAGTAAAATTCAAGAACGCTTAGAAGAATATTTTCTTAAAAAGATACTGGATGAAACGCAACTATCAAGGATATTCCACAAATTTCATGGAGTATAGAAGTCAAAACTTAACCAACTGAGTACAATAAAGAATGGAATAACAAAAGAAATCACCATGCATGCGATAGACCGCACAAACAGGTTATTCCAACAGAATAATAAATAATGGAACCAGGTCCGGCGTAAACGCACAGACAGGATATTCCGACAGAATAATAAATAATGGAACCAGGTCCGGTGTAAAACACACAGACAGGATGTTCCAACAGAATAATAATAAAAACGGAACCAGGTCCGGTGTAAAACACACAGACAGGATGTTCCAACAGAATAATAAACGGAACCAGGTCCGGTGTAAAACACACAGACAGGATGTTCCAACAGAATAATAAACGGAACCAGGTCCGGTGTAAAACACACAGACAGGATGTTCCAACAGAATAATAGAAGAATGTCACCAAGTATAGGGTAGACCGCGTATACTGGTTATTCCAACAGAATAATAACAAATGGAATAACAGAAGTTCTCTTCATGAATATAAAAGAAATAATATTCCCTACCGTTTTAAAGAAGAGCTGAAGTAAGGAAGTAGTTAAGTAGCAGAATACTCTTCTTCTCTCTCTCTATAGTTTCTCTCTATAGTTTCTCTCTCTAGAGTTCAGTGAATTCGTAAGAAATAATGAAGGAATGAGCTTCTATTTATAGGAAAATGGAATGCATAGTAACTAATCCATGAACGGTCCAGATTGATTACTTTAATCTGATGGTCCATATTTAAAGAAAAATCTTTTAAATAAAATATAATATATTCTATTTATAGAATAACTTTAATAAAGTATTTTGTTTTATATAAAAAGATGTTTCTGTTTTATTACGTTAATAATACGAATAAAACAAAACGTCATTATCGCTAAATAATTCATATTATTAACTGACAATAATGGAATCAAACTGAGTGACTTCTCACATAAGCATTAATAATTAATACCGTGTGCTACTATGCAACCACACGTATTACTGTACTTTTACTACCGAGTAGTTCAACAGTATCAACGGTAAAACTTCCGCCGTTATTTTCATAAAGTATTTTTGTCGTTTTCTCAATCCGACAATAATTCCGTTGTGGGGTCCACCAATAATTGTACCGTCGTACGGATATTCCCCGACAAAAAGAATATTCTCCGACCAATTGAATATAATATGACAACTTGCATACTTTGCAAAATTTATAAATACTACCCATAACTATTATATCAAATCCACACATTAATATAAAAAAAATTATTTCGAGAAAAATTAAATATTTATTCATAAAATCTGGGGTTTCACATCATCTGTATAATATGTTATATTATTAAATCAATAGTTGAGATAGCAAAGTTATTCATATTATTATTTGCTATATTGGCAATGTCTAAAAGTTCTGTTAAGGAGAGATTTGGTCACCTAATTGTGCGCCAATAAGGAGAATTCTTTATCAGAAAGCCCCCTCTTTCCTGAAAACGACCTGATTGTTAAATATTGTGAGTTATAATATTAATGATGAATAAGTTCGTGTTGATTAAAGATGAAATTGATAGTTCTATTGTGTGGGAATTATTAGTAGTAGTGGAAATCGACATTTTTTTCGATAATAATTGATGTCTAGAGGTTATACTGACCAATCGGGTAATTCACCGGATAAATGAGCAATTAATTGCTATTAATTCACATGCTTATAGCTATGTGTTCACATGTGTGTACTATTGATTCATATGATTTACTATTAGGGGAGTTGGTGCAAGATTGATAATACTTGAATGACTAAATTAAAAATAGAGGTATAGTTGAAGGTACTATACTGTAATTGGTTTTTTTCACATGATTAGAACTATTGAGTCACATGATTTACTATTGATTCACATGATTTACTATTAGGAGAGGTGGTGCAAGTTTGATAATACTTGCAGGACTAAATTAAAAATGAGAAAAAAGCGGAAGGTATTATACTGTAATATTTCGAGCCCCAAAATGTGCAATTATTGAAACTATATTTATCTATAAATAGAAGCTCATTCTTCCTTCATTTCTCACCAATTCACGTAAGCTAAAGAGCAATTATTATAGAGAGAAATTATAGAGAGAAAGAAGAAGAGAAGTGTGCTACCTTACTATTCCAGTATCCAGTTTCTTCTAAGGTAAGGGGTATTATTTCTTTTGTATTCATGAAGAGAATTATTTTCTTTCAATACTCGTAAGGGTTGCTATTCCATTCTTTATTATTCTATTGGAATAACCTCTCTATGCGGTCTATCGCATGCTTGGTGAATTCTTTTGTTATTCCATACTTTATTATTCTATTAGAATAACCTGTCTATGTGGTCTATCGCATGCCTGATGACATCTTTTGTTATTCCATTTTTTATTATTCTGTTGGAATAACCTGTCTGTGCGGTCTATCGCATGCCTGGTGAATTTTTTTTATTATTCCATTCTTTATTATTCTTTTGGAATAACATGTCTGTGCGGTCTATCGCATGCCTAGTGAATGATCCTTTGTATTCATTCCTTATTAAATTGTGGAAATGATCTGTCTACGTGGATTACCGCATGGAGGGCAAAAATCTATTTGTAGTTTCATATATTCTATTATACTCAGTTGGTTAAAGTTTTGGCTTTTATACTCCATAAAATTAGTAGAATATCCTGGATATTTGCGCTTCATCCAGTATCTTTTCATGGAAATATTCTTCTGAGCATTCTTGAATTTTACTCCACAAAATAGTATCATGTTGACAATTTGGACGTTATTGATTTCTGGATAAATTAAATTATAAATCTTTAAAAATTTATCCTTGAACTTATTTTATTGAATTCTTATATCATTGTCATCATCCTCATGTTTATAATATGTTGAAAGTCATCTGTGGCCTGCACTACATAGATCGACTTGGTATGATTATGACTAGGGATTATTCGGTATAATCATGACCGTAATGTTACAAATGATGTGGAAAAAGTCCTCGTTAGCCGTAGTGCATTGATAGACAGTTGTTGGCATGATCATGACCATTGATGAATACACGAATAACCTTGGCCCGTAGTGCATGGATAATTTGTGGTCGTGATACTAATGAATATCTTTGGTTGTAGTGCAGTGATGATGTGGTTTATTTATTAAGCTGAGTCTCAGCGATAAAAGTGATGAAAAACCTTTTAAATCATAGAAGATAGTAGATTTTATTCTCTATTTGACTCTTCTAATGAATTGCTTGTTCCGCTGCAGTTAAACTTGATGTTTGTTATATTTTATTAGTTTAACACTGTTGAAGGCTAACGATAAATTATTATGCATTATCTTAGTCATAATATTTCTTACTGGGCTAGTTGAGTTCACCCTTTTTTTCACTGTTCTCTTCAGAAAATGAGAATATAGCTGGGACTAGTCGGGGAACGGATTGACGGTCCAGATGGTTGTTTTAGTAGTCCTCACTACTCTATAAAATAGTGTGACAATAAATGTAATGAGGACTCCATTGAGTGTGGATATTGTCCAGATGACAATATTCTTATTAAAACTCTTAGATTATGTTTTGTCGTATTTTACACGATTGTTGTATAATTAAGTTGTATTTGAATTTTGTACCATGTATTTGGCGACTCAAGATGGGTGATGTATACCTATTTTGGGGGCGTCACAGTTGGTATCAAAGCTTTGGGATATGATCTCTGGCTGAGATGTGAGACAAGAGCTAGGAGGGGAAAGACGAGGAATTCCTTCGCTAGTATGACCTACCTAAGTTTATTTGGTATTTAATTGGTCTGTCAGAGTATAGGGATAATATGTGATATGTTAATTAACCCTTGTTTTGTGAAAGTTTTTGAAAATGACATCTGAAAATGTTGAGATCAGCAATGAAGCACATGAGACCGTTGAGTCACCCACGATCAATACCTATGATAATGTGCAACAGGAAGACAATAATCCTCTGGTAAATAATAACACCGATGAAATGGTAAACGATGGGATATTCAGAGGCTTTATGCAATTCATGTAACATCAGGCGAGAGCGGCTCCTGTTCATAATGCAGGTGGAAATAATGGCAACCCACGGCTGGTCACCGCTAAGCAGTTCAAGGAGCTGGGACCGCCGGAGTTTTTGGGAAAGCCAGAACCACTTAAGGCGGAGACGTGGTTAAAGCAGATCACCAAGATATTTGATGTCTTGGGATGCTCTGAGGAACAAAAGGTTCCCTTTTCCACCTTTATGTTGCATGAAGAGACAGATTACTGGTGGAAATCTGTAAAACGTACCCATCCTGACGCACTCAAGATGTCTTGGGAGAAGTTCCAAGAGCTGTTCAACGACAAGTACTTTCTCGAAAGTATTCGTCATATGAGGGAGGTAGAGTTTATCAAGCTGGATCAAAATAATATTACTATGTCGCAATACGAGGCTAAATTTACAAAGTTATCCAGGTTTGCATCCCATTTGGTCGATAATAAGTAGCGAATGGCACGAATGTTTCTAAGAGGTTTGAAACCCGATATATGTCAATACCTCATTTTTCACAAACTTTGTGTATATTCAAATATAGTGAATAGGGCTCAGTTATTGGAGCGCGATAATGAGCCAGCCCAACCAAAGGATAACGAGCAATAACATGATAATAATCGTACCAGTGGCAACGACCATCGGAAAAATGATAATCATCGTGGGGGAAATTATCATGCCAAGAATGGTAACCACTTTGGTGGTAATCATGGCCAAGATAGTAGAAGTGGAAATTTCATGAAGAGAAGGTTCAACAACGATGGAAAGACAGTATCACCAACACTCGTTTTCAAGGAAGGAGAACGACCACCAATTATATGCTTCAAATGCGGAGGGGAGGGACATATCAGTCGAAACTGCGTGATGTAGTCCAAAGTATGTTACAATTGTGGAAAAGAAGGTCACCTAGCCCGATTTTATCGTGCACCAAAGTCAAGTCCAGCTGGGACAGTGGCACCAAAGGCGGATACAGACAAAACAAAGTCGGTGGTTTCAGGAAGAGCATTTTTCGTGACTTCTCAAAAAGCGAGTAACCCGAACGAAGTTAGCACATGTTAGTTAATTATAAATTCTTGCGAAGTCTATACCTTATTAGATACCGATTTTACCCATTCTTTTATCTCTCTTGCTTGCGCTCAACGTTTAAATTTGACTCCGGATAGATTCGACTTTAACTTATCGGTTGAAACTCGGTTAGGAGAAACCTTCGTTACCTCTACTATTTATAAATCTTATTTGATTCAAATCGACACTTTCACGTTACCTGTCGATCTTATCTCAATGAAAATACTTGCCTTTGATGCGATTTTAGGAATCGTTTGGTTAACTACTTATCATGCTTTTCGTAAGGTTGTTAGCTTTCATATTCCTAACCAACCTGTTATGCGAATTCAAGCAACCAAACCACTAAAGTCAATTACTATCATATCAAGCCATAAGTAAAGAGCCCTGGTCCTTTCGTTGTTGACTTCCTTGTGTGGAATGCACCGAAGCCAGACTTTCTGTAGGTAACGTTGTGAATGACGATGGCAAGTTGATTGGTATCAATGTGACGTACTATCCAAGTCTTGGATGAGAGTCACAGTTTTGAATAATATTTCTATTGTTAATAAATTTCCTGACGTATTATTGAAGACTTCCTAGCCTACCTCTAGAGCGTGAAATCAAATTTTGTATTGACCCCAGTACAAAACCCATTTCTAAAACTCTTAAATATTTCTTCAACCAAAACGAACGTATAATACGCCAAAGGCATTGGCTCGAGTTGTTGAAGGTTACGACTATACCATTCAATATCATCGTGGAAGAGCGAACATGGTAGCTGACGCGTTGAGTAAAAGATCATATGCGTTTACGAGTGCGATGTTGTTAACACAAAAACTCATTTTGTATAACTTATAAATGATGAATATAGAGTTAAAGAATCTAGGGACCCACGTGAAGATAACGAATATACGAGTAGAATCGACTTTAATCGATAAAGTTAAAGTCGCTCAAGCTGTATACCTGAATCTGATGAATGTGAAGAAGAAGGTTCAAGAGGGCGTTATTCTAGAAGCAAGAGTCGATGAAGAGAGGAAATCTCAACCCTCTATTTAATTGACCCATTTGAAATCCTCGATTTAGTAGGAACTGTGGTCTATAGACTCGTTTGACCGCCAAGTATGTCGCATGCTCATAACGTTTTTCACGTATCGATGTTACGTAATTATGTGGATGACCCAAACCACATTATTGAATTAGAACTAGACAAGATAGCAGAAGATTTAACGTATGATGAGATACATGTTAAAATCTTAGATAAGAAGGATATATTCTGCACTCAAAGGTTATACCTTAGGAGTTAGAAGCTGACGATGTATAATCACCTCTTCGGCATACCAGGTACGTACGTAAATTTCAAGGGCGAAATTTTATAAGGAGGGGAGATTGTGAGATCCCGAGTTTTATGAAATGAAAGTATTCAATTTTCTTATAATTATTATTTTGTTTCGTAAATGGTTAAATTGATAAAAGGTTAAAGTTAAGGGTGATATGTGAAAATTTTGCAAAGTATGCAAGTTGTTATAAAATATTCCTTTGGTTGGGGAATATTCTTTTTACCGGAGAATATTCGTACGACGTCACAATCATTGGTGGACCCCATAACGAAAGTATTGTCGTAGTTAGAAAACGACATAATTATGTTTTTATAAAAATAACGGCGAAAGGTAAAACTGTTGAACTACCTGGTAGTAAAAGTACAGTAATATGTGTGGTTACATAGTAGCACACGGTATTGATTATTGATACTTACGTAAGAAGTCACTCAGTTATACTCAATTATTGCTATAGTAATTGCTACATCATATCTCTAATATTATTGATTTAATTATTGTCACATTATCATCTGTATAATATGTTATATTATTAAATCAATAATTGAGACAACAACGTTACTCATATTATTATTTGCAATATTGACAATGTCTAGAAGTTCTGTCAAGGAGAGGTTTGGTCACCTAATTGAGCGCCAATAAGGAGAAATCCTTATCGAAAAGCCCTCTCTTTCCTGGGAACGACCTGGTTGTTAAATATTATGAGTTATAATATTAATGATGAATAAGTTCATCTTGATTAAAGATAAAATTGATAGTTTCATTGTGTGGAAATTATTAGTGTTAGTGAAAATCGACATTTATTTCGATAATAATTGATGTCTGGAGGTTATATTGACCAATCGGGTAATTCACCGGATAAATGAGTATTTAATTTCTATTAATTCACATGCTTATAACTATGTGTTCAATGTGTGTACTATTGATTCACATGATTTACTATTAGGGGAGTTGGTGCAAGATTGATAATACTTGCATGACTAAATTAAAAATAGAGGTATAGTTGAAGGTACTACACTATAATCATTTTTTTCACATGATTAGAACTATTGAGTCATATGATTTACTATTGATTCACATAATTTACTATTAGGGGAGGTGGTGCAAGTTTGATAATACTTGCAGGACTAAATTAAAAATGAAGAAAAAGAGGAAGGTATTATACTGTAATATTTCGAGCCCCAAAATGTGTAATTATTGAAACTATATTTTCCTATAAATAGAAGCTCATTCTTCCTTCGTTTATCACCAATTCACTAAAGCTATAGAGCAATTATTATAGAGAGAAAGAAGAAGAGAAGTCTGCTATCTCACTATTCCAGTATCTAATTTCTTCTAAGGTAAGGGGTATTATTTCTTTCATATTCATGAAGAGAGTTATTTTCTTTCAATACTCGTAAGGGTTGCTATTCCATTCTTTATTATTCTATTGGAATAACCTGTATGTGCGGTCTATCGCATGCCTGAAGAATTCTTTTGTTATTCCATTCTTTATTATTCTGTTGGAATAACCTGTTTGTGCGGTCTATCGCATGCCTGGTGAATTCTTTTGTTACTCCTTTTTTTATTATTCTGTTGGAATAACCTGTCTGTGCGGTCTACCGCATGCCTGGTGAATTCTTTTGTTATTCCATTCTTTATTATTCTGTTGAAATAACTTGTCTGTGCGGTTTATCGCATGCATGGCGAATTCTTCTGTTATTCTATTTTTTATTATTCTATTCGAATACCATGTCTATGTGGACTACCGCATGCCTGGTGAAAGATCCTTTGTATTCATTCCTTATTAAATTGTGGAAATGATCTGTCTACGTGGATTACCGCATGGCGAACAAAAATCCATTTACAGTTTCATATATTCTATTATACTCATTTGGTTAAAGTTTTGGCTTTTATACTCCATGAAATTAGTAGAATATCCTGGATATTTGCGCTTCATCTAGTATCTTTTCATGGAAATATTCTTCTGAGCATTCTTGAATTTTACTCCACAAAACAGTATCATGTTGACAATTTGGACATTATTGATTTCTGGATAAATTAAATTATAAATCTTTAAAAATTTATCCTTGAACGTATTTTATTGAATTCTTATTTCATTGTCATCATCCTCATGTTTATAATATGTTGAAAGTCATCTGTGGCCTGCACTGCATAGATCGACTTGGTATGATTATGACTAGGGATTATTCGGTATAATCATGACCGTAATGTTACAAATGATGTGGAAAAAGTCCTCGTTAGCCGTAGTGCATTGATAGACAGTTGTTGGCATGATCATGACCATTGATGAATACACGAATAACCTTGGCCCGTAGTACATGGATAATTTGTGGTCGTGATACTAATGAATATCTTTGGTTGTAGTGAAGTGATGATGTGGTTTATTTATTAAGCTGAGTCTCAGCGATAAAAGTGATGAAAAACCTTTTAAATCATAGAAGATAGTAGATTTTATTCTCCACTTGACTCTTCTAATGGATTGCTTGTTCTGCTGTAGTTAAACTTGATGTTTGTTATATTTTATCAGTTTAACACTGTTGAAGGCTAACGATAAATTATTCTGCATTATCTTAGTCATAATATTTCTTACTGGGCTAGTTGAGCTCACCCTTTCTTTCATTGTTCTCTTTAGGAAATGAGATTATATCTGGGGCGAGTCGGGGAACGGATTGACAATGCTGATGGTTGTTTTAGTAGTCCTCACTATTTTATAAAATAGTGTGACAATAAATGTAATGAGGACTCCATTGAGTTAGGATATTATCTAGATGACAATATTCTTATTAAAACTCTTAGATTATGTTTTGTCGTATTTTACACGACTGTTGTATAATTAAGTTGTATTTAAATTTTGTACCATGTATTTGGCGACTCAAGATGGGTGATGTATACCTATTTTGGGGGCATCACACTCTCGACGTCGGGATTTTTAATTGTCCCTTTCCGTTACTTGTTCTTTGGTGTTCTCATTTTAGGTGAGATTTGTTTTAAAAAACAAGTGAAATAGGTCCGACATGTATAATGTCGACGATTGGACTATAAGAGTCGCCAGTTAGTTTTTTAAATGGTTATACCAACACAACCAAGACAAGGTTTGCACATTGACCTAGTGATGTGACACTGCTAAACAGGTCGGTGAAACCGAAAATCATTAGGGTCCGGGGACTTGGATATGCAGAGGGAAGGTGTTAGGCACCCCCCGACATTCGTGTTACCACGGTGACCGCCTCTTTTCAAGAAATTGTTATCTGAATGTGTGTGTGTGTGGGTCAATGTGCTGTTATTTGGGAAGTAGTGTGAGGCCTCGTTCGCACCTATATACACAGGGTTTGAATTTTATGTAAAAATTCAATTTTAAGCAAGATATGTCAGTGATATTTTATAAAAGAGGTTTTTTAAACCCTGATGCTCAATAGTAATTGAGACCTTTTACACTCCCATTTTATTCCGTATTCAGCTGGATTGATTTTATTTGACAGATGCAAAGCATCCGTACGAAAATACTTTACAAAAAGGTGCTGAATTCCTCGTTGGTATGAAAACCATTTGAGGAAATCCAAACATCACAGATATAATTTACAAGCTGCTTACAGTTGAAAAAGTCTATCACGGGAACCAAATCTAGATCCAATGGCTTGAATCTGTGATCACATGATTCCTAGGCTCACATGATGCCGCAATTGATATAAACGCAGTAAGCAGGTATATATGTAAAAGTATTAAATATATATATACATACATGATCACCAACCACGAAGCACCTCCATTGGGGATCAGAAATATAAATAAAGCTGTAAAAGCTATCAACCGCCATGGAGGAAACTCCAGGCGGGACGAAATGTAAAGAAAGCTGTAAAAACGATCAACCACCACGAAGTAAAATCCAGGTGGGACGAAATATACAGAAAGCTGTAAAAACGGTCAACCACCACGAAGTAAACTCCAGGTGGGACGAAATGTAAAGATATATATATAAAAGCATATAAACGCACTGGATGTAAAATCTAGGCACGTCGAACAGAGTTCGACCACAGTTAATATATATAAATATATATATACGAAAGTAAGTAAACGCACCAAACCGAAGTTTAGGCTCATCGAACAAAGTTCAACACACATTTAATATATAAAAGTATATATATAGGAAAGCAAGTAAACGCACCAAACCGAAGTTTAGGCTCATCGAACAAAGTTCGACACACAGTTAATATATATATATATATATATATATATATATATATATATATATATATATATATATTAAAGCAGTAAATGCTCCAGACCGAAGTCTAGGCTCATCGAACAAAGTTCGACATACAGTTCATATATATAAATATATATATAGAAAAGCAAATAAACGGTCAAGACCGAAATCTAGGCTCAATCGAGACATTATTCGATAATGTTAGTCAATATATATATATATATATATATATATATAAAATATATATATATATACAGACTGGAATGAAACCACGGACCGAAGTCCGGACAAAAGCAAGCAACACGACTCTCAACGTGTAGAAGGGTGTGTGCAAAGTTGAAGAGAAAGGACTCTAAAGTGTGTGAGAAGGCTTACAGTGGGCTACCAAAGAAGACTTCTATATCTTTAGAGTGAGTAAACGTAGACTTTTGTGGGTACAAAAGGGATATATATGAGCTCACAGGTGTTTAAAAGGGTAAAGTACACTACCTGGGATGAGTGCAGAGCAAATTGGGCAGGGCTTCCTCGCCATTTTCTCTTACAAAATGGCCACCCCAAGCCCTCTATTTATAGAGGGTGGAGCCGCAGGTGTACCTAAAGCTGAGTCGTAGGTGTACCAGAGGCAACCCGGGTGGGCCCGAGTTTTTCAGCTCTGGTCGTCTCGAAGTACGTGAACTCAGGCACTGTAATGTCCACTCAAACTTTTAGAAGTGCAATTCGGGCATCCGTTTGAGGTATACAGGACATATTTCGGACCGCTGTTGTCGAGAGTTGTACGATGGCATGGGATTAGAGTTTGTGCGAAGTCATGGCAGATGGGACGGTGTCCTCCGGTCTTCAAGCTTCAACTTTCATCCGTTACCCCGCACAATAGTCACTCGAGATTGATTAGTCTTGTGGGACATTATTGCGTAGATATGTTGAGGCGACGTGGCATGACATCGTGTTGGTCAGATGACGATGTTGCCCCTCACCGGTGTTATCGTTGGATTGGGCTGATAAAGCAGACGTTGCTCAGCTTTGCTGAGATTGGACTGCTGCAATTTGTTGAAGGTCCTCATTGTCATCTTTGAGGTGTGTCTGTCTTCCCGATGTTATCGTCAGGCTGGTACAGTGGATCTCGTTATGAGCGCCGAGATTGAAGTTGGTCGCACTTGTAACAAGCATTTCCGGGGTTATCGCAGAAATTGCATTCCTTGGGGTTATCACCAAGGTTGGTGGCTATTCCCATGGTGGGGACTGAGACTGGATACCTCAGGGTTATCTCTGAGATTAATCGGTCTTCTCCGGTGTGTGTTTCAGTATTGTATCTGTATGCCTCGGGGTTATTTCTGAGATTATTACTCCCAGATTGCGATCCGGGGTTGATGCTGAACTTCCGGTAGTATCTGGCATGGATATGGATCATCTTTTAGGGTTCCCTCTTAAAAGATGAATCTGCTCTCCTACAATGTTAGTGACAGGTGTACAGAAAATTTCAAGTGTCTACAGATGCCCCTCTTTATCATACTCATGCATGGCGCTGCATGGGTAGGATAAAGAATCCTAGACACTTGAAACGCAACAAGATAAACATGGTACTATGGATAGCAACATGATGCAAATGTATGATGCATGTGTACGGGGTTGTAGCCCAACATGCTGGGGATGATTGCTGGCTCCCTGTCGCTTCAACTGGGGGTTGGCAACGATGACCAGATTTGATGTGTAATCTGAATCTGTTAGGACGTTGATGTTGGAGTTATCACCAACTTCCTAGATAATGACTTGATCCTGTAGATGTACCTCTTTTGTGTAAGAGATCTCTGGGGATAAAGCTTGATCTGTTTGAGGATGTGTATAACATATTACATCATCTATCCTCTTTGATGACATTGACCTCTCTTGGTTAGTATCGCCAGAATATGCCAAGATTCTATTGGGTTTACTGCCAACAACAAATGATGTCAGGGATGCCTGACCTTCGTTGACGTGTACTTCACCAACATGTGAATCAACGACTGAAAAATCCTAGAGGATATACTGTCAAGGCTGCTTGACCTCCGAAGTCATGTAGATCACTGGAACATTGCGTTGTGACCCCTGCCGGGGATCTGAGCGGTCGGGTGTGAAAACCTCAAATAGATCCAGAGCTCTGATAGGTTTAAATCGCTATCGATTGTAATAATCTTAAGGCTGCTTAACCTTCATTGATTTGTGTGTCAACGAATGAGCATGCGTTGTAACCCCCGCCGGGGATTCCACGTTGTAACCCCCCTCGGGGATTTTTTCTGAGAAAAGATTGGGGTGACAACCTTACGTTAGCGACATCAGACCTCTGCACGGTATTGCCGAATGTGGTATGCAAAGACTTAAATCATCGGTATAGTAAACCCTGTGTTCGGGCGAATACCAATGGATGAAAAGAAAGCCACAGTTGGATCCAAAAAAACCAAGGTTTCAGGCTATTCTGCTCAATCGCGTAGCATTTTTATCCCGGGTTTGGCCTTTTCAGCTTGTAAGAACTCCTTTACAACTCAAACTAGACCGAGCCGGAGTGATGGGACCCGTATGGGAGTGCCGCAGGTGCACCTACTGCAGCCGTAGATGGGCCTGCGGCCAACCGTGGATGATAAATTCCAGCAGGTTGGTCTCACAAGTCAATTTCAACTTGTTGCACGAAGGAAAATACGTGAGCCTCTTTTAGATCTGCTGAGTTCGGGCTGTTTTCTACAAATTCTGTCACCGTACTAGTGTTCTACACTATCCTGGTAATATATGCCTGTATTTTCTCTCATTTCTGTCCGTTGGATCTTGAGTTATCGCATGAAATGCATCTAAACACATAGTAGTGATTATGTATGCACAAACGACTAGATAAAAAATATTCAACATAGTAAATGTTAGTATTAAACCATGATGAACATAATGATGTGAAAAAATGTGACTTTTGAGACAGTCAAATTGGCACCTTTTTCTGCTATTTTTTGTCCTATTTGAGGTCCAATGAGCATAAGGTAGCAAGGAAAAGTACTCCTAGTATTGAGGCTGGCCTGATGCATGATGATTTTAATTTTTAATGCATATATTATGTATATGACTTTGGACCAGGTGTGCTACTGAATGGCTACCTAGACATGCCTGGATGCATGTGGATAGTCCTATTTTCAAAGGGGACTATGGCAAAAATTTTCAAATATAGGCATTGGGTAGTCATGCATTTTAACTCTACTATTAAAGTAAATGCATGCATGCATATAGTCATAAAATGCATTCGAGAAAGCTCCAGGTAAGGAAATACCACACCCTTTCTGAGGTGATTTGGAGACTTGTTGTCCAGATACTATGGATCCGGATCAGCCAAGCAGTTCCTATAGGACCACTTCTGGTGTACGGCGGATGGCTTTTGAAGTACCTCATCCCTGTTCTGTCAGACAGCCTCGACGGTTGGTGGAGGTCGTGATACGTCCTGTCCAGGTAGATGTTCCAGACATTGAGGACGAGGAGGCGGATATTTCGATAGAGGATCCCACTCCTGCTGCCCATGTCCCTCGCAGGGAGCTTCCGAGCATTCAGGTGGTGAACCCAGAATTGCTGGGTGATTTGGGCAGACATCCATCGATGTATTTGCATGCTAACGAGGTATGTCATTAGATTTTGATCTTCCTTCTTTCCTATTTATGAGGATTAAAGGGTTTTGATGTTGATCTGTATTTCATGCAGGTTCCTGATTTTACACAGCCTCGAGGGAACTGGTTCAGCATTCACTCCATGTATCAGGCGCTTCATCTTGATTATAGAGCGGTAGTGCATGAGTGGGGATTTGGGGCATTTTTCTCCATCCTTCCCCGTCGTTGTCCCTGGGGATACCTCAGGGCATTGTTTGAGCGATGGTTTCATCAGACTCAGTCACTCCATCTGCCAAATTGCGAGGTGATGATGACGACTATGGATTAGCAATTTATCACAAGAATGGAGTTTGGAGGGGAGCCAGTGCCTTGTATGGCAAATATTACCCTTACTGCTATTAGATCCTTGTTAGGAGTTCCGGCGGTGGCACTCAAAGGCAGGACTGTCCGTTCAGGTCCTTTGAGCGTAGATGTTATAAGCTGGCTATTGAGTGAGCCTATGCCTGATGATGTCAGAATCAGGGATCGAGTTTTGCGGTGATTGTTCCTGATTATCATTCGAGGCTGCTTCATAGCAGACAACTCTTCCACGGTATCTTTCGCTTTGATCAACACTACACGTGATGTGGACCGTATTGGAGAGTATGATTGGGGCTCCTACACATTTTCCTATTTCATCCGGGGCATGCGTATGCGCTCACAGGGTTTGACCGAGGCTTGACTAGGATTTTACCCATTTCTGCTGATGAGTATTTCTCTTGTCATTTACCATGTATAGGTTAAGAGTGTTAACTGACAGTAGATGTTTGCCTTTGTGTTGGCAGTTTTGGGCCTATGAGAGGCTCCCATGCTTGCGTCCCGTGAGTGCGTTAGGTTTAGACACCTATCCACAAGGACGACGAGGCATCATTCGATTCTGCCAGAGGTCCCTGTAGCTGAGGGATTCACTCATTGCCGTATGCAGCTGGAGTTGCTGATGGCCGACACCATCACATGGCTTCCCTATTTCGGGGCACACCTGACCGTGGGTTTTGAGAATGGATACCCGACTGGAGTCGAGTATGTGATTTCCACCAGGAGAGTTCCTCTCTTCACAGATGGAGGCTGGGAGCTTTGTTTAGGAGAGCGTGCTATTAGGAGCACCACAGGGGAGATTCATATTCTGATCTTGCCTCCTGCCAGGCGTTATTGGCCTGTATCGCAGTCACCCGTCATTGATATCCCATTGTTGGGGGTTGACAGTTTTGCATTGTCAAAGGGTCCATGTACTCAGGAGACGTTCCATCGGTGGTGGTCCCCTCGCACTATTGGAGCTCAGTCCCGCGCCACATAGTTTATGGGGGGATATGGTTCCAGGATCTTTGATGATGATGGATTGATAGGTTGTGTCTGAGATCCGACTCATATGACCCAGATTGATAGTTTGACCCGGCAGTTGGATCAGGCACATATATTTATCCGGCATTTGGGCAGAGACCCGACAGAGGCAGCTTTATTTGATCCTTCCAGCTCCGGCGCTGGCCCCTCAGGTGACCCATTCGATTTTGCCGGCACAGATCCTCCTCTATATAGGCCTGACATCCATGTTGATAGAGATCCAGTGACTCAGGAGGAGTTACATCAGGTGGACAGGATTGATGATGTGGACATCGACACCATTGTCTTCTTCTGATGTATATTCTCGTTATATCTTTTGATAGGCCTCTGTTAGATATTGAGTGGTTGTACCCCATTCTCGCTATATCTTTTGATAGGCCTTTGTTAGATATTGGGTGGTTGTGCCCCATTTCCCTGTATTTGTAGCTGTACAGAGATAATGTATTAGATGATGATATACTTAGGAATGTATGCACTATTTTTTTTTCATTCCCTATATCATACTGCCATCTATTATCTGTTATGCATGTATCATATTATGCATATGTATGTATATCCAGAGATATTTGGTATTGACCCCTGGATGGTCTTATGACACGGCCCGCACAGATGTCTTCTTCGACAGTTAGCCGCATAGATCATACCCCACCGTTAGTGGTGGTATCGGGTATGAGATCGTGGTATGATAGCATGTCACCACTAGACAGGGTGACTGTATATCATTTATTGTAGCATACCATGACCTTTTTGACTTTTCAAGTTCCCACAGGATTTGTGGACGGGATGATAGAGCATTGGCTACCGGATAGGCAGGTATTCCGATTCGGAACCCATGAGTTGACTCCTACTCTGGAGGAGTATGCACGATTGATGATGATGCCTCTAGACAGACCTTGCGTGCATCTGGCTTTGGGAGACATGAGCAGACGATTCATGACTCTCACAGGATTGAGGCACAAAGTGGTACATGATGAGTTGACATCTGGCCACGTGATATCCCAGCATTTTTTGTACGACAGATTTGGCTTGGAGGATAGCTATTCACGACATTCCGGGGATTTTATCACACCAGAGGCTCATTGGCGCTTGGCCAGAGTTGACATATTGATGCTATGTGTATTGTCATATGTGTATATGCCGCGGTATATGGATGAGATAGATATAGGCGTTATCATGGCCGTGAGAGCTCTCAGGGAGGGTCATACCATTGTACCTATGATTGTAGCAGAGACCCTATAGTCGGCATCATTTTGTTGCACGTATCCTACAGGAGTGTTCACAGGTAGCTCAATCATGCTATATGTGTGGTTCATATCACACTTGAGACTGATTGGCACTTTTAGACGGCATGGGTACTGCTTCACCCATGATGTAGCTATGTCATACTCTTTTCAGCCATCAGAGTGTATAGATGCTATGTCCTGGTCCACATTCTTGGTAGATATCAGAGATCCATTCAGCATATTGCCATGTTCGGGGCTTAGCTCACCATACAGCTTCATTACTCATGCTCCGGGCATGGACTATCTCCCTCTGGCTGGTTTGAGGGGAGTGACCACTTATCACCCATTGGCCGTGATGTCGCAGTTCGACCAGTTTCAGGATTTTCATCCTTTTGAGGGGGCGACAGGTCAGCGTTCAGCTTCCCGGTACCTCTCAGCAGAGGACCGATCTCGGGTATACGCCTGCTGGGATCGGCGCGAGATAGTGGCTTTTTTTGTCAGTCATTCTGGTTATTCTGCAGAGTATTCCGCGTGGATAGAGACATAGATTTTATTTGCTGCAACAGTGATTGCAGTACCAGAGTGCGAGTTAGATGATGTAGAGCCCATGGAGGACATTGATACCTACATCGAGGAGGAGCCTACTGCTGGGCTGCCAGCATTTCTTCTGAATTCTCCTAGTACCAGTACTATTGTGATTCAGCACTCGGCACAGTACTTAGAGCAGAGTCTTCATCTGATGACCTTTGAGAGAGATCATATTCGATCTATGATGTCGACTGCTCTTGATGGGAGGGAGGCCGCTCTATTGGAGAGAGACGAGGCCTTGGCTCGTAGAGATGCCACCGTCGTTGAGCAGGATGAGGCTATATCAGCCAGAGATGCAGTGATAGTTAAGCGGGATATCGCCATATCTGCCCGGGATGTAGCCGTCACAGATAGTACTGCAGTGAGGTCCCTTATCACTGGCATGATCGTAGAGATGAGCACATATATTGATGATCATATGGTCACCATGCAGATAGCTACAGATCTGTTGGGTCGTATGGATATTCTCATACAGGAGACCATAGCTTTACCTCCATCTTCGGAGAGGGATGCCATGTTGGGCTTGTTAGCTCGCATATACCTTGACTTGTAGGTGATCTTGTATTTTCCTGCACAGACTAGCTTAGCCATTTTGTCATGTACAGTTTTCATTGTGTATATCAAACAACATTATATATATGACATGGAAATATATTTTTGATCACTTCCCTTTTAGATATGCCTTGCCGCTTGCTTGATATTTTGCCTGCTGCTTCAAGGCTTATGATCGTGATGTATTCTGAATTCCTTCTCAGTGGATGGACATTGAGTTGTCTCTGGATAGTTCAGAATGGATCATCGATCTGTATATATCCCTACCATTTCTTGGTGTCTTGGGACTGGTTTCTGTATGGAAATGAGGAGAGGAGTGTGGCTTTCCTCTCTGAGATTGACCGCACCACAGATGGTCGCCAACACTTCTATTCAGGAGAAGCCTAGTTAATTCCATCTCTTATGGATTGGTGTTGCTCTTCAAGGTACAACCGCCACTTAGATGGTTGTCGAATCTCCTATTTGGGAGGAGTTCAGGTAATTCCATCCCTTTGGTCTGAAGCCAAATGAAATGTAGTGGATTGAAGGATGATCCCAGTACCAACTGACAAGATGTTTTGGTAGGGGGTGAGACCGCACCATGAATGGCTGCCTACGTACTCCTATTGAAGAGGAGATCAGGTCGACGTAGTTCGCCCCTCAGGGCGAGATAAAAAGCGTAATCCCATGTGCAGGTCAGAGTGCGGGGAGGAGAGAGTTTAATCCTAGGTTGAGGATAAACTGCAGGTGAAAAGTTTGATCCCATGTATAGGTAGCCAAACTGTATACGCAAGAGGTTCAATCCACGGTGGGATGACCTAAGTTATAGGAACGCAAAGGAGAAAGCCAGGCTGCTGGCTTGAAAGGTATGTTTCCCTGAGGGGCAAAGTGTAGCAAAGTTATTTGTGGTAAAGGTTTAAAGAACCGGAATGACTGGTGAAGTGATGGTCTACCACCAGGATGTTTACTTGATGGTAACTTCAGACATAGTACCGTTTCACGACGTCTAAGTTGATGAGTTGCGGAAATTCATCATCGTCCATTTCTTGCAATCTGAGAGCGCCTCCTGTCAATACTTCCTTGACAATAAACGGGCCTTCCCAGTTAGGAGCGAATTTTCCCTTAGCCTGATCTTGGTTGTCCAGGATTTTCTTCAAAACCAAGTCATGTTGTCTGAATTGCCATAGCCAAACTTTTTTGTTGTAGGATCGGGCGATCCTTTGCTGATATAACTGACCATGGAAGATAGCCGCGGTTCTCCTTTCGTCTATTAGAGACAATTGGTGATACCTATCTTGTACCCATTGGTCTTCATCTAACTTAGCGTCTATCAATACTCTGAGGGATTCCATCTCAACTTCTATGGAGAGCACTGCTTCCATCCCATAGGTCAATGCGTAGGGGGTTGCCCCAGTGGAAGTGCGCATTGAGGTTCTGTAGGCTAACAGAGTCAAAGGCAATAGGTCAGGCCAATTTTTGTGATTAGTGGACATCTTTTGCATAATCTTCTTGATATTTTTGTTAGCCGTTTCAACAGTACCATTCATCTTCGGACGATAGATGACTGAGTTTCGATGTTTGATGTGGAATTTAATGCATAATTCCCCCATCATTTTGTTGTTGAGGTTCTTGGCATTGTCGGACACAATCACCTCTGGTTGTCAATATCGACAAATGACATTGTTTCTGATGAAAGCAATGATGACTTCTTTAGTAATCCTGGCGAAGGAGGCTGCTTCTACCCACTTGGTGAAGTAGTCGATCATGGTAAAGATAAATCGATGACTATTACTGGCTTTAGGCTCAATGGGCCCGATAACGTCCATTCCCCACATTGAGAAGGGCCAAGGTGAACTCATATTGTGAAGTTCCAGTGGAGGGGCGTGTATAGCATTCCCATGAATCTGGCACTTATAGCATCTCCTGACATGGTCATTGCAATCAGCTTTGAGAGATAGACAATCATGTCCCTTCTTGAGGACTTTCTTGACAAGGAGGGGGCCACTCATGTGGGGGGCACAGACTCCGACATGGATTTCATCCATAAGCCTTTGGGCTTGATCTTTGTCTAAACATCTGAGGAGACCCAATCCTGCATCTCTATTGTAGAGCGCATCTCTACTCAGATAGAATTTCATAGGACATCGATGGATCCACCTTTTCTCAGTCGGGCTCGCCTCAGCGGGTGTAGATCCATCTCGCAGATATTCCTTAATATGCTGATACCAAGGATGTTGGATGGGAGGTAGCCCGTCCGATACTTCTCCAACATAATTCCTGTAGGGTGGGGCATTGTGCAGGGAAATTGTGACGCTTGGCAAGTGTTCCTTGTCTGATATGCGAATCAAGGAGGCCAAAGTTGGTAACACGTCTACGAAATCATTCCTATTATGAGGAATGTGTAGAAAGGATATTTCTTCGAATCCCAAAGCCATCTTTAAGACCTGCCGATGGTAAGGCAGCAAATGTAGTTCCTTGGTTTGATATATTTCGGTGGATGGTCGGATTACCAACTCCGAATCTCCAAGGACAGTTAACAGCCTGATGCCCATTGAATGGGCAAGTTTTAGCCCCATAAGACAGCCTTCATACTCAGTCGTATTGTTGGTGCTGACAAACTATAATTTGACGGCGACAGGATACTGCTCCCCCGTATCAGATACTAGAACTGCTCCAGCTCCAGAACCTTCCATATTAACAGCTCCATCGAAATACATCTTCCACGTTCGGCGTGTATCGTACTGATGGTGTTACTGAATTGTCATTACTCCTTCATCAGGGAAGTATGTCTCCAAGGGTTTGAAATCCCCTGATGGTGTGGCGGCCAGTTGATCCATAATTCCTTGACCTTTGATGGACTTTTGAGTCACATATACGATGTTAAATTGTTGTAGGATCAACTGCCATCTGGACAGTCGACAATTCAGTATGGGTTTACTGAATACGTACTTGAGAGGATCCACGCGGGATATGAGATGGGTTGTGTGACCATGAAGATAATGCTGTAACCTCATGGCAGTCCATGCTAAAGCACAACACGTCTTTTCGATCAGAGTGTACTTGTGTTCACTGCTGCTGAATCTTTTGCAGAGGTAATGGATAGCTCGTTCTAGGCCTCTATCGTCCTTCTGTCCCAACATGCAGCCCATGGTATTATCACTTACAGACATATACATAAATAGGGGAACATCATCCCTGGGTGGTACCAAAATGGGAGCTGTGATTAGCTGTTTCTTGATTGTAAGGAAGGCATTCTGGCACTCCTCATTCCATTTCATAGAGGAGTTCTTCCTTAACAGCTTTAAGATTAGCTCACAGGTTGCTGTGAGTTGGGAGATAAATCTGCTAATGAAGTTGATTCTTCCCAAAAATCCCCGTATTTCCTTTTTTGTTTGAGGAATGGGCATTTCAGTGATGGCTTGGATTTTGGCAGGATCCAGCTCTATCCCTTTGTGGCTGACTAGAAATCCTAGCAACTTGCCTGATTGAACGCCAAAGGCGCACTTAGCTGGATTCAACTTCAAGTTGTACTTACGCAACCTGTTGAACAATTTCCTGAGATGGTCTGTATGGTCATCCTCCTTCCGGGATTTGACAATAATGTCATCCACGTAGATCTCAATCTCTTTATGCATTAAGTCGTGGAAAAGAGCCATCATATCTCGTTGATAGGTAGCTCCAGCATTGATGAGGCCGAATGACAACCGTTTATAGCAAAAAGTTCCCCAAGGAGTCATGAAAGCAGTTTTTTCACAATCTTCCTCGGCAACCATGATCTGATGATACTCCGCAAAGCAATCTGCAAAGGAGTACATGTTGTATTGCGCAGTTTTGTCAATGAGAATGTGGATAAATGGCACGGGAAAGCTATCTTTTAAGCAAGCTTTGCTCAAGTCCCGATAATCCACGCAAACTCGCACCTTCCCTTCAGGTTTAGGTACGGGCACGATGTTGGATATCCACTCAGGATATGTAGACACCATTATGATGCCAACTTGAAACTGTTTCACAATTTCTTCTTTCACCTTTAAACTCCATTCAGGTTTCAATCACCGAAGCTTTTGCTTGACTAGTTTGAATCCCTCTTTGATGGGAATGCGATGGAGGACAATGTCAGTGGACAAACCCACCATATCTTTATGAGACCATGCAAACACTTCCTGGAACTGGGTTAGTAGCATAACCATGTCATTCCGTTGGTTTGGGGTAAGGTCTGAACCAATCTGGATTAACTTAGGGTTTTTTAAGGTTCCGAGATTGAAAGGAGTGGTTTGATCAAGGTTGGGTTTAGGTTTGTCTTTGACCCATTCTTGAATTTTTGGAGGCACCTCAATGTCTTCTGGTATATCCACCTAGGCTGAATTCATCTCTACATCAAAGGTACAATCCTTGTGGAGAGGAGGCACCGTATCAGCAAGTACAAGCACATCTAAATTCAGAGTCCTGAAACAAAATATGCTTTCACTTTAGTATATATGAAATGTATTGATCATACACAGTGTTAGCATATACTGGGAAAATAAACCGCGAATACTGTACTGAAAAATAAGCAGTTATTATATCTACAGGGCAGAAAATGTTTCCGCCCACTTTACCCTTGACGACCAATGCAAGGAATGTTGTTCCAATTGGCAAGAGAAAATTCCGGGTGAACCGCAGTGATAGAGGGATTATCATCATCTTCCCTATCCCGAATGATAGCCATTACGTCTAGGCAATCATCGTCTGGGGTGTATCTGTTGGTATGGTCATCATTAATGATGATGCGTATGTCGAACATCATCCTGATGACGTCTTGCTTGATTCTTCGTTCCTCTTCCTCCACTGCGGGATCTGGAACAAAAATTTCTTTCTCCTTCACCAGTATCGGCTTGGGAAATAACATCGCCATTATATTGGCTGGCACCTTTACGGGAGGTTGTGCGGACTCAAAACTTGAAGGCGAAGATAAACGCCGCATGGTTGAAGCTGCAGGAATCTGCTGATGCTCATGAGGATTCCTATGACTAGAGCTGGCAGAATATCCTAGTCCAGCTATCCCAATTTGCTGGGTTAAGCGAATAGGATACTTGAGACCCTGGCAATCTTTACCCAACCCTTGTCCCAGTTTATGACCCAACGACATCATTTCTTGTGGCCGACATTACCTCGACAGAAATCTGGGGTTCGGGCAGTGGTGTTCCAATAGCATGGTATTGGGTATTGCTTATTTCCAAAGCATGAAAACTAATAGGCTCAACATCCTTATTGGCATTGATGAGCGGCATGTCCCCGTGCTGAGGAATCTCCGGTTCAGCATTGACTGCCCCTGCCATGTGAATCTATGGTCGTCCCAAGAGCAGGTTGTATCCCGAATCTATCTTGAGCACATGGAAGGATACGTGGAATGTATGAGGACCAATCTCAATTGGCAACTCAACTACTCCGACCGAGTTACGGTGGGCTCCATCAAAATCTTTGATGATGGTATGGCTACTCCGAATTCGATTGGGATTGATATTCATCTTCACCAAGGTAGCATATGGGCAGATATTTAGAGAGGAACCTCCATCTATTAAAACTCTCGCCACCATATATCTGGAGGACAAGACCGCAATGTACAATGGTTTGCAATGCCCGGTCCCTTCGGGCGGTATGTCATCTTCAGTGAAGGATATCACATTGTTGTTGAAAATGTGATCAACCAGATGTTGAAACTTTTTCATATCAACTGATGTCGGTAGATAGGCTTCTTCTAAAACCTTTAACAAGGCCTCCCGGTGATTCTCGGAGGTCAGGACGAAGTCCAAGATTGATATATGTTGTGGAGCTTCTTTCAAGCTTAAAACCAACTTGGCTTCGTTATGACCCATAGTGCGGAGGAAATTTTCAATCTTCTCAATGGGTACTTTCCCCTTAGACTTGATGACATGCTTCATTACCTGTTAGGGAAGATACAGTGAATTTTTCTTCGACACTGCAGCAGTTATATGCGAGGTGGATCCTTAACCTTCTCCATAATTCCACAGAACTGCGTGCAAGCTAACAATAGGATATAATGCTCTGCACGGCAAGTTGATTGGCTCGGGAGCGGCCACTTTCAAAGGATTGTTGATTCTCTTGAGTTGAATTACTGGCATGACAAGTGATTTGTTAACCCCATCACTTTCAGTGGATATGACTGCTACTACACTCTTCCACTTAGTAGGACATGAATCCTCAGTTGCCCGTAACACGGTGTCGTTATCTGCTAGACGCAGTACGCCACTGTCGATTAAATTTTGAATAAGGTGGCGAAGTGCCCAGCATTCTTCTGTGATGTGACCGCGAGATTAAGAATGATATTGACATGCTCCCTCAGAGTTGTATCATCCTGAACGGGGGTTGATTGGTGGTAGAAGTGAACTAATCCTTCCTTCATTGATTAACATATGGAGGATTTCCTCCATAGGTTGGCCCAAATATGTGAATTCCCTTTTGTTGGCAAAATCCCGACGGGCCTTAGCATTCGCTCTCTTCATCATTTTGTCTTCCAGCATTTCATTTTCTAAAAGTGAAGAGGGAATATTCATGACAATTGGTAGGAGACTGGCATGCTCCTGGCTGATTAGCTGACGAGTCACTTGATGCTGATAAGTCACCAATTCCGCCAATTGCTCAATTTGTTTACAGAGAGCTGTCATCTTTCGTTCCATTGTGAATTGGAACTTGGCATAATCCCAACAGTCATCACCATCTTTGGGGGTCTGGGAGGATTTACAGCTGAAATTGGAACTCTGTCCACTGCTCCAATTAATCATATTGACCTCTTCTTCTTTGTGTTGAGGAAGAGGGTTTTCTTGAACTTGAGGTTGATCGGGTTTGGTGACCACGATTTCCTCGTTGTCTATTAGGTCTTGGATTTTGTGTTTCAAAGCCCAACAATCCTGAGTATCATGTCCAGGTGCCCTGACATGATAATCACATTTCCGACCAGCATTAAAACCCCGTCCATTAGGGCTGGTTGGTGGAATAAGATGCGTGATTTTCTTCTGTGTTGTTAGAAGATTGAGAATGTTCTCGAGGGTGTCCCCTAAGGGTTTGAATACTCGAGGTCGTTTGACTTCTCCAACTTTTGGTACTGGAGGGTTTGAAGACTGTGCTTGAAAGGGAGTGTAATTTCTCCTCTGGATAGGCATGTTCTGATTGCCATTTTGACCCTGTAGTATCAGGGAAACATCCTCTTCTTTCTTTTTATGGACCCTCCAGGGGTTGTTCCCATAATTTCCAGATTGGATGTGATCAGCAACAGCTTTGAGTGCAGCTAGGTCTTGAATCTTTCCGGATTTCAATCCCATTTAAGCCATCTCCCCATGTTTGACCATTTCAGAAAATGGTTTGCCGATGCTGGCTAAAACTCTTTCATAGAAAGGTGCTTCTTGTATGTCTATGAAAGTCATGACCATCTCTGATTCTGTCATGGAAGGACTAACTTGGGCAGCCAGGCGTCTCCACCTCCAAGCATACTCTCTGAAAGACTCATTAGACTGTTTCTTAATCTTGGTAATTTAATACCGATCAGGAGCCATTTGAGATTGAAAGTTGTATTGGGTGAGGAAAGCGTGTGCTAGCTCTTCCCAACTATGGATCTTTGAATTGTCTAAACTTGTTTACCACGAACGGGCTTCTCCAGTTAGACTTTTTTGGAACAGTTGCATTATGAGTTTTTCATCCTCTGCATAAGATCCCAGTTCTCCAATAAACACCTTTAGATGTGTGTAAGGATCTCCTAACCCGTCATATTTTTCAAAGTAAGGAGTCTTAAATTTTTTCTGAATAATGAATACTAGGGAAAATACAAAAATCAGCATATGAAACACTCCCGTGTGTTCCAATTCCTTTGATAGTATGAAGAGTCTCTTCCATTTGGAGGACTTTCTTTTTTATGTCATCAGTGTCTGGATCTCTAGTGGGATGGGTAGCATCATGAGTTTTGTTGGTTGGAACCAACAACAGTTCAGGTATTGTAACGACCTGGGTTCCTCCTTGCGTGGAGGATTCAGTATGTACGGGTATTTTCTGACCCTGTGTAGACTGGTGTAATTCTTTAAATAGAACAGCCAAATCTTTAATCTGTTTGCTTAACCCATCGAATTCTTTGCGAGAAACTGGATTAAGTTCAGTCTGGTCGGATGACGACATGATTGACTGTAGGCCTGTTTCCTTTTTGGACTTTGAACGGGTGGTAGGTCCGATTGATTCCCTGCAAAAGACTTGCATAGTTTAGTCTTTAGGGTGGATAATAACATGCTATGTGATGTGTCCAGTTTAGGAATTTTATCCTGCAAAACGGATGTCAGCTGTTTATAGCATGTATATGTACACATTTCTTCATATTTCTCGTTACACGAAGATAGATATGGAAGATAATTACAAGTAATTGTAATTTACAAGTAATTTGAAATGAGAGCATGAAGAGACTTTCCTCCGTTTTGGGTTTATCAGAGGCTGACCTATCTTAGGTTACTCTCGCGGCTTTTTGGCATGAAGGTTCCCAAATCATCGCAATCTACTTGACGGGAAGTTAATCCGTTCTTTCAACTAGAGCAAATTTGGGTGGTGCCTTTCCTGAGCCTCGGAGAATTAGTCTTCTCACGAGTCCAGTAATCAAACACCGATGGGATAGCCTCCTGGTGGAGGGACCACATAACATACATTCACATACATCGCGTCTTACCGTATGAAAATGATGACATGTGCGAAGCACTAATATCACAAGAAGATATGGTGCGAAGCACTAATATCACAGGCAGTTTAGCGTGCGAAGCACTAAGATCACAAGCAGTTTATAGTGCGAAGCACTAAGTAAGGAAATTCATTCGTACACATTAATCACAAAATGTAAATGCAACATCCACACACAGGCAAATAACAATTTTGAAAAAATTATAATAGCAGCTTAAGTCCTCTTACTGGAGTCCCCAGCAGAGTCGCCACCTGTCGACGTCGGGATTTTTAATTGTCCCTTTCCGTTACTTGTTCTTTGGTGTTCTCATTTTAGGTGAGATTTGTTTGAAAAAACAAGTGAAAAAGGTCCGACATGTATAATGTCGACGATTGGACTATAAGAGTCGCCAGTTGGTTTTTTAAATGGTTGTACCAACACAACCGAGAAAAGGTTTGCACATTGACCCAGTGATGTGACACTGCTAAACGGGTCAGTGAAACCGAGATTCATTAAGGTCCGGGGACTTGGTTATGCGGAGGGAGGGTGTTAGGCACCCCCCGACATCTGTGTTACCACGGTGACCGCCTCTTTTCAAGAAACTGTTATCTGAATGTGTGTGTGTGTGGGTCAATGTGCTGTTATTTGGGAAGTAGTGCGAGGCCTCGTTCGCACCTATATACAGAGGGTTTGAATTTTATATAAAAATTCAATTTTAAGCATGATATGGCAGTGATGTTTTATAAAAGAGGTTTTTCAAACCCTGATGCTCAATAGTAATTGAGACCTTTAACACTCCCATTTTATTCCGTATTCGGCTGGATTGATTTTATTTGACAGATGCGAAACATCCGTACGAAAATAATTTACAAAATGGTGCTGAATTCCTCGTGGGTATGAAAACCATCTGAGGAAATCCTAACATCACATATATAATTTAAAAGCTGCTTACAGCTGAAAATGTCCATCACGGGAACCGAATCTAGATCCAATGGCTAGAATCTGTGATCACATGATTCCAAGGTTCACATGATGCCGCAATTGATATAAACGCAGTAAGCAGGTATATATATAAAAGCTGTAAATATATATATACATACATGATCACCAACCACGAAGCACCTCCATGGGGGATCAGAAATATAAATAAAGCTGTAAAAGCTATCAACCGCCACGGAGGAAACTCCAGGCGGGATGAAATGTAAAGAAAGCTTTAAAAACGATCAACCACCACGAAATAAACTCCAGGTGGGTCGAAATATACAGAAAGCTGTAAAAATGGTCAACCACCATGAAGTAAACTCCAGGTGGGACGAAATGTAAAGATATATATAAAAGCATATAAACGCACCGGATGTAAAATCTTGGCTCGTCGAACATAGTTCGACCACAGTTAATATATATAAGTATATATATAGGAAAGCAAGTAAACGCACCAAACCGAAGTTTAGGCTCATCGAACAAAGTTCGACACATAGTTAATATATATATATATATATATATATATATATATAGGAAAGCAAGTAAACGCACCAAACCGAAGTTTAGGCTCATCGAACAAAGTTCGACACACAATTAATATAATATATATATATATATATATATATATATATATATATATATACGTAGTAAACGCTCCAGACCGAAGTCTAGGCTCATCGAACAAAGTTCGACATACAGTTCATATATATAAATATATATATAGAAAAGAAAATAAATGCTCCAGACCGAAATCTAGGCACAATCGACGCATAACTTGATAATGTTGGTCAATATATATATATATATATATATATATATATATATATATATATATATATATATATATAGACTGGAATGAAACCACGGACCGAAGTCCGGGCAAAAGCGAGCAACACGACTCTCAACGTGTAGAAGGGTATGTGCAAAGATGAAGAGAAAGGACTCTAAAGTGTGTGAAAAGGCTTACAGTGGGCTGCCAAAGAAGACTTCTATATCTTTAGAGTGAGGAAACACAGACTTTTGTGTGTACAAAAGGGCTATATATGAGCTCACAGGTGTTTAAAAGGGGAAAGTACACTGCCTGGGATGAGTGCACAGCAAATTGGGCAGGGTTTCCTCACCGTTTTCTCTTACAAAATGGCCACCCCAAGCCCTCTATTTATAGAGGGTGAAACCGCAGGTGAACCAGCTTCACTGAGATTGGACTGCTGCAATTTGTTGAAGGTCCCCATTGTCATCTTTGAGGTGTGTCTGTCTTCCCGATGTTATCGACGGGCTGGTACAGTGGATCTCGTTGTGAGCGTCGAGATTGAAGTTGGTCGCACTTGTAACAAGCATTTCTGGGGTTATCGCCGAAATTACATTCCTTGGGGTTATCACCAAGGTTGGTGGCTATTCTTATGGTGGGGACTGAAATTGGATACCTCGGGGTTATCTCCGAGATTAATCGGTCTTCTCCGGTATGTTCCGGTATTGTATCTGCATGCCTCGGGGTTATTTCCGAGATTATTACTCCCAGATTACGATCCGGGATTGATGCTGAACTTCCAGTAGTATCCGGCATGGATATGGATCGTCTTTCAAGGTTCCCTCTTAAAAGGTGAATCTGCTCTCCTGCAATGTTAGTGACAGGTGTACAGAAAATTTTGAGTGTCTGCACACACTCTGTACCAGGAGCAACCACACCAGCAAGGAAGAAATCCAAAGGTATGAAGAAAATTGAGGCCCTACCAAGAAGTCTCTCCACCGAAGACAAGGATGAAGGAGAAAAAGTCCTGACTACAGAAACCACTAAGAGAAGAAGTAACAGACTGCTTCAAGGGTCATCAAGAAAGAAAGCTAAGGTGGTAAACAAGTAAGCCCCAGTTTCCCAAGAAAGTACATCTGACGAAGAAGAGGACGTAGAGTCAGAAGAAGAGAAGGGAACTGATTATCTCAAGACTAAGTCCGCAAAGAACAAATCCAGCGATGAAGGTGGAGTTGGATTCATGAAAGAAAATGCAGACTCTGATGATGAAGAAGAATGCACAAGCCCTGTGGCTAACTCTCTAAGCATCCACTCTGAAAATGAAGAAAGGCTGCACGATGACAAAGTTGCATCTCCTACTGTAACTACTCCTACAAGCCCACATGATGGTTCAAAAAATGTTGAGTCTGAAGAAGAAGGACATGCCCCTGCCAATGCTGAACATCAAGGAAATCTATCTGATGATACAGAAGCTTCGGATACAGAAGAAGAAGAACAGTCTGACTCTCCTATAGTTGAACCTCCGAGGAGAAGAAAGAGCTACAAACTACTTGCTAAATTTTCCTCCAAGAAGAAAAGTGATCACTCTACTGTAGTCATTGAAGTAAGTGATAATGAACTTGAATCAAAGGAGAAAAGTTCTGAAGATGGGACTAGTAATGAAGAAGATGAATCCAAGGAAGATTTTGCTGAAGAAGGTTCTGGTAATGAAATTTAGCAATAAGAATTCACTGATGAATTTGACGAAAGGAGTCAGCAAGATTCAAGCTCAAAAAGTGATGAATTGGACAAAGATTCTTGTTTTGCAAATCAGGAATCAGAGGAACCAGCAGACAATCATGTCCTCTCTCTAGCTAGGATTAACAGAAGAACAGTGGTAGAAGTCTCGAATGAACCACCAGAAATATCTCCAGAAAGATGGTTTTTTCAATGGATGCCTTGGTTAAAGGCACATACTGAAAGAGATGGAAGCTACTTCAGCTGGTGCTACTCTCAGTTTCCAAGCCTAGAGCTGGTGGCTCAGAACTTCCCAAGGGTGAAGAGTTATGTAACAATGATGATCAAAGTTAAGCCCCATTACAAAGTTTATCGTCATGCTGACAATCAATATATTCCTTATGATCGTAGAGTGGACTCTGATGGCAGAAGGATTATGGCCAAGGAGATGATAGTAGAGTATGTCCACTCTACCAATGATTTTGATCAAGTTCTAAATGAGAAGCCTCCCTCGGCCCAAGCACTATAACCCGACATTCCTTCATCCTCTAATAGCGATTGGTACTCAACGATTGTTCAGATTCTCAACGCTTTCGAAAATCTGTCCAAAGATAAAAATCGTAGAGTTCAATCTAGTGTTTAGAAAGAGGATGCCCGACCAGATGACCAAATTCCCAGGGAGCAGGAGCTGTTGAAGAATTTTGATGAGCTGATTGAGAAGATATCTCTAATCAATGAAGAGTCAAAGATGTTAACAACAACAAAAGATAACTTAGTTCAAGACAGACTCCAAGCCACTATGGCTGATGTATCTCTCAAAATCAAAGAGAGAGATCATATCTATCTGAAGGCCATAACTGATCAGAAGGAAGAAGCTCTACGAGCCCAGAATGCCAATAAAGAGCAACTCCAAGTCCTCTCTGACAAGATTGACAACATGAATCAGTCTTTCTCTCTACAACTTGAGCTGAGCCAACAAGAACTCAAGATTGAAGTTGGTAACTCCTCTTACCTGATGGAGCAACTAATGTCCAATATGGAGTAGCTCTCCCAAGTGATTAATGACGAAAAGGGGCAGAAAAAAGGCATAGAAAGAGGCATAGTAAGAGGCATTCAAGAAAAAAGTAAGGAGAGCAGAAAGAAAGAAGAGAAGAAGATAAAGAAGAAGACATCAGAAGAAGAAGCTGAGCCGTCATCTGAAGGGGAGCCAAAGGAAGATGAGCCTGTGTTTTTAGAGGCTGAGGGGGAGCCATAAGAAGAAGAAGAGGAGCATACATCTGAGGGGGAGCAAGCAGACAAATGAAATGAAGTCCACATCCCAAGGGAAGCAGGAGCAAAAAGGTCAAACAGATGAATAGTTGATCAATAGACATCCTAGAAACATACATGGAGCCAAAGAGGTACATCTCTAACTAGTTAGGTATGTTCTAGATCCAGGATGTTTGTAATATTCATGAACGCAATCAAATTGCATAAAATAAGCAGAAATGTGGAAAATCAGAGTTTAAATATTTTACAAATCATATACCCGAATCATCCTTTATGCGCAATTATTAATTAAACGAAAAGAAAAAGAACAAGAATCATACCCTTGAAGATTCGAGCTTCCTCAGGTACAAGTTCACCTCCAAATTCTTTCGCGTTCAACTTGAGTCCACCGGGTTTGGTTCTTTCCTTTGATCAACGTTAGCCACCCATGTGTTTGTCCTCTAGAAGTGATCCACCAAGGAAGAAGAAAGATTCAAGAAGATGAGTGTTTGACAAAACTCTAGTTTTTCTATCTCTCACAGAAAAGAGCGTACTCTCTAACAATTGGAATTACATATATCGATATCTAATATAAGACTCCTCTTATAAAGATATCTGTTAACCCTTCTAATCTAATTAGAAAATAGGGTATTATTTAATTAATTAATTTTTTTAATTAATTAAGCTCCCTAATCTTATTAGGAATAATTAATTAAATTCTTTTAATTAATTTTCCTCCTAATCTTATTAGGAATAAATGAGAGGACTTTTATTAATTAATTCCCAAACTCTTTTAAGAATTAAATAATAATAATAGTAATAATAATAATAAGACTCGTCTTATTAATTTATATTTAATATTTTTAAAATATTAAATAATAAATATTAAGCTATTTAATTTATTATATCACCATAGATTAAATTAAATATACTTAACTTATTATTACGATTATGTCATTAACTTCTTAAATAACTATTCTTCCTTTTATGGTGTGACCCTTTAGGTTCTCCATATTACACTGGTTGTGAATAAATCAATTAGAACAATTTTAATCTTATTTAAATAAATAAATTAAAATATTAATTAATTTAAATAAATAATATTTATTCTACAATAGGATTAAGCCTCCCTAGCAATTAACGACTTTTCAGATAATATAGATTTCAACATTAATCATAAAAGAACCTTTGAGTACATAGTTACCGTATAATTCAATCATTCCACCATACAATGTCCCAATTAAATATAAGACATGGAATTACTGTCAAGTCTTTTTTTTATTTAATTATATGTATTTCGACTCTTAAATGCACAACTCCAAATAATGCAAAGTCGAAACTCCTTTCTAATTTCTTTCTGTCATGGCCAAGGACTATTGGGTTGTCATTTATTGAATCTCACAGGACATTTCTCTTCTTTTACTAGAAGTGGTAGATTCTTTATTGATCATACATTATCTCTATGTACAACTTATTATACCCAAGTATACCCTTTGATATACCCTAAGGGTCTTAAGGAATAAGTAAAATTATAACTCATCATACACGAAGACACTATGATGATCTCAAGTCCAAGGATCACTTGTACTACTATCACTACAGGAATTCCTATTGACAGGCAAGTAAAACTCCATTAGGTATTCCTTAGCGAGCCACGTTCAGTAAACTTATTCTCTAATAAGCACCTACATACTTGATTTAGTATCTCCACACAAATGATCATGAGATCAATTGTAAGACCCCAACTTTTATGAATAAAAATTATTTCTTCTCGAAATATATTTTTGAATATTATGGTGTAGATTTGATATAATGTTATAGTTGTGGGTATTATTTATAAATTTTGCAAAGTAGGCAAGTGGTTATATAATATTCGGTTGGTTGGGGAATATTCGTTATAACAGGGAATATTCATACGACGGCACAATCATTGGTGGACCCCACAACAGAAGTATTGTTGTAAAAAAAAAGAGGAAAAAATTATCTTTTTATAAAAATAAGAGCGAAAGTTTTACCGTTAAACTGTTGAACTACCTGGTGGTAAAAGTACAGCAATACACGTGGTTGTATAGTAGAACATGGTATTGATTATTGATGCTTACGTGAGAAGTCACTCGGTTATACTCAATTATTGCTATAGTAGTTGCTGCATAATATCTCTCATATTATTGATTCAATTATTGTCACAGTATCATCTGCATAATATCTTATATTATTAAATCAATAATTGAGATAACAAAGTTATTCATATTATTATTTGCAATATTGACAATGTCTAGAAAGTTCTGTCAATGAGAGGTTTGTTCACCTAATTGCGCGCCAATAGGGAGAAATCCTTATCGGAAAGCTCCCTCTTTCCTGGGAATGATCTGGTTGTTAAATATTGTGAGTTATAATATTAATTATGAATAAGTTCACGTTGATTAAAGATGAAATTGATATTTCCATTGTGTTGGGATTATTAGTGTTAGTGGAAATCGACATCTATTTCGATAATAATGGATGTCTGGAGGTTTTATTGACCAATCGGGTAATTAATCGGATAAATAAACAATTAATTGCTATTAATTCACATGATTATAACTATTTGTTCACATGTGTGTACTATTGATTCACATGTATGTACTATTAGGGGAAGTAGTGCAAGATTGATAATACTTGCATGACTAAATTAAAAATAGAGGTATAGATGAAGGTACTATGCTGTAATAATTTTTTTCAAATGATTGTACTATTGATTCACATGATTGTACTATTGATTCACAAGATGTACTATTAGGGGAGGTGGTGCAAGTTTGATAATACTTGCATGACTAAATTAAAAATGAAGAAAAAGATGAAGGTATAATATTGTAATATTTCGAGCCCCAAAACGTGCAATTATCGAAAATATATTTTCCTATAAATAGAAGCTCATTCTTCTTTCATTCTCACTAATTCACTAAGACTCAGACTACTAGAAATTTGACATATAGCGACGAGCTATAGCGATGGTCGACACGGAACCGTAGCTATAGGGTATATATAGCGACGGTCGACACGGAACCGTTGGTATAGAGGTTTTTTAAAGAACAAACCCTTCCATCTTCCCCCAGATCATTTAAGTATTTCACTCCAATTTTTCCCCCCAAATTATCTTCGTCCTCTCAAGTCATCTCCTTCCTTTCTAACCCTTTCTCTCTCGTTACTCTTCCTCTACATTCCTCTCTAACCAGATCATATACTTACCTTCTCGCACTTTCTTTGAAATTGAAACTAAGGAACGGTAAGCGATGGGTCAGATCCAGTACTCCAAAAAGTACTTTGATGATACCTACGAGTACATGCATTCAAATGTTTTTCTTCTATTTTTATTGAATTGCTTAATTATTCTTTGTTCTTTTCTTTTTTTTGAATTTCTTTTTTATATTAAGGAATTGTTTGACTGATGAATACAAGCATGTAGTTCTTCCTCCTAAAGTTTCCATGTTACTCCTTAAGAATCGGCTTCTTTCAGAGGTGAGTAGTAAATTTGGCTTCTAATTAGGGTTTTAGTAATTTTCCCTCATGATTTCCTGGTTTGGTTGTTGACATAATCGATCAATTGATAAAAAAACTGGAGCCCAGATTATAAACTATTTTCATATCAATTTGTTGATTTTAATTATTTCAAAGTTAAACTCACAGTTTGCCTAATTACGAGTTTTTAATAATTTTGTTTTTCTCTGAGACTTGGGCATAACAATATGCGTAAGTGTGTGTGTGTGTGTGTGTGTGTGTGTGTGTTTATGTATTTATGATTGAGAAAATAGTGACATATGAAGTATGTGTTCTACTCATTTTCTTTGCAGACAATTGTAGTAAAGATTCCATTAAAATATAAGTGAATCCAGATATTCTACTTTCTTTGTAATAACGAAGGGGAATATATACAAGTCCGATATAGGACAGTGATATCTGACTCACTTATATTGGTGGCTTAATGGTGCAATTTACAATTAGCTTCCACTTGAAACAATAGTGCACTCTGCATTTAGTTCTTGGAAACTATGGCAGAGACACTATGTAACTATAGATATGAGGAAAGTGCCAGCCCAAAAAAAAAAGCGTCAACTATGCTGAATCTACCAAGATTTAATTCCAAAATATAAAAAAAGTATTTGCAAAGCACAAGATTAAATTATTTGGATATCCTTATTGATGCTTAGAGTTGTGAATTTTTGTTTGATGTTGTTTCAATAGAATGAATGGCGTGCACTTGGAGTTCAGCAGCGTAGAGGTTGTTTTATGGCTAAGTGATCTATGTTTGAATTTCGTATTTCGTTTGAATTTCTTTTTTCAAATTGGAAAAAAGAGGTGTGTTGATCTCTGATGAAATCTCATGGTGATGTTTAGTATCATTCATATGATTAGGACTTTGTTTTGGTTTATTAATTTGTTATTAGAATGTTAATATGTTATATTTATATTTTTAGTATGAATTGAATTGTGAGTAATGTGTTGTTATGTAAACTGACAGAGGCATTGCGGACAAGCAAAAGGGAAATGTCTGTTGCCACTAGAGGTAATGTTACTTCGTTTACCTTTTTTTAAAGATTGTGACTTAGATTTTGGATTATCAGAGCTTTAATTGTTTATTTGTGATAGAAAACATAGTATATATTTTGGGGGAAGTGGAAAATTTTGCTTTTCAAACATTTTTGTGGTTTTCAAGGCACAATTGTAGAAAAGATGTGACAACCCAAAAATTTATAAAATCTTGAATGATTAGAATAAAGGTTAAAGAATAAAACCTATAAGAGAATGTGAGGATTTATTTAAAATTTTCAAGTAAAACCTATATGGTTTGCTATTCGAATGAGAATAGAGAAAATATGGGTTACAAAATTCCAAAACCCTGGAAATGAATTGATATGTATTTGAATGAATATCAAGAATAAGGTATTATGATACCTGTAAAATTTGATGTTAATTGAACAAGTATAAAGTCGTTAGTTAATACGATTAGCAATATGAAAGGAGTGAGATAAAACTCAAAATTTGATTTAGAGATAGAATTTTGAAGCACGGACTGCTCGGTTGCATCCGAAACGTCAAGTTTAGTCAGAATGGACAGTAAACACAAAATGTATAAAGGTTGACTTTTGGTCAAAGTCAACAGTTGACTTTTTATAGAGAAAAGTCAAAATAAGTGTGGGAAGTGAAATATGTTATGATTATGTGAATTATGTGTATGATTAAATAAATATACATTATATAATGTGAATACACTTATTTTGTATATAAAAGTGAATTAAGAATAAAGTTATGTAACCTAATATATATATTAGGTATGATAATTAAATAACCTAAGAGGTTATAATATGGGAGAATATTAGTATATAAATATATATACTAACATTAAGAGATTTATTTTATATATCTCAAATAATTAATTTTATAATCAAGTCTAATTGGGTTATGAAATTAAGAATGCATAAGTAAGGAATTTAATTTCTTGTGTGAGAAATAAAAACCTTAATTAAATGATTAGAGTAAAATAGAATTAAAAGTATTGGATGTTAATGATATCATAGCCCAATAATTTAAATAGAGTCCAAGAGAATTAAATTTAACGGACTAAGGAAGTTATATTATTTAAACAAGCCCAATTAATTAATTAAGCATGGGACTTGTAGATAGAGTGACTAAGGGCGATTAAATTATTTAATTTAGCCCAATATATTATGTATGTGACAAGTATTATATTTACCCAATTTAATTAGGGTTGAAAGCCCAAGTTAGTTTATGTTAGTAAGTAAAACAATTAAATTTGTTAGCTCAATGGGATTAATTAAGGGCCCAAACGAGACCCACTTGTGGGAGAACAATAATATTAAAAATTATATTAAGTTAAGAGATATATTTTTATTATCTCAAGTTATTAATTTTATAACTTAATTAAAACAAGTTTAGTTGGGTTATAGAATTTAAGGTATAAGAGTGATGATTTAAATTCTAAATATATGGAATGGATACCCTAATTAAATATTTAGGGTGAGATAAGATGGAAAGGAATGGACTATGTAAATTTTACATGGCCCAAAGATTTTAATTTGAAAGCCCACAAGATTAAACTAGTAGCCCAATTAAAGAAGGGCATATTGGACAATTGTTATATTAATAATAATAATAATAATAATATGTGGCCATATAAGGGCCAAATGTTCGGCATTTAGAAGAAAAAAAAATTAAAGAGGAGAGAATAAGAAGATGAAAAGATAAGAAGAAAAAGAAAGAGGAAAGAGAAGATAAAAAGATAAGAAGGATAAGGAAAGAGAAAGAAAGAAACGGGAGAAAGAGAGAGAGAGAGAAGAAGAAGAAGAAGAAGAAGAAGTGTGGCAGCCCTATTGTCGACGTTGGGATTTTTAGATGTCCCTTTCCGTTACTTGTTCTTTGGTGTTCTCATTTTAGGTGAGATTTGTTTGAAAAAACAAGTGAAAAAGGTCCGACATGTATAATGTCGACGATGGACTGTTAAGAGTCGCCAGTTGGTTTTTTAAATGGTTGTACCAACACAACCGAGAAAAGGTTTGCACATTAACCCAGTGATGTGACACTACTATACGGGTCGGTGAAACCGAGATTCATTTAGGGTCCGGGGACTTGGTTATGTGGGGAGAAGGTGTTAGGCACCCCCCGACATCCGTATTACCATGGTGACCGCCTCTTTTCAAGAAACTATTATCTGAATGTGTGTGTGAGTGTGTGAGTCAATGTGCTGTTATTTGAAAGTGGTACGAGGCCTCGTTCGCACCTGTATACGCAGGGTTTAAATTTATGTAAATATTCAATTTTAGCAAGATATGGCACTGATGTTTTATAAAAGAGGTTTTTTCAAACCCTGTCGCTCAATAGTAATTGAGGCCTTTTGCATTCCCATTTTATTAAATGCGAGGCTTGATTGATTTTATTTGACGGCTGCGAAGCATTCGTACGAAAATAATGTACAAAATAATGCCGACTTTCTCGTGGGTGTGGAAACTATCTGAGGAAATTCAGACACCGCAGAATAATTTACAAGCTGCTTACAGCTGAAAATGTCCATCACGGGAACCGAATCTAGATCCAATGGGATGAATCTGTGATCACATGATTCCTAGGCTCACATGATACCGCAATTTGTATGAAAGCAGTAAACAGGTATATATATAAAAGCCGTAAATATATATATACAGACATGATCACCAACCACGAGGTAGCTCCATGGGGGATCAGAAATATAAATAAAGCTATTAAAAGCTATCAACTGCTACGGAGGAAACTCCAGGCGGGATAAAACGTAGATAAAGCTGTAAAAACGGTCAACCACCACGAAGTAAACTCAAGGTGGGACGAAATGTAAATATATATATATATATATATATATATATATATATATATATATATATATATATATATAAGCATGTTAACACACTGGATATAAAATTCAGGCTCACCGAACAGAGTTAGATAGCAGTTCATATATATAAGTATATATATAAAAGCGAGTAAACGCACCGGATGTAAAATCCAGGCTCATCGAACGGAGTTCGTCCACAATTTATATATATAAAAAAGCAATTAAACGCACCAAACCGAAGTTTAGGCTCATCGAACAAAGTCCGACACACAGTTAATATATATAAGTATATATATTAAAGAAATAAACACACCAAACCGAAGTTTAGGCTCAACCAAACAAAATCCGATACACAGTTCATATATATAAAAACATATATATATAGAAAAGCAAATAAATGCTCCAGACCGAAGTTTAGGCTCAACCGATGCATAACTCGGTAATGTTAGTTAATATATAGGTAAATATATATATATATATATATATATATATATATATATATATATATATATATATATATATATATATATATATAGACTGAAATGAAACCACGGACCGAAGTTCGGGCAAAAGCAAGCAACACGACTCTCAACGTGTAGAAGGGTGTGTGCAAAAATGAAGAGAAAGACTCTAAAGTGTGTGAGAAGGCTTACAATGGGCTGCCAAAGAAGAATTCTATATCTTTAGAGTGGGTAAACACTGGCTTTTGTAGGTACAAAAGAGGGCTGTATATGAGCTCACAGGTGTTTAATGTGAGAAAATACACTGTATGGCAAGTGTAGAGCGAATTCTACAGGGTTTCCCCGTCTTTTTTCTCTTAAATATTAGCACCCAAAGCCTCTTATTTATAGGCAAAAGGTGCCGCAGGTGTACCTGCGGCTCAACCGTAGGTGTACCAGAGACGGGTCGGGTCAGCCCGGTTTGGTCGGGTCGGGTCGTCTCGAAGTACGTGCACGCGGACACTGTAATGTCCACTCAGTTTTTTGAAAGTACAATCTGGTCATCCGTTTGAGGTACACAGGACCTATTTCAGATCGCCGTTGTCGAGAGTTTGTACGATGGCATGTTATTAGAGTTTGTACGAAGTCTTTGAAGATGGGACGGTGCCCTCCAGTCTTCAAGCTTCAACTTTCATCCGTTATTGCGCACAATAGCAACTCGGGATTGGTTAGCCTTGTGGGCCGTTGTTGCGTAGATGCGTTGAGACGACTTGGCATGGCATCGTGTTGGTCAGATGACGGTGTTTCCCCTTACCGGTGTTATTACCGGGTTGGGCTGAGACTGGATACCTCGGGGTTATCTCTGAGATTAATCGGTCTTCTCCAGTGTGTGTTCCGATATTAATCTGCATGCCTCGGGGTTCTCCAAGATTGGAATGGTTACTCCCAGATTGTGATATGGGGTTGATGCTGAACCTCTGGTAGTATCTCGTATGGTTGTGGATTGTCTTTCAGGGTTCTCTCATAAATGACGAATCTGCCTTCCTGCACTGTTAGTGTCAGTAGTACAAAAAATTTTGAGTGTCTACAGATGCCCCTCTTTATCATACTCATGCATGGCGATGCATGGGTAGGATAAAGAATCCTAGACACTTGAAACGTAATAAGACGAACATGGTACTATGGATAGCAACATTATGTAGATGTATGATGCATGTGTACGGGGTTGTAGCCCAACACGCTGAGGATAATTACTGGCTCCCTGTTGCTTCAACCGGGGATTGGCAATGATGACTAGATTTGATGTATAATCTGAGTCTGTCAGGATGTTGATGTTAGAGTTATCATCAAATTCCTGGATAAGGATTGGATCCTACAGAGGTACCTCTTATGTGTAAGAGATCTGTGGGGATAAAGCTTGATCTGTTTGAGGATGTGTATAACATATTCCATCATCCATCCTCCTTGATGACAATCTCCTGGTTTATATCGTCAGGACATGTCAGGGTTCTGTTGGAGTTACTGCCAACAACAAATGCTGTCAGGGATGCCTGACCTTCATTGACGTGTATTTCACCGATATGTGAATCAACGGCTGAAAAATCCTATGGGATATACTGTCAAGGTTGCTTGACTTCCGCTGTCGTGTAGATCAATGGAGCATTGCGTTGTGACCCCCCCCACCGGGGAATATGGGTAATCGGGTGGTAAGAACCCCGAATGGCTCCAGAGCTCTAATAGGTTTAACCCTCTATCGGCTGGAATGATGTCAAGGCTGCTTGACCTTCGTTGATGTGTGTGTCAATGGCTTAAATGTACGTGGTAATCCCCTGCCGTGAATTCACGTTGCAAACCCCTCGGGAGATCTACTGGGGACGTATACATTGATCGAACAACTGTGTATGCTCCGATGGGTTTACTTGCCATCAGCTGATATAATGTCAAGGCTGCTTGACCTTCGTTGATTTGTGTGTCAACGGTTGAACACGCGTTGTAACCCCCACTGGGGATCTACGTTGTAACCCCCGTCGGGGACTCACATTTTAACCCCCGTCGGGGACTTACGTTGTAAACCCCGTCGGGGAACTAGGTTGACAAGGACGATGATCCTGAGAAAGCGGCATTGGACCTGCGTACGGTACTGCCGAGCTTGACTGAGATCATTTGAGATCACTGGTATAGTGTACCCTGTGTGTGGGAGAATACCAATATGTGATGTATCGATTCAAAGTCTCATCAGAGAAGACCAGGATTGTATGCAGTTTTGCTCAATCGCGTGGCGTTTTTATTCTCGATTTGACCTTTTTAATTAGTAAGACCTCCTTTGCAACTCGAACTGGACCGAGCCGGAGGGATGGGACCCACATGGGGGTGCCGCAGGTGTACCTGCTGCAGCCGCATTCACAAGTCACTTTCAACTTGTTTCGCTTAGAGAAAACCGTGACCCATCTTCAAATCTGCTGAGTCCGGGCTGCTTTTTGCAAATTCTGTCACCGTGCAAGTGTTCCACACTATCCTGGTAACGTAATCCTGTATTTTCTCTAGTTTCTGTCCATTAGATTGTGAGTTATCACACGAAATGCATCTAAACACATAGTAGTGGTTATGTATGCACAAATGACTTGATAAAAAATATTCAACATAGTAAATGTTAGTATTAAACCATGCTGAACATAATGATGTAAAAAAATTTAACTTTTGCGACAGTCAAATTGGCACCTTTTTCTGCTATTTTTTGTCCTATTTGAGGTCCAATGAGCAAAAGGTAGAAAGGCAAAGTACTCCTAGCATTGAGGTTAGCCTTATGCATGATGCTTTTTATTTTTAATGCATAGATTGTGTATATGACTTTGAGGCAGGTGTGCTACTGAATGGCCACCTAAACATGCCTGAGTGCACGTGGATAGTCCTATTTTCAAAGGGGACTATGGCAAAAAATTTCAAAAGGTAGGCATTGGGTAGTTATGCATTTTAACTCTATTGTTTTGTTAAAGTAAATGCATGCATGCATATAATCATAAATGCATTAGAGAAAGCTCCAGGTAAGGAAATACCACACCCTTTCTGAGGTGATTTGGAGACTTGTTGTCCAGATATTATGGATCCGGATCAGCCGATCAGTTCCTATAGGATCGCTTCTGGCGTACGGTGGAGGGCTTCTGAAATGCCTCATCCCCGTTCTGTCAGACAACCTCATCGGTTGGTGGAGGCTGTGATCCCTCCTGTCCAGGCAGATGTTCTGGACGTTGAGGACGAGGAAATGGATATTGAGGACCCCGCTCCTGCTGCACCTATCCCTCGTAGGGAGCTTTCGAGCATTCAGGTGGCGAACCCAGAGTTACTGGGTGATTTGGGTGGACATCCATCGATGTATTTACATGCTAACGAGGTATGGCGTTAGACTTTGCTTTTCCTTCTTTCCTATTGATGAGGATTAAAGGGTTCTGACGTAGATTAGCATTTCATGCAGGTTCCAGGTTTTACACAGCCTCGAGGGAACTGGTTTAGCATCCACTCCACGTACCAGGCGCTTCATCCTGATTATAGAGTAGTAGTGCATGAGTGGGGATTTGGGGCATTCTTCTCCATCCTTCCCCGTCGTTGTCCCTGGGGTTACCTCAGGGCATTGTCTGAGCGGTGGTTTCACCAGACTCAGTCACTCCACCTGCTGGATTGCGAAGTGATGATGTCACTAATGGATTGGTGATTTATCACCGGCGTAGAGTTTGGAGGGGAGCCAGTGCCTTGCATGGCGAATATTACCCCTACTGTCGTCATATCCTTGTTAGGAGTTTCGGCGGCGGCGCTCAAAGGCAGGACCGTCTGTTCAGGTCCTTTAAGCGTTGATGCTGTGAGCGGGCTATTGAGTGAGCCCATGCCTGATGATGTCAGGATCAGGGATCGCGTTCTACGGCGATTGTTCCTGATGATCATTCGAGGCTGCTTCACAGCAGATAACTCTTCCACGGTATCTTTTGCTTTGGTCAGCGCTACGCGTGATGTGGGCCGTATTGGAGAGTACGATTGGGGCTCCTATACCTTTGCCTATTTCCTCCGGGGCATGCGTATGCCCTCACAGGGTTTGACCGAGGCTTGGCTAAGATTTTACCCATTTCTGCTGGAGAGTACTTCTCTTGTCTTTTCCCATTTATAGGTTAAGAGTGTTTACTGATAGCAGATGTCTTGCCATTGTGTTGGCAATTTTGGGCCTATGAGAGGCTTCCCTGTTTGCGTCCCGTGAATGTGTTAGGTTTAAATACCTATCCACGAGGACGAAGATGGCATCATTCGATTCTGCCCGAGGTCCCTGTAGCGGAGGGATTCACTCATTGCCGTATGCAGCTGGAGTTACTGACGGCCGACACCATCACCCGGCTTCCCTATTCTGGGGAACACTTGACAGTGGGTTTTGAGGATGGATACCCGACTGGGGTCGAGTATTTGATTTCCACCAGGAGAGTTCCACTCTTCACAGATGGCGGTTGGGAGCTCTATCTAGGAGAGCGTGCTATCAGGAACACCACAAGGGAGATTTGTATACCGATCTTACCTCCTGTCAGGCGTCACTGGCCTATATCACAGTCACCCGCCATTGATATCCCGTTGTTGGGTGTTGACGAATTTACATTATCAGAGGGTCCATGTACTCAGGAGATATTCCAACGTTGGTGGCTTCCTCGTACTATTGGAGCCCAGTCTCGCGCCACACAGTTTATGGGGGACATATTTCCTGGATCCTTGATGATGATGGATTGGATAGCTTGTTTCTGATATCCGACTCATGTGACCCAGATTGATAGCTTGACCCGTCAGTTGGACCAGGCACATATATTTATTCGGCACTTGGGCAGAGATCCAGCAGAGGCGGAGTCATTCAGGCGCTGGCCCCTCGGATGACCCATTTGATTTTGCCGGCGCAGATCCTCCTCTTTATAGACCTGACATCTCTATTGATAGAGATCCAGTGACTCAGGAGGAGTTACATCAGGTGGACAGGATTGATGATGTGGATATCGACACCATTATCTTCTTCTGATGTATTCTCGTTATATCTTTTGATAGGCCTCTGTTAGATATTGGGTGGCTGTTCCCCATTCTCGCTATATCTTTTGATAGGCCTCTGTTAGTAGTAGGGCGTCTGCGCCCCAGTTCCCTGTATTTGTAGCTGTACAGAGATGATGTATTAGATGATGATATACTTAGGAATGTATGCACAGTCTTTTCCATTCCCTATATCATATTGTCATCCATTATCTGTTATGCATGTATCATGTTATGCATATGTATGTATGTCCAGAGATATTCGGCATTGACCCCTGGATGGTCTTATGACACGGCCCTCACAGATGTCTTCTTCGACAGTTAGCCGTATAGATCATACCCCACCGTCAGTGGTGGCATCGGGGTATGCGATCGTGGTATGATAGTATGTCACCACCAGACAGGGTGACCGTAGATATGTTACTGCAACATACCATGACTCTTTTGGCATTTCAGGTTCCTGCAGGATTCGTAGATGGGATGCTGCAGCATTGGCGACCTGACAGGCAGGTATTCCGCTTTGGCACCCATGAGTTGACTCCTACTCTAGAGGAGTATGCACGTTTGACGATGCTGCCTTTAGACAGACCTTGCGTGCATATGGCTCTGGGAGACATGAGTAGATGATTCATGACTCTCACAGGATTGAGGCGCAGAGTAGTGCAGGATGAGCTGACATCTGGCCATGTGATCTCTCAGCATTTTCTGTACGATAGATTTCGCTTAGAGGATAGTTACTTACGACATTCTGGGGATTTCACCGCACCGGAGGATCATTGGCGTCTAGCCAGAGTTGACGTACTGATGTTATGTGTACTATCATATGTGTTCTTGCCGCGGTATATGGATGAGATAGATATAGGTGTTATCATGGCCGTGAGAGCTCTCAGGGAGGGTCATACCATTGTGCCTATGATCTTGGCAGAGACTCTGCGGTCAGCATCCTACTGCAGTACTTATCCATCAAGAGTGTTTACTGGGAGCTCAGTCCTTCTGTATGTGTGGTTCATGTCACACTTGTGACCGATTGGTACCCTTAGACGGCATGGATATTGGTTTACCCACGATGTGGCCATGTCATACTCCTTTCAGCCATCAGAGTGTATAGATGCTCAATCCTGGTCCGCATTTTTGGCAGACATCAGAGACCCATTTATCATATTGCTGTGCTAGGGGCTTAGCTCACCATACAACTTTATTACTCATGCTCCGGGCATGGATTTCCTCCCTCTGGCCGGCTTGAGGGGTGTGACTACTTATCACCCATTGGCCGTGATGTCGCAGTTCGACCAGTTTCAGGATTTTCATCCTTTCACAGGGGCGACAGGTCAGCGTTAAGCTGCCCGATACCTCTCAGCCGAGGACCAATCTCGTGTATACGCTTGTTGGGACCATCGTGAAGTAGCTGCTTTTTCAGTGAGCAGTCCAGGTTATTTCACAGAGTATTCCGCCTGGATGGAGACGGAGGTTTTATCGGCTGTAGCAGTATCTGCAGTACCGGGTAGTGACGCAGAGGGTGTAGAGCCTGTGGATGACATTTATACCCACTTCGAGGAGGAGCCCGCTGCTGGGTTACCAGCATTTCTTCTGAATTCTCCTAGTACCAGCACTGTTACGATTCAGCACTCGGCACAGTACTTAGGGCAGAGTCTTCAGCTGATGACCTTTGAGAGAGATCGGGTTCGATCTATGATGTTGACTACTCTGGATGTGAGGGAGGCCGCTCTATTGGATTGAGATGAGGCCTTAGCTCGCAGGGATGCCGCTATTGTTTAGCGGGATGAGGCCAGATTAGCCAGAGATGCAGTGATAGCTGAGCGGGATAGTGCCATATCTGCCCGGGATGTAGCCGTCACAGACAGTACTGCAACGAGGTCCCTTACCATTGACATAATCGCAGAGATGAGCGCATATATTGATGAGCATATGGTCATTATGCAAACGGCTTCTGATCTATTGGGTCATGTGGATACTATCATACAGGAGACCACAGCTTTACCTCCTTCTTCTGAGAGGGATGCTATGTTGGGCTTGCTAGCTCGCGTGTATCCTGACTCATAGATTAGCTTGTATTTACCTGCACAGACTAGCTTAGCCATTTTGTCATGTACAGTTTACATCATGTATATCAAACAGCATTATATATGATAGGAAAATATATTTTTGGATCACTTCCCTTTTAGATACACCTTGCTATTTGTTTGATATTTTGCCTGCTGCTTCAGGGCTTGTGATCTTGATGTATTCTGAATTCCTCCTGGGTGGATGGACATTGAGTTTTCTCTGGATAGTTCAGAATGGATCATCGATTTGTGTATCCCTACCATCTTTTGGTGTCTTGGGACTGGTTTCTGTATGGAAATATGGAGAGGAGTGTGGCATTCTTCTCTGAGATTGACCGCACCATAGATGGTCGCCAGTACTTCTATTCAGGAGAAGCCTAGTTAATTCCATCTTTTATGGATTGGCGTTACTCTTCAAGGTATGACCGCAGCTTAGATGGTCGCCGAATCTCCTATTTGGGAGGAGAGGTTGGGTAATTCCATCTCTTTGGTCTGAAGCCGAATGAAACATAGTGGATTGATGTTTGATCCCAGTACCAACTGACAAGGGTTTGTGTTTTGGTAGGGGGTGAGACCTCACCATGAATGGATGCCTACGTACTCCTATTGAAGAGGAGATTAGGTCTGCGTAGTTCGAACCTGGTGTAAGAGGTTCAACGTTGTATGAGGCAGAAATGGTGTACGAATATTTTTGTTGTTATTTGTTTTATTGCGAGACGGGCCATATGAAATGGTTGCCTACGTACTCCTATTGAAGAGGAGATCAGGTCGACGTAGTTCGCCCCTCAGGGCGAGAAGAGAAAGCGTAATCCCATGTGCAGGTCAGAGTGCGGGGATGAGAAAGGTTAATCCTAAGTTGAGGATAAACTGTAGAGGAAAAGTTTGATCCCAGGTATGGGTAGTCAAACTGTAAACGTAAGAGGTTCGATCCACGGTGGGATGACCTAAGTTGTATGAGCGCAAAGGAAAGCCAGGCTGCTGGCTTGAAAAGTATGTTTCCCTGAGGGGCAAAGTGCAGAAAAGCTGTATGTGGTAAAGGGTTAAAAACCGAAATGACTGGTGATCTGATAGTTTGACACCAGGGTGTTTGCGAGTTGCTTCAGACATAGTACCGTTTCACGGCGTCTGAGTTGTGGAAATTCATCACTGTCCATTTCTTGCAATCTGAGAGCGCCTCCCGTCAATACTTCTTTGACAATAAACGGGCCTTCCCAGTTAGGAGCGAATTTTCCCTTAGATTGATCTTGGTTGTCCAGGATTTTCTTCAAAACCAAGTCATATTGTTTAAATTGCCGTAGCCAGACTTTTTTGTTGTAGGATCGGGCGATCCTTTGCTGATATAACTGACCATGGAAGATATTCGCGGTTCGCCTTTCGTCTATTAGAGACAATTGGTGATACCTGTCTTGTACCCATTGATCTTCGTCCAGCTGAGCGTCTATCAATACTTTGAGAGATACCATCTCAACTTCTATGGGGAGCACTGCTTCCATCCCATAGGTTAGTGCGTAGGGGGTTTCCCTAGTTGAAGTACGCATGGATGTTCTGTAGGCTAATAGAGTCAGAGGCAATACATCAGGCCAATCTTTGTGGTAGGCGGACATCTTTTGCATAATCTTCTTGATGTTTTTGTTAGTCGCCTCAACAGCACCATTCATGTTAGGACGATAGATGACAGAGTTGAGATGTTTGATGTGGAATTTACTACACAATTCCTCCATCATCTTGTTGTTGGGGTTTTTGGCATTGTCTGACACAATCACCTCTGGTTGCCCATAACGACAAACAACATTATTTCTGATGAAAGCAATGATGACTTCTTTAGTGACCCTGGGGAAGGAGGCTGCCTCTACCCACTTAGTGAAGTAGTCGATCATGGTGAATATAAACCGATGTCCATTACTGGCTTTAGGTTCAATGGGCCCGATAACGTCCATTCCCCACATTGAGAAGGGCCAAGGTGAATTCATATTGTGGAGTTCCTGTGGAGGGGCGTGTATAGCATTCCCATGAATCTGGCACTGATAGCATCTTTTGACGTGGTCATGGCAATCAGCTTTGAGAGATAGCCAATAATGTCCCGTTCTGAGGATTTTCTTGACAAGGAGGGGGCCACTCATGTGGGGGCCACAGACTCCGCCATGGATTTCATCCATGAGCCTTTGGGCTTGATCTTTGTCTAAACACCGGAGGAGGCCTAATCCTGCATCTCTTTTGTAGAGCGCATCTCCACTCAGGTAGAATTTCATTGCAAGTCGATGGAGGAGGAGGCTCGCCTCAGCGGGTGTAGATCCATCTCGCAGATATTCCTTGATATGCTGATACCAAGGCTGTGGGATGGGAGGTAGCTCATCCGATACTTCTCCAACATAATTCACGTAGGCTGGGGCCTTGTTCAGAGAAATTATGATGCTTGGCAATTGCTCCTTGTCTGATATATGAAGCAAGGAGGCCAAAGTTGCTAATGTGTCCGCAAAGTTATTCCTATTACGAGGAACATGTAGAAAGGAGATTTCTTCGAACTCCAAAGCCATATTTAAAACCTGCCGATGGTAAGGCAGCAAATGTAGTTCCTTGGTTTGATAGATTCCAGTGAATTGTCGGATTACCAACTCTGAATCTCCAAGGACAAGTTTTAGCCCCATGAGACAGCCTTCATACTCAGCTGTATTATTGGTGCTGTTAAACAGTAATTTGATGGCGACGAGATACTGCTCCCTCGTATTAGATACTAAAACTGCTCCAGCTCCAGAACCTTTCATATTAATAGCTCCATCAAAATACATCTTCCATGATTGGCGCGTATCATACTGATGGTGTTGTTGTACTGTCATTACTCCTTCATCAGGTAAATATGTTTCTAAGGGTTTGAAATCCCCTGAAGGTGCGGCGGCCAGTTGATCCGCGATTCCTTGACCTTTGATGGACTTTTGAGTCACATATACGATGTCAAATTGTTGTAGGATCAACTGCCATTTAGACAACCGACAATTTAATATGGGTTTGTTGAACACGTACTTGAGAGGATCCACGCGGGATATAAGGTGGGTTGTGTGACCATGGAGGTAATGTTGTAACCTCGTGGAAGCCCATGCTAAAGCACAACACGTCTTTTCGATCAGAGTGTACTTGTGTTCACTGCTGCTGAACCTTTTACTGAGGTAATAGATAGCTCGTTCTTGGCCTCTATCGTCCTTCTGCCCCAGCATGCAGCCCATAGCATTGTCACTTACGGACAGGTACATAAACAGGGGAACATCATCCCTGGGTGATACTAACATAGGAACTTTGACCAGCTATTTCTTAATTGTAAGGAAGGCATTCTGACACTCATCATTCCATTTCATGGAGGAGTTCTTCCTTAATAGTTTGAATATTGGTTCACAGGTTGCTATGAGTTGGGAGATGAACCTGCTAATGATGTTAATTCTTCCCAAAAATCCCCGGATTTCCTTTTCTGTCTAAGGAATGGGCATTTCCGTGATAGCTTGGATTTTGGCAGGATCCAGCTCAATCCCTTTGTGACTGACTAGAAATCCTAGCAACTTGCCTGATTTAACGCCAAAGGCGCATTTGGCTGGATTCAACTTCAAATTGTACTTACGTAACCTGTTGAATAGCTTTCTGAGATGGTCTATATGGTGATCCTCCTTCCGGGACTTGATAATGATGTCATCCACGTAGATCTCAATATCTTTATGCATTAAGTCATGGAAAAGAACCATCATTGCTCTCTGATAGGTAGCTCCGGCATTGATGAGGCCGAATGACAACCGTCTATAACAAAAAGTTACCCAAGGAGTGATGAAGGCAGTCTTCTCACGATCTTCCTCGGCAACCATGATTTGATGATACCCCGCAAAGTAATCAGCAAAGGAGTACATGTTGTATTGTGCAGTATTGTCAATGAGAATGTGGATAAATGGCACGGGAAAGCTGTCTTTTAGGCAAGCTTTATTCAAGTCCCGATAATCCACGCAAACTCGCACCTTCCCTCCAGGGTTAGGCACGGGCACGATATTGGATATTCACTCAGGATATGTAGACACCATGATGATGCCAGCCTGAAATTGTTTCACAATTTTCTCTTTCACCTTTAAACTCCACTCAGGTTTCAATCGTCTGAGTTTCTGTTTGACTAGCTTAAATCCCTCTTTAATGGGAAGGCGATGAAGGACAATGTCAGTGGACAAACCCACCATGTCTTCATGAGACCATGCAAACACATCCTGGAATTGGGTTAATAGTGTAACCATGTCATTCTGTTGGTTTGGGGTAAGGTCTGAAGCAATCTGGATTAACTTAGGACTTTCTAAGGTTCCGAGATTGAAAGAAGTGGTTTGATCAAGGTTGGGTTTAGGTATATCTTTGACCCATTCTTGAATTTTTGGAGGCACCTCAATGTTATCTTGTGTATCCATCAAGGCTGAATTCATCTCTACATCAAAGGTACAATCCCTGTGTAGGAGAGGCATCGTATCAGCAAGTACAGGCACATCTAAATTCAGAGTCCTGAAACAAAATATGCTTTCACTTAGTATATATGAAACGTGTTTGATCATACACAGTGTTAGCATTTACTGGAAAAATAAACTGCTAATACTATACAGAAAAGTAAGCAGTTATTATATCTACAGGGCAGAAAGAACTTCTTCCGCTTTACCCTTGACGACCAATGTAAGGAATGTTGTTTCAATTGGCAAGAGCAAAGTTTGGGTGAACCGCAGTGATGGAGGGACTGTCATCATCCTCCCTGTCCTGAATGATGGCCATTATGTCTGGGCAATCATCGTCTGGGGTGTATCGGTTGGTATGTTCATCATGGCTGATGATACACATGCCCGACATTATTCGGACAACGTTCTCCTTGATTCTCCGCCCCTCTTCTTTGATTGCGGGATCTGGAATAACGATTTTGTTTTCCTCCACCGATTTCGGCTTAGGAAATAACATAGCCATGACATTGGCTGGCACCTTTACAGGAGGTTGTGCGGACTCAGCACTTGAAGGCAAAGATAAACGCCACATAGTTGAAGCTGAAGGAACCTGTGGATGTTTATGAGGGTTCCTGTGACTAGAGCTGGCCGAATAGCCTAGTCCAGCTGTTCCAATGTGCTTGGTTAAGCGAATAGGGTACTTGATACCCTGACAATCTTTACCCAACCCTTGTCCTGGTTTATGACCCAACGACATCATTTCTTGAGTGGCTGACATCACTTCGACAGAAATCTGGGGTTCAGGTAGTGGTGCTCCAATAGCATGGTATTAGGTATTGCTTATTTCTAAAGCATGAAAACTGACTGGTTCAACGTCTACATTAGCATTGATGACCAGTAAATCTCCATGTTGAGGACACTCTGGTTCAACGTTGACCGTGACCAGGCTATTGTTGATAATGTATTTTAATTGTTGGTGAAGGGTGGAGGGGACTGTCCCAGCCATGTAGATCCATGGTCGTCCCAAGAGCAGGTTGTATCCCGACTCTATCTTGAGCACATGGAAGGATACACAAAATGTATGAGGACCAATCTCAATTGGCAGCTCAATTACTCCAACTGAATTCCGGCGGGCTCCATCAAAAGCTTTGATGATAGTATGGCTACTCCGGATTCGGTTAGGATTGATATTCATCTTCACCAAGGTAGCATATGGGCAGATATTTAGAGATGAGCCTCCATCTATCAGGACTCCAGCCACCATATATCCGGAGGACAAGACTGCGATGTGTAACGGTTTGCAATGACCGGTCGCTTCAGGCGGAATGTCATCATCAGTGAAGGATATCACATTGTCGTTGAAAATGTGATTAACCAGATGTTGAAATTTTTCCTCATCCACGGATGTCAGGAGATAGGCTTCTTCGAAAACCTTTAACAAGATCTTCCGGTGATTCTCGGAAGTGAGGGCCAAGTCCAAAATTGATATCTGTTGTGGAGCTTCTTTCAAGCTTAAAACCACCGTAGCTTCGTTATGACCCATAGTGCGGAGGAATTCTTCAATCTTCTCCGTGGGTATATTTCCTTTTGATTTGACGGCAGATTTCATCACCGGTTGGGGAAGGTACAGTGGATTTTCTTTCGACACTACAGCAGTGGTATGTGAGGTGGATCCTTCACCTTCTCCATAATTCCACGGAACTTTATGCAAGCTAACAATAGGATATTTTGCTTTGCACAACAAGTTGGTTGGCTCGGGAGCGGCCACTTTCAAAGGATTGTTGCTTCCTTTGAGTTGAATTATTGGCATGACGAGTGATTGATCAGCTTCAGTAGATATGACGGCTACCACACTCTTCCATTTAGTGGGACCTACATTCTCACTGGTTCGTAGCATAGTGTCGTCATCTGCCAGGCGCAGTACGCCACTGTCGATTAGGTTTTGAATAAGGTGGCGGAGTGCCCAGCATTCTTCTGTGATGTGACCACGAGATTGGGAATGATATTGACATACTCCCTCAGAATTATACCGTCCCGAACGGGGGTTGATTGGAGGTAGAAGGGAACTGATTCTTCCTCCATTGATTAACATGTGAAGGATCTCCTCCATAGGTTGACCCAAATAGGTGAATTCTCTTTTGTTGGTGAAATCCCGACAGGCCTTGGCATTTGCTCTCTTCGTCACTTTGTCTTCCAGCATTTCATTTTCTGAAAGTGAAGAGGGAATATTCATGACAATGGGCAGGAGACTGGCATGCTCCTGGCTGATTAGCTGACGAGTCACTTAATGCTGATAAGTCACCAGTTTTGCTAATTGCTCAATTTGTTTGCAGAGAGCTTTCATTTTTCGTTCCATTGTGAACTGGAACTTGGCATAATCCAATCTGTTATCACCGTCTTTGATGGTTTGGGAAGAATCACAGCTGAAGTTGGAACTCTATCCACTGCTCCAATTAATCATGTTGACCTCTTCTTCTTTGTGTTAAGGAAGAGGGTTGCCTTGAAAGTTAGGTTGATCTGGTTTAGTGATCACGATCTCACCGTTGTCTATCAGGTCTTGGATCTTGTGTTTCAAGGCCCAACAATCCTGAGTATCATGTCCAGGTGCCCCGGCATGATAAGCACATTTTTGAGCAACATTAAAACCCCTTCCATTTGGGTTGGCTGGTGGAAGTAGATGTGTAATCTTCTTTTGTGTTGTCAGAAGATTAAGGATATTCTCGAGGGTATCCCCTAAGGGTGTGAACACTCGAGGGCGTTTGGCTTCTCCACCTTTTGGTATTGGAGGGTTTACAGACTGTGCTGGAAAGGGAGTATAGTTTCTCCTCTGAACAGGCATATTTTGACTGCCTTTTTGACCCTGTAGTATCAGGGAAACATCTTCCTATTTCTTTTTATGGACCCTCCTGGGGTTGTTCGCATAATTTCCAAACTGGATGTGATCAGCAATAACTTTGAGTGCAGTTAGGTCTTGAATCTTTTCAGATTTCAATCCCATCTCAGCCATCTCCCCATGTTTGACCATTTTAGAAAACGGTTTGCCGATGCTGGCTAAAACTCTCTCATAGAAGGGAGCTTCTTGTATGTCTATGAACTTCTTGACCATTTCTGATTCGGTCATGGAAGGATTCACTTAGGCAGCCAGGCGTCTCCACCTCTGGGCATACTCTCTGAAAGACTCGTTAGACTATTTTTTTATCTTGGTAATTTGGTACCGATCAGGAGCCATTTGAGTTTGAAAGATGTATTGAGTGAGGAAGGCATGTGCCAGCTCTTCCCAGCTGTGGATTTTGGAGTTGTCTAATCTTGTGTACCATGAACGGGCTTCTCCAGTTAGACTCTTTTGGAATAATTTCATTCTGAGCTTTTCATCCTCTGCATAAGATCCAAGTTCTCCAATAAATACATTTAAGTGTGTATAAGGATCTCCTAACCTGTCATATTTTTCAAAGTCAGGAGTTTTAAACTTGTCTGGATAATGAACACCATGAAAAATACATAGATCAGCATATGAAACACTCCCGTGTGTTCCAATTCCTTTGATAGTGCGAAGGGTCTCTTCCATTTGGAGGACTTTCTTTTTGATGTCACCAGTTTCTGGGTCTCTAGTGGGATGGGTAGCATCATGAGTTTTGTTGGTAATATCCAACTGTAGTTCAGGTATGGTAATGACCGGACTCCCTCCTTATGTGGAGGATTCAGTATGTACGAGTATTTTCTGACCCTATATAGACTGGTGTAGTTCTTTGAGCAGAACAGCCAAATCTGCAATTTGTTTGCTTAATCCGTCGAATTCTTTGCAAGAAACTGGATTAAGTTCAGTCTGGTCGGATGACGACATAATTGACTGTAGGCATGTTGCCTTTTTGGACTTTGAACGGGTAGTAGGCCCGATTGACTCCCTGCGAAAGACTTGCATAGTTTAGTCCTTAGGGAAGGTGAATATTAATATGCAATGTGATGAGTCCATTTTAGGAATTTTATCCTGCAAAAATGGATGTCAGCTGTTTGTAGCATGTATGTATATATGTACACATTCCTTCATATTTCTCATTACATGGAGATAGATATGTCATGAAATTGTGTAATTTAAAATGAGAGCATGAAGAAACTTTCCTCCATTTTGGGTTTATTAGAGGCTGACCTATCTTAGGTTACTCTCGCGGCTTTTTGGCATGAAGGTTCCCAAATCATCGCAATCTACTTGATGGGAAGTTAATCCGGTCTTTCAACTGGAGCGAATTTGGGTGGTGCCTTTCCTGAGCCTCGGAGAATCAGGCTTCTCATGAGTCCAGTAATCAAACACCGACGGGATAGCCTCCTGGTGGAGGGACCACAAAACATACATTCACATACATCGTGTCTCACCGTATGAAATGATGACATGTGCGAAGCACTAATATCATGAGCAGTTTATAGTGCGAGGCACTAACATCGCAGGCTGTTTATAGTGCGAGGCACTAACATCACATGCAGTTTATAGTGTGAGGCACTAAATAAACAAGACATGCATTCATACACATTCATCCAATGTAAATTCAACATCCACACACAAGCAGATAACAGTTTTGAAAAGATTAAAATAGCGGCTTAAGTCCTCTTATTGGAGTCCCCAACAGAGTCGCCACCTGTCGACGTCGGGATTTTTAAATGTCCCTTTTCGTTACTTGTTCTTTGGTGTTCTCATTTTAGGTGAGATTTGTTTGAAAAAACAAGTGAAAAAGGTCCGACATGTATAATGTCGACGATGGACTGTTAAGAGTCGCCAGTTGGTTTTTTAAATGGTTGTACCAACACAACCGAGAAAAGGTTTGCACATTGACCCAGTGATGTGATACTGCTATACGGGTCGGTGAAACCGAGATTCATTTAGGGTCCGGGGACTTGGTTATGCGGGGGGAAGGTGTTAGGCACCCCCCGACATCCGTGTTACCACGATGACCGCCTCTTTTCAAGAAACTATTTTCCGAATGTGTGTGTTTATGTGAGTCAATGTGCTGTTATTTGAAAGTGGTACGAGGCCTCGTTCGCACCTATATACGCAGGGTTTGAATTTATGTAAAAATTCAATTTTAGCAAGATATGGCAATGATGTTTAATAAAAGAGGTTTTTTCAAACCCTGTCACTCAATAGTAATTGAGGCCTTTTGCACTCCCATTTTATTAAATGCGCGGCTTGATTGATTTTATTTGACGGCTGCGAAGCATCCGTACGAAAATAATGTACAAAATAATGCCGACTTCATCGTGGGTATGGAAACCATCTGAGGAAATTCAGACACCGCAGAATAATTTACAAGCTGCTTACATCTGAAAATGTCCATCACGAGAACCGAATCTAGATCCAATGGGATGAATCTGTGATCACATGATTCCTAAGCTCACATGATACCGCAATTTGTATGAAAGTAGTAGGCAGGTATATATATAAAAGCCGTAAATATATATATATACAGACATGATCACCAACCACGAGGTAGCTCCATGGGGGATCAGAAATGTAAATAAAGCTGTTAAAAGCTATCAACCACCACGGAGGAAACTCCAGGCGGGACAAAACGTAGATAAAGCTGTAAAAACGGTCAACCACCACGAAGTAAACTCCAGGTGGGACGAAATGTAAATATATATATATATATATATATATATATATATATATATATATATATATATAAGCATGTAAACGCACCGGATATAAAATCCAGGCTTACCGAACAGAGTTCGATAGCAGTTCATATATATAAGTATATATATATATAAGCGACTAAACGCACCGGATGTAAAATCCATGCTCATCGAACGGAGTTCGACCACAGTTTATATATATATATATATATATATATATATATATATATATATATATATATATATATATATATATATATATATAAGAAAGCAATTAAACGCACCTAACCGAAGTTTAGGCTCATCGAACAAAGTCCGACACACAGTTAATATATATAAGTATATATATTAAAGCAATAAACACACCAAACCGAAGTTTAGGCTCAATCGAACAAAGTCCGATACACAGTTCATATATATATATATATATATATATATATATATATATATATATATATATATAGAAAAGCAAATAAACGCTCCAGACCGAAGTCTAGGCTCAACCGATGCATAACTCGGTAATGTTAGTCAATATATTTGTAAATATATATATATTGACTGAAATAAAACCACAGACCAAAGTCTGGGCAAAAGCAAGCAACACGACTCTCAACGTGTAGAAGGGTGTGTGCAAAAATGAAGAGAAAGACTCTAAAGTGTGTGAGAAGGCTTACAGTGGGCTGCCAAAAAAGACTTCAATATCTTTGGAGTAGGTAAACACGGGCTTTTGTAGGTACAAAAGAGGGCTGTATATGAGCTCACAGGTGTTTAAAGTGGGAAAATACACTATATGGCCAGTGTAGAGCGAATTCTGCAGGGTTTCCCCGTCTTTTTTATCTTAAAAATCAGCACCCCAAGCCTCTTATTTATAGGCAAAAGGTGCCGCATGTGTACCTGCGGCTCAGCCGCAGGTGTACCAGAGGCGGGTCGGGTCGGCCCGGTTTGGTCGGGTCGGGTCGTCTCGAAGTACGTGCACGCGGGCACTGTAATGTCCACTCGATTTTTCGAAAGTGCAATCCGGGCATCCGTTTGAGGTATACAGGACCTATTTCGGACCGCCGTTGTCGAGAGTTTGTACGATGGCATGTGATTAGAGTTTGTACTAAGTCTTTGAAGATGGGACGGTGCCCTCCGGTCTTCAAGCTTCAACTTTCATCCGTTACCCCGCACAATAGCAACTCGGGATTGGTTAGCCTTGTGGGCCGTTGTTACGTAGATGTGTTGAGACGACGTGGCATGGCATCGTGTTGGTCAGATGACGATGTTGCCCCTTACCGGTATTATTACCGGGTTGGGTCGATAAAGTAGACGTTGCTCAGCTTCGCTGGGATTGGACTGCTACAATTGGTTGAAAGTCCTCATTGTCATCTTTGAGGTGTGTCTGTCTTCCCGATGTCATCGCCGGGCTGATAAAGTGTATCTCGTTGTGAGCGCTGAGATTGAAGCTGGTTGCACTCGTAACAAGCATTTTCGAGGGTTAATGCCGAAATTGCTTTCCTTGGGGCTATCACCAAGGTTGGAGGCTATTTCCATGTTTAGGGCTGAGACTGGATACTTCGGGGTTATCTCCGAGATTAATCGGTCTTTTCCGGTGTGTGTTCTGGTATTGATCTGCATGCCTCGGGGTTCTCCAAGATTGGAACGGTTACTCCCAGATTGCGATCTGGGGTTGATGCTGAACCTCCGGTAGTATCCGGTGTGGTTGTGGATTGTCTTTTAGGGTTATCTCATAGAAGACGAATCTGCCTTCCTGCACTGTTAGTGTCAGTAGTACAAAAAATTTCGAGTATCTACACCTATAAAGGGAAAAAGATGGAGAAATCTCCATAGAAGAAGAAGAAGAAGGAAGAAGAAGAAGAAAAATAAAGGTATAATTTCTTCCTTTATTTTTTTTAATATGATAAAAAGGGATTTTTGATTTGAAAGTTCAAACCCCTCTAATATATGTGTTTTTCATGGATTCAAGTATGGATTTACCCATATTGGGTGTTTATTTTGTTGGAATAAAAAAGGAAAAGAAAAATAATTTTTCTAGTTTTGAAATCCAAAATTTCTATTTTCTTTGAAATTCAACAATTTTAAATCTATATCTCCATTTTACGATCCGTCAAAGAGGGGTGCTAGATATATGTGTTTACTAGTTAACCCAAGTGGTAGCACTCAAAAATGTTGAGTTTTCGTAGTGTAGTGACTGATTAAGCCAAAACAATCCCGATTTTTCTTACAAAAATACAACTATTTTGGGGCAGTCTGAAACGGGGGAAATTTTGTCCACTTTCTTTGCTTAAAAAATTTAGGAAAAATTTGAAGTGGTAATATTAGAAGTTTTGAAGGTTGTGTAAAAATTTGAGAATTTTTGGCCATACGGTTTGAGAGTTATGGATTTTATGGTGAAGGACTATTTTTATGAAGCCACCCGAATAACTCTCTGTGTATAAGCCCAAAAATTACAAAATTATTACTGGGAGTACATGTGTATATCAGGAACATACTGTATAAATTTTAGAATTTTTGGAGTTAATCTCGATTTATGAAAAATCGGGAAATATTTGGCTATTACGGACTATTTAAATATAGTAAATGGATTTTAAAAATTCCGGGAAAAATATATGTTCAATATGGAACTATATTCTATCAAAACCCAGAAAAAAAATATTTTTGGAGCTGATTTGGTATTTTTCATCTAAATGATAACAAATGGATAAACGAATTTAATTAAATTTATGATGTCCAAAAATATGAAAAAAAATATGATTTATGACTTGAAACCCTTGAGCATGGCTTATGCAGATTTTTGACAAAGTTTTGGGTCGGGTGTGAAGTGTTGTGATGTTTTTGGCATTTTAAAATGATTAAATGTATTATTTGGTAAAATATAAATAATTAAAATATATTGTTTATAAGTTTAGTAAATGATTAAAATATTATTATAATATTAATAATATTAGGTTATGAGATTATTAAGTAATTAATAATATTTGGATTAAAGTGTTATGAAATCATTGATTTAAAATATTATTTAATGATAAAAAATATTAGTAAATGAATTTAATGTTATTAAATGGAGTTTAAAAGAGTAGTTAAGTTAATTTGACATTCAATATGTCATATTGAATGTATAGTATGATGATTTGGAATTTTGATATATTGAGAACGAAAACAGCTTGCTGAATTAGAGAAAACAGCTTGTTGAATTAGAGAAAACAACTTGCTGAATTATAAACAGTTTGCTAGATTGTAAATTAGTTTGATGTGAGGTTGCTGAAATTGAAGAATAGTTTCAGTACAGGTTGCTGGATTGTTATGTTTAAATAATCCAGATTATAATATTAGTATTTGTTCTACTGGATTATAGAAAGGAGCTTATGAAATGAAAAAGCGAGTGTTAAATCATAATGGATATGATATAATGATTAAAGAATTATCTAAGGATGATAATATTGCTAATGTGTTAAGATGCTATCGAATATTTGATTAAGTGTTAGATAATCTGTGGATTAAGTAATAGTATTATGAGCTAACAGGTATGTTATGCTAACTGAAAGATTAATTTTATAATTGATAGGTCTTTCATAAGAGATTACATTAGATTGTTTAGCGGTAATCAGCGGTGCATGCAAGTTTCTTAACTCAAACTTGAGTTATATGTTCAAAGCATGTTAGTGAATAATTGTTGTTGATTATTCACGTCTATGCTGATTATTGATTCGCACTTAGTGCATGTTGCATATGTTTATCAGGTATGAAAGGCTGATCACCTTCATTACCATAAGGTTCACTTAAATTGTTTACGGTCATTGTTGGCCTTCAAACATTAGTGATTCAGTCATGAAATTATTGAAACTTGATTCATGTTATTTCATAATAATTATATTGTTGAAAACTTGAAAGCTTATTCATTCTTTTCAATCATGATATATCTTCTTTGTATTTAAAACTTGCTGGGCAAATTTGTTGCTTACCCTTGCTGCATCATGATAAAATTTTCAGATTAAGATGAAAGCTTGAATAAAGACAGAGGCAAAGGCAAAGTGCAAGATTAAATTATGGTGCAGTTAGATCTATTAAATTTTTCTGATGAAAATAGCATTGTAAACCTTTTTAGATATTGAAGGTATGCATTAAGTTAAGGTTGTAGACCTTGGGAATGATGTGTAAACGTATAATGTATAAATAATTTATGTTTATATCTTCCGCAATAGTTATAGAAATGATGTATTAAATTTGTGGTAAAAAGTACCCAAATTTGGGGATGTCACAAGTGGTATCAAAGCCGTAGGTTATAAACTTTAGGTAGGGGTACCGTAGGATATAACCACGGAGATGATGATAAGGAATAAACTCAGAAAGAGTTTAAGTGATAAGAGATGAATTTAGGAAATTCATCATTAAAGTAAAGAGAAAGATAATTAAGATTCAAAGAAGAATCTTGAAGAGATATAAGGAAAAGGATCCGGAGTTACCTGACTCCAGTAATAAAGATGAAAAGTGAAAATAAATAGACTATGTCTATAAGATGAGAAACGTTAATAAAATCATAATATAATATGATTAAAGAGAAGAATAAGAAGATCGTAAAATAAAACGATCGTAAGTATAAGGAGAAATGATTACCAAATAAGATCACGACGTGATCAGATTAAATTATTGAATAACATATGATACGTTAAGTGATTGGAATGATATAGCTTGATGCTATAAAGAGAAGGTACTATGAAATGGTACAATGTTAACTCAAAAAAGAGTGGTAAATGTTAAGATGCGAATTAAAGAAAATTTATATTAAGAAAAAAGAAAGTAAGAATGATGAGGGATTTCAATTGAGGACTCGTGTCAGCAGCTGAGTTGTATGATTTCTTGTATGGGCAGAAAATTTGTACTTGGTTTTAGAATCACTTAGCTTCTTGGTCGATATAGTGGTTAGGTTGACCAATTCTTTGTATGGGCCGAAAATTATATGCTTAGCTTCCTATATTGATTAGTGGCCGAGTTTGGTTTGGCAACCACTTAATTTCTTACATTGATAATCATTGGAACCTGATGTCACGCTATTTCTTATATGCATGTTGATAAGGTGATTCTTTTCTCATGTGTATAACGAATAGGTAGAGAATATAAGGATTAGTTGCAAGTTCTTAAAACTTATACTTATGGTAAATTCATGACTCATAATCATATGGTATATTTTGAACCCCTCAGCGAATGGATGCCTAAGGTCTGTCTAGGATAAGTTCTCAAACCCATATGATTGTGGCAAGTTACTGAACTCATAATGTGTGGTAAGTTTGATGAACTGGGTATGGGAAAGTTGTAAATGGAGAATTGAGGATGATAGACATAGATAGAATTCTTAAGTAATGGATCAGTAGAGAAAGTGAAGTTGATGATGGAAGCATATATATTCTAAATCTTCTAGCTAAGCTAGACTTCGATGTGAGACCCCAGATTTTATGAATAAATATTTAATTTTCTCGAAATATTTTTTTTAATATTATGGTGTGGATTTGAGATAATGTTATAGTTGTGGGTAGTATTTATAAATTTTGCAAAGTATGCAAGTTGTCATATTATATTCGATTGGTCAGGGAATATTCTTTGTGTCGGGGAGTATTCGTACGATGACACAATCATTGGTGGACCCCACAACGGAATTATTGTCGGATTGAGAAAAACGACAAAAAAATTTTTATGAAAATAACGGCGAAAATTTTACCGTTAATACTGTTGAACTACTTGGTAGTAAAAGTACAGTAATACGCGTGGTTGCATAGTAGCACACGGTATTGATTATTGATGCTTATGTGAGAAGTTACTCAATTTTGCTTATTTTATAGACTCCCATTTACCTATTTTTCAAAATAATCGGTAGAATTTATTTAAAGGTGGGGCCCACATGTGGGGGCCATATGTGGGGCCCATATGTGTTGAAAAACTGATTTTAGAAATGGGGGTGGGAGAGAGTTACGTATGGGGAAGGAGTTTATATATATAAGATTGTGATGTGTGTGTATATATATAATATTATATTTGTTAGTGGAGAGTGGTGGGAGAAAAAAGAAGAGTGAAAGTGATGTATGTGAGTGGAAAATGGTGGAAAAGTGGTAGTGTGATAGTGATGTGTAAGAGTGTAGTGAATTTGATTATTGGTGGGTGGGGGATTGATGTTGGTTATGGGGAGAAAAATTAAGTGGTGTATATATAATATTGATTTATATAATATGAAAACATGTGTTTATATATATGTATTATATTTTAATTTTTGTTGTGATTTTATTGGTTAGATGATTGACTTAATTGTTAGTTGATTGAAAAATAATTTTGTAAAATTATTTCATCCATGAATAGTGCCTTTCTATTCTCCTATAAATAGAAGCTCATTCCTTCATTATTTCTTACAAATTCACTAAAACTCTAAAGAGAGAAATTATAGAGAAACTATAGAAAAGTATTCTGCTACTTCCCTACTCTTATATCCAGTTTCTTTTACGGTAAGGGGTGTTATTCTTTTTTATTCATGAAGAGAACTGTTGTTATTCCATTTCTTATTATTCTGTTGGAATAACCTGTATACGCGGTCTACCCTATACTTGGTGACATTCTTCTATTATTCTGTTGGAACATCCTGTCTGTGTGTTTTACACCGGACCTGGTTCCGTTTTTATTATTATTGTTATTATTCTGTTGGAACATCCTGTCTGTGTGTTTTACACCGGACCTGGTTCCGTCTTTATTATTATTCTGTCGGAATATCCTGTCTGTGCGGTTACGCCGGACCTGGTTCCATTATTTATTATTCTGTCGGAATATCCTGTCTGTGCATTTACGCCGGACCTGGTTCCATTATTTATTATTCTGTTGGAATAACCTGTCTGTGCGGTCTATCGCATGCATGGTGATTTCTTTTGTTATTCCATTCTTTATTATACTCAGTTGGTTAAGTTTTGACTTCTATACTCCATGAAATTTGTGGAATATCCTTGATAATTGCGTTTCATCCAGTATTTTTTTTCATGAAAATATTCTTCTAAGCATTCTTAAATTTTACTCCACAAAGCAGTATCATGTTGACAATTTGGACGTTGTTAATTCTTGGATAAATTAATTCTTGAACTTGTTTTATTGAATTCTTATATCATTGTCATCATCCTCATGTTTATAAAATGTTGAAAGTCATCTGTGGCCTGTAGTGCATAGATGGACTTGGTATGATTATGATCAGGAATTATTTGGTGTAATCATGACCGTAATGTTACAAATGATGTGGAAAAAGTCTTCATCGGCCCGTAGTGCATTGATGGACAGTTTTTGGTATGATTATGACTATGGATTCTCTTTGGCCGTAGTGCAAAGATGAATTATTTTATGGCATGATCAGGACCGTTGATGAATACACGATTATCTTTGGCCCGTAGTGCATGGATAATTTGTGGTCGTGATACTAATGAATACACGATTATCTTTGGCCCGTAGTGCATGGATAATTTGTGGTCGTGATACTAATGAATACACGATTATCTTTGGCCCGTAGTGCATGGATAATTTGTGGTCGTGATACTAATGAATACACGATTGTATTTGGCATGTAGTGCATGAATAATTCGTGATCGTGATACTAAAGAATATCATTGGCCTGTAGTGCAGGGATGATTTAATGATGTAGATTATTTATTAAGCTGAGTTTCAGCGATAAAAGTGATGAAAAACCTTTTAAATCATAAAAGATAGTAGATTTTATTCTCTACTTGACTCTTTTAATGGATTGCTTGTTCCGCTGCAGTTAAACTTGATGTCTATTGTATTTTATCAGTTTAACATTGTTAAAGACTAATGATAATTTATCTACATTATCTTAGTCATAATATTTCTTACTGGGCTAGTTGAGCTCACCCTTTCTTTCACTGTTCTCTTCAGGAAATGAGAACGTAGCTGGGGCAAGTCGGGGAACGGAGTGATGGTCCGAATGATAGTATTAGTTAGTAGTCCTCACTATTCTATGTAATACTGTGTTAATAAATGTAATGAGGACTCCTTTTGAGTATGAATACTCTCTAGAAAATAATATTTGTATTCAAACTCACAGTTTATGTTTTGTCGTATTGTACACGACAATTGTATTAGTAAGTTGTATTTGTATTCTGTACTTTGCATCTGACGACCCAAGATGGGTGATGTATGCCTAATTTTGGGGGCGTCACAGTTGGTATCAGAGCTATAAGTAAAGAGCCCCGAGCCTCTCGCTGGTGACTTCCTGTTGATGGGGGATGCACCGAAGCCAGACTCTCCGTAGGGGACGCCGTTCTGCGGTGGCAAACTGATAGGTATCAATGTAAGGTGCTGACATAGGTTGGTGTCCAGAGTTACAGTTGGTATCAGAGCTTAGGGATATGATCCCTGACTAGGATGTGAGAATAGAACTAGGAGGGGAGAGACGGGTAATTCTTTCGCTAGTATGACCTACCTAAGTTTATTTGGTATTTAATTTGTCAGTCAGAGTATAGGGATAATATGTGATATGTTAATTAACCCTTGTTTTGTGGCAGTATTTGAAAATGACATCCGAGAATGTTGAGAATAGCAATGGAGCACATGAGACCGTGGAGACACCTCTAATCACCAACCAGGTTAATGTGATTAGAGATATCCATGTGGTGATTGAGGAATTAAAAGTTACACTCAAGCTAGTCGCAAAGGTAGCAACTGAGAGTGAGGAAGAAGAGGAACCTGAGGTTGATTTATTAGAAGAACTTATTGATCAAAATATAGAATTGCAAAATCGTATTCATGAGTTAGAAGAGCAAGCTGAAGAACGACAGGCGGTCGTAGAACAAAGGGGTGCAATAATTCAAAATTGTATTACCCGATGTGCGATGGTTGAACAGAAGCACTCTTTGGCAGAGTATATGATATTATAGCTGGAATCTGAGAATTCAAATGTCAAGGAGCAGCTGAAAGAAGAAATAACTGAACGAGTGAGAATGAAAGATGCATGGGTAAAAGCCGCACGACGCGTTGATATTGTGGAAAGAGAAGTCCGATCCAAGAAAGCTAAAATAGATGATATGTAATTTTTTTCGACAGCAATTGAGAAAATCCAGCATCGAGTTTTGAATTACCCTAATGAGGAATCAAATGAAGTTATCACGGGTTAGTTAATTATAAATTCTTGCGAAGTCTATACCTTATTAGATACCGGTTCTACCCATTCATTTATCTCTCTTGCTTGCGCTCAACGTTTAAATTTAACTTCGAAGAAATTAGACTTTGACTTATTGGTTGAAACTTCGATAGTAGAAACCTTCGTTACATCCACTATTTATAAATCTTGTTCAAATCAACACTTTCACGTTACCTGTCGATCGTATCTCTTTGAAAATACTTGCCTTTGATGTGATTTTAGGAACGATTGGTTAACTACTCATCATTCTTTTCGTAAGGTGGTTAACTTTAATATTCCTAACCACCCTGTTATGTGGATTCAAAGTAACCAAACCACTAAAGTCAATCATTGTCATATCAAGCCATAAATAAAGAGCCCGATCCTTTAGTTGTTAACTTTCTTGTGAGGAATGCACCAAAGCTAGACTTTCGGTAAGGGACGTTGTGAATAACGGTGATAAGTTAATAGATATCAATGTGACGTGTTATCCAAGTCTTGGACGAGAGTCACAGTTTTGAATGATATTTCTATTGTTAATAAATTTCTTGACGTATTCTTGAAGACTTCTTAGCTTACCCCTAGAACGTGAAATTGAATTTTGTATTGACCCCAGTACAAAACCCATTTCTTAAACCCTCAAATATTTATTCAACTAAAGCGAACGTAACATGCGCCAAAGACGTTGGCTCGAGCTGTTAAAGATTATGATCATACCATACCATCGTGGAAAAGCGAACGTGGTAGCTGATGCGTTGAGTAGAAGATCGTATGCGGTTACAAGTGCGAATAAACTAACCCACGTGAAGATAACGAATATATGATTAGAATCGATTTTAATCGATAAAGTTAAAGCCGCTCAAGCTACATACTCAGAGCTGATAAATGTGAAGAAGAAGGTTCAAGAGGGCGTTATTCTAAAAGCAAGAATCGACGAAGAGAGGAAATCTCAACTCTCGATTTAATTGGCCCATTTGAAATCCTCGATGAAGTAGGAACTGTGGCTTATAAACTCGTTTTACCGCCAAGTATGTTGCGTGTTCAGAACGTTTTTTTTTACGTAAAAATGTGGACGACCCGAACCATATTATTAATTTAGAACCGGACGAGATAACAGAAGATTTAACGTATGAGGAGATACGTGTTAACATCTTGGATAAGAAGGATCATATTCAACGCTCAAAGGTTATACCTGAAGAATTCGAAGTCAAGGTATCCTCACCTGTTCGGCATACCAGGCACGCACGTAAATTTCGAGGGCGAAATTCCATAAGGAGGGGAGATTGTGAGACCCCAGATTTTATGAATAAATATTTAATTTTCTCGAAATATTTTTTTTAATATTATGGTGTGGATTTGAGATAATGTTATAGTTGTGGGTAGTATTTATAAATTTTACAAAGTATGCAAGTTGTCATATTATATTCGATTGGTCAGGGAATATTCTTTGTGTCGGGGAATATTCGTACGATGACACAATCATTGGTGGACCCCACAACGGAATTATTGTCGGATTGAGAAAAACGACAAAAAAATTTTTATGAAAATAACGGCGAAAATTTTACCGTTAATACTGTTGAACTACTTGGTAGTAAAAGTACAGTAATACGCGTGGTTGCATAGTAGCACACGGTATTGATTATTGATGCTTATGTGAGAAGTTACTCAATTTTGCTTATTTTATAGACTCCCATTTACCTATTTTTCAAAATAATCGGTAGAATTTATTTAAAGGTGGGGCCCACATGTGGGGGCCATATGTGGGGCCCATATGTGTTGAAAAACTGATTTTAGAAATGGGGGTGGGAGAGAGTTACGTATGGGGAAGGAGTTTATATATATAAGATTGTGATGTGTGTGTATATATATAATATTATATTTGTTAGTGGAGAGTGGTGGGAGAAAAAAGAAGAGTGAAAGTGATGTATGTGAGTGGAAAATGGTGGAAAAGTGGTAGTGTGATAGTGATGTGTAAGAGTGTAGTGAATTTGATTATTGGTGGGTGGGGGATTGATGTTGGTTATGGGGGAGAAAAATTAAGTGGTGTATATATAATATTGATTTATATAATATGAAAACATGTGTTTATATATATGTATTATATTTTAATTTTTGTTGTGATTTTATTGGTTAGATGATTGACTTAATTGTTAGTTGATTGAAAAATAATTTTGTAAAATTATTTCATCCATGAATAGTGCCTTTCTATTCTCCTATAAATAGAAGCTCATTCCTTCATTATTTCTTACAAATTCACTAAAACTCTAAAGAGAGAAATTATAGAGAAACTATAGAAAAGTATTCTGCTACTTCCCTACTCTTATATCCAGTTTCTTTTACGGTAAGGGGTGTTATTCTTTCTTATTCATAAAGAGAACTGTTGTTATTCCATTTCTTATTATTCTGTTGGAATAACCTGTATACGCGGTCTACCCTATACTTGGTGACATTCTTCTATTATTCTGTTGGAACATCCTGTCTGTGTGTTTTACACCGGACCTGGTTCCGTTTTTATTATTATTGTTATTATTCTGTTGGAACATCCTGTCTGTGTGTTTTACACCGGACCTGGTTCCGTCTTTATTATTATTCTGTCGGAATATCCTGTCTGTGCGGTTACGCCGGACCTGGTTCCATTATTTATTATTCTGTCGGAATATCCTGTCTGTGCATTTACGCCGGACCTGGTTCAATTATTTATTATTCTGTTGGAATAACCTGTCTGTGCGGTCTATCGCATGCATGGTGATTTCTTTTGTTATTCCATTCTTTATTATACTCAGTTGGTTAAGTTTTGACTTCTATACTCCATGAAATTTGTGGAATATCCTTGATAATTGCGTTTCATCCAGTATTTTTTTTCATGAAAATATTCTTCTAAGCATTCTTGAATTTTACTCCACAAAGCAGTATCATGTTGACAATTTGGACGTTGTTAATTCTTGGATAAATTAATTCTTGAACTTGTTTTATTGAATTCTTATATCATTGTCATCATCCTCATGTTTATAAAATGTTGAAAGTCATCTGTGGCCTGTAGTGCATAGATGGACTTGGTATGATTATGATCAGGAATTATTTGGTGTAATCATGACCGTAATGTTACAAATGATGTGGAAAAAGTCTTCATTGGCCCGTAGTGCATTGATGGACAGTTTTTGGTATGATTATGACTATGGATTCTCTTTGGCCGTAGTGCAAAGATGAATTATTTTATGGCATGATCAGGACCGTTGATGAATACACGATTATCTTTGGCCCGTAGTGCATGGATAATTTGTGGTCGTGATACTAATGAATACACGATTATCTTTGGCCCGTAGTGCATGGATAATTTGTGGTCGTGATACTAATGAATACACGATTATCTTTGGCCCGTAGTGCATGGATAATTTGTGGTTGTGATACTAATGAATACACGATTGTATTTGGCATGTAGTGCATGAATAATTCGTGATCGTGATACTAAAGAATATCATTGGCCTGTAGTGCAGGGATGATTTAATGATGTAGATTATTTATTAAGCTGAGTTTCAGCGATAAAAGTGATGAAAAACCTTTTAAATCATAAAAGATAGTAGATTTTATTCTCTACTTGACTCTTTTAATGGATTGCTTGTTCCGCTGCAGTTAAACTTGATGTCTATTGTATTTTATCAGTTTAACATTGTTAAAGACTAATGATAATTTATCTACATTATCTTAGTCATAATATTTCTTACTGGGCTAGTTGAGCTCACCCTTTCTTTCACTGTTCTCTTCAGGAAATGAGAACGTAGCTGGGGCAAGTCGGGGAACGGAGTGATGGTCCGAATGATAGTATTAGTTAGTAGTCCTCACTATTCTATGTAATAGTGTGTTAATAAATGTAATGAGGACTCCTTTTGAGTATGAATACTCTCTAGAAAATAATATTTGTATTCAAACTCACAGTTTATGTTTTGTCGTATTGTACACGACAATTGTATTAGTAAGTTGTATTTGTATTCTGTACTTTGCATCTGACGACCCAAGATGGGTGATGTATGCCTAATTTTGGGGGCGTCACATTCGATATTTTTGACATCATGCTAAATTCGTACTGATGTGATTTTAAAAATGAATTTTGTTATCCTTAACACATGGTGACAAATGTGTATGTGTGGACTTCGAGCCACTAACACGTCGTTACCTGTTGTTGCATGATGACACCAAAGATGATTTTTTTTAAGGTTTTTGAACTGTTTAAAGAAGAATCTATGCTAATTGATTCGGCTAGACGAAAATGATTTGAATTATCAAAATATATTTTTATATCATTAATGCATCATGCAACCTGGTGCAAAGATGATAAAAATGATGGAGTTATCAATGCTGAATTACTTAGTGTCGGATGTGATCTAAAGATCGTCAGCCCACTATAGTATGATATAGTATGACAAAGTCACAAAATGACGGAATCCTCAAATGGACTGTAAATACAGTGCGGTATCATGACGTCATAGAATGATTTTAAGAATTTTAAATGTAAATTATTGCCAACTAAATTTGGCCAGAAATGTTTCGATTGAAATTCGAATTATTGATATACGTCTAAGCTATTTGATTCAGCTAGACAAGTGTTTATGAAATTCAAAGTATTCTTTGAAAGCTTATGTCGAACCAAATAATTTAGGTGTGGAATCTTATAATAGGTCTGAGGTGAACAACCCTGAAAATGGGGATATACTAATTGGATAAAATACTCCAATCTAAGAACGCATATAGTCATTCCGATTACTAAGGTACAACAGACTGATCTTCTAAAGTACCCGCATCGATAGTTTTCCTTCTTTGTGATTGTAAACATACCAAATATAAAATATTTCAGAGGTAGAGTACCTTTCTTTCTTAATTGAAAGAGGTAGCAGGTAGAAATAGCCTAAACCTCAAAGTTCATGGTTTTATGATCCCTCAGACAGATATGAAACGTTTTTAAACTTTTCAGAGTAATGCTGTGGTAGTATGTGATTATGGATATAAAATAGTGTGAACTCGTTGTGTACGAGTAGAATCTGAGAAGATTGAATAAAGGTTATTATAACAACCTAGTTTTGATGAATATTTAGAAGATGTAAACTCTTAGTGAGTAGTTATTGTAAAATTTGAAGATAGAAGAGAAATCCTCAAATGAGGAAATTGTAAAGGTTAAGTTGAAAACTTAGTTTTGATCAATCGAATAAGCAGAGATTAGTATGCTTTAATTTCGGGGACAAAATTCTTAGGAGAAGGGATGAATGTGACAACCCGAAAATTTATAAAAGCTTGAATGATTAGAATAAAGGTTAAAGAATAAAACTTAGAAGAGAATTTGAGGAAAATTTTCAAGTAAAACCTATATGGTTTGCTATTCGAATGAGAATAGAGAAAATATGTGTTACAAAATTCCAAAACACTAAAATGAATTGATATGCATTTGAATGAATATCAAGAATAAGGTATTATGATACCTGTAAAATTTGATGTGAATTAAACAAGTATAAAGTCGTTAGTTAATACGACTAGCAATATGAAAGGAGTAAGATAAAACTCAATTTGATTTAGAGATAGAATTTTGAAGCACGGACTGCTCGGTTGCATCCGGAACGTCAAGTTTAGTCAGAATGGACAGTAAACAAAAAATGTGTAAAGGTTGACTTTTTATAGAGAAATGTCAAAATAAGTGTGAGAAGTGAAATATGTTATGATTATGTGAATTATGTGTATGATTAAATAAATATATATTATATAATGTGAATACATTTATTTTGTATATAAAAGTGAATTAAGAATTAAGTTATGTAACCTAATATATATATTAGGTGTGATAATTAAATAATCTAAGATGTTATAATATGGGAGAATATTAGTATATAAATATATATACAAACATTAAGAGATTTATATTATATATCTCAAATAATTAATTTTATAACCAAGTCTAATTAGGTTATGAAATTAAAAATGCTTAAGTAAGGAATTTAATTTCTTGTGTGAGAAATAAAAACCTTAATTAAATGATTAGGGTAAAATAGAATTAAAAGTATTGGACGTTAATGATATCATAGCCCAATAATTTAAATAGAGTCCAAGAGAATTTAATTTAATGGACTAAGGAAGTTATATTATTTAAACAAGTCCAATTAATTAATTAAGCATGAGACTTGTAGATAGAGTGACTAAGGGCGATTAAATTATTTAATCTAGCCCAATATATTATGTATGTGACAAGTATTATATTGACCCAATTTAATTAGGGTTGAAAGCCCAAGTTAATTTTTGTTAGCAAGTAAAACAATTAAATTTGTTAGCTCAATGACATTAATTAAGGGCCCAAACTAGGCCCACTTGTGGGAGAACAATAATATTAAAAATTATATTAAGTTAAGAGATATATTTTTATTATCTGAAGTTATTAATTTTATAACTTAATTAAAACAAGTTTAGTTGGGTTATAGAATTTAAGGTACAAGAGTGATAATTTAAATTCTAAATATATGAAATAGATACCCAAATTAAATATTTAGGGTGAGATAAGATGGAAATGAGTGGACTATGTAAATATTACATGACCCAAAGATTTTAATTTGAAAGCCCAAAAGATTAAACTAGTAGCCCAATTAAAGAATGACATATTGGACAATTGTTATATTAATAATAATAATAGTAATAATAATATGTGGCCATATAAGGGCCAAATGTTCGGCATTTAGAAGAAAACAAAAATTAGAGAGGAGAGAATAAGAACATGAAAAGATAAGAACAAAAAGAAAGAGGAAAGAGAAAATAAGAAGGATAAGGAAAGAGAAAGAAGAAAGACAAAGAAAGAAACGGGAGAAAGAGAGAGAGAGAGAAGAAGAAGTGCGGCAGGCCTATGAAGGGAAAAAGATGGAGAAATCTCCATAGAAGAAGAAGAAGAAGAAGAAGAAGAAGAAGAAGAAGAAAAATAAAGGTATAATTTCTTCCATTATTTTTTTTAATATGATAAAAGAGGATTTTTGATTTAAAAATTCAAACCCCTCTAATCTATGTGTTTTTCATAGATTCAAGTATGGATTTACACATATTGGGTGTTTATTTTGTTGGAATCAAAAAGGAAAAGAAAAATAATTTTTCTAGTTTTGAAATCCAAATTTTCTATTTACTTTGAAATTCTACCATTTTAAAGCTATAACTCCTTTTTACGATCCGTCAAAGAGGGGTGCTAGATATATGTGCTTACTAGTTAACCCAAGTGGTAGCACTCAAAAATGTTGAGTTTTCATAGTGTAGTGACTGATTAAGCCAAAATAGTCCCGATTTTTCTAACAAAAATACAACTGTTTTGGGGCAGTCTGAAACGGGGACAATTTCATCCACTTTCTTTGCTTTAAAAATTCAGGAAAAATTTGGAGTGGTAATATTAGAAGTTTTACAGGTTGTGTAAAAATTTAAGAATTTTTGGCCATACGGTTTGAGAGTTATGGATTTTTACGGTGAAAGACTATTTTTATGAAGCCACCCGAATAACTCTCTGTGTATAAGTCTAGAAATTACAAAATTATTACTGGGAGTACATGTGTATATCAGGAACATACAAAATTATTACTGGGAGTTAAGTTAATTTGGCATTCAATAAGTCATATTGAATGTATAGTATGATGATTTAGAAATTTGATATATTGAGAACGAAAACAGCCTGCTGAATTAGAGAAAACAGCTTGCTGAATTAGAGAAAATAACTTGCTGAATTAGAGAAAACAGCTTGCTGAATTATAAACAGTTTGCTGGATTGTAAATTAGTTTGATGTCAGGTTGCTGAAATTGAAGAATAGTTTCAGTACAGGTTGTTGGATTGTTATGTTTTAATAATCTAGATTATAATATTAGTATTTGTTCTACTAGATTAGAGAAAGGAGCTTATAAAATGAAAAAGCGAGTGTTAAATCATAATGGATATGATATAGTGATTAAAAAATTATCTATGGATGATAATATTGCTAATGTGTTAAGATGTTATCTAATATTTGATTAAGTGTTAGATAATCTATGGATAAAGTAATAGTATTATGAGCTAACAGGTATGTTATGCTAACTGAAAGATTAATCTTATAATTGATAGGTCTTTCATAAGAGATTACATTAGATTGTTTAGCGGTAATCAGCGGTGCATGCAAGTTTCCTAACTCAAACTTGAGTTATATGTTCAAAGCATGTTAGTGAATAATTGTTGTTGATTATTCACGTCTATACTGATTATTGATTCGCACTTAGTGCATGTTGCATATGTTTATCAGGTATGAAAGGCTAATCACCTTCATTATCATAAGGTTCAGTTAAATTATTTATGTTCATTGTTGACCTTCAAACATTATTGATTCAGTCATGAAATTATAGAAACTTGATTCATGTTATTTCACAATTATTATATTGTTGAAAACTTGGAAGCTTATTCATTCTTTTCAATCATGATATATCTTCTTTGTATTTAATACTTGCTGGAAAAATTTATTGCTCACCCTTGCTATATTATGATAAAATTTTTAGATTAAGATGAAAGCTTGAATAAAGACAGAGGCAAAGGTAAAGTGCAAGATTAAATTATGGTGCAGTTAGATCTATTAAATTTTTTTGATGAAAATAGCATTGTAAACCTTTTTAGATATTGAAGGTATGTATTAAGTTAAGGTTGTAGACTTTGGGAATGATGTGTAAACGTATAATGTATAAACAATTTATGTTTATATCTTCCGCAATAGTTATAAAAATGATGTACCAAATTTATGGTAAAAAGTACCCGAATTTGGGGATGTCACAAAAGAAATAGTAATGCTTGGGGTTTCTGCAGCCCCAAGTGGTGCGAGAAATGGTTGAGGCCTGAGAAATAACCTCAAGGTCGCTGGCTATAATCCCGATAGGGCTGATACTATGGGGCCTAAACTTACCTACCATTAAAAATATATACTTGAGGTTTCAGTGGCCAGAAATTTAACTATTATTCCATATTATGGTTTTGTAATTTATGGCAGGCATTGAACGTGAAATTGCATCTTTACAATTGGAGGTATGCTACTGCCTTCAATTTAATATGCTACCTTCCTAGAATAGTACCCCGTTTTGTTTTTACTTATAAGTTATAAGGCTTAAAATTATTCTGCCAGTTTTTATTTTTTTGGGATAGGTTTTTGTTTTGTTTTTTTATTATCATTATTGATGTCCTTTCTTGTCAATGTTTAGGTGGGACTGAATAACATCAAATAAATCGATTTTGTGAATTTCACAATTATCAGTTGGCTACTCCGTGACTCTCAATTAATTAGAGTTGGTCCCTGAGTTACATATGAGGGATAAGGCATCTTCTTAGTCCTATGAATTTGAGATTATATTTTTCTCATTGTTGGATATCTACCTTCAACAAAGACATCTGCAATAATTATTGTTTGCTTTTGATTTGTCTTAATTTATAAACATTGTTGGAACTAAATTATTGTAACTTAATGTTTGATACAGTAGTTAGCCTTCTCTTAAAAAGATTTGTAATTGTTGTAATTGTAATGTGAATGATTTTAAATCATGTATATAATATATTTTTTTATGTTTTATTTTATATTGTATTTGTGTTTGTTGGATAAATGTAAACAATTAATTTTCTTTAAAATTTAAAAAGTCTATAACGACAGTCATCGATCGTAGCTATAGTGTTTTATAGCAACGGTCGCTGAGCGTCGCTATAGACATCTATAGCTACGGTCATGACCGTAGCAATAACTCTCAACGGCCGTTGGTAAAGAGCAAATACACGATTTTGCCATGACCTATAGCTAGGGTCGGTGACCGTCACTATAGGCCAAAAGACCGTCGCTATAGGCTTTACCCACCGGTTCTATGGCGACGGTCGGTGACCGTAGCTAAAGCCTTTAGTGACGGTCTTTTGGCCTATAGCGACGGTCGGCGACCGTCGCTATAGGCTGATTTTCTAGTAGTGTCACAAGAGCAATTATAGAAAGAGAAGCTATAGAGAGAGAAGCTTTAGAGAGAAAGTAGAAGAGAAGTCTGCTACCTCACTATTCCAGTATTCAATCTTCTTCTAAGGTAAGAGATATTATTTTGTTCAGTATTCGTAGGAATAATATGTTAGTTCCCAGTAGGCACAATAGATCTAGAAGGGGGGGTTGAATAGATCCTTTTAATTTCAAATACTTTTCTCTTTTATTTTGTATTGCTATTAAATTAGCATATGACAAACATAAGAATCTTTTTAAGCACAGCGGAATAAGTAAAAGATCCCCTTCATTAATAAATTCATAATTATACATACATTGTTCGTAGAGTTAGTTCGGTTGTAAGCAGTTAGAACATACATAACAATTATAATAGTTAATAGACATAATGTAAATGACTTAATGCAAAAGATAAAAAGGAGTTTTAAGTGGTTCAGAGACTCAAGCTCCTAATCAACTCTTCTGCTTTCAACTAGCAGGATTTCCACTAAGGAAGGGCAGCACCCTGAAACACTAAGATTCCTTCAAGGTCAGCAACCTTGGGACTTCAGTTCACTAAGAACTTTTTAAGGCCAGCAGCCTTAGAACTCCTCTAGTTCCCTAGGAACTCTTCAAGCCCAGCAGGCTTGGAACTTCATTTAGTCCCTTCGGACAAGGACCCCTCAGGCCCTGGCTTCTTATTGTTGTAGTTGTTGTTGTTGGTGCTGAGCTGCTAAGATGTCTTTAAGCTTGACCATCTTTTGTACTTAGCAGCTTGGTGTGGACCTTTTTGCATTCTGCTTTGAGACTAGACCACATCATATTTGGTGCAGCTGATCTTCTTCTGTTCTTCTCATCTTTGTATATTGTCAGCTGTGCACCATCACTATTTCCTGAACCCTTCTCAATATGTTGGCAGACATGGTTCTGCACTTGCTCTGCTTCAGTTTTGGGTTCGTGGTGAATCATAGAATGGCTCTTAGGATATGCTTTGTGCTTTGCCACTCTTTTTAATGCTATCTTCTTGTCCTTCTCGGCTCTCAACTTAGATGCCAATTCAGTGGGAATTCTTATCTTTGTTGAGTGAAGCTTTGATCTGTTCAAGTCCATCTTCAAAGTTGCTTCACTTCCACCTTTGTAGTCTCACTGTCACTTAGACTTTGTTCTATTTGAGCTTAGGTGGAACTCGTAGAGTCAACGTTAGCATTTTAACCAACTCAACGATTCTGTAACATCACAATCATCAGCAACTCTTGATCGTTGAAGCTCTGGCTTATTTATACTCCTTCCCAATCTTCCCGTTGAGAACTAGCCGTTAGAAGCTCTTTGAAATGCTTCGCAGATCTCGAGTTATTCAATGTAGACTACAGATGTAACATGTCTTACTTTTCTGACACTGCAGTCTACTGTTTCACCTACCCCGTCAGAGATGTCACTTTAATGTCTTGGGCAGGTCGAAGACTTTCTTTCCTCCTTCTGATTTCTCGTTCAGAGGTTTTCTTTTTACATCGATGCTCTCAATAAGTTTTTGTACAAATATTAACCTTCAGATTGAACCGTTGTCAATGCTTCAATCTTCAGCCATTCGTACTCTACGATTCTGATGCATGTCTTCATGGACCAAATCATAGTGTCTTGTTGACGGGTAGAGACAACACTACGATCTAGAAGAGTATTGATTGGATCTTCAATATAGAACACCTCTTCCTTCTTTTGTGCAGTGCTTCAACACTTCTGTTTGCCTCAACAGCTCTCAGAGACTGATGACTTAAGTTCTTTGTTCTGGCCCCTTCTGAATAGCAAGATACTTCAGATTTATGGCATGTCCAGCTCGCTTTCTCCTTGTGATCTCCCGTTCACTTATCATCAATGGACTGACCCAATGCTTAATCACTTTAGCCTTGTTCTTTAGAAGTTGTCCAGTGTCTCTGCATGCACTTCATCTGTTCTTTCTTTGTTTGGCAAACACTACGATCTTGGTTGCTTCCAAGATCACCGTCTTCTGTCTATTTGACAGCTACTGCACTTGTTGACTTTCCTTAGTCAGTTACTGAAGTCTTCTTCTGATCTCCTTGTGGAAGACTTCATCCTGAATGGCTTCACAACTCAATCTAGATGTTAATTGGGTTGGTGCTTAGATCTTCTGTTAGCTTGCATGCCATTCGTCGAGTGCTCTCTAGTTTCCTTTATGATGGGATGTATCTTTGCAGTGCCAACAAGAGGCTTCATTCCTTTGGATATTCTGGGAGTGCTCATTTGTTGAGAATCATATTTGCTCTACGATTATGCCTTGGCATTATGAGCACAACGGTTGAGGTCTTAGTTCTGCACTCTACGATTCAGCTTTGGCTGTGCAGACACTATGACTCCAAGATCAGATTTTGACACTCTGTGATTTCTGCTTTAAGCTTGTTGTCTTCATCTGATCTTGCTCGACTACGATCTCTGCATGTAATCAATAGACTCTACAACTCAGAGTGTAGTATACGATCCTTGACTTGGCTTCGACATCAGTAGACTCTACGACTCCGAGTGTAGCCTACATTTCTGACTTGGCTTCGGCAGATGTTCGGTTGGCTCGTAGGCAAGCTGTCTCTACGATTTTAAACATAACTTCCTCAGCAGACTTCGTCTACAAGGAAGTTCTGCTCAACACACTATGATCCTTCCTCGTCTCTCCTGGCAGTCTACGAACTCCGAGATCTACTATCTTACAGACTATAATTCTGCCTCGATAGCTCTCGAGTTTTCCTTGACTCTCCTGGTAGACTACGATTTCTGGTGCAGTGCTCAATGATCAGACATGCCTATCTATTACATCATAAGATCAACCTAACATGGTTGATCTTTCTATATTTATAGTCTTTGTACATCATTTCTTTTTAAGGACTTTTACAAAGCTATTTTGCTTATGTAGGATCAACCTAACATATTTGATCAATTCATTCTAAGTCCTTGTACACATATTTCTATTATCTATCAAGGGAATTTACATCTTTTCTTAATGCAAGCATACTTGCATATTCATTCATATATATATATATATATATATATATATATATATATCATAATCAAATCATATGTAAGTAGGAATACCATTCACATGCTTATTCTTGACAATCTCCCCCTATTTGATTATGACAAAAATAATAAGTGCATATGCATGTTATGAATGAATCTTATATACAGTGAGCAGCTGTATGTCTAAAACAGATAATCATGAATGTTATTTACAATGATGTGAAATTTAATACCCTGACATTTTACAACATGGATCCAGAACATACCTAACTAGTTAGAGATGTACCTCTTTTGACTCCATGTATGTTTCCAGGATTCTGTTGATCAGTTAATCATCTAATTTGCCTTCTTGCTCCTGGTCCCCTTGAGATGGTGACTTTCCTACTTTGCTTTGCTCCCCCTTAGATGTATGCTTCTCTTTTCCTTCTGGCTCCTCCTCAGCTTCGGCATACATAGGTTCATCATTCTTCGGCTCCCCCTCAGAAGATGATTCTTCCTCTTCTTCTGCTATCTTCTTCTTTGACTTCTTTTCTCTTTTCCTCTTGCTCTTCTATAAGTGCATCTTGCTCTCCCTCTTTCTATGCCTCTTTTTCTCCCCCTTTTTGTCATTAATCATTTTGGAGAGCTGCTCCATGTTGGACATAAGCTGCTCCATCAGGTAGGAGGATTTGGCAACTTCAAACTTGAGTTCCTGTTGGCCTAGCTCAAGTTGCACTGAGAAAGACTGCTTCATATTGTCAATCCTGTCACAGAGGACTTGGATCTGCTCTTCATTGACCTTCTTCACTTGTACTGCATCTGCCTTCTGATCACTCATGACCTTCAAATAGATGTTATCTCTCTCTTTGAGTTTGAGAGATACATCAGCTATAGTAGCTTGAAGTTTGTTCTGAAATGAATTATCTCCTGCTGCTGTCAGCTTCTGTGACACTTCCATGAATAGAGATACTTTCTCAATCAGTTCATCAGAATTTTTTATCAGCTCCTTCTCCACGGATACTTGATCATCTAGTTGAGCAGTCTCTTGTCAAGCATTAGATTGAACTCTACGATCTACATCCTTGGACAGACTTTCAAAGGTGTTGAGAATCTGAAGAATCGTTGAGTTCTAATCGTTGGTTGAGGATGAAGGAATGTCTATCAGTAATGCTTGAGTAGATGGAGGCTTCTGGTACTGAACTTGAACACCATCAGTAGTAGAGTGAACAGACTCTACGATCATCTCCTTGGTCATGATCCTTTTCCCTTGAGATTCCACTCTACGATCGTGGGGAATATAGTGATTTCCAGCACGACGATAGACTTTGAAGTGGGGCTTGTTTATGATCATCTTTATAGCAAAACTCTTTTCCTTTGGGAAGTTCTGAGCCACAAGCTCCATGCTTGGAAAATGAGAGTAGCACCACCTGAAGTAACTTCCATCTCTTTTAGTATGGGCCTTTAGCCATGGCATCTATTGGAAGAACCATCTCATTAGCAGGTCATCAGGATTGTAGATAATGGTGGTGCTGTCTAGTTCCATGTTGTTCCAGTTTTTAACTATATCAAATGTAGTCATCCTCACTACTCTGAGTTGTTCATCTCCATAGTTCACCCATCTGTCTGGTGGTGCTTGTGGTAGTTCATTCGAGACTTCCACCACTATTCTGCTGGTAATATTTGCTGGAGAGAGGACAGGATAGAGTTTTGGTTCCTTTGATTCCTGATTTTCAGAATTGGAATCATTCTCCATTTCTTCTCTTTCGGAGCCTGAACCATCTTGATCATTTCCAACAGTGAATCCTTCTTGTTGCATTTCATTTCCATAACCTTCTTCAGCAAGAACTTCCTCTGATTCATCTTCTTCACCACTAGTTCCATCTTCAGAACTTTCATCCTTTGATACAAACTTATCATCACTTAGTTCAATGATAGCATTGAAGTGATCGCTTCTCCTTTTAGAGGCAAATTTGGCTTGTAGTCTGTAGCTCTTTCTTCTTATTGGAAGTTCAGCTATAGGGGTTTCAGACTCTTCTTCCTCTTCAGACTCTGAAGCCTTTGGATCATCAGACGAACTTTCTTCAGGTTTAGTACTGATAGGGGCAGTCCCTTCTGCTGTGAACTCATCACCGTTTGAGCCGTCATGGGGACTTTTAAGATTGGAATGGGCACGTTCTTCCTTTTTAGAAACAGCATCATTTGACCCATCATCTGGGCTTGTTGGGACATTTGCATTTGGGGATGGAGTAGGGTTATCTTGAATCTCTTCTTCATCATCAGAGTGAATGTTCTGAGGATTAGCCACAGGGCTTGAGCATACTTCTTCATCAGCAGATGCTGTATTTTCATTGATTAATCCAGCTTCACCGTCATTGCTGGATTTGGTCAGTGAGGACTCAGCTTTGAGATTGTTAGTTGCCTTTTCTTCTTCTGATTCTACATCCTCCTCCTCATCAAATGTACTATCTTGGGAAACTGAGGCTGGTTTGATTATCACCTTAGTTTTCTTATTTGATGGTCCTTGAAGTAGTCTGTTGCTTCTTCTCTTTGTGGTTTCTGCAGTCAGAACCTTTTCTTCTTCATCTTTATATTTGATGGAGAGACTTTTTGATGAAGTCTGAGCTTTCTTCACACCTCTGGATTTCTTTATGGCTGGTGTGGTTTCTACTAGTACAGAGTCATCAGACTCAGAGCTTTCTACTTCTTTTGCCTTCCTCTTCTTTGTAGAGGCCTTGCTACTGCTCCCAGTTGTCAGCCTTTTGTTCTTCTTGGGGTTTTTCTTCCAATTCACAAGTAGTTGGGGAGACATCACTTTGTGAACGTTCAGAGGCTCTCCTTCATCATCCTTGATCTTACCTCCCAGCTTCTTCTTCATTACAATGCTTAGCAGTCTTCCATGAAACAGCTTTGTCAGAGGTTTTTCTTTAGACTTCTTTAGCTCAACCTTTTCTACCCATTTGGAGATCTGATCGAACAAGATAGCTCCAAAGTTGGCTCTCTTCTTCAGAACTATTGCAGATATAATCTTCAACTGCTGATCAAGCACAGTATTATGTGCAGTATCCTTGCACAATATACATTTTCCCACTATCTCTACAAGGAACTCAAACTCCTCTGGAAACTCCTTCTTCTTCATGTCCTTCAGACTAGGGTTTCTTTGGTACCCCATGATCTCCTTTGTTTGTTCCATATCGATATCGTCAAGGCTCTTCAGTCCTTGGTCAGGAAAACCTAAGCATTGATTGAGGTCATAAGATTTTAGCTTTAAAGACTCACCTTTGACCTTGGTAGAAAGGGTTCCGGAGTTTATGGAAGCATTTGAGTATAACTCTTTAACCAGGTCAACATATACTCGAGTGCTTGCCTCAAGACATTATGAGAATCCAGCTTTCTTTACAAGTTTGAGAATATCTCTGAACTTCTTCTCGAATTTCTCAAACGACTTGGTTTCGAGCTGAATGCCAGTGATAACTCACTAGTCTTCCATTTAAATAGTTCGAGGAATATGGGTATATGATTTAGAGTATTCTATGAGGGCTGGCTGATTGTGATTTGGGCAAGGCTCTGGAGGATTAATATATTTTGGCTTCGATGAGGATTCTAGGGTTTGAAAATGGGAAGGAGAAAGGTTCGATGGTTTTTGATATCTGTTTGCAGATTTTAAATTTGTTTTAATGACATTTCCTTCTAACTCTGCATAATCAGTGATGTGTCAACAAACCATTAGTTGCACGATGTCCAGTAATGAGTTGTAACTCCTCATAACTTTTTTGTTAGATATTTTCTTTAGGAGAGTAGACGCTTAATTGACGTGGATTGACTGTTGACCTTTTTGGTTCGTAGAGTAGCATCTATAAACTCTACGTTTTCCTTTGTTAACTCAACGATCAACTTTTGAGAGATGCTGTAGTGGATGGTTTTGACATTGATCCTCATCTTGATGTAGCATAGCTTGATCACTGATATATTCGAACTTATCTCCTCATAGTCTAAATGGTTGAGCAATTTTCCCATTTTCCAAGCTCCTTGTGAACTGGAGTGTCCTCTGGTAGGACTGAGATCGTCGAGTATGCTTCTATGATTGCTGAGGTTGTACTACGATCGTGGAGTTCTCTTCAACCTCGACTCTACGATCATTGACTGACTTGGTCCTTGTGATAAACTTTACTAAGCATTCCTTCTAGGTCAAGGTAGCTCATGAAGGGCCAACCTCTTAGAGTGAGATAATGGTCAGGTTTGTCCCTGAGGCACTTTTCAGATGAAATACTTTAGAAGTGATTTGCAATAATATCTCGTTTGACCTTTTCTGGTGGGGAGGTCCTCTACCAACTTTGGACAATTATATTTGCTGTAATCATGGTGTCCTCCTGCTCTTACACTACGATCAGATGTTTGATCGTGGGCACTACACGAGTTTGAGTTGGGTGGCTGATAGGTTATCAGTAGTACGTTTTGAGACGTTCCTACTGACTGTGGATCTTAATTTGGTTCATCAGTCATAAAGTTTTGAGACTCTGTAGCTGTTACATTGCTTCATGTTATATCTCAGTGTTACTGTTTCTCAACAGATCACTGCTCCATATGGTTGATGTTATTTTCCTAGATAGATGTGATTCCCTTTACTTTAGGTTCATTTGAAGGCAGCCTCACGTATTTCCTTCTAACTGGAATCACAATTGTCACTTAGATCTCCTTGTATCGTAGGAATGGATACTTTCAGGACTGATCACTCTATGATCTTTTGATAGCACTACGAACGTAGTCTTCTTTGACAGTCTTGTGCGTGTGAAGTTCTGCTCCGTAATGAGTTCATTTTGACTGATGCTCGATGATCCTTTGATGTGAGCTTTTTTCTTGAGGATTCTTCTCATATAGCATATTTTACCTGATTTGAGCATATAAGACCATTTTTATCTTTGATTGCATGGCCAGCTTCCATATACAGATTAGCAGCCATATGAGCTTCATTCAGGTTAGCTCAGCGGGTCTTCAAGGATAGGCTTGGACATATAGGAATTTTATCAGAATCATTTCTGAACAGTCCTTAGCCTTCTGCTGGTTGAGTCTTCTTGTCTGAAGTCTTCTGCTTCAGCATTCCTTAGTGTGGTCAAACATACCAAGTACCTGCAGGTTAAATACATTTCTATTTTTAGTACCCATAATTAAATGGGTCCTTCTAGGTTAGTTTTCTAAACCCCTGTTCCTCATATTTTGGATAATCATCACATTTATCACCAACAGTCGTATTCATGCATGCAACTAGTTTTAGATAATACATTTTGAGATGCATGATTGTGAGTGTGTGTAAGTTTCGTCATTTAAAAAACACACTCTTTTTCTTTGATGGGTCCATCATTTGCAGGGTTATGTTCACAAGGTTTAAGTGTTCACAGAGTGAGAATCAACTCTACGATTTAGATGTATCTGGCTGATTCATGGAGGTGATCAGTTTCTATCAATCATCAAGATACTCTTGTAGAACTGATCATTTTCTGTGTGTTGTCAAACATTTAGAACATATGTTTGTACATACATACTAACCCACTAGCAAAGATTACTTCACATAAAATTAATTTAACTTATGATGATCTTATGACCCATTTCAGATTTCCTTCAAGATGTCATCTTCAACCTAAAATTTGGATGGAGAAAAAGTTTATAAGCATTTGAGTTTCCAACCTCAGGGGTACTTTCTCTCTTCACCTTTTTAGGTAGCTTATGACTCCTTGACAGAATACTGTTATATTTCATAAGGAGGTGCATTCATGATGTACACATTTATAATAGTGAGGAACCATACCTTTTTACTGTTTCTTAACAGTCATTTATCTTTAATATACTGAGTTTAGGCATTGATGTGCATAGCTTCACATTTGCTCCTGACAGCTTGTTGCTCTTGTTGGCCTTTAATCAATCAGTCGTTGTTTTAAAGATGCAGGCTGGGAGAATCTCAGCATCTTTAGTTCTTTGACATCCTTCAGTTCACAAAGTTTGCACCCAGCTGTTAGTTGGCCAGACACATGTTTGAGAAGATCTTCTTTCTTCTCTTGTTAAACATTTCTTAGCATGTATGGCCTTTTCATCTTTCAGGTTGGTGGATGCTTGACTCTTTGTTGTTGATGTCTCTCGGGCTATCTCATCTAGTCTTCAGACTACAAGATTGATTGTAGGAAAGGATTGGTCTTTTTGATATAATACTCGAGAATATGGACCAATCTGAGCAGCTTGAGGTGTATATACACATTTACCTGTACACAATATTTCTTACGTGTGAGCTCATCTGCATATAACAAGTGACTTACTACTAAACTAAGTTTAGAACAATGTTTGTGCCTGGGATCAGACTCAAAGCGATTATCTTTTGAATATAGCATGAGAACCTGCTCTGATACCAATTGTTAGTTCCCAGTAGGCACAATAGATCTAGAAAGGGGGGGATTGAATAGATCCTTTTAATTTCAAATACTTTTCTCTTTTATTTTGTATTGCTATTAAATTAGCATATGACAAACATAAGAATATTTTCAAGCACAGCGGAATAAGTAAAAGATCCCCTTCGTTGATATATTCATAATCATACATACATTGTTCGTAGAGTTAGTTCGGTTGTAAGCTGTTAGAATATGCATAGCAGTTATAGCAGTTAATAGACATAATATAAATGACTTAATGTAAAAGACACAAGGGGTTTTAAGTTGTTCAGAAACTCATGCTCCTAATCCACTCTTCTGCTTTCAACTAGCAGGATTTCCACTAAGGAAGGGCAGCACCCTGAATCACTAAGATTCCTTCAAGGCCAGCAGCCTTGGGACTTCAGTTCACTAAGAACTCTTCAAGGCCAGCAGCCTTGGAACTCCTCTAGTTCCCTAGGAACTCTTCAAGCCCAGCAGGCTTGGAACTTCATTTAGTCCCTTCAGACAAGGACCCCTCAAGCCCTGGCTTCTTGTTGTTGTTGTTGGTGCTGAGCTGCTAAGATGTCTTTAAGCTTGACCATCTTTTGTACTTAGCAGCTTGGTGTGGTCCTTTTTGCATTCTGCTTTGAGACTGGACCAACATCATCTTTGGTGAAGCTGATCTTCTTCTGTTCTTCTCATCTTTGTATATTGTCAGTTGTGCACCATCACCATGTCCTGAACCCTTCTCAACATGTTGGCAGACATGGTTCTGCACTTGCTCTGCTTCAGCTTTGGGTTCATGGTGAATCGTAGAGTGGCTCTTAGGATATGCTTTATGCTTTGCCACTCTTTTGAATGCTATCTTCTTGTCCTTCTCGGATCTCAGCTTAGATGCCAATTTAGTGGGCATTCTTATCTTTGTTGAGTGAAGCTTTGATCTGTTCAAGTCCATCTTTAAAGTTGCTTCACTTCCACCTTCGTAGTCTCACTATCACTGAGACTTTGTTCTATTTGAGCTCAAGTGGAACTCGTAGAGTCAACGTTAGCATTTTAACCAACTCAACGATTCTGCAACATCGCAATCATCAGGAACTCTTGATCGCTGAAGCTTTGGCATATTTATACTCCTTCCCAATCTTCCCATTGAGAAGTAGCCGTTAGAAGCTCTTTGAAATGCTTCACAGATCTCGAGTTATTTGATGTAGACTGCAGATGTGGCATGTCTTACTTTTCTGACACTGCAGTCTACTGTTTCACCTACCCCGTCAGAGATGTCACTTTAATGTCTTGGGAAGGTCGAAGACTTTATTTCCTCCTTCTGATTTCTCGATTAGAGGTTGTCCTTTTGCGTCGATGCTCTCAATAAGCTTTTGTACAAATATCAACCTTCAGATTGAACCGTTGTCAATGCTTTAATCTTCAGCCATTCGTACTCTACGATTCTGATGCATGTCTTCATGGACCTGATCGTAGTGTCTTGTTGACTGGTAGAGACAACACTATGATCTTGAAGAGTGTTGATTGGATCTTCAATATAGAACACATCTTCCTTCTTTTGTGCAGTGCTTCAACACTTCTGTTTGCCTCAACAGCTCTCAGAGAATGATGACTTGACTTCTTTGTTCTTGACCCTTCTAAATAGCAAGACACTTCAGATTTTGGCATGTCCAACTCGATATCTCCTTGTAATCTCCCATTCACTTATCATCAATGGACTGACCCAATGCTTAATCACTTTAGCTTTGTTCTTTAAAAGCTGTCAAGTGTCTCTGTATGCACTTCATCAGTTCTTTCTTTGTTTGGAAAACACTACGATCCTGGTTGCTTCCAAGATCGTCGTCTTCAGTCTATTTGACAGCTCCTGCACTTGCTGACTTTCCTTAGTCAGATACTGAAGTCTTCTTCTGATCTCCTTGTGGAAGACTTCATCCTGAATGGCTTCACAACTCAATCTGGATGCTGATTGGGTTGGTGCTTAGATCTTTTGTTAGCTTGCATGTCATTCGTTGAGTGCTCTCTGGTTTCCTTTATGATGGGATGTATCTTTGCAGTGCCAACAAGAGGCTTCATTCCTTTGGATATTCTGGGAGTGCTCATTTGTTGAGAATCGTATTTGCTCTATGATTTTACCTTGGCATTGTGAGCACAACGGTTGAGGTCTTATTTCTGTACTCTACGATTCAGCTTTGGTTGTGCAGACACTACAACTCTTAGATCAGATCTTGACACTCTATGATTTCTGCCGTGAACTTATTGTCTTCATCTGATCTTGTTCGACTACGATCTCTGCATGTAATCAATAGACTTTACGACTCAGAGTGTAGTCTACGATCCTTGACTTGACTTCATCAGTAGACTCTACGACTCCGAGTGTAGTCTACGTTTCTGACTTGGCTTCTGTAGACGTTCGGTCGGCTCGTAGGCAAGTTGTCCCTACGATTCTGAACATGACTTCCTTAGCAGACTTCGGCTACGAGGAAGTTCTCCTCGACACACTACGATCCTTCCTCGTCTCTCCTGGCAGTCTACGAACTCCGAGATCTACTATCTTGCAGACTATGATTCTGCCTCGATAGCTCTCGAATTTTTCTTGACTCTCCTGGTTGTTGCCTCTTTTTTAGTCTTAACAAAAGAGCTCTAACTCATGCAAGCATACATGTGTCAACAAGCAATACAGAGCAAGTAAAGTATCGATCCCACAGAAAAAGTTGTTTAATTCAAATCACTATGCATTAATTAAGTCACTATATTTAGATGCTCGAACTAGTAACTAAGATTGGTTTGTTCTCGAATCACAAATAACAACTAAAACAATAATAACAACGGAATAAATCAAACTTGGAAATAATGGGATCCTAACTTCATTTAATATTTCATTTAATCACCACTATCATGCATAACTTGTTCACATATCACAGGAAAGTAGCCAAAAACACTAAAAGAGTCATAGCCATTTTTCAATGCACTAAGACCTACTTACACAACATCCACAGATGATAGACTCTATGTAATCATTAATATAAGCAAAATCACTATATGTCTTTGTGAAATTGCAACTATATTGATTTTAAGTTCAAGCCCTTATTCTAACTTATACGATGAAACAGTATATGTTTATCTGGTTCACGAAATACATAAGCCATATAAAACAGCCCTATATACGTATTTTATCATGATTACAATCCATACTTGCATGTTCATTGTCAATTCCTTACAAGTACTGAAACGAATGGTGATCAAGCATTCATACATGCAAAACAATCATGATAGACATCCCATATGATATGTAAAACAATCCAGCATTCAAGCATGCAATCAAACTACATATTAAAATCCGTTAGAATACCATAATGGAGTTTAGTTCATGACTGAACCAAAAGCCATTATGGGATCAAATCTAAACATGATTAATAAAAAACCAATTGAAAGATGAAAGATAGAACTATCAATCCCAATTGCGGAATAGAATCCACTATTAATATTCAAATCTGCATAACAATCCAGCGAATACTAATAAAAATCTACTCTGGTAGCAAATCCCAAGAAGAAGTAGAAAGGTATAGTTTTGGCCTCCTTCTACGTTGGATTCTCTCCCAGAGAGTAAACCCTAATTATGATGATGAAAATACGATAAATGATATCCAAGATACGTCTGACACCAGTTAGATATCGTTTTAAATCAATTACAACCATTTTAATTGAAAAATAAAATAAAACAAATCAGCAGCTTCAGGCCTCGCGCGCGGCCGCGCGCTCCTCTAGCACATTCCTCTCGCGGGCGCTAGACTTATAGTAAGTCCTGATGTCCAGACGGGCTCTCGCACGGCCCCCCCCTCAACTTGTCATGCTCACGGCCGCGCAACTTGAAGTAGGTTAAATTGTTTGGCTGGATACTCGCGCGTGTGCGCTTCTCCAAGCTCATCCTGCTGCGCGGCCGCGCGGCTTGCAGTTGATGAGTTCTGGTTCTGCTTCTGAGTTTGGTTCTGCATTGTTGCTGCTGCTACTGAAGTGTCCTATGTCCATCCATGCTTGTCCATCCATGCTCCACTCAATCCTCGGCCGTGCATATCCCAGCTTTTGTCTCGCCTTATGCGTCCATTAGCCTCGTGCCCTATAATACCACCAAATTAGGCCGATTCCTGCACTTATTCACCAAAAGGAGTTTTAAGTATATGTAATGCAAACTAACATGAAATGCAGCTAAAACATACTAAAATGTACTTGAGATGGGCATAGTTCGCGTGAATTGGTACTCCATAAGTAGGTATAAAACCCACTTATCAAATACCCCCAAACTTGAAATGTTGCTTGCCCTCAAGCAATGCATACTAATGAACAATAAAAATGCAGCCATATTACTATGCAACTAAATTATGATGCAACTCATCTCACATTGTTCCAACTATCACAGAAATTCAGTCCAATTTGCCTCAGCGGATTTTTTTTAGATTCAAGAATACAGATTCAAACCAAACTGCATGCATAATGTCATACACTCAAATAATTCACAAATGCCATAGAGATGCTATGTGTGTGTGTTGTTATGTTCGCCAAAACTTGATTTAGGCACAGAATACTCATGCTATATTGCTCAAAACAGAAAATTATAGCTTAAATTAAGACTTATGTATATATATGCAACCAAGACTATTCCAACATTTTAAAATAAACTAAGGTTCAACAATGGGCTTAACTGCTTTATTACTACTCATGAGGGAGATTTTCACACTTTCCCGCGGTGTTTATTGCTATTTTTCTTTTTCTTTTCTCTTTTTTTTCACATGACTGTGCAATGTCTTACTCCATTAGACACACTGCTACCCCTTAGCGAGCTTTCAACCAACGACTCCTATATCATGAAAGACCTTAGGGCGCTAGGTGTAGAGACAATCCCCTCGGCCGTACTTACTCGAGTAGCCAGGTCCCCGAAATAAGACTAGCCACGTTATTGCTATTTTTCTTTTTCTCTTTTTTTTATACACAGGTACGCATGTTTTCCCAAAGTTTAAAAGTCAATGTTTTACACAGTCTAAACTCACTTTCCACATATTTCCCTTTTTAAAACTACATTTTTCTATCGAGCAATGCAACACATGCTTCTTATACCTATATGTGATTGTGAACACATTTGTGCAAACCGAAGGCATTTAAACAACATTATGAATTCCATTGTGTAAAAACTTATATCTCAGCTCATATTATCTAGCATACTCATAAATCATAAAAATAATTCACTATCATCATTGGCTAGACAACAATTTCTATACGGCAAGAACTGTGAGATATGCAAACTAAACATGAAACTAAAGAATAGACTACAAAAATATGCAACAATAATTATATGATACAATAATTTAAACTAAACATGCAAAAACTAAAAAATCAGACTAATCATGCAAAACTAAATGCACTACACTACTCCCCAATACCCCCAAACTTATAATATTCAATGCCCCATTGAATGAAGGTAAAGGGTAACGAAAAACTCCCCTAATTATCGGTGGTACCACCCTCCTCGGGTGGTGAATCTGGTGGTGGATATGGCGTCGCAGTTCCGAATTGAGGCCATTCTAGTGTTGTTCCTTCTTGCGCAAAAGTTTTGGCCAAGGCCCTTGTGAGTCCTGTCGTAAATGTGCCCAAATTATCGTACATGGCATCGACTTTCTGCTTCAACCTTAGGAGCTGGCGATCACCATGGGTGGCACGTGCGTGCGTGGACGGGCCTGCCTCATCTGGCTGAGGGGGCTGCTGTGACGACTCTGGCAAAGTGGGCTGAATGATGAATCCTAATCCGCGTGGGTGTGGTACACCTCCTGCCCAGTCCTCAAAATTTTCAATTGTGGCATGAGTTTTGTCCTGCCTTAGGTATTGCATTTGTTCGTTTCCCCCATTGCATCCTTGATTAGCACATAGCATAGCAACCACTGATGCGTGTGGAATGCTCCCAATGGTGCCTCCCCACAGATAGTGCAACATATTCTAATGAATGAGATAACCAATGTCAATGTATTTACCGGTGATTATGCCCCACAGAATAAGTGCCCTCTCCACTGTTATTTCGTGCTGATGAGAGGAAGCCACGAGCTTGGCACATACAAATAGATTCCACGCCTTTGCATATCAGTTCAGGGCGGCGGCTGGGAATTTACGAGGTTGATTCGTGCCGACTTTATAGGTCCATTTCATGCCAGGCACTCACAATTCAACAATAACCAACTCCATGTTTGTCTACGAATGTGCACCGGTGACCCAATTAGCAGCTCCCGTTGGCGGTGTATCGGTAATTCCAAAAATGGTGCGAATTGCACAGGGTCGATAATCTATCTCAACATCGCGAACCAAAGATATCCCGCTCATGGTGACCTTAGCGTTGGCATAAAACTCCCAGACTATGCCCATTAGAATGGGCGTTGGAGTAGCAGTCAGTCCACCCCAACCTCTCTTTTGAATCATTGCGCACAACTGACCGTCCTACCCTTTCGGCTTGAAACCGCGCTCCTTGACGAATGTCTTTGCCACGATTCGGTAATACACCTACTGATCTTCCAAGTTGAGAAACTTGGTGTGGTCAACAATATCCGCCCCTTGACTGCCCGAGGAGGATGAAGAAGAAGATGCAACATAACGTGCTCTTTTTGGACCCATTTGCCGATATTTGAGCGAGAATACAGATAAAATTATTGAGAGTGAATGAGACTTTGTGATGTGATAACCTTCAAACTTATTTCTGTCAACCCAATCAGAAACTATAGCTTTATAGAGTGGATTAGAGTGTGGGTCGAGGTTTGAACGTGGAGAGAATCGTGGAAATGTGATTGAGAATTGCATGTCTTTAATTTGTAACTGAAAGAGAGACAGAGATGTGAGTTATGGAGAGTGAGAGAATTTCGCGTCTGTTATTCTTCCAAATGAGAGTCCAAATGGTCCACAACACGTTTTTAAAATTTTCAGATTTGTCTTAATCCGGTGTTGCGCGCGGCCGCGCGGGCTTTCAATGTATTTCATATGCGGGCACGTGAGGTGTATTCTTGGCTGCTATATGTCGCGCACGGGCGCGCAGCTTTGTGCTATGTTCATCGCGCGGCCGGGCGATCCGGCTTCCTACATTACTGTGTTTATTTTTAGACTTCGCAAGACAGAAATGTGTGCTCTCCAATACACTTGCAATTCATCAATAGACCTTATCAAAGCATGGTTTAATAAATGAACATGAATGTCTATTGTATCACCCTCATTTAATACAATGCATATACATGCTCCCATTCCATATCAGCTAGTGTGTTAATTATACAGAGATAAATGCATGGTCCTAACTTAGGTTGAACTTGAGTTAACAAAATAACTTAACAAAATAAATAAAGAGTGAAAGAGATATTTTAGAGATAGAAAATAATGGGTTGCCTCCCATCAAGCGGTAAGTTATAGTCAATTAGCTTGACTGTCTCTGAATATCATGTCTAAGGAAGAATGGAGATGACTTCCTACTTGTCCACCTCGCCCTAGAATTTAATGACTTCAACTTTCGTCAATGGCTCTACTTTCAACTCTGAATTTTTACCTGTTACATACCTCAACGGTTCATAATTCCCCGATTTTTGTACCTCATCCTTTAGGCCCCGATCCACCAAGTCAACCAAGAAGAATTCCTCTTCATCGATTGGAAACTTTATGGCTTTAAAGACATTGAATGTGACCTCCTGATCATGTACACGCATCGTGAGTTCTCCTTTTTGCACATCTATCGAAGTCCTGCCTGTGGCTAAGAATGGTCTCCCCAGTATAATTGGTATACTTTTATCTTCCTCGTAATCCAAAATGATGAAGTCAGTCGAAAAGATAAATTTGTCCACCTTTACCAAGACATCTTCAACAAGTCCCCGTGGATACGTGATGGATCTGTCAGCTACTTGTAATGCAATGTTTGTCGGCCTTGGAGCCGGCAATCCCAACTGATTGAATACTGACAAAGGCATCAAATTTATGCTTGCCCCAAGATCACATAAACATTTTTCAAAATTCATCTTCCCGATTATGCACGGGATTGTGAAACTGCCCGGATCCTTCAACTTCGGAGGTAACTTCTGCTGAACTACTGCGTTGCATTCTTCTGTCAAGCCTACTATCTTAAATTCATATAATCTTCTCTTCCTTGACAATATACCCTTCATAAACTTTGGATAGCTTGACATTTGTTCTAATGCCTTGGCGAAAGGTATATTGATTTGCAGCTTTTTAAATACCTCCAGAAACTTGCTGAATTGCTTATCTTCCCTTTTTTTATTTAATCTCTGTGGATACGGAACTTGAGTATGAATTGGTGTTCCTGAACTCGTAAACTTCTCCTCTAAACCTGCTTTATCTACCTCTTCCTGCTGAACCTCAGACTTTTCCAAATTTTCTTTATGAGTAGCTGGCTCCTCTGCCTCGCGTGACTGCGCGTCCTCCTCATGTACAACATGCGCGGGCGTGCGACTTGCAATGTCTTCTGTGTTTTTCCTAGATCTTAATGTGATTGCTTGACACTGTTCTTTCCCTTCTCTTATTGGATTTGTCTCTTTATTACTTGGCAATGAACCCTGGGGCCTGTTGGTAAGCATGTTCGCCATCTGCCCCATTTGAGTTTCCAGATTCTTAATAGCCATTGCTTGACTTTTGATCATAACTTTTGTATTTTCCATGTATTTCACCATCCTCTCCTCCATTTTTGGTTTCTTTTCTTGCTAAGGTGCAGCTGGAGTATGATGTTGTTGTTGTTGTTGTTGAGAAAATCCCAGCAGAGAAGGTGGTCTAGGATTAAATTGTGGTTGCGCTGGTTGTGTCTGAAATTGATTATTTGATTGAAACTGATTCTGTTGATTCCCTTGGTTGTTTGACCAACAAAAGTTTGGATGATTTCAGTTGTTGGGGTGGTATATGTTCTGAAACTGACCATGGTCTTTTCTGTAGTTTTTCGTATACTGCACTGACTCTGAGCTGATAGCACATTGATCCGTCGAGTGTGACCCCGCACAAATCTCACATACGAAGGCAACTGTCTTTATTTTTCCTTCTGCCAAAGTATCAATCTTCTTTGACATGGCTGCCATCTGTGCTGACAACTGAGTAATAGCATCTACCTCCAACACACCTGCAACCTTGGGTTGTGCCATTCGCGATGTACGATTTTGAAAAACATTTGATGCCATTGTCTCGATAAGGTTATAGGCTTCTTCATAGCTTTTTGCCCATAATGCCCCTCCTGCAGTTGCATCTACAATCGGTCTCGATCGCCATCCCAATCCATTATAGAACGTGTTGATTACCATCCATTAGGGCATACCGTGATGTTGACACTTCCTCAGCATTTCTTTGTATCTCTCTCATGCTTCATAAGGACTCGCCTTGTTGTTGCTCAAACTGAGAGATAGTTGTCCTCATCTTTGCAGTCTTCACCATCATGAAGAACTTGGCTAAGAATTTCTGCACTAAGTCCTCCCATGTAGTTATAGATCTTGCTGGCAAAGAATGAAGCAAACTTCTTGCTTTATCCCTCAATGAGAATGGGAATAACCTGAGTCTGATATTATCCTCTGTCACACCGTTGTATCTGAATGTATCACAGATTTTGATGAAACTCAACAGGTGTTCATTCGGATCATCTGTAGCGGCACCCCCAAACTGCACTGAATTTTGTACCATCTGAATAGTGCCCATTTTTATCTCGAATGTATTAGCTGCTATCGCTGGTCTGACGATGCTAGACTATACTCCATTAATATTGGGCATGGAATATTTCTTCAGAGCCCTATGCTCCTCTCTTTGTTATTCTCCTTGTGCCTCGGCTGCCATATTAGTTGTCGTACTTTCTAATTGTGCTTGTAAATTTCTACGAACACTCGCTTTCCAAACTCTCCCATTTATGTTATCCTAAACAGGTGTTAAGTCGGGGTTGGATGACCGTGTGCGCATAAAAATTTATCCAAATTCCTGAAACAAAAACAAAAACTTAAATGAGATAAGACTAGAATTGTCTAAGTCATACAATATAGCTTAAAACTAATGATAATAACAATAAATTAAACGCCTTTTCCCAGCAACGACGCCAAAAACTTGTTGCCTCTTTTTTAGTCTTAACAAAAGAGCTCTAACTCATGCAAGCATACATATGTCAACAAGCAATACAGACCAAGTAAAGTGTTGATCCCACATAGAAAGTTGTTTAATTCTAATCACTATGCAATAATTAAGTCACTATATTTATATGCTCGAACTAGTAACTAAGATTGGTTTGTTATCGAATCGCGAATAACAACTAAAACAATAATAACAACGGAATAAATCAAATCTGGAAATAATGGGATCCTAACTTCATTTAATATTTTATTTAATCACCACTATCATGCATAACTTGTACACATATTACAGGAAAGTAGCCAAGAACACTAAAAGAGTCATAGCCATTTTTCAATGCACTAAGACCTACTTACATAGCATCCACAGATGATAGGCTCTATGTAATCATCAATATAACCAAAATCACTATATGTCTATGTGAAATTGTAACTATATTGACTTTAAGTTTAAACCCTTATTCTAACTTATACGGTGAAACAGTATATGTCTATCTGGTTCACGAAATACACAAGCCATATAAAACAGCCCCATATACGTATACTATCATGATTACAATCCATACTTGCATGTTCATTGTCAATTCCATACAAGTACTGAAACGAATGGTGATCGAGCATTCATACATGGAAAACAATCATGATAGACATCCCATATGATATGTAAAACAATCTAATAATCAATCATGCAATCAAACTACATATTAAAATCCGTTAGAATCTCGTAATGGAGTTTAGTTCATGACTGAACCAAAAGCCATTATGGGATCAAATCTAAACATGATTAATAAACAAACAATTGAAAGATGAAAGATAGAACTATCAAACTGAATTGCTGAATATAATCCACTATTAATATTCAAATCCGCATAACAATCCAGCGAATACTAATAAAAATCCACACTGGTAGCAAATCCCAAGAAGAAGTAGAAAAGTAGAGTTTTGGCCTCCTTCTACGTTGGAATCTCTCCCAAAGGGTAAATCCTAATTACGATGATGAAAAATACGATAAAAGATATCCAAGATATGTCTGACACCAGTCAGATATCGTTTATATATCAATTACAACCATTTTAATTGAAAAATCAAATAAAACAAATCAGCAGCTTCAGGCCTCGCGCTCGGCCGCGCGCTCCCCCAGCACATTCCTCTCGCGGGCGCGAGACTTGCAGTAAGTCCTGATGTCTAGTCGGGCTCTCGTGCGGGTGCGCGTCCTCTCAGCTTGTCATGCTCGCGGCCGCGCAACTTGCAGTAGGTTAAATTGTCTGGCTGGGTACTCACGCGGGCGCGCGTCTCCAAGCTCATCCTGTCGCGCGGCTTGAAGTTGATGAGTTCTGGTTCTACTTCTGAGTTTGGTTCTGCATTGTTGCTGCTGCTACTGAAGTGTCCTATGTCCATCCATGCTTGTCCATCCATGCTCCACTCAATCCTCAACCGTGCATATCCCAACTTTTGTCTCGCCTCATGCATCCATTAGCCTCGTGCCCTATAATACCACCAAATTAGGCCGATTCCTGCACTTATTCACCAAAAGGAGTTTTACGTATATGCAATGCAAACTAACATGAAATACAGCTAAAACATACTAAAATGTACTTGAGATGGGCATAGTTCGCATAAATTGGTGCTCCATAAGTAGGTATAAAACCAACTTATCACTGGCAGACTACGATTTCTGGTGCAATTCTCGACGATCAGACATGCCTATCTATTACATCATAAGATCAACCTAACATGCTTGATCTTTCTATATTTATAGTCCTTGTACATCATTTCTTTTTAAAAAATTTACAAAGTTGTTTAGCTTATGTAGGATCAACATAACATATTTGATCAATTCATTTAAGTCCTTGTACACGTATTTCTATTATCTATCAAGGGACTTTAAAGCTTTTCTTAATGCAAGCATACTTACATATTCATTCATATATATATATATATATATATATATATATATATATATATATATATATATATCATAATCAAATCATATGTAAGTAGGAATACCATTCACATGCTTATCCCTGACATAATATTTTCTTCCATACTCTATAGTATGTGAGTAATATTATTTCGTCTCGTATTCCTGATTATACCCTTATTTTGTTAAAGTATTGCTTCTATACTCCGTGAAATTAGTAGAATATCCTTGAAATTTGCGCTTCATCTAGAATCGTTTCACATGGATATTTTCTGCACATTCTTGTTAAATTTTAAGCATTTTATGCCGGAGTACTGTCCATCAGTAGTATTCTTTTTTATGGTACTATTCATAAAGTGCTATTCACGGGGTACTATTCACAAAGTACTATTCATAAAATATTATTCACGAGTACTATTCACAAAGTACTATTAACGAGTACTATTCACAAAGTACTATTTACGGGGGTACTATTCCCGAAGTACTATTCACGGGATACTATTCACTCGGGTACTATTCACCTGAGGAATTATTCATGACAAAAATTGATTTCTTTGCTGTCCAAATCATTTTTGATACACTATTATTCTTGAATTTTACTCCACAAAGTAGTATCATGTTGACAATTTGGGTATTATTGAATTCTGAATAAATTAAATTATAAATCTTTAAAAATTTATCCTTTATTTTCTTTTAATTGAATTCTTATATCATTTTCATCGTACTAATGCATATATTGTGATAAAAGTCATCTGTGGCTTACGTGCATAGATGTACTATTGATTGGTATGATTATGACCAAGGATTATTCGGCATAACCATGACCGTAATGTTACAAATGATGTGGTAAAAAAAATCCCCATTGGCCTGTAGTGCATTGATGGATAGTTGTTGGTATGATTATGACTAGGGATTATTCGGTATAATCATTACCATTGATGATTACATGAATATCCTTGACCCGTAGTGCAGGGATGATTCGATGATGTGGTTTATTTTTTAAGCTTAGTCTCAGCGATAAAATTAATGATAAACTTTTTAAATCATAGAAGATTGTAGATATCATGCTCTACTTGACTCTTCTAATGAATTGCTTGTTCCGTTGCAGTTAAACTTGATGTTTATTTTATTTTATCAGTTTAACACTGTTGAAGGCTAACAAAAATTTATTCTGCATTATCTTAGTCATAATATTTCATACTGGGCTAGTTGAGCTCACCCTTTGTTTTCATTATTCTCTTCAGGAAATGAGAATATAACGAGGACTAGTCAGGGAATGGAGTGACGGTCTAGATGTTTGCGTTAGTAGTCCTTACTATTCAGTGAAATAGTGTGATAATAATTGTAATGAGGACTTTATTTGAGTTTGGATACTCTCTACGAGACATTATCTATGTTGAAACTCTCAGCTACGTTTTGTCATACTGTATAAAAGAAGTGTGTATTTAAATTATGTATCATGTATTTGGCGACTTAAGATGGGTGATGTATACCTATTTTAGGGGCGTCACATAAATCATCCTCATCCAATGAGCAAGCAAGGTATGTACTAATCTATCCAGATTCACTAATCCCCAAGTTAGTAATCCAACGATTGGGAACTATTTTAGTTTTGAGCTTTTTAAGAATTTAGATCTCATTAGAATGATCATCATCATTATTCTTAAAGCATTGTTTAAAACTATGAGTTTATCACATATTATAAAACATCATCATGTAGATAATTAAAAGCCTTTTAATAAATTAATACTTTTTATTAATAAATGAATAAGATTGTTACAAAGTGTATGCTTTATCATCAAACATGATTGGCTTGTGTGCATACTACTTTCAATCTCCCACTTGCACTAAAGCCAATCGCCATGGTATCTCATACCCTTCTTCTCTAAGTGATGATTATCCTGCTGTTGAATAAGCTTTAGTTAACGAATATGTAATGTTGTTCTTGAGAGTCCACTATCTCTATAGTGATTTCCCATCTTTCAATGACTCCTATAATCAAATGAAAGTTCCACAACATATGTTTAGATCCAAGATGAGACTTAGGAACTATTCCTAGTTCTGTAATGAACTTTTCATCCAAACAATCAACTTGCAGCTTCATTTATAGCTATATATTTTATATTTATCACTAAACCAACAACTCTTTGCTGTTTGGAACCTTTCCAATTCACCGCACCACTGTTCAAGGTAACACTTTACCTTAAAGTGGATTTTTTGTCATCTTGGTCTGTCTGACAAACTTGAGTCTGTTAAGCCCTCTAATTTTAATTTAGACCCACCATGAATATGATCACATCCTTAGTGTCGATTAGGTACTTTAAGATATTTTTCACTGACTCATAGTGAACTTCTCCAGAATATGACTGCTCAACATCAGGTCCCATACATTTCATTGCATACATGATAGTTACTAATGTGATCTCTCTTTTATGAGTCTATGGGGACTATAAAGAGAGATACACTACATGGCTCATCAACATGAGACATATCTTGAAGTTTGTCATGATAAACGACTTTAGCATCAAATGAATATACGTTCCTTGGGTTAAGTCGAGCATCCTCTTAAATCTACCTATATAGATTTGTATCCTCAATTAAGATACTCTTCCTAAATTATTCATGGAGGAATGTTTAGACAACTTTATCTTTACTGATTGTAGCATTAGTATGTCATTCCTTATCCATAGTATATCAACATATAATATTAGGAATGTCACGGCGCTCCCACTAACCTTTTTGTATACACTAGAACTCTTACGTCATCATATGTAACTCTAGATCATCATCTTCTATGATGTGTACCTCATCATCATCATCTATGATGAATCCATACCTCCTAGGTATCTCCGGTACATAGGAGGATGATAGAATTTACATTAAGAAAGAGAAGGCGAGATACGCAGACCCCATTTAATAAAACTCATACATTCATACATCCAACTAAAATAAAATCCAATCACATTGGTTAATAGTCCATAATCAATCACATTTATTATCATACACATCACCATATGCATCAATAAATAACATTCATCTCATGAATAATAAACATTCAATATATATATTGATATCATTTAATGAGCAAATTTAGTTAACATAAAATCTAATTTTTAATCAAAATAAACTCCTTTATTTTAATCCAAATTTAAATCAAAATTAACCTCTTTTATTTTAGTTTATCCAATTTTGAATAAAATAAACTATATTATTTTAATCAAAAAATTTAATCAAAATAAACTCCTTTATTTTAATTAATTATGGAATCCAATTCCAAGTAAAAAAAAAACTCATTTATTAAAGGAAACACAGATTCTCATTTCTATTCACAAATAAACTCCTTTATTTTGAATAATTTGAAATCTTATTTCATATCTAAATAAACTCCTTTATTAAAGGAAATACGGATTCTCTTTCCTATTCATAAATAAACTCTTTATTTTGAATAATATGAAATCTTATTCCATATCTAAATAAACTCCTTTATTTAAGGAAACATGGAATCCAATTTCAACTCCAATTAGTTATCATGAAATTCAATTTCAACTCTAATTAGTTAGCATGAAATCCAATTTTAAAATTAAAATAAACCTTTTATTTTAATTATAAAATTATTAAGAATATTATATATATATATATATATATATATATATATATATATATAGTAAAACGTTTTAAATATATATATGATTCCAAGAAATCATGCTTCGGTTTCTTTGCAATCATACGTTGCTATATTTGCAATCATATGTTGCAGGATTCAAAACTGAAGCATGATTTCTTGGAATGATATATATATATTTAAAACGTTTTACTTATATATAATATCCTTGTTACCGAAGCAACCATAATGATTAGCGAATTTATTTATTTATTTTTTTAAATAAATTTTATACAACAAAATTATGTCCAATTAAATTGTTCTAAACACATATCAATATACATATCAAATTAAAATAATTAATAATTTACATAAAGGTTTGACTTTGATACCACTGTTAGGTTTGTAATATTCATGAACGCAATCAAATTGCATAAAATAAGCGAAAACGTGGAAAATCAGAGTTTAAAAATTTTACAAACCATATACCCGGATTATCCTTTATACACAATTATTAATTAAACGAAAAGATAAAGAACAAGAATCATACCCTTGAAGATTCGAGCTTCCTCAGGTATAAGTTCACCTCCAAATCCTTTCGCGTTCAACTTGAGTCCACCGAGTTTGGTTCCTTCCTATGATCAACATTAGTCACCTATGTGTTTGGCATCTAGAAGTGATCCGCCAAGGAAGAAGAAAGATTCAAGAAGATGGGTGTTTGGTAAAACCCTAGTTTTTCTATCTCTCATAGAAAAGAGCATACTCTCCAACAATTGGAATCCAATATATCGATATCTGATATGATAAAGATATCTGTTAACCCTTCTAATCTAATTAGAAAATAGGGTATTATTTAATTAATTAAGCTCCCTAATCTTATTAGAAATAATTAATTAAACTCTTTTAATTAATTTGCCTCCTAATCTTATTAAGAATAAATAAGAGTACCTTTATTAATTAATTCTCAAACTCCTTTAGGAATTAAATAATAATAAAACTCCTCTTATTAATTTATATTTAATATTTCTAAAATATTAAATAATAAATATTAAGCTATTTAATTTATTCTATCACCATAGATTAAATTAAATATACTTAGCTTATTATTACTATTATGCCAATAACTTCTTAAATATTTATTCTTCCTTTTATGGTGTGACCCTTTAGGTTCTCCATATTAAACCGGTTGTGAATAAATCAATTAGACCAATTCCAATCTTATTTAAATAAATAAATTAAAATATTAATTTATTTAAATAAATAATATTTATTTTACAATAGGGATAAGTCTCCCTAGCGATTAACGACTTTTCAGATAATATAGATTTCAACATTAATCATAAAAGAACCTTTGAGTAAATAGTTACTGTATAATTCAATCATTTTACCATACAGTGTCCCAATTAAATATACGACATGGAATTAATGTCAAGTCTTATTTTATTTAATTATATGTATTTCGACTCTTAAATGCTCAACTCCAAATAATGCAAATTAGAAACTCCTTTCTAATTTTATTTTGCCTTGGCCAATGACTACTGGGTTGTCATTTATCGAATCACATAGGACATTTCTCTTCTTTTACTAGAAGTGGTAGATTTTTTATTGATCATACATTATCTCCATGTACAACTTATTATACCCAAGTATACCATTTGATATACCCTAAGGGTCTTAAGGAATAAGTCAAAGTACAACTCATCATACACAAGATACTATGATGATCTCAAGTCCAAGGATCACTTGTACCACTATCACTATTGGAATTCCTATTGACAGGAAAGTTAAACTCCATTAGGTATTCCTTAGCGAGCCACGTTCAGTGAACTTATTCTCTAATAAGCACCTACATACTTGCTTTAGTGTCTACATACAAATGATCATGTGATCAATTATCATCATCCAATGAGCAAGCAACGTATGTACCAATCTATCAGTATTCACTAATCCCCAATTTAGTAATCCAACGATTGGGAATAATTTTAGTTTTAAGCTTTCCAAGAATTTCAATCTCATTAGAATGATGATCATAATTATTCTAAAAGTCTTGCTTAAAACTATGGGTTTATCACATATTATAAAACAACATCATGTAGATAATTAAAAGCCTTTTAATAAATTAATACTTTTTATTAATAAATGAATAAGATTGTTATAAAGTATACGCTTTATCATCAAACATGATTGGCTTGTGTGCATACTACTTTCAGTAAAATGTCACAGTGTATTAAATTTCATATTATTATAAATGACATTCATGATTATCTATTTTAGAAATACAGTTGCTCACTGTATATAATATTCATTCATAACATGCATATGCACTTATTGTTTTTGTCATAATCAAATAGAGGGAGATTGTCAAGAATAAGCATGTGAATGATATTACTATTTACATATAATTTGATTATGATATATATGAATGAATATACAAGTATGCATGTATTAAGAAAAGCTGTAAAGTCCTTTGATAGATAATATAAACATATGTACAACGACTTAGAATGAATTGATCAAATATGTTAGGTTGATCCTACATAAGCAAAACAGCTTTGTAAAGTCTTTAAAAATAAAGTACGTACAAGGACTATAAATATAGAAAGATCAAAGACGATAGGTTGATCTTATGTTGTAATAGATAGGTTTTTCTGATCGTCGAGCACTGCACCAAAAATTGTAGTATGTCAGGAGAGTCAAGGAAAACTAGAGAGCTATCGAGGCAGAATCGTAGTCTGCAAGATAGTAGATCTTAGAGTTCGTAGATTGCCAGGAGAGACGAGGAAGGATCGTATTGTGTCGAGAAGAACTTCCTCGGAGCCGTAGTCTGCAGAGAAACTCATGTTCATAATCGTAGAGACAGCCTGCCTACGAGCCGACCGAGCATCTACCAAAGCCAAGTCAAGAATCATAGACTACACTCGGAGTCGTAGAGTCTACTGATGTCAAAGGCAAGTCAAGAATCGTAGACTACATTCAGAGTCGTAGAGTCTACTGATCGTATCAGAGGCAGAGATCGTAGTCGAGCAAGATCAGATGAAGACAACAAGCACAAAGTCAGAAATTATAGAGTGTCAAGATCTGATCTCAGAGTCGTAGTGTCTACACAACCAAAGCTAGTTCGTAGAGTATAGAATTAACACTTCAACAGATGTGCTCACAATGCCAAGGCAGAATCGTAGAGCAAACACAATTCTCAATAATTGAGCACTCCCAGAATATCCAATGTATGAAGCCTCTGGTCCACGCTGCAAAGATACACACCACCTGAAGGAAACCAGAGAGCACTCAACGAATGGCATGCAAGCTAATAGAAGATCTAAGCATCAATCCAATTAGCATCCAGATTGAGTTGTGAAGCCATTTGAGATGAAGTCTTCCACAAGTTGATCAGAAGGAGACTTCATTAACTAACTAAGGAAAGTCAACGAGTGCAGTAGTTGTCAAGTAAATAGAAGACGACGATCTTGGAAGCAACCAGGATTGTAGTGTTTGCCAAACAAAGAAGGAACTGATGGATTGTACACAAAGATATTCGTCAGCCTCTGAAGAACAAGGCTAAAGTGATTAAGCATTGGGTCAGTCCATTAATGATAAGTGAATAAGAGATCACAAGGAGAAAGCGAGCTGAACAACCCACAAATTTGAAGTGTCTTGCTATTCAGAAGGGGCCAGAGCAAGGAGTCAAGCCATTAGTATCTGAGAGCAGTCGAAGCAAACAGATGTGTTGAAGCACTGCACAAGAGAAGGAAGAGGTGTCTATATTGAAGATCTAATCAACACTTTTTAAGATCGTAGTGTTGTCTCTACCTATCAACTAGACACTACAATCATGTCCAAGAAGACATGCATCAGAATCGTAGAGTTCGAACAGCTGAAGATTGAAGCATTGGCAACGGTTCAATCTGAAGATTGATATTCAAATAGGGCTTATTGAGAGCCTCAATGCAAAAGGACAACCTCTGATCTAGAAATTAGATGGGGGAAATAAAGTTGACTCCCTGCCCGAGACATCAAAGTGACATCTTTGACGGGATAGGTAAAACAGTAGACTACAATGTCAGAAAGTCATGTCTTGTCACATTTGCAGTCTACACCAAACAACTCGAGATTTGCAAAGCAATTCAAAAGGCTTTAAACGGCTACTTTCCAACGGGAAGATTGGGAAGGAGTATAAATCAACAAGAGCTTCAAAGATCAAAGGTTGCTGGAGTTACTAAGTTTGGAAAAATGGTGGACTGATCTAACTAACATAAAATAGTGAGTAACTAATGAAGGTCCGAAGGCTCACTCTACGATCCACCAAGAACACTTGGAGGCAAACAAAGAAAGAAGTAGAAGTGAGAGTTCTACAATGTAGAAGTGAGAGTTCTACTACAAGAAGAGTGTTCTGAGCTGCCAAGAGAAAGAAGATCATAAATGTCATCTTGATGTCCATCATGAAAAGACTCTAAGTACCAGAGAGAAGAGCTTACAGTCATCTTAGCAAGTCCATCATGTGAAGGCATCAAGTATCAAGAAAGAAGATCACCAACACCATCATGGTGTCAAGCATGAGAAAGTTTCTAAGTACCTAGCAGAAGAGCTTACAGTCATCTTAGAAACTCATCATATGCAACCATCAAGTATCAAGAAGAATGATCTTCACTGCAGTTGAACAAGGGATCATCAGAAGTAGTTGAGTAACTAAAGAAGTTAAGCATCATGCAACACTCAACTGCACTTCAAGGATGATCATGTCAAGCTGCTAAGCATTCAGAGATGAAGAGCTTAAAGAACATCTTAGCAGCACCTCCAACAAACAAACATCATCAACAACAAGAAGCCAGTGCCTGAGGGGTCCTTGCCCGGAGGGACTAAATAAAGTTCCAAGCCTGCGGGGCTTGAAGAGTTCCTAGGGAACTAGAGAAGTTCTAAGGCTACTGGCCTTGAAGAGTTCTTAGTGAACTGAAGTCCCAAGGCTGTTGGCCTTGAAGGAATCTTAGTGATTCAGGGTGCTGCCCTTCCTTAGTGGAAATCCTACTAGTTGAAAGCAGAAGAGTGGATTAGGAGCTTGAGTCTCTAAACCACTTAAAATCCCTTGTGTCTTTTACTTTATGTCATTTACATTTTGTACTTAACTACTATAACTGCTATGTATGTTTTAACTGCTTACAACCGAACTAACTCTAAGAACAATGTATGTATGATTATGAATATATCAATGAAGGGGATCTTTTACTTATTCCGCTATGCTTGAAAAGATTCTTATGTTTGTCATATGCTAAATCATTAGCAATACAAAATAAAGGAGAAAAGTATTTGAAATTAAAAGGATCTATATTCAACCCCCCTTCTAGATCTATATTTTGCCTACTTGGAACTAACAAAATCTATTATGTTGTATGAAGACTATTTTTATACTATGTTTAAGCTTAAGTAGGGTTATGTAATAAGTCTTTATTGCGATATTATTATGTAATCTATTAAGCATTGTAGGTTACGAGTCTTGGGGGAATAATTATAATAAATCATTATATATTATTCTAAATTAGATCTTTCGTTATGAATGTGTGATTTTAGTTATTATGGTGTTACCATGAGAACGTGACGAACCGAATTCGAGTGACCAAGTGGCGGTCAGAATTTGGGGGCATCACAGGTTCGTATCAAAGCTATAGTTATAAACCTTAAGAACGAGAGTACTTAAATTATAACTTAAGAGAACTTAGAAGTTAGGAAGGGGATAAAACTCATGTAGAGTTTTCCCTGAGAAACTTAGTGTGTTATGAAATGTAACTTCATTCTATATAATGAACATATGTTTATTTAACATTCTGATGGAGTTGTTATTTGTCTTGTCTTATGTTGGTGATTGTAGGATGACTGACATGTGAGGACCTAACCGAGTAGTATAGGAGGTGTTGCGTGATATCCACGTAGTCTATAAGGCACCCTTGATAGCGGGACTGATAAGTGGGCTTTATACCTGCTTATGGAGTACCAATTCATGCGAACTATGCCCATCTCAAATACTTTTTAGTATATTTTAGCTGCATTTCATGTTAATTTGCATGTCGCATACGTAAAACTCTTTTTAATGAATAAGTGCAGGAATCAGCCTAATTTAGTGGTGTTATAGGGCACGGGGCTAATGGATGTATGAAGGCAAGGCAAAAGAAGGATATGCATGGCATGAAGGTGAAATGGAGTAAGGAGACCAAGCATGGAAGGAGATTAAGCATGAACGAACAAGTAGCAGCAGCAGTAGCATTACAGAATCAGAATAAGAACCAGGATCTGCATAGTGCAAGCCGCGCGGCCGCGCGGCAAAATAGTCTTGAGAGCGCGCTCCTGTGCGAATAACCAACCAGACCATTGGAACCTACTACAAGTTACGCGTCTGCGAGCATGACAAGCGTAGCGAGCGCGCGCCCACGCGAGAGCCCGGTTGAGAATCAGAACTTACTACAAGTCACGCGCTCGCACGAGTAAAAGGCTGGAGGAGCGCGCGGCCGCGCGCAAGGCCTGAAGCTACTGATTTGTTTTATTTTAATTTCCAATTTTTAAGGGTTGTAATGTTTTAAAAACGATTGATGACTGGTGTCAGAGGGATCACTGGACAATTATTTAGTTTTTGACGTATCTTTACATCGTAATTAGGGTTTACTCTATGGGAGAGATTCCAACGTAAAAGGAGGCCAGAACACTACTTTTCTACTTCTTCTTATTGGGATTTTCCACGAGAGTGTTTTATTACTCGTATTTGCTGGATTCTTATGAGGATTTGAATATTGATTTATATTCAGCAATTGGGTTTGATTGTTTCTACCTTTCATCTTTCAGTTGTTCGTTTATTAATCATGTTTAGATTTGATCCCATGATGGCTTTTGGTTTAGTCATGAAGTAAATTCCATTATGGGATTCTAACAGATTTTAATATATAGTTTAATTGCATGCTTGACTGTTTGATTATTTTACATTTCATATGAAATGTCTATCATGATTGTTTTGCATGTATGAATGCTTGATCACCATTCGTTTCAGTATTTGTATGGAATTGACAATGAACATACAAATATAGATTGTAATCATGATAGTATACGTATATAGGGCTGTGTTATATGGCTTGTATTTCGTGAACCAGATAGACATATATTGTTTCACCGTATAAGTTAGAATAAGGGCTTGAACTTAAAGTCAGTATAGTTGCAATTTCACATAGACATATAGTGATTTTGGTTATATTGATGATTACATAGAGTCTATCATCTGTGGATGATGTGTAAGTAGGTCTTAGTACATTAAAAAAATGGCTAACACTCTTTTAGTGCTCTTGGCTACTTTCCTCTGATATGTGAACAAGTCATGCATGATAGTGGCAATTGAATGAAGTATTAAATGAAGTTAGGAACCCATTATTTCCAGATTTGATTTATTCTGTGTTATTATTGTTGTTATTTGCAAATTGAGACCAAACCAATCTTAGTCATTAATTTGAGCATATAAATATAGTAATTTAATTAATGCATATTGATTTAGATTAAACAACTTTCTCTGTGGGATCGATACTTTACTTGCTCTATATTTCTTGTTGACACATGTATGCTTGCATGAGTTAGAGCTCTTTTGTTAAGACTAAAAAAGAGGCAACAAGTTTTTGGCACCGGTTCCGGGGACAGGCGTTTAATTTAGTATTATTATCATTAGTTTTAAGCTATATTGTATGACTTAGACAATTCTAGTCTTATCTCATTTCAGTTTTTGTTTTTGTTTTTGTTTCAGGAATTTGGATAAATTTTTATGCGCACGCAGTCATCCAACCCCGAATTAACACCTGTTCAGGATAACATAAATGGGAGAGGTTGGAAAGCGAGTGTTCGTAGAAATTTACAAGAACAGTTAGAAAGTACGACAGCTAATATGGCTGCCGAGGCACAAGGAAATGACCAAAGACACGAGCATAGGTCTCTGAAGGAATATTCCATGCCCAATATTAATGGACTACAGTCTAGCATCGTCAGACCAGCGATAACAGCCAATACATTCGAGATAAAAATGGGCACTATTCAAATGGTGCATAATATAGTTCTGTTTGGGGGTGCTGCTACAGATGATCCGAATGAACACCTGTTAAGTTTCATCGAGATTTGTGATACATTCAGATACAACGGTGTGACATAGGATGCTATTAGACTGAGGTTGTTCCCATTCTCATTGAGGGATAAAGTGAAAAGTTGGCTTCATTCTTTGCCAGCAGGATCTATGACTACATGGGAGGATTTAGCACAGAAGTTCTTAGCTAAGTTCTTCCCTATGGCTAAGACTGCAAAGATGAGGACAGCTATTTCTCAGTTTGAGCAACAACATGGTGAGTCCTTATATGAAGCACGGGAGAGATACAAGGAAATGATGAGGAAGTGTCCACATCACGGTATTCCAGATTGGATGGTGATCAACACGTTCTATAATGGATTGGAATGGCAGTCGAGACCGATTGTAGATGCACCTGCATGAAGGGCATTATGAGAAAAAAAGCTATGAAGAGACCTATACACTTATTTAAACTATGGCATCAAATGATTTTTAGAATCCGACATCTAGAATGCCGCAGCCCAAAGTTACAGGTGTGTTGGAGGTGGATGCTATCACACAGTTGTCGGCACAGATGGCAGCGATGGCAAAGAAAATTGATACATTAACAGAAAGCTAGACAAAAGTTGTTGCCTTCGTATGTGAGATTTGTGCGGGGTCACGCTCAACAGATCAATGTGCTATCAGTTCAGAGTCGGTACAGTATGTGAGTAATTATAGAAAAGACCAAGGTCAATTTCAAAATACATACCACCCAAACAACCAAAATCATCCAAAATTTAGTTGGTCAAATAATCAAGGGAATCAGCAGATTCAATTTCAACCAAATAATCAATTTCAGTCACAACCAGCGCAGTCGCAGTTTAATCCTAGACCACCCTTTCCACCGGGATTTTCTTAACAACAACAACAACATCACACTCCAGCTGTACCTCAGGAAGAAAAGAAATCAGAAGTGGAGGAGATGATGATGAAATATATGGCAAACACAGAAGTTATGATTAAAAGCTAAGCAGTGACTATAAAGAATCTGGAAACTCAAATGGGGCAGATGGCGAACATGCTTACTAACAGGCCCTAGGGTTCATTGCCAAGTAATATAGAGACAAATCCAAGAAGAGAAGGGAAGGAACAGTGTCAAGCGATCACATTGAGATCTGGGAATGATTTGTCAAGTACTGAAAGCCGCGCGCCCGCACGAGATTGCACCGAGGAGGACGCACGGCTGCGCGAGGCAGAGGAGCCAGCTACTGAGAAAGAAAATTTGGAAAAGTCTGAGGTTCAGCAGGAAGCGGCAGATAAAGCAGGTTCAGAGGAGAAACTTAAGAGTTCAATACCACCAATTCATATTCAAGTTCCATATCCGCAGATATTAAGTAAGAAAAGGGAAGATAAGCGGTTCAGCAAATTCTTGGAGGTATTCAAAAAGCTGTAGATCAACATACCGTTCACCGAGGTATTGGAACAAATGCCAAGCTATGAAAAGTTTATGAAGGGTATACTATCAAGGAAAAGGAGATTAGAGGAATTTGAGACAGTAGCCTTGACAGAAGAATGCAGTGCATTACTTCAGCAGAAGTTACCTCCGAAGTTGAAGGATCCGGGCAGTTTCACAATCCCGTGCACAATCGGGATAATGAATTTTGAAAAATGTTTGTGTGATATTGGTGCGAGCATAAATTTAATGCCTTTGTCAGTATTCAATCAGTTGGGATTGCCGGCCCCAAAGCCGACAAACATTGCATTATAGTTAACTGACAGATCCATCACATATCCACGGGGACTTGTTGAAGATGTGTTGGTTAAGGTGGACAAGTTTATTTTTCTGGCTGACTTCATCATTCTAGACTACGAGGAGGACAAAAGCATACCAATAATACTGGGGAGACCATTCTTAGCCACAGGCAGGAGTTCGATAGATGTGCAAAAAGGTGAACTCACTATGTGTGTTCAAGAGCAGGAGATCACCTTCAACATCTTTAAAGCAATCAAGTTACCAACGGATGAAGAAGAGGGCTTCCTGGTTGACTTGGTGGATGGTGGACTACAGGATGAGGTATATAAATTGGAGAATTATAGACCGTTGAAAGGTGCAACGGGTGAAAATTTAGAGTTAAAGGTAGAACCATTGACGAAAGATGAAGTCATAAAATTTTGGGGTGCGACGGACAATAAGGAAGGCACCTCAATTCTATCTGTGACATAAAACTCAGAGATAGTCAAGCTAATTGACTATAACTTGGCGCTGGATTGGAGGCAGCCCATTATTTCTAATCTCTATTGATTTGTTTTTAGTATTCATTTTGGATTATTTTAGTAGTTATATCGAATTCATTTTTAATAGGATATTAGATCTTCATGCTTAAGGATGTAGCAAGAAATGCTTTGCGAATATTTGCAAGATGTTAGCATTATGTGGCCATTAATTCATGCCTTAACAACATGCACATTAATGTCTATGTAGGTATCTATCATTGGAAAGGATCACTGATAGGCAGAGTGGAAGTGAACTTTAGCATTGTAGATATCAGGATTGCGCGGTCGCGCAGCCTATGTAGTTCAAACTCGCGCGCACGCGCGTCAAGCCAATCAGGACAACATGACATTCTGCAAGTCTCGCGCCCGCGCTCCTAACCCAGTACAAATACGTGCGGCCGCGCACGACACCGGATTAAGACAGATCTAAACATTTTAAAAAGAGTTGTGGACCATTTGGACTCTCATTTGGAATAATAACAGACGCAAAATTCTCTCACTCTCCATAACTCACGTCTCCATCTCTCTATCAGTTACAAATTGAAGCCGTACATCTCTCAATCTCATCTCCATGATTCTCTCCATGTTCAAACATCAACCCACGCTCTAATCCACTCTATAAAGCTAGGGTTTCTGACTGGGTTGGTAGAAACAAGTTTGAAGGTTATTACATCACAAAGTCTCGTTCACTCTTAATAATTTCGTCTACATTCTCGCTCAAATATCGGCAAATGGGTCCAAAAAGAGTATGCTCTATTTCATCTTCTTCTTCAGCCTCATCGGGCAGCTAAGGGGCGGATATTGTGGACCACACCAAGTTTCTCAACTTGGAGGCTCAACAGGTGTATTACTGAATCGTGGCAAAGACGTTCGTCAAAGAGCGCGGTTTCAAGCCGGAAAGGCAGGACGGTCAGTTGTACGCAATGATTCAAGAAAGAGGCTGAGGTGGACTGACTGCTCCTCCAACGCCCATTCCAATGGGCATAGTCCGTGAGTTTTATGCCAACGCTAAGGTCACCATGAGTGGTATATCGTTGGTTCGCGGTGTCGAGGTAGATTATAGACCCCGTGCCATCCACACCATTTTTGGATTAACCGATACACCGCCAACAGGGGATGCTAATTGGGTCACCGGTGCACATTTGAGGACAGACTTGGAGCTGGTTATTGCTAAATTATGTGTGCCTGGCACGAAATGGACCTATAAAGTCGGCACGAATCAACCTCGCATATTTCCATCTACCGCCCTGAACCGATATGCAAAGGCATGGAATCTTTTCGTATGTGCCAAGCTCATTCCTTCCTCTCATCAGCACGAAATAACAGCGGAGAGGGAACTTATTATGTGGGGCATAATCACCAGGAAATACATTGACATTGGCCATCTCATCCATGAGAATATGTTGCACTATCTGCGGGGATGCACCATTGGGAGCATTCCATATGCATCTGGGTTGCTATGCTTTGTGTTGATCAAGAATGAAACTGGGACAACAAACAAATGCAATACCCAAGCTAGGACATAACTCATGCCACAATTGCAAAATTTGAAGATTGGGTAGGAGGTGTACCACATCCACGCGAACTAGGATTCATCATTTAGCCCACTTTTCCAGAGCCATCACAGCAGCCTCTGCAGACAGATGAGGCCGGCCCATCCACGCACGCACGTGCCACCCATGGCGATCGCCAACTCTGAAGGTTAGAGCGAAAAGTCGATGCCATGTACGATAATTTGGGCACATTTACGACGGGACTCACAAGGGCCTTGGCTGAAGCTTTTGCGCAACAAGGAACAACACTAGAATGGCCTCAATTCGGAATCGCAGCGCCATATCCACCACCAGATTCACCACCCGAGTAGGGTGGCACCACCGATAATTAGGGGAGTTTTTTGTACCCTTTACCTTCATTCAATGGGGCATTGAATATTATAAGTTTGGGGGTATTGGGGAGTAGTTTAGTTGCATATAGTTTAGCATGATTAGTTTAATTCTATAGTTTTTGCATATTCAGTTTAAATTTTAAATTTTTGTCATGTTTAGTTTATATTTTAGCTTATATAGTTGCAGGTTCATGTTTAGTGTGCATATCTCACAGTTCTTGCCATATAGAAATTTTTGTCTAGCCAATGCTGATAGTGAATTTTGTCAACTGATTTTTGAGTATTTTGGATAATATGAGCTGAGATATAATGTTTGACATAATGAAATTCAGATTGCTGTTTAAATGCTTTCAGTTTGCACAAATGTGTTCACAGTCGCTTGTAGGTATAAGAAGCATGTGTTGCGGTGCTCGATAGAAAAATTTATTTTTAAAAAGGGAAATATGTGAAAAGTGAGTTTAGACTGTATAAAACATTGATCTTTAATCTTTGGGAAAACATGGGAATCTGTGTATATAAAAAAAGAAAAAAGAAAAAGAAAAATAGCAATAACATGACTAATCTTATTTCGGGGCCTTGGCTACTTGAGTATGTACGCCCGAGGGGATTGTCTCTACACCTAGCGCCCTAAGGTCTTTCATGGTCTAGGAGTCGTTGGTTGAAAGCTCGCTACGGGGTAGCAGTGTGCCTAATGGAGTAAGATATTGCACAGTCATGTGAAGAAAAAAAATAAAAATAAAAATGGCAATAAACACCGCGGGAAAGTGTGAAAGTCGCCCTCGTGAGTAGAAATAAAGCAGTTAAACCCATTGTTGAACCTTAGTTTATTTTAAAATGTTGGAACAGTCTTGATTGCATATAGATACATAGGTCTGGATTTTAGCTATAATTTTCTGTCTTGAGCAATACAGCATGAGTATTTTGTGCCTAAAGCAAGTTTTGGCGAACATAACACACACACACAACATCTTTATAACATTTGTGAATTATCTGAGTGTATGACATTATGCCTGCAGTTTGATTTGAATCTATATTCTTGAATCTAGAAAAATTCGCTGAGATAAATTGGAATGAAGTTCTATAATAGTTGGGACAATGTGAGATTAGTTGCATCGTAATGTAGTTGCATAGTAATATAGCTGCATTTGCATTATTCTTTAGTATGCATTACTTGAGGGCAAGCAACGGTTCAAGTTTGGGGGTATTTGATAAATGGGTTTTATACCTACTTATGGAGTACCAATTCATGCGAACTATGCCCATCTCAAGTACTTTTTAGTATGTTTTAGCTGCATTTCATGTTAATTTGCATATCGTATACGTAAAACTCTTTTTGGTGAATAAGTGTAGAAATTGGCATAATTTGGTGGTGTTATAGGGCACGGGGCTAATGGATACGTGAAGGCGACGTAGTTGCCGACGCTCTGAGCAGGAAAGGAAGGTATAAATTGTTTCAACTGACAACTCAGGAGTAGTTAATAAGAGATATGGAGAAGTTGGAAATAGAAGTGAAGGGACTCGAGAGGTCTAAAGAGAAATTATTTATAATGGAAGCTTGTCCGACATTGTTGGATAGAGTAAAGGAAGCACAGGAGAAAGATGTAGAATGTGATAAAATCAGGAGAAGGATCATGGAAAATGAGGAAGAAAAATTTTGAATAGATAAAGATAGTATCTTAACATTCGAATGGAGAATGTGGGTACCGAAAGTAACCGAGTTAAGAGAAGAGATTTTGCATGAGGCACACAATACGACATATTCCTGTGACGCCCCCAAAATTAGGTATACATCACCCATCTTGGGTCGTCAGATACATAGTACAGAATACAAATACAACTGATTAATACATCTGTCGTGTACAATACGACAAAACATAAACTGTGAGTTTGAATACAAATATTATCTTCTAGAGAGTATTCATACTCAAAAGGAGTCCTCATTACATTTATTAACACACCATTACATAGAATAGTGAGGACTACTAACTAATACTATCATTCGGACCATCACTCCGTACCCCGACTTGTCCCAGCTACGTTCTCATTTCCTGAAGAGAACAGTGAAAGAAAGGGTGAGCTCAACTAGCCCAGTAAGAAATATTATGACTAAGATAATGCAGAATAAATTATCATTAGCCTTCAACAATGTTAAACTGATAAAATATAATAGACATCAAGTTTAACTGCAGCGGAACAAGCAATCCATTAAAAGAGTCAAGTAGAAAATAAACTCTACTATCTTTTATGATTTAAAAGGTTTTTCAACACTGCGATCGCTGAGACTCAGCTTAATAAAATAATCCACATCATCGAATCACCCCTGCACTACGGCCAAGGATATTCGTGTATTCATTAATGGTCATGATCATGCCAACAACTGTCCATCAATGCACTACGGGCCAATGAGGACTTTTACCACATCATTTGTAACATTACGGTCATGATTATACCGAATAATCCCTGGTCATAATCATACCAAGTCCATCTATGCACTACATGCCACAGATGACTTTCAACATTTTATAAACATGAGGATGATGACAATGATATAAGAATTCAATAAAACAAGTTCAAGAATTAATTTATCCAGGAATTAACAACGTCCAAATTGTCAACATGATACTGCATTGTGGAGTAAAATTCAAGAACGCTTAGAAGAATATTTTCTTGAAAAGATACTGGATGAAACGCAACTATCAAGGATATTCCACAAATTTCATGGAGTATAGAAGTCAAAACTTAACCAATTGAGTACAATAAAGAATGGAATAACAAAAGAAATCACCATGCATGCGATAGACCGCACAGACAGGTTATTCCAATAGAATAATAAATAATGGAACCAGGTCCGGCGTAAACGCACAGACAGGATATTCCGACAGAATAATAAATAATGGAACCAGGTCCGGTGTAAAACACACAGACAGGATATTCCAACAGAATAATAATAAAACGGAACCAGGTCGGGTGTAAAACACACAGACAGGATGTTCCAACAGAATAATAAACGGAACCAGGTCCGGTGTAAAACACACAGACAGGATGTTCCAACAGAATAATAGAAGAATGTCACCAAGTATAGGGTAGACCGCGTATACTGGTTATTCCAACAGAATAATAACAAATGGAATAACAGAAGTTCTCTTCATGAATATAAAAGAAATAATATTCCCTACCGTTTTAAAGAAGAGCTGAAGTAAGGAAGTAGTTAAGTAGCAGAATACTCTTCTTCTCTCTCTCTATAGTTTCTCTCTATAGTTTCTCTCTCTAGAGTTCAGTGAATTCGTAAGAAATAATGAAGGAATGAGCTTCTATTTATAGGAAAATGGAATGCATAGTAACTAATCCATGAACGGTCCAGATTGATTACTTTAATCTGATGGTCCATATTTAAAGAAAAATCTTTTAAATAAAATATAATATATTCTATTTATAGAATAACTTTAATAAAGTATTTTGTTTTATATAAAAAGATGTTTCTGTTTTATTACGTTAATAATACGAATAAAACAAAACGTCATTATCGCTAAATAATTCATATTATTAACTGACAATAATGGAATCAAACTGAGTGACTTCTCACATAAGCATTAATAATTAATACCGTGTGCTACTATGCAACCACACGTATTACTGTACTTTTACTACCGAGTAGTTCAACAGTATCAACGGTAAAACTTCCGCCGTTATTTTCATAAAGTATTTTTGTCGTTTTCTCAATCCGACAATAATTCCGTTGTGGGGTCCACCAATAATTGTACCGTCGTACGGATATTCCCCGACAAAAAGAATATTCTCCGACCAATTGAATATAATATGACAACTTGCATACTTTGCAAAATTTATAAATACTACCCATAACTATTATATCAAATCCACACATTAATATAAAAAAAATTATTTCGAGAAAAATTAAATATTTATTCATAAAATCTGGGGTTTCACAATCTCCCCTCCTTATAGAATTTCGCCCTCGAAATTTACGTACGTACTTGGTATGCCGAACATGTGAGGATACCTTGACTTCACTTCAAATTCTAACTCTTGAGGTATAACCTTTAAGCATCGAATATGATCCTTCTTATCCAAGATGTTAACACATATCTCCTCATACGTTAAATCTTTCGCTATTTCGTCCGGTTCTAAATTAATAATGCGGTTCGGGTCGTCCACATATTTACGGAACATCGATACGTAAAAAAATATTTTGAACACGCAACATACTTGGCGGTAAAACGAGTCTATAGGCCACAGTTCCTACTTCATCGAGGATTTCAAATGGGCCAATTAAATCGAGAGTTGAGATTTCCTCTCTTCGTCGATTCTTGCTTCTAGAATAACACCCTCTTGAACCTTTTTCTTCACATTTATCAGCTCTTAGTATGTAGCTTGAGCGGCTTTAACTTTATCGATTAAAGTCGATTTTAATCGTATATTCGTTATCTTCACGTGGGTTTGAATATTCACACTTGTAACCGTATACGATCTTCTACACAACGCGTCAGCTACCACGTTCACTTTTCCACGATGTTATTGAATGGTACGATCGTAATCTTCAACAGCTCGAGCCAACGTCTTTGGCGCATAATACGTTCGTTTTAGTTGAAGAAATATTTGAGGGTTTAAGAAATAGGTTTTGTACTGGGGTCAATACAAAATTCAATTTTACGCTCTGGGGTAGGCTAAGAAGTCTTCAAGAATACATCAAGAAATTTATTAACAATAGAAATATCGTTCAAAACTGTGACCCTCATCCAAGACTTGGATAACACGTCACATTGATACCTATCAACTTGCCATCATCATTTACAACGTCTCCTACGGAAAGTCTAGCTTCGGTGCATTCCACACCAGGAAGTCAACAGCGAAAGGAACGGGGATTTTTACTTATGGCTTGATATGACAATGATTGACTTTAGTGGTTTGGTTACTTTGAATTTGCATAACAGGTTGGTTAGGAATATGAAAGCTAACAACCTTACGAGAAGCATGATGAGTAGTGAACCAATCGTTTCAAAAAATCACATCAAAGGCAAGTATTTTCAAAGAGATAAGATCGACAGGTAACGTGAAAGTGTTGATTTGAACAAGATTTATAAATAGTAGAGGTAACGAAGGTTTCTCCCAACTGAGTTTAAATAGACATATCAAAGTCTAAGTTCTCCGGAGTTAACTTCAAACATTTAACACAACTAGGTGAAATAAAAGAGTGAGTAGAACCGGTATCTAACACGGTATAGACTTCGCAAGAGTTTATGACTAACATACCCGTGATAATTTTATTCAGGTTCCTCGTCACGAAAAAAAATGCTCTCTCTTAAACTACTGGCTTTGGCTTTTCTGGGACGGTCTTTGGTGCCTCCATCCTATCTGAACTTGTCTTCGATGAACGACAAAATCGGGCTAAGTGACCTTCTCTTCCACAATTATAGCATGCTTTAGACGGCATCACGCAGTTTGGACTGATGTGCCCCTCCCCTCCGCATTTGAAACATATGATAGGTGATCGTTCTCCTTCCTTAACGACAGGTGCTGGTGCTGACATCTTTCCATCATTGTTGAATCTCCTCTTCTTAAAATGTTCATTCTTATTGTTTTGGCCCTGATTACCACCGAAGTGGTTACCATTTCTGGCCTGTTGATTCCCTCCACGCTTGTTGTCACCGCTTCGATGACTGCTCTCACTGGTATTATCATTTTGCCGGCTGCTCTCTTTTGGTTGCGTTATCTCGTTATCGCGCTCCACCAACTGAGCCCTATTTACAACATCTGAATAGAAACACAGTTTATGAGAAACAAGATGTTGACGTATCTCAGGTTTCAAACCTCGTAAAAACATTCGCGTCATTCGCTCTTCATTATCCACCAAGTGGGACGCAAACCGGGACAACTCAGCAAACTTGGCTTCGTACTGCGACACGGTCATGTTGTTTTGCTCCAATTTGATGAACTCCACCTCCTTCATGTGACGAATACTCTCGGGAAAGTATTTGTCGTTAAACAGATCTTGGAACTTCTCCCAAGACATCTTCAGTGCGGCAGGTTGAGTACGCTTTATCGATTCCCACCAGTAATCTGCCTCTCCTCGCAACATAAAGGCGGCAAAGGGAACCTTTTGCTCCTCGGAGCAACCCAAGACATCAAATATCTTGGTGATCTGCTTTATCCATGTTTCAGCTACAAGTGGTTTGGGTTCTCCCTTAAACTCCGGTGGTCCCAGCTCCTTAAACTGCTTAGCGGTGACCGCCTGAGAGTTTTCAGTATTTCCACCTACGTTGTGGACAGGAGCCGCTTTCACCTGTTGTTGCATGAATTGCATAAGGCCTCTGAACATTTGATCATTCATCATTTGGTCAGTGTTGTTGTTTGCATGAGGATTGACACCTTCCTGATGCACATTATCATGATTATTGATGTGTGGTGAATCAACAGTCGTCTGTGCTCCATTGCTATTCTCAACATTCTTGGATGCCATTTTCAGATACTGCCACAAAATAAAAATTAATTGATATGTCATATATTATCCTTATGTTATGACCGACCAATTAAATACCATGCAAATAAACTTAGGTAGGTCATACTAGCGAAGGAATTCCCCGTCTCTCCCCTCCTAGTTCTATTCTCACATCCTAGCCAAGGATCATATCCCTAAGCTTTGATACCAACTGTGACGCCCCCAAAATTAGGTATACATCACCCATCTTGGGTCGTCAGATACATAGTACAGAATACAAATACAACTGATTAATACATCTGTCGTGTACAATACGACAAAACATAAACTGTGAGTTTGAATACAAATATTATCTTCTAGAGAGTATTCATACTCAAAAGGAGTCCTCATTACATTTATTAACACACCATTACATAGAATAGTGAGGACTACTAACTAATACTATCATTCGGACCATCACTCCGTACCCCGACTTGTCCCAGCTACGTTCTCATTTCCTGAAGAGAACAGTGAAAGAAAGGGTGAGCTCAACTAGCCCAGTAAGAAATATTATGACTAAGATAATGCAGAATAAATTATCATTAGCCTTCAACAATGTTAAACTGATAAAATATAATAGACATCAAGTTTAACTGCAGCGGAACAAGCAATCCATTAAAAGAGTCAAGTAGAAAATAAACTCTACTATCTTTTATGATTTAAAAGGTTTTTCAACACTGCGATCGCTGAGACTCAGCTTAATAAAATAATCCACATCATCGAATCACCCCTGCACTACGGCCAAGGATATTCGTGTATTCATTAATGGTCATGATCATGCCAACAACTGTCCATCAATGCACTACGGGCCAATGAGGACTTTTACCACATCATTTGTAACATTACGGTCATGATTATACCGAATAATCCCTGGTCATAATCATACCAAGTCCATCTATGCACTACATGCCACAGATGACTTTCAACATTTTATAAACATGAGGATGATGACAATGATATAAGAATTCAATAAAACAAGTTCAAGAATTAATTTATCCAGGAATTAACAACGTCCAAATTGTCAACATGATACTGCATTGTGGAGTAAAATTCAAGAACGCTTAGAAGAATATTTTCTTGAAAAGATACTGGATGAAACGCAACTATCAAGGATATTCCATAAATTTCATGGAGTATAGAAGTCAAAACTTAACCAACTGAGTACAATAAAGAATGGAATAACAAAAGAAATCACCATGCATGCGATAGACCGCACAGACAGGTTATTCCAACAGAATAATAAATAATGGAACCAGGTCCGGCGTAAACGCACAGACAGGATATTCCGACAGAATAATAAATAATGGAACCAGGTCCGGTGTAAAACACACAGACAGGATGTTCCAACAGAATAATAATAAAAACGGAACCAGGTCCGGTGTAAAACACACAGACAGGATGTTCCAACAGAATAATAAACGGAACCAGGTCCGGTGTAAAACACACAGACAGGATGTTCCAACAGAATAATAGAAGAATGTCACCAAGTATAGGGTAGACCGCGTATACTGGTTATTCCAACAGAATAATAACAAATGGAATAACAGAAGTTCTCTTCATGAATATAAAAGAAATAATATTCCCTACCGTTTTAAAGAAGAGCTGAAGTAAGGAAGTAGTTAAGTAGCAGAATACTCTTCTTCTCTCTCTCTATAGTTTCTCTCTATAGTTTCTCTCTCTAGAGTTCAGTGAATTCGTAAGAAATAATGAAGGAATGAGCTTCTATTTATAGGAAAATGGAATGCATAGTAACTAATCCATGAACGGTCCAGATTGATTACTTTAATCTGATGGTCCATATTTAAAGAAAAATCTTTTAAATAAAATATAATATATTCTATTTATAGAATAACTTTAATAAAGTATTTTGTTTTATATAAAAAGATGTTTCTGTTTTATTACGTTAATAATACGAATAAAACAAAACGTCATTATCGCTAAATAATTCATATTATTAACTGACAATAATGGAATCAAACTGAGTGACTTCTCACATAAGCATTAATAATTAATACCGTGTGCTACTATGCAACCACACGTATTACTGTACTTTTACTACCGAGTAGTTCAACAGTATCAACGGTAAAACTTCCGCCGTTATTTTCATAAAGTATTTTTGTCGTTTTCTCAATCCGACAATAATTCCGTTGTGGGGTCCACCAATAATTGTACCGTCGTACGGATATTCCCCGACAAAAAGAATATTCTCCGACCAATTGAATATAATATGACAACTTGCATACTTTGCAAAATTTATAAATACTACCCATAACTATTATATCAAATCCACACATTAATATAAAAAAAATTATTTCGAGAAAAATTAAATATTTATTCATAAAATCTGGGGTTTCACATTCCGTTCATCTGGGAGGCACTAAGATGTACCGAGACTTGAGGCAATATTTTTGGTGGCCCAATTTGAAACGAGAAGTCGCAGAGTATGTGTAACATTCCAGAATTTTAAATTGTAATATTAAATATTTATTGAATTATATAAGTATTTAGTGGATATGTTTATTGCTAAATAATAATTGTTCAATTAGAGTTGATGTGGTTTAGTTAATTATTTGTTAAGTAAATAATTAATGAGTTAATTAAATTAATTGTTACGAGATTATGTACCAATTTAATTTAATAGTTAAGCTAGAGAGCTTATAATGATTAAATAAATTATAATATTTTAATTGGAATTTATAATTAAATAAGGTGTTAGTTGGTTAAATAAAATTATAATTATAAAGGAATTTATAATTATGTAATATTAAATTATGTGTTAAAGTAATTTAATAGAGTAGCATTTGAATTGATTAAATTGATTATTTAATTTAATAGAAGTGTGACAAAGAACCTTGCTATAAAGGAGTTATTAAAATAAATTATAGGAGTTTAATTCAGTTTTGGCCAAAGAAGTCTTAATGCATATTAAGTCTTTACTCTAATAATGTTTTCCAAACAAGTTATAGGGATTAATTGATTTATTTTGATTAGGGTTTACTAAACAAGGTATATGAGTTACTGAGTTATTTTATTATGTTAGCCAAACAAGCCTTATGGCTTTTGATTTTCAAAACTTACATAATTGATATCATTATATGTGACGCCCCCAAAATTAGGTATACATCACCCATCTTGGGTCGTCAGATACATAGTACAGAATACAAATACAACTGATTAATACATCTGTCGTGTACAATACGACAAAACATAAACTGTGAGTTTGAATACAAATATTATCTTCTAGAGAGTATTCATACTCAAAAGGAGTCCTCATTACATTTATTAACACACCATTACATAGAATAGTGAGGACTACTAACTAATACTATCATTCGGACCATCACTCCGTACCCCGACTTGTCCCAGCTACGTTCTCATTTCCTGAAGAGAACAGTGAAAGAAAGGGTGAGCTCAACTAGCCCAGTAAGAAATATTATGACTAAGATAATGCAGAATAAATTATCATTAGCCTTCAACAATGTTAAACTGATAAAATATAATAGACATCAAGTTTAACTGTAGCGGAACAAGCAATCCATTAAAAGAGTCAAGTAGAAAATAAACTCTACTATCTTTTATGATTTAAAAAGTTTTTCAACACTGTGATCGCTGAGACTCAGCTTAATAAAATAATCCACATCATCGAATCACCCCTGCACTACGGCCAAGGATATTCGTGTATTCATTAATGGTCATGATCATGCCAACAACTGTCCATCAATGCACTACGGGCCAATGAGGACTTTTACCACATCATTTGTAACATTACGGTCATGATTATACCGAATAATCCCTGGTCATAATCATACCAAGTCCATCTATGCACTACATGCCACAGATGACTTTCAACATTTTATAAACATGAGGATGATGACAATGATATAAGAATTCAATAAAACAAGTTCAAGAATTAATTTATCCAGGAATTAACAACGTCCAAATTGTCAACATGATACTGCATTGTGGAGTAAAATTCAAGAATGCTTAGAAGAATATTTTCTTGAAAAGATACTGGATGAAACGCAACTATCAAGGATATTCCACAAATTTCATGGAGTATAGAAGTCAAAACTTAACCAACTGAGTACAATAAAGAATGGAATAACAAAAGAAATCACCATGCATGCGATAGACCGCACAGACAGGTTATTCCAATAGAATAATAAATAATGGAACCAGGTCCGGCGTAAACGCACAGACAGGATATTCCGACAGAATAATAAATAATGGAACCAGGTCCGGTGTAAAACACACAGACAGGATATTCCAACAGAATAATAATAAAACGGAACCAGGTCCGGTGTAAAACACACAGACAGGATGTTCCAACAGAATAATAAACGGAACCAGGTCCGGTGTAAAACACACAGACAGGATGTTCCAACAGAATAATAGAAGAATGTCACCAAGTATAGGGTAGACCGCGTATACTGGTTATTCCAACAGAATAATAACAAATGGAATAACAGAAGTTCTCTTCATGAATATAAAAGAAATAATATTCCCTACCTTAAAAGAACTGGATATTGGAAAAGTGATGTAGCAGAATACTTTTAGTCTCTCTCTCTCTTATTCTCTCTATACTTTCTCTCTCTATAGCTTGAATGAATTCGTGAAAAATAATGAAGCCCTAGGCCTCTATTTATAGAAAAACTGAGGGTGGCTCTTGGTCTTAACGAAGGGTCAAATGACTCTTGGTCTTAACGAAGGGTCAAATGACTCTTGGTAATATTGAAGGGACAACTACTATTGACGAAAGTAATTACTATTGACCAAGGTAAATACTATTGACCAAGGTAAATACTATTGACGAAGGTAATTACTATTGACCAAGGTAAATACTATTGACGACGGTAATTACTATTGACGACGGTAATTACTATTGACGACGGTAATTACTATTGACGAAGAGACTCTTAGATGATGACATATGGCCCCCCATAAAATAACCAAACTTACCACAACGTCTCAATTATTGATTTAATAATATAACATATTATACAGATGATACTATGACAATAATTTAAGAGATATGATGCAGCAATTACTGTAGCAATAATTGAGTATAGCTGAGTGACTTCTCACGTAAGCATCAATAATCAATACCGTGTGCTACTATGCAACCACGCGTATTACTGTACTTTTACTACCGAGTAGTTCAACAGTTTTAACGGTTTTAACGGTAACACTTCAGCCGTTATTTTTAATAAAATATTTTTGTCGTTTTCTCAATCCGACAATAATTCCGTTGTGGGGTCCACCAATGATTGTGCCGTCGTACGAATATTCCTCGACAAAAAGAATATTCTCCGACCAAACGAATATTTTATAACAACTTGCTTACTTTGCAAAATTTATAAATATTACCCACAACTATAACATTATATCAAATTAACTCCATAATATTCAAAAATGATATTTATAGAAAATTCATCTTTATTTATAAAAGTTGGGGTCTTACAACCTCCCCTTCTTATGAAATTTCGCCCTCGAAATTAGGGTACGTACCTGGTATGTCGAAGAGGTAAGGATACCTTGATTTCATTTCTGATTCTAACTCCCAAGTCATTTCCTCAACATCGTGGTTTCTCCACAAAACTTTGACTTGAGGTATAACCTTGGAGCGTAGAATATGTTCCTTCTTATCCAAGATTTGAACAGGAACTTCTTCATACGTCAAATCCTCCGCTATTTCGTCCGGTTCTAACTCAATAATGTGGTTCGGGTCTTCCACATATTTGCGTAACATGGATATGTGGAAAACGTTATGAACACGAGACATACTTGGCGGTAAAGCGAGTCTATAAGCCACAGTTCCTACTCGATCGAGGATTAAAAATGGACCGATGAATCGAGGATTTAGCTTTCCTCTCTTTCCAAATCTCGTAACTCCTTTCCATGGAGCAACACGTAAGAACACATGATCTCCTACATCAAATTCCACGTCCTTTCGATGAAGATCAGCATAACTCTTTTGTCGATCTTGTGAGGTTTTTATACGTTGTCGGATCGTTTGAATCTTTTCTGTAGTCATACGTACCAACTCCGGTCCCAACAACGTTGCTTCGCCCACCTCATCCCAGCATACTGGAGAACGACATTTTCTTCCATACAATGCTTCGAATGGAGCCATGCCAATACTTGCTTGATAACTGTTGTTGTAGGAAAACTCCACCAATGGTAAGAACTTGTCCCAACTTCCCTTGAAGTCAAAGACACAGAGTCTTAATAGATCTTCAAGAGTTTGAATAGTCCTCTCTGATTGTCCGTCCGTCTGAGGATGATATGCTGAACTAAATCGTAACTCCGTGCCCATAGCTTTTTGTAAACTAACCCAAAATCGTGAAGTGAATCTTGGGTCTCGATCAGAAACTATGGATACTGGCATACCATGCAGTCTTACAATCTCGTTTATGTACATACGAGCAAGACGTTCAAGTGTATAAGTTTCTCGTATCGGTAAGAAATGAGCAGACTTGGTCAATCTATCAACAATGACCCAAATCGCATCAATACCTTGAGAAACCCTAGGAAGACCGGTAACGAAATCCATGGTAATGTGCTCCCACTTCCATTCTGGAATTTCAAGTGGTTGCAATGGACCTTTTGGTACTTGATGCTCCGCTTTGACTCGTTGACAAGTTAGACACCTTGAGATAAACAACGCTATCTCTCTCTTCATATTGCTCCACCAAAATGTATGACGAAGATCATGATACATTTTGGTACTTCCAGGATGGATTGCAAACGGTGTGTTGTGCGCCTCCATCATGATTTCATACTTTAAATCAGGGTTGTTAGGAACACAAAGTCTGGAGTTGACTCGAAGTATTCCTTCTTCATCGATTCTTGCTTCCGGCATAACACCTTCTTGCACTTTCTTCCTCATACGCATCAGCTCCAGGTCTGTAGCTTGAGCAGCTTTAACTTTATCGATTAAAGTCGGTTCTACTCGTATATTCGCCATCATCACATGGGTCCCTGGAGTCTTCAACTCTATCTCCATCCTTTGCAAGTCACACAAAATGGGCCTTTGCGTTGTTAATATTGCACTTGTACCCGCATATGATCTTCTACTCAATGCGTCAGCTACCACGTTCGCTTTTCCAGGATGGTATTGAATGGTATGATCATAATCTTTCAACAGTTCAAGCCAACGTCGTTGTCGCATGTTGAGTTCCTTTTGAGTGAAGAAATATTTGAGGCTTTTATGATCCGTAAAGATCTCCACTTTCTCCCCATACAAGTAATGCCTCCAAATTTTAAGTGCAAAGACAACAGCTGCCAACTCTAGATCATGAGTAGGATAATTCCTCTCATATTCCTTGAGTTGTCTTGATGCATAGGCTATGACTTTTCCATGTTGCATGAGAACGCATCCCAACCCTTTGCTCGAAGCATCACTGTAGATGACAAATCCCTCCGAGCCAGATGGTATTGTTAGAACAGGTGCTGAAATGAGTCTCCTCTTGAGTTCTTGAAAACTCTGCTCACATTCTTCGCTCCAACCAAACTTTGTATCTTTCCGAGTCAGCTGAGTTAATGGAGTAGCGATTCGAGAAAATCCTTCCACGAATCTCCGATAATAACCAGCTAAACCAAGAAAGCTACGTACCTCGGTCACTGATTTAGGTTGCTCCCAGCTTTGAATAGCTTCAATCTTTGCCGGGTCAACCGATATTCCACGACTTGATACTACGTGCCCAAGGAATGCTACCTCCTCCAGCCAGAACTCGCATTTCTTCAACTTGGCATAAAGCTTGTATTCACGAAGCTTTTGGAGTACCAGCCTCAAGTGTTGCTCATGATCTTCACGGCTTTTGGAATAAATAAGGATGTCATCAATAAAGACGACCACAAAGTGATCCAAATATTCCTTGAATACCCGGTTCATCATATCCATGAAGGCAGCAGGAGCATTAGTCAATCCAAAGGACATGACTAGGAATTCATAATGCCCGTACCGAGTTCTAAAAGCCGTCTTTGGAATATCCTCAGTTCTAACCTTCAGCTGATGATATCCAGAACGAAGATCGATCTTTGAAAAGAATTGTGCTCCTTGCAACTGGTCAAACAGGTCATCAATACGTGGCAATGGGTACCTATTTTTGATGGTGACATGATTCAACTCCCGATAATCAATACAAAGTCGCATACTTCCATCTTTCTTCTTCACGAATAGAACAGGAGCTCCCCAAGGAGAAGTACTAGGACGAATAAAGCCAATGTCTAACAATTCCTGCAGTTGGATCTTTAACTCCTGAAGTTCAATAGGAGCCATTCGATATGGGGCTTTGGAAATGGGTTTTGTACCGGGTTCAAGATCGATACAAAATTCAATTTCACGCTCTGGGGTAGGCCAGGAAGTTCTTCAGGGAATACGTCAGGGAATTTATTAACAATAGAAATATCATTCAAAACTGACGTATTTTTGTTTAGATCTGTGACATGAGCTAAGAAAGCTTGACATCCGTTTTTCAATAAACGAATAGCTTTATGGCTTGAGATGACAGCGATTGATTTTAATGGTTTGGTTGCTTGAATTCGCATAATAGGTCGATTAGGAATATGAAAGCTAACAACCTTACGAAAACAATCAATTTTTGCATAATGAGTAGTTAACCAATCAATCCCTAGAATCACGTCAAATGCAAGTATTTTTAATGAAATCAGATCGATAGGTAATGTGTGGGTACCAACTTGAACCAAACAAGACTTATAAACAGTGGAGGTAATGAAGGTTTCTCCCAACGGAGTTTCCACAGATAAGTCAAAGTCTAATTTCTCCGGAATCAAATTTAATCGATGAGCGCAAGTAGGAGAAATAAAAGAATGGGTTGAACCGGTATCAAATAAAGTATAAACTTCTTTAGAGTTTATGATAAGCTTACCCGTGATGACCTCATTCGGGTTCCTTGCTCTCTGGGAGTTCACAACAAACGCTCTCCCTTGCACAACCGGTTTTGACTTTTCTGGGACGGCTTTTGGTGCCTCCATCCTAGCTGAATTTGTCTTCGGTAAACGACAAAATCGGGCTAAATGACCTTCTCTTCCACAATTATAACATGCTTTGGACGGCATCGCGCAGTTTGGACTGATGTGCCCCTCCCCTCCGCATTTGAAACATATGATAGGTGGTCGTTCTCCTTCCTTAACGACAGGTGCTGGTGCTGACGTCTTTCCATCATTGTTGAATCTCCTCTTCTTGAAATGTCCATTCTTATTGTTTTGGCCCTGATTACCACCGAAGTGGTTACCATTTCTGGCCTGTTGATTCCCTCCACGCTTGTTGTCACCGCTTCGATGACTGCTCTCACTGGTATTATCATTTTGCCGGCTGCTCTCTTTTGGTTGCGTTGTCTCGTTATCGCGCTCCACCAACTGAGCCCTATTTACAACATCTGAATACAAACACAGTTTATGAGAAACAAGATGTTGACGTATCTCCGGCTTCAAACCTCTTAAAAACATCCGCGTCATTCTTTCTTCATTATCCACCAGGTGGGACGCAAACCGGGATAACTCCGCAAATTTTGCCTCGTACTGCGACACGGTCATATTATTCTGCTCCAATTTGATGAACTCCACCTCCTTCATGTGACGAATACTCTCGGGAAAGTATTTGTCGTTAAACAGCTCTTGGAACTTCTCCCAGGACATCTTCAGTGCGGCAGGTTGAGTACGCTTTATCGATTCCCACCAGTAATCTGCCTCTCCTCGCAACATAAAGGCGGCAAAGGGAACCTTTTGCTCCTCGGAGCAACCCAAGACATCAAATATCTTGGTGATCTGCTTTATCCATGTTTCAGCTACAAGTGGTTTTGGTTCTCCCTTAAACTCCGGTGGTCCCAGCTCCTTAAACTGTTTAGCGGTGACCGCCAGAGAGTTTCCAGTATTTCCACCTACGTTGTGGACAGGAGCCGCTTTCACCTGTTGTTGCATGAATTGCATAAAGCCTCTGAACATTTGATCATTCATCATTTGGTCAGTGTTGTTGTTTGCATGAGGATTGACACCTTCCTGATGCACATTATCCTGATTATTGATATGTGGTGAATCAACAGTCGTCTGTGCTCCATTGCTATTCTCAACATTCTCAGATGCCATTTTCAGATACTGCCACAAAATAAAAATTAATTGATATGTCATATATTATCCTTATATTATGACCGACCAATTAAATACCATGCAAATAAACTTAGGTATGTCATACTAGCGAAGGAATTCCCCGTCTCTCCCCTCCTAGTTCTATTCTCACATCTTAGCCAGGGATCATATCCCTAAGCTCTGATACCAACTGTGACGCCCCCAAAATTAGGTATACATCACCCATCTTGGGTCGTCAGATACATAGTACAGAATACAAATACAACTGATTAATACATCTGTCGTGTACAATACGACAAAACATAAACTGTGAGTTTGAATACAAATATTATCTTCTAGAGAGTATTCATACTCAAAAGGAGTCCTCATTACATTTATTAACACACCATTACATAGAATAGTGAGGACTACTAACTAATACTATCATTCGGACCATCACTCCGTACCCCGACTTGTCCCAGCTACGTTCTCATTTCCTGAAGAGAACAGTGAAAGAAAGGGTGAGCTCAACTAGCCCAGTAAGAAATATTATGACTAAGATAATGCAGAATAAATTATCATTAGCCTTCAACAATGTTAAACTGATAAAATATAATAGACATCAAGTTTAACTGTAGCGGAACAAGCAATCCATTAAAAGAGTCAAGTAGAAAATAAACTCTACTATCTTTTATGATTTAAAAAGTTTTTCAACACTGTGATCGCTGAGACTCAGCTTAATAAAATAATCCACATCATCGAATCACCCCTGCACTACGGCCAAGGATATTCGTGTATTCATTAATGGTCATGATCATGCCAACAACTGTCCATCAATGCACTACGGGCCAATGAGGACTTTTACCACATCATTTGTAACATTACGGTCATGATTATACCGAATAATCCCTGGTCATAATCATACCAAGTCCATCTATGCACTACAGGCCACAGATGACTTTCAACATTTTATAAACATGAGGATGATGACAATGATATAAGAATTCAATAAAACAAGTTCAAGAATTAATTTATCCAGGAATTAACAACGTCCAAATTGTCAACATGATACTGCATTGTGGAGTAAAATTCAAGAATGCTTAGAAGAATATTTTCTTGAAAAGATACTGGATGAAACGCAACTATCAAGGATATTCCACAAATTTCATGGAGTATAGAAGTCAAAACTTAACCAACTGAGTACAATAAAGAATGGAATAACAAAAGAAATCACCATGCATGCGATAGACCGCACAGACAGGTTATTCCAATAGAATAATAAATAATGGAACCAGGTCCGGCGTAAACGCACAGACAGGATATTCCGACAGAATAATAAATAATGGAACCAGGTCCGGTGTAAAACACACAGACAGGATATTCCAACAGAATAATAATAAAACGGAACCAGGTCCGGTGTAAAACACACAGACAGGATGTTCCAACAGAATAATAAACGGAACCAGGTCCGGTGTAAAACACACAGACAGGATGTTCCAACAGAATAATAGAAGAATGTCACCAAGTATAGGGTAGACCGCGTATACTGGTTATTCCAACAGAATAATAACAAATGGAATAACAGAAGTTCTCTTCATGAATATAAAAGAAATAATATTCCCTACCTTAAAAGAACTGGATATTGGAAAAGTGATGTAGCAGAATACTTTTAGTCTCTCTCTCTCTTATTCTCTCTATACTTTCTCTCTCTATAGCTTGAATGAATTCGTGAAAAATAATGAAGCCCTAGGCCTCTATTTATAGAAAAACTGAGGGTGGCTCTTGGTCTTAACGAAGGGTCAAATGACTCTTGGTCTTAACGAAGGGTCAAATGACTCTTGGTAATATTGAAGGGACAACTACTATTGACGAAAGTAATTACTATTGACCAAGGTAAATACTATTGACCAAGGTAAATACTATTGACCAAGGTAAATACTATTGACGAAGGTAATTACTATTGACCAAGGTAAATACTATTGACGACGGTAATTACTATTGACGACGGTAATTACTATTGACGACGGTAATTACTATTGACGAAGAGACTCTTAGATGATGACATATGGCCCCCCATAAAATAACCAAACTTACCACAACGTCTCAATTATTGATTTAATAATATAACATATTATACAGATGATACTATGACAATAATTTAAGAGATATGATGCAGCAATTACTATAGCAATAATTGAGTATAGCTGAGTGACTTCTCACGTAAGCATCAATAATCAATACCGTGTGCTACTATGCAACCACGCGTATTACTGTACTTTTACTACCGAGTAGTTCAACAGTTTTAACGGTTTTAACGGTAACACTTCAGCCGTTATTTTTAATAAAATATTTTTGTCGTTTTCTCAATCCGACAATAATTCCGTTGTGGGGTCCACCAATGATTGTGCCGTCGTACGAATATTCCTCGACAAAAAGAATATTCTCCGACCAAACGAATATTTTATAACAACTTGCTTACTTTGTAAAATTTATAAATATTACCCACAACTATAACATTATATCAAATTAACTCCATAATATTCAAAAATGATATTTATAGAAAATTCATCTTTATTTATAAAAGTTGGGGTCTTACATTATATCTATATTTATATTATATATTTAATATATATTATTACTATTATACGTTATGTGTTAGTACGTAAGATAGAATAGAGTTAGGAAAAGACTCAGAAGAAGAAAAGAGAAAATTGAGAGAGAATTGAGAGAATCCTAACAGGTTTTGATAAAGGAATTGGATGAAAGAAGTATTGTTGATCAAAAGAAGTAAAATCTTCATCATCTAGCATACAAGGTTTCATCCAAACCTTTTTCCTTTAAAAATTTGTTGTCTTCTTCTTCTTCCAAAAAGTTCTCTGTAAAATAGTTGTAATAGATGAATTGTTGATATATATATATATATATATATATATATATATATAGCTTTGTATGATAATTGTTTGCAAAAGGTTGTTTTCATAAGTTATATACGATTATAGATAAATTAATTCATGTATGTATGTGTTTTGTGAAAGAAAATATGTTACAGTGAATTCATATATATATATATATATTAATATGGCTTAGTTTAAAATAAAATTAAGGATTTATTGGTTGTTTAAGTTATAATTTGACTATTGAATTTGTAAGAGGATGAATAAACATAAATTTGTTATGATGAATTAACTATTTTGATAGAAAAACAAGGTTACAGTGATGATTTTCATTAAAAATGTCAAAAATAGAGTTTTTGCCAAAAACATTGAAATTGGGTGTTATAAAGTTGATGTTTATGTTATTGTATGTGTAAAAACATGTTAGGAGTCTTTACAATATGTTTACATGAAGTCTCTGTATGAATTACATGTTAATTAGCTTGTTAGATTGGAGCTTGTAGGCCATATTGGCTTTCTGTTCATGCTATTGACGAGGCTGGGCGCCGAATTCTGGAGTTTGGAGCCGCAGCGCGGCCCAGCAGTATTGTTCTCGTGCCGCAGCGCTGGTATCACGCCGCAGCGCCAGTATCACGCCGCAGCGCCAACTGCTAGCCTGAGTCTCGCGCCGCAGCGCCAACCCACAGTGTAAACTGTGGCGCCGCAGCGCGAGTCAGCAGAATGGTCTGACAGTTTTATTTATTTACAAAAATTTTGAAAATAAATGTTATGTGTTAATAATAAGACTGTTAAATGATTATTTCAGTAATACTAAACTAAGAATGAGCATGTTATCAATGGTTAACTAGTATTAACGTAATTCGATTATGTGAATTGGTAATTTAAACCTACATGATGTATATACTTGTTTATATATATAAATGTTGGTAGTGACTAATTATGTCATGATGACATATATATATGGTATTGAAATTCAAGTGGTAAGGTTTAGCTTGTGCTCAAGGCAAGTTCTCTAATCCAGAAACTTCATTGTGCAAGTTTAATTTTGTTGAGTACTTTTTAATTAAATTATAATTACGCAAGTTGCTAACTCTACACTTTCGTAGAGCTAGATTGTCTATTATTGAGAAAGTTCTTGTATCTATTGTTCATGAGGATGCAATTATTCTAAATCTTATATTTTTATATTGAGCAAGTTTCTTTAATATGTAACTTGTGATTTAGCATGCAAGTCGCTATATTTCAATATCCTAGTGTTGAACAGCTTTATCGTTCAAATTACTACTCAATATGCATGTTTAGTATCCAATTCTCAATAACCTCGATTTAATAATGTTCAAGCAAATTATGTTACGATTATTCAATGTTTATGCTATTAGATTATTCCTAAGGCATGATATTAATTTACAAATATCGATCCAGTTATGATTATTTCATAGCATACAGTTAGTTCTTTTGTATTCAACTAATCCTTAGTTGATGGCCGTTGAATTCTAAATTTCCTTGTAATGTATCCAAACCAAACCTACTTTGGTGCGGACTTGTATTCTAAATACTGATATGAGCAACTCTTTTATTAGAGGTTTACGCTTAGCGTTAAAATGGTTGTGCACAATACATTGTACGAAGGGCTGATCCCCCAAAGTACGTGGAGTCCTTATAGTCTTATGATTGTTAAAGTTAAAGTTGAAAGATTACTTATAACTGTGGACATAATTCATGGTCATTAGACTCTCAGTGAATGTTATAATTTTTAGAAAGTTAATAGAACATATTGTTCAGTTCTATTGAGCCTAGTATTGTTAATTGATGTAAAAGTTTAAAGATTTACTTGTTATTATTCCATGTGGGCCTTATTTGCTCACTCTTGCCTGTAAAATTTCTTACAGCTAAAGCTGAAAAGGGTGACGTACCTAGCACCAGTAAGGGAAAAGGAAAGATGAACAAATACTGAAGACTTGTAATAGTTTTGATAGTTTTATTATCAGACTTTGGTTTAAAGATTGTAATGAAGTTTATTTAATTTCCGCATTTGAATGTTTGTAACTAAAGGTTAGATAACCTGGGAGATTTTTTTTTTTTTTTGTATTTAAGTTTAATCTTGTATGGGCAGGTTTTCATTATTCAATTTTATTATGATTGGGTAGTTAGAAATGAATGTTTTGATTAAGTGAACACCAAATCTTAAGGAAATGAAGTACCAGGATTTGGGGGTGTCACAAGTTGGTATCAAAGCTTTAGGTTATGAACCTTAGGTGGGAAAAAGCCTTAGGAAGTAACCTTTGAAAAGTTAGTGGTGATTAACTCTTATCGAGTTTTAAGGAAGAGGTAATAAAACATTTATGTGCTTATGTGTTTATAAATTATGTGCTCGTGAGTGTCGAGTAGTAATGATTAATAATTAAAGCTTAAAATTTTATTGACAGGATGACTAATGTCAAAGAATCCAGTCAGGCTAGGGAGGATAGACCTCAGTTGCCTATAGAGGAGGAGCCTCACGACATTCATGTAGTTTGGGAACAACTACTGCCACGGGAGTCAGCCCCGTTGGTCACAGTAGTTGAAGATGAGGATGATGATGTGGAGACAGACGAGGAGGATCCCGTTGAATTGCCATAGGAGGATGATGATGATGAGGACGAGGATGAGGAGACTCCATTAACCTCGATGGTTTCTCGTATGTACGATGAAGTCTACGATCGTAACGTGGAACTTCAGGATACATTTGAGGAGTTGCAAGAGATAGTAGCTGAACAACAGACTGCAATGACACAAAAAGACGGCGAGATCCAGGATCGTGAGGAATGACTGACAAATGCCGAGGAGAAACTAGTACAGACTGAAGAAGAAAAAGAACAATTGATCGAAGTGGTCGCTGAACTGAAGAACAAGCTGAGGGAAGAAGCTACTAAGAGGGCAAGAGCTGAAGATGCCTACGGGGAAGCTTTTCAACGAACCAGATTAGCAGCAAGAGACACGCAAGTAAAGAGGATGAAGATGGCAGAGATGGATAAAGTATTTAACACCGCAATTAATCGAGCTCAAGATCGGGTCATGTGATATCCTCTTCAGTTCGAGACGCTGCCATCATACGTATTAGATCACAGAACAATGTTTCGAGTCATGGAGGAAGAACGTAGTAAGGCTAAGAATTACCTTAGTAGAACATCGTAGTTGTTGTACGATGAATAAAAAGTTAAATAAATTGTAAATCCCAAGTGTTATGCAACCTATGGGATATGACGATGATGTTGTCCTGAAACTTTTGTAGTTCAGGGAAGTAATGTAAATAGCAGTGATGCTATTGTTTTATGTTTTCGAAAAAGTTATGAATAAATAAAAGTTGTTACTTTATTCAAAGTGTTATGGTTTATGTGGTTAATTCTTTTTGGAGACAAGTTAAGTAGAAATTACTTAAAAGAATTGAATAATAATCTAATGAATGTATTTTTAATAGAAAATGCCTCCCAGACGTCAATCACTATGATAGAGAACCACTGAGGGAACCAATAATGACAATGTTGATGGTAATCTCGTTCAACAACTAGTGACGCTACTGACAGGAGCGTTTCAAAATCAACCACATAACCAAGGAACAACGTTTAAGGATTTTAAGGCAGTTGGACCACCTAAATTTCGTGGGTCCATGAATCCAGTCAAAGCACAGAACTGGATTATGGAGATAGAAAAGGTGTTCGATGTCGCTAGGGTAAGGGAAGATCAGAAGACTGCTTTCGCAACATTCATGTTGAAAGTAGAAGCTAGTTATTGGTGGCAGGCCAATAAAACTCGGGAAGGACCAGGAGTTATGACCTGGGATAGGTTCAAGGAGTTATTCTTCGAGACCTATTTCCCAGAGAGTTCGAAGAGTCAGTTAGAGGTTTAGTTTTTGGAATTGAAGTAGGGAATGATAACGGTATCTGAGTATGCCGCGAAATTTAACGAATTGGCGAGGTTTGCGCCATATCAGGTCAGCACAGACGAGCGTAAGGCGAAGAGATTTGAACAGGGACTGAAGCCCTGGCTGTATAGTAGGGTTTCAGTTGAAGACGTTTGTAGCAGTGATGGAGAAGGTAGTACTCACTGAAGGTGGAGGCGAGGCAGTGACAAAATTCAATCAAGAACAGAAGAAGAAGAAGAATGAGAATGAGATTAAGAGTGGAGGTGGTGGTGGTGGAAACAACAACAACAACAGTTTGAAGAGGAAGTGGAATGGGAACATGGGTGCTAGAAACCAGCAGGGTAACCAGCAAAATAAAAAGTTTGAAGCATGTGCGACATGCGGGAAATTTCATAAGGGTGTGTGCTTAATGGGAAAACGAGTTTGCTTCAATTATGGCCAGAGGGTCACATTGCTCCAAATTGCACTCAACTGAAGAAGAATGTGTGCTTCACGTGCGGATCCAAGGATCACTTTGCTCGTGAATGCCCTAAGAAGAAGGATGGAATGACAACCAGAAACAATGGAGGTAACAGTGGAGGTAACGATGGAGGTAACAATGGAGGTACATGAGCCATTATAGGACCTGAATCATCAAACAAACCCACAACTAGAACCTTCAACATGACTGTGCAGGATGTTGTGTAATCAAAAGATGTCGTGTCAGGTATTATCCAAATCAATGATATAAATGCTTATGTATTATTTGATTCGAGTGCTACTTGTTCGTTTATATCTGATGAATTTGCTAAGAGGTTAGGAATGCCTAGTGAAGAACTAAATTTTCCTTTGAACATAGAAATTGCGAATAAGGAAGTAATCCCTGTTAGGTTCGTATATAAGAACTGTAGGGTGAACATTAAGGAAAATATCTTTATGGTATATTTGATTCCGATTAGTCTTGGAGAGTTTGATGTTATTTTGGGAATGGATTGGCTGTTCAAGTATGAAGCGATAATTGATTGCCAAAAGAAGTGTGTAAAACTTATGACTCCGTCAAAGGTAGTATTCTATGGTAGCAAGTCGCCTAGACAAATGAAATGTCTGACGATTATGCAGGCCAAGAAATTGTTGAGTCAAGGCTGTGTGGGCTATTTAGCTTACATAGTCGATACTCAGAAGAAGAATGTAAAACTGGAAGAAATACCAGTAGTGAGTGAATTCGAGGACGTGTTTTCAGAGGATTTCCCAGGACTTCCGCCTGACAGAGAAATTGAGTTCGTGATCGACTTGGCGCCGGGAACAGTACCAATATCAAAGGCCCTGTACAGAATGGCTCCGGTAGAGTTGAAGGAACTGATGGTGCAATTTCAAGAGCTACTAGACAAGAAGTATATTCAACCAAGCGTATCGCCGTGGGGAGTGCCGATATTATTCGTGAAAAAGAAGGATGGGTCAATGTGACTTTGCATTGATTATAGGGAATTGAACAAAGTCACTATTAAAAATAGATACCCGTTGCCAAGAATAGATGACTTGTTTGATCAGTTGAAGGGTGCTAAATATTTCTCTAAAATAGATTTGAGAAGTAGGTATCACCAATTGAAGGTAAGGAAGGAGGATATACCTGGAACGACATTCAGAACTCAGTATGGACATTACGAGTTTCTGGTGATGTCTTTTGGTTTAACCAACGCCCCTGCTGCATTCATGGATTTGATGAATAGGGTGTTTAAACCATTCGTAGACAAGTTTGTAGTGGTATTCATCGACGACATTCTAGTGTATTCCAAAACTCAAGAAGAACACGTGGAACACTTACGTTTGACATTGGAAACACTAAGAAATGAAAAGTTGTATGCAAAATTCTCTTAATGCAAATTTTGGCTAGATCGTGTACAATTTCTTGGGCACGTGATTGACAATGATGAGATTTCAGTGGATCCATCAAAAGTGAAAGTTGTAATCAATTGGGAACAACCAAGAACACCGTTAGAAGTGAGGAGTTTCTTGGGACTGGCCGGTTATTATAGACGATTCATTCAAGATTTTTCTAAGATAGTCACTCCGCTAACAAATTTGACAAAGAAGGCTGTAACATTTGTTTGGACGGAAAAGTGTGAAGAAAGTTTTCAAGATTTGAAGAAAAAGCTAAGTATGACACCTGTGTTGGCATTACCAGATAATATAGGAAACTTTGTGGTGTATAGTGATGCCTCACACAAAGGATTGGGTTGTGTTCTTATGAGAAAGGATATCCGACTTATGATTTAGAATTGGCTGCAGTTGTATTTGCTCTGAAGATATGGAGACACTATCTCTATGGAGAGAAATGTGAAAACTACACAGATCATAAGAGTTTGAAGTATATTTTCACTCAGAAAGACCTGAACATGCGTCAAAGAAGATGGATGGAATTGATAAAAGATTACGATTATGAGATCTTTTATCATCCGGACAGAGCGAATGTGGTTGCAGATGCTTTAAGCAGAAAAGGTCGGGAAAAGTTGATGCTGATAACAACTCAGGAGGAGCCCATTTCTGCATGATAAAACTGGAGTTGGAAATCAAATTTCCAAAAGAATCCGACGAACGAGTTTTCTAGATAAAAGCTGGTCCAACTCTAGTGGACAAAGTGAAGAATGCTCAACTACAAGATGAAGAGTGTGGAAAAATAAAAGGGAATCTGGTTGAGGGCAGTGATGTAAAATATAAGATCGATACCGAAAGATTACTACGATTCGAGGGAAGAATTTGGGTTCCAGCAGTGCCAGAGCTTAAAGACGAAATCTTGACCGACGCACACAACGCGAGATAATTGATTCATCTAGGAAGTACAAAGATTGGCGGCGACATTTTTGGTGGCCAAATATGAAAAGAGAGGTTGCCGAATGTGTGGCCAAATGCCTGACATATCAAAGGGTCAAGGCCAAGCATCAAAGATCAAGCGGATTACTTCAACCGTTGGAAATACCAGTATGGAAGTGGGAACACATCACAATGGATTTTGTGGTGGGTCTTCCAACTACTCAAAGAGGATACGATGCGATATGGGTAATAGTGGACAGATTGACAAAATCTGCACACTTTTTACCAATAAAGATTAGATTTGATCTTAATCAACTAGCGAAGCTGTACGTTAAAGAAGTCGTGTCAAAACATGGAATTCCAGTGTCATTTATGTCAGATAGAGATCCAAGGTTCACATCAAACTTCTGGAAGAGACTACAAGAATGTATGGGAACACATTTGCGAATGAGTACCGCATACCATCCGTAAATCGACGGGCAAAGCGAACAAACAATCCAAACATTGGAAGATATGTTGAGAGCATGCGTCATGGATTTCAAAGAAAACTGGGAAGAACATTTACTGTTGGTGAAATTCGCCTACAACAATAGTTACCATGCAAGCATCGATATGCTGCCTTACGAAGCATTATACGGCAGAAAGTGCATAACTCCAATATGCTGGGATGAAGTCGGTGAACGCCAGCTGTTAGGATCAAAACTGGTACAACAAACTGCTGAGATTTTCAAACTCATCAGAACAAGATTGGTAGCAGCCCAAGACAGACAGAAAAAGTATGCTGATCAACACATACAAGATCGTGCATTCGACGTATGAACTTTCGTATTTCTAAAAGTTTCTCTTTGGAAGGGAAAAATTCGTTTCGATAAAAAGGGAAAGCTAAGCCCGAGGTTTATTAGACCCTTTGAAGTGTTGTGAAGAGTGGGAGAAGTGGCTTACGAGTTAGCTCTACCTCCAGAGTTGGAAAACATTCACAATGTTTTTCACATTTCGATGTTACGACCGTATAAACCCGATTACAAGCACGTGATCGAGTACAAACCATTACAGTTTGATAAAGACTTGTCCTATAAAAAGATTCCTATCCAGATAGTTGACAGGAAAGAACAGCTCAGGAATAATCCAGATAGTTGACAGGAAAGAACAGGTGCTCAGGAATAAAGTTATACCTTCTGTGAAGGTGATTTGGAGGAACCACAACTGTGACGCCCCCAAAATAGGTATACAACACCCATTCTGAGTCGCCAAATACATGGTATAGAAAACAAACTACAACTTCAATAATACAATTGTCGTGCAAAATACGACAACACATACTGTGAGTTTAAATACAAATATTGTCTTCTAGACAATATCCACACTCAAATAAGTCCTCGTTACAATTATTCAAACACTATTTTACAGAAATAGTGAGGACTGCTAAAACATCTTTCTAGAACCATCACTCCATACCCCGACTAGATCCTGCTATGTTCTCACCTCCTGAGAAGAAAAATGGAACAAAAAGGAAAAGGGTGAGCTCAACTAGCCCAGTAAAGAATATTATGACTAAGATAATATACAAACAAATTATCGTTAGTCTTCAACAGGGAAAAATCTGATAGAATATAATCGACAACAAGTTTTAGATCAACAACTGCAGCGGAAACAGCAAACCATTAGAAGAGTCAAGTAGAGAAAGAATTCTACTATCTTCTAAGATTTAAAAGTCCATCATCAATATTTTATCCCTGTAACATCAATTAATAATCATCTTTATCCAAATATTCATCTTTGCACTACAGGCCAAAGATATTCATTTGTATCACCTGTCAGTCATGTTCATCTCAATACCTGTCCATCTTTGCACTACAGGCCAAAGATATTCATCAAGTAATCATACATCTTTGCACTACAGGCCAAAGATATTCAGTAATATCATCATTTAGGACTGAGGATGATGAAAAATATCTTAAAGAGAACGAATCCAGTGAGACAGAAGGACAAATATTAAGAATTCGTATAACAGTTTATCCAAGATCAATAATACTTCATAATAATCAATTGTGAAGCAGAATTCAAAAATAAAGATCAAAACATGGATACAATCAAAGATAGTAACCATAATAGACATCTTGGACAAAAAGGGAAAATTTTTATTTTTCGGTGAATAGTGTCGTATTCGTGAATAGTACCGTATACGTGAATAGTGCCGTATACATGAATAGTAACTCCGACACAAAAAGTTCCAAATTTGATAAAAACTCATATCAATATTTCAGCATAATGATATTGAAGAAAATAATATCATTAAGAAGAAAATAATATCCCTTACCTCAAGATATCAGTACATCTGGTCAGAATACCGGTATAAGGCTGAAAGAAACTTGCTCTGATGAATAGAAACTCTCAAAGTATCTAAATACTCACAAAATACACTCAATAATCTAGAGAGAGAAAGAGAGAAAACTTGTTTCTGGTGTGATTTTCAATTCTAACTTAGCCCTCTATTTATAGGAAAATTTTAGTAGGTTTGACCTGCAACCTGATGGCTTTACCTGCTACTATTCCCACCCACCACATTTGAAATATAATTCAGCACATTTCTTCACCAACCACAAGTGGGGCCCACCAATTCTAGAATTTTTCATCAAAATGATAAACTCCGAAAATTCAACAATTTCTGAACCAGTCATCTCGTAAAATTCATAATAAATCATACGTTCATTTTTAACGGTTCAAAATTTGTGGACATATACTCAACTTATATATGTATAACATATCCAAAAATTACCACGATCCAACGGTCGGATTAAAAATTATAACACCCGCAATATTTCTCAAAAACCCTGATTTAATTTTTAATACCTCCATTCCGATAAAAATACTGATAAAACACCTCAACATTAACTCCTTCATTTTTAACCACAAAAATATATCCCTCATTTATATCCACATAAAATAAATATTTCCTTATCATATGAATCAATAATTAATTATTCACAAATAATATTACAGAATCACATTTATGACAACCAGGCCGTTCCCAGGAAAGAGGGGGCTTTCCAATAAGGATTTCTCCTTACTGGCGCGCAATTAGATGACCAAACCTCTCCTTAGACAGAACTTTCTAGACATTGCCAATAATGTTATATAATAATATTATTCAAATAATATGAATTATTGATCTGATAATGGAAAATACTGTGCAGCAACAATTATTGAAACAACAATAATATAAAATATCAATGCAACAATTATTGAATCAATAAAATAAAATATTGAACAATAACTACTGTAACAATTATTGAGTAGTGCCTTCTTACGTAAGAATTAATAATTGGTGCAATACCGTGTGCTACTGTATTTTAATCACCGGGTATTCCAACAGTATTAACGGTAACAACTACGCCGTTATTTATAAATAACTTATACTTGTCATTTTCTTCATCCAATCGCTTTCCGTTATGGGGCCCACACAAGGCTGCGCCGTCGTACGAATATTCCCCGACAGCAAGAATATTCCACGACCAAACGAATATTCCCCGACAAAATGAATATTTTATAACCACTTGCTTATTTTGCAAAATTTGCACATTTCACCCATAACCAAAGTATTATATCAAATTAGCCCCTTATTATTCACAATAATATTTAGAGAAAATTTGATTTTATTCATTAATAAGTTGGGGTCTTACAACCTCCCATCCTTATGAAATTTCGTCCTCGAAATTGACGTACGTACCTGATGTTTCAAAAAGGTGAGGATACCTCGCTTTCATTTCTGATTCCAACTCCCAGGTCATTTCTTCAATAGCATGGTTTCTCCACAAAACCTTAACTTGTGGTATAACCTTCGTGCGTAGGACATGCTCTTTCCTATCCAAGATCTTAACAGGTACCTCCTCGTACGTTAAATCTTCAGCTATCTCGTCTGGTTCTAACTCAATAATGTGGTTCGGGTCTTTAACATATTTACGAAGCATAGAGATGTGAAAAACATTATGAACACGAGACATGCTTGGAGGTAATGCGAGCCTATATGCCACATTTCTTATTCGCTCAAGAATCTCAAATGGACCAACAAATCTTGGATTGAGCTTTCCTCTCTTCCCAAATCTTGTAACTCCCTTCCATGGTGCAACACGTAATAATACATGATCCCCAATATTAAATTCCATGTCCTTCCGATGAAGATCCGCATAACTCTTTTGTCGATCCTGTGCCGTTTGTATACGTTGTCGAATCGTTTGGATCTTCTCTGTAGTAATGCATACCAACTCTGGTCCCAACAATGTTGCTTCACCCACCTCGTCCCAGCATACTGGAGAACGACATTTTCTTCCATACAACGCCTCGAATGGAGCCACACCTATGCTCGCCTGATAACTGTTGTTGTAGGAGAATTCCACCAATGGTAGGTACTTATCCCAACTCCCTTTGAGATCAAGGACACAAAGTCTTAATAGATCTTCAAGAGTTTGAATAGTCCTCTATGATTGTCCGTCCGTTTGAGGATGGTATGCCGAACTGAATCGTAAATCCGTGCCTATAGCTTTCTGCAAGCTAACCCAAAATCGTGAAGTGAATCTTGGGTCACGATCTGAAACTATGGATACCGGCATGCCATGCAATCTCACAATCTCGTTCACGTACATACTAGCAAGACGTTCAAGGGAATAAGTCTCACATATCGGCAAGAAATGAGCGGATTTGGTTAATCTATCAACAATAACCCAAATCGCATCTATGCCTTGAGAAACCTTGGGAAGACCCGTAACAAAATCCATAGTAATGTGTTCCCACTTCCATTTCGGGATCTCAAGTGGTTGCAATGGACCCTTTGGCACTTGATGCTCCGCCTTTACACGTTGACAAGTTAAACACCTCGAGATAAACTCCGCGATCTCTCTTTTCATATTGCTCCACCAAAATGTATGTCGAAGATCGTGATACATTTTGGTACTCCCAGGATGGATTGCAAACGGTGTGTTGTGTGCCTCCATCATTATTCTATGCTTCAAGTCAAAATCGTTAGGAACACAAAGTCTGGAGTTGACTCGAAGTATTCCTTCTTCATCGATTCTTGCTTCTGGAATAGCACCTTCTTGCACTTTCTTCTTCATACGCATCAGCTCCATGTCCGTAGCTTGAGCAGCTTTAACTTTATCGATTAAAGTCGGTTCTACTCGTATATTTGATATCATCATGTGGGTACTTGGAGCCTTCATCTCTATCTCCATCCTTTGTAAGTCATACAAAATGGGCCTTTGTGTTAACAATATTGCACTCGTACCCGCATATGATCTTCTACTCAATGCGTCAGCTACTACGTTTGCTTTTCCAGGATGATATTGGATGATATGATCGTAATCTTTCAACAGCTCGAGCCAACGTCGCTGCCGCATGTTGAGTTCCTTTTGGGTGAAGAAATATTTGAGGCTTTTATGATCCGTATAGATCTCCACTTTCTCCCCATACAGGTAGTGTCTCCAAATCTTCAACGCGAAAACGACTGCTGCCAACTCCAAATCATGAGTAGGATAATTCCTCTCATATTCTTTGAGTTGTTGTGAGGCATAGGCTATGACTTTTCCATGTTGCATGAGAACACATCCTAACCCTTTGCCTGAAGCATCGCTGTAGATAACAAATCCATCCGAACCAGATGGTATTGTCAGAACAGGTGCCGAAATGAGTCTCCTCTTGAGTTCTTGGAAACTCTTCTCGCATTCCTCACTCCATATGAATTTGATATCCTTCCGAGTCAGCTGAGTTAACGGGGTAGCAATTCAAGAAAATCCTTTTACGAATCTCCGATAATAACCAGTAAGCTACGTATTTCGATTACTGACTTAGGTTGCTCTCAACTGTGACTCATATCCCAATCTTGGATAGCACGTCACAATGACACCTATCAGTTTACTACCGCACGTATATGGCGTCCTCTACGGAGAGTCTGGCTTCGGTGCATTCCACAAAGGAAGTCACCAGATAAAGGCTCGGGTACAAACTTCTACCGTTAGGTTTTTAACTCCTGAAGTTCAATAGGAGCCATTCGATATGAGATTTTAGAAGTGAGTTTTGTACCAGATTCAAAGATGATACAAAATTCAATATCACGCGTAGGCCAAGAAATTCTTTAGGAAATACGTCAGGGATTTACTAACAATTCAAATCTGACGTATTTTTATTCAAGTCCATAACATATCTAAGAAAGCTTGACATCCGTTTTTCAATAAACGAATGACTATACGGCTTGATATGAAAGAGTTTAACTTCAATGGTTTGGTTGCTTGAATTTGAATAACAGGTTGCTTAGGAATATGAAAACTAACAACCTTACAAAAGCAATCAATTTGGCATGATGAGTAGTTAACCAATCGATCCCTAAAATCACATCAAAAGTAAGTATCTTTAAAGAGATAAGGTCAACAGGTAATGTGATAGTGCCAACCTGAATCAAGCAAGATTTCTAAACAGTGGATGTAACGAAAGTTTCACCCAACGGAGTTTCAACAGATAAGTTAAAGTCCAATTTCTTCGGAGTCAAGTTTAAACGTTGAGCACAAGCAGGAGAGATAAAAGAATGGGTAGAACCGGTATCTAGTAAAGTATAAACTTTGCAAGAATTCAAGATTAGCTTACCCGTGATCACCTCGTTCGGGTTTCTCGCGTTTTGGCCAGTAACGACAAACGCCCTTCCAGGAACCGCTGATTTCGACTTATCCGGGATAGCTTTTGGAGTCACCATCCCCGCTGAACTTGGTTTTGCTACAGAACACTCTCGAGCTATATGACCCTCCTTTCCACAGTTATAACATACCTTGGATTGTTGTGGGCAGTTTGGGCTGATATGTCCCTCTTTCCCACATTTGTAACATACGACCGGTGGTCGTTCTCCTCCCCTAGAAACAGTTGATGTTTGTGCTGACGTCTTCACATTATCATTGTTGTACCTTCTCTTCTTGAAATCTCCTCCCGACTCGCTCCTTCTATTATCACGACCACGATTACCACCAGAGTGGTTACCGCTTTTGTCCGAATATTTTCCTCCCTGCTGGTTTTCATTGCTTCGATGACTGCCGCCACCGGTATGACCCTAGTTGTGGTCCCTCGGTTGCACATACTCATTATCTCGCTCTAATAATTGAGCCCTATTTACAACATCTGAATATAAAGAAAATTTATGAGAGATAAGATATTGTCGAATCTCGGGTTTTAGACCTCTCAGAAACATCCTTGTCATTCGTTCCTCATTTTCGACCAAATGAGGTGCAAACCTGGATAACTCTGCAAACTTCGCCTCGTACTGGGACACCGTCATGTTGTTTTGTTCCAGTCTGATAAACTCTACCTCCTTCATATGACGAATACTTTCAGGAAAGTACTTGTCATTGAACAGTTTTTGAAATGTTTCCCAGGACATGTTGAGTGCGTCAGGCTGGGTACGCTTCACAGACTCCCACCAGTAGTCTGCCTCACCGCGGAACATAAAGGTGGCGAATGTAACCTTTTGTTCCTCCGTGCATCCCAAGATATCGAATATCTTGGTAATTTGCTTGACCCACGTTTCCGCCATGATCGGATCCGGCTTTCCCTTAAATTTTGGTGGTCCCAATTCTTTGAACTGCTTAGCTGTGACAAACCGCGCGTTATCATTTCCACCCGTATTCTGCACACGAGTCTCCCTCGTCTGATTTTACATGAACTGCAAAAAGCTCCTAAACATTCCATCATTCATCGTTTGCTCGGTAACGTTGTTTACAGGAGGAATATTGCCTTCCTGTTGCACGTTTCCCTGGGTGGTGATCAAAGGTGTCTCCACGGTCTGATTTACTCCATTATTAACGTTCTCAGCTGCCATTCTTAAATACTGCCATAAAATAAGGGTTAATAGTCATGTCATATATTATCCCTATACTCTGACCGACCAAATAAACACCAAATAAACTTAGTCAAGTCATACTAGTGAAGGAATTCCCCGTCTCTCCCCTCCTAGTTCTTGTCTCACATCTTAGCCAGGGATCATATCCCTAAGCTCTGATACCAACTGTGACGCCCCCAAAATAGGTATACAACACCCATTCTGAGTCGCCAAATACATGGTACAGAAAACAAACCACAACTTCAATAATACAATTGTCGTGCAAAATACGACAACACATACTGTGAGTTTAAATACAAATATTGTCTTCTAGACAATATCCACACTCAAATAAGTCCTCGTTATAATTATTCAAACACTATTTTACAGAAATAGTGAGGACTGCTAAAACATCTTTCTAGAACCATCACTCCATACCCCGACTAGATCCTGCTATGTTCTCACCTCCTGAGAAGAAAAATGGAACAAAAAGGAAAAGGGTGAGCTCAACTAGCCCAGTAAAGAATATTATGACTAAGATAATATACAAACAAATTATCGTTAGTCTTCAACAGGGAAAAATCTGATAGAATATAATCGACAACAAGTTTTAGATCAACAACTGCAGCGGAAACAGCAAACCATTAGAAGAGTCAAGTAGAGAAAGAATTCTACTATCTTCTAAGATTTAAAAGTCCATCATCAATATTTTATCCCTGTAACATCAATTAATAATCATCTTTATCCAAATATTCATCTTTGCACTACAGGCCAAAGATATTCATTTGTATCACCTGTCAGTCATGTTCATCTCAATACCTGTCCATCTTTGCACTACAGGCCAAAGATATTCATCAAGTAATCATACATCTTTGCACTACAGGCCAAAGATATTCAGTAATATCATCATTTAGGACTGAGGATGATGAAAAATATCTTAAAGAGAACGAATCCAGTGAGACAGAAGGACAAATATTAAGGATTCGTATAACAGTTTATCCAAGATCAATAATACTTCATAATAATCAATTGTGAAGCAGAATTCAAAAATAAAGATCAAAACATGGATACAATCAAAGATAGTAACCATAATAGACATCTTGGACAAAAAGGGAAAATTTTTATTTTTCGGTGAATAGTGTCGTATTCGTGAATAGTACCGTATACGTGAATAGTGCCGTATACGTGAATAGTAACCCCGACATAAAAAGTTCCAAATTTGATAAAAACTCATATCAATATTTCAGCATAATGATATTGAAGAAAATAATATCATTAAGAAGAAAATAATATCCCTTACCTCAAGATATCAGTACATCTGGTCGGAATACCGGTATAAGGCTGAAAGAAACTTGCTCTGATGAATAGAAACTCTCAAAGTATCTAAATACTCACAAAATACACTCAATAATCTAGAGAGAGAAAGAGAGAAAACTTGTTTCTGGTGTGATTTTCAATTCTAACTTAGCCCTCTATTTATAGGAAAATTTTAGTAGGTTTGACCTGCAACCTGATGGCTTTACCTGCTACTATTCCCACCCACCACATTTGAAATATAATTCAGCATATTTCTTCACCAACCACAAGTGGGGCCCACCAATTCTAGAATTTTTCATCAAAATGATAAACTCCGAAAATTCAACAATTTCTGAACCAGTCATCTCGTAAAATTCATAATAAATCATACGTTCATTTTTAACGGTTCAAAATTTGTGGACATATACTCAACTTATATATGTATAACATATCCAAAAATTACCACGATCCAACGGTCGGATTAAAAATTATAACACCCACAATATTTCTCAAAAACCCTGATTTGATTTTTAATACCTCCATTCCGATAAAAATACTGATAAAACACCTCAACATTAACTCCTTCATTTTTAACCACAAAAATATATCCCTCATTTATATCCACATAAAATAAATATTTCCTTATCATATGAATCAATAATTAATTATTCACAAATAATATTACAGAATCACATTTATGACAACCAGGCCGTTCCCAGGAAAGAGGGGGCTTTCCAATAAGGATTTCTCCTTACTGGCGCGCAATTAGATGACCAAACCTCTCCTTAGACAGAACTTTCTAGACATTGCCAATAATGTTATATAATAATATTATTCAAATAATATGAATTATTGATCTGATAATGGAAAATACTGTGCAGCAACAATTATTGAAACAACAATAATATAAAATATCAATGCAACAATTATTGAATCAATAAAATAAAATATTGAACAATAACTACTGTAACAATTATTGAGTAGTGCCTTCTTACGTAAGAATTAATAATTGGTGCAATACCGTGTGCTACTGTATTTTAATCACCGGGTATTCCAACAGTATTAACGGTAACAACTACGCCGTTATTTATAAATAACTTATACTTGTCATTTTCTTCATCCAATCGCTTTTCGTTATGGGGCCCACACAAGGCTGCGCCGTCGTACGAATATTCCCCGACAGCAAGAATATTCCACGACCAAACGAATATTCCCCGACAAAATGAATATTTTATAACCACTTGCTTATTTTGCAAAATTTGCACATTTCACCCACAACCAAAGTATTATATCAAATTAGCCCCTTATTATTCACAATAATATTTAGAGAAAATTTGATTTTATTCATTAATAAGCTGGGGTCTTACAACAACGCTGAATAAGCTACGTGGGAACTCGAGAATAAAACGATGAAAAATTACCCTGAGTTATTTGTTTAATCTGTGTCTTCGATTCTGGGGACAAAATCTTTGTAAGTAGAGAAGAATGTAACGAATGATTGGTTTGAGTTATGATTCTGAGGACAAAATCCTTGTAAAGAGGGAATAATGTAACATTTCAGAATTTTAAATTGTAATATTAAATATTTATTGAATTATATAAGTATTTAATGGATATGTTTATTGCTAAATAATAATTGTTCAATTAGAGTTGATGTGGTTTAGTTAATTATTTGTTAAGTAAATAATTAAGGAGTTAATTAAATTAATTGTTATGAGAGTATGTACCAATTTAATTTAATAGTTAAGCAAGAGAGCTTGTAATGATTAAATAAATTATAATATTTTAATTGGAATTTGTAATTAAATAAGGTGTTAGTTGGTTAAATAAAATTATAATTATAAAGGAATTTATAATTATGTGATATTAAATTATGTGTTAAAGTAATTTAATAGAGTAGTATTTGAATTGATTAAATTGATTATTTAATTTAATAGAAGTGTGACAAAGAACCTTGTTATAAATGAGTTATTAAAATAAATTAAAAGAGTTTAATTTAGTTTTGGCCAAATAAATCCTAATACATATTAAGTCTTTAATCTAATAATATTGTCCAAACACGGTATAGGGATTAATTGATTTATTTTCATTAGGGTTTACCAAATAAGGTATATGAGTTAATGGGTTATTTTATTATGTTAACCAAACAAGCCTTATGACTTTTGATTTTCAAAACTTACATAACTGATATCATTATATCTATATTTATATTATATATTTAATATATATTATTACTATTATACGTTATGTGTTAGTACGTAAGATAGAATAGAGTTAGGAAAAGACTCAGAAGAAGAAAAGAGAAGAAGAAGAAGAAAAGAGAAAATTGAGAGAGAATTGAGAGAATCCTAACAGGTTTTGATAAAGGAATTGGAGGAAAGAAGTATTGTTGATCAAAGAAAGGAAAATCTTCATCATCTAACAAACAAGGTTTCATCCAAACCTTTTTCCTTTAAAAATTGTTGTCGTCTTATTCTTCCAAATAGTTCTCTGTAAAATAGTTGTAAAAGATGAATTGTTGATATATATATATATAGCTTTGTATGATAATTGTTTGCAAAAGGTTGTTTTCATAAGTTATATACGATTATAGATAAATTAATTCATATATGTATGTGTTTTGTGAAAGAAAATATATTGCAGTGAGTTCATATGAATATATATATATATATATATATATATATATATATATATATATATATATATATATATATATATATATATATATATATATATATATGAATATGGCTTAGTTTAAAATAAAATTAAGGATTTTTTGGTTGTTTAAATTATAATTTGACTATTGAATTTGTAAGAAGATGAATAAACATAAATTTGTTTTGATGAATTAACTGTTTTGATTGAAAAATAAAGTTACAGTGATGATTTTCATTAAAAATATCAAAAATGGAGTTTTTGCCAAAAACATTGAAATTGGGTGTTATAAAGTTGATATATATGTTATTGTATGTGTAAATACATGTTAGGAGTCTTTACAATATGTTTACATGAAGTCTCTGTATGAATTACATGTTAATTAGCTTGTTAGATTGGAGCTTGTAGGCCAATTTGGCTTTTTGTTCATGTTGTTGCCGAGGCTGGGCGCCGAATTCTGGAGTTTGGCGCCGTAGCGCGGCCCAACAGTATTGTTCTCGCGCAGCAACGCCGGCCCAACAGTATGTATATACTTGTTTATATATATAAATGTTGGTAGTGACTAATTATGTCATGATGACATATATATAGGGTATTGAGATTCAAGTGGTAAGGTTTAGCTTGTGCTCAAGGCAAGTTCTCTAATCCAAAAACTTCATTATGCAAGTTTAATTTCGTTGAGTACTTTTTAATTAAATTATAATTACGCAAGTTTCTAACTCCACACTTTCGTAGAGCTAGATTGTCTATTATTGAGAAAGTTTTTGTATCTATTGTTCATAAGGATGCTATTATTCTAAATCTTATATTTTTATATTGAGCAAGTTTCTTTAATATTTAACTTGTGATTTAGCATGCAAGTCGCTATATTTCAATATCCTAGTGTTGAACAACTTTATCGTTCAAATTACTACTCAATATGTATGTTTAGTATTCAATTGTCAATAACCTCGGTTTAATAATGTTCAAGCAAATTATGTTACGATTATTCAATGTTTATGCTATTAGATTATTCCTAACGCATGATATTAATTTACAAAATATCGATCCAATTATGATTATTCCATAGCATACAGTTAGTTCTTTTGTATTCAACTAATCCTTAGTTGATGGCCGTTGAATTCTAAATTTCCTTGTAATGTATCCAAACCAAACCTACTTTGGTGCGGACTTGTATTCTAAATACTGAGATGAACAACTCTTTTATTAGAGGTTTACGCTTAGCGTTAAAATGGTTGTGCACAATACATTGTACGAAGGGTTGATCCCCCTAAGTACGTGGAGTCTTTATAGTCTTATGACTGTTAAAGTTAAAGTTGAAAGATTACTTATAACTGTGGACATGATTCATGGTCATTAGACCCTCAGTGAATGTTATAATTTTCAGAAAGTTAATAGAACACATTGTTCAGTTCTATTGAGCCTAGTATTGGCAATTGATGTAAAATTTTAAAGATTTACTTGTTGTTATTCAAGTGGGCCTTGTTTGCTCACTCTTGCCTGTAAAATTTCTTACAGCTAAAGCTGAAAAGGGTGACGTACCTAGCACCAGTAAAGGAAAAGGAAAGATGAACAAATAGTGAAGACTTGTAATAGTTTTGATAGTTTTATTATCAGACTTTGGTTTAAAGATTGTAATGAAGTTTATTTAATTTCCGCATTTGAATGTTTGTAACTATAGGTTAGATAACCTGGGAGATTTCTTTTTTTTTGTATTTAAGTTTAATCCTTTATGGGCAGGTTTTCATTATTCAATTTTATTATGATTGGGTAGTTAGAAATGAATGTTTTGATTAAGTGAACACCGAATCTTGAGAAAATCAAGTACTACGATTTGAGGGTGTCACAGTATGTTAATAAATATTTGACTTGTCAACGCGTAAAAGCAGAGCATCAGCGGCCGAGTGGGTTGCTACAACCATTGGAAATACTAGAGTGGAAATGGGAGCATATTACGATGTATTTCGTTGGTAGGACTTCCAGTCACGCAAAAAGGTTTGGATGCCATTTGGGTTATCGTGGATCGACTTATAAAGACCGCACATTTTTTACCGATCAAGATCCGCTACAGTTTGAATCAGTTAGCGAGCTTGTACTTAAAGGAGATTGTTTTACGACATGGAGTGCCGGTATCGATTGTTTCTGATCAAGACCCGCATTTCACGTCAAAATTCTGTAAAAGCTTGCAAGAGAGGATGGGAACACAGTTAAGGCTAAGTACTGCTTATCATCCTCAGACAGACGGACAAAGTGAGCGAACAATACAAACGCCAGAGGACATGCTTAGAACTTACGTGATGGACTTCAAGGGAAATTGGGACAACCATTTACCCTTAGCCGAATTTGTGTATAATAATAGTTACCATGTGAGTATCAGCATACCACCATACGAAGCTCTTTACGGGTGGAAGTGCAGAATGCCATTATGTTGGGACGAAGTCGGGGAACGACGATTACTCGGACCGGAGTTAGTATAACAAACCGCGGATGTGGTGACTGTAATAAGGGCTATACTAGTGGCAGCTCAAGATCACCAGAAAAAGTATGCAGATTTGCATCGGCAAGATCGAGATTTTGAAATCGGCAGTTTTGTATTCTTGAAGGTGTAACGACCGAGAAATTCGTATCCTTTGTAAAATATTTGAGAGAATTAAATAATAAATAAAATAATATTATTTGTTATTATATGCGTTAATAAGATGTATGTCGTTCTATAACCTAGACACGCCAGAAGATCGTAGTATTTGAACCACGTGAATGAATTAAAATATTTGAATTTCCAAGACGAAAATAAAAGTTTTCCGAGAAATATGTAACGTTAGAGTATCGAGGCGAGATGGATTATGTAATAATAATCTAAGTATGGAAAACACAATAATTAACTTGCGGACTTAAATTGAGAATGTAGGTATTAAAACCTAATGAGATGAATTAATTTAACTTGGTATATAATATAAGTCCAGAAGCTTAAAGGTGTATACCTATGTGGGATTTATACTAAGCCCAAGTGGTTTATAAAGTGAAGCCCAAGCTAGATTAATTAGCAAGCCCATTGAATTGGACATGATCTATGGGGCAATCCAAGTGTAACTGGGTAGACTTGATGGGAAAACATCTTGTGTGATGACCAAGTAGTGTGATGACCAAGTGTTGTGATGATCAAGTGTTGTGATGGCCAAGTAATAGAAGTGGCTAGAAAGAATACTTAGACTTGAAGTTATGAATAGTAAGGAGGTGACTTAAGGAGGTGGGATGTCTTAAAGACCCTTCTACCCTCACTTTATGAACTTTATAAATAGAAATCTCTCAATTCATTTGATTGCTTGTTTAAATTCCTTTCAACTTTCTCTTACAAAGTAACTTAAGTGTTAGAGAAAATAAGTCATATAATTAAGCACTTATAAGTCATCTCAACTTTTGCTAGATTTTCCAAAGTGAAGTGAAGTAATAGTCTTCAAGGGTAAGACTCATATCTATTATCTTCATCTCTTCTATGATAGAATTGATAGAGAAGTGGGATGGTTTGATTATAACATGTAATAAGTCATTGATGAATGAACTTAAGCCGAATAAGTGAATAAGCAACTTAAATCTAATTAAGTTGATGGACTGAAGTTCATAGTAAGTTATAAGCATGAGAAATTGTAGTTAATAAGTTGATTAAGTCATTGACTTATGAATAAGTCAAAACCTACTTTGGTAATAAGTTGGTGTAGTAAGTTACTTGAAATGTGTATATGTTGATTAAAATCCACCTAGAACGTTTCGTAATGAGGTTTCGCTGGAATTTACATGATTGGACGATAATCGTCGAATTCGTGAAATTCTCAAAATGGAAGTCGTATTTTGTGTTTGATGTCATAAACGTTAGTTTTCAATTGAGACAAGTCATGTTTGGCATTATAGAGTTGCGGGCTCGAAAATGACTGAATTCCGACTTAGAACGAAGAAACGAGCATTGAACGTTCGCGAACGTTTATCGTTTTCGTTCAAATGGACTAATAGGTGAAATTTTAGCAAACGAAGTAAAATAGATAAAATTCTTGAATGAACGCATAGAATACATAATTTGTGACCCATAGGCTCTTGAACGAGCCAATTTGGACTTATAACAAAGAAGTTACGAGTTCGGAAGTTTCACAAAATTTCAAAGCTGTGAAAATTTTCTGGTGCACAGAGCTGGCGCCGCGGCGCCAGCCCAAGGCAAATAAGGCCGCGCCGCAGTGCCAAAATGGTCATCAGCCCCTAGAGAGTCACGCTGCAGCGCGACATATATCACTGAGACTCACGTCGTGGCGCCGAGTCCGGGTTTTTAAGTAATAAGTGGTGACGCCGCAGCGCGGCACCAAGTGCAATAGCCGACGCTGCAGCGCCAGCTTCATAACCTAGATAATAAAGAAAGGTTTACATGTTAAACATGAAGAGTATTTGATAAACAATTAAATGAGGATCTTAAAGAAACATTGTTAAGACATATTAAACCTTAAGTATGCACACTTAGAGTTAAGTTAAGTCAATTACATATGAACGTAAGAATGACCTAACGGAAAGTCAGAACCAATAATAACAAATCTAATACGTATTTAGATTGAGAAGAAGGGTAAGATTCTTTAGGAGCCATGTGTGATCATTCATGGCCTAATGTACTATTCGATATTATTATCTAATGTAGAGACCTTAAAGTTGTAAAGTGAACTTGGTTATATCTATAAGCAGACGCTAAAGGCAAGTACTCTAACCCTTGTTCCAGTTCGATCTGGACAAGTCTTTGTGATTCATGTATTCTTCGCATGAGTTAGTATCTGAGGAAGTCAAAGCCAATCCTTTCGGCTAGACGTATGTTATGTTATTTTATCAAATGTTGATAAGGATTTACCAAACTAATATTGTTATGGTTTTCAAAAGTAGACTGAATATGATAAACTATTTTTTCATCAAACGACAGGCACGTGAGGTTGCCACAAATTAAACGTATACACGTTTAATGAATGTAGTGTTGATAAATATAGAGTACGATAGGCTGATCACCTAGATGTGCTCGTAAGCTATGCGGGACTTACGGACTTCGTGTCGGGATGTCTTTTTTAAAGTACTTATGAAATGCTTACGGTCTTGAACCGGAATTGATGTTTTACTGAATATTGTTGTTGTAAAACATTTTGAATGAAAAGAAGTGCTATTTTGAATTATCAATAGTACTTCGGAACTATTGTTCATTTATTGAAGATATACGATTCCTATGTTTAAAGCATGTTATTTTTGTAGAATTGTTGTACTTGCTGAGCTAGTAAGGCTCATTCTTGCTTGAACCATATGAATGCAGCTAAGACCGAACGAACCGATGGATCCGGCAAGGATAAAGGGAAGGCAAAGGTGAACCCGTAGATTACATATGTAATAGTATAGGTTTTGTAAGGAATAATATTGATATTATTACAAAGACAATGTATTGGTTGTAAAGAACCTGGGGAATGTAAATATTCTTTTGATATATATATATATAAGACATATCCGTTCTTTTGAGGCATTTCAATTGAATGTTTATGTGAACTATAACACCATGTAGCACCATCTGTCGGGTTGGAAGATACCCAGATTTGGGGGCGTCACAGGTTGGTATCAAAGCATTAGATTATAAAACTTAAGGGGGAGATATAAAACCTTAAGTCATAACCTTAAGAAAAGTCAAAGAATAAAAGATGGAAGTTAACCTTATAAAAATGCATTATATATGTTATGTGTTTTTATTATTCTACTAACGTGAACTAATCAAACTTTTATGTTGTTGTAGATGTCAGGAGAAAATAGAGACGTACAGGTAGTCAGTGAAGAATCGGTTAATCAGGTTGAGATTATAACGAGTCCCATAGCAGTAGATCCCGAGATTGTGGTGATTGAGTCTGGAGACTCAGAAAGTTTAGATCTCATGTCAGTGTTTGATGGTATGATAGAAAAAGTGGAAGCAGTGTCCTTTAACCCAGTAGCTATAGCAGCGGAGATGGCTCCGGGGGAGTCAATGATGTCATTATTCATGTCAGTGATAGATAGGAACATCCACTACTACCAGGAGGTTAAGGAGCTGAAGGAAGAGCTCCAAGCTGTTATAGAGGATAAGACGGACGTGGAGTCCATGTGGGAGCAGGAACATGATGAAAGGGTTTTGGCTAAGGACAAGGTCCATGGGTTGAAACAGGAGGTCTTTGAGCTCAGGAAGGAGCTAAAGACCAAGAAGCAGAAGATAGAGAGAATGTCCTATATCCATAGGAATTCTCATGAGGATTTCCAGTTGCAGGTAGCTGGTTACCCCGTAGAGACAGGGCAGACGCGGCATATTATCAGTCGTGATATTATTGTCGGTCTTGCCAAGGTAGATTTTGAAAATGCCTTAAGGCAAATGTAATCTAGTAGTGGCTAGGGTAGTTAGTTATGTACATATTTTTGTATCTAGTAGTGACGTAAAACCCTCTTTTGTATTATAATCAAGGGTAGTCTTTTGTAAATCCCAATTTTTAGAAAGCAATGGTGGGAAAGTAATGTATTCGGCTTCGGCTGTGTTATTTAACCGATGTAGTATTATACTACAATAAATTAATATAAGTTTTCTTTTTCGAAAAAAATGTTGAGTAACGAATGTTTAAGTTATTGGTTAACATTGAATAATAACTAACTGGCAGGAAATGAATAATAACGAAATATGTGTTTATTGTAACAGTAAAATACTGCCAAGAAGAGTACCACGTAACCAAGGTGCGAACACAAATCAACCGGAGGGAGGTCCGGTTAACCCCATGCAAGAATTTTTGAACCTTTTAACCGTAGCGTTTAATCAAACTGGGGCTAATATCCCCGTAAATCCTGGTGTAGTATGAGCTACTACATTCAACGACTTTAAGAGTATGGGTCCACCGGAGTTCAAAGGAACTACGGACCCTATCGAAGCCCAAACGTGGGTGAAGGAGATCTAGAAGGCATTTGTGATAGAAAATGTCGACGAGGCCCAAAAGGTTGCTTTTGCAACCTACATGAGAACTAGGGCCGGAATGGATGTGATAACGTGAGTGAGGTTCAAGGAAATATTTTATGAGAACTATTTTCCCACGAGCATGCAGGGAAGGATGGAGATGCGGTTTCTGGAGTTGAAGTAAGGGACATGACAGTTCCTCAATACGACGCCAAGTTTAATGAACTGGCAAGGTTCGCTCCACACCAAGTGGATACCGAGGTGAGGAAAGCTCGACGGTTCGAGCAGGGCTTGAAACCCTGGCTCTATAACCGTATCTCTGTGTTCCAAAGTACTTCCTTTGGAATTATTTTAGAGAAGGAAATAATTGCCGAAGGTGGTAGCGAGGCGTTGAGCCAATGCCACAAGGACAAGAAAATTAAGGGGAAGGTGGATGGGGGAATAAAGGTTGAAGGTGCCAACAGGAGTGGCGAAGGGTACAAGAGGAAGGTGAGTAGCTTAGGAAATCCCGTAGTGAAACTAGGGGATCTGAAAAGGAGGATGGAGGCCTGCAAGACCTGCGAAAAGACTCATTTAGGAGTCTGTCTCAAAGGTAAGGCCGTGTGTTATAACTGCGGACAGAGGGGCATATTGCGCCAAACTGTCCAAGCCCGAAGAAGAACCATGGATGCTTTATATGTGGATCAACTGACCACATGGCAAAGAATTCCCCAAATAAGGGGACAGATGGCAATAAAGGCGCCAATAGTAGTAAGTTAACTATTGGGGGTCCAGCGCAGCCGGGTAGGCCGATGGCCCATACCTTTAATATGACCATCCAAGACGTGATGGCCTCGGGGGACGTAGTCGCAGGTATTATTTTGATCAACGACTTAAATGCATACGTGTTGTTTGACTCGGGTGCTACTTGTTCATTTATCGCATGTGATTTTGCTAGACAATTAGGATTACTTCCCGAAAAATTGCATGTATCTTTAAACATTAAGGCAGCTAACGAAGAGATAATTCCTATTGAAGATATTCATAGGAGTTATTGCGTAGACATTCGAGGTTGTAAATTATCGGTAGATCTGATACCGATAAAGTTAGGAGAATTCGACGTAATTCTCGAAATGGATTGGTTGATAAATCACGGGGCAATTATAGATTGTCAAAAGAAATGCATAAATATTAAAACATCAATTCAATCTCATGTAATATTTTACGGGAATAAATCGTCGGGACGTTCGTGTTGTGTTACCATGACACAAACTAGGAAATTATTAAGGAAGAGGTGTGTAGGTTATTTGTGTCATGTGGTTGATACCCAGAGAGTGGAAGAGACTATGGAACAAATACCTATAGTGAGTGAGTTCATGGATGTATTTTCGAGTGAGTTATCAGGTCTTCCGCCGGATAGGGAGACCAAGTTTATAACAGACATTGTGCCAGGAGCGGCACTAGTTTCTAGGACACCGTACCGTATGGCGCCAGTGGAGATGAAGGAGTTGATGGTGCAGTTACATGAATTGTTGGACATGAAGTACATTCAACCGAGTGTTTCGCCATGGGGAGCACCGATACTGTTTGTCAAAAAGAAGGACGGATCGTTAAGACTTTATATCGACTACCGAGAGCTGAACAAGTTAACGATAAAGAATAAGTATCCATTGCCCAAGATCGATGATCTTTTTGATCAGTTGAAAGGGGCAAAATATTTTTCCAAAATAGATTTAAGGACGGGGTATCATCAGCTGACGGTTAGAAATGAAGATGTGCCAAAGACAGCATTCAAGACTCGTTATGGTCATTACAAGTTTCTGGTGATGTCATTTGGGTTGACTAATGCACCTGCTGCATTTATGGACATGATGAACAGAGTGTTCAAACAATATTTGGACAAGTTCGTTGTGGTGTTTATTGATGATATTCTAGTCTACTCTAAGACGTCAGAAGATCATGCTGAACACCTAAGAATAGTGTTGGAGACATTAAGGAAGGAAAAGTTATATGCGAAGTTCACTAAGTGTGAATTCTGGTTAGAGAGGGTACAGTTTTTAGGTCATGCTATTGACCATGAGCGGATTTTAGTAGATCTAGTGAAGGTGGAAGCCGTGATGAATTGGGAACAACCGAAAACGCCGACTAAGGTGCGAAGTTTTCTAGGGTTAGCGGGTTACTATCGAAGGTTCATCCAGGACTTTTTGAAGATAGCTACTCCGTTGACTAACTTGACGAGGAAGACAGTGAAGTATGTATGGACTGAGAAATGCGAAGATAGTTTTCAAGAACTGAAAAAGAAGTTGAGTGAATCACCTGTTTTGTCATTGCCGGATGACACATGAAATTTTGTAGTTAATAGCGATGCTTCGCATAAAGGATTGGGATGCGTGCTCATGCAGCGTGGCAAGGTCATTGCGTATGCATCTAGGTAGTTAAAGGATTATGAGAAAGTTTACCCTACTCATGATCTGGAACTGGTCGCGGTGGTGTTTGCCTTAAAGATATGGCAACATTATCTTTATGGGGAAAAGTGTGAGATATACACAGACCATAAGAGTCTAAAATATATCTTCACATAGAAGGAGTTGAATATGAGACAGAGGAGGTGGTTAGAGTTGATAAAGGATTACGACTATGAAATCCTGTATCACCCTAGAAAAGCCAATGTAGTGGCCGATGGCTTGAGTATAAAGGGTCGGGAGAAGTTGTCTATGTTAACAGCTCAAACTGAGTTAATAACAGAGATGGCTAGGATGGAGTTAGAGGTGAAGTCGCCAATTGAGGCAGATCAGAGACTGTTTGCGACGAAGATTCAGTCTACCATTGTAGAGAGAGTAAAGGAGGTACAACTCAAAACTGATGAGTGTGACCAAATGAAGAAGCGGTTAACCAATGAAAGAGATATTAAGTTTAGTCTTTATAATGAGGGATTATTAAGATTTGAGGGAAGAATTTGGGCTCCGAATGAGACAGAATTAAAGGAGCAAGTTTTACAAGAGGCTCATAGTTCGAGGTACTCGATTCATCCTGGTAGCACTATGATGTATCAAGATCTTCGACAGAGTTTTTGGTGGCCGAACAGGGAAATAACCGAGTATGTGAGTAGGTGCTTGACTTGTCAAAAAGTTAAAGCCGAACATCAACGACTAAGTGGCTTGTTACAATCATTGGAGATTCTGGAGTGGAAGTGGGAGCATATCACGATGGATTTTGTGGTGGGACTTCCGACGACTCAGAAGGGATATGATGCTATTGGGGTAATAGTGGACCGGTTGACGAAGTCAGCTCACTTTTTTCCAATTTGAGTTAAGTATAACTTAGATCAGTTAGCTACACTCTATGTTATGGAAATTATTTCTAGACATGGAGCACCTGTTTCGATAGTGTCAGATCGTGACCCACGATTCACATCGAACTTTTGGAGAAGTCTTCGAGAGCAGTTGGGGACGCAATTGAAGTTGAGTACGGCATATCATCCATAAACAGATGGACAGAGCGACAGGACAATTCAGACGTTAGAAGATATGTTGAGATATTGCGTCATGGATTTCAAGGGTAGTTGGGATGATCATCTACCATTAGTAGAATTTGCGTATAACAATAGTTATCATGCAAGCATAGGTATGCCGCCATACGAAACGTTGTATGGAAGAAAATGCAGAACACCATTGTATTGGGATGAAGTGGGAGAACGCCGAATGCTAGGACCATAATTGGTGCAGCAAACAGCGGAAGTGGTGAAGTTGATACGTATACGTCTAATAGCAGCTCAAGACAGACAGAAGAAATATGCAGACTTACATCGAGAGAATAGAGAGTTTGAGGTAGGCTCGTACGTATTTCTAAAGTTGTCTCCCTGGAAAGGAAAGATACGCTATGGAAAGAAGGGAAAACTAAGCCTAAGGTTTATAGGACCTTTTGAGGTATTAGAACGGGTAGGTGAGATAGCTTATAGGGTAGCGTTACCTCCAGACTTAGAGAGAATACATAATGTATTTCACGTTTCAGTGTTACGTCCTTACAAACCGGATTACAAGCACGTGATAGAATTTGAGCCTATTCAAATCGAGAAGGATTTAACATATGAAAAAATGCCGATCCAAATCATCGATAGAAAAGAGCAAGTTCTGCGAAACAAGGTAATATCGTCAGTAAAGGTGTTATGGAAGAACCACGATGTCGAGGAAGCAACGTGGGAATTGGAAGAGAAGACAAAGAAGAATTATCTTCTTTTGTTTGAGTAATGTAGGGCGAGATTCTGGGGACATAATCTTTATAAGGGGGGAAGAATGTAACGACCGAGAAATTCGGATCCTTTATAAAATATTTGAAAGAATTAAATAATGAATAAAATAATATTATTTGTTATTATATGTGTTAATAAGATGTATGTCATTCTATGACCTATACGCGCCGAAATATCGTAGTATTTGAACCACGTGAATGAATTAAAATATTTGAATTTCCAATACGAAAATAAAAGTTTTTCGAAAAAGTTTATGAAAAACACTATTCACCGTTTATTGCTCGGGAACGATTTTCGAACATTCGAGAAATACGTAACGTTATAATATTGAGGCGAGATGGATTATGTAATAATAATCTAAGTATGGAAAACGCAATAATTCGCTTGCGGACTTAAATTGAGAATGTAGGTATTAAAACCTAATGAGATGAATTAATGTAACTTGGTATATAATATAAGTCGATAAGCTTAAAGGTGTAAACCTATGTGGGATTTATACTAAGCCCAAGTGGTTTATAAAGTGAAACCCAAGCTAGATTAATTAGCAAGCCCATTGAATTGGACATGATCCATGGGGCAATCCAAGTGTAAGTGAGTAGACTTGATGGGTAAACATGTTGTGTGATGACCAAGTGTTGTGATAACCAAGTGTTGTGATGGCCAAGTAATAGAAGTGGCTAGCAAGAATACTTAGACTTGAAGTTATGAATAGTAAGGAGGTGCCTTAAGGAGGTGGGATGTCTTAAAGACCCTTCTACCCTCACTTTAGGAAGTCTATAAATAGAAAGCTCTCAATTCATTTGATTGCTTGCTTAAATTCCTTTAAACTTTCTCTTACAAAGTAACTTAAGTGTTAGAGAGAATAAGTCATATAAGCACTTATAAGTCATCTCAACTTTTGCTAGATTTTCCAAAGTGAAGTGAAGTAATAGTCTTCAAGGGTAAGACTCATATCTATTATCTTCATCTCTTCTATGATAGAATTGATAGAGAATTGGGATGGTTTGATTATAACATGTAATAAGTCATTGATGAATGAACTTAAGCCGAATAAGTGAATAAGCAACTTGAATCTAATTAAGTTGATGGACTTAAGTTCATAGTAAGTTATAAGCATGAGAAATTATAGTTAATAAGCTGATTAAGTCATTGACTTATGAATAAGTCAAAACCTACTTTGGTGATAAGTTGGTGTAGTAAGTAACTTGAAATGTTTATATGTTGATTAAAATCCACCTAGAACGTTTCGTAATGAAGTTTCGCCGGAATTTACACGATTGGACGATAATCGTCGAATTCGTGAAATTCTCGGAATGGAAGTTGTATTTTGTGTTTGATGTCGTAAACGTTGGTTTTCGATTGAGACAAGTGGTAAGACCCCAACTTATTATTAAATTAAATTAAATTTCCTCTATTTATTATTTTGAAATAGTAAGGGTTGATTTGATTAATGTGGTTAGTTATGGGTAAAATTCACAAATATTTTAAATAAGCAAGTGGTAATAAAATATTTATTTTTATCGATGAATATTCATTTGGTCGTGGAATATTCTTGCTGTCGGGAAATATTCGTACGACGGCGCAGCCTTGTGTGGGCCCCATAATGGAAAGCAATTGGATGAAGAAAACGACAAAAATTGAGTTTTTATAAATAACGGCGTAGTTGTTACCGTTAATACTGTTAGAATATCCGGTGGTTAAAATACAGTAGCACGCAGTATTGCACCAATTATTCATCCTTACGTAAAAAAGCACTACTCAATAATTGTTAAAGTAGTTACTGTTCAATATTTTATTTTATTGATTCAATAATCGCTGCGTTGATATTTTATATTATTGTTGTTTCAATAATTGTTGCTGCACAGTATTTTCCAGTATCAGATCAATAATTCATATTATTTGAATAATATTATTAGATAGCATTATTGGCAATGTCTAGAAAGTTCTGTCTAAGGAGAGGTTCTGTAACGCCCCCAAAATAGGTATACAACACCCATTCTGAGTCGCCAAATACATGGTACAGAAAGCAAACTACAACTTCAATAATACAAATGTCGTGCAAAATACGACAACACATACTGTGAGTTTAAATACAAATATTGTCTTCTAGACAATATCCACACTCAAATAAATCCTCATTACAATTATTCAAACACTATTTTACAGAAATAGTGAGGACTGCTAAAACATCTTTCTAGAACCATCACTCCATATCCCGACTAGATCCTGCTATGTTCTCACCTCCTGAGAAGAAAAATGGAACAAAAAGGAAAAGGGTGAGCTCAACTAGCCCAGTAAAGAATATTATGACTAAGATAATATACAAACAAATTATCGTTAGTCTTCAACAGGGAAAAATCTGATAGAATATAATCGACAACAAGTTTTAGATCAACAACTGCAGCGGAAACAGCAAACCATTAGAAGAGTCAAGTAGAGAAAGAATTCTACTATCTTCTAAGATTTAAAAGTCCATCATCAATATTTTATCCCTGTAACATCAATTAATAATCATCTTTATCCAAATATTCATCTTTGCACTACAGGCCAAAGATATTCATTTGTATCACCTGTCAGTCATGTTCATCTCAACACCTGTTCATCTTTGCACTACAGGCCAAAGATATTCATCAAGTAATCATACATCTTTGCACTACAGGCCAAAGATATTCAGTAATATCATCATTTAGGACTGAGGATGATGAAAAATATCTTAAAAAAAACGAATCCAATGAGACAGAAGGACAAATAGTAGGGATTCGTATAACAGTTTAACCAAGATCAATAATACTTCATAATAATCAATTGTGAAGCAGAATTCAAAAATAAAGATCAAAACATGGATACAATCAAAGATAGTAACCATAATAGACATCTTGGACAAAAAGAAAAATTTTATTTTTCGGTGAATAGTGCCGTATTCGTGAATAGTGTCGTATACGTGAATAGTACCGTATACATGAATAGTAACCCCGACACAAAAAGTTTTAAATTTGATAAAAACTCATATCAATATTTCAGCATAATGATATTGAAGAAAATAATATCATTTAAGAAGAAAATAATATCCCTTACCTCAAGATATCAGTACATCTGGTCGGAATACCGGTATAAGGCTGAAAGAAACTTGCTCTGATGAATAGAAACTCTCAAAGTATCTAAATACTCACAAAATACACTCAATAATCTAGAGAGAGAAAGAGAGAAAACTTGTTTCTGGTGTGATTTTCAATTCTAACTTAGCCCTCTATTTATAGGAAAATTTTAGTAGGTTTGACCTGCAACCTGATGGCTTTACCTGCTACTATTCCCACCCACCACATTTGAAATATAATTCAGCACATTTCTTCACCAACCACAAGTGGGGCCCACCAATTCTAGAATTTTTCATCAAAATGATAAACTCCGAAAATTCAACAATTTCTGAACCAGTCATCTCGTAAAATTCATAATAAATCATACGTTCATTTTTAACGGTTCAAAATTTGTGGACATATACTCAACTTATATATGTATAACATATCCAAAAATTACCACGATCCAACGGTCGGATTAAAAATTATAACACCCGCAATATTTCTCAAAAACCCTGATTTGATTTTTAATACCTCCATTCCGATAAAAATACTGATAAAATACCTCAACATTAACTCCTTCATTTTTAACCACAAAAATATATCCCTCATTTATATCCACATAAAATAAATATTTCCTTATCATATGAATCAATAATTAATTATTCACAAATAATATTACAGAATCACATTTATGACAACCAGGCCGTTCCCAGGAAAGAGGGGGCTTTCCAATAAGGATTTCTCCTTACTGGCGCGCAATTAGATGACCAAACCTCTCCTTAGACAGAACTTTCTAGACATTGCCAATAATGTTATATAATAATATTATTCAAATAATATGAATTATTGATCTGATAATGAAAATACTGTGCAGCAACAATTATTGAAACAACAATAATATAAAATATCAATGCAACAATTATTGAATCAATAAAATAAAATATTGAACAATAACTACTGTAACAATTATTGAGTAGTGCCTTCTTACGTAAGAATTAATAATTGGTGCAATACCGTGTGCTACTGTATTTTAATCACCGGGTATTCCAACAGTATTAACGGTAACAACTACGCCGTTATTTATAAATAACTTATACTTGTCATTTTCTTCATCCAATCGCTTTCCGTTATGGGGCCCACACAAGGCTGCGCCGTCGTACGAATATTCCCCGACAGCAAGAATATTCCACGACCAAACGAATATTCCCCGACAAAATGAATATTTTATAACCACTTGCTTATTTTGCAAAATTTGCACATTTCACCCATAACCAAAGTATTATATCAAATTAGCCCCTTATTATTCACAATAATATTTAGAGAAAATTTGATTTTATTCATTAATAAGTTGGGGTCTTACAACCTCCCCTCCTTATGAAATTTCGTCCTCGAAATTGACGTACGTACCTGATGTTTCAAAAAGGTGAGGATACCTCGCTTTCATTTCTGATTCCAACTCCCAGGTCATTTCTTCAATAGCATGGTTTCTCCACAAAACCTTAACTTGTGGTATAACCTTCGTGCGTAGGACATGCTCTTTCCTATCCAAGATCTTAACAGGTACCTCCTCGTACGTTAAATCTTCAGCTATCTCGTCTGGTTCTAACTCAATAATGTGGTTCGGGTCTTTAACATATTTACGAAGCATAGATATGTGAAAAACATTATGAACACGAGACATGCTTGGAGGTAATGCGAGTCTATATGCCACATTTCCTATTCGCTCAAGAATCTCAAATGGACCAACAAATCTTGGATTGAGCTTTCCTCTCTTCCCAAATCTTGTAACTCCCTTCCATGGTGCAACACGTAATAATACATGATCCCCAATATTAAATTCCACGTCCTTCCGATGAAGATCCGCATAACTCTTTTGTCGATCTTGTGCCGTTTGTATACGTTGTCGAATCGTTTGGATCTTCTCTGTAGTAATGCGTACCAACTCTGGTCCCAACAATGTTGCTTCACCCACCTCGTCCCAGCATACTGGAGAACGACATTTTCTTCCATACAACGCCTCGAATGGAGCCACACCTATGCTCGCCTGATAACTGTTGTTGTAGGAGAATTCCACCAATGGTAGGTACTTATCCCAACTCCCTTTGAGATCTAGGACACAAAGTCTTAATAGATCTTCAAGAGTTTGAATAGTCCTCTCTGATTGTCCGTCCGTTTGAGGATGGTATGCCGAACTGAATCGTAAATCCGTGCCCATAGCTTTCTGCAAGCTAACCCAAAATCGTGAAGTGAATCTTGGGTCACGATCCGAAACTATGGATACTGGCATGCCATGCAATCTCACAATCTCGTTCACGTACATACTAGCAAGACGTTCAAGGGAATAAGTCTCACGTATCGGCAAGAAATGAGCGGATTTGGTTAATCTATCAACAATAACCCAAATCGCATCTATGCCTTGAGAAACCTTGGGAAGACCCGTAACAAAATCCATAGTAATGTGTTCCCACTTCCATTTCGGGATCTCAAGTGGTTGCAATGGACCCTTTGGCACTTGATGCTCCGCCTTTACACGTTGACAAGTTAAACACCTCGAGATAAACTCCGCGATCTCTCTTTTCATATTGCTCCACCAAAATGTATGTCGAAGATCGTGATACATTTTGGTACTCCCAGGATGGATTGCAAACGGTGTGTTGTGTGCCTCCATCATTATTCTATGCTTCAAGTCAAAATCGTTAGGAACACAAAGTCTGGAGTTGACTCGAAGTATTCCTTCTTCATCGATTCTTGCTTCTGGAATAGCACCTTCTTGCACTTTCTTCTTCATACGCATCAGCTCCATGTCCGTAGCTTGAGCAGCTTTAACTTTATCGATTAAAGTCGGTTCTACTCGTATATTTGATATCATCATGTGGGTACTTGGAGCCTTCATCTCTATCTCCATCCTTTGCAAGTCATACAAAATGGGCCTTTGTGTTAACAACATTGCACTCGTACCCGCATATGATCTTCTACTCAATGCGTCAGCTACTACGTTTGCTTTTCCAGGATGATATTGGATGATATGATCGTAATCTTTCAACAGCTCAAGCCAACGTCGCTGCCGCATGTTGAGTTCCTTTTGGGTGAAGAAATATTTGAGGCTTTTATGATCTGTATAGATCTCCACTTTCTCCCCATACAGGTAGTGTCTCCAGATCTTCAACGCAAAAACGACTGCTGCCAACTCCAAATCATGAGTAGGATAATTCCTCTCATATTCTTTGAGTTGTCGTGAGGCATAGGCTATGACTTTCCCATGTTGCATGAGAACACATCCTAACCCTTTGCCTGAAGCATCGCTGTAGATAACAAATCCATCCGAACCAGATGGTATTGTCAGAACAGGTGCCAAAATGAGTCTCCTCTTGAGTTCTTGGAAACTCTTCTCGCATTCCTCACTCCATACAAATTTTGTATCTTTCCGAGTCAGCTGAGTTAACGGAGTAGCGATTCGAGAAAATCCTTCCACAAATCTCCGATAATAACCAGCTAAGCCTAGAAAGCTACGTACTTCGGTTACCGACTTCGGTTGCTCCCAACTTTGTATGGCTTCAATCTTCGCCGGGTCAACAGATACTCCATGTTTTGACACCACGTGCCCAAGGAATGCTACTTCCTCAAGCCAGAACTCGCATTTCTTCAATTTGGCATATAGCTTATTTTCACGAAGCCTTTGCAGTACCAGCTTCAAATGGCGCTCATGATCTTCACGGCTTTTGGAATAGATGAGGATGTCATCAATAAAGACAACAACGAACTGATCTAAATATTCTTTGAATACACGGTTCATCATATCCATGAAGGCAGCAGGAGCATTAGTCAATCCAAAAGACATGACTAAGAATTCATAATGCCCGTACCGAGTTCTGAAGGCAGTCTTTGGAATATTCTCAGTTTTAATCTTCAGCTGATGATATCCAGAACGAAGGTCGATCTTTGAAAAGAATTGTGTTCCTTGTAACTGGTCGAACAGGTCATCAATGCGAGGTAGCGGATACCTATTCTTGATAGTGACATGATTCAATTCTCGATAGTCGATACAAAGTCGCATACTCCCGTCTTTCTTCTTTACGAATAAAACAGGAGCACCCCAAGGAGACGTACTAGGACGAATAAAACCGATGTCCAACAACTCCTGTAGTTGGACTTTTAACTCCTGAAGTTCAATAGGAGCCATTCGATATGGAGTTTTAGAAATGGGCTTTGTACCGGGTTCAAGGTCAATAAAGAATTCAACTTCACGTTCTGGGGGTAGACCAGGAAGTTCTTCAGGAAATACATCGGGAAATTCTCTAACAATAGAAATATTATTCAAATCTGACTTGTCTTTGTTCAAATCCATTACATGGGCTAAGAAAGCTTGACATCCGTTTTTCAATAAACGAATAGCTTTGTGGCTCGATATGACAGTGACTGATTTTAGTGGTTTAGTAGTTTGAATTCGTATGACAGGTTGGTTAGGAATATGAAAACTAACAACCTTACGAAAACAATCAATTTTAGCATGATGAGTGGTTAACCAATCAATTCCTAAAATATCATCAAAAGCAAGTATCTTTAAAGAGATAAGATCAACAGGTAATGTGATAGTACCAACTTGGATCATGCAAGATTTATAAACTGTAGATGTAACGAAGGTTTCACCCAACGGAGTTTCAACAGATAAGTTAAAGTCCTATTTCTCCGGAGTCAAGTTTAAACGTTGAGCACAAGCAGGAGAGATAAAAGAATGGGTAGAACCGGTATCTAGTAAAGTATAAACTTCGCAAGAATTCAAGATTAGCTTACCCGTGATCACCTCGTTCGGGTTTCTCGCGTTTTGGCCAGTAACGACAAACGCCCTTCCAGGAACCGCTGATTTCGACTTATCCGGGACAGCTTTTGGAGTCACCATCCCCGCTGAACTTGGTTTTGCTACAGAACACTCTCGAGCTATATGACCCTCCTTTCCACAGTTATAACATACCTTGGATTGTTGTGGGCAGTTTGGGCTGATATGTCCCTCTTTCCCACATTTGTAACATACGACCGGTGGTCGTTCTCCTCCCCTAGAAACAGTTGATGTTTGTGCTGACGTCTTCACATTATCATTGTTGTACCTTCTCTTCTTGAAATCTCCTCCCGACTCGCTCCTTCTATTATCACGACCACGATTACCACCAGAGTGGTTACCGCTTTTGTCCGAATATTTTTCTCCCTGCTGGTTTTCATTGCTTCGATGACTGCCGCCACCGGTATGACCCTGGTTGTGGTCCCTCGGTTGCACATACTCATTATCTCGCTCTAATAATTGAGCCCTATTTACAACATCTGAATATAAAGAAAATTTATGAGAGATAAGATATTGTCGAATCTCGGGTTTTAGACCTCTCAGAAACATCCTTGTCATTCGTTCCTCATTTTCGACCAAATGAGGTGCAAACCTGGATAACTCTGCAAACTTCGCCTCGTACTGGGACACCGTCATGTTGTTTTGTTCCAGTCTGATAAACTCTACCTCCTTCATATGACGAATACTTTCAGGAAAGTACTTGTCATTGAACAGTTTTTGAAATGTTTCCCAGGACATGTTGAGTGCGTCAGGCTGGGTACGCTTCACAGACTCCCACCAGTAGTCTGCCTCACCGCGGAACATAAAGGTGGCGAATGGAACCTTTTGTTCCTCCGTGCATCCCAAGACATCGAATATCTTGGTAATTTGCTTGACCCACGTTTCCGCCATGATCGGATCCGGCTTTCCCTTAAATTCTGGTGGTCCCAATTCTTTGAACTGCTTAGCTGTGACAAACCGCGCGTTATCATTTCCACCCGTATTCTGCACACGAGTCTCCCTCGTCTGATTTTGCATGAACTGCAAAAAGCTCCTAAACATTCCATCATTCATCGTTTGCTCGGTAACGTTGTTTACAGGAGGAATATTGCCTTCCTGTTGCACGTTCCCCTGGGTGGTGATCAAAGGTGTCTCCACGGTCTGATTTACTCCATTATTAACGTTCTCAGCTGCCATTCTTAAATACTGCCATAAAACAAGGGTTAATAGTCATGTCATATATTATCCCTATACTCTGACCGACCAAATAAACACCAAATAAACTTAGTCAAGTCATACTAGTGAAGGAATTCCCCGTCTCTCCCCTCCTAGTTCTTGTCTCACATCTCAGCCAGGGATCATATCCCTAAGCTCTGATACCAACTGTGACCAGAAACGCACTCCACCTTCAGTTTGCCACCGCAGAACGGCGTCCCCTACGGAGAGTCTGGCTTCGGTGCATCCCCCATCAACAGGAAGTCACCAGCGAGAGGCTCGGGGCTCTATACTTATAGCTCTGATACCACCTGTGACGCCCCCAAAATAGGTATACAACACCCATTCTGAGTCGCCAAATACATGGTACAGAAAGCAAACTACAACTTCAATAATACAAATGTCGTGCAAAATACGACAACACATACTGTGAGTTTAAATACAAATATTGTCTTCTAGACAATATCCACACTCAAATAAATCCTCATTACAATTATTCAAACACTATTTTACAGAAATAGTGAGGACTGCTAAAACATCTTTCTAGAACCATCACTCCATACCCCGACTAGATCCTGCTATGTTCTCACCTCCTGAGAAGAAAAATGGAACAAAAAGAAAAAGGGTGAGCTCAACTAGCCCAGTAAAGAATATTATGACTAAGATAATATACAAACAAATTATCGTTAGTCTTCAACAGGGAAAAATCTGATAGAATATAATCGACAACAAGTTTTAGATCAACAACTGCAGCGGAAACAGCAAACCATTAGAAGAGTCAAGTAGAGAAAGAATTCTACTATCTTCTAAGATTTAAAAGTCCATCATCAATATTTTATCCCTGTAACATCAATTAATAATCATCTTTATCCAAATATTCATCTTTGCACTACAGGCCAAAGATATTCATTTGTATCACCTGTCAGTCATGTTCATCTCAACACCTGTTCATCTTTGCACTACAGGCCAAAGATATTCATCAAGTAATCATACATCTTTGCACTACAGGCCAAAGATATTCAGTAATATCATCATTTAGGACTGAGGATGATGAAAAATATCTTAAAGAAAACGAATCCAATGAGACAGAAGGACAAATAGTAGGGATTCGTATAACAGTTTATCCAAGATCAATAATACTTCATAATAATTAATTGTGAAGCAGAATTCAAAAATAAAGATCAAAACATGGATACAATCAAAGATAGTAACCATAATAGACATCTTGGACAAAAAGGAAAAATTTTATTTTTCGGTGAATAGTGCCGTATTCGTGAATAGTGCCGTATACGTGAATAGTGCCGTATACATGAATAGTAACCCCGACACAAAAAGTTCTAAATTTGATAAAAACTCATATCAATATTTCAGCATAATGATATTGAAGAAAATAATATCATTTAAGAAGAAAATAATATCCCTTACCTCAAGATATCAGTACATCTGGTCGGAATACCGGTATAAGGCTGAAAGAAACTTGCTCTGATGAATAGAAACTCTCAAAGTATCTAAATACTCACAAAATACACTCAATAATCTAGAGAGAGAAAGAGAGAAAACTTGTTTCTGGTGTGATTTTCAATTCTAACTTAGCCCTCTATTTATAGGAAAATTTTAGTAGGTTTGACCTGCAACCTGATGGCTTTACCTGCTACTATTCCCACCCACCACATTTGAAATATAATTCAGCACATTTCTTCACCAACCACAAGTGGGGCCCACCAATTCTAGAATTTTTCATCAAAATGATAAACTCCGAAAATTCAACAATTTCTGAACCAGTCATCTCGTAAAATTCATAATAAATCATACGTTCATTTTTAACGGTTCAAAATTTGTGGACATATACTCAACTTATATATGTATAACATATCCAAAAATTACCACGATCCAACGGTCGGATTAAAAATTATAACACCCGCAATATTTCTCAAAAACCCTGATTTGATTTTTAATACCTCCATTCCGATAAAAATACTGATAAAACACCTCAACATTAACTCCTTCATTTTTAACCACAAAAATATATCCCTCATTTATATCCACATAAAATAAATATTTCCTTATCATATGAATCAATAATTAATTATTCACAAATAATATTACAGAATCACATTTATGACAACCAGGCCGTTCCCAGGAAAGAGGGGGCTTTCCAATAAGGATTTCTCCTTACTGGCGCGCAATTAGATGACCAAACCTCTCCTTAGACAGAACTTTCTAGACATTGCCAATAATGTTATATAATAATATTATTCAAATAATATGAATTATTGATCTGATAATGGAAAATACTGTGCAGCAACAATTATTGAAACAACAATAATATAAAATATCAATGCAACAATTATTGAATCAATAAAATAAAATATTGAACAATAACTACTGTAACAATTATTGAGTAGTGCCTTCTTACGTAAGAATTAATAATTGGTGCAATACCGTGTGCTACTGTATTTTAATCACCGGGTATTCCAACAGTATTAACGGTAACAACTACGCCGTTATTTATAAATAACTTATACTTGTCATTTTCTTCATCCAATCGCTTTCCGTTATGGGGCCCACACAAGGCTGCGTCGTCGTACGAATATTCCCCGACAGCAAGAATATTCCACGACCAAACGAATATTCCCCGACAAAATGAGTATTTTATAACCACTTGCTTATTTTGCAAAATTTGCACATTTCACCCATAACCAAAGTATTATATCAAATTAGCCCCTTATTATTCACAATAATATTTAGAGAAAATTTGATTTTATTCATTAATAAGTTGGGGTCTTACAGGTTTGGTCATCTAATTACGCGCCAGTAAGGAGAAATCCTTATTGGAAAGGCCCCTCTTTCCTGGGAACGGCCTGGTTATCATAATTATGATTCTGTAATATTATTTGTGAATAATTAATTATTGATTTATATGGTAAGAAAATATTTATTTCATGTGGATATAATTGATGGATATATTTATTTCATGTGAAGGAATTAATGTTGAGGTGTTTTTGTCGGAATGGTGGTATTAAAAATTAAATCACTATTCTTGAGATATATTGCGTGAGTTATAATTTTTAATCTGACCGTTGAATCGTTGTGATTTTTGGATATGTTATACATATATAAGTTAAGTATATGTACACAAATTTTGAACCGTTAAAAATGAACGTATAATTTGTTATGAATTTTAAGAGGTGAATGATTCGAAAATTAGGTTTATAAATGATTTTGGTGGAAAATTCTAGAATTGAGTGGGCCTCACTTTGAATGGTGAGAAATATGCTAGAATTTTTATTTAAATGTGGTGGGTGGGAATAGTAGCAGGTAAAGCCATCAGGTTGCAGGTCAAGTCTGTTTTGGCGTGCTAACATTTTCCTATAAATAGAGGGCTAAGTTAGAATTGAAAATCACACCTGAATTTATAAGTTTTCTCTCTTTCTCTCTCTATATTATCGAGCGTATTTTATGAGTATTTAGATACTTTGTCAGTTTTTATTTATCAGTGCAAGTTTTCATTCAGCCTTATACCGATATTCCAAATAGAAGTACTGTTATCTTGAGGTAAGGGATGTTATTTTCTTCTTAAATGATATTATTTTCTTCAATATCATTATGCTGAAATATTGATATGAACTTTTTATTAAATTTGGAACTTTTTGTGTCGGGGTTACTATTCACGTATACGACACTATTCACGTATACAGCACTATTCACGAATACGACACTATTCACCGAAAAATAAAAAATTTTCTTTTTATCCAAGATGTCTATTATGGTTACTAACTTTGATTGTATCCATGTTTTGATTTATTTTTGAATTCTACTTCACAATTGGTTGTTATGGAGTATTATTGCACTTGGATAAACTGTAATACGAATTCCTAATATTTGTCCTTCTGTCTCATTGGGTTCGTTTTCTTTTAAAAAAAATTCATCATCCTCAGTCCTAAATGATGATATTACTGAATATCTTTGGCCTGTAGTGCAAAGATGAATGATTAACTGATGAATATCTTTGGCCCGTAGTGCAAAGACGAACAGGTGTTGAGATGAACTTGACCGACTGGTGATACAAATGAATATCTTTGGCCTGTAGTGCAAAGATGAATATTTGATTAAAGATGATAATTGATTGTTGTTGCAGGGATAAAATACTGATGATAGACTTTTAAATCTTAGAAGATAGTAGAACTCATTCTCTACTTGACTCTTCTAATGGTTTGTTGTTTCCACTGCAGTTGTTAATCTGAAACTTGTTGTCTATTATATTTTATCAGATTTTTCCCTGTTGAAGACTAATGATAAGTTGTTGTATATTATCTTAGTCATAATATTCTTTACTGGGCTAGTTGAGCTCACCCTTTTCCTTTTTGTTCCATTTTTCTCAAGAGGCGAGAATATAGCGGGAACTAGTCGGGGGTGTGGAGTGATGTTTCTAGTCAGTGGTGTTAGCAGTCCTCACTATTTTATTAAATAGTGTTTCAATAATTGTAATGAGGACTTATTTGAGTGTGGATATTGTCTAAAAGATAATATTTGTATTTAAACTCACAGTATTGTGTTGTCGTATTTTGCGCGACAAGTGTTTTAATAAAGTTATATTTTTCTTTCTGTACCATGTATTTGGCGACTCAGAATGGGTGATGTATACCTATTTTGGGGGCGTCACAGTTGGTATCAGAGCTTAGGGATATGGTCTCTAGTGGAGATCGGGGAATAGAACTAGGAGGGGAGAGATGAGTAAATCCTTTGCTAGTGTGTCCTACCTAAGCTTATTTGTTGTTTGGTCATAATATATAGATATTATATGATATGTTAATTTGTTTAATTAACCCTTGTTTTATGGCAGTATTTTAGAATGGCAGCCGAAAACGTTAACAATGGAGTATATGAGACTGTGGAACAACCTTTAGTCACAAACCAGAGAATGTGCAACAGGAAAGCAATATTCCTCCTGTAAACAACGTTACCGAGCAAATGATGAATGATGGAATGTTTAGGAGCTTTTTGCAGTTCATGCAAAATCAGACGAGGGAGACTCGTGTGCAGAATACGGGTGGAAATGATAACAACGCGTGGTTTGTCATGGCCAAGCAGTTCAAAGAGTTGGGACCACCAGAATTCTGGGGAAAGCCGGATCTGATTAAGGAGGAAACGTGGGTCAAGCAAATTACTAAGATATTCGATGTCTTGGGATGCACGGAGGAACAGAAGGTTCCATTCGCCACCTTTATGTTCCGCGGTGAGGCAGACTACTGGTGGGAGTCTGTGAAGTGTACCCAGCCTGACGCACTCAACATGTCCTGAGAAACGTTTCAGAAACTGTTTAATGACAAGTACTTTCTTGAAAGTATTCGTCATATGAAGGAGGTAGAGTTTATTAGACTGGAACAAAATAACATGATGGTGTCCCAGTATGAGGCGAAGTTTGTAGAGTTATTCAGGTTTGCACCTCATTTGGTCGAGAATGAGGAACGAATGTTTCTGAGAGGTTTAAAACCCGAGATTCGGTAATATCTTATCTCTCATAAATTTTCTTTATATTCAGATGTTGTAAACATGGCTCAATTATTAGAGCGAGATAATGAGTATATTAAACCGAGGGAACACAACCAAGGTAATACCGGTGGCAACGGTCATCGGACCAATAAAAACCAGTAGGGAGGAAAACATTCGGACAAAAGCGGTAACCACTTTGGTGAAAATCGTGGTCGTGATAATAGAAGGAGCGAGTCGGGAGGAGATTTCAAGAAGAGAAGGTACAACAATGATAACGTGAAAACGTCAGCACAAACATCAATTATTTCTAGGGGAGGAGAACGAGCACCGGTCGTTTGTTACAAATGCGTGAAAGAGGGACATATCAGCCCAAACTGCCCATAACAATCTAAGGTATGTTATAACTGTGGAAAGGAGGGTCATATAGCTCGAGAGTGTTCTATAGCAAAACCAAGTTCAGCGGTGATGGTGACTCCAAAAGCTATCCCGGATAAGTCAAAATCAGCGTTTCCTGGAAGAGCGTTTGTCGTGACTAGCCAAAATGCGAGAAACCCGAACGAGGTGATCACGGGTAAGTTAATCTTGAATTCTTGCTAAGTTTATACTTTACTAGATACCGGTTCTACCCATTCTTTTATCTCTTCTGCTTGTGCTCAATGTTTAAACTTGACTCCGGAGAAATTAGACTTTAACCTATATGTGGAGACTCCGTTAGGAGAAACTTTCATTACATCTACAGTTTATAAATCTTGCTTAATCCAAGATGGCATAATCACATTACCTGTTGACCTTGTCTCTTTAAAGATACTTGTTGTTGATGTGATTTTAGGAATTGATTGGTTAACTACTCATCATGCCAAAATTGATTATTTTCGTAAGGTTGTTAGTTTTTATATTCCTAACCAATCTGTTATGCGAATTCAAGCAACCAAACCATTAAAATCAATCGCTGTCATATCAAGTCATAAAGCCATTCGTTTATTGAAAAATAGATGTTAAGCTTTCTTAGCCCATGTTATGGACTTGAACAAAAACACGTCAAATTTGAATAATATTTCTGTTGTTAGTGAATTTCCTGACGTATTTCCTGAAGAACTTCCTGGTCTACCCCCAGAACGTGAAGTTGAATGTACAAAGCCCATTTCTAAAACCGTATATCGAATAGCTCCTATTGAACTTCAGGAGTTAAAAGTCCAATTATAGGAATTGTTAGACATCGATTTCATTTGTCCTAGTAAGTCTCCTTGGGGTGCTCCTGTGTTATTTGTAAAGAAGAAAGACGGAAGTATGCGACTTTGTATTGACTATCGAGAATTGAACCATGTCACCATCAAGAATAGGTATCCGCTACCTCGTATTGATGACTTGTTCGACCAGTTGCAAGGAGCACAATTCTTTTCAAATATTGATCTTCGTTCTAGATATCATCAGCTGAAAATTAAAACTGAGGATATTCCAAAGACTGCCTTCAGAACTCGGTACGGGCATTATGAATTCTTTGTCATGTCTTTTGGATTGACTAATGCTCCTGCTGCCTTCATGGATATGATGAACCGTGTATTCAAAGAATATTTAGATCATTCGTTGTTGTCTTTATTGATGACATCCTCATCTATTTCAAAAGCCGTGAAGATCATGAGCACCATTTGAAGCTGGTACTGCAAAGGCCTCGTGAAAATAAGCTATATGTCAAACTAAAGAAATGCGAGTTCTGGCTTGAGGAACTAGCATTCCTTGGGCACGTGGTGTCAAAACATAGAGTATCTGTCGACCCAGCGAAGATTGAAGCCATACAAAGTTGGGACCAACCGAAGTCGGTGACCAAAGTACGTAGCTTTCTGGGCTTAGCTAGTTATTATCGGAGATTTGTGAAAGGATTTTCTCGAATAGCTACTCCGTTAACTCAGCTGACTCGGAAGGATACAAAATTTGTATGGAGCGAAGAATTCGAGAAGAGTTTCCAAGAGCTCAAGAGGAGACTCATTTCGGCACCTGTTATGTCAATACCGTCTGGTTCAGATGGATTTGTTATCTATAGCGATGCTTCAGGCAAAGGGTTAGAATGTGTTCTTATGCAACATGGGAAAGTCATAGCCTATGCCTCACGACAACTCAAAGAATATGAGAGGAATTATCCTACTCATGATTTAGAGTTGGCAGAAGTCGTTTTCGCGTTGAAGATTTGGAGACACTACCTGTATGGGGAAAAAGTGGAGATCTATACGGATCATAAAAGCCTCAAATATTTCTTCACCCAAAAGGAACTGAACATGCGGCAACGGTGTTGGCTTGAGCTGTTGAAAGATTACGATTATACCATCCAATATCATCTTGGAAAAGCGAACATAGTAGCTGACGCATTGAGTAGAAGATCATATGCGGGTACGAGTGCAATGTTGTTAACACAAAGGCCCATTTTGTATGATTTGCAAATGATGGAGATAGAGATGAAGGCTCCAAGTACCCACATGATGATATCAAATATACGAGTAGAACCGACTTTAATCGATAAAGTTAAAGCTACTCAAGCTACGGACATGGAGCTGATGCATATAAAGAAGAAAGTGTAAGAAAGTGCTATTCTAGAATCAAAAATCGATGAAGAAGGAATACTTCGAGTCAACTCCAGACTTTGTGTTCCTATCCATTTTGACTTGAAGCATAGAATCATGATGGAGGTACACAACACACCATTTGCAATCCATCCTGGGAGTACCAAAATGTATCACGATCTTTGACATATATTTTGGTGGAGAAATATGAAAAGAGAGATCGCAGAGTTTATCTCAAGGTGTTTAACTTGTCAACGTGTAAAAGCGGAGCATTAAGTACCAAAGGGTCCATTGCAACCACTTGAGATTCTGAAATGGAAGTGGGAACACATTACTATGGATTTTGTTATGGGTATTCCCAAGGTTTCTCAAGGCATAGATGCGATTTGGGTTATTGTTGATAGATTAACCAAGTCTGCTCATTTCTTACCTATACATAAGAGTTATTCTCTTGAACGTCTTGCTAGTATGTACGTGAATGAGATTGTGAGATTGCATGGCATGCCAATATCCATTGTTTCGGATCGTGACCCAAGATTCACTTCACAATTTTAGATTAGCTTGCAGAAAGCTATGGGTACGGATTTACGATTCAGTTCAACATACCATCCTCAAACGGACGGGCAATCAGAGAGGACTATTCAAACCCTTGAAGATCTATTAAGACTCTGTGTTCTAGATTTTAAAGGAAGTTGGGATAAGTACTTGCCACTGGTGGAATTCTCCTACAACAACAGTTATCAGACAAGTATAGGTATGGCTCCATTTGAAGCCTTGTATGGATGAATGTAACGATCCGAAATTTCAAATTGTAATATTAAATATTTATTAATATATAAATATTTATTTGATGCGCTTATTGTTGAAATTGATGAGAGAAATATTTTATTGATGTAATGGTTGCTAGTAAATATTTATTAATCTAAATTCATTAGATAATATTCTAAATTAAATTAATTTATAATTTAGAGAGTTATAATATAACATGAGATGTTATATTATTGTTTTAATTTAATAATTTAAGGTGGTATATTAAGTTATTAAATAAAATTATAATGAGATTATAATTTTGTGATATTTGGTCAAGTGGAAATTTATTTAGTATGTGGTAATTAGTTTATTTAATTAAGATTGGATATGAAAATCCAAGTAAACAGTGCAGGACAATAAACTGTATTATAAATAACTTATGAAAATAAATTAAAGGAGTTTTAAATTTGGTTTTACCAAACAAAGCCTTAGAGCTTTTGAAATTTTAATTTTAATCTTGTTTTGCTAAACAAGGCTTAAAGAATGATTAAGTCATTATTTTAATAGGTTTTACCAAACAAGGCCTTATGGCTTTTATGTTTAAAATAATAATAATAAAAAAAACTGATAAGTATTTAGTAGCCCTATTATATTATACGTGAGTTTTTTTTTATGTTAGCGTTAGTTTTCTAAACCTAAGTCTAAACTAAGAACAAAGAGAAGAAGATAGAATGTAGAGAAGAAGAAGAAGAAGAAGAAGAAGAAGAAGAAGAAGAAGGGGGAAACTTTGAGAAAACAAAAGAAAAGCTTTCATCATCTCCATATTTTCTCCTAATTCAACCTAGAAAGGTATCAAACTAACACTTATACTAAATTAAGATGTTATGTATTTAGTCTTTGTAAAATTAGGTTTTCATAATTATGTATTTATATGTATATATGGTGTTCATATGTGATTGTATGCCATGAAAGGATTTTCACAATACAAGTATTGTAAAAACAAGTTTTAAAATCATGTTCTTCTATGTTTTCATAGTTTTAGAGTTTTATAGTTGTTCAAAAGTTTTAATTCACAAAGATATGATGAACATGATGAAATCATGTTCATAGTGTTTGATTATGAGTTATATGGTTGTTCTAGCAATTCAATCCATGTAATTTTGATAAACTATTACATGAAATAATATTTTTCTATGAAATAATTTCTGAAAAATGGCTTTTTAAACTATTAAATTGATGTTTGGTTATGATTTATTATTGAAATTGATCGTGTATTGTGTTAGTATGTTAAGAATATGAGTTATCACAATTGGAATTACTTGAATTGGTTTAAAAACGAATTCACAGTGAAGAATTTCGCTATGAATGTCAAAAGAAGAAGAAAGAAGAGAAATAGTAAAATTAAAGGTTGTAATCTTTGATGTTTACGTTGTTTATATGGTTAGAAACGTGTTAGAAACATTAGATTATGTTTATGTAAACCTATTTACTCATTGGGTAGTTTGGTATGGTTGTTAGAAAGGAGTTTGAAGGCCTAATTTGGCTTTTCGTAGTGTTCTAGAGCTAAAATCGCATAATCGCAGCAGTGACCCCCGCCCCGGTGGGCACCCCTAGTGCAAAAACCCCCGCCCCGGCGGGGGGGGGTGTTCTTTCAAGCCAAAATTTTGAAAAAAAAACTGATCGGACGTAGTTTACTAAAATGAGTATAACTTTTTCATACGAACTCTGATTGATGCGATTCAAGATGATTCGGAACGAGGACGAATAGGCCTACAACTTTTATTCTTTAAGGTTTTCAATTTGAAATCGTTATGAAGGGTAAAAATGGTCATCTTTATGACTGTTATGTTTTCGAAGGCAATCGGAGGGCGTCAGGCATGCACGTATGCTAGTGTAGTGCTCTTGACGATAAAAGATGTTGTTCTAAGTTATAAAATATGAATGTTAGTAAATATAATGATGCTTAACATTAATATAATGATGTATTAGATAAGTTATAGAAGCATAATAAGCATACACAAAAGATGCAATCGGGCGTGTGACGAATAAACGTCGAAACGCCGTGATAATTGTTAATGAACGTAAAAAGTATTTTTAGTCAAATGAAATGGATATTATAAAGTATGAAATGGGTTTAATATAAAACCAATAATGATTCCTAGCAAAATTTGAACACTTTAATGAATTTCGAATATTACATAAGTCGAAAAGTTAACACAATCTAATTGAACGTTGTGTTAATTAGTAGGAAAAATTATGAGATGTGGAGTAGAGTTTACATTACAGTTACTATGTGTTGTTATGTGACTAATAGTTGATGTGTATGATTATATAATTGTGTAGGGCACGTGAAGTGCAGATAACTGTAAGCTGTTAAACTGTTGTTGGTAAACAACGATCAAGGCAAGTCTTTCGGTTCCTATTTGTTACGTGGACTTGGTGAACTGTTTTAAATTGTATGATATGTTATACATGTTGAAATCATAAAATGTGAAAGTCAATCTATGACTATGATGATTGAACTATGAATGTTGATTGAGTAAGAAACTCAATATTTATATTTGCTATATGAATTAAAAGCATGTATGCCATGTTACCTTAATGAGATGTATATCGAGCATGTTATTATGTGTTATGTGATGCATGAAAACTGTTAGACTTTGCTGGGCTGTCGAGCTCACTCTTGCAAATAACCACTTTTGCAGGTCAAGATTTTAAGATAAAGATATGTGCTAAGTGAGTTATAGAGATCTATATTCACGAAGATTACTTATATTTTATGAGAAAGGTATTTCATATTTTGAACGTAACATGTTGAATTGTAAGTTGAGTTATCCAATGTATATGGATATTTAGTTATGATGTAAGACTTTGTATAGTCATTTTGTTGTAATGATTCATGATATAAGATTGAATCAAAGAGATGTAATGTAAAAGTTGCGATTCAGGGCAAGAAAGAAGGAAATGTATAAACGTTCTAAATATTCCGCAATTTTAGTGTTTTTAATATCGAATAATGATGTAAAATTTGAGTTTTAATGTGTGGTTAACGACCGAAGTTGAGATTTAAATTGTATGGATTTTTGGGGTCGTTACAGTTGGTATCAAAGCTGTAGGTTATAAACCTTAGGTAAAAGTACCTTAGGCTATAACCTTAGAGAAGGAAGGTGAATATAATGAAAGAATAAGCTCAAATAGAGTTTGAACAATAAGAAGTAATGTAAGAAACGTATAAAGAAGGGATAAAACTTGCGTGAAATGATTCAAAGAAGAATCTCGCAGAGTTATAAAGAATATGAATGTAGGGTTACCCAACTCCAATAATAAGGATGTAAGGTGATAACAAATAGACAATGTCTATAAAAAGAGAATGGTAAGGAAGTTAAGAATAGAGAGTTATAGTTAAGTATGGTACAGTTGTACTCTTTAGTAGTTGGTGTATGGTATCTGGGCTAAACGATTTCTTCATAGAGCGGAGGTATATACGAACTAGTAACTCGGAACCTAGTTTGTTGGTTGTTTGTGGGAAACCACTCAGCGTACCCTATTGAAACTGTTAGAGACTCGATGTGTACCAAGTGTAGAAATGGATACGTATGATGAAAGTGTAGAACTCGAATGAAATTTTGAGCGATGTAAATGATGTTAGAAATTCTTAAATGAATATTTTTTTCTTTATATAAACAAGAAGATTCAAAGAAGAATCTAAGAGATATAAAGATAAGAAATGGGAGTTTCCTAACTCCAAAAGCCAGAATAACGAGTAATGTAGTGAATGATGAAAAAGAGAAAGAAAGAGGATCGTAAAATAAAACGATCACGAGTTAAGAAAAGAATTTTAAGAGAGATGATTATAGAATAAGATCACGACGTGGTCTATTTAAGTTATAAAAGAAAGATGGTCTATAATGTTTGAATAATTATAGCTTAATGCTATGAAGATGGAGTACTATAAAATAGTACGAGATAACTCATAAGGAGTTATAGATGATGTGATACGAGAAATTCGTATCGAGCAAAGAGCAAGTTATAAGCAAAATAGAGTTAGGTGGGATTTCAATTGAGGACTCATGTGATGGCTGAGTTGTACAAACCTTTGTATGGGTGAGGGTTTTGTGCTTGCACTTAGTTTATCACATTGATAATCATTAGAATGTTTGTGTCGCGCTATTTGCTATATGCCTATTGAGAAGGTGATTCTTTTTTCATGTGTATAACATATAGGTAGAGTATAGTTAGAGAATATTATAAGGTTAAGTGCGAGTTCTTAAAACTTATACTTATGGTAGGTTCGTGACTCATAATTATATGGTATGTTTTTGAACCCCTCAGCGAATGGACGCCTGTGGTATGACTAGGATAAGTTCTTAAACTCATATGATTGTGGCAAGTTCCTGAACTCATAACATGTGGTAAGTTTGACGAACTGGGTGTAATTAAGTGTGAAGGGAGTATTGAGGATGATAGGAATAGATAGACCTATTAAGCAATGGATCATTATAGAAAGTGGAGTTGATGGTGGAAGCATAGGTATTCTAAATCTACTAGCTATGCTAGACTTTCGAAATTTATTGACTTTGTGCTGATGTTTACACTTCTATTTTCTTGAAAAACATTGGATCAAATGATAGAACCAATGAGTTTTAACAACAATGTTGTTATTCGTATGTCTATGCTAATTGCTTCGGCTAGACAAAAATGATTTGCAATATATCAAAATGTATTTTATATCATTAATGCATCATGTAACCTGGTGCAAAGATGAAAAAAAAAATGATAGAGTCATCAATGCAGTATTACCTAGTGTTGGATGTGATCTAAGGATCGTCAGCCCACTATGGTATGATGTAGTATGATAAAATCAACAAATGACGAAATTCTCAACGGACTGTAAATACAGTGCGGTATCATGACGTTATAAAAAGATTTTTGAGATTTCTTTAAGATATGAGAATACATATGTATGTATGTATATGTATATTTCGATTGATGTTCGAATTGTTGTAGAGGTCTATGCTATTTGATTCAGCTAGACAAATATTGAAAGATGTTCATGAAATGCATGCGTTTCTTGAGAAGTTATGCCAATCCAAATTATTTTGGTGCGGATTCAGATGTTGAAAAGCTGAGATGAACAACCCTTTTATAGGGGATTACGCGGAGGCGTTGAGATGTTTGTGCACAATACATTGTACGAAGGGCTGATCACCCTAAGTACGAGGAGTCCCTATAGTCTTATGACTGTTAAAGTTTAAGTTGAAAGATTACTTATAACTATGGACATAAGCATAGCGTTTAAATGTTTGTGCACAATACATTCTACGAAGGGCCGATCACCCTAAGTACGAGGAGTCCCAATAGTCTTATGACTGTTAAAGTTTAAGTTGAAAGATTACTTATAACTATGGACATACGCATAGCGTTTAAATGTTTGTGCACAATACATCGTACGAAGGGCTTAACACCCTAAGTACGGGGGTCCTTATAGTCTTATGACTGTTAAAGTTGAAGTTGAAAGATTACTTGCAACTGTGGACATAGTTCGTGGTCTTATGACCCTCAGCATGATTTGGAATCTTTTAAATTCATGTTATTCATATCGCTTCCCAATTATTGAGCAATTGTGGAAGATTCTTGATATTCTAAAAGGTGAATGTGGTAAGGATGATATTCCTTAGAAAGAAGTGAGTCGTAGAATGCGACACTAAATGATGAATATGTTGAATACGTGAGAAAAGAGATTTTGAAGTGAGAACGATATGAGTTATCAAAGAATAATGTGAAACTTTTAATATAAAAGTTAATAGTTGTAGAATGATAATTGTGGAAAGGAAGTAGTTATAGAAACCAATGAATGAATGAAGTAGTGACGTAAAATCTATTTTGATAGATTGAATATTCATTGATAAAATTTCGAGGATGAAATTCTTAGAAGAATGGGTGAATGTAATATCCCGAGTGTTCATGATAACGATCCTTAAAAAAAAGAAAAGGAAATGAACGGGTTAAAGAATATGTAATACTCAAATATAATTGAGTCTGAGTAAAGGTTATGAAATAAAACTTACAAGAATTTATTTTGAAGAATGGTGGGAGTAGGAAATATAAAACCTATATTAAGGTAATGTGTTGAAGTTATTCAACGAAGAGATTTGGTGAAAACCTGAGGAGGGTAGGGTTTCAGTGATTCCGAGGACGGAATCCTTATAAGGTGGGAAGAATGTAACAATCCAAAATTTTATTTATAATTTTAAATATTTATTGAATTAAATAAACATTTTTAATTGACGTGTTTGTTGTTTAGTAGATATTTATTGGATTATTTATTAGTAAGTAAATAATCCATGAGTTATAGAAATTAACTTAATTAAGATAAAAGAGTGAAAAATGTGACGATTTGATTATTTGAGTTGTGATTCTGGGGATAGAATCCTCGTAAGGAGGGAAGGATGTAACGATCCGAAATTTCAAATTGTAATATTAAATATTTATTAATATATAAATATTTATTTGATGCGCTTATTGTTGAAATTGATGAGAGAAATATTTTATTGATGTAATTGTTGCTAGTAAATATTTATTAATCTAAATTCATTAGATAATATTCTAAATTAAATTAATTTATAATTTAGAGAGTTATAATATAACATGAAATGTTATATTATTGTTTTAATTTAATAATTTAAGGTGGTATATTAAGTTATTAAATAAAATTATAATGAGATTATAATTTTGTGATATTTGGTCAAGTGGGAAATTTATTTAGTATGTGGTAATTAGTTTATTTAATTAAGATTGAATATGGAAATCCAAGTAAACAGTGCAGGACAATAAACTATATTATAAATAACTTATGAAAATAAATTAAAGGAGTTTTAAATTTGGTTTTACCAAACAAAGCCTTAGAGCTTTTGAAATTTTAATTTTAATCTTGTTTTGCTAAACAAGGCTTAAAGAATGATTAAGTCATTATTTTAATAGGTTTTACCAAACAAGGCCTTATGGCTTTTATGTTTAAAATAATAATAAAAAAAAACTGATAAGTATTTAGTAGCCTTATTATATTATACGTCAGTTTTTTTTTTATGTTAGCGTTAGTTTTCTAAACCTAAGTCTAAACTAAGAACAAAGAGAAGAAGAGAGAATGCAGAGAAGAAGAAGAAGAAGAAGAAGAAGGGGAAACCTTGAGAAAACAAAAGAAAAGCTTTCATCATCTCCATATTTTCTCCTAATTCAACCTAGAAAGGTATCAAACTAACACTTATACTAAATTAAGATGTTATGTATTTAGTCTTTGTAAAATTAGGTTTTCATGATTATGTATTTATATGTATATATGGTGTTCATATGTGATTGTATGCCATGAAAGGATTTTCACAATACAAGTATTGTAAAAACAAGTTTTAAAATCATGTTCTTCTATGTTTTCATAGTTTTAGAGTTTTATAGTTGTTCAAAAGTTTTAATTCACAAAGATATGATGAACATGATGAAATCATGTTCATAGTGTTTGATTATGAGTTATATGGTTGTTCTAGCAATTCAATCCATGTAATTTTGATAAACAAGAGGATTTGGGTTCATAATGTTTTTCTATGAAATAATTTCTGAAAAATGGCTTTTTAAACTATTAAATTGATGTTTGGTTATGATTTATTATTGAAATTGATCGTGTATTGTGTTAGTATGTTAAGAATATGAGTTATCACAATTGGAATTACTTGAATTGGTTTAAAAACGAATTCACAGTGAAGAATTTCGCTATGAATGTCAAAAGAAGAAGAAAGAAGAGAAATAGTGAAATTAAAGGTTGTAATCTTTGATGTTTACGTTATTTATATGGTTAGAAACGTGTTAGAAACATTAGATTATGTTTATGTAAACCTATTTACTCATTGGGTAGTTTGGTATGGTTGTTAGAAAGGAGTTTGGAGGCCTAATTTGGCTTTTCGTAGTGTTCTAGAGCTAAAATCGCATAATCGCAGCAGAGACCCCCGCCCCGGCGGGCCCCCCTAGTGCAAAAACCCCCGCCCCGGCGGGGGGGTGTTCTGTCAAGCCAAAATTTTGAAAAAAAAAACTGACCGGACGTAGTTTACTAAAATGAGTATAACTTTTTCATACGAACTCTGATTGATGCGATTCAAGATGATTCGGAACGAGGACGAATAGGCCTACAACTTTTATTCTTTAAGGTTTTCAATTTGAAATCGTTATGAAGGGTAAAAATGGTCATCTTTATGACTGTTATGTTTTCGAAGGCAATCGGAGGGCGTCAGGCATGCACGTATGCTAGTGTAGTGCTCTTGACGATAAAAGATGTTGTTCTAAGTTATAAAACATGAATGTTAGTAAATATAATGATGCTTAACATTAATATAATGATGTATTAGATAAGTTATAGAAGCATAGTAAGCATACACAAAAGATGCAATCGGGCGTGTGACGAATAAACGTCGAAACGCCGTGATAATTGTTAATGAACGTAAAAAGTATTTTTAGTCAAATGAAATGGATATTATAAAGTATGAAATGGGTTTAATATAAAACCAATAATGATTCCTAGCAAAATTTGAACACTTTAATGAATTTCGAATATTACATAAGTCGAAAAGTTAACACAATCTAATTGAACATTGTGTGTTAATTAATAGGAAAAATTATGAGATGTGGAGTAGAGTTTACATTACAGTTACTATGTATTGTTATGTGACTAATAGTTGATGTGTATGATTATATAATTGTGTAGGGCACGTGAAGTGCAGATAACTGTAAGCTGTTAAACTGTTGTTGGTAAACAACGATCAAGGCAAGTCTTTCGGTTCCTATTTGTTACGTGGACTTGGTGAACTGTTTTAAATTGTATGATATGTTATACATGTTGAAATCATAAAATGTGAAAGTCAATCTATGACTATGATGATTGAACTATGAATGTTGATTGAGTAAGGAACTCAATATTTATATTTGCTATATGAATTAAAAGCATGTATGCCATGTTACCTTAATGAGATGTATATCGGGCATGTTATTATGTGTTATGTGATGCATGAAAACTGTTAGACTTTGTTGGGCTGTCGAGCTCACTCTTGCAAATAACCACTTTTGCAGGTCAAGATTTTAAGATAAAGATATGTGCTAAGTGAGTTATAGAGATCTATATTCACGAAGATTACTTATGTTTTATGAGAAATGTATTTCATATTTTGAACGTAACATGTTGAATTGTAAGTTGAGTTATCCAATGTATATGGATATTTAGTTATGATGTAAGACTTTGTATAGTCATTTTGTTGTAACGATTCATGATATAAGATTGAATCAAAGAGATGTAATGTAAAGGTTGCGATTCAGGGTAAGAAAGAAGGAAATGTATAAACGTTCTAAATATTCCGCAATTTTAGTGTTTTTAATATCGAATAATGCTGTAAAATTTGAGTTTTAATGTGTGGTTAACGACCGAAGTTGAGATTTAAATTGTATGGATTTTTGGGGTCGTTACAATGAAAGTGTCGTTCTCCAGTATGCTGGGACGAGGTGGGTGAACCAACGTTGTTGGAACCCGAATTGGTACAGATAACTACAGAGAAGATCCAAATAATTCGACAACGTATACAAACGACACAAGATCGACAAAAGAGTTATACGGATCTTCATCGAAAGGATGTAGAATTTAGTATTGGGGATCATGTATTGTTACGTGTTACACCATGGAAAGGAGTTATAAGATTTGGGATGAAAGGAAAGCTCAATCCACGATTTGTTGGTCCATTTGAAATTCTTGACCTAATAGGAAATGTGGCATATCGACTCGCATTACCTCCAAGCATGTCTCGTGTTCATAATATTTTTCACGTATCTGTGCTTCGTAAATATATGAAATACCCGAACAATATAATTGAGTTAGAACCAGACAAGATAGCCGAAGATTTAACGTACGAGGAGGTACCTGTTAAGATCTTGGATAGGAAAGAGCATGTTCTACGCACGAAGTTTATACCACAAGTTAAGGTTTTGTGGAGAAACCATGCTATTAAAGAAATGACCTGGGAGTTAGAATCGAAAATGAAAGCGAGGCATCCTCACCTTTTCGAAACACCAGGTACGTACGTCAATTTTGAGGACGAAATTTCATAAGGAGGGGAGGTTGTAAGACCCCAACTTATTATTAAATAAAATTAAATTTTCTCTATTTATTATTTTGAAATAGTAAGAGTTGATTTGATTAATGTGGTTAGTTATGGGTAAAATGAAAAAATATTTCAAATAAGCAAGTGGTTATAAAATATTCATTTTTGTCAATGAATATTCATTTGGACGTGGAATATTCTTGCTGTCGGGGAATATTCGTACGACGGCGCAACCTTGTGTGGGTCCCATAATGGAAAGCAATTGGATGAAGAAAACGATAAAAATTGAGTTTTTATAAATAACGGCGTAGTTGTTACCGTTAATACTGTTGGAATACCCGGTGGTTAAAATACAGTAGCACACGGTAATGCACCAATTATTGATCCTTACGTAAAAAAACACTACTCAATAATTGTTACAATAGTTACTGTTCAATATTTTATTTTATTGATTCAATAATCGCTGCGTTGATATTTTATATTATTGTTGTTTCAATAATTGTTGCTGCACAATATTTTTCATTATCAGATCAATAATTCATATTATTTAAATAATATTATTAAATAGCATTATTGACAATGTCTAGAAAGTTCTGTCTAAGGAGAAGTTTGGTAATCTAATTGCGCGTCAGTAAGGAGAAATTCTTATTGGAAAGCCCCCTCTTTCTTGGGAACGGCCTGGTTGTCATAATTGTGATTTTGTAATATTATTTGTGAATAATTAATTATTGATTTATATGATAAGAAAATATTTAGTTTATGTGGATATAATTGATGGATATGTTTATTTTATGTGAAGGAATTAATGTTGAGGTGTTTTTGTCGGAATGGAGGTAATAAAAATTAAATCATTGTTCTTGAGATATATTGCATGAGTTATAATTTTTAATCTGACCATTGGATCATTGTGATTTCTGGATATGTTATACATATATAAGTTGAGTATATGTCCACAAATTTTGAACCGTTAAAAATGAACGTATAATTTGTAATGAATTTTAAGAGGTGAAAGATTCGAAAATTAGGTTTATAAATGATTTTGGTGGAAAATTCTAGAATTGAGTGGGCCTCACTTTTGGTTGGTGAGAAATGTGATGGAATGTTTATTCAAATGTGGTGGGTGGAAATAGTAGCAGGTAAAGCCATTAGGTTGCAGGTCAAGTCTGCTTCGGCGTGCTAACATTTTTCTATAAATAGAGGGCTAAGTTAGAATTGAAAAACACACCAGAATTCATAAGTTTTCTCTCTTTCTTTCTCTATATTATCGAGCGTATTTTGTGAGTATTTAGATACTTTGTGAGTTTTTATTTATCAGTGCAAGTTTAATTCAGCCTTATACCGATATTCTGAACAGAAGTACTGTTATCTTGAGGTAAGGGATGTTATTTTCTTTTTAAATGATATTATTTTCTTCAATATCATTATGCTGAAATATTGATATGAACTTTTTATCAAATTTGAAACTTTTTATGTCGGGATTACTATTCACGTATACGTCACTATTCACGTATACGGCACTATTCACGAATACGACACTATTCACCGAAAAATAAAAAATTTTCTTTTTATCCAAGATGTCTATTATGGTTACTATCTTTGATTGTATCCATGTTTTGATTTATTTTTGAATTCTACTTCACAATTGGTTGTTATGGAGTATTATTGCACTTGGATAAACTGTGATACGAATTCCTAATATTTGTCCTTCTGTCTCATTGGGTTCGTTTTCTTTTAAAAAAAATTCATCATCCTCAGTCCTAAATGATGATATTACTGAATATCTTTGGCCTGTAGTGCAAAGATGAATGATTAACTGATGAATATCTTTGGCTCGTAGTGCAAAGACGAACAGGTGTTGAGATGAACATGACCGACTGGTGATACAAATGAATATCTTTGGCCTGTAGTGCAAAGATGAATATTTGATTAAAGATGATAATTGATTGTTGTTGCAGGGATAAAATACTGATGATAGACTTTTAAATCTTAGAAGATAGTAGAACTCATTCTCTACTTGACTCTTCTAATGGTTTGTTGTTTCCACTGCAGTTGTTAATCTGAAACTTGTTGTCTATTATATTTTATCAGATTTTTCCCTGTTGAAGACTAATGATAAGTTGTTGTATATTATCTTAGTCATAATATTCTTTACTGGGCTAGTTGAGCTCACCCTTTTCCTTTTTGTTCCATTTTTCTCAAGAGGCGAGAATATAGCGGGAACTAGTCGGGGTGTGGAGTGATGTTTCTAGTCAGTGGTGTTAGCAGTCCTCAGTATTTTACTAAATAGTGTTTCAATAATTGTAATGAGGACTTATTTGAGTGTAGATATTGTCTAGAAGATAATATTTGTATTTAAACTCACACTATTGTATTGTCGTATTTTGCGCGACAAGTGTTTTAATAAAGTTATATTTTTGTTTCTGTACCATGTATTTGGCGACTCAGAATGGGTGATGTATACCTATTTTGGGGGCGTCACACAAGTTATGTTTGGCATTATAGAGTTGCGGACTCGAAAATGACCGGATTCCGACTTACAACGAAGAAACGAGCGTTGAACGTTCGCGAACGTTTATCGTTTTCGTTAAAATGGACTAATAGGTGAAATTTTAGCGAACGAAGTAAAATAGATAAAATTCTTGAATGAACGCATAGAGCACGTAATTTGTGACCCATAGGCTCTTGAACGAGCCAATTCGGACTTATAACGAAGAAGTTACGAGTCCGAAAGTTTCATAAAATTTCAAAAGCTGTGAAAATTTTCTGGTGCACAGAGCTGGCACCGCGGCGCCAGCCTAAGGCAAATAAGGTCGCGCCGCAGCGCCAAAATGGTCATCAGCCCTTGGAGAGTCACGACGCAGCGCATCATATAACACTGAGACTCGCGCCGCGACACCGAGTCCGGGTTTTTAAGGAATAAGTGGTGACGCCGCAGCGCGGCACCAAATGCAATAGCCGGCGCTGCAGCGTCAGCTTCATAACCTAGATAATGAAGAAAGGTTTACATGTTAAGCATGAAGAGTATTTGATAAAAAATTAAATGAGGATCTTAAAGAAACATTGTTAAGACATATTAAACCTTAAGTATGCACACTTAGAGTTAAGTTAAGTCAATTACATATGAACGTAAGAATGACCTAACGGAAAGCCAGAACCAATAATAATAAATCTAATACGTATTTAGATTGAGAAGAGGGGTAAGATTCTTTAGGAACCATGTGTGATCATTTATGACCTAATGTACTATGTGATGTTATTATCTAATGTAGAGACCTTAAAGACGTAAAGTGAACGTGTTATATCTATAAGCAGACGCTAAAGGCAAGTACTCTAACCCTTGTTCCAGTTCGATCTAGACAAGTCTTTGTGATTCATGTATTCTTCGCATGAGTTAGTATCTGAGGAAGTCAAAGCCAATCCTTTCGGCTAGACGTATGTTATGTTATTCTATCAAATGTTGATAAGGATTTACCAAACTAATGTTGTTATGGTTTTCAAAAGTAGACTGAATATGCTAAACTGTTTTGTTGTCAAACGACAGGCATGTGAGGTTGCCACAACTTAAACGTATACACGTTTAATGAATGTAGTGTTGATCAACATAGAATACTATAGGCTGATCACCTAGACGTGCTCGTAAGCTATGCCGGACTTACGGACTTCGTGCCGGGATGTCCTTTTCAAAGTACTTATGAAATGCTTACGGTCTTGAACAGGAATTGATGTTTTACTAAATATTGTTGTTGTAAAACATTTTGAATGAAAAGAAGTGCTATTTTGAATTATCAATAGTACTTCGTAACTATTGTTTAGTTATTGAAGATATACGATTCCTATATTTTAAGCATGTTATTTTTTTGGAATTATTGTACTTGTTGAGCTAGTTAGGCTCATTCTTTCTTGAACCATATGAGTGCAGCTAAGACCGAACGAACCAATGGATCCAACAAGGATAAAGGGAAGGCGAAGGCGAACCCGTAGATTACATATGTAATAGTATAGGTTTTGTAAGGAATAATATTGATATTATGACAAAGACAATATATTAGTTGTAAAGAACCTGAGGAATGTAAATATTCTTTTGATATATATATATATATAAGACATATCCATTCTTTTGAGGCATTTCAATTGAATGTTTATGTGAACTGTAGCACTGTTTAGCACCATCTGTCGGGTTGGAAGATACTCGGATTTGGGGGCGTCACAGAAGGTATCTCCATGGAAGTGAAAGATCCGTTTCGACAATAAAGGAAAACTGAGTCCAAGATTCATATGACCGTTCGAGGTACTAAAGCGAGTTGGCGAAGTAGCATACAAAGTTGCACTACCACCTGAGTTGGAGTACATCCATAACGTGTTTCACATATCCGTGTTGCGTCCGTACAAGCCTGACTACAAGCACGTGATTTCTTATGAACCCATTCAGGTGGAGAAGAATTTAGCGTACGTAGAAATTCATGTCCAAATTCTTGATAGGAAAGATCAAACCTTGAGAAATAAAGTTATTTCCTCTCTAAAAGTACTTTGGCGTAACCACGATGTCGAGGAGGCTACGTTGAAATTAGAAGATAGGATGATGAGGAATTATCCCCATCTATTTGTGTAACCTTGTAGCAATTTCGGGACAGAATTTTTATAAGGGGGGGGGGAGGATGTAATACCCGAGAATTTTCACGTATTATTAAATGAATATATTAATGGAAATAATATTTATGTGAATATAAGTGTTATTGTTTTATGAGTTGGTTAATGCAATTGATTCGTATTAGATCAATGCGTATTAAGAAGTGTGATTTGACAATAAGAAGTGTGAAATGCCTTGTGTGGTATAATGAGGAATGAGAAAATTCACTAAACGAGTTTAAATGAGAATTAGGAAGAATAATCGTGTTGATCATGTGATTTCATGTAGTTAATGAGTACGCTCTTATACTTGTAATATCACTCTTGTGGACATTAATTCATGTCGTATAAAACGAGTTTAGCGATGTAAATTGGCACGGGCTGAAAGCTAAACCAGTCTTGGCACTGTCAGGGTACGACGCAGTTGCGCTGTCCCAGCAGTACAAACTAGCGCAGCTGCGCCAGTGGTCAGTTGGAGAAAAACTAATTTTTCTACTTTAGAAATTAAATGGAACAATTATGTGATATGTGTGACATTGATAAACTATGAAATAAGGTATGTTATGCTTGACGAAGGAATTATTAAGTGATCCATTAATTAATATTAATTAATTGTGGTAGAATATTGATTCCTTGGTAATTAATTAATAATATGTGATTATTATTATTTGCAATATGTCTCTAAATATTTTAAGAATTATATAAATAATTAATGGTTATGAAGATACATAATTTCATTAATCGATGAGGAATTGATTAATTAATATTGGTGGTAATTAATCAAGGAAGTGAATAATTTATTCACTTGACATAAATAAGTAAGTTAGTAATATAATAATATTATATTAACAGTTATGTGCATGTGAGCAATAATATAACTATACTATATAGTGTAGTGTGACATCTATGTGACTATATATTGAGTTTTATGAAACTATATTGTATGAAGCAATATGATTAAGCATATTGAAATTATATGGTATAAAAATATCATGAAATGTGTATGTAACAATATGCATGTAGGTAGACATTAAAATAAAATGTACGTGGATTATATGTATGTTGCATAACATCTACTACCTTGAAATGTTAAAACATATTGTGACATTAAATTATAACTAAGGCATGGGTAATATATATACTATAACATACGAGTATGAATGTGTATAAGTGTATAGTCTAATGTTGCAAGAATGCTGAGGTATTGGAGTTGTCCCAAAATGAGTGTCCAATTGCCTCATTTCTCAATCACGTGTGTGACAAAAAGGCTAACGCCTATTCCTCATCTCTTCTTCCAAGCTTCCTAGCCAATGATCATGGAGGGAGTGGGCATAATGATGCAAATCACCAACCAATTACCAACTTCTTATTACCCTTCATGCAATCCTTTCATCCATGAGTTTGATTTAGGAGAAAATGTCATTGTCTGGGTATTGGGTGTTCTATAAATGAGAGCTTTCCCTTCATTTTTACATTGTTGATAATTCCATTGAAGGTGGGGTAGAGAGCATGTGATGCCCCCAAAATAGGTCCAATCCATCCAACCCATTCTGAGTCGCCAAATACATGGTACAGAAAATAACTACAACTTTATTATTACAATTGTCGTGCAAAATACGACAACACATATACTGTGAGTTTAAATACAAATATTGTCATCTAGACAGTATTCATACTCAATTAAGTCCTCATTATACTTATTGATACACTATTTTACAAAATAGTGAGGACTACTAAAATAACTGTCTTGAACCATCATTCCATACCCCGACTAGTACTCGCTACATTCTCGCCTCCTGGGAAGAAAAAATGGAACAACAAGGAAAAGGGTGAGCTCAACTAGCCTAGTAAAGAATATTATGACTAAGATAATATACAACAAATTATCGTTAGTCTTCAACACGGAAAAATTTAATAGAATACAAGAGACAACAAGTTTTAAATTAATATTCGCAGCGGAAAATAATAATTCATAGAAGAGTTACGTAGAGAATGAAATCTACGATTATCTATGAATTTAAAAGCCCATCATCAACATTTTATCCCTGTAACATCAATCAATAAATATCTTGAATCAAATAGTCATCTTTGCACTACAGGCCAAAGATATTCATCAGTTGGTCATGTTCATCTCAACACCTGTTCATCTTTGCACTATGGGCCAAAGATATTCATCAGAAATCATTCATCTTTGCACTACAGGCCAAAGATATTCAGTTATATCATCATTTAGGACTGAGGATGATGAAAAATATTTTAAAAGAAACGAATCCAGTGAAACAAAATAATAAATATTAAGGATTCGTATTTCAGCTATTCCATGTCCAAAAATACCTTATAAATAATCATAGTGAAGTAAAATTCAAGAATGATCAAAACATGGATACAATCAAAGCTAGTATCCAGAATAGATATTTTGGACGAAAAAAAGAAAATTTTATTTTTCGATGAATAGTAACTCGTGAATAGTAACTCATGAATAGTAACTCCGACATGAAAAGTTCCAAATTTGATAAAAAATTTCAACCAATTTTTCGGCATAATGATATTGAAGAAATAATATCATTTTTTGAAAAAATAACATCCCTTACCTCAGCAAAAATAGTACTTCTAGTTGAAACACCAGATATAGGCTATGACTTGAACTTGCGCCGTATAGCAATACTCAAAGTATTAGAATACTCACAAGAATACGCTCACTAGTATAGAGAGAGAAAGAGAGAGAAGATTTCAGTTTCTGGTGTGATTTTCAATTCTAACCTAAGCACTCTATTTATAGGAAAATGCTTAGAACACCAAAGAAGAAAATTTAGTATAATATTAATATATTTATCAAATTTCCTTAGCCCACATCTAGACATCTGATCTCAGCCCATTTATATCACATGTTAGCCCACTTAAATGCCAAAAAACGTTTTTCTTCAAAATAATAAATAAAACTTCCAAAAATCAATTATTTCGGAACTTCAGAACTTCAATAATTCATAATAAATAGCTCTTTTATCAGAAAATTCGAATCGCGCGAGTTTTTATAGGAATTTCAATTCTCTACAACTTTACAGAAGAAAGTTTTTTCAAATTCCAAACAAAAATTGATCGAAATCCACAAACGGACGATTTTACAGTCAATAATAAATTTTCGGTTAAGAATTGTACCCACCAACACACAAAACATGTGTTAATCATTTAATGCCACAAAAATACTATTCCTCCTCATATACTCATATATCCCACATTCATTGTAAAAATATCACCATCAATATATTATTAAAATAATATATTTAAATGAATTATTTTATCAGAAAAAAGATAAAATATTAATTTTTAACAATTGTCACATTAAAAATTTTCTCCATCTATATCCACATAAAATTAATATTTTTCTCATCATATAAATTAATAATTAATTATACATAAATAATATTACAGAATCACAGTACTGGCAACCAGGCCATTCCCAGGAAAGAGGGGGCTTTCCAATAAGGATCTCTCCTTACTGGCGCGCAATTAGATGACCAAACATCTACTTAGACAGAACTTTCTAGACATTGCCAATAATGTTATCTAATAATATTATTCAGATAATATGAATTATTGCTCCGATAATAGAAAATATTGTACAGTGACAATTATTAAAACAACAGTAATTTAAAATAGCAACGCAACAATTATCAATAAAATACTGAACAGTAATTACTGTAACCATTATTGAGTAGTGCCTTTTTACGTAAGAATCAATAATTGGCGCAATATAGTGTGTTATTGTGCAACAACACGTATTACTGTGTTTAACCATCGGGTATTCCAACAGTATTAACGGTAACAACTACACCGTTATTTATAAACAACTTGTTTTTGTCGTTTTCTTCATCCAATCGCTTTCTGTTATGGGCCCCACACAAGGTTGCGTCGTCGTACGAATATTCCCCGACAACAAGAATATTCCACGACCAGACAAATATTCCTGGACAACAATGAATATTTTAGGACCACTTGCTTATTTGAAATATTTGCGCATTTTACCCATAACTAACCATATTAATTAAATCAACCCTTACTATTTCAGAATAATAAATAGAGGAAATTAAATTTCATTTATTAATAATTTGGGGTCTTACAACCTCCCCTCCTTATGAAATTTCGTCCTCGAAATTGACATACGTACCTGGTGTTTCGAAAAGATGAGGATACCTCGCTTTCATTTTCGTTTCCAACTCCCAAGTCATTTCCTCAATAGCATGGTTTCTCCACAAAACTTTAACTTGTGGTATGACCTTCGTGCGTAGGACATGCTCCTTCCTATCCAAGATCTTGACAGGTACCTCCTCGCACGTTAAGTCTTCGGCTATCTCGTCTGGTTCTAACTCAATAACATGGTTTGGGTATTTCACATATTTACGAAGTATAGATATGTGAAAAACGTTATGAACACGAGACATGCTTGGAGATAACGCGAGTCTATAGGCCACATTTCTTACTCGGTCCAGAATCTGAAATGGACCAATAAATCGTGGATTGAGCTTTCCTCTCTTCCCGAATCTTGTAACTCCCTTCCATGGAGTAGCTCGCATCAATACATGATCCCTAATATCAAATTCCACGTCCTTTCGATGAAGATCCGCATAACTCTTTTGTCGATCATGTGTCGTTTGTATACGTTGTCGAATCGTTTGGATCTTCTCTATAGTCATTCGTACCAACTCTGGTCCCAACAACGTTGCTTCTCCCACCTCATCCCAACATACTGGAGAGCGACACTTTCGTCCATACAATGCTTCAAATGGAGCCACACCTATACTTGCCTAATAACTGTTATTATAGGAGAATTCCACCAATGGCAGGTACTTATCCCAACTCCCTTTGAAATCTAGGACACAAAGTCTTAATAGATCTTCAAGAGTTTGAATAGTCCTCTCTGATTGTCCGTCCGTTTGAGGATGGTAAGCTGAACTAAATTGTAAATCCGTGCCTATAGCTTTTTGCAAGCTAACCCAAAATCTTGAAGTGAATCTTGGGTCACGATCTGAAACTATGGATACTGGCATGCCATGCAACCTCACAATCTCATTCACGTACATACTAGCAAGACGTTCAAGGGAATAAGTCTCTCGTATCAGAAAGAAATGAGCAGACTTGGTTAATCTATCAACAATCACCCAAATAACATTTATGCCTTGAGAAACCGTAGGAAGACCCGTAACGAAATCCATGGTAATGTGTTCCCACTTCTATTTCGGAATCTCAAGTGGTTGCAATGGACCCTTTGGCACTTGATGCTCCGCCTTTACACGTTGACAAGTTAAACACCTCGAGATAAACTTTGCAATCTCTCTCTTCATATTGTTCCACCAAAATGTATGTCGAAGATCACGATACATTTTAGTACTTCCAGGATGGATTGCAAATGGTGTATTGTGTGCCTCCATCATGATCTTGTACTTCAAATCATAATCGTTAGAAACACAAAGTCTGGAGTGGACTCGAAGTATTCCTTCTTCATCGATTCTTGCTTCCGGAATAGCACCTTCTTGTACTTTCTTCTTCATACGCGTCAGCTCCCGGTCTGTGGATTAAGCAACTTTAACTTTATCGATTAAAGTTGATTCTACGCGTATACTTGACATCGTCGCACTCGTTCCTGCATATGATCTTCTACTCAATGCGTCAGCTACCGCGTTCGCTTTTTTTAGGATGGTATTGGATGGTATGATCGAAATCTTTCAACAGCTCGAGCCAACGTCGGTGTCGCATGTTGAATTCTTGGAAGCTCTTCTCGCATTCCTCGGTCCATTCGAAGTTTGTATCTTTTCGAGTCAGCTGAGTTAATGGAGTAGCGATTCGAGAAAATCCTTTTACAAATCTCCGATAATAACCAGCTAAGCCTAGAAAGCTATGTATTTCGATTACTGACTTAGGTTGCTCTCAACTGTGACTTATATCCCAATCTTGGATAGCACGTCACAATGACACCTATCAGTTTACTACCGCACGAATATGGCATCCCCTACGGAGAGTCTGGATTCAGTGCATTCCACAAAGGAAGCCCCCAGATAAAGGCTCGGGTACAAACTTCTACAGTTAGGTTTTTAACTCCTGAAGTTCAATAGGAGCCATTCGATACGAGATTTTAGAAGTGAGTTTTGTACCAGATTCAAAGATGATACAAAATTCAATATCAAGCGTAGGCCAAGAAATTCTTCAGGAAATACGTCAGGGATTTTACTAACAACAGAAATATCATTAAATTCTGACGTATTTTTGTTCAAGTCCATGACATGGCTAAGAAAGCTTGACATCCGTTTTTCAATAAACGAATGACTTTACGGCTTGATATGAAAGAGTTTGACTTCAATGGTTTGGTTGCTTAAATTCGAATAACAGGTTGCTTAGGAATATGAAAACTAACAACCTTACGAAAGTAATCAATTTTGGCATGATGAGTAGTTAACCAATTAATCCCTAAAATCACGTCCAATGCAAGTATCTTTAAAGAAATAAGGTCAACAGGTAATGTGATGGTGCCAACTTGGATCAAACAAGATTTATAAACAGTGGATGTAACGAAAGTTTCTCCTAACGGAGTTTCCACAGATTAATCAAAGTCTAATTTCTCTGGAGTCAAGTTTAAACGTTGAGCACAAGCAGGAGAAATAAATGAATGGGTAGAACCGGTATCTAATAAGGTATAGACTTCGCAAAAATTTATAATTAACTAACCCGTGATAACTTCGTTCAGTTTCCTCGCATTCTGACCAGTCACGAAAAACGCTCTTTCAGAAACCGTTGACTTTGACTTTTCTGGGACAGCTTTTTGAGTCACCACCCCCGTTGGACTTGGTTTCGCTACAGTACAATCTCGAGCGATATTTCCTTCCTTTCCACGGTTATAACATACCTTAAACTGTTGTGGACAGTTTGGGCTGATATGTCCTTCTTTCCCGCACTTATAGCATATAATCGGTGGTCGTTCTCCTCCCTTGGAACCAGTTGCTGCTGGTGCTGACGTCTTCGTATTGTCATTGTTGAATCTCCTCTTTTTAAAATCTCCTCTCGACTCGCTTCTTCTATTCTCATGGCCATGATTACCACCAGAGTGGTTGCCGCTCTTGTCCGTATTTTTCTTTCTCCGCTGGTTATCATTGTTCTGATGACTGCTGTCACCGGTATGATCCTGGTTGTGGTCCCTCGATTGACCGTACTCGTTATCTCGCTCTAATAATTGAGCCCTGTTGACAACATCTGAATAGAGAAAAAATTTATGAGAAATGAGATATTGACGTATGCTGGGTTTCAAACCTCTCAGAAACATCCGCGTCATACGTTCCTCATTCTCCACCAAATGAGGTGCAAACCTGGACAACTCTGTAAACTTCGCCTCGTACTGGGACACCGTCATGTTGTTCTGCTCCAGTCTAATAAACTCTACCTCCTTCATATGACGAATACTTTCAGGAAAGTACTTGTCATTGAATAGTTTCTGAAATGTCTCCCAAGACATGCTGAGTGCGGCTGGATGGGTACATTTCATAGACTTCCACCAGTAGTCTGCCTCACCACGGAACATAAAGGTGGCGAATGGAACCTTCTGTTCCTCCGTGCATCCCAAGATATCGAATATCTTGGTAATTTGCTTGACCCACGTCTCCGCCTTAATCGGATCCGGCTTTCCCCAGAATTCTGGTGGTCCCAACTCTTTGAACTGCTTGGCTGTAACCAGCTGTGCGTTGCCATTATTTCTTCCTATATTTTGAACAGGAATCTCCTTCGTCTGGTTCTGCATGAACCGCAAAAAACTTCTAAACATCTCATCGTTCATCGTCTGCTCAGTGGTGTTGTTCACAGAAGGAACATTGCCAGCCTGTTGCACGTTCTCCTCGTTGGTGAGTATAGGCATCTCCACCGTCTCATTTACTCCACTGTTAACATTCTCAGTCGACATTCTCAAATACTGCCATAAAACAAGGGTTAATTTAACAAATTACAAATCACATAATACCCCTATATTATGACCGACCAACAAATAAGCTTAGGTAGGACACACTAGAGAAGGATTTACTCGTCTCTTCCCTCCTAGTTCTATTCCCCGATCTCCGCCAGAGATCATATCCCTAAGCTTTGATACCAACTGTGACGCCCCCAAAATAGGTCCAATCCATCCAACCCATTCTGAGTCGCCAAATATATGGTACAGAAAATAACTACAACTTTATTATTACAATTGTCGTGCAAAATACGACAACACATATACTGTGAGTTTAAATATAAATATTGTCATCTAGACAGTATTCATACTCAATTAAGTCCTCATTATACTTATTGATACACTATTTTACAAAATAGTGAGGACTACTAAAATAACTGTCTTGAACCATCATTCCATACCCTGACTAGTACTCGCTACATTCTCACCTCCTGAGAAGAAAAATGGAATAACAAGGAAAAGGGTGAGCTCAACTAGCCCAGTAAAGAATATTCTGACTAAGATAATATACAACGAATTATCGTTAGTCTTCAACAGGAAAAAATTTAATAGAATACAAGTGACAACAAGTTTTAAATCAATATTCGCAGCGGAAAATAATAATTCATAGAAGAGTTACGTAGAAAATGAAATCTACGATTATCTATGAATTTAAAAGCTCATCATCAACATTTTATCCCTGTAGCATCAATCAATAAATATCTTGAATCAAATAGTTATCTTTGCACTACAGGCCAAATATATTCATCAGTTGGTCATGTTCATCTCAACACCTGTTCATCTTTGCACTACGGGCCAAAGATATTTATCAGAAATCATTCATCTTTGCACTACAGGCCAAAGATATTCAGTTATATCATCATTTAGGACTGAGGATGATGAAAAATATTTTAAAGGAAACGAATATAGTGAAACAAAATAATAAATAATAAGGATTCGTATTTCAGCTATTCCATGTCCAAAAATACCTTATAAATAATCATAGTGAAGTAAAATTCAAGAATGATCAAAACATAGATACAATCAAAGCTAGTATCCAGAATAGATATTTTGGATGAAAAGAAGAAAATTTCAGTTTTCGATGAATATTAACTCGTGAATAGTAACTCATGAATAGTAACCCCGACATGAAAAGTTCTAAATTTGATAAAAATTTTCAACCAATTTTTCGGCATAATGATATTGAAGAAATAATATCATTTTTTGAAAAAATAACATCCCTTACCTCAGCAAAAACAGTACTTCTAGTTGAAACACCGGATATAGGCTATGACTTGAACTTGTACCGTATAGCAATACTCAAAGTATTAGAATACTCACAAGAATATGCTCACTAATATAGAGAGAGAAAGAGAGACAAGATTTCAGTTTCTGGTGTGATTTTCAATTCTAACCTAAGCACCCTATTTATAGGAAAATGCTTAGAACACCAAAGTAGAAAATTTAATATAATATTAATATATTTATCAAATTTTCCGTAGTTCACATCTAGACATCTGATCTCAGCCCATTTATATCACATGTTAGCCCACTTAAATGCCAAAAAACGTTTTTCTTCAAAATAATAAATAAAACTTCCAAAAATCAATTATTTCGGAACTTCAGAACTTCAATAATTCATAATAAATAGCCCTTTTATCAGAAAATTCGAATCTCGCGTGTTTTTATAGGAATTTGAATTCTCTACAACTTTACAGAAGAAAGTTTTTTCAAATTCCAAACAGAAATTGACCGAAATCCACAAACGGGCGATTTTACAGTCAATAATAAATTTTCGGTCAAGAATTGTATCCACCAATACACAAAACATGTGTTAATCATTTAATGCCACAAAAATATTCTTCCTTCTCATATACTCATATATCTCACATTCATTATAAAAATATCACCATCAATATATTATTAAAATAATATATTTAAATGAATTATTTTATCAGAAAAAAGATAAAATATTAATTTTCAACAATTGTCACATTAAAAATTTTCTCCATCTATATCCACATAAAATTAATATTTTCCTCATCATATAAATCAATAATTAATTATACACAAATAATATTACAGAATCACAGTATTGGCAACCAGGTCGTTTCCAAGAAAGAGAGGGCTTTCCAATAAGGATCTCTCCTTACTGGCGCGCAATTAGATGACCAAACCTCTCATTAGACAGAACTTTCTAGACATTGCCAATAATATTATCTAATAATATTATTCAGATAATATGAATTATTGCTCCGATAATAAAAAATACTGTATAGTGAAAATTATTAAAACAACAGTAATATAAAATATCAACGCAGCAATTATCAATAAAATACTGAACAGTAATTACTGTAACCATTATTGAGTAGTGCATTCTTACGTAAGAATCAATAATTGGTGCAATATAGTATGCTACTGTGCAACAACACATATTACTATGTTTAACCACCGGGTATTCCAACAGTATTAACGGTAACAACTACGCCGTTATTTATAAACAACTTATTTTTGTCGTTTTCTTCATCCAATCGCTTTCTGTTATGGGGCCCACACAAGGCTGCGCCGTCGTACGAATATTCCCCGACAACAAGAATATTCCACGACCAAACAAATATTACCCGACAACAATGAATATTTTAGGACCACTTGCTTATTTGAAATATTTGCGCATTTTACCCATAACTAACCACATTAATCAAATCAACCCTTACTATTTCAGAATAATAAATAGAGGAAATTAAATTTCATTTATTAATAATTTGGGGTCGTACAGAGCATACAAGTATTCTAGGACATTGGGAGTTCATTAGGACCAAGTGCATTGCACATTGCAGAGGGATAAGTTCTTTTCCTTGCTTCCATTTCATTCTCTGTAAAAATGGAATTTTGAGTTCTTGAAATTCAAATTCTTGATTTTGTGGAATTGAATGTTAATGAGGTTGGGTAATGTCATATAGTTGTTATATGACCATATAAGCATGTTTAAACTGATACATGAGTGTTTAGGAACGAAATCATGAGTAATTTCTGTGTTTAGGCTAGTTTTCTGCTGACGCAGACTGTTCCTGGCTCGAACCAGATGTGGCGCAGCTGCGCCAGATTAACACTGAGGCATAGCGCAGCTGCGCCGGACTCTAAGTTCAGTTGGGCTTTCTGTTTTCAAATCTGATCAGTGTTAGGCAATCATTATGGCTTAAACTAGCATGCAAGCATGTGTAATGTGTATGTATAAGTATATTAATCTAAGTTGAGCATGTTTTATTTGATTAGCATGATTAATGAAAGTATATGGTTTAGATGGAAATTAAGACTTTAAGCTTTGAAAATAAACTATGTTAGAGATCATGTTCTGTAAATTGTGAGCCTAGTAATCTATGCACAATTGATTTTACACATAAATGAGCATGCGATAGTGTACATAGTTCCTTTGTTCATTACCGCCTTATTAGGCTTTGTGTTAGAGATGTTTTCAAGAAAAAGCTTAGCCTTGTGAGCTAACATGCATGATTACTAAAAAATTTATATTTTGATTTTGCGAGCATGTTAACATAACTTGACTACATATGTTTAGAGCTTTGAAGTTGTCTTATGTGTGTTAGATTGCATAGTTCAAGCCTAAAATGATTTTAAAAGCAAACTTGAACATATTTTCAAAATCTAGTTGCATCACATGAATATCTAGATGCTAAAGAGATAAGATGTCATGTTATGTCTATAATATCTCTAGGTATGATTTATATGTATTGGACATGATGATTTCAAAATAAACATGAGTTTAAAGCATGATTCCAAGCTTTAAAAAAATAATATATATGAACAAGCAAAATGAATGCTACAAGTATATGCATTAAAAGAATTTGAAATCTCTATGTGGGTATATAGCCAAGTAATGAGTCATGGTAACCGCTTGATAATGTTTTGCTTGAATGCCATGTAAGATGTAAGTTCACACTTATACAAATGTACTCAAGAACGGTTATATGATTATGTGAGCACCTCTAACATGTAGATATGATAGACTATTAGTACATAGATGTGTAGGGATTAGGCAAAAATATAAAGGCAGTAGCTCAACCCTGGTCTGGCCAGGGGACAACACAATTGTGACGTCCCTAAGCTTAGACAGGGCGCAACTGCGCCGTGCTGTAGTCTTAAATGACTTCTATTTTTGAACTGATGTTTGAAGCATGCCTATATGATTACTTTAACTTATCCTACATGACCAATATGCTATGTAATGTGTTAAGAAGCATGCTATGTGATAGAGACAAATGTTGATCATAACTTCCAAATGTTAAGTCCAAAGAATGTTTTCAAGAAATAAAGCAATCAAGACGTTGTTGTATTTGGGATGACTTAAAAACTAAATTGTGCTATAAAAATATAGGATAAGTGAGGTGTATGACGTTATAACTAAGTTAGACGTTTATGTGTACGTTGAACTTACCTATATGTATTAACTAATGAACATCATGATCATATAATACACTATAAATAGGATTCGAAAGTGTTGATTTCTTAACGTGGATAAACTACGCTTAAGGAAAGTATCCGAACCCTACTTTACTTTGTGCAAGTATTCTAACTTTTGCATTACTTTATTCGACGAATAATGTAAGCTTATCTCATTGAATGAGCTAGTATGTTAAACTCTTGAGGAAAACTATTATTCATGTGAACTTGGTATTGTTCTTGAATATTGTGAAAGTATATATGCCATTTGATTTGGCTAGATTATATGCATGTTTATAAAACTGTCCAAACCAATTGATTGGTGCGGAAATCTTGAAAATTGAGTTGGACAACCCTTAAGGTAAGGGGAATGTATGTTGTTGAAAACCCCGACACATGAGTATATTATTACTGTGGTGTTATGCATAACTTAGAGTATTGCAGACTGATCATCTATAGTACTTGATTCTTTTGGGTTATCAGTTTAATATTGGTAATTCTAGTAGATGTTCAATAGTCCTTAGTGACTGCTCAGTATAAATTGTTATCCAGTCAGATACCTTGATAGTCTTTGAATTCATATATATCTGTTGATTTATATTGAATAATCGTCCTTATTCCAAGAATTGTTGATATTCATTATTCATGATATTATTCTGAAACTCTGAACTATCTTAGAGATGATACTTTGATATTTCAAACTTGTGTTATAAAACTCCTCACCCTTGTTGTATATTACTTGTTGGGAAAATTGTGCTCATTCTTGCTTATTTAAAACCTTTCAGTTAAGGCAGAACAGGGAGGTGTCTTTGGGAAAGACAAGGGCAAGGGCAAGGCTACCGATTAGCGTGTCCCTTTATGTTTAAATCTATTATGTTGTATTAAGACTATTTTCAGACTAAGTTTAAGCTTAAGTAGGGTTATGTAAAAAGTCTTTATTCGATTTCATTATGTAATCTATTAAGCACTGTAGGTTGCGAGACTTGGGGGAATAATTATAATAAATCATTGTATATTATTCTAAATTAGATCTTTCGTTGTGAATGTGAGATTTTAGTTATTATGGTGTTACCATGAGAACGTGACGAACCGAATTCGAGTGACCAAGTGGCGGTTAGACTTTGGGGACATAACAGGGTCTACCTGCGGCTGTTGTGGGTCCACCTGCGGCTATCTTGGGTGGTCCTCACCCCTTCCACCTTGATCAAATTTGAGTTGCAAAAGAGGTCCCACAAGCAGAAAAGTCAAATCAGGGAAAAAGACGCTACGCGATTAAGCGGAAAAGCCTGAAATTCTAATTTTCAGAGACCAAACTGCGGGTCTACATATCAATCATTGGTATTCGCCCAAACATAGTGTTTACAAAGTTGATGATCATAGTTGTTGCAAGCTACCTTTGACAATACCTCACAAAGGTCCAATGCCATCAACTTGGGGTTGTAACAACAATTAAGGCCATGCATTTCATCAACAATTAAGGATTGCATACATGCTCACCGTTAATGCACATTTCAATGAAAGTCAGGCAACCCTGACATTGTTATCCGTTGGCAAGTAACTCAAGCGAAGATCGGAGGTGGTCCGATGATTTTCATCGTTGATGCACATTTCAACGAAGGTCAGGCAACCCTAACATTGTTAGCTGTTGGCAATTAAATCCAACGAAGCATCGGAGGTGGTCCGATGATGTTCACCGTTGAAGAACATTTCAACGGAGGTCAAGCAGCCTTGACGTTGTTAGCTATTGGAAAGTAACTCCAACGAAGCATAGGAGGTGGTCCGATGATGCTCACCATTGATGCACATTTCAACGAAGGTCAGGAAACCCTGATGTTGTTAGCTGTTGCAAATTAAACCCAGCGAAGCATAGGAGATGGTCCAATGATCTTAACCGTTAAAGCACATTTCAACGAAGGTCAGGCAGCCCTGACATCACCGGTCATTGGCAAGTAAATCCAACGAAGCGTCAGAAAGACATGGCGATACAAACCATGGAAAGTCATCTTCATCGGGGAGAACCTTTGAAACCCTAAAACCCTAATACGATTCGGTTATGTAAATTCAGTAATATTAATAAAATCTCTCCGTTCTGAAAGCATTTTGTGTTATTATATACTCTGTTAAACAAATTAGGTCAAATAAAATTTTCGTTCGAAAATTGACGTGCTTGTCACATCGTGCTTAAATTTTTTCTTCCGACAACGGACTTTTCGGTATATGTATTTTGACAAGCTGCTTTGTCGTGCTTACATTGACAAAACGCTTTGTCGAGCTTATTAGGATTTGTGAAAAATCTAAGTTAGGAGCCCTAATATCGAAATCAGGAAACCGTAATCCTAGATTTATAAACCCTAACCCTAAATTTATAAACCCTAACCCTAATTTGATAACCCTATACCTAATTGGTTAGACTAACCCCTAATTAGGTTAACTTAACACCTAATCATGATTATTAAACTTCAATTAGGTGCTAATAAACATCATTAAGCAACCCTAATCATAAAAACTAAAACCCTAGTCAAGATTAAAGATGATTAGGGCATAATTAAGCTAATAATTTGTTCAAACTAGCTCACAAGTAGGTTCGTACTCACCGATGCAAGTCCCAACACATCACATGACATGCTTGTAACTCCCAAGCAGCACAAGTATCAGAAAATCAGATATTTATAGAGGCAAGTAGGTAAAAAGGACATAAAAACCCTAACCTTGCAATTCTATAAATAGCATCCTAATTTCAGTGCAAACCTACGAATTTTCTAAGCCTAAACACTCATATATCATACTAAACGAACCTTGGTGATAGCAACAACATAATCAGTAGCCAGAAATCAAAATCAAGCAAGAAAAGGTACAAACCCTAATTTTAACCTAGATCTTTGATGCTATGTTTAATTTGTAGTTTAAATGTTTAGATATGTGTAATAACATGTTAGTAAGTATGCTAAGTTGAAAGAACATGTTTTCATAACATCTAGATGCATCAAAATGGTGTTTTAAGCAAACTGGAAATTCTGGAAAAACAGGTATGACAGTCGAATGTCAGAGCCTATAGATCCGTGTATGTTAATAGTTAGGTCTGTTAATTGTATGCTAGTTGTAGTATTACATGAGGTCTTTAATATGAAAAAGAAAATAGGCTCATTAGAAGCATATATTGCAAGATATAGGTGGTCAAAAGTGGTTGACCGATCACGAAGTTCTGATTTCTGGGTTACCCAGAAATCTCAAGAACAGGTTGAGCCGACTACTTTGACCAACCTTTTAATCGCTTTTTGTTTGTTGTTATGATGTTTAAATGTAATGAATTCATACATTGACATACATACTACATATCTATGACACCCAAACGCTTAATCAATTCATAGGATTACCAGAATTACTGATCAAAAGTCATTGACCGAGCATGACTGAAGAACATGAAGAACGGCCTTCGGCTGTATTTTGACCAACATAGATCTAGGCTTTAGAATCATACTCTGTCAAAACTAGTGTAACCTATATGTACCTTGTTATATAGACTACATATTACATCACTCAAAACACAAATCTATCACACAGATTGAAAGATCTTGAAGCCACAAAACCGTTAACCGATCATGACCACTGTTCTGGGTTACCCAGAAACTCAAGAACAGCTCTGACAGTGACTTTTAGCCTCTATAACTTCTTGTTATATGTAGGTTAAAGCATGAAATTGGTATGTTGTTATACTATTAAATGAGTACTATAACACCCATACACTTCTAAACTAAGAATCATTAACATTGGGAAACAAAGTTAAGGTCAAAGTGACCTCTAGCCCATGACCAACTGATTCCTAGAAACTCAAGAACACATATAGCGATACTTTCTGTCGCTAAAGGGCTTTAGCGGCAAACAGAAAATAATTTCTAATAAATAAATTAATAAAAATTAGAAAAAAATAATAATTAAATATAAAAAATTATAAAAAAAATTTAAAAAATTATTTTAATTTATAATAATTAAAATTTAATATGTTTACATAAATTTAATAAATATTTTATTTATTTGGATATTATTAATAATTAAGTTAATAATAAATTAATTAGAATAATTATTTATAAATAATATATAATTATTTAAAAATAATATTAATGATTTAAAAATCATACTAAATTATTTAAAAATAATAAACAAGATTTTTATAATATTCTAAGTAAATATTAATTATTTAGAAATAGAAATGAATGATTTAAAAATCATTTAATGGATAAATAAATATCTAAAAATTGTTATAAGCTTTCGAAAATTATTATAAAAGATATATAAATTATCTAAAAATATAATAAAGCTTATAAATAAAGTTTAACCAAGATATTAACTTATTAATTACCCGGTAAAGTCTTAGGACACTGAAATCATATCGAACTTAATCCGAACATAAATAGTTTATGTATTTGAGTATTGTTATCAATACTAATGTGTTAGATTTATATGAATGAACATCTTAGGTGCTTATAAACGAATCGAGTAGCGTTGCTTGATCGATCTTCTCTAAGGCAAGTTACTAAACCCAATTTTTATTAGTTGAGCAAGTTCCTTAATTACTTACGCAAATTTCTTGAACCCTTCTTATTCGTTGAACAAGATTCCTATCTTGAATTGCTTTTGATATGTATTACCAAACCAAAACTTGAATTGCCAAGTATTGTAAAGTTATCGCTATAGCTTCAGCATAACTAGGAAATAAATTGTTTATTCATATGATATTGTTTATTGAGCATAAATTGTTGTGTCAAACCAAATTGCTTTTGTAAGACGTCCTATACTGAGTTGTACATCTCAAGAGGGGTTAATGTATGTCAATAATATATTGACATTTAATACAAGTGGTCACGATTAGGATAAGATGCATAATCCTAGGATGTTGAATAGGCTGATCCCCTGTCTCACATCTGAACAAGATTTCTAATTCTTTGTGACTGACAGAAATAGTAAAAAGTTCATAAATGGTTGAAATATAAAAATTTCTGACATGGTAAACAACACTCAGTTGAGAAAAGTTTTGAACTATTATACTTCTTCAAATCCTATATTATAAAACCTGTTGAGCATGTCATAGCTCACTCTTGCAAATCATTCCCTTTGCAGTATTAGGCGGTAACCTTGACACATCTAGAGTAAATAATGGGAAGCGTCCCTGCTTAGACTAGTTTATATTACTATTTAGCTGAATGTAATACTTTTGTAATAAGAAATTCTTTAAGAAGAATCATGTAACCAAAATTTAATATATGATATATATATATATATATATATATATATATATATATATATATATATATACATCTTTATTTCCGCAACCGTGTTTCCTTTACATAAGTAGATGTAATTAGAACTTTCAATTTAGTTTGAGATCCTCAAGAACTATTCATCTGAGTGAGGGTATTGACAACATGGACTGTTTATGTTATTTTTGATACTCTGGATTTTAGATAGATAGGTACTATTGATACGATAATGTTATCTGCATGATATAGACTATACATCTGAGTGATGATATTGGTAATATGGACTGTTCATGTTATTAATAGTACTCTGAATTTCGGATAGATAGATACTATTTATAGATACAGTCTATACATCCAAGTGAGGGTATCCAAACACAAAAATAGTTCTATAGGGAATTGTTATATGTTATGAGATACCGTGAACCTTGGATTTATGGGAATTGTATCTTATAATATTTGTATAGTAGTTTGATTAGATATAAGCATAGAATCAGATACCGTGGGTGTATAGATTTGAATGCGTTATATTAATTGATTAGTTATAAATACCATATCAGATATCGTGGGAGTATAGATCTGGGGGCGTTACAGAACCGATGATGGAACTTGTTATACAGATCTTCAGAAATAAAAGCACAATTCCCCTGGAATCTCTCGCACATGAGAAGAACATCCACGGTGGAAAGTCTGCGATGAGGGTTGAGAACTTTGGTGATAACCCCAAATGTCAACATCCTCTTGTCTAATTCATTGAGCAACCTCCATTCCATGCATTCAACATACATTTGCATCATGTTGCAATACATTGCATCATAATTATCTTATAATATTTCAAGTGATCTTTATCCTATCCATGTTGTTGCATTGCCTGAATATGATAAAGAGGGGCGTCTGTAGACACTTAAAAATTTGCATTCTTGTTACTAACCTTGCAGGAGGGCAAAATTATCTTCCAGAGATAACCCTAGAAGTTAAATCAGCTCAATCCCGAAGACAACCCTGGGATATCCTGTTTCAATCTCAAAGACAACCCCGAGATATTCAGTTTTAGTCCCAGAGACAACCCCAGGAGATTCAGTTCCAACCTCAGAGATATTCCCAAGGGATGTAGTTCCAGTTCTAGAGATAACCCCATAAAAATCAGTTCTAACCCCGAAGATAATCCCGAGAGGTCAAGCACACCTCAGAGATAACCCTGAGGATATTTAGCATTCACACTAGCCCAATCTCAGAGATAACCTTGAGCAACGACTGCTACATCTGCACAGAGCCAGAGATAACCCTCGTGAGGGAAAAAATCATCATTTTGCCACCTCGATATTACATTCATGTCATCTCAACATCATTTCAATCCACATTTCATACGAAAGTGTCCCACAAGAAGCATAACTCAAAATCCCGAGTGACTACTATACAAGATAGCACACCGGATAGAATTTTGAAGACTTAAAGATTTTATCATGGACCTATCTTCCCAGCTTCGTACAACCTCTTATCCTATGTCATTCTGCAGCTCTCGACAATAGCATTCTGGAAACGTACAACACGCCTCTGTCGTATGCCTAGATTGAAAGTTATGAAGGTTCGAGCAGACAACACGTTCCACGAGTGCACGTACTTCGAGGCGACGGGACCCGGGCAGCTGCAGGTAGACCTGCGGCCATCTGGTTTATAAAAAAAGGCCTTTGGTGGCTCATTTAAAAAAAAGAAATAGAAAAATGAGAGAAAAGTCTGTCCATTTCAATATATAAACACATCTAGAGTGCTCTAAACTGAGTGATTCTTCTTTCTAAACACTGGTAAGCTCGTCTTTTGCTACATACTAAAATTTAACTGATGGAAATCAAGTTTTTCAGGCGTCTAATGCTATTTAAAGTCTTCTTGGCAACCCACTATAAGATATTTCAAAATTTTAAGCTTTTTATCAATTTTGTGTGTGTGTGTGTGTGTGTGTGTGTATATATATATATATATATATATATATATATATATACTCACGTTGAGAGTCGCGTCATGTGGGTTTGCCTGGATCGTTGATCCGTGGATTTTTGAGAGTCGCATCGTGTGGGTTTGCCCGGATCATTGATCCGTGAATTTTTATTGCTTATATATATATATATATATATATATATATATATATATATATATATATATATATATATATATATATATATCGAACTTTGCTGCGATTGAGACCGAATATAATGTTCGGAGCGCTTACTGCTTTTATATATATAAATACTTATATATGTATATATATTATTATAAAACTCTGTTTGATTGAGCCTAAATATAATATTCAGAGCGTTTACTTCGTTTGTATATATATAAATACCTATGTATACATCTTTGCATCAAACTCCGTTTGATTGAGCCTGGATATATATCCGGTGCATTTACTGATTATATATATATATATATACACTTCAAGTCCTGCCTGGAGTTTATTTCGTGGCAGTTGATCGTTCATCTATATATATATTTACAACTTTTATATATATATAATTGTTCTTCAGCCTACGAGCTAGATTTGCCTAAATATGGCCATTTCTTACTTTGACCGATTTATGGTGACTAAACTAGAACCGTTGAAGCTAGAATGATTTAGATTTACTCAAATCTAGTTATTTTCCTAGCTTTTATTAGCCTGCGGGCTAGATTTGCCTAAATCTGGCCATTTCTCCCTTTAACCGGTTCATGGTGACTAAACTAGAACCATTGAAGCTGGAATACTTAGATTTACTCAAATCTAGTCAGTTTTCTAGCTTTTGTACATATTGCTTTCACATGTGAGCCTAGGAATAATGTGATCATAGATTCAGTCTCTAAATCTAGATTCTGTTCCCGTGATGGACATTTTCAGCTGTAGCGAGCTTGTAAATTATTCATGGTGTCTTAATTTCCTTGGATGGCTCTTATGCCCATAAGGAGTTCGGCACTGCTATGTATTTTATTTTCTCGAAGATGCCTCGTATCTCGAAAATAATAAAAGCAATCAAGTCGAACACATAATAAAATGGAAGTATCAAAGGCCTCAATTACTATTGAGCATAAGGGTTTGAAAAACCTATTTTACAAAACATCGCTGCTATATCTTGTTAAAATTGAACTTTTATACAAAATTCAAACCCTTTGTATATAGGTGCGAACGGGGCATATCACTACTTCCAAACAAACTGCACATAGACCTAACACACACACACACACACATAAATAGGTAAAAGCTAATGGAAAGTGGCGGTAACCGTGTTATCATGGAAGTCGAGGGGTGCCTAACACATTCCCTCTACTTAATCAAGCCCCCGGATCCTAACAAATTTCAATTTTGCAGACCAGTTAAATAGTGTCACATCACTAGGTCTTTGTGCAAACATTTTCTCAATTAAGTTGGTGCAACCATTTAAAAATAACCAACTAGTGACTCTTACAGTCAAATCTTCGACATATACATGTCGGACCTTTTCGAACTTGTTTTTTCAAATAAATCTCACCTAACATGAGAACACTAGAAGACAAGAACAAAAAGGGACAAATAAAAATTCCGACGTTGACAGGTTAACCTCTGATAAACCAAACGTGAAGGGAAATCTCTTAATGCCTTTCCATTTTCAATTTAATATTAAATATCATATGTAAAAATTCAATTCCATGTCAAATATTAAATATCAATTCTTGTCAAATATTAAAATTCAATGTCAAATACCAAACTGTAAAACCCCAAAACCCCAAAACCCTAATAAGACTTGGTTATGTAAATCCAGTATTATTAATAAAATCTCTCCATTTCTGAAAGTGTTTTGTGTTATTATATACTCTGTTATACAAATAAGTCAAATAAATTTTGTCCAAAATTTGACGTGCTTAAAAATTTTCTTCCAAAAATAGACTTTTCGGTATATGCATTTTGACAAGCTGCTTTGTCGTGCTTACACTGAAAAAATACTTTATCGTGCTTGTTAGGATTTGTGGAATATCTAAGTTAGGAACCCTAATATGAAAATCAAGAAACCCTAACCCTAATTGGTTAGACTAAACCCTAATTAGGTTATCATAAACTCTAACCAAGATTATTAAACTTCAATTAGGTGCTAATAAACATCATTAAGCAAACCTAATCATAAAAACCAAAACCCTAATCAAGATTAAAGAGGATTAGGGCATAATTAAGCTACTAATTATGATCAACTAGCTCACAAGTAGGTTATTACTCACCAATACAAGTCCCAACATAGCACATGACATGCTTGTAACTCCCAAGCAGCACAAGTTTAAGAAGATCAGATATTTGTATAGGCAAGTAGGTATAGAAAGACCAAAAAACCTAGCTTAGAAATTCTATAAATAACAGCCCTAATAAGTGCAAACTCACGAAATTTTTAAGCCTAAATACTCATATATCATACCTAAACAAGCCTTGGTGATAGCAACAATAGAATCAGTAGCCATAAATCAAAATCAAGCAAGAAAAGGTACAAACCCTAATTTTAACCAAGATCTTTGATGCTATGTTTAATTTATAGTTTAGATGTTTAGATATATGTAATAACATGTTAGTAAGTATGCTAAGTTGATAGAACATGTTTTCATAACATCTAGATGAATCAAATTGTTGTTTTAAGCAGACTGGATATTTTGGAAAAATAAGTCTGACAGTCGAATGTCAGAGTCTGTAGATCTATGTATGTTAATAGTTAGGTCTGTTAATTGTATACTACTTGTAGTATTACATGAGGTCTTTAATCTGAAAAAGAAAAAAGGTCCATTAGAATCATATATTGCAAGGTATTATTAGTCAAAGGTGGTTGACCGATCAGTAAGTTTTGATTTCAGAGTTACCCAGAAATCTTAAGAACAGGTTGAGCCGGCTACTTTGACTAACCATTAATTTGCTTTATGTTTGTTGTTAGGATGTCTAAGTGTTATGAATTAATACCGTGATATACATACTACATATTTATGACACTCAAACGCTTAATCAATTCATAGGATTACTAGAATTAATGGTCAAAAGTCATTGACTGAGCGTGACTGTGTTTTCTGGGTTACCTAGAAAACTGAAGAACACGAAGAACAGCCTTTGACTGCACTTTGACTAACATAAATCTAGTCCTTAGGATCTTACTCTGTCCAAATTAGTGTAACATATATGTAGCTTAGTATATAGACTACATATTACAACAATCAAACCACATATTTATCACACGGATTGAAAGATATAGAAGCCACAAAAACGTTGACCGACCATGACCACTGTTCTAGGTTACCCAGAAACCCAAGAACAGCTCTGACAGTGACTTTGAGCCTCTATAACTTCTTGTTATATGTAGTTTAAAGCATGAAATTGGTATGTTGTTGTACTACTACATCAGTACTATAACACCTATACACTTACAAACACATAATCATTAACAGAAGACAATTAAGCTAAGGTCAAAGTGACCTCTAAACCTTGAATAAACTAAACCTAGAAACTCAAGAACACCTATAGAAACACTTTATGTCGTTATAGGGCTTTAGCGACAAATAATAAATAATTATTTAATAAATAAATTAGTAAAATTAGAGTTAATTAATAAATAATTATAATTAATTATAAAACTAGTTTTAAAAATTATTTTAAGTTCTAATAATTAACCTTTATATTTTTACATAAATTCAATAAATATTTTATTTATTTAGATATTATTAATAATTAAGTTATTAATAAAGTAATTAGAATAATCATTTATAAATAATAAATTATTATTTAAAAATGATATTAATAATTTAAAATTTATATTAAATGATTATAAATTATTTAAAAATAATAGACAAGAAATAAGCTTATGAAAATTATTATAAAGGATATATAAATTATCTAAAAACATAATAAAGCTTATAAAATAAGTTTAACCGATATATTAACTTATTAATTACCCGATAAAGACTTAGGACACCGAAATCATATCAAATGTAAACCGAACGTGAATAGTTTATTTATTTGAGTATTGTTATCAATACTAATGTGTTAAACTTATATGAATGAACATCTTAAGTGTTTATAAAAGAATCAAGTAGCGTTGATTAATCGATCTTCGCTCATGCAAGTTACTAAACACTATTTTATTGCTTAAGCAAGTTACTAAACCCTATTTTATTACATAAGCAAGTTACTAAACCCTATCTTAATTACTTACACAAGTTTCTCGAACCCTGCTTATTCGTTAAACAAGATTCCTATCTTGATATTCTTTTGATATATTATAGCAAACCTAAACTTGATTACCAATTATTGCAAAGTTATCGCTATAGCTTTAACATAACTAAGAAATGAATTGTTTATTCATATGATATTGTTTACTGAGCATAAACTGTTTTGTCAAACCAAATATGTTTGGTGAGACATACTATGCTGAGTTGTATATCCCAAGAGGGATAAATGTGTGTCAATAAAATTTGACACTTAGTGCAAATGGGCACGATTAGGATGAGATACATAGTCCTAGGATGTTGAATAGGCTGATCCCCTTCCTCACATCTGAACAAGATTTCTAAGTCTTTGTGACTGACAGAAATAGTAAAAAGTCCATAAATGGTTGAAATATAAAAATTTCAGACATAGTAAACAACACTTAGTTGAGAAAAGTTTTGAACTATTATATTTCTTCAAATCCTATATTGTTATAAATTATAAAACCTACTGAGCATGTCATAGCTCACTCTTGCAAATCATTCCCTTTGCAATATTAGATGGTAACCCTAACACATGTGATACTTTTGTAATATTCCCTTTGTAGTTCGATTAGATATAAGCATCAAATCAGATACTGTGGATGTATAGATTTGAATGCGTTATATTAATTAAATAGTGGTAAGCAACAGATCAGATAACGTGGGAGTATAGATCTGGGGGTGTTACACAAACCTTGTCATATTATCCTGTCACCAAAATAACTGACATTTGTTTTGCAGGAAAATATTAGAAAACCTTAAAATTTAGACATTCCATAGCATGCATATCCTTCTTAGTTTTGTCAAGGTTAAACTACATACCTTTTGTTTTTAGGGAAAGATTGGTCCCACCACTAGATCCAAGTCTAAAAAGGCACTAAGCCTATTTTCAGAAATGGTTATTAGTGCCCCACCTGAAGCTACCTCGGTATCCCGAGAGGAGTTTGAGGGTCTCAAAAATCAAATAGCCGATACTCAGGGTCAACAAACACCTACTCAACTAGAGTCTTTTGCACAAGGAGACAGTCAAGGCACGGATAAAAAGGTGGAAGCACATACACATGAACCTCAGTCCCAGGAAAAGACCAACAAAACCCCAGAAATCATCAATCTCAAAGATGTCAAAAAAACTAGAGACATTAGAAAGAAAGTCCAACAAATGGAAGAAACCATCCGATCAATCAAAGGGGTTGGAGCATATGGGAGTGTCAAATATTCAGATTTACGAATTTTTTTAGGGGCTCGTTATCCTGATAAATTCCAAGTCCTAGAGTTTAAAAAATATAACGGATTGGAAGATCCTTATACCCACTTAAAGGTATACATTGGAGAGCTTAGATCCTATGTAGAGGATGAAAAGTTGAGAATACAGTTGTTTCAAAAAAGTCTGACTAGAGAAGCCAGAGTGTGGTACGCCAGACTTGACAACGCGAAAATCCATAGCTGGGAAGAGTTAGCACATGCCTTTTTAAATCAATATAGTTTTCAAGCACAAATGGCGCCAGATAGATATCAAGTGACAAAAGTTAAAAAGTAGAATGCCGAGTCTTTTCGAGAATATGCACAAAGATGGAGATGAATGGCAGCACAAGTCATTCCTCTTATGACTGAAAATGAAATGGTAATGACATTTATTGATATACATGAACTTTATATTATGAGAGAGTCTTAGTTGGGATATGAAAGCCATTTTCAGAGATGATTAAACATGGAGAGATGGTTGAGATGGGGTTAAACTCGGGAAAGATTAAAGACCTCACTGCTTTAGAAGCCGCTGAGCATATTCGAGCTAAAAATAATGGAAATAATCCTTGGAGAGTTCACAAGAAAAAGGAGGAAGATGTATCCTTAATACTCACAGGTCTCAAAGAGGCAGTCAAAACCCTCCCATTTATAAGCAGAATAATTATTCTTCAATCCAAACATCTGTGAAGCCTGAAAATCCTCCGTTTCAGAAAGTAGGAGAGGGTAAACGGAGAAGAACATTTAAACCCTGAGGGGACTCACTTGAAAATATCTCGAAGCTTCTAACCACACAGAAGAAAATTATTCAACTTCTTCCCCCCAGCTAATCCAAGTGGAAGAATCTTGACCCAAGAATGTTGGTTTCTGAAGCATAAATTTCAAGATATGATAGATAGTGGTGAGAGTGTGGTAACAACACCAGAGCAGCCACACGGTCAAGACAACCCTTTACCTCAGCACAAAGAGGAGGGAGTGAATATGATCAGTATGGGAACGAGAGAAGGTTCCAAGTATCTCAAATACGGAGGAGACTCTTATCAAACAAATGAGGATAGCTCTGCTAAGTGGGGATATTCAGAAGGTTTGTATTCGATAAAGCAAGAAATAAAGTATATTAAGGAGAATATTAGTCAATTGGCAGAATTGGTGGTATATCAACATCAAATAATTAGGCAGTTGATAAGCCAGATCGGCCAGAAGAAAATACACTCTTCTACACCTACCGTCCTACCAATGGCAATAAGGGATCCTTATCGATTCCAAGAATATGAAACCTAGGCTGATCTAGTTGCTAGGGAAGAAAGATTCTAAGCTCGTAGAGAGTTTGTAGCTAAGAAAAAGTTTACTCCTCTTAATCAACCTTTAGAGGAAATTTTACAAATGTTAGTCAATGAGAGAAAGATTACAGAATTGTTACCTCCAGTAGACCCCCGATCAAAGAGGTTCAATGCTATGAAGATATGTCGATATCATTCCAACATTCCTGGGCATGATACAGAAAAGTGTTGGTCGCTTCGACACCAGATCCAGAATTTAATTGATGAGGGTGACTTGGAAATGGTAGTTGGTAGTGATACCGAGCCTCGTGAAGAGGAAATATTTCCTCACAAAACACAAAATTGGAGGGCTGTTGTGGAAGTCATATCCTCTAAGGTAACTCATCTGTAGTACCTGTGATAATTAAAGGAGGGAAAAATCATATCAAAATATCTGCACCAGGACCTTTGATGGTGCCATTTTTACGCCAATATCCACTTATCAGTTTGAAAAGAGTCCCATAGAATTATGGGAAAGGCACGAGAATAACATCAGATGGTACAAGTATCCTGCCTAAGGATAATCCGCTCTATCTGCCTCTACTTGTATTAAAACCTGTCATCAAAACTTCAGGGAAGGTATCCGAAAAGAAGGTTGAAGAATTCCTTAATAAAATGGGGCACAATGAAGCAAAAGTGGTGAAATGTTTAAAAGACGTACCCAAGCAGATCTCCATTATGGATTTGATCTTATCCTCAAAAGATCATCGAAAGATCTTCATACAAGTATTGGAAGAAGCACATTTACCGAAAGTGGTAGACACAAAAAAATTCCATCACCTGATAGATCACATTTTTAACAGCAATGTAATATCCTTCACTGATGATGACATCCTAACTGAAGGAATGGGACATTATAAGTCACTACATATAAGAGTGATATCCTCGGGATATATGATAGGGGGAGTCTTGATAGACGGAGGATCATCCTTAAGCATCTACCCTTATGATACCCAAGAAAGGATGAAGATCAATCCTAACAGAATCCAAAACAGTCATGTCGTCATAAGAGCCTTTGATGGATCTTGGCGTGATACTATAGGAGAAATAGAACTTCCAGTGGAGATTGGTTCACATACATTCTACGTATTATTCCAAGTGTTGAACATCACCACATGATACAAACTATTATTGGGAAGACCTTGGATCCATATGACAAGAGTCGTCCCATCCATGCTTCATCAGCAGTTGAAATATGTCATCAATGCCAATCTGGTGACTATTGATGCTGAACCAGAATATCCATTCTCTATGCAAAGGGATATGCGGTTGATAGGTCTTAATGAAGGAGTTAGGCCTGGTACCTTTCAAGCATTTAAAGTGAGCAACACTCACTATCAACCTATCGGGGCGCCAGCTTTGAAATCAAGAATCTCTTCTTAAGTAAGGAATGTCGGTCAAGAGATGATAACCTTGGGTTTCTGGCTAGACAAAGGGCTAGGAAAGAATCAACAAGGAATTAAGAATCCAATTCAAATACCAAGCCATGTAGGGAAAGTTGGATTGAGCTATTACTCTAGATTCAAATGTGGAAACTAGCATAAACATATGTCGGCTCATATGTCAACTATCTTTTTACCAAATCTCACCAATGAAGGATTCAGAAGACAAGGGAGAAAGATTCCTACAAAACTATCTGATTTGCTAATATTGAAGGTCAATACAGTTGAGGATAAAGATGAAGCGCCCCTTCCCAAGGAAGGAAAGTTACAGACTGAATAGTTTCTACATGAAGTTTAAGGTCAATTTGCAAAGACATTCTACTAGTATGGTCTGAGGGTATGAGTAATGATGCACCAGATATTGACTGACCAGAAAACCAGCCTGTAGTTCCTTTTATAGATTGGGCTCAGATTAATATTCCAAAAGAGAACAATGGCCTTGATGTGAATTTGGTTATGGCCAATATTGAGGAAGTGGATAACTGTAATCCATTTTTCACTACAGTTAACCATGACTTGACCCTAGACAATTGGAGATGCTCTCTTTTTATCATAAGAAAAGTGTAAAAGGGCAGAGATAATCCATCTGCCCTGATGCATAGATATTTTTTTAAACTATTTTGGCTTGTTGATAGCAGTTTACATTTGTTATTTCTTGCTGATGCTTTGTATGATCAAGCAGTTGCATATATTAATGTAAAAGTGTTTTATTTTCAGGATCCCAAAGTTGGATTTGTTTAGCCTTACGGATGAATTGCTAAATCTGGACAGTGACTATGAATTTAATGTAAAGCTGGACTTTGATATGATGAGGATTGATCAAGAGGAAATAGATGACGATGAGGTGCCTGAGGAGATTAAAAGATGGGTCGAAGACAAACCCAAACAAAACCTCGAACAAACCATAACTGTTACTATCAGAACCTCAAAAAACCCAAATGAAATCAGGATAGGAAATGACCTTACCCCAAATCAGATGAAAGACCTAATTAACCTACTAATCCAGTTCAAGGATGTGTTCGAATGGACGCGTGATGATATGGTTGGATTGTCTACTGATATTGTCATTCATTGGCTACCCATCAAAGAAGGATTCAAGCTAGTCAAACAGAAGTTTAGGAGACTAAAGCCTGAATGGAGTTTGAAAGTTAAATAAGAAATTATCGAGCAATTTAAAGCAGGCATTATCATGGTATCAACTTACCCAAAATGGTTGTCCAATGTGGTTCCTGTACCTAAACCCAGAGGGAAGGTACGAGTATGTGTGGGTTATCGGGATCTAAATAAGGCCTATCTCAAGGACATATTCCCAGTCCCAAGGACATATTCCCAGTCCCTTTCATCTACATTTTAATAGATAATACGACACAATTCGATATATACTCATTTGTGGATTATTTTGTTGGATAACATCAAATCATGGTTACTGAAGAGGATAGGGAGAAAACTGCCTTTATCATTCCTTGGGGAACCTTTTGCTATCGATGACTCGCTTTCGACCTGATCAATGTCAGTGCCACATATCAAAGAGCCATAATGGCATTATTTCATGAGATGATACATAAAGAAATAGAGGTTTACGTGGATGATATCATTGTCAAATCTCGAAAGGAAAATGACCACACATACCATCTCAAAAGGCTATTTAATCGGCTTCATAAGTATAACTTGAAGATTAATCTAGCCAAGTGTGCTTTTGGTGTTAAATTTGGCAAATTATTGGGCTTTCTAGTGAGCAACAAAGGCATTGAACTAGATCCCATAAAGATTAAAGCCATTATTGAGATGCATGTACCTCAGACAGAGAAGGAAATACAGGGATTTCTAGAAAGAATAAATTTCATTAATAGATTCATATCTCAACTCACTGCAACTTTGAGTCCATCTTTAAGCTCTTAAGAAATAATTCCTCTGGAAGTGGAATAAAGATTGTCAAAAAACTTTCCTCACCATCAAAAAGTAGTTGATTGAAGCTCCTATTTTGGTGCCTCCAAGGGACATAATTCCCTGTTCATGTACATATCAGTCAATACCAACGCCATGGGCTGCATGCTAGGGGAAGAAAGACGATAGAGGCAAGGAAAGAGCCACATATTACCTCAGTAAAAGGTTCATCAGTTGTGAGAAGAAATACACTTTGATTAAAAAGACCTATAATGCTTTAGCCGCCATGAGGTTACAACATTATCTCCATGGTCACACAACTTATCTCATATCCCACATAGATTCTCTAAAATATATTTTCAGCAAGCCCATGTTAAATTGTCGATTGTCAAGATGGTAGTTGATCCTTTAAAAATTTGATATCATTTATGTCAGCCAAAAAGCCATTAAAGGTCAAGGGATTGCACACCAATTGGCTGAACTACCATCAAGAAGCGTCAAACCATTGGAAACTTACATTCTGGATGATGGGATAATGGCAGTTCAACAAAGCCATCAAGACAATATGTGCCAATTTTGGAAATTGTACTTCGATGGAGCTGTAAACATGGAAGATACATGAGCAGGGGTAATTATTATATCTATTACGGGAGAGCAATATCCCATAGCTATCAGGCTACAGTTTGACAAAACCAATAACACAACCGAGTATGAAGGTTGTATAATGGGATTGAAATTGGCCAAATCAATAGGTATCAAATGGTTATCGGTCTTTGGGGATTCTGAATTGGTCATCAAGCAAACCACCGGAGCATATCATACCAAAAAGTTACATTTGCTACCTTATCATAGCCAGGTTATCATGATGTCTATGGATTTTAAATATATAGCCTTTGTTCATATTCCTCAGAATCCAAATGATTTTGCAGATGCACTGGCAACCCGGGCTTTCTTAATCATCATTTCTACAAAGAAAGGGATCTCGGAGATCAAATTAACAAACTAGATGGCCCCTGCCTATGGAAATTATATTGGAGAAGTATATGATGAATTACCTCCCGATAAATAGCCTTGGTACCAGAATATAAAAGAATATCTACGAGATGGGTCTACACCCACTAGAGCAACTCAAGCTTAAAGTAAACAGATTCATAAATGGCTATGAAATTTTATTTTAGTGGAGATACACTCTATAAAAGAGATGCTAGAATAGGCCTTTTAAGTTTCCTGGACAAAGACCAAGCCCAGAGGATTATCAATGAAGTTCATGGTGGAGTATATGGTCCCCACATGAGCGGTCCCTTACTTGCCAAGAAGATACTAAAAACATGACATTTTTGGCTTTCTCTCAAAGCTGACTGTGATGATCACGTCAAGAGAATTTATCAATAGCAAATCCATGGAAATGTTTTTCATGCTCCCCCAAATGAACTACATTGAATGAGTTCACCATGGCTTTTTTCTATGTGGGGAATGAACGTGATTGGGATAATTAAACCCAAAGCCAGTAATGGTCATCGATTTATCTTAATTATGATCGACTACTTTACAAAGTGGGTAGAAGCTGCCACCTTTACCAAATTCACCATGGAGGTAATCATCAAGTTCATCAGAAATAATGTGATCGTATTATACAACGCCAAGAATCTGAATAATCAGATGATGAAGGAATTATCCAGCAAATTCCACATCAAACATCTTAATTTTGTCATCTATCGGCCCAAGATGAATGGTGCTATTGAAGAAGCTAACAAAAATATTAAAAAGAGCATGCAGAAGATGTCTGACAATCAAAAATGATGGTCATACTTATTGCCTCTGACTCTGTTAGCATACATAACATCTATGTGTACTTCTATTAGGGCTACCCCCTATTCATTGGTCTATAGCATGGAAGCAATACTCCCCACAAAAGTAGAAATGGAATCATTAAGAGTGTTAAAGGATGCTCAGATAGATGAAAACCAATGATTGCAAGATCGGTACAACTAATTATCTCTGATAGATGAAAAGAGGGCTACCACCATATTCCATAGTCAGTTATATCAACAAAGGATTGCTCGGTTCTATAACAAGAAGGTCCATCTTCGGCAGTTCAAAGAAAATAACCTGGGGCTGAAAAAGGTCATATCAAATCAAGATGCAGGCAAAGGAAAATTTTCCCCAAATTGGGAAGGCCTTTTCATTTTCAAGGAAGTGTTGTCAGGAGGAGCACTCAGATTGCAAAAAATAGACGATGAAAAATTTCCTCAGCTTATAAATTTAGACTCTGTCAAAAGATACTATATCAGAATCTTATAAAGCGGCACATCCTAGTCCAAATCAATAATTAATCAAATTAAATCATCAAATCAGGTCTTTACAGCCAAGCCTGAACTACGTAGACCTGATCTCCTCACACATGAGTACGTAGGTAGCCATCTATGGTGCGGTCTAACTTTTAAAAGAAACATATAAACCTAAATCCATCTCAAAAGCAACCCAAATAAATATTTTTCAAACCAATTAGGCCAAGCCTGAACTACGAAAGGCATGATCTCCCCCTAGCAATGAGAGTACGTAGGCAACCATCCATGGCGTGGTTTAATCTTCAAAAAGAAAAAAATAAACACTTTACTACAACCAAAACACCATCAAAATACTATTCCCAAGACAGCAAAATTAAACCTAGAAAGCTTATATTCCAGAAAAGCTTAAAGATCTGAGACTCATACTAATAGACTCTATGGCATCTCAATGTCAACCCATCAGAGAGGAGATCGTGATATATCAAGATAGCAAGTCATGAAGATACAATGGCATCCATCAAACAAAGGCAAAACATATCCAAAAGGGAAGTGAAATGAAATATATTTACTTTCCATATGTTATTGTTTGATATTTACAATGTATACAATACATGACAAAAGTAACTAATCAAGTTTATACAGGAAATAAAAGATAATCTACAAGTCAGTAGTCAAATGGGTTAGCAAAACCAGCATCACATCCCTCTCTGAAGATGGAGCTGCATCTCTGATCTCCTGCTCTATAGCCTCAATGTGAGTCATAAGATCTACGGCAGTCAGTAGAGTCCTACCATGATCATCCATGAAAGCACTCGTCTGTGAAACTATATCCTCTGCATAGGACCGGATAGCAACACTCTCAGCAATAGTAAAATCCTGGCACCCCGGGCCTTGTCCCTTTCCAAATAAGCACCATCTCGGCCCGATAAGGTCGTCAACATCAGGGCTCTAGCCTAATCTCTCTCATAATTCAAGAGCATAGGGTACATATCCTAACTTGTAAATGGCTTAATATGGGGGCATACTTGTCCAAATTTTTTTTTAATTGTGTCCATTAGTTGAACTAGTGGAAGACGAATTAGAGATTTAAATCTCAGCCCTTACTTTATGTAATGTATGGTGGAGATGTTATTTGCCCATTTTTTATCCATATCAAATACATGATATGGATCATTTGTCTATATATATATATATATATATATATATATATATATATATATATATATATATATATATATATATATATATATATATGATTATATGTATAATAAAGTAGTAAAAGGCCACATATTAGCAATGCAGGCCAAACAGGTAAATATAAATATAAATATAGATATGATTATATATATAATAAAGTAGTAAAATCTGAGCTTGAATCAACAGATCGCATATATATATATATATATATATATATATATATATATATATATATATAAAGAGAGAAAAAGCCACGGATCGATGATCCGGGAATAAAGCTTTAAAGCAAGAGAAAGCTTTAAATCTGAAAAAATCTTGTAGTGTGCTGCAAAGAAGGCTTCAAACTTCTTTTGGAGCTTGAAAACTCAATTTTCATCAGTTAAAATTTGATATGTAATAGTATATATGTATACAAGTGTTTAGAAAGAAGAATATTGAAGTTTGGAACACTATAGAAGGGGTTAAGAGCTGAAATGGATAAAGTTTTCTCTTTTTTCTCCTTTTTTCTCTCTTTTATTTTGGCTGATGGGGGGTCTATTTATAGACCAAAGTACTCACGGGTCTACCCGTGGCAGTCGCGAGTCTACTTGCGGCTCCCCAGGTGGGCCCAGGCCCCGTGGGTCCTGTTATCTCGAAGTATGTGCACTCGGATCAACACGATATTCTTTAAGAGACTTCATTTCTTGACTTATTGAGTGCAAACTTTCTGAATATTCCCAATTAGCAGAGCTGTCTTCATTTGTTTAAGAAGATTCTCCAACGTAGTTGATATACTTGGAGCTTCCTTTTGTCCTCATACTGATCATATTTACTCCCTTCTCTTTGTGTTGAGGCAAAGGGTTATCTTGGACTTGTGGCTGATCCAGTGTTGTCACCGCATTTTCACCATTGACCATTATATCTTGGGTTTTATTCCTCAAAGACCAGTATTCTTGGGTGTCATGCCCTGGAGCCCTAGAATGGTAAGCACATGTTTTGGTTTGGTCAAAATTCTTCCCGCTTGAATTGGTTGGGGGAAGGAGTTGAGTAATTTTCTTCTGTGCGGTTAGAAGCTTCAAGACGTTTTCAAGTGAGTCCCCTAAGGGTGTAAATGTTCTTCTTCGCTTGATCTCTCCCGTTTTCTGAAATGGAGGATTTGGAGGTTTTGTAGAAGATTGGAATGCAGAGTAGTTATTTTTCTTTTGAATGAGCGGGTTTTGATTACCTCGCCGAGATTGACTTGTTAGTATCAGTGATACGTCTTCCTCCTTCTTCTTGGGAGTTCTCAGAGGATTATTTCCATAGTTTCCAGTTTAAATGTGCTCTGCTACTGTTTCCAAAGTAGTGATGTCTTTAATCTCTCCTGATTTTAACCTCAGCTCTCTGTGTTTAATCATTTCGGAAAATTATTTTCCTATTTCGGCTAAGACTCTCTCATACTATGGAGCTTTTTTTATGTCGATGAATGTAATCACCATTTCTTTTTTTGTTATGGGAGGGACGACTTGCGCTGCCATACACCTCCACCTTTGTGCATACTCCTGAAAAGACTTGGTATTTTCCTTTTTCACTTTGGTCACCTGATATCTGCTAGGTGCCATTTGACATTGAAAATTGTACTAGTTTATGAAGGCATGAGCTTTCTCTTCCCACCCACAAATTCTAGAATTGTCTAATCTGGCATACCATGATCTAGCTTCTCTAGTCAGACTCTTTTGAAACAACTACATTCTAAGGCTTTCATCTTCAGCATAAGACCCCAAGTCACCAATGTATACTTTCAAATGTGTATAAGGATCGCCTGCTCCATTATACTTTTCAAACTCTGGGACTTGAAATTTATTAGGATATCGAGGTCCTAGAAATACACATAGGTCTAAGTAGTTGACACTACCATATGATCCAGTTCCTTTAATTGACTTAATAGTCTCTTCCATCTGTTAGACCTTACGATGTCCCCAACTTCATGACCCCCTTTGAGCTTGACGATTTCTGGGGTTTTGTTGGTCTTTTCCTGAGACTGAGGTTCAGCTATTTATGCTTCCACCTTTTTATCATTGTTTCGAATGCCTCCTTGTGAAGAGGACTCGGGCTGAACGGGTATCTGTTGACCTTGAGCATTTTTGCTCTGATCCTTCAGGAAAATTGCCAACTCTGCTATTTAATTTTTGAGACTCTCAAATTCTTCTCGAGATACTGAGGGATATCTGGGTGGGGCATCTGTAGCCATTTCTAAAGATAGGCTTTATGCCTTTTTAGATTTTGATCTAGTAGTAGGACCAATCTTTCCCTATAAAACAGGTATGTAGTTTAGTCCTAAAATCTAGAAGGGTAAACATGCTATGCAATGTCAAATTTGAAGATTTTTTAATAATTTATTGCAAAACAAATGTTAGATGTTTTGATGAAAGGATGGCATGACATGGCTTGATATTGGACAAGGAATTTAATATTTTACATGGAATTGAATTTAATATTTGATATGGCATTGAATGGAATTGATATGAATTTAATATTTGACTTAGATTTTAAAGGGAAATGCATAACGAGACTTCTCTTCGCGTTTGGTTTATTAGAGGTTGATCTATCTTAGGCTACTCTCACTGGCTTTTTAGCATAAAGGTTCCCAGATCATCGCAACCTACTAGATGGGAAGTTAATTCGATCTTTCAATTGGAGCAGATCTGAGTGGTGCCTTTCCTGAGCCTTGCGGGATTATGCTTCTCTTGAGTCCAGTAATCAACAATCGATGGGATTACCTCTTAATGGAGGGACCACACAACATACATTCATCGCGTCTCACCGTTTATGCATGATGATACTGTGCGAAGCACTAATGTGCTGTAAATAAAGCATTCATTCACATCCATTCAATATTAAGATAACATTCACACATGCAGATAGAAGAGAGTTGAAAAGATTTGAAAATGTGGCTTAAGCTCTCTACTGTCCCCAGTAGAGTCGCCTTCTATCTTCGCTAGGTTTTTTAATTTCCTTTTTTATCCTCTTGTGATGTATCTCTACCCTTAAAATGATTTGTTTGATTTTATCTTATTTAAAGATGAGATTTTGGAAAAGATCGACAAAAAATATCGATGATTTGCAAAGTTTTGATTTTTATGATTTTTCCAAATTAGAAAGAATCACCAGTTGATATGAGTTTAAATGGATGTCTCAACTCATCCGAGTTTTAAAAGATTTTTGCCAGATGGCCCAATATGTGACTCTGTTTAATTGGTCTACAACCTGAGATTCAAAGACTTCTATGAAAACACGGTTACCGCTTTTTTTAATTCTCTATGCATTATGTGTGTGTGTTGCAGATAAATGTGCTTTCAGTGCTTAAAAAGTAGTGTTGCGCCTCTTTGAACCTATGTTCAAAGGGTTTTATTTATATGAAAGTTTAATTTTAAGCAAAATATGAAAGTGAGGTTTTGAAATCTAGTTTTCAAACCCTTGTGCTCAAATAGAAATTGAGGCCCTTTCATACTTCCAATTTTTTCCATATTCGGCTTAATTTGATTTTGTTGAGATGCGAAACATCTTTTACAGCAAATAACCTTAATCTCTACAATGATCGGGTTAAAAGTGGTGTTGTGCCCGATTGAACCTACATACGAAGGGTTTGACTTCTAGAAAAGTTCATTTTTAAACAATTATATGAAAGTGATGTTTTGAAAATCTAATTTTTCCAACCCTTTCACTCAAATAGGAATAGGGGCCCTTTGATACTTCCAAATTTATTCTGTATTCGGCTTGATTTTATTTTATTTCTCGCGATGCAAATCACTTACGAGGCTAAATATGAACTATCTACAAGGGTCAAGATTCTTATGGACATGTAAGCCATCAAAGAAAGGCCGAGCACCACAAATAAGGGTTTTCACTATTATGGGGCCTTAAATTCGGATAACCATTTTAAGGCCCTTATTTTACATATACAACAAGATTTCAAGCTGACTTTACAAATTAAAAGCATGTCCATTTTCAAAACTAGATCTAGATCCATTGATTGAATCGTCAATCTTTTGTATTTCCTAGGCTCACATGATATTTAAAAGCTTGCACAAATCAAAAATATTGAAATACAAATTAAATTTATTCTAAACATCGCCAAACAAAGGATTCATCAATCAAATTCCTGTAAGTGAGTAGTCAAAGCTTCCATAGTCAGCTAGATAAAAATCTAGGGCCAAATGGTAGCTAATATTAATAAAAACTTGAAAGAAAACTAGACATGTACAGATCTGAGACATTTTAGCTTTCAAGTTCAAGTTTAAAAATTTTGAACCGTTTAAAAGCAATATATGGCTCGATCTAGAAAACATCTAGTCAATATAACGAATATATTGACTATATACAGAAAAAATACGGGTAAAAAGCTACATCTATTTTGTATTAACTCATTTCTGAAAATATATAGTACCTATATACAGCCAAGAGTAAGAAAAAAGTGTAGATCTGAAGAGATCTTACTATATTACATGAGAATTGCTATCGAGCGACTTTTGGCACCTCAAAACTCAATTTCCATCGGTTAAAATTTTATAAGTTGTAGTATATATGTATAAGATAGTTTACAAAGAAGAAATTTGGAAATTAGAGAACTTTTTGAGCGGTTAGAAGCTGAAATGGCCGGAATTTCCCTTCTATTTTCTTTTTCTCTCCCTTTTCTCTCTTATTTTTGGCTGATGGGAGGCTAATATTTATAGTCGAGCCAGCCGCAGGTATACCTGCGACTGGGCCGAGTGGGTCTCACTTCGTGGGTCCTACTATCTCAAAGTACGTGCACTCTAATCAACTCACAGTTTATTTAAACCTTCATAACTTTTAATCTAGGAATCCTATGGAGACGTGTCATATCATTCCGAAAAGCTCTTTTCGAGAGCTACACAATGACATGGGAGTTAATCTTTTTTGAATCCGAGAAGATTGGTCCATGACCAGATCTTCAAGTCTTCGCAATCAATCCTTTGAGCTGTCTGGCGCAGTTTTCACTCAGGATTGCTGTGATTGTTCTGAATGACCTTCTTCACAGTAATTTGACGTGAATTGATGTTGAGTTGACAAAATTACCCTTTTACCCTTCTAGGTTTGTGAGGACCCAGAATTTTAAATAATATAATTTTTATGAATAATTTTTTTAAAAATTAATATTGATATTGATTATCAATATTATGCTGAGTATCTGTGATATGAGCTTATCAAGATGGTCAAACTATGTATTGACTGAGTAATATGAGTGGAGTTATGTTAAAAAGCTAATGAAAACCCTAACCCTAGTTACGGATACGGATTCGATAGTTAATATATTGATTGTTATTATACCTTTGAGTATGTGTTAGTACAGTATGAGATTGATGATCAAGTGTTGGTCAGATAAGGTATAACCTTAGTAAACCCTAATCTACAGTTAGAAAACTCTAACGATCAGTTAGGAACCCTAATTGTGTTTCTGGAATATATATATATATATATATATATATATATATATATATATATATATATATATATACAAAACTGAGATAACTTTCTCCCGACGATTTTGAAAAATGAGAAAGTGGGGCCGAACCATATAATAAGTCTAATTTACAACAAATACTTCATAAAAATCCCTTCTATTTATCTCAATTCACTTGGCTTCACTAAACACATTTTTAATAACATTTATAATTAATATTATAACTCACAATATTAACAACCAGATCATTCCCACGAAAGAGGGGGCTTTTCGATAAGAATTTCTCTTTATTTGCGCACAATTAGGTGACAAAACCTCTTTTCTCGACAGAACTTTCTAGACATCGTCAATAATAAAAATAATAATATGAATAAGTTTGTCGTCTCAATTATTGATTTAAAAAATATAAAATATTATGATAATAATTGAATCAATAACGTGAGATACTATGCAGCAATTACTGTGGCAATAATTGAACAAAACTGAGCGACTTCTCACGTAAGCATCAATAATCAAAGATAATGTACAATATCGTGTGCTACTATAAAACCACGCGTATTATTGTACTTTTATCACTGGGTAATTCAATATTTAACGGTAAAACTTTTAACATTATTTTTATAAAAAGTTATTTATGTCAATTTCTAACTCCGATAGTAATTCCGTTGTGGAGTCCACCAATGATTGTGTCGTCGTATGAATATTCCCTAATAAAATGAATATTTTATAACAACTGTTTACTTTGCAAAATTTGTAAATATTACCCACAACTATAATATTATATCAAATCCACACCTTATTATTCAAAAAGATATTGGGAGAAAATTAAATCATTATTCATAAAAGTTGGGGTCTTACAATTTAGACTTTGATGTGATTTCTTGGCATGATTTAGATCTTTATCTGTTTGAAACTGATATAATCATGTTAGCACCTTAGAAATGATCATGTTGACTGTTTGAGTCTAAATGGACACATAATAGAATTCTTAAGGATAATACTAGTTTGAATGAAATAAAGACATGAATAGGCAGATATGGCTAAGATTAGACAAGAACCTAAGTTTAGGAGAAAATTTGGATATATAAGTTATATATAAAATTAAAAAAAGTATGAATAAACATCGTGGTTAGTCTAGTTCTGTGGCCTTTGTTACTTGAGTAGGTACGCCCGAGGGGATGTCTCTACACCTAGCGCCCTAAAGCCTTAACGGTTTGGGAGTCGTTGGTTGAAAGCTCGCTAAGGGGTAGCATTGAAAATCTTAAGAGGACTGGACATTGCACAGCCATGAGAAAAATAAAAAGTGAAAAACGGGAAAAAAAGAGTAAAAAGCCCCAGTGAATAAAAAAGAGAGCATAAGTATCCAATTTTGACCCTTGAATTGGTAACTATTTGACTTTAGTTTGATCTATCCTAGTTTTGGATTTCATTAGTTTACAATGTATGATGCCTTTAAAGAAGCCTATTATGTGTTGTATTTGACTTTATATCAGTTAGCATGGTTGTTGAGCACACACACACTATATCAATTAGAAAAATTTAAGATTTGATGATTGACTGGGAAGTTATTAATTTGCCTTGATATAATATACAACCGTGTTTTCTTGATTTCTCTGAAGCCGATTGAATACTATGTTTTACTGCTGGATTCGTAGGCATATAGTTAGCTACATTTCGTTGCATTGTGTATTATGTTGTGCTCGAGGACTACCACGATTTAAGTTTTGGGGAGTTTGATGAGTGGGTTTTATACCTACGAATCGGGTTCCTATTTGGTCTTAAACGGTGTTTGTTTTGTCTATTTTTGTACAGTTTGATGTGTTTGGTGTTTGTTCTGTCTATTTTTGTACAGTTTGATGTGTTTGGTGTTTTTTTGTGTTTAGTTTGCATTACGTGTTATTGGTGGCATAATGGTGGCATTGTGGCGAGAAAGCAGCATAAAAAGGCAAAAATCATCAACTACAGAAGTTTTGACTCCCCGTCGGGGTGGGCCATATAAGGAAGAAAACCCCCGCTGGGGCGGGGGTGTAAATGGAAGCTAGAAGACAAAGACCCCATAGGTGTAACGCCCCCAAATCCGGGTTACCTAACCCCAAGTTCGGTGCTCACGATCCATCATACAAATAACATCTAACTACCAATTCATTTATGAATATCATCATACGTACCATTAATTAATATCTTGATAACATTATCCTAGGTTATATAACCTTAACATATTATACATACCTTTAGATATACAAAAACGTTTAAACATATTAACACAATAAATAAAGATTTTAATAACTACTCCGGCACTTTTCCTTTTCCCTTGTCCTTCTCTGACCCTCCTGCTACTTTGTTCTTAGCTGAAATATTATATTTAAGCAAGGGTGAGAAACGAGTTTGCTCTGCAAGTTAAAACATACAAGAAGAGATATGAATCAACAATATAAGACTCGAACTTCAATAAAGTTCAAAGGACTAAGAAGTAGCTGAATAAATCATTTATCGATAATGAGAAATTAACGAATTATAGGCTAAACAACAATTCAATAATGAAAGAGTAAAACCCTTTCGAAGTTTCAATAATGTTCAATTGATTAACAAGAGATGATACTAATGCAATAACAAAGTGGAATATTTTCAGATTTTATGCTGAGTGATCCCAATGGATTATGAACAAATCGAATAATTATCAGATATTTAATGTTGAATTACCCAGGCGTATCAGATAACCATAAAGATTAAATCATATATCTTCGTAAGTATATAAAGTGATCAACTTCATTGTACCCAATATTATGCATAATACTCAAAATCGCACCACAGCCGGATATTCGACCACAAAGTCCCCTTTATATAAGGGTTGTTCATCTCAGTCTTAAATCAAGAGTTTGTATCGCAAAAATATAGTTTAGATTTAAAGAAATACTATGATTTCAACATATAATATCTATCTCGATCTAGCCAAAATATTTGGTATTGATCTTTCAATAACAACTGAGTTCAAATACTAGAACATTTCAAGTTTCTACAAATATTCATCTCGCCAAAATAATTAGCTGAGACAAAGCTCAAAAACTGTTCCATAATAGACATAAATCAACTGCACTATTTATAATCAACAATAATATTATGAATAACTAACAAAAGTTATTCCCCAATCACACTTTCAAAATTTAAAATTTAGTTTGGGTTAATGAACTTGCACTAACTACGAATAATCAATAATAAATTTTAGATGTGGAATAATCAGCAATAATTACCCACTACTATGTTTGAAAAGTAATAACTCGAGATTGAGTTAAGGAAACTTGCTTTGGTCGTTGACAACTGCTACACAATATAATTTAGCTTCGTTTGAAAGACATATAATCAATAATATTGGTCTCGCAATTAGCGTAACACATCACAACACATAATACTATCATTTAAAGTCACTATACCACTTAAACACGTAATCATGTAGTCGCAACAGTGTTTAGAACCTATAATAATACTTATCAGGTCAAATTAGTTCAGTCTGGTTGGACTCCGGTATCAATACTAGGTCTTGATTGCTATGTCAAATAATAAACGAGCTTATTGTCAATCAAACTCTATTCTAAAGCTTCAATATTATTTTAGATAATTAAAATATCATTCATAATATTTTTCGAAAGTTTATAATAATTTTCAAATAATTATTATCCTTTATAATAATTTTTCAAACATTGATATCATTTAAATCTGAATAATCTAGTTATCAGTAATATTTAAATATTATTAAAATATTAATGAAATCATTATCAAAATATTAAAATTATTTATAATAACTCAAAATATTTTTAAAACACTAATATTACCCTTAAATAATTTTTAAAATATTTAAAATTATTTTTAAATAATTACCATTAATATTCAAATATTAATGTATTTTTCATCAAAATATTAAAAGTCATTTATTATAACTTAAAATATTTTTAAATTATTTATATCATTTTAAATGATTTTTAAATCATAAAAACCATTTATTTAATATAATTATTAAATAAATCTATTACCATTAATATTAAATTATTAATGAAATTATCTTAAAATATTAAAAGTCGTCTTTTATAACTTAAAATATTTTTTAACACTTTATTATCATTTAAAATGATTTTTAATATATTAAAATCATTTTTAAATTATTTATTTAATGTAATTATTAAATAAATTTAATATCATTAATATTTAAATAAATTAAAATATTAATGAAAATTATGTCAAATTGTCAAAAGTGAATTTTTATAACTTAAAATAAATTTTAAAACTCATTTTAGAATTTTTAGGAATTATTTTCTATTTTATTGATTTATTGGAAATTAATATAATTAATTTTAATTAAACTGTCGCTATAGGCTTTAACGACACAAAATGTCGTTGTTGGTGTTCTTAAGCCTTAAAGAACATTCAAAGTCAGTTCTTGGGTGCCTAGTTTGACTAGCTTTAATTTCTTGCTCAAGATGTTTCTGTGTAAGACCCCGAATTTTACGAAATGAAAGTATTCAATTTTCTGATAATTGTTATTCTATTTAGTAAATGGTTAAATTGATAAAAGGTTAAAGTTAAGGGTGATATTTGGAAAAATTTCAAAATGAGCAAGTTGATATAAAATATTCGTTGTGTCGGGGAATATTCGTTTAGTCGGGAGACATTCTTTTTATCAGGGAATATCTGTACGACGACACCATCATTGGTAGACCCCACAACAGAGGTATTGTCGTAGTTAGAAAACGACTGAAAGTTTTACCGTTAAACTGTTGAACTACCCGGTAGTAAAAGTACAGTAATACGTGTGGTTGCATAGTAGCACACGGTATTGATTATTCATGCTTACGTAAGAAGTCACTCAGTTATACTCAACTATTGCTACAGTAATTGCTGCATATTATCTCTCATATTATTGATTCAATTATTGTCATAGTATCATCTGCATAATATTTATTATTATTAAATCAATAATTGAGACGGCAAAGTTATTCATATTATTATTTTCAATATTGACAATGTCTAGAATGTTTTGTCGATGAGAGGTTTGGTCACCTAATTGCGTGCCAATAGGGAGAAATCCTTATTGGAAAGCCCCCTCTTTCCTTGGAATGATTTGTTTGTTAAATATTGTGAGTTATAATATTAATGATGAATAAGTTCGTGTTGATTAAAGGTGAAATTGATATTTCCATTTTGTTGGGATTATTAGTGTTAATAGAAATCGACATCTATTCTGATAATAATTGATGGATGGAGGTTATATTGACCAATCGGGTAATTAATCGGATAAATGAGTAATTAATTGCTATTAATTCACATACTTATAACTATTTGTTCACATTGTGTACTATTGATTTACATGAATGTACTATGAGGGGATGTGGTGCAAGATTGATAATACTTGCATGACTAAATTAAAAATGGAGGTATAGATGAAGATACTATACTGTAATTATTTTTTTCACATGTATAGAACTATTGATTCACATGATTGTACTATTGATTCATATGATGTACTATTAGGGGAGGTGGTGCAAGTTTAATAATACTTGCAGGACTAAATTAAAAATGAAGAAAAAGATGAAGGTATTATACTGTAATATTTCGAGTTCTAAAACGTGCAATTATCGAAACTATGTTTTCCTATAAATAGAAACTCATTCTTTCTTCATTCTCACCAATTCACTAAGACTCACAAGAGCAATTATAGAGAGAGAAGCTATAGAGAGAGAAGCTATAGAGAGAAAGAAGAAGAGAAGTCTGCAACTTCACTATTCAAGTATCCAGTCTTCTTCTGAGGTAAGGGGTATTATTTATTTCATATTCTGAAGAGAAATAATTTTTCGTATTCATATGAATATTATTTTCGTTTAATATTCGTAAGGGGTATTATTTATTTTATATTCTGAAGGGGAATTATTTTTCGTATTCGTATGAATATTATTTTCGTTTAATATTCGTTTGGGGTATTATTTATTTCATATTCTGAAGAGAAATTATTTTTTGTATTCGTATGAATATTATTTTCGTTTAATATTCGTAAGGGGTATTATTTCTTTCGTATTCATTAGGAGAGTTATTTTCTTTCAATACTTGTAAGGGTTGTTATTCCATTCTTTATTATTTTGTTGGAATAACCTGTCTACGTGGACTACCGTATGCATGGTGAAATTCTTCTGTTATTCCATTCTTTATAATTCTGTTGGAATAACCTGTATACGCAGACTACCGTATGCATGGTGAAATTCTTTTGTTATTCCATTCTTTATTATTCTGTTTAAATAACCTGTCTACGTGGACTACTGTATGCATGGTAAAATTCTTTTGTTATTCCATTCTTTATTATTCTATTGGAATAACATGTCTACGCGGACTACCGTATGCATGGTGAATGACCCTTCGTATTCATTCTGTATTAAATTGTGAAAATAATTTGTCTACGTAGATTACCACATGGCGGGTGAAAATCCATTTGCAGTTTCGTATATTCTATTATACTCGTATGTGATATCATTTCTTTTGTACTCGTCATGGAATATTGTTTTCTTTTGTATTTTCCTTTTATTAGTACTATTCACTGAGTAATATTCATGAGTTACTATTTACGGGTTACTGTTCACCCGATTACTATTCTCTCGAATATTATTCACTCAGGTTTTGGGGACACTTTTCGTGCCGGAGTACTATTCACGAGTTACTATTTATGGGTTACTATTCACCCGATTATTATTTACTAGAATATTATTCACTCGGGTATTTGGGGCACTTTTCATGTCGGGGTACTATTTACGAGGTACTATTCCTGAAGTACTATTCACATGGTACTATTCACGGAGTACTATTCACCCGAAAAATATATTTCTTTTCAGTCTAAATTATTTTTGATACATGAATATTATTCTTGAATTTTACTCCACAAAGCAGTATCATGTCGATAATTTGGATATTTTTAAACTCTGGATAAATTTAAAGTCTTTAATATTTATCCTTGATTTCGTTTGATTAATGCTTATATCATTGTCATCATCCTCATGCTTATATTGTGATGAAAGTTATCTTTGGCTTACGTGCATATATGGACTGTTGATTGATATGATTATGACTAGGGATCATTCGGTATAATCATGACCGTAATGCTGCAAATGATGTGGTAAAAGTCCTTATTGGCCCGTAGTGCATTGATGGATTTTTTTGGTATGATCATGACCATGGGTTCTCTTCGGCCAAGGGTGTAAAGATGAATTGTTTTATGGCGTGATCATGACCGTTGATGAAAACACTATTATACTTGGCCTGTAGTGCATGGATAAATCGTGTCGTGATACTAATGAATATCCTTGGCCTGTAGTGCATGGATAATTCGGTGATGTGGATTATTTATTTTGATGAGTCTCAGCGATAAAATATTGATAATAAACTTTTAATTCGTAGAAAATAGTAGATATCATGCTCTACTTGACTCTTCTAAAATACAGTTGCATATCTTTGGCTTGTAGTGCAAGGATGAACTGTTAATGAATATCTTTGGCCCGTAGTACAAAGATGAATTTATTAGTATGATTATGAATAGGAACTGTGATTTGGTATAACCATGATCTTTGATGTTTCAGGTAAAGACAGATGATGAAAATTATCTTCGTCCTAGATGTGAAGAGGAATTTAGAACCACAATTTAGAACCACAATTATGTTTTATAATTGTGATTATGATTATTCACATGATTGTGGACATAAATTGTTGATTGATGTTACAGGGATAAAACATTGTTGGTGGACTTTTAACACGGAGAAGATAATAGACTTTATGGTCTATTTGACTCTTCTAATGGATTGCTCGTTCCGCTGCAACTATAGTTGAAAAGTTTTATCATCTACCATATGTTCTAAATCTCTTATTTATTACTGACGAAGGCTATTGATAATTTAATTATCTTTAGTCATGATATTCTTTACTGGGCTAGTTGTGTAATAACCGTGAATTTTAAGTCACTATATTTGTATGTACATTATTAATATTTAAAACTTTGTGTTATACAGTGATTTAATATGTGACAACATATGTAAAATGGTGCATGGGTCAATTAACATGTATGATATAGTTATGGATATATACACTTATAGGTTTCATTAAAAATGAAAGCCTCGTAACCTAATTATAAATTAGGTGAGACAATTAAATAATCTAAGGGTTATGGTAATAAGGAGATGTTAGTATTTAATATGTATACTAACTTAAGTGGATAATCTTATTATTTCAAGTGACTAATAATTTTAAGCCTAATTCTTGTGAACCTAATTAGGTTATGAGCTAAAGTCACATGTATAGGTAATTAAATTTCATAAGATTAGGAATGGAAACCCTAAATAATTAAATTGGATAACATATATTAAAATTGTTAGACTATGTTTATTACATAGCCCAAAACAATTAAAGGAGAAGCCCAAAAGAAATAAAATGTAAGCCCAAACTTAGCCCACTTGATTAAGGGTATTTTAGACATTTGATTTATCTAATTTATGCATTAAAATAAAAGCTAAATGAAGAATTTAGTGGGCATAAATATGGCTGGCCACATTACCCTTTTATGGCAACTAATTAAACTAAGCAAGGTCCATTTGTAGTAACTCTTACACAAAAGGACATGGTTGTCAAGCTCCCATTGGTTGCCACTTTATTAAGCATCCTTAATCATGATTAGACTAATTAAAGTGATAAGGCAAAGCTTATAACCACGGGTTAAAGAAAGTATGGGGGATAATAGCTAGATACACTAAGTGTATCTATATTTTTTGTAAGTATCATTTTACTTCATCTTTTCATTTTATTTCATTTCTTCTCTCATTCTTACTCTTATAATTTCTCCCAAGCTAGCCACTTCTAGAGAGAGAAAGGAGAGAGAGGTTTGGCCATATATATATAGAGAGAGAGGAGTGCTAGTTTGTTAATACATCCAAAGTTCATCACTTACTTTGGTAAATCAAGGAAGGTTGCCATTAAATCAAGGTATAACCTAACCTTCATCTTCTTCTCCTACTTTGTTTTTTTCTTTAGCTTGAGTTTTGTTGGGGTTATGAACAAATACTCAAGATACCCTAGTCCTACATATCATCATGTATAGAACTAAGTATCTTGAGTGTTAGATCAAAGACTTAGAGGAAGAATATGAGCATATGTTCTCCAAGAGTGAAAACTCTTGTTTTCTTCCACTAAATCTTGTGTAACTCAAGTTTTCCAACTTAGATTTGTGATCCGTCGAAGGGGGGTGCTAGATACATGAGTTATCTAGTAAACCCAAGTGATAGAACACAAATCTAGTAAGTTTTGAATCCTTTGGAGCCGATTTTCCCAAAACAGCCCACTTGGAATGTTAAGGGTTCAAAAACCCTAAAATAGTTTCTGTCCTATTTTTTTTGGGTCTGTTTCGGATAGTTTTATGTCCCTTAAAAATCTGGGAAAATTCACAGAGGTACCCTGAGAAGTTATCTACATGTAGGAAAAAGAATGGACACGTTTCTAGTTATAGATTGTGCGTAATGACTATTTCCGTAAAGGACTCCTAAAACTATACCGTCGAATATCTCACTGTGTATACACTAGAAAGTTCTGAAATTTTTACAGTATGTTCATATATGTTAGGAGAACATACCCTGAAAATTTTAGATTTTTCTGAGCAAAACTCAATTTATTAAAAATGAAGCAAGATCCGAGTGTTTTGGGAACTTTAAAAATAGTATATCATTTTCTAAAATTCCAGAAAAATTTGGGGATCCTTTTAGGCTCATATTGTGTCAAAGTACAGAAGCTGAGAATTTTTGGAGTAAGTTTACTATTCTTCCTAAAAATGGTTAAGTTATGAATAAAAGAAAATAAATAGTTAAATGATGTCTTTAATAAGAAAAAGGTGATTTTTATGCTTGAATATTCATAATATATCATATCATGACTATCTTAGAGCACTTTGATAATTTATGATAATAAATCTTATTTATGACCTTTTATGGATATTAAATAAGAGGTTTAATAAATGATGAACAATTAGAATAAATTATTTATTAATCCAATAAATTATTAAAATATTATTATGATATTAATAATATTAGAATATGATATTGATAAGTAAATAAAAATATTAAGAATAAAATTTTTTTAAAATATTGTTAAATGGTTAATAATATTTGATTTAAGCATTGATAAATGATTAAAGTATTATTAAATAATTAATAATATTAGTAATAGAATAAGATATTATTAAATGATTAATAATATTAGTAAATGAATAAAATATTATTAAATGATTAATAATATTAAATGATTAATGATACTAAAGCATAAGTAAGATATTATTAAAGTAATAATATTAATTAAAATATTATTAAGAGGATTAATAATATTAGTAAGGTATTAAAATATTATTAAGATGTTAATAATATTAGTAAGCAAATGAAAATATTATTAGGGAACTAATAATACTAAGAGGTGAATTAAATATTATCAAGATCAATAATATTATGTGGTTATAGTAACATTATCAAGACATGATAATGTTTATAAGAACTAAATGTAATGCATAATATTTATGTGATTACATAATCTAATGTTATACTATGACTAATTGAAAGATTAACTATAGATCTCTCAAAGGAAGATAATTTAACTGCATAGTGGATATAAATTAATTGTGTAGCCGTAATCTACAGACGAGGCAAGTGTCCTAACTCAAATTCGAGTTATTATTTTCAAAGCATGTTAGTGAATAATTATTGATGATTATTCACATCTATATTGATTATTGAAATTCGCACTTTGTGCAATTGAATTCATGTTCTATTATTATTGAACTGTGAATTAAATTAAAGTTCTTTCATTTATGAACTGTTTATGAGATAGATCTATGCTAATTGTATCACCTAAATCAAGCATGTTTAAATTTGTTAAATCAAATGTGTTTTAAAAAGCTGTTCTTATTAAATTAATATGATAAGAACTCTTGACTGAGAAAAGGACGAATTTGATTAAGGCATGATATCAATGCCGGAATATTAAGTGTTTATGCATAAATCACGGGGTATGAAAGGCTGATCCCCTTGAATACTAAAACTTATTAAAAGGTCCAGTTTAAATTACTGAGAACCTTGACAAATGTTCATGGTTATCTCAAAACCACTCAGTTCATGTTATTCAATTATTCGAATATTCAATTGTTGATTATTAATTCATGTTCCTTCACAACCTTATATTATTGTTGAACATTGAAAGCAAAACTTCTTTCTAGTCATGATATATCTCCCTTGTATATAAACTTACTAAGCAAATTAGTTGCTTACCCTTGCTATATCATGACAATTATTTCAGCTAAGCCTGAAGGATCCAATACGAAGGACAAAGGCAAGGGCAAGATCCAGGAATAGTTTGGAATGAATATTAATTATTATTATCTAATGGAAGTTCTTATATAAACCTTTTATAATATGAATGGTGTGTTTAAGTTAAGGTTAAGAAGATCTTGGGACCATGCTATGGAAACTTTATTATAATGAACAATGTATGTTTATTATTTCGTAATAGTTATAAAATGCTTATGATGATGATAGATCGTGAGCACCGAATCTGAGGTTAGAGAACCTGGATTTGGGGGCGTCACAGGTTGGTATCAAAGCTGTAGGTTATAAACATTAGGAATGCGAAACCTAGGTTATAACCTTAGTAGAAAACTCTTATAGAGTATGTTAGGAGATGGATTGTGGAAATTTATCGAGTTTGTGTTGTACTTAATAAAATATTATTTCATTTTATCAATGAATATATTTTATTGTGGTACTGATGTTGGTTTTATTTATGGTGATTGTAGGATGTCTGACGAGCGCCAGGACAGTCACTCAGTAGATCAGGAGCTCATTGAGCGTGAGGTTACAGAAGAAGCCCCTCAGGGTCCTCTTATAGGGGATTTGTTGAGGAGAATCAATCAATTGGAAGGCAGGGTGGGAGAACTGGAGGTTGAAAACCACACACTTCAGTTCACAGAAGGTCAATACAAGGAGGCGGCTTATCAAGCCCATATGGAGGTAGTCGAGCAGAAGGGAAAGTTGGATGAGTCCCAGTTGCAAGTTGGCTGAGGGTACAGCTAGAGCATGAAAAGGCAAAGTTCGGAGAGCTGAGCATAGAGCATCTGGCGATACGGGGCGAGTTTGACATGGAGATTGCAGACAAGATTCGCGTGGAGGAGGCATTTTATGAGTCAGCCCAGCGGGTGGACCAATTGGAGTTAGCACTGCAAGCCATGAAGGTCAGGGCCGAGACTTTAGGACTGGCGCTAGACGCAGCGTATGAGGGCCAGCGCAGTGGGACTAAGAGGGCGCAGTTCGAGATAGGAGAGTCGAGTCGATCCGTTCGACGTAGAGATATGGAGGGGTGGTTTCCCCCGGAGCCTGTTCAGGTGACCCAGCAGGGCCACCAGTGATGATTATGCTATGGACTAGTTGTAGATAGAGGCATTAGTACCCCTTTTGTGTAATAGGGTTTTATGTTGATGTAAACCTCAGCAGGTGTGAGGTAGTAGGTAGTTAGGTAGTATCCCTATTTGTGTTTATAGGGAAGTATCATTTTGAGTTAATCCCATCTTTTGTGTTTAAAATGGGGTAGTAGTATTTATAAGAATATACCTTTATTAATCATGTGAGACACTAAAGATTGGTATATGAATATAAATGCATTATTATTATGATATGTGTTGGAAAATTTTAAATAGTAAATTGTCTATTTAATGTTATGTGAGTCTAGTAGACTGATTTGGAAAATTTTCTTTAAAAACAAACTTAACCCACTAATTAGGGAGAAAGACTTCCAAAATCTTGATAATTTAAAACTCTCCCATAATGATCATATGATTGTTGAATACAGTAGCGTGTTACATTCTAAGTACTTATATGATAATAAAACCCGAGTAACGTGTTAGAATTTTGTTCCACTAGATAATGCCGCCCAGACGTGTACTAAGGAACCAAGAGATCGAAGAGTCAGTTAATAATGCAGCGGGAGCTCAACCAAACCCAATGCAAGACTTTATCAACATGATGACTGAAGCTATGAGGAATCAAGCTCAACCTGCAGGAAATCAGGCGGGAAACCAATTAGCCAACTTTAAGGACTTCAAGGCCGTAGGACCACCGGAGTTTAGAGGAACAGCAGACCCGCTAGAGGCCCAGACGTGGATGAAGGAGATTGAGAAGGCCTTCATTATTGCTAGAGTAGCAGAAGAACAGAAAACAATTTTTGCTACCTACTTAATGAAGGGTGAGGCTAACTATTGGTGGGAGGCCAACCAGAACAAAGCCGGGACTGGAATCGTGACTTGGGAAGCGTTCAAGAAGTTGTTCTTTGAGAACTACTTCCCTGAGAGTACACAAGCGAGAATGGAGATAAAATTTTTGGAATTGAAGCATGAGAATATGTCAGTGTCAGAGTACGCTGCAAAGTTTAATGAATTGGCCAGATTCGCTCCACATCAGGTAGACACGGAGGTGAGGAAAGCAAGAAGGTTCGAAAATGGACTAAAGCCGTGGATTTATAGTAAGGTAGCGGTTCTACAAATCACGTCATTCTCAACTCTATTGGAGAAAGCTCTCATAGCAGAAGGTGGAAGCGAAGCAGTCTCAAAGTACAATCGGGAGAAGAACAAGAAGAAAGTAGAAGGTGGGAATCAGAATGTTAGCGGTGGCGGTAGCAACAACAAGAAGCGGAAATGGAGCAGTGGGGGTAGTAATTTGGAGATTCAGCAAGGAAGTGTCCAACAAAAGAAGTCAGTGTGTGGAAACTGTGGAAAGGGTCACTCGGGAGAGTGCTTGAAAGGAAAAACGGTATGTTATACCTGTGGACAAGAAGGGCATACCTCACCCAATTGTTCTAAGTTGAAGAAGGGAGGTTGTTTTAACTGTGGTGAATTGGGACATCGGATCAAGGATTGCCCAAAGAAGAAAAGCACAGATAGCGGAAACGGCAATAGGGGCAATAACACTAAGACAACCAGTGGATGATCAACCCAGCCAAACAAGCCGACAGCGAGGACATTCAATATGATAGTGCAAGATGTCGTGGCATCCAGGGAGGTGGTGTCAGGTATAATTCCGATCAACGATATAAATGCCTATGTGTTATTCGATTCGGGAGCTTCATGTTCTTTTGTATCTGATAAATTTGCTCAAAGATTAAGTTTACCTCGTGAACTATTAGAACACCCAATGAATGTAGAAGTAGCAAACAAAGAAATTATTCCTGTAGACTACATACATAGGAACTGTTGTGCTGATGTACGAGGGTTTAAGCTTAACGTGGATTTGATACCGATTCGTCTTGGAGAGTTTGATGTAATCCTCGGGATGGATTGGTTATCAAGTCACAGAGCGGTCATTGACTGTAAGAAAAAGTGTGTACACCTAAAGACTCCGAATAAGTCAAAGGTGGTATTTTATGGCAGTAAATCGCCGAGATAATCTTGTTGTCTGACGATGATGCAAGCAAAGAAGTTGCTTAGGAAAGGTTGTATAGGTTATTTGGCTCACGTTGTGGATACTTGCAGAGTGGAGGGTGAACTGGGTCAGATACCTATTGTAAGGGAATTCGTTGACGTCTTCCCAGATGAGATTCCGGGATTGCCACCAGATAGAGAGATAGAGTTTGTTATCGATTTGGCACCAGGGACATCACCGGTATACAAAGCGCCGTATCGTATGCCTCCGGTAGAAATGAAGGAACTGATGATTCAACTACAAGAATTGTTAGATAAGGGATACCTTCGACCGAGCGTATCACCGTGGGGAGCACCAGTCTTATTCGTAAAGAAGAAGGATGGGTCATTAAGGCTTTGTATCTACTATCGGGAGTTGAACAAAGTCACCATTAAGAACAAGTACCCGTTGCCCAGGATCGACGATTTGTTTGATCAGTTGAAGGGGGCGAAATATTTTTCAAAAATTGACTTGAGGACCGGTTATCACCAACTGAAGGTGAGGCAGGAGGATGTTCCAAAGACGGCATTCAGAACTCGGTATGGACACTTTGAGTTTCTGGTAATGTCTTTTGGGTTAACGAATGCGCCAGCAACATTCATGGGCTTGATGAACAGAGTGTTTAAACAGTATTTGGATAAGTTTGTTGTCGTGTTCATCGATGACATTCTGGTATATTCAGAGACAGAGGAAGAGCACGCTGAACATCTAAGGATAGTGTTGGAGACGTTAAGGAGGGAGAAGTTGTATGCAAAGTTCTCTAAGTGTGGGTTTTGGTTGCGGAGAGTGCAGTTTTTGGGTCACGTTATCGACACGGATGGTGTTTCGGTGGATCCAGTAAAGGTAGAAGCGGTTATCACCTGGGAACAGCCAAAGACGCCGACAAAAATTAGGAGTTTCTTGGGATTAGCAAGATACTATCGGAGATTCATCTAAGATTTTTTAAAGATAGTATCACCGTTGACCAACCTTACCAGAAAGACAGTGAAGTTCATTTGGACGGAGAAATGTGAAGAGAGTTTCATGGAATTGAAGAAGAGGCTCAGTCAGGCACCTGTGTTGACTTTACCAAACAACACGGGAGGATTTGTAGTGTATAGTGATGCGTCACACAAGGGTCTTGGTTGTGTACTGATGCAGCATGGCAAGGTCATTGCGTACGCTTCACGTCAGCTGAAGGACTATGAGAAGGGTTATCCGACTCATGACCTGGAATTAGCAGCAGTAGTTTTTGCCTTGAAGATTTGGAGGCACTATTTGTATGGCGAGAAGTGTGAGATATATACAGATCACAAGAGTCTGAAGTATATCTTCACGCAGAAAGAGCTAAATATGAGGCAGCGCCGATGGCTAGAATTGATCAAGGATTATAATTGTGAGATTCTGTACCATCCAGGAAAAGAAAATGTAGTGGCAGATGCCCTGAGCAGAAAAGGCAGAGAGAAGTTACTGAAGTTGACCATTCAAGAGGAATTGGTGAAAGATTTCGAACGACTTGACTTAGAAGTTAAGTATTCGATGGAGACCAACGAGAAATTATTTACAGTAGCAGCGAGCCCGACTTTATTAGATAAAGTTAAAGAGGCTCAAGAGAAGGACGAAGATTGCGACAACATCAAGAAGCGGTTAGCTGAAGGGGATGAATTGAAATACAAGATTGATGGCACCGGACTGTTGAGATTCGAAGGGCGAATTTGGGTACCGCTAGTACCAGAACTAAGAGAAGAGATTTTGCGAGAAGTGCACAGTACGAGGTACTCGATACACCCAGAAAGCACAAAAATGTATCAACACTTGCGTCAACACTTTTGGTGGCCAAACATGAAGAGAGAGGTTGCAGAATGCGTCAGCAGATGTCTAACTTGTCAGAGAGTCAAGGCAGAGCATCAACGACCGAGTGGATTACTACAGCCTTTAGAGATTTCAAAGTGGAAGTGGGAGCACATCACGATGGATTTTGTGGTGGGACTTCCAGCAACGCAAAAAGGACACGACGCCAAATGGGTGATTATAGATCGTCTTACGAAGTCAGCTCACTTTTTGCCGATCAAGATCGGGTATAATTTGGACCAGCTAGCCAAATTGTATATCAAAGAAATTATCTCGAGGCATGGCGTACCAGTATCTATTGTGTCGGATAGAGATCTGTGATTCACGTCAAACTTCTGGAAAAGCCTTCAGGAAAGAATGTGGACGCAACTATAGATGAGCACCGCGTATCATCCGCAGACCGATGGGCAAAGCGAGAGAACAATTCAAACACTTGAAGACATGCTCAGAGCTTGTGAGATGGACTTCAAGGGTAGCTGGGAGGATCATCTTCCATTAGTAGAGTTCGCATACAACAATAGTTATCACGCCAGCATCGGAATGCCACCGTACGAAGCACTGTATGGAAGGAAATGTAGAACGCCCTTATGCTGGGATGAAGTGGGTGAACGTCGATTGTTGGGATCAGAACTGGTACAGCAAACTATAGAGATCATCAAGGTGATAAGAGCCCGATTGGTAGCAGCTCAAGATCGCCAGAAGAAGTATGCAGACTTACATCGCCAGAAGAGAGATTTTGAGGTGGGAAGCCATGCATTTTTGAAAGTATCTCCCTGGAAAGGGAAGATAAGGTTTGGAAAGAAAGGTAAACTGAGTCCAAGATTTATTGGACCTTTTGAGATCTTAAGAAAGATAGGCGAAGTGGCGTACGAGGTAGCTCTACCTCCTGAACTGGAACATATTCATAATGTGTTTCATGTGTCAGTGCTACGACCATACAAGCCTGATTACAAGCACGTGATATCGTACGAGCCAATTCTGGTCGAAAAAGATTTGTCGTACGAGAAAATTCCAGTTAAAATTTTAGATAGAAAAGAACAGAAATTACGAAATAAGGTTATACATTCTGTAAAGGTTCTTTGGAGGAACCACAATGCTGAAGAAGCTACGTGGGAACTCGAAGAAAGGATGAGGGAAAGTTATCCACATATTTTTGAGTAAACCTGTAAGTAATTCCGGGGACGGAATTCTTATAAGGGGGGGATGATGTAATAACCGTGAATTTTAAGTCACTATATATGTATGTACATTATTAATATTTAAAACTTTGTGTTATACAGTGATTTAATATGTGACAACATATGTGAAATGGTGCATGGGTCAATTAACATGTATGCTATAGTTATGGATATATACATTTATAGGTTTCATTAAAAATGAAAGCCTCGTAACCTAATTATAAATTAGGTGAGACAATTAAATAATCTAAGGGTTATGGTAATAAGGAGATGTTAGTATTTAATATGTATACTAACTTAAGTGGATAATCTTATTATTTCAAGTGACTAATAATTTTAAACCTAATTCTTGTGAACCTAATTAGGTTATGAGCTAAAGTCACATGTATAGGTAATTAAATTTCATAAGATTAGGAATGGAAACCACAAATAAATAATTTGGGTAACATATATTAAAATTGTTAGACTATGTTTATTGCATGGCCCAAAACAATTAAAGGAGAAGCCCAAAAGAAATAAAATGTAAGCCCAAACTTAGCCCACTTGATTAAGGGTATTTTAGACATTTGATTTATCTAATTTATGCATTAAAATAAAAGCTAAATGAAGAATTTAGTGGGCATAAATATGGCTGGCCACATTACCCTTTTATGGCAACTAATTAAACTAAGCAAGGTCCATTTGTAGTAACTCTTACACAAAAGGACATGGTTGTCAAGCTCCCATTGGTTGCCACTTTATTAAGGATCCTTAATCATGATTAGACTAATTAAAGTGATAAGGCAAAGCTTCTATCCACGGGTTAAAGAAAGTATGGGGGATAATAGCTACATACACTAAGTGTATCTATATTTTTTGTAAGTATCATTTTACTTCATCTTTTCATTTTATTTCATTTCTTCTCTCATTCTTACTCTTATAATTTCTCCCAAGCTAGCCACTTCTAGAGAGAGAAAGGAGAGAGAGGTTTGGCCATATATATATAGAGAGAGAGGAGTGCTAGTTTATTAATACATCCAAAGTTCATCACTTACTTTGGTAAATCAAGGAAGGTTGCCATTAAATCAAGGTATAACCTAACCTTCATCTTCTTCTTCTACTTTGTTTTTTTCTTTAGCTTGAGTTTTGTTGGGGTTATGAACAAATACTCAAGATACCCTAGTCCTACATATCATCATGTATAGAACTAAGTATCTTGAGTGTTAGATCAAAGGCTTAGAGGAAGAATATGAGCATATGTTCTCCAAGGGTGAAAACTCTTGTTTTCTTCCACTAAATCTTGTGTAACTCAAGTTTTCCAACTTAGATTTGTGATCCGTCGAAGGGGGGTGCTAGATACATGAGTTATCTAGTAAACCCAAGTGATAGAACACAAATCTAGTAAGTTTTGAATCCTTTGGAGCCGATTTTCCCAAAACAGCCCACTTGGAATGTTAAGGGTTCAAAAACCCTAAAATAGTTTCTGTCCTATTTTTCTTGGGTCTGTTTCGGATAGTTTTATGTCCCTTAAAAATCTGGGAAACTTCACAGAGGTACCTTGAGAAGTTATCTACGTGTAGGAAAAAGAACGGACACGTTTCGAGTTATAGATTGTGCGTAATGACTATTTCCGTAAAGGACTCCTAAAACTTTACCGTCGAATATCTCACTGTGTATACACTGGAAAATTCTGAAATTTTTACAGTAGGTTCATATATGTAAGGAGAACATACCCTGAAAATTTCAGAATTTTCTGAGCAAAACTCAATTTATTAAAAATGAAGCAAGATCCGAGTGTTTTGAGAACTTTAAAAATAGTATATCATTTTCTAAAATTCCAGAAAAATTTGGGGATCCTTGTAGGTTCATATTGTGTCAAAGTATAGAAGCTGAGAATTTTTGGAGTAAGTTTACTATTTTTCCTAAAAATGGTTAAGTTATGAATAAAAGGAAATAAATAGTTAAATGATATCTTTAATAAGAAAAAGGTGATTTTTATGCTTGAATACTCATAATATATCATATCATGACTATCTTAGAGCACTTTGGTAATTTATGATAATAAATCTTATTTATGACCTTTTATGGATATTAAATAAGAGGTTTAATAAATGATGAACAATTAGAATAAATTATTTATTAATCCAATAAATTATTAAAATATTATTATGATATTAATAATATTAGAATATGATATTGATAAGTAAATAAAAATATTAAGAATAAAATTTCTTTAAAATATTGTTAAATGGTTAATAATATTTGATTTAAGCTTTGATAAATGATTAAAGTATTATTAAATAATTAATAATATTAGTAATAGAATAAGATATTATTAAATGATTAATAATATTAAATGATTAATGATACTAAAGCATAAGTAAGATATTATTAAAGTAATAATATTAATTAAAATATTATTAAGAGGATTAATAATATTAGTAAGGTATTAAAATATTATTAAGATGTTAATAATATTAGTAAGCAAATGAAAATATTATTAGGGAACTAATAATACTAAGAGGTGAATTAAATATTATCAAGATCAATAATATTATGTGGTTATAGTAACATTATCAAGACATGATAATGTTTATAAGAACTAAATGTAATGCATAATATTTATGTGATTACATAATCTAATGTTATACTATGACTAATTGAAAGATTAACTATAGGTCTCTCAAAGGAAGATAATTTAACTGCATAGTGGATATAAATTAATTGTGTAGCCGTAATCTACAGACGAGGCAAGTGTCCTAACTCAAATTCGAGTTATTATTTTCAAAGCATGTTAGTGAATAATTATTGATGATTATTCACATCTATATTGATTATTAAAATTCACACTTTGTGCAATTGAATTCATGTTCTATTATTATTGAACTGTGAATTAAATTAAAGTTCTTTCATTTATGAACTGTTTATGAGATAGATCTATGCTAATTGTATCAGCTAGATCAAGCATGTTTAAATTTGTTAAATCAAATGTGTTTTAAAAAGCTGTTCTTATTAAATTGATATGATAAGAACTCTTGACTGAGAAAAGGACGAATTTGATTAAGGCATGATATCAATGCCGGAATATTAAGTGTTTATGCATAAATCACGGGGTATGAAAGGCTGATCCCCTTGAATACTAAAACTTATTAAGAGGTCCAGTTTAAATTACTGAGAACCTTGGCAAATGTTCATGGTTATCTCAAAACCACTCAGTTCATGTTATTCAATTATTCGAATATTCAATTGTTGATTATTAATTCATGTTCCTTCATAACCTTATATTATTGTTGAACATTGAAAGCAAAACTTCTTTCTAGTCATGATATATCTCCCTTGTATATAAACTTGCTAAGCAAATTAGTTGCTTACCCTTGCTATATCATGACAATTATTTCAGCTAAGCCTGAAGGATCCAATACGAAGGACAAAGGCAAGGGCAAGATCCAGGAATAGTTTGGAATGAATATTAATTATTATTATCTAATGGAAGTTCTTATGTAAACCTTTTGTAATATGAATGGTGTGTTTAAGTTAAGGTTAAGAAGACCTTGGGACCATGCTATGGAAACTTTATTATAATGAACAATGTATGTTTATTATTTCGTAATAGTTATAGAATGCTTATGATGATGATAGATCGTGAGCACCGAATCTGAGGTTAGAGAACCTGGATTTGGGGGCGTCACAAGTTGTGCTCATCCTGTTGCTCCACAATTCCTTTCAGGTAATAAGAGTGTAGTTGCGTCGAGCAGAGGTAACAGGGGATTAGAACGTTGGTCTATAGCTTTTGAGGTTCTCCCTAAACAGTATGGAAATGATTTTATTGAGAATTTAGATATGTGTGTTGTATTTTTATACGACATTTAATAGTTATATTTGGTGAATCAAATAGGGTGAGGCGAACCTAACTTTGGAAGGTTGTTTTGCCACTATCATACGAGATGTCTAATGACTTACGACTTCGTGTTATCATAAGACAGGGTTGTGCACATCCACTTGCTGAGTATATCTGTGACGCCCTCAAATTCAAACGCTCGTATCTCGAATTTGGTTCGCCACGTACTAATTCTAATATCATACTAAAATTATCAACAACGAAAATAATAGAATAATTTACATTGATATAATATAAACATTCGCGTCCCAAGGTACCATAACCATTACTACGACAATCCAGTGATTAAACTTAAACATAATTAATCATCCTTAATACATCATAATAAGCATAACAATAATACTACTACTACTCTTAAAGGACTAAGCTATTCTGTAGCCTTGCCCTTTCCCTTGTCCTTTCCCGAGGTACCGCCTTGCTCTGCCTTAACTGTAATGTTTTTAGGGAAGCAAGAATGAGCAAAAAGTTTGCCCAGCAAGTAATATAGCAAGAAGAATAAGCAGTTATAGCATTTGAATATTCAAAGGTATAACAATAATTGATAGTGCAAGGATACAAAGAATTATCAAGAGTATTAAATAGGTGTCACTACAGACTGAAGGATATCAACGAAATTTCAAGATTTATTCATTTCGAGGTTCAATAAGAATGAACATTGAGCAGCCATTAAAGACTAAGAACTCTTACTAGAATTAACAGTATTATACTGCAATCCAAGATAAACAAGTACAACAGGTGATCAGCCTAAAGTACCCTACGTTATGCATAACATTTAATCATACTCATGTGAGCACGTCGGTCCCTGATAATATAAAATTTCCCATTTTTAAGAGGGTTGTTCATCTCAGTAGATTTACAAGAGTCCGTACCAAGTCAATTAGTTTTGATAGCTTTCATAATACATGATTATAGTCTAGCTGAATCAAAGGCTTAGACCACTTTTGTAATGCATTTATGAACGATAAATCCAATGCTTGTAACAATGTTAAGGCATACAAATGATTTCCGAATAGTAATAGATATTTGTTCGATATAAGTATGGCCACAATTCAGTTTATACAATATACAATGTAAAGAATTTAGAAAACTTGCATACAATATGAGAATCAAACGAAATTAGAGAACTCGAACAAAATCCAAAGTTGTGAGAGTTAGGAGACTTGCCTTTAGCGTTGATTACCACTTATAGCATAAAATCACCTCAATGAACTATGTTATCCTATTTATGTGTGTATAGGTATTCATTAGTCACACACACTTGATATACATATTTGCATACTTTCTAAATTCATGTAGGCTACACAATTCAAACTCATAGATGCATAACTCACATTGATTTTACCTTTAAAATCTTTAGAACATTTTTAGTTCTCTTATACTCACATCATGTGTGAAACATTACATAAGTTACTCATACATGTTGAAGAATCTTTAGGCTAAGTTTGGTCCTTGGTTATATTTACCCTAAATTTCCATTTTACAAGGTTAAAAGAGCTCATTATATCAATTGCTAACTATAATATTCATTAAACCACATAATATTGCCAAACAACTTCCTTCCACACATGCTTGCATAGTTTATAAGGTGTCCAACTAGATATGTGAACATATCGGTTATCTCTAGAGACATAAAGTATCCTATCATATTTGTTCAAAAGTTCACAATACAAATCATAGAGTTTTTCAACTTAATTGGTTTTCAATTATTAAGATTTCATGACCAACAACTACACATGCACAATACGTTGAGTCCACATTTCATGTGTATGTATGAGACTAACTAAGCTATAAACATATGCTCAAAAGGTTAGATTCAAAAAGACGTAAGGTTTTCTAAACATGGTTTTCGTCTTTTAACTTTTCATTCAAAAGGTTATGATTCACTCCAAACCTACTAAACATCTTGCAACATACATTGATACATGTTTAAGGATTATGCATGTTCTTGGAGTCAAGTTAAGTTAAGACTTCTTGCATCAAACTAACAAAACAAAATTTTAAGTTGCTACAACACCACCCTCCGCCAGGGCAGGCCTTATACGCAGCATGACCCCCATAGGGGAGGGCATAACTGTTACCGTATGAACACAGGTATCCCCTATTCGAACAATTATACAATCTTCAACCCAACACCCATCCAAACAATAATGTAATGATATATAATTGATATAAACTTGCTACAAAACATCCCTAGCATGTTTCTAACAATCCCAAACATAAAAACTATTAAATTCAAATACCAATTCAAGATTTTTGCCATTTTTCCAAAGTTTAACACATTTAGCGATTCTCTTCACGACGAATTCGTTACTTAACCAATTTACTCCATTTAACTTTCTTTGGTTTCGTATTTAACCATATTAACAATGTCTAGCATCAATTTACACATTCTAGCATTCTTCAACCATAAACCTTTCAACTCAAAACAAGTATTTTTGTACTTTTCTAAGAACTTTACAAAACTTGAATGTAAGAACATATAGAGGAAGGTTACCTTCTCAGAAGTTGAATTGCTACTCTAGCTTCAATTTACAGATAATATAAGCTCAACAACACTCTCACTCCAATTAGAAATTTTTAGAGAAATCAACAATTCACATTTGAGAGGGGAACTTCTATTTATAGAGGGATTATTATCCATTTGGAGATTTTGCCCTAAGGATTGTTTCGATGGAAGATTGAAGGAACCATTGTGCAACAAAAGGTTGGTGGAAAGCTCCACCAACTCCATCTTCTCCCCTTCTTATAGTCATCATTTCCCTCTTGGTTTTCAACAAGTATAGAGCCATAAGCTTTTTGTAAAACACAACTGAACTTTTTAGAATGAGACTATGATTTTGGGACATTCTAATACTCAGCATTTTATTAGCACACTTAGGTTTATTATACACTTTGTTCACAAATGAGCATGCATATACACCCTCTCATAAATTACACATAAAATCATATAATCCATGTACATTGATTTATTTCAAATAATATTTATCCTAGACTAGGATATAATTTAATTGGGTACCAATATTACTTTTACTCCAATTCTACATAGATATTAAAATAATCACTTATTATTAATTATTTATTTAATCAAAGTTACTTTCTCTCATAGGTTTAAAATACCCATTTAAGTACCCCTACACAAAACATGGGGCCACAAGACTCTTTTTCACCCAACCTAATAAATCACATAAGTTAAGCTTACTCTTACCATATAGTTTTATATAATAATTCCAATGTCACACCTCATCTCATATTGAATGAAAAACCTTATTATATATGATTTCTTCTTACATGCTATTATTTATTAATTAATAGTAATAATTAATCCATTTCATCAGTAATAAATTAGTACTTTCTCATCTCACCACTTTGCCACACTAGGCAAATTTTCATAAGCTTAAACTAAGCTTCTTATCACTTTTGCTACATTGCTTAATTATCACATACTTAATCAATTACATTACTTACCACAACTCATGCCAATACTATATATATATATATATATATATATATATATATATATATATATATATATATATATATATATATATATATATGCAAATAATCTTTATTCTCAATATTATAATTTATTAAAATTCGCGGGTATTACAATATATACGAGCACTATCTATATAATCTTGGAGTTTGGTTGAAGTATAATTCTCAATTGGAGACAATGGAGATAATTATATGTCAAGAGAAGACTCGCCATTGAAAAGAACATGATAGTAATCTGCTCGTTTTTCTTTGGGGACTATTTAGTCAACAAAGGATATTTCTCGAGTCATATGACTTAGATGCATGGCCTCCCATGTACGAAGGTTTTCTTAAGTATTTTCCAAATATTTTAATTTCTAAAAAAATTATTGACTGTACTTTTATGTAAAGTACCATTGTAAGGTGTTGTGGTCGAGGCACCATGAGAGTTACATATATTTGTATTAAAACTCACAGATTAACTGTGGTCGTATTCTGCACGACAGTTCAACAGTTTTATAAATGAAATTTGTATTTGATTTTTATAGTGTGATATCTGGCGACTCAGAATGGGTCGTGTGGACCTATTTTGGGGGTGTCACAAATGGTATCAGAGCTTAGGGATATGGTCGCTAGCAGAGATATGAGTCTAGAACTAGGAGGGGAGACACGAGTAATATACTTCGCTAGTGTGTGACTTACCTAAGCTGAAATTGTTTACTTGATAAGTTGACAAATTGTGATATGTCAATTAACCTTTATTTTGAAGATATATTATAGAATGATATCTGAAATACAGGAGATGAGCAATGGAAAAATCATGATATAGTGGAAATAACCAGGAAGGTACAATCCAAAAAGAAAGTAAGGTATTCTCATCTCTTCAAACTACCAGGTACGTAAATTTCGGGGGCATCATAAGGAGGGAAGATTGTAAGACCCCGAATTTTACGAAATAAAAGTATTCAAATTTCTGATAATTGTTATTCTATTTAGTAAATGGTTAAATTGATAAAAGGTTAAAGTTAAGGTTGATATTTGAAAATTTTTCAAAGTAAGCAAATTGATATAAAATATTCGTTGTGTCGGGGAATATTCGTTTGGTCGGGGGATAATCTTTTTATCAGGGAATATCCGTACGACGACACCATCATTGGTGGACCCTACAACAGAGGTACTATTATAGTTAAAAAATGACTAAAATATTTTTAAAAATAACGGTGAAAGTTTTACCGTTAAACTATTGAACTACCCCGTAGTAAAAGTACAGTAATACGCGTGGTTGCATAGTAGCACACAATATTAATTATTAATGCTTACGTAAGAAGTCACTCAGTTATACTCAATTATTGCTACAATAATTGCTGCATAATATCTCTCATATTATTGATTCAATTATTGTCATAGTATCGTCTGTGTAATATTTATTATTATTAAATCAATAATTGAGACGACAAAGTTATTCATATTATTATTTTCAATATTGACAATGTCTAGAAAGTTCTGTCGAGGAGAGGTTTGGTCACCTAATTACGCGCCAATAGGGAGAAATCTTTATTGGAAAGCCCCCTCTTTCCTGGGAATGATCTGGTTGTTAAATATTATGAGTTATAATATTAATGATGAATAAGTTCGTGTTGATTAAAGATGAAATTGATATTTTCATTTTGTTGGGATTATTAGTGTTAATGGAAATCGACATATATTCAGATAATAATTGATGTCTGGAGGTTATATTAACCAATCGGGTAATTAATCAGATAAATGATAAATTAATTGCTATTAATTTACATGTTTATAACTATTTGTTCACATGTGTGTACTATTGATTCACATGAATGTACTATGAGGGGATGTGGTGCAAGATTGATAATACTTACATGACTAAATTAAAAATGAAGGTATAGATGAAGGTATTATACTGTAATTATTTTTTTCACATGTATAAAACTATTGATTCACATGATTGTACTATTGATTCACATGATGTACTATTAGGGGAGGTGGTGCAAGTTTGATAATACTTGCAGGACTAAATTAAAAATGAAGGAAAAGATGAAGGTATTATATTGTATTATTTCGAGTCCCAAAACGTGCAATTATCGAAACTGTGCTTTCCTATAAATAGAAGATCATTCTTCCTTTATTCTCACCAATTCACTAAGACTCACAAGAGCAAGTATATAGAGAAAAGCTATAGAGAGAAAGAAGAAGAGAAGTCTGCTACTTCACTATTCAAGTATCCAGTCTTCTTCTGAGGTAAGGGGTATTATTTATTTCATTTTCTGAAGAGAAATTATTTTTCGTATTCGTATGAATATTATTTTCGTTTAATATTCATAAGGGGTATTATTTATTTCATATTCTGAAGGGAAATTATTTTTCGTATTCGTATGAATATTATTTTCATTTAATATTCGTAAGGGGAATTATTTATTTCATATTCTGAAGATAGATTATTTTTCGTATTCGTATGAATATTGTTTTCGTTTAATATTCGTAAGGGGCATTATTTCTTTCGTATTCATGAAGAGAGTTATTTTCTTTCAATACTCGTAAGAGTTGTTATTCCATTCTTTATTATTTTGTTGGAATAACCTGTCTACGTGGACTACCGTATACATGGTAAAATTTTTCTGTTATTCCATTCTTTATTATTCTGTTGGAATAACCTGTATACGCGGACTAACGTATACATGGTGAAATTCTTTTGTTATTCCATTCTTTATTATTCTGTTAGAATAACATGTCTACGTGGACTACCGTATGCATGGTGAAATTTTTCTATTATTCCATTCTTTATTATTATGTTGGAATAACTTGTCTTCACAGATTACCGCATGCATGGTGAATGACCCTTCGTATTCATTCTTTATTAAATTGTAGAAATGATCTGTCTACGTTGATTACCGCATGGTGGGTGAAAATCCATTTGCACTTTCGTATATTCTATTATACTCATATGAGATATCATTTCTTTTGTACACGTCATGGAATATCGTTTTCTTTTGTATTTTCCTTTTATGAGTACTATTAACGTAGTAATATTCATGAGTTACTATTTACGGGTTACTGTTCACCCGGTTACTATTCACCCGAATATTATTTACTTGGGTATTCGGGACACTTTTCGTGCCGGAGTACTATTCACGTGTTACTATTCACCCGGTTATTATTTACTAGAATATTATTCACTCGGGTATTTGGGGCACTATTCATGTTGGGGTACTATTCACGAGGTACTATTCCCAAAGTACTATTTCCAAGTGGCTGACCCACATGCCCATGGGTCACCCCATGGGTTGCCCCATTGGTTCTTACCCATTGGTTCTTACCCATCGGTTCGATCCGCGATTTCTTTTCTTGGTTTGGGCCTAACTTGGGCTTAACTTCACAAAGCATTGGGCTTGACATAATCCAAGTCGAATTGGATTCTACAAAGTCCATGAACACAAAGTTCATTAAGACTAGTCGTATTCTACGCATTTCATTCTCGTATTCTCGTAATCTCTTCGTATTTAGCTCGTATGATATTCGTATTATACGTCGTACTATTCTTCTTTCTATACTCATGTAATAACTAGTATTATACTCGTACTTCTCACGCATAATAATCCTAGTTATTATACGCACTCATTACATTCTCGAAACTCACTTTTCCTAACCCTTAGGTTTTGAGTCCGCAGGCGAAAACTTCGTTTTTTCTATAACTAAAATATTATTGAATATTCCATCACGTCTCAACATTTTACGTAATCATTAACTTCTCGGAATTTCAAAATAAATCTCCGAGCAGAAATGGATGAATAGTGTCTATTTCGTCTTTTTTTCTGAAAAATATTTTGTTCCCGGAAAACTTTCATTTTCGTCTTGAAAATTCTTACTCGTTCAATCTAGCTTGTAGCCAGAATACTGTCGACTTATAATCATTATAGGTTATAGAACGATTAATAAACACATAGCACAGAATAGTACTAATAAAAATTCATTTTATTAATAACTAATTATTTAAACCTAAATTCTGGATAATCCAAAATTTCGGGTTGTTACATTATTCCCTCCTTATAAAAATTCCGTCCTCAGAATTCTTAAAATCAAACACATACCCGGGTCATCACATTCTTCCCTTCTTCACAGAATTTCGTCCTCGAAATTTTTAGCTTACTCTTCTTCTTAACTTCTCTTCAAAGAAGTTCTTATCTTTCCATCATTCCAACCTCCGTAACCTATCCAGAATTATGAAGTAGAAGGAATAGCGAGGAATATAAAGTTTCCTTTAAAATATCTCATACTTTTGCTGAGGGGTCAAATTGACCATGAACTCTTTACTAGGTTAAACAGCCTTTTGCCGTAAACCTTTCTTTCTGCTGTAAGTTTACAATCACAAAGAAAGTAAACCACCTCTTTCCAGACGTAGGTGATCAGCCTATCGTATATCCCCATTTAGGGGTATGTTCACCTCAGACTTAATACCAAAATTTTTGGATATCACTTGAAACACTCGTCTAGTCAAATCAATTGACATCGACTACTTCTTTAAATTCTTTTCACAATACTTCAAAACGTTTTATGACGTCATGATACCGTACTTGTGAGACTCTATATTTATGAATAAAGATTTAATTTTCTCGAAATAATTTTTTAATATTATGGTGTGTATTTAATATAATGTTAAAGTTGTGGGTAATATTTATAAATTTTGCAAACAAAGCAAGTAGTTATATAATATTCGATTGGTCGGGGAATATTCGTTTTAACTGGGAATATTTGTACAACGGCACAATCTTTGGTGGAACCCACAACTGAATTATTCTCGGATTGAGAAAACGACAAAAATACTTTATAAAATAACGGCGGAAGTTTTACCAATAACTGTTGAAATACCCGGTGTTAAAAGTACAGTAATACGCGTAGTTGCACAGTAGCACATGGTATTGATTATTGATGCTTACGTGAGAAGTCACTCAGTTATACTAAATTATTGCTACAGTAATTGTTGATGTCTGGAGATTATGTTAACCAAACGGGTATTCGGGGCACTTTTTGTGTCGAGTTACTATTCATGAGTTACTTTTCACGAGTTACTATTTACGAGTTACTATTCACGAGTTACTATTCACGGGATACTATTCACCCTTAAGATATATTTCTTTTCGGTCCAAATTATTTTTGGGTACAATATTATTCTATGAGGTGATGTGCTAATTTTTCAGACCGTTGGTTGAAGATATAATAGTAAATCAATATGGACCGCTGGTGGAACGTTATAATAGTAAATCAATATGGATCGCTGGTTTAAAGTTTTAATAGTAAATCAATATGAACCGCTGGTGGAAAGTTATAATAGTAAATCAATATGGATCGCTGGTTTAAAGTTTTAAAAGTAAATAAGTATGGACCGTTGCTTTAAGTTGTAATAGTAAACCAACATGGACCGTCCGTTTAAAAGTAAATCAATCTGGACCGTTCATGAATTAGTTACTATGCAGTCCATTCTTCTATAAATAAAAGCTCATTCCTTCATTATTTCTTACGAATTCACTGAAACTCTAGAGAGAGAAATTATAGAGAAAGAGAAGAAAAGTATTTTTCTACTTCACTACTCTGATATCAAGTTTCTTTTACGGTAAGGGGTGTTATTTCTTTTGTATTCACGAAGAGAACTATTTTCTTTCAATACTCGTAAGGGGTATTATTTCTTTTGTATTCATGAAGAGAACTTTTGTTATTCCATTATTTATTATTCTATTGGAATAACCTATATACGCGGCTACCCTATACTTGGTGAAATTCTTCTGTTATTCCATTCTTTATTATTCTGTTGGAATATCCTGTCTGTGCGTTTTATGCCGGACCTGGTTCCGTCTTTATTATTCTGTTGGAACATCCTGTCGGTGCGTATTACGCCTGACCTGGTTCCGTTATTTAGTATTCTATTGGAATAACCTGTCTATGCGAAGTACCGTATGTATGGTGATTTATGTTGTTATTCCATTCTTTATTATTCTGTTGGAACATCCTGTCGGTGCGCATTTCACCTGACCTGGTTCCGTTATTTATTACTCTGTTGGAATAACATGTCTATGCGGTCTATCGCATACCTGGTGATTTCTTTTGTTATTCCATTCTTTATTGTACTCAGTGGGTTAAAGTTTTGGCTTTTATACTCCATGAAATTAGTGGAATATCCTTGATATTTGCTCTTCATCCAGTATCCTTTCGTGAAAATATTCTTCTAAGCATTCTTAAATTTTACTCCACAAAGCAGTATCATATTGACAATTTGGACGTTATTAGTTCTTAGATAAATTAATTTTTAAACTTATTTTATTGAATTCTTATATCATTGTCATCATCCTCATGTTTATATTGTAAAACCCCAACTTTTATAAATAAAGATGAATTTTCTATAAATATCATTTTTTAATATTATGGAGTGAAATTGATATAATGTTATAGTTGTGGGTAATATTTATAAATTTTGTAAAGTACGCAAGTTGCTATATAATATTTGATTGGTCGGGGAATATTCGTTTTAACAGGGAATATTCGTACGATGACACAATCATTGGTGGACCCTACAACGGAATTATTGTCGAATTGAGAAAACGACAAAAATACTTTATGAAAATAACGGCAGAAGTTTTACCATTAATATTATTGAACTACTCGGTAGTAAAAGTAGAGTAATACGCATGGTTGCATAGTAGCACACGGTATTGATTATTGATGCTTACGTGATAAGTCACTCAGTTTTATTTTATTGGTATTATTAATGTAATAAAACAGAAAAGTTTTTTATATAAAACAAAATACTTTTATAAAGTTATTCGTTTTATTAGGCTAATAGTCCTAATAGTAAAATCTTTTTATATAAAATAGAATACTTTTATAAAATTATCTGTTTTATTAGACAATAATTAGAATATATTATATTTTATTATGCATAGTATTTGCATAGTGTCTGCATAGTATTTGCATAGTAAAATCTTTTATAAAGTTATTCATTTTATTAGATTATAAATAGAATATATTAGATTTATTTAAAAGATTTTGCTTTAAATATGGACCGTCAGATTATAGTAAATCAACCTAGACCGTTCATGAGTTAGTTACTATGCAGTCCATTTTTCTATAAATATAAGTTCATTCCTTCATTATTTTCTTGCGAATTCACTGAAACTCTAGAGAGAGAAACTATAGAGAGAAAGAAGAAAAGTATTCTGCTACTTCACTACTCCGATATCAAGTTTCTTTTACGGTAAGGGGTATTATTTGTTGTACTCGGTATTCTTTCTTTCTTATTCATGAAGAGAACTTCTGCTATTCTATTCTTTATTATTCTGTTGGAATAACCTGTATACGATGTGACGCCCCCAAATTCGAATACTTGAAACCCGAACTCGGTGCTTCCCGATACCATTTCTATGAGCGAAATAATACTAATAATAATAACAATAATATAGATTTATCAAATTTAATTTACATATTATCAGAGTTTACCAAATCCCAAGTACGAAACCTTCAACATTCATTACATGATAATAATAATATTTATCATCCATATCCTAATAAATTTTGATTATTACAAAAGATAGCATAAACAGTCATTCAGCAACTTTTCCTTTCCCTTTATTCTTGGCAGATCCTTCGGGTTGCTCACTCTTAGCTGAAAACATTTAAATTAAAGCAAGGATGAGCATTTGAGTGCCCAGCAAGTAATAGCAACAATAATAGTTAATTGAATGAATTAAATATTTTCTTGGAAGAATACTTATACAACGAAGCAACAGTTGTGAAGTAAGCTGAACCAATAAATAACAACATATCATTTTTATTTCAAATTTTTAGAAACTACGTATTGACTATAAATGAGGATCAATTAACAGACTATGAACATTGTTTTCTATTTTCGAAAGGGTTAAACAGAAATTCATATGTAAACCATCATAACTTACGGGCATGGGGGTGATCAACCCGTTATGCCCTGTATTGATCAATACTACATCATAACTTACGGGCACGGGGGTGATCAACCCGTCATATTTTCCTGTTTTAATTCAAGAAATTTTACTTCCATCCTAGCCTGCATACTAGATGAAAAACAGTTTTCGAAAAATAAAGTTTTGAATCTTTCCCAAGCAACTACACCTACACCTGCTCCAGCCCTCGCCTGATTCACTTCCCACCAAAAATTTGCCTCGCCCTTCATCATGTAGGTGACAAAAGCGGTCTTTTGCCCCTCAGCTATCCTAGCTAATACAAACGCCTTTTCAATTTCTTTAACCTAAGTTTGGGCTTCTACATGGTCAGTTGTACCTCTAAATTCGGGCGGTTCTACAGCTTTGAAGTCCTTAAAGTTTGCCAAGCGATTGTCCTGCTGGTTCCCTGCTGCTGGCATTCCTTGTTGCATAGCCTGAGCTACCATGTTTACAAATTACTGCATTGGATCTGGTTGTGGTTGTCCCTCGACGTTGTTGACAGATTCTTCTACCCTTTGGTTTCTAGTTTGACGTCTTGGCGGCATTATCTGATTAAATAAAATCATAAATTTAACTTATATTCTAAACCTTATCATATAAGTTTATTGCTTTAAACTTGTTTCATCACTCAAACATAGGTTCATTAATTCAAAGTAATTTACATAGCATAGTCCATACTAGTATCCCTTTGTGACTACAAAAGTCAGGATTTACAGCTTTGACCCATACAAAAGCTTAAAATATTACATTACACAAACATACCTATCACACATATTATATTAAACAGACCTACACCACAGAACCTATACTACTTATTCACTATGCCTTTTTCTTGATCTTGGATAACTTTTTGCCTGATGTCCTTCTATCCCACAGATGAAACAAACACACTGCTTTGGATTGGGACACTGAGGAGAAAAATGTCCCCCATGTCCTCAATTGTAGCGAACATTCTCCCATTTTCTGCATATACCATCATGCTTCCTATCACAGTTTGTACACTTTTCTATTCGGTTAAAGTTTCCTTGGTTGTTATCAGGATTACCTAGATTATGGTCTTTCATTTTTCTTTTTCCCTTCTTGTTCAGAGCTGCACCCGACTTGTTGCTTTTAGCTCCCAATTGATTAATTTGGATTTTAAGCTTATCCTGTTCTTCCATTATTTCAATTAATGCTTTTTACAGTTGACTATTTAGCAGCTTTTCTATTTTCCATAACAGTTCCAAAGAGGAAACCTGGTCCCGTAGATTTTGTACTTCGGTTGATGCTTGGTCAGCTCCAACTTCAGTGTCTGAATCACTATCGGTTAGTTCTACTATTTCCGGATCTGGTATGATATTTTCCACAATAACCACCTCATCGAGGTTGCTTTCACTCTGAGCCTCTATTTCAGCTATTGGCTTTGATATCGGCTCCTTCTTTTTGATCCGAGGGTATCCTAATCCTTTTTCACTTGTCATCTACACACATAAATTATCCTGATTAGCACATAGTATATACACACAGCAAATAAGAGTTTTATATAAATTATCTTTTATTTTGTTTGACGATGAATTTAGTCAATTCATCTCTTTTTAAACTCTATATGAGTTATTTATATTTTTAACGTTTCCCTCTGTTCTAAGGTTATAGCCTAAGGTGTAACCCACCTAAGGTTTCTAACCCTATAGCTCTGATACCATGATGTGACGCCCCCAAATTCGGATACTTAAAACCTGAACTCGGTGCTTCACGATACCATTTCTATGAGCGGAATAATACTAATAATAATAACAATAATATAGATTTATCAAATTTAATTTACATATTATCAGAGTTTCCCAAATCCCAAGTACGAAACCTTCAACATTCATTACATGATAATAATAATATTTATCATTCATATCCTAATAAAGTTTGATTATTACAAAAGATAGCATAAACAGTCATTCAACAACTTTTCCTTTCCCTTTATTCTTGGAAGATCTTTCGGGTTGCTCACCCTTAGCTGAAAACATTTAAATTAAAGCAAGGATGAGCATTTGAGTGCCCAGCAAGTAATAGAAATAATAATAGTTAACTGAATGAATTAAATGTTTTCTTGGAAGGATACTTCTACAACGAAGCAACAGTTGTGAAGTAAGCAGAACCAATAAATAACAACATATCATTTTTATTTCAAATTTTTAGAAACTACGTATTGACTATAGATGAGGATCAATTAACAGACTATGAACATTATTTTCTATTTTTGAAAGGGTTAAACAGAAATTCATCTGTAAACCGTCATAACTTACAGGCACGGGGGTGATCAGCCCATTATGCCCTGTATTGATCAATACTACATTGCTAGAACGATATTATCGTTCATCCTTTGTTCGCCTTAGCGCATAAAAATTTCCCATGATTGGGATGTTCATGACAGTCTTGAATCCATACCAAAACAATTCGGTTGGATAAGTTTTATCTTGTTCAACAACAACTTTAAATTTTATGTCTAACTGGATCAAATAGCTTAGACGACTTTTATTTCAACGTATACATACTAGGCAACTATAAGTACGTATCAACATGTGATAAAATATAATGATTATCCAAGTGGGGACACTTGTATAACCATGTTATAGAAATTAACGAGTAGAATAAATAACTTGATCAATATTAACAGGATAAAGGAAATTGTACAACAATTATTGCTTAATAGCTTACTTATACATAATCATTGCATAAGTATATATAAAGGTTGAAAAATTTGAATAATTGATATGAATAATTCAGATATTATCTTACGCATGTCCATTGCATAAAGTAAATGCAAAGGGTTAGATACTTGCCTTGTCAGCTGGTTACACAACTTAGATTTATCTTTTCTATCAATCCCTATCATTAAATAGATCATTGGTCTGATTAGAATAACATATCATATCATATAATACTGCTAATTGCAGTCAGCACATTCCTAATCACATTGTCACATAACTTTAACACCATTGAATCACAAATAAACAGTTATCCAGTCATCCTATCTAAGTTCAGATCAATTTCTGAAACATGTCAATCTACCGACAGCTTTATGGGGTAAATATCGAGTCTAAAATTCTATATAGTAGTTCAATATTCATTTGGATAACTTAAACACCCGTCACACTATTTTTCATGGCCTTATAATAATTTTTAAATAATTATTACCATTTATCATAATTTTGAAATATCATAATCATTATTAAATGATTTAATAATAAACAATTCTATTATCATTAATATTTAATTAATATTAAGCTATTAATGAAACCATTGCCAAAATATTAAAGTCATTAATAATAACTTAAAATATTTTTAAAACATTTATATTACCCTTAAATGATTTTTAAAACATTTAAAAATCATTATTAAATAATTACCATTAATACTAAATTATTAATGAACTATTTATCTAAATATTAAAAGTTATTAATTATAACTTAGAATATTTTTAATTCATTTATATCCCTTTTTAAATGATTTTTAAATTAATAAAACTATTTTTAAACTATTTATTTAATATAATTATTAAATAAATTTAATATCATTAAGGTTAAATTAATATCATTAATATCAAATTATTAATGAAATTATCCTTTAAATATTAAAAGTTATATTTTATAACTTAAAATATCTTTAAACATTTTATCTTCATTTAAAATGATTTTAAAAATATTAAAATCATTTTAAAACTAATTTATTTAATGTAAATATTAAATATCTTTAATATCATTAATAATAATTAATTAATGAATTTTACCTTTAAATATTAAAAGTTATATTTTATAACTTAAAATATTCTTAAAGATCTTATTATTATTTAAAATGATTTTTAAAATAATAAAATCATTTTTAAATTATTTATTTAATTCATTTATTAAACAACTTAATTATCATTAATATTAATTTATTAATGAAAATTATCTCAAAATATTAAAAGTCATTAAAAATAACTTAAAATATTTTCATATATCATAATATATTTTTTAATGATTTTTCATGTATTTAAATCACTTTTAAATAATTTATTTAATATTATAATTAAATAAATTAAATACTTTTAATATTCCAAAAATATTAAATATTTATGAAATATATTCAAAATAATTAAAATAAAATTTTCGGACGCTAAAATAATTTTTAATAATTTATTTTGTATTTTTCAGAATTAAAAACTAATTAATACTAATTATTAAATAAAAATAATTAATTTTTATAAAAACTGTCGCTAAAGGGCCCTATAGCGACGAAACTGTCGCTATAGGTGTTCTTGAGCTGCCCAGAGCCTTCATACCCAGTTACCGAGTGGACTAGTTTGACCAACTTTAAATCTTTGTGTAGTGTGTTTCTGGGAATTACAAAAGCTAGATCTTGTAGACAAAGTGCAAGACTACAGGTTCTAACGAACAACACGATCAAACAACCTAACACAAGCTAGATCTAAGCGACCAAAGTTGCTGTCAGAGCTGTTCTTCATTTTCAGAAATGAAGAACAGTTCGAGCAGTCACTTTTAAGCTATTATAACTATCAATCGTGTTGATGATTTTGTGATCTACAAGTTGTAATGTGTAGACAACATACCAATGTACATATATATATATATATATCATAACATCAACAAAATAACAACAAATTAAGCAGGTACAAGCCGGTCAAACCTTGTTAGAAAAATTGTTCAAACATTTCTGGGTTTTTCCCAGAAAATGCAGTCATGGCCGTTTGTCCTACTTTGACCAGCCACTGTAGTCAGATTACTTGTTGTTTAGGAGATTTTAAGGCATAATATTAAAGTACTAATATCAGTCTATAATCTGGTTACAAAAACAAACACATAACATCATCAAGCAGTTAGATCTAAGCCCGCAAAGAACCTGTCAGAGGCTTCTGGGCTGTTCTGGGTTTTTTCCAGATTTTGAAAGTCATGGTCGGTCAACGAGGTTTGACCGCCCATAACTTTCATTCTGAGCATGATTTTAGCTATCTATCAGTTCCAGATTACAGACAACATAACATACTACAAGTATCAACCTTTAAAACACAAAACCCAATTACAGAAATGGATCTACAAGGTCTGACATTCGTTGTCAGACCATAACATGAAATTTTTCTAGAAATTTGAAAATCATTGATTTGAGCATTTAGATGTTATGGACTTGTAATATACCAACCCAGATCATTAAATTAGACTATAAACAACATCTTTTAACAACAAATTACAAGATTTAACAACAGATCATTGGAAAAATATTATGGTTAGGGTTTATACCTTTGATGAACAAATTTTTGATTTTGTATTGCTGATTTGGTTATGGTGTTAGTGGGGCTTGATAATGGGACTATAATGCTAGATAATTTCGGAGGTGTGGTTCTTGAGAGAGTTGAGTAAGGTTTTTGCACAAATTAAGTGAACAAAATGTAATTTCTCTCTCCAATCCATATATATAGACAATTAGATACATGTATGGGCTGACCTAGAGATGATTTGCTGTCATTTGAAGGTCAAGGGAGTTGTTGGTTTGGTAAACCACTCAAAATTTATCTAGATTTGCAAGCAAGCTTCTTAAAGAATTAAAAAGGGCATAAAAGACATTTAATAATTCAATTTAATGGCCAAAAATGAAACTTGACAAACCATTAGGGTTTGACCCTCAGCAAAAATACTATTTAGGAACTAGGGTTTGTAAAATTATAAACTAAATTTAGTTTCCAAAATTTGAAAAATTAAAATTATTAATTAGATTAAATTAATAATTTTAGTATACATGAACATTAGGGAATTATAACATAATTAACTTTGCTATTTAAACAATTAGTGTTGAAAATTAGCAATTAGGGTTCCAAGAAATATCGGTTAGAGTTTTAATTTCGCGTTTAAGGTTTCGATTTCAAATTTGGGGTTTTAATCATTATGGTCTTAAATCACTAATTAGGTTTATTTAAATTAGCGATATAAAACCTATTATACCTGACATTAATCACTGTAACACAATTCTTGACAGATCAAACCTCCGGTCTAGGTTTTCGGATTAGGGTTTAGTAGAAATTCATATAATTAGGGTTTTAAATTTATAATTAGGGTTTCCTAATTAGCATAACACGAAGTAACACATAACACATATCATATAACACATATATTAAATAATATTAAATTTCCCATTTAAATTGATAAATAGGGTTAAATCAATTAATGATAGGGTTTGATCAATATACCATAATTGACCAACTATCAACAGTACATATTTATAGCACTGAAAAATTAAAATATTATAACATTATAATATTATTATCATTTCTTGATCAAAACCCAGAATTAGGGTTTGGATTCCATATCTGTTTTTATCTGCCATAATTAACCTTATAATTAAGTAAAAATAATTTACTTAATAACCTCAACAAAATTCATATAACTAAATAATTATTCTAATTATTCTAAAATCATTTCTTATATTATTTAAATAATATATACCTATATTTTCATGGAAAAGTAATTAATAAAACATTGCTAATATGAAATCAATTATTATAAGAATATAATTGATAATAATCAATATTTCTAAAAATAAATTTATTTGCAATAATTAATGTAATAAATAAATTTTGTTTATTACACATATAATTATAATTTCACATTACCTTGGCATATATCATCCATATTTATTTTAATAAATAAAAAAGAAAAATTTATACGCAAAATTTATGATTTATTTTTATAGAAAATATCGGGTTGTCACAGTATACGCGGGCTACCCTATACTTGGTGAAATTCTTCTGTTATTATATTTTTATTATTCTGTTGGAACATCCTGTCTGTGCTTTACACCGGACCTGGTTCCATTATTTATTATTCTGTCAGAATATCCTCTATGTGCTTTACGCCAGACCTGGTTCCATTATTTATTATTCTGTCGGAATATCATGTCTGTGCGTTTACGTCGGACCTGGTTTCATTATTTATTATTCTGTCGAAATATCTTGTCGGTGCGTTTACGCATGACCTGGTTCCATTATTTATTTTTCTGTTGGAATAACCTGTCTGTGCGGTCTATCGCATGCATGGTGATTTCTTTTATTATTCCATTCTTTATTATATTCAGTTGGTTAAAGTTTTGACTTTTATACTCCATGAAATTAGTGGAATATCCTTGATATTTGCGCTTCATCCAGTATCTTTTCATGAAAACCTTCTTCCGAGCATTCTTGAATTTTACTCCACAAAACAGTATCATGTTGACAATTTGGACGACATTGGTTCCTGGATAAATTAATTCTTGAACTTGTTTTATTCAATTCTTGTATCATTGTCATCATCCTCATGTTTATATTCTGTTGAAAGTCATTTGTGGCCTGTAGTGCATAGATGGACTTAGTGTGATTATGACCAGGGACTATTCGGTATAATCATGACCGTAATGTAACAAATGATGTGATAAAAGTCCTCATTGGCCCGTAGTGCATTGATGGACAATGGTTGGCATGATCATGACCATTAATGAATACACAAATATTTTTGGCCCGTAGTGCATAGATAATTGTGGTTGTGATACTAAAGAATATCATTGGTCGTATTTCAGGGGTGATTCGATGATGTGGATTGTTTATTAAGCTGAGTCCCAGCGATAAAAGTCATGAAAAACCTTTTAAATCATAGAAGATAGTAGATTTTATTATCTACTTGACTCTTTTAATGGGTTGCTTATTCCGTTGTAGTTAAACTTGATGTTTGTTATATTGTATCAGTTTAACACTGTTTAAGGCTAATGATAATTTATTCTGCATTATCTTAGTCATAATATTTCTTACTGGGCTAGTTGAGCTCACCCTTTCTTTCATTATTCTCTTCAGGAAATGAGAATATAGCTAGGACGAGTCGGGGAACGGAGTGATGGTCCAGATTATAGTATTAGTAGTCCTCACTATTCTGTTAAATAGTGTGACAATAAATGTAACGATGACTTATTCTGAGTGTAGATATTGTCTAGAAGATAGTATTTGTATTAAAACTCACAGCTCTCTTGTTGTATATTAACGATTGTATTTGTATTCTGTACCATGTATTTGGCGATTCAAAATAAGTGATGTATACCTATTTTGGGGGCGTCACAGTTGGTATCAGAGCTTAGGGATATGATCCCTGGCTAAGATGTGAGACTAAAACTAGGAGGGGAGAGACGGGAAATTCCTTCGCCAGTATGACCTACCTAAGTTTATTTGGTATTTAATTGGTCAGTCAGAGAATAGAGATAATATGTGATATGTTATTTATCCCTTGTTTTGTGGCAGTGTTTGAAAATGACATCCGAGAATGTTGAGAATAGCAATGGAGCACAGGCGACTGTTGATTCACCACATATCAATAATCAAGATAATGTGCATCAGGAAGGCGATAATGCTCATGCAAATAACAACACTGACCAAATGATGAATGATGGAATATTCGGAGGCTTTATGCAATTCATGCAACATCAGGCGAGAGCGGCTCCTGTCCAAAATATAGGTGGAAACATTGAAAACTCTCAGACGGTCACCGCTAAACAGTTCAAGGAGCTGGGACCACCGGAGTTTATTGGAGAACCAAAACAACTTAAGGCGAAAACTTGGATAAAGCAGATCACCAAGATATTTGATGTCTTGGGATGCGTCGAGGAGCAAAAGGTTCCCTTTGCCACCATTATGTTGCAAGGAGAGGCAGATTACTGGTGGAAATCAGTAAAGCGTACTCAACCTGCTGCACTGAAGATGTCTTGTGAGAAGTTCCAAGAACTGTTCAATGACAAGTACTTTCCCAAAAGTATTCGTCACATGAAGGAGGTAGAGTTCATCAAGTTGGAGCAGAATAATATGACCGTGTCGCAGTACGAAGCTAAGTTTGCCGAGCTGTCCCGGTTTGCGTCCCACTTGGTGGATAATGAAGAGAGAATGACGCGGATGTTTTTATGAGGTGTGAAGCCGGAGATACGTCAACATCTTATTTCTCATAAACTGTGTTTGTATTCAGATGTTGTAAATAAGGCTTAGTTAGTGGAGCGCGATAACGAGTCAACGCAACCAAAAGAGAGCAACATGCAAAATGATAATACTAGTGAAAGCAGTCATCGAAGCGGTGACAACAAGCATGGAGGGAATCAGCATGCCAGAAATGGTAACCACTTCGGTGGTAATCATGGCCAAAACAATAAGAATGGACATTTCAAGAAGAGGAGATTCAACAATGATGGAAAGACGTCAGCACCAGCACCCGTGGTTAAGGAAGGAGAACGACCACCGATCATATGCTTCAAATACGGAGGGGAGGGACACATCAGTCCAAACTACGAGATGCCGTCCAAAGCATGTTATAATTATAGAAGAGAAGGTCATCTAGCCCAATTTTGTCGTTCACTAAAGACAAGTTCAGCTAGGATGGAGGCACCAAAGGACTTCCCAAAAAAGTCAAAATAGGTAGTGCAAGGGAGAGCGTTTGTTGTGACCTCCTAGAAAGCAAGGAACCCGAACGAGGTCATCACGGGTAAGCTTATCATAAACTCTAGCGAAGTCTATATCTTATTTGATACCGGTTCTACCCATTCTTTTATTTCTCCTATTTGCGCTCAACGATTAAATTTAACTCTGGAGAAATTAGACTTTGACTTATCTGTGGAAACTCCGTTGGGAGAAACCTTCATTACATCCACTGTTTATAAGTCTTGTTTGGTTCAAATTGGTACCCTCACATTACCTGTCGATCTTATTTCATTGAAAATACTTGCATTTGATGTAATTCTGGGGATTGATTGGTTAACTACTCATCATGCAAAAATTGATTATTTTCGTAAGGTTGTTAGCATATTTCTAATCAACCTATTATGCGAATTCAAACAGCCAAACCATTAAAATCAATCACTGTCATCTCAAGCCATAAAGCTATTCATTTATTGAAAAACGAATGTCAAGCTTTCTTAGCTCATGTCACGGATCTAAACAAAAATACTTTAATTTTGAATGATATTTCTATTATTAATGAATTTCCTGACGTATTTCCTGAAGAACTTTCTGGCCTACCCCCAGAGCGTGAAATTAAATTTTGTATCGACCTTGAACCCGATACAAAACCCATTTCCGAAGCCCCATATCGAATGACTCCTATTGAACTTAAGGAGTTAAAGACCTAACTGCAGGAATTGTTAGACATTGGCTTTATTCCTCCTAGTACTTCTCCTTGGGGTGCTCCTGTTCTATTCGTGACGAAGAAAGATGGGAGTATGCGACTTTGTATTGATTATTGGGAGTTAGAACCTAAAATTGAGTCAAGGTATCCTTACCTCTTTAATATACCAGGTACGTACCCTAATTTTGAGGACGAAATTTCATAAGAAGGGGAGGTTGTAAGACCCTAACTTTTATAAATAAAGATGAATTTTCTATAAATATCATTTTTAATATTATGGAGTGAAATTGATATAATGTTATAGTTGTGGGTAATATTTATAAATTTTGCAAAGTACGCAAGTTGCTATATAATATTCGATTGGTCGGGGAATATTCGTTTTAACAGGGAATATTCGTACGACGACACAATCATTGGTGGACCCTACAACAGAATTATTGTCGAATTGAGAAAACGACAAAAATACTTTATGAAAATAACGGCGGAAGTTTTACCATTAATACTGTTGAACTACTCGGTAGTAAAAGTACAGTAATACGCATGGTTGCATAGTAGAACACGGTATTGATTATTGATGCTTACGTGATAAGTCACTCAGTTTTGTTTTATTGGTATTATTAATGTAATAAAACAGAAAAACTTTTCATATAAAACAGAATACTTTTATAAAGTTATTCGTTTTATTAGGCTAATAGTAAAATCTTTTTATATAAAACAGAATACTTTTATAAAATTATCTGTTTTATTAGACAATAATTAGAATATATTATATTTTATTATGCATAGTATTTGCATAGTGCCTGCATCGTATTTGCATAGTAAATTTTTTTATAAATTTATTCGTTTTATTAGATTATAAATAGAATATATTATATTTTATTTAAAATATTTTGCTTTAAATATGAACCGTCAGATTAAAGTAAATCAATCTAGACCGTTCATGAGTTAGTTACTATGCAGTCCATTTTTCTATAAATAGAAGCTCATTCCTTCATTATTTTCTTACGAATTCACTGAAACTCTAGAGAGAGAGACTATAGAGAGAAAGAAGAAAAATATTCTGCTTCTTCACTACTCCGATATCATGTTTTTTTACGGTAAGGGGTATTATTTGTTGTACTCGGTATTCTTTCTTTCTTATTCATGAAGAGAACTTCTGTTATTCCATTCTTTATTATTCTATTAGAATAACATGTATACGCGGGCTACCCTATACTTGGTGAAATTCTTCTGTTATTACATTTTTATTATTCTGTTGGAACTTCCTGTCTGTGCTTTATGCTGGACCTGGTTCCATTATTTATTATTCTGTCAGAATATCCTGTCTGTGCTTTACGCCGGACCTGGTTCCATTATTTATTATTCTGTCGAAATATCATGTCTGTGCATTAACGCCGGACCTGGTTCTATTATTTATTATTCTGTCAAAATATCATTCGGTGCATTTACGCATGACCTCGTTCTATTATTTATTTTTCTATTGGAATAACCTGTCTGTGCAGTCTATCGCATGCATGGTGATTTCTTTTGTTATTTCATTCTTTATTATATTCAGTTGATTAAAGTTTTGACTTTTATACTCCATAAAATTAGTGGAATATCCTTGATATTTGCGCTTCATCCAGTATCTTTTCATGAAAATATTATTCCGAGCATTCTTGAATTTTACTCCACAAAGCAGTATCATGTTGACAATTTGGATGTTATTGGTTCCTAGATAAATTAATTCTCGAACTTGTTTTATTGAATTCTTATATCATTGTCATCATCCTCATGTTTATATTTTGTTGAAAGTCATATATGGCCTGTAGTGCATTGATGGACTTGGTATGATTATGACCAGGGATTATTCGGTATAATCATGACCGTAATGTTACAAATAATGTGGTAAAAGTTATCATTGGCCCGTAGTGCATTGATGGACAGTGGTTGGCATGATCATGACCATGAATGAATACATAAATATTCTTGGCACGTAGTGCATGGATAATTGTGGTCGTGATACTAAAGAATATCGTTGGCCGCAGTGCAGGGGTGATTCGATGATGTGGATTATTTATTAAGCTGAGTCCCAGTGATAAAAGTCATGAAAAATCTTTTAAATCATAGAAGATAGTAGATTTTATTCTCTACTTGACTCTTTTAATGAGTTGCTTGTTCCGTTGCAGTTAAACTTGATGTTTGTTATATTGTATCAGTTTAACACTGTTTAAGGCTAATGATAATTTATTCTGCATTACCTTAGTCATAATATTTCTTACTGGGCTAGTTAAGCTCACCCTTTCTTTCATTGTTCTCTTCAGGAAATGAGAATATAGCTGGGACGAGTCGGGGAACGGAGTGATGGACCAGATGATAGTATTAGTAGTCCTCACTATTCTGTTAAATAGTGTGACAATAAATGTAACAAGGACTTATTTTGAGTGTGGATATTGTCTAGATGACAATATTTGTATTAAAACTCACAGCTCTCTTGTCGTATATTAACGATTGTATTTGTTTTCTGTGCCATATATTTGGCGACTCAGAATAGGTGATGTATACCTATTTTGGAGTCGTCACATATATTATGTTGAAAGTCATCTGTGGCCTGTAGTGCATAGATGGACTTGGTGTGATTATGACCAGAGATTATTCGGTATAATCATGACCGTAATGTTACAAATATTGTGGTAAAAGTCCTCATTGGCCCGTAGTAGATTGATGGACAGTTGTTGGCATGATCATGACCATTAATAAATACACAAATATTCTTGGCCCGTAGTGCATTGATAATTATGGTCGTGATACTAAAGAATATCCTTGGCCATAGTACAAGGGTGATTCGATGATGTGGATTATTTATTAAGCTGAGTCCCAGCGATAAAAGTGATGAAAAACCTTTTAAATCATAAAAGCTAGTAGATTTTATTCTCTACTTGACTCTTTTAATGGATTGCTTGTTCCGCTGCAGTTAAACTTGATGTTTGTTATATTGTATCAGTTTAACACTGTTTAAGGCTAATGATAATTTATTCTGCATTATCTTAGTCATAATATTTCTTACTGGGCTAGTTGAGCTCACCCTTTCTTTCACTATTCTCTTCAGGAAATGAGAATATAGCTGGGACTAGTCGGGGAATAGAGTGATGGACCAGATGATAGTTTTAGTAGCCCTCACTATTCTGTTAAATAATGTGACAATAAATGTAATGAGGACTTATTCTGAGAGTTGATATTGTCTAGAAGATAGTATTTATATTAGAACTCACAGTTCTCTTGTTGTATATTAAAGATTGTATTTGTATTCTGTACCATGTATTTAGCGACTCAGAATAGGTGATGTATATCTATTTTGGGGGCATCACAGTTGGTATCAAAGCTTAGGGATATGATCCCTGACTGAGATGTGAGATAGGAACTAGGAGGGGAGAGAAGGGGAATTCATTCGCTAGTATGACCTACCTAAGTTTACATTTTATTTAATTGGTCGGTCAGAGTATAGAGATAATATGTGATATGTTAATTAACCCTTGTTTTGTGGCAGTATTTAAAAATTGCATCTGAAAATGGTTAGATAAGCAATGGATCAATAATCAGGACAATGTGCAACAGGAAGACAATAATCCTCATGTAAACAATAACACTGATCAATTGACGAACGACGGTACGTTTAAGAGTTTTTTAGAATTCATGCAACATCAGGCGAATGCGGCTCCTATTCATAATGCATGAGGAAACAATGGCAACCCACGGTTGGTCACAGCTAAGCAATTCAAGGAGCTGGGACCACCGGAGTTTTTGGAAAAGCCAGAACCACTTAAGGCGGTGACGTGGTTAAAGCAGACCACCAAGATATTTGATGTCTTGGGATGCTCCGAGGAGCAAAAGGTTCCTTTTGCCACCTTTATGTTTCGTGAAGAGGCAGATCACTGGTGGGAATCTGTAAAACGTACCCAGCCTGACGCACTCAAGATGTCTTGGGAGAAGTTCTAAGAGCTGTTCAATGACACGTACTTTCCCGAAAGCATTTGTCACATGAAGGAGGTGGAATTTATCAAGTTGGAGCAAAACAAAATGACCGCGTCACAGTACGAAGCCAAGTTTGTCGAGTTGTCCCGATTTGCGTCCCACCTGATTGATAATGAAGAGAGAATGACACAAATGTTTTTAAGAGGTTTGAAGCCGGAGATACGTCAATATCTTATTTCTCATAAACTGTGTTTTTATTCAGATATTATAAATAGGGCTCAGTTAGTGGAGCGCGATAACGATTGAACACAACAAAAAGAGAGCAGCCGACAAAATGATAATACCGGTGATAACAGTCATCAAAGCAGTGACAATAAACATGGAAGGAATCAACATGCCAGAAATGGTAACCACTTCGGTGGTAAACATGGTCAAAACAATAAGAATGAACATTTCAAGAAGAGGAGATTCAACAATGATGGAAAGACGTCAGCACCAGCACCCGTTGTTAAGGAAGGAGAACGACCACCTATCATACGCTTCAAATGCAGAGGGGAAGGACACATCAGTCTAAACTGCGCGATGACGTCCAAAGCATGTTATAATTATGGAAGAGAAGGTCACTTAGCCCGATTTTGTCGTTCACCGAAGATAAGTTCAGCTAGGATGGAGGCACCGAAGGCCGTCCCAAAAAAGTCAAAGCCGATAGTTTAAGAGAGAGCATTTTTTTTCATGACAAGGAACCTGAATAAAATTATCACGGGTATGTTAGTCATAAACTCTTGTGAAGTCTATACCGTGTTAGATACCAATTCTACTCACTCTTTTATTTCGCCTAGTTGTGTTCAATGTTTGAAGTTAACTCTGGAGAAGTTAGACTTTGATATATCTGTTTAAACTCAGTTGTGAGAAACCTTCGTTACCTCCACTATTTATAAATATTGTTCAAATCAACACTTTCACGTTACCTGTTAATCTTATCTCTTTAAAAATACTTATCTTTGATGTGATTTTTGGAAACGATTGGTTAACTACTCATCATGCTTTTCGTAAGGTTGTTAGGTTTCATACTCCTAACCAACCTATTATGCGAATTCAAGCAACCAAACCACTAAAGTCTATCATTGTCATATCAAGCCATAAGTAAAGAGCCCTGGTCCTTTCGTTGTTGACTTTCTTGTGTGGAATGCACCGAAGCCAGACTCTCTGTAGGCGACATTGTGAATGACGATGGCAAGTTGATAGGTATCAATGTGACGTGCTATCCAAGTCTTAGATGAGGGTCACAGTTTTGAACGATATTTCTATTATTAATAACGTTCCTGACGTATTCTTGAAGACTTCTTAGCCTACCCCAGAGCGTGAAATTGAATTTTGTATTGACCCAAGTATAAAACCCATTTCTTAAACCCTCAAATATTTCTTCAACTAAAACGACCGTATTATGCGCCAAAGACGTTGGCACGAGCTGTTGAATATTATGATCGTACCATTCAATATCATCGTGAAAGTGCAAACGTGGTAGCTGACGCATTGAGTAGAAGATCGTATGCGGTTACAAGTGTAAATACACGAACCCATGTGAAGATAACGAATATACGATTAAAATCGACTGTAATCAATAAAGTTAAAACCGCTAAAGCTACATACTCAGAGCTGATGATTATGAAGAAGAAGGTTCAAGAGGGCGTTATTCTAGAAGCAAGAATCGACGAAGAGAGAAAATCTCAATCCTCAATTTAATTGGCCCATTTGAAATCCTCGATCAAGTAGGAACTGTGGCTTATAGACTCGTTTTATCGCCAAGTATGTTGCGTGTTCAGAACATTTTTTTTCGTATCGATGTTACGTAAATATGTGGACGACCCGAACCAAATTATTAATTTTAAATCGGACGAGATAGTAGAAGATTTAACGTATGAGGAGATACGTGTTAACATCTTGGATAAGAAGGATCATATTCGACGCTCAAAGGTTATACCTCAAGAGTTAGAATTTGAAGTGAAGTCAAGGTATCCTCACCTGTTCGGCATACCAGGTACGTACGTAAATTTTGAGGGCGAAATTTCATAAGGAGGGGAGATTGTGAGACCCCAGATTTTATGAATAAAGATTTAATTTTCTCGAAATAATTTTTTAAATATTATGGTGTGGATTTAATATAATATTATAGTTGTGGGTAATATTTATAAATTTTGTAAAGTAAGCAAGTGGTTATACAATATTCGATTGGTCGGGAAATATTCGTTTTAAAGGGAATATTTGTACAACGGCACAATCATTGGTGGACCCCACAATGAAATTATTATCGAATTGAGAAAACAACAAAAATACTTTAGAAAATAACGACGGAAATTTTACCGTTAACTGTTGAAACACCCGGTGTTAAAAGTACAGTAATACGCGTAGTTGCACAAAAGCACACGGTAGTGATTATTGATGCTTACGCGAGAAGTCACTCATTTATACTCAATTATTGCTACAGTAATTGTTGATGTCTGGAGGTTATATTGACCAAACGAGTATTCGATACACTTTTCGTGTCGGTTACTATTCACGAGTTATTATTTATGAGTTATTATTCATGAGTTACTATTTACGAGTTACTATTCACGAGTTACTATTAATTAGTTACTATTCACGAGATACTATTCACCCGTAAGATATATTTCTTATCGGTCCAAATTATTTTTGGGTACAATATTATTCCATGAGGAGATGTGCTAATTTTTCAGACCGTTGGTTGAAGATATAATAGTAAATCAATATGGAACGCTGGTGGAAAGTTATAATAGTAAATCAATATGGATCGTTGATTTAAAGTTTTAATGGTAAATCAATATGGACCGCTGGTGGACAGTTATAATAGTAAATCAATATGAATCGTTGGTTTAAAGTTTTAATAGTAAATCTGTATGGGCCGTTGCTTTAAGTTTTAATAGAATACCAATATGGACCGTCCGTTTAAAAGTAAATCAATCTGGACCGTTCATGAATTAGTTACTATGCAGTCCATTCTTCTATAAATAGAAGCTAATTCCTTCATTATTTCTTATAAATTCACGGAAACTCTACAGAGAGAAATTATAGAGAGAGAAGAAAAGCATTTTGCTACTTCACTACTCCGATATCAAGTTTCTTTTACGGTAAGGGGTGTTATTTCTTTTGTATTCACGAAGAGAACTATTTTCTTTCAATACTCGTAAGGGGTATTATTTCTTTTGTATTCATGAAGAGAACTTTTGTTATTCCATTATTTATTATTCTGTTGGAATAACCTGTATACGCGGCTACCCTATACTTGGTGAAATTCTTTTGTTATTCTATTCTTTATTATTCTGTTGGAATATCCTATCTGTGCGTTTTACGTCGGACCTGGTTCCGTCTATATTATTCTGTTGGAACATCCTGTCGGTGCGTATTACGCCTGACCTGGTTCCGTTATTTAGTATTCTGTTGGAATAACCTGTCTATGCGAAGTACCGCATGCATGGTAATTTCTGTTGTTATTCCATTCTTTATTATTCTGTTGGAACATCCTGTCGGTGCAAATTTCGCCTGACCTGGTTTCGTTATTTATTATTCTGTTAGAATAACCTATCTGTGCGGTTTATCGCATGCTTGGTAATTTCTTTTGTTATTCCATTCTTTATTGTACTTAGTGGGTTAAAGTTTTGGCTTTTATACTCCATGAAATTAGTGGAATACCCTTGATATTTGCGCTTCATCCAGTATCCTTTCGTGAAAATATTCTTCTAAGCATTCTTGATTTTACTCCACAAAGTAGTATCATATTGACAATTTGGACGTTATTAGTTCTTAGATAAATTAATTCTTGAACTTGTTTTATTGAATTCTTATATCATTGTCATCATCCTCATGTTTATATTATGTTGAAAGTCTTATATGGCCTGTAGTGCATAGATGGACTTGGTATGATTATAACCAGAGATTATTCGGTATAATCATAACCGTAATGTTACAAATATTGTGGTAAAAATCCTCATTGGCCCGTAGTGCATTGATGGACAGTTGTTGGCATGATCATGACCATTAATGAATACACAAATATTCTTGGCCTGTAGTGCATGGATAATTGTGGTCGTGATACTAAAGAATATCCTTGGCCGTAGTGTAGGGGTGATTCGACGATGTGGATTATTTATTAAGCTGAGTCCCAGCGATAAAAGTGATGAAAAACCTTTTAAATCATAAAAGATAGTAGATTTTATTCTCTACTTGACTCTTTTAATGGATTACTTGTTCCGCTGCAGTTAAACTTGATGTTTGTTATATTGTATCAGTTTAACACTGTTTAAGGCTAATGATAATTTATTCTGCATTATCTTAGTCATAATATTTCTTACTGGGCTAGTTGAGCTCACCCTTTCTTTCAATGTTCTCTTCAGGAAATGAGAATATAGCTGGGACGAGTCGGGGAACAGAGTGATGGACCAGATGATAGTTTTAGTAGTCCTCACTATTCTGTTAAATAATGTGACAATAAATGTAATGAGGACTTATTCTGAGAGTGGATATTGTCCAAAAGACAGTATTTGTATTAAAACTAACAGTTCTCTTGTTTTATATTAAAGATTGCATTTGTATTTTGTACCATGTATTTGGCGACTCAGAATAGGTGATGTATACCTATTTTGGGGCCGTCACAGTACTCTTCACAGTACGTTGAGGACTTCGTCAATTTATGACTTCGTTATTTATACATCTTACCATAGCGGGTTGTTGATCCTAAGATCACATCCCACCAGGTTCAATTGCATTAACAACTCCATCTTTTTACCATCATTGCATCAAATGCATGGATGATATAAAAATTCTTTTTGATATTTTAAAATCAACTTCTGTCTAGCCGAAGCAATTGGCATAGACATACAAAGAACAGCTCTTTTAAAAATCCATTGGTTCAAAAATTGAACCAATCTTTCTTTTTCAAAACTGTACATTTTAGCACGATTTAAATAAACTGCGAAATCTAGCATAGCTAGATGATTTGGAATATCATATTCTCCATCTTCCTTCATTCTCTTTCTGCGACAATACTTAAACTTCTCTAGCACCTTCAATGATAAGTCTACTAAAAATACTTCGTTTTCAGTCTAAACATTCCTATACCATAGTACAGTCCATCAACTTATCACACATTATGAGTTCAGGAACTTTCCACAATAATATGAGTTTAAGAACATCCAGACAGACCTTAGGCGTCCATTCGCTGAAACATTCAAAAATATACCATATTATTATGAGTCACGAACTTACCATAAGTATGAGTTTCAAGAACTCGCACCTACCTTATCATTCTCTACCTGTCAAGTATATACATGAGAAAAGATTCACCTTCTCGTCATATACATCTTAATAGCGCGACCAATTCCATTGATTATCAATGTAATAAACTGAGTAGTTGTTACACCAAGCACAAACCTCTGCCCATACAAAGGTTCATACAACTCAACCATCACATGAGTCCTCAATTGAAATCTTACAACTTCTAACTTCCTCTTTACTTAATACGAATTTTTTTTAATTCGTATGCTAACCTTTACAACTCAATCTGAGTTCTTCTTTCCGTACTACTTCGTAGTACCATTAATTCATAGCATTAGCTATAAATCATTCATTGTTTAAACTAATCTATAGTTTAATTCTATCATTCTATATTACAAGTCTTCATTTGCTCTTCACGCACATTTATATACTGAATGACACTTCGTCTGGTTATCGCTCACCTTGATCTTTACAGGATCCTTAAGTTCTTCCTAATATCGTACGCTGAAAAAGTTTTTTATTTAAAGCAAGTGTGAGCATTCAATTGCCCAGCAAGTCATATCAGTTGAACAAACAACTTCAGGAGTTTAAACATTTTTCAGAACCTCGATAACCGAACAAAGGTTATGAAGCAGCTTGAATAATAGGAATAGTCTTGATTCCTATCATCTTAAAATATTCAGTCACTTTCACTTTGAAATACTTTCATTCTTCTACCTTTTTCATACACGTCTTGTCTGGTTAGAACCATTAGCCAAGACTTAACAATAACGGTTCATGTATAAATCGAACATACTTGTATTGAACAGTTCAATCATAGAATAGTTCATCTCATAGAAACACCGAAGTGTTCAAATTGTAGCACAAGGCCTCATACGTTCTACCACCTTGTACATACTTAGTACATATGCACATAGACAGAACTTCTCAAGTTCAACATCTGAGAAGTTTAAGAAACTAGCATTCATATAGTATGAATGAAGTTATGAAACTTGCCTTACGCACAACTACAACTTATAGTTTACGCTGAACTGCTCATTCAACATCCCTATATAACACATAAGGAAATAACACGTACACCAATTAGTCATATACTTGACTTACGCATTGGTTTACTTAACTTTACTTCTTAAGGTTCGCGTTATTGCAATATAGGCTTACGCGACTAACTTTCATTTCCGGTTTACTGCTTCATGACATACGGAGATGTCTTACTCAACACGTTCATCATCTTTGATGATTTACATTCTTATCTGCTTCTTATAACTCCTATAGAACTTAGCACACATCACTTATCTGCTAGTAGTCCATATGGTACTCTAAGTGGTTTCTCACAAACAACCAACAAATAAGTTCCCGTCTCATCTACACTGCCCACACAGTGAGTTAAATCGGTTGCCAGTTTTGTATATACCTTCGCTCTCTGAAGGAATTGTTTAGCCCAGCTCCCATATGTCAACTATCAAAGTTATGATTGTACCATAACCTAAACTTATCTTAACTTATACGAACAATTAAACTATAATGTTTGTTAAGTCAACTTCTTAATCCTTATGGCTTTCTGGCAACTAAATGCCATACCTCAGGACTCATTTCTTTATCGTCTAAGTCATACAGTCTTTTGTATACTCCAAACGATCATTCAATGTCAATACTATGAGGACATAGCGTTAAACATTTTATATGAACTTATTCATACCTTACAACGTCCGGTTCATTCAACTTGAAACATTGTCCAAGTTATACTAATTAACTAGACTTCTTAACGTTATACATTATTATCTTCCATTTAGTTTTTTCACCTTTCACGATTAAATCTTAGTCTTCATTACCTTACGGTCAAACCATACACGGAGTGTAGGTTTTGCCCGTTTAATACCCACTTACACTCAACCCTTACGTTGGTTAAAGTGTCTAATGCTTACATTCATTCCATCTTCTTTATCCGACTCATACTCGGACTTTCATTAATCTTATTACCGTTCTCTATGGCTTTCCTTGATACCATTCGTATCATACTTACTACTTTCGTCAACGTCCAAGTTATACAACCATTGTACACTTAGAACGTTCGTCCAACGTAAATACGATTTACGAGGATCGTTTACCTATTCGACGTTTACGTTGCACATCTCTTAATCTCTCATTCAACCTTTACTCAAGGTTTCAATTTCATTACATCGTTATTCAACCCATAAACCCCATGTTCATTATTCTTTCTTAACGTTAAAGCCATACCGTTCGTTGTATGCTAAGACCGATCGTTCATCGAAATAACGTTGCGTTCATAGCGTATAAACGCTTTACACTTATCTCTCATTACCATGACAGAACATCGAAATGTTATTCATTACCTTCATCACTCAACGTCTAAGGAATCACAATTATAACAATCCCTCACGTTCGTTTATTACAACTACGGTCCCCGGATATCGGTTATGTAATCTAGCGTTTACATTCTTCGTCTTTTAATCACATTAAATCTTTCTGTTTAACCTTTACTACAGGTTTAATTCACTTGATTAAATGTTACATTACGTGAACTACATGTTCATACTTCTTTCTTGCACATCCTCTAGTAATTGAGAAATAAAAATCTCATTTCTGGGCATTGCCCTGTACTGGCGCTGCGGCGTCGTGCCCCATCCTTTCTCTCGCGCTGCGGCGCGACCTACTTCTCTCTCCTCTCTTCCTGGGCTGGCACTACGGTGCCAAGTCCTTTGTTATCTCTCGCGCTGCGGCGCCACTCTCCAGAAGTTTATGACCGAGCTCATGTGGCGACGCCACCTCTCACAGTCTATCCGGCGCTACGGCGCCATGACAAAACCCTATAAATTTTTCTAAGTCTTGCATCAAGTTTGAGACGTGTACTTTACGATCTCATAACTTCTTCGTTATAACTCGGAAGGAGGTCATTCCAAAGCCATTCTCTTCCTTATCTTAAGTACTACAATACCCCTTGGACAGAACTTCGTTCTGAATCTGTTAATATGCCATTCGATTGGCTTAATCTTAACCCTTCGTTCATTTTTACGCTTTTAACGTTCTTCGTTCGCTCGTCCGTAATTCGGTCATCCGAACTCGAAACTCGTTCGTTCTTGAGTCCACGACTCACGTTTTCTACATTCTCTTACTTTCTTATGAAACCCTACACATTCGGGTTCATTTACTAACTTTCTAATTCTCGTTCGTCTTTTACGAAAATTTCGCCATAACTTCGTTATAGCTAAGTTTTAATCCGTTCTTCATGAACGTTTCTACCATTCCTAACCAAGAAATATGTAACTAACTTATACACGATTGTTATAAACTTGTCCATAAACAACAATTATCCTATAATGGTTTTAAATTTGTCCATCAACAACATTCTTCGTGTTCTTCACGTGTTCTTCGCGTTCTTCATTCGTTCTTCATTTTAATCGATATTTTGGATTACGATTGTAATAACCGTGAATTTTAAGTCACTATATATGTATATACATTATTGATATTTAAAACTTTATGTTATATAGTGAGTTAATATGTGACAACATATGTGAAGTGGTGCATTGATCAATTAACATATATACTATAGTTATGGATATATACATTTATAGATTTCATTAAAAATGAAAGCTTTGTAACCTAATTATATATTAGGTGAGACAATTAAATAACCTAAGGGTTATGATAATAAGGAGAGGTTAGTATTTAAATTGTATACTAACTTAAGTGGACAATCTTATTATTTCAAGTGACTAATAATTTTAGACATAATTTTTGTGAACCTAATTAGGTTATAAGCTAAAGTCACATGTATATGTAATTAAATTTCATAAGATTAGGAATGGAAACCACAAATAAATAATTTGGGTAACATATATTAAAATTGTTAGACTATGTTTATTGCATGGCCCAAAACAATTAAAGGAGAAGCCCAAAAGAAATAAAATGTAAGCCCAAACTTAGCCCACTTGATTAAGGGTATTTTAGACCCTTGATTTATCTAATTTATGAATTAAAATAAAAGCAAAATGAAGGAATTTGTGGGCATATATATGGCTGGCCACATTAGCCTTTTAAGACAACTAATTAAGCTAAGCAATGTCCATTAGTAGTAACTCTTACACAAAAGGACATGGTTGTCAAGCTCCCATTGGTTGTCACTTTATTAAGCATCCTTAATCATGATTAGACTAATTAAGGTGATAAGACAAAGCTTCTACACATGAGTTAAAGAAAGTATGGGGGATAATAGCTAGATACGCTAAGTGTATCTATATTTTTTGCAAGTATCCTTTTATTTCATTTTTCATTTCATTTCTTCTCTCATTCTTCCTCTTATAATTTTCTCCCAAGCTAGCCACTTCTAAAGAGTGAAAGGAGAGAGAGTTTCGACCATATATATAGAGAGGGAGAGGAGTGCTAGTTTGTTCATGCACCCAAAGTTCATCATTACTTTGGTAAATCAAGGAAGGTTGCCATTAAATCAAGGTATAACCTAACTTTCATCTTCTTCTTCTACTTTATTTTTTTTAGCTTGAGTTTTGTTGGGGTTATGAACAAATACTCAAGATACCCTAGTCCTACATATCATCATGTGTGGAACTAAGTATTTTGAGTGTTAGATCAAAGGCTTAGAGGAAATATGAGCATATGTTCTCAAAGGGTGAAAACTCTTGTTTTATTCCACTAAATCTTGTGTAACTCAAGTTTTCCAACGTAAATTTATGATCCGTCGAAGGGGGGTGCTAGATACATGAGTTATCTAGTAAACCCAAGTGATAGAACACAAATCTAGCAAGTTTTGAAACCTTTGGAACTGATTTCCCCAAAACAGCCCACTTAGAATGTTAAGGGTTCAAAAACCCTAAAATAGTTTCTGTCCCATTTTTCTTGGATCTGTTTCGGATAGTTTAATATTCCTTAAACATCTGGGAAAAATCATAGAGGTACCTTGAGAAGTTATCTACATGTAGGAAAAAGAACGGACACGTTTCGAGTTATAGATTGTGCGTAATTACTATTTCCGTGAAGGACTCCTAAATATTAACTTTCAAATATCTCACTGTATATACATTGGAAAATTTTGAAATTCTTACAGTAGATTCATATATGTTAGGAGAGAATACCCTGAAAATTTTAGATTTTTCTGAGCAAAACTCAATTTATTAAAAATGAAGCAAGATCCGAGTGTTTTGGGAACTTTAAAAATACTAGATCGTTTTCTAAAATTCCATAAAAAATTTTGGGATCCTTGTGGTTTCATATTCTGTCAAAATACAGAAGATGCGAATTTTTGAAATCAGTTTACTATTTTTCCTAAAAATGATTAAATTATGAATAAAAGGAAATAAATAGTTAAATGATGTATTTAATGAGAAAAATATAATTTTTATGCTTGAATACTTATAATATATCATATCATGACTATCTTAGAGCACTTTGGTAATTTATGATAATAAATATTATTTATGACCTTTTATGGATATTAAATAAGAGATTTAATAAAGGGTGAACAATTAGAATAAATTTTTTATTAATCCAATAAATTATTAAAATATTATTATGATATTAATAATATTAGAATATGTTATTGATAAGTAAATAAAAATATTAATATTAAAATTTCTTTAAAATATTATTACATGATTAATAATATTTGATTTAAGCATTGATAAATGATTAAAGTATTATTAAATGATTAATAATATTAGTAATGGAATAAGATATTATTAAAAGATTAATAATATTAGTAAATGATTAAAATATTATTAAATAATTAATAATATTAGTAAATAAATAAAATATTATTAAATAATTAATGATACTAAAGCATAAGTAAGATATTATTAAAGTAATAATATTAATTAAAATATTATTAAGAGGATTAATAATATTAGTAAGGTATTAAAATATTAATAATACTAGTAAGCAAATGAAAGTATTATTAGGGAACTAATAATACTAAGAGGTGAATTAAATATTATCAAGATTAATAATATTATGTTGTTATTTAATACTAACATTATCAAGACATGATAATGTTTATAAGAACTAAATGTAATGTATAATATTTATGTGATTACATAATCTAATGTTATACTATGACTAATTGAAAGATTAGCTATAGGTCTCTTAAAGGAAGATAATTTAACTGCATAGTGGATATAAATTAATTACGTAGCCGTAATCTACAGACGAGGCAAGTTCCCTAACTCAAACTCGAGTTATTATTTTCAAAGCATGTTAGTGAATAATTATTGATGATTATTCACATCTATATTGATTATTAAAATTCGCACTTTGTGCAATTGAATTCATGTTCTATTATTATTGAACTGTGAATTAAATTAAAGTTCTTTCATTTATGAACTGTTTATGAGATAGATCTATGCTAATTGTATCAGCTAGATCAAGCATGTTTAAATTTGTTACATCAAATGTGTTTTAAAAAGATGTTCTTATTAAATTGATATGATAAGAACTCTTGACTGAGAAAAGGACGAATTTGATTAAGGCATGATATCGATGCCGAAATATTAAGTGTTTATGCATAAATCACGGGGTATGAAAGGCTGATCTCCTTGAATACTAAAACTTATTAAGAGTTCCAGTTTAAATGATTGAGAACCTTGACAAATGTTCATGGTTATTTTAAAACCACTCAGTACATGTTATTCAATTATTCGAATATTCAATTGTTGATTATTAATTCACGTTCCTTCACAACCTTATATTATTGTTGAACATTGAAAGAAAAACTTCTTTTCAGTCATGATATATCTCCCTTGTATATAAACTTCCTAAGCAAATTAGTTGCTTACCCTTGCTATATCATGACATTTATTTCAGCTAAGCCTGAAAAATCCAACACGAAGGACAAGGGCAAGGGCAAGATCCAGGAATAGTTTAGAATGAATGTTAATTATTATTATCTAATGGGATTTCTTATGTAAACCGTTTGTAATATGAATGGTGCGTTTAAGTTAAGGTTAAGAAGACCTTGGGACCATGTTATGAAACTTTATTATAATGAACAATGTATGTTTATTATTTCCGTAATAGTTATAGAATGCCTATGATGATGATAGATCGTGAACACCGAATCTGAGGTTAGAGAACCTGGATTTGGGGGCGTCACGGGTTGGTATCAAAGTCGTAGGTTATAAACATTAAGAATGCAAAACCTATGTTATAACCTTAGTAGAAAACTCTTATAGAGTATGTTAGGAGATGGATTGTGGAAATTTATCGAGTTTGTGTTGTACTTAATAAAATATTATTTCATTTTATCAATGAATATATTTTATTGTGGTACTGATGTTGGTTCTATTTATGGTGATTGTAGGATGTCTGACGAGCGCCAGGATAGTTACTCGGTAGATCAGGATCCCATTGAGCATGAGGTCCCAGAAGAAGCCCCTCATGGTCCTCTGATAGAGGATTTGTTGAGGAGAATTAGTCAATCGGAAGGAAGGGTGGGAGAACTGGAGGTTGAAAACCACACACTCCAGTTCACAGAAGGCCAATACAGGGAGGCAACTTATCATGCCCATATGGAGGTAGTCGAGCAGAAGGGAATGTTGGAAGAGTCCCAGTTGCAAGTTGAGATGCTGAGGGCACAACTAGAGCATGAAAAGGCAAAGTTCAGAGAGTTGAGCATATAGCATCTGGCAATGCGGGGCGAGTTTGACATGGAGATTGCAGATAAGATTCGCGTGGAGGAGGCATTATATGAGTCAGCCCAGCGGGTGGACCAATTAGAGATAGCACTGCATGCCATGAAGGTCAGGGCCGGGACTTTAGGACTGGAGCTAGACGCAGCGTATGAGGGCCAGCGCAGTGGAACTAGGAGGGCGCAGTTCGAGATAGGAGAGTTGAGCCTACCCGTTTGACGTAGAGTTATGGAGGGGTGGTTTCCCATGGAGCCTGTTTAGGTGACCCAGCAGGGCCACTAGTGATGATTATGCTATGGACTAGTTGTAGATAGATGCATTAGTACCCCTTTTGTGTAATAGGGTTTTATGTTGATGTAAACCTCAGCAGGTGTGAGGTAGTAGGTAGTTAGGTAGTATCCCTATTTATGTTTGTAGGGAAGTATCATTTTGAATTAATCCTATCTTTTGTGTTTAAAATGGGATAGTAGTATTTATAGGAATATACCTGTATTAATCATGTGAGACACTGAAGATTGGTATATAAATATAAATGCATTATTATTTTGATATGTGTTGAAAAAAATTTAAATAGTAAATTGTCTATTTAATGTTATGTGAATCTAGTAGACTGATTTGGAAAATTTTCTTTAAAAAACAAACTTAACCCACTAATCAGGGAGAAAGACTTCCAAAATCTTGGTAATTTAAAACTCTCCCATAATGATCATATGATTGTTGAATACAGTAGCGTGTTACGTGCTAAGTACTTATATGATAATAAAACTCGAGTAACGTGTTAGAGTTTTGTTTCACTAGATAATGCCGCCCAGACGTGTACTAAGGAACCAAGAGATCGAAGAGTCAGTTAATAATGCAGCGGGAGCTCAACCAAACCCAATGCAAGACTTTGTCAACATGATAACGGAAGCCATGCAGAATCAAGCTCAACCTGGGGGAAATTAGGGAGGAAACCAATTAGCCAACTTTAAGGACTTCAAGGCAGTAGGACCGCCGGAGTTTAGAGGAACAGCAGACCCGTTAGAGGCCCAAACGTGGATGAAGGAGATTGAGAAGGCCTTCATTATTGCTAGAGTAGCAGAAGAACAGAAAATAATTTTTGCTACCTACTTAATGAAGGGTGAGGCTAACTATTGGTGGGAGGCCAACCAGAACAAAGCGGGGACTGGAATCGTGACTTGGGAAGCGTTCAAGAAGTTTTTCTTTGAGAACTACTTCCCTGAGAGTACACAAGCGAGAATGGAGATCAAATTTTTGGAATTGAAGCAGGAGAATATGTCAGTGTCAGAGTACGCCGTAAAGTTTAATGAATTGGCCAGATTTGCTCGACATCAGGTAGACACGGAGGTGAGGAAAGCAAGAAGGTTCGAAAATGGACTAAAGTCGTGGATTTACAATAAGGTAGCAGTTCTTTAAATCACGCCATTCTCAACTCTGTTGGAGAAAGCTCTCATAGCGGAAGGTGGAAGCGAAGCGGTCTCAAAGTATAATCGGGAGAAGAACAAGAAGAAAGTAGAAGTTGGGAATCAGAATGTTAGCAGTGGCAGTAGCAACAACAAGAAGCGAAAATGGAGCAGTGAGGATAATAATTTGGAGATTCAGCAAGGAAGTGTGCAACAAAAGAAGTCAGTGTGTGAAAACTGTGGAAAGGGTCACTCGGGAGAGTGCTTGAAAGGAAAAACGGTATGTTATACCTGTGGACAAGAAGAGCATACCTCACCCAATTGTTCTAAGGTAAAGAAGGGAGGTTGTTTTAACTGTGGTGAATTGGGACATCGGATCAAGGATTGCCCAAAGAAGAAAAGCACGGATGGCGAAAATAGTAATAGGGGTAATAACACTAAGACAACTAGTGGAGGACCAGCCCAGCCAAACAAGCCGACAACGAGGACATTCAATATGACAGTGCAAGATGCCGTGGCATCCAGGGTGGTGGTGTTAGGTAGAATTCCGATCAACGATATAAATGCCTATGTGTTATTCGATTCGGGAGCTTCATGTTCTTTTGTATCTGATGAATTTGCTCAAAGATTAAGTTTACCTCGTGAACTATTAGAACACCCAATGAATGTAGAAGTAGCGAACAAAGAAATTATCCATGTAGACTACATCCATAAGAACTGTTGTGCTGATGTAAGAGGGTTTAAGCTTAACGTGGATTTGATACCGATTCGTCTTGGAGAGTTTGATGTAATCCTCGGGATGGATTGGTTATCAAGTCACGGGGTGGTCATTGACTGTAAGAAAAAGTGCGTACACCTAAAGACTCCGAATAAGTCAAAGGTGGTATTTCATGGCAATAAATCGCCGAGACAATCTTGTTGTCTGACGATGATGCAAGCAAAGAAGTTGCTTAGGAAAGGTTGTATAGGTTATTTGGCTCACATTATGGATACCCGCAGAGTCGAAGGTGAACTGGGTCAGATACCTATTGTAAGGGAATTCGTTGACGTTTTCCCAGATGAGATTCCGGAATTGCCACCAGATAGAGAGATAGAGTTTGTTATTGATTTGGCACCAGGGACATCACCGATATACAAAGCACCGTATCATATGGCTCCGGTAAAAATGAAGGAACTGATGATTCAACTACAAGAATTGCTAGATAAGGGATACATTCGACCGAGCGTATCATCGTGGGGAGCACCAGTCTTATTCGTAAAGAAGAAGGATGGGTCATTAAGGCTTTGTATTGACTACCGTGAATTGAACAAGGCCACCATAAAGAACAAGTACCCATTGCCCAGGATCAACGATTTGTTTGATCAGTTGAAGGGGGCAAAATATTTTCCAAAATTGACTTGAGGACCGGTTATCACCAACTGAAGGTGAGGCAGGAGGATGTTTCAAAGACGGCATTCAGAACTCGGTATAGACACTTTGAGTTTCTGGTAATGTCTTTTGGGTTGACGAATGCGCCAGCAGCATTCAAGGACTTGATGAACAGAGTCTTTAAACAGTATTTGGATAAGTTTGTTGTCGTGTTCATCGATGACATTCTAGTATATTCAAAGAAAGAGGAAGAGCACGCTGAACATCTAAGGATAGTGTTGGAGACATTAAGGAGGGAGAAGTTGTATGCAAAGTTCTCCAAGTGTGAGTTTTGGTTGCGAAGAGTGCAATTTTTGGGTCACGTTATTGACAAGGATGATGTTTTGGTAGATCCAGCAAAGGTAGAAGCGGTTATCAACTGGGAACAGACAAAGACACCGACAGAAATTAGGAGTTTCTTGGGATTAACAGGATACTATCGGAGATTCATCCAAGATTTTTCAAAGATAGCATCACCATTGACCAACCTTACCAGAAAGGCAGTGAAGTTCGTTTGGACGGAGAAATGTGAAGAGAGTTTCATGGAATTAAAGAAGAGGCTTAGTCAGGCACCTGTGTTGACTTTACCAAACAACACAGGAGGATTTGTAGTGTATAGTGATGCGTCACACAAGGGTCTTGGTTGTGTACTGATGCAGCATGGCAAGGTCATTGCGTACGCTTCACGTCAGCTGAAGGACTATGAGAAGGGTTATCCGACTCATGACCTGGAATTTGCAGCAGTAGTTTTTGCCTTGAAGATTTGGAGGCACTATTTGTATGGCGAGAAGTGTGAAATATATACGGATCACAAGAGTCTGAAGTATATCTTCACGCAGAAAGAGCTAAATATGAGGCAGCGTCGATGGCTAGAATTGATCAAGGATTATGATTGTGAGATTCTGTACCATCCAGGAAAAGCAAATGTAGTGGCAGATGCCCTGAGTAGAAAAGGCAGGGAGAAGTTACTGAAGTTGACCATGCAAGAGGAATTGGTGAAAGATTTTGAACGACTTGACTTAGAGGTTAAGTATCCGATGGAGACCAACGAGAAATTATTTACAGTGACAGCGAGCCTGACTCTATTAGATAAGGTTAAAGAGGCTCAAGAGAAGGATGAAGATTACGACAGCATTAAGAAGCGGTTAGCTAAAGGGGATGAATTGAAATACAAGATTGATGGCACTGGACTACTGAGATTCGAAGGGCGAATTTGGGTACCGCTAATACCAGAACTAAGAGAGGAGATTTTGCAAGAAGCGCACAGTACGAGGTACTCGATACACCCAAGAAGCACAAAAATGTATCAAGATTTGCGTCAACACTTTTGGTGGCCAAACATAAAGAGAGGGGTTGCAGAATACGTCAGCAGATGTCTAACTTGTCAGAGAGTCAAGGCAGAGCATCAACGACCGAGTGGATTACTACAGCCTTTAGAGATTCCAGAATGGAAGTGGGAGCACATCACGATGGATTTTGTGGTGGGACTTCCAGCAACGCAAAAAGGATATGACGCCATATGGGTGATTGTAGATCGTCTTACGAAGTCGGCTCGCTTCTTACCGATCAAGATCAGGTATAGTTTGGACCAGCTAGCCAAATTGTATATCAAAGAAATTATCTCTAGGCATGGCGTACCGGTATCTATTGTGTCGGATAGAGATCCGCGATTCACGTCAAACTTCTGGAAGAGCCTTCAGGAAAGAATGGGGAAGCAACTACTGATGAGCATTGCGTATCATCCGCAGACCGATGGGCAAAGCGAGAGAACGATTGAAACACTTGAAGACATGCTCAGAGCTTGTGTGATGGACTTCAAGGGTAGCTGGGAGGATCATCTTCCATTAGTAGAGTTCTCATACAACAATAGCTATCACGCCAGCATCGGAATGCCATCGTACGAAGCACTGTATGGAAGGAAATGTAGAACGCCCTTATGCTGGGATGAAGTGGGTGAACGTTAACTGTTGGGACCAGAACTGGTACAGTAGACTATAGAGATCATCAAGGTGATAAGAGCCTGACTGGTAGCAGCTCAAGATCGCCAGAAGAAGTATGCAGACTTACATCTCCAAAAGAGAGATTTTGAGGTGGGAAGCCATGCATTTTGAAAATATCTCCCTGGAAAGGGAAGATAAGGTTTGGAAAGAAAGGTAAATTGAGTCCGAGATTTATTGGACCTTTCGAGATCTTGAGAAAGATAGGCGAAGTGGCGTAGGAGGTAGTTCTACCTCCTGAACTGGAACATATTCATAATGTGTTTCATGTGTCAGTGCTATGACCATACAAGCCAGATTACAAGCACGTGATATCGTACGAGCCAATTCAGGTCGAAAAGGATTTGTCGTACGAGGAAATTCCAGTTGAAATTTTAGATAAAAAAAATAGAAATTGCAAAATAAGGTTATACATTCTGTAAAGGTTCTTTGGAGGAACCACAATGCTGAAGAAGCTACGTGGGAACTCGAAGAAAGGATGAGGGAAAGTTATCCACATCTTTTTGAGTAACCCTATAGGTAATTCCGGGGACAAAATTCTTATAAGGGGGGAGGATGTAATAACCGTGAATTTTAAGTCACTATATATGTATGTACATTATTGATATTTAAAATTTTGTGTTATATAGTGAGTTAATATGTGACAACATATGTGAAGTGGTGCATTGGTCAATTAACATATATACTATAGTTATGGATATATACATTTATAGATTTCATTAAAAATGAAAGCTTTGTAACCTAATTATATATTAGGTGAGACAATTAAATAACCTAAGGGTTATGGTAGTAACCTAATTATATATTAGGTGAGACAATTAAATAACCTAAGGGTTATGGTAATAAGGAGAGGTTAGTATTTAAATTGTATACTAACTTAAGTGGATAATCTTATTATTTCAAGTGACTAATAATTTTAGACCTAATTTTTGTGAACCTAATTAGGTTACAAGTTAAAGTCACATGTATAGGTAATTAAATTTTATAAGATTAGGAATGGAAACCATAAATAAACAATTTGGGTAACAAATATTAAAATTTTTAGACTATGTTTATTGCATGGCCCAAAACAATTAAAAGAGAAGCCCAAAAGAAATAAAATGTAAGCCCAAACTTAGCCCACTTGATTAAGGGTATTTTAGACCCTTGATTTATCTAATTTATGCATTAAAATAAAAGCTAAATGAAGAAATTAGTGGGCATATATATGGCTGGCCACATTAGCCTTTTAAGGCAACTAATTAAGCTAAGCAATTTCCATTAGTAGTAGCTCTTACACAAAAGGATATGGTTGTCAAGCTCCCATTGGTTGTCACTTTATTAAGCATCCTTAATCATGATTAGACTAATTAAGGTGATAAGACAAAGCTTCTACCAATGGGTTGAAGAAAGTATGGGGGATAATAGCTAAATACACTAAGTGTATCTATATTTTTTGCAAGTATCCTTTTATTTCATTTTTCATTTCATTTATTCTCTCATTCTTCCTCTTATAATTTTCTCCCAAGCTAGCCACTTCTAAAGAGAGAAAGGAGAGAGAGTTTCGACCATATATATAGAGAGGGAGAGGAGTGCTAGTTTGTTCATGCACCCAAAGTTCATCATTACTTTGGTAAATCAAGGAAGGTTGCCATTAAATCAAGGTATAACCTAACCTTCATCTTCTTCTTCTACTTTATTTTTTTTAGCTTGAGTTTTGTTGGGGTTATGAATAAATACTCAAGATACCATAGTCCTACATATCATCATGTATGAAACTAAGTATTTTGAGTGTTAGATCAAAGGCTTAGAGGAAAATATGAGCATATGTTCTCCAAGGGTGAAAACTCTTGTTTTATTCCACTAAATCTTGTGTAACTCAAGTTTTCCAACATAGATTTGTTATCCGTCGAAGGGGGGTGCTAGAACACAAATCTAACAAGTTTTGAAACCTTTGGAACTGATTTTCGTAAAACAGCCCACTTGGAATGTTAAGGGTTCAAAAACCCTAAAATAGTTTCTGTCTCGTTTTTCTTGGGTCTGTTTCGGACAGTTTCATTTCCTTTAAAAATCTGGAAAAATCATAGAGGTACCTTGAGAAGTTTTCTACACGTAGCAAAAAGAACGGACACGTTTCGAGTTATAGATTGTGCGTAATGACTATTTCTGTGAAGGACTCCTAAATATTTAGCTTCGAATATCTCACTGTGTATGCACTAGAAAATTCCAAAATTTTTACAGTAGATTCATATATGTTAGGAGAGCATACCCTAAAAATTTCAGATTTTTCTGAGCAAAACTCAATTTATTAAAAATGAAGCAAGATCCAAGTGTTTTGGGAACTTTAAAAATACTAGATCATTTTCTAAAATTCCAGAAAAATTTGGGGATCCTTGTGGGTTCATATTCTGTCAAAATACAGAAGCTGCGAATTTTTGGAATCAGTTTACTATTTTTTCCTAAAAAAGATTAAGTTATGAATAAAAGGAAATAAATAGTTAAATGATGTCTTTAATAAGAAAAATATGATTTTTATGCTTGAATACTCATAATATATCATATCATGACTATCTTAGAGCACTTTGGTAATTTATGATAATAAATATTATTTATGACCTTTTATGGATATTAAATAAGAGGTTTAATAAAGGGTGAATAATTAGAATAAATTGTTTATTAATCCAATAAATTATTAAAATATTATTATGATATTAATAATATTAGAATATGTTATTGATAAGTAAATAAAATATTAATATTAAAATTTCTTTAAAATATTATTACATGATTAATAATATTTGATTTAAGCATTGATAAATGATTAAAGTATTATTAAATGATTAATAATATTAGTAATGGAATAAGATATTATTAATTAATTAATAATATTAGTAAATGAATAAAATATTTTTAAATAATTAATAATATTAGTAAATGAATAAAATAATTTTAAATTATTAATAATATTAAATGATTAATGATACTAAAACATATGTAAGATATTATTAAAGTAATAATATTAATTAAAATATTATTAAGAGGATTAATAATATTAGTAATGTATTAAAATATTATTAAGATGTTAATAATATTAGTAAGTAAATGAAAGTATTATTAGGGAACTAATAATACTATGAGATGAATTAAATATTATCAAGATTAATAATATTATGTTGTTATTTAATAGTAACATTATCAAGACATGATAATGTTTATAAGAACTAAATGTAATGTATAATATTTATGTGATTACATAATCTAATGTTATACTATGACTAATTGAAAGATTAACTACAGGTCTCTCAAAGGAAGATAATTTAACTGCATAGTGCATATAAATTAATTGTGTAGCCGTAATCTACAGACGAGGCAAGTTCCCTAACTCAAACTCGAGTTATTATTTTCAAAGCATGTTAGTGAATAATTATTGATGATTATTCACATCTATATTGATTATTAAAATTCGCACTTTGTGCAATTGAATTCCTGTTCTATTATTATTGAACTGTGAATTAAATTAAAGTTCTTTCATTTATGAACTGTTTATGAGATAGATATATGCTAATTATATCAGCTAGATCAAACATGTTTAAATTTGTTAAATAAAATGTATTTTAAAAAGCTATTCTTATTAAATTTATATGATAAAAACTCTTGACTGAGAAAAGGACGAATTTGATTAAGGCATGATATCGATGCCGGAATATTAAGTGTTTATGCATAAATCACGGGGTATGAAAGGCTGATCCCCTTGAATACTAAAACTTATTAAGAGGTCCAATTTAAATGACTGAGAACCTTAGCAAATGTTCATAGTTATTTTAAAACCACTCAGTACATGTTATTCAATTATTCGAATATTCAATTGTTGATTATTAATTCACGTTCCTTCACAACCTTATATTATTGTTGAACATTGAAAGCAAAACTTCTTTCAAGTCATGATATATCTCCCTTGTATATAAACTTGCTAAGTAAATTAGTTGCTTACCCTTTCTATATCATGACATTTATTTCAGCTAAGCCCGAAGGATCCAACACGAAGGACAAGGGCAAGGGCAAGATCCATGAATAGTTTAGAATGAATGTTAATTATTATTATCTAATGGGATTTCTTATGTAAACCTTTTGTAATATGAATGGTGCGTTTAAGTCAAGGTTAAGAAGTGCTTAGGACCATGTTATGAAACTTTAATATAATGAATAATGTATGTTTATTATTTCCGTAATAGTTATAGAATGCTTATGATGATGATAGATCGTGAGCACCGAATCTGAGGTTAGAGAACCTGGACTTGGGGGCGTCACAACGATTCTACTTTTTCTTGGAATTTGATGTTATAGAACATCATTTCTTACTTATTTCACCTACTCGTTCATAAGATTCATTCGGATCGCTCAAAATCCTTACGAATCTTATACTTCCTTAAGAAATTTACAAACTAAATTTCTAATTCTTATTTCTTCTTTTCCTCATGATTTCAACCATATGAAATCATTTCTAACTTCTTATTCTCCTTAATCTTTGTTTTAACATAGAAAACTTAAAGAAAAATATTAGAAGAACTAGGGTTCGGATTACCGTTCTTCTTTAATCCTCTTCCGTTAGACAAAGCCGGCGATTTGTGAGCTTTTCTATTTCTCGATCACTTTTGATCCAAGCATTCATGCTTATGCTCTTCCTTCTCCTTCTTCTCCAAGCTCTCAAGCTCTCTCTCTAAGGTGTAGGATTTTCAAAATCTCAAAATAATGAACTTAAGCTTTCTGTTTATAGAAAACCAAGGCTTAGGGCAAATTAGTCATTTCGCCCCCGTAACCTCCTTACTATTCCCACCTCCTCCAACCCTTAGCCACTAAGTTTACTTGGCCACCACCCTTACTTGGTGGCCAAGTGGCCGGCCCACATGCCCATGGGTCACTCCATGGGTTGCCCCATTGGTTCTTACCCATCCGTTTATCCATCTGTTCGATCCACGGTTTCTTTTCTTGGTTTGGGCCTTAACCCTAATTCTTATTGGGCCTAAATTGGGCTTAACTTCACAAATCATTGGGCTTGACATAATCCAAGTCCAATTGGATTCTACAAAGTCCATGAACACAAAGTTCATTAAGGCTAGTCGTATTCTACGTATTGCATTCTCGTATTCTCGTAATCTCTTCGTATTTAGCTCGTATGATATTCGTATTATACGTCGTACTAGTCTTCTTTCTATACTCATATAATAACTAGTATTATACTCGTATTTCTCACGCATAATAACCCTAGTTATTATGCGTTCTCATTACATTCTCAGAACTCACTTTTCCTAACCCCTAGGTTTTGAGTCCGCAGGCGAAAACTTCATTTTTGCCATAACTGAAATATTATTGAATATTTCATCACGTCTCAACATTTTACGTAATCATTAACTTCTCGGAATTTCAAAATAAATCTCCGAGCAGAAACGGATGAATAGTACCTATTTCGTCTTTTTCCCCGAAAAATATTTTGTTCCGGGAAAACTTTTATTTCCGTCTTGAAAATTCTTACTTGTTCAATCTAGCTCGTAGCTAGAATACTCCCGACTTATAATCATTATAGGTTATAGAATGATTAATAAACACATACCACAGAATAGTATTAATAAAAATTTATTTTATTAATAATTAATTCTTTAAACCTAAATTCTGGATAATCCAAAATTTCGAGTTGTTACATTCTTCCCTCCTTATAAAAATTCCATCCTCGGAATTTTTTAAAACTAAACCCATACCGGGTCATCACATTCTTCCCTTCTTCACAGAATTTCGTCCTCGAAATTTTTAGCTTACTCTTCTTCTCAACTTCTCTTCAAAAAAGTTTTTATCTTTCCATCATTCCAACCTCCATAACCTATCCAGAATTATGAAGTAGAAGGAATAGCGAGGAATATAAAGTTTCCTTTAAAATATCTCATACTTTTGTTGAGGGATCAAATTGACCATGAACTCTTTACTAGGTTAAACAGCCTTTTGCCTTAAACCTTTCTTTTCGCGGTAAGTTTACAATCACAAAGAAAGTAAACCACCTCTTTCCATATGTAGGTGATCAACCTATCGTATATCCCCATTTAGGGGTATGTTCACCTCAGACATAATACCAAAAATTTTGGATATCACTTGAAACATTCGTCTAGTCAAATCAATTGACATCGACTAATTCTTTAAATTCTTTTCACAATACTTCAAAATGTTTTATGACGTCATGATACCGTACTCTACACAGTACGTTGAGGAATTCGTCAATTTATGACTTCGTCACTTATACATCTTACCATAGCGGGTTGTTGATCCTAAGATCACATCCCACCAGGTTCAATTGCATTAACAACTCCATCTTTTTACCATCCTTGCATCAAACGCACGGATGATATAAAAATTCTTTTTGATATTTTAAAATCAACTTCTGTCTAGCCGAATCAATTGGCATAGACATACAAAGAACAGCTCTTTTAAAAATCCATTGGTTCAAAAATTGAACCAATTCTTTCTTTTTCGAAAATGTACATTTCAGCACGATTTGAATAAACTTCGAAATCTAGCATAGCTAGAAGATTCGGAATATCCTATTCTCCATCTTCCTTCATTGCCTTTCTACGACAATACTTAAACTTCTCTAGCACCTTCAATGCTAAGTCTACTGAAAATACTTCGTTTTCAGTCTAAACATTCCTATACCATAGTACAGTCCATCAACTTACCACACATTATGAGTTCAAGAACTTTCCACAATAATATGAGTTTAAGAACATCCAGACAGACCTTAGGCGTCCATTCGCTGAAACATTCTAAAATATACCATATTATTATGAGTCACGAACGTACCATAAGTATGAGTTTCAAGAACTCGCACCTACCTAATCATTCTGTACCTATCAAGTATATACATGAGAAAAGATTCACCTTCTCGTCATATACATCTTAATAGCGCGACCAATTCCAATGATTATCACTGTAATAAACTGAGTTGTTGTTACACCAAGCACAAACCTCTGCCCATACAAAGGTTCATACAACTCAGCCATCACATGAGTCCTCAATTGAAATCTTACAACTTCCAACTTCCTCTTTACTTAATACGAATTTTCTTTAATTTGTATGCTAACCTTTACAACTCAATCTGAGTTCTTCTTTCCGTACTACTTCGTAGAACCATTAATTCATAGCATTAGCTATAAATCATTCATCGTTTAACAACTCCTCTGTTACTACAATTTACTATGATCACGTGGTGATCTTCTTCCTTAATTGTTTAACTCAACGATTTTCTTATCATTCTCTCTACGATTATAGTCTTAGGTACACATACCTAAGAGTTATAACCTATAGCTTTGATACCACTCTGTGATGCCTCGAAATCCGATCTACTTTCAGACCCGGACTCCGTGCATCACGATTCCATTTCCTTCCAAACACACATCATTATATAGCTAAATATAATGACATACATTCTCAAATCCCAGGTTCTCGAAACCTTATAACCTCTTTCATTAAAAATAATGATAATTACATTATTCTTTTCATCTTACACAAGTGACTTTCATCCGCCACCAAGGATACATAACTGTTCATTAAACTAATCTATTGTTTAATTCAATCATTCTATATTACAAGTATTCACTTGCTCTTCACGCACATTCATATACTGAATGACACTTCATCTGAATATCGCTCAGCTTGATCTTTACGGGATCCTTAAGTTCTTTCTAACATCGTACGCTGAAAAAGTTTTTCATTTAAAGCAAGTGTGAGCATTCAATTGCCCAGTAAGTCATATCAGTTGAACAAACAACTTCAGGAGTTTAAACATTTTTCAAAACCTCGATAACCGAACAAAGGTTATGAAGCAGCTTGAATAATAGGAATAGTCTTGATTCCTATCATCTTAAAACATTCAGTCACTTTCACTTTGAAATACTTTCATTCTTCTACCTTTTTCATACACATCTTGTCTGGCTAGAACCATTAGCCCAGACTTAACAATAACGGTTCATGTATAAATCGAACATACTTGTATTGAACAGTTCAATCATAGAACAGTTCATCTCATAGAAACACCGAAGTGTTCAAATTGTAGCACAAGGCCTCATACGTTCTACCACCTTGTACATACTTAGTACATATGCACATAGATAGAACTTCTCAAGTTCAACATCTGAGAAGTTTAAGAAACTAGCATTCATTTAGTATGAATGAAGTTAGGAAACTTGCCTTACGCACAGCTATAGCTTATAGTTTATGCTGAACTGCTCATTCAACATCCCTATTTAACACATAAAGAAATAACACATACACCAATTAGTCATATACTTGACTTACGCATTGGTTTACTTAACTTTACTTCTTAAGGTTTGCGTTATTGCAATATAAGCTTACGCGACTAACTTTTATTTCCGGTTTACGACTTCATGACATACGGAGATGTCTTACTCAACACGCTCATCATCTTTGATGATTTACATTCTTATCTTCTTCTTATAACTCCTATAGAACTCAACACACATCGCTTCTCTGCTAGTAGTCCATATGGTACTCTGAGTGGTTTCCCACAAACAACCAAGAAACAAGTTCTCGTCTCATCTACACTGCCCACACAGTGAGTTAGATCGGTTGCCAGTTTTGTATATACCTTCGCTCTTTGAAGGAATTATTTAGCCCAGCTCCCATATGTCAACTATCAAAGTTATGATTGTACCATAACCTAAACTTATCTTAACTTATACGAACAATTAAACTATAATGTTCGTTAAGTCAACTTCTTAATCCTTATGGCTTTCTGGCAACTAAATGACATACCTCAGGACTCATTTCTTTATCGTCTAAGTCATACAGTCTTTTGTATACTCCAAACGATCATTCAATGTCAATACTATTGTGACGCCCCCAAAATAGGTATACAACACCCATTCCGAGTCGCCAAAATACATGGTACAGAAACAACTACATCTTTATTATTACAACACAAAAACTGTGAGTTTAAATATAAATATTGTCATTTAGACAATATCCACACTCAAATAAATCCTCATTACAATTATTGATACATTATTTCACAAAAATGGTGAGGACTACTAAAGTAACTTCTAGAACCATCATTCCATACCCCGACTAGTACTCGCTACATTCTCGCCTCCAAAGAAAAATGGAACAAAAAGGAAAAGGGTGAGCTCAACTAGCCCAGTAAAGAACATTATGACTAAGATAATACAGAACAAATTATCGTTAGTCTTCAACAGGAAAAAATCTAATAGAATACAATAGACAACAAGTTTTAAATCAATAACTGCAGCGGAAACAACAAACCATTAGAAGAGTCAAGTAGAGAATGAGTTCTACTATCTTCTAAGATTTAAAAGTCCATCATCAATATTTTATCCCTGTAACAGCAATCAATAACCATCTTTAATCAAATATTCATCTTTGCACTACAGGCCAAAGATATTTATTTGTATCACCAGTCGGTCATGTTCATCTCAACACCTGTTCATCTTTGCACTACGGGCCAAAGATATTCATCAGTTAATCATTCATCTTTGCACTACGGCCAAAGATAATCAGTAATATCATCATTTAGGACTGAGGATGATGAAAAATATCTTAAAAAAAACGAATCCAGTGAAACAAAATAACAAATATTAAGGATTCGTATTTCGATTTATCCATGTCCAAAAATACCTTATAATTATTCATAGTGAAGTAGAATTCAAGAATGATCAAAATATGGATACAATCAAAGCTAGTACCCAGAATAGATATTTTGGACAAAAAGAAGAAAATTTTATTTTTCGGTGAATAGTAACTCGTAAATAGTAACTCTTGAATAGTAATCCCAACGTGAAAAGTTCCAAATTTGATAAAATTTTCCAACCATTATTTCGGCATAATGATATTGAAGAAATAATATCATTTTTGAATAAAATAACATCCCTTACCTCGTAAAGACAGTACTTCTGGTCGAAATACCGGTATAAGGCTGAAAGACACTTGCTCTGATGAATAGAAACTCTCAAAGTATCTAAATACTCACAAAATACACTCAATAATCTAGAGAGAGAAAGAGAGAAAACTTGTTTCTGGTGTGATTTTCAATTCTAACTTAGCCCTCTATTTATAGGATAATGTTAGCACGCCGAAGCAGACTTAACCTGCAACCTGATGGCTTTACCTGCTACTATTCCCACCCACCACATTTGAATAAAAATCTCAGCACATTTCTTCACCAACCAAGAGTGGGGCCCACCAATTCTAGAATTTTCTACCAAAATGATTAACTCCGAAAATTCAACAATTTCTGAACCAGTCATCTCGTAAAATTCATAATAAATCATACATTCATTTTTAACGGTTCAAAATTTGTGGACATATACTCAACTTATATATGTATAACATATCCAAAAATTACCACGATCCAACGGTCGGATTAAAAATTATAACCCCCGCAAAATATCTCAAAAATCTGATTTTTAATACCTCTATTCCGACAAAAATACTGATAAAAACCTCAACATTAACTCCTTCATTTTTAACCACAAAAATATATCCCTCATTTATATTCACAAAAAAATAAATATTTCCTTATCATATGAATCAATAATTAATTATTCACAAATAATATTACAGAATCACATTTATGACAACCAGGCCATTCCTAGGAAAGAGGGGGCTTTCCAATAAGGATTTCTCCTTACTGGCGCGCAATTAGATGACCAAACCTCTCCTTAGACAGAACTTTCTAGACATTGCCAATAATGTTATCTAATAATATTATTCAAATAATATGAATTATTGATCTGATAATGAGAAATACTGTGTAGTGACAATTATTGAAACAACAGTAATATAAAATATCAACGCAGCAATTATTGAATCAATAAAATAAAATACTGAACAGTAATTACTGTAACCATTATTGTGTAGTGCCTTCTTACGTAAGAATCAATAATTGGTGCAATACAGTGTGCTACTGTGTAACAACGCGTATTACTGTGTTTTAACTACCGGGTATTCCAACAGTATTAACGGTAATAACTACGCCGTTATTAATAAACAACATATACTTGTCGTTTTCTTCATCCAATCGCTTTCCGTTATGGGGCCCACAAAAGACTGCGCCGTCGTACGAATATTCCCCGACAGGAAGAATATTCCACGACCAAACGAATATTCCCCGACAACAATGAATATTTTATAACCACCTGCTTATTTGAAATATTTGCGCATTTTACCCATAACTAACCTCATTAATCAATTTAACACTTACTATTTCAAAATAATAAATAGAGGGAATTTAAATTTTATTTATTAATAATTTGGGGTCTTACAACCTCCCCTTCTTATGAAATTTCGTCCTTGAAATTAACGTACGTACCTGGTATTTCGAAAAGATGAGGATACCTCGCTTTCATTTCCGTTTCCAACTCCCAGGTCATTTCCTCAATAGCATGGTTTCTCCACAAAACTTTAACTTGTGGTATGACCTTCGTGCGTAGGACATGCTCCTTTCTATCCAAGATCTTGACAGGTACCTCTTCGTACGTTAAGTCTTCAGTTATCTCGTCCGATTCTAACTCAATAACGTGGTCTGGGTCTTTCACATATTTACGTAACACAGATATATGAAAAACATTATGAACACGAGACATACTTGGAGGTAACGCGAGTCTATAGGCCACATTTCCTACTCGGTCAAGAATCTGAAATGGACCAATAAATCGTGGATTGAGCTTTCCTCTCTTCCCAAATCTTGTAACTCCTTTCCATGGAGCCACACGCAACAATACATGATCCCCAATGTCAAATTCCACGTCCTTTCGATGAAGATCCGCATAACTCTTTTGTCGATCCTGTGCCGTTTGTATACGTTGTCGAATCGTTTGGATCTTCTCTGTAGTCATGTGTACCAACTCTGGTCCCAACAATGTTGCTTCACCCACCTCGTCCTAGCATACTGGAGAGTGACACTTTCGTCCATATAATGCTTCAAATGGGGCCACACCTAAACTTGCCTGATAACTGTTATTGTAAGAGAATTCCACCAATGGTAGGTACTTATCCCAACTCCCTTTAAAATCTAGGACACAAAGTCTTAATAGATCTTCAAGAGTTTGAATAGTCCTCTCTGATTGTCCGTTCGTTTGAGGATGGTATGCCGAACTAAATCGTAAATCTGTGTCCATAGCTTTTTGCAAGCTAACCCAAAATCTTGAAGTGAATCTTGGGTCACGATCCGAAACTATGGATACTGGCATGCCATGCAGTCTCACAATCTCATCTACGTATATACGAGCAAGACGTTCAAGGGAATAAGTCTCCCGTATCGGCAAGAAATGAGCAGACTTGGTTAATCTATCAACAATAACCCAAATAGCATTTATGCCTTGAGAAACCGTGGGAAGACCCGTAACGAAATCCATGGTAATGTGTTCCCACTTCCATTTCGGAATCTCAAGTGGTTGCAATGGACCCTTTGGCACTTGATGTTCCGCCTTTACACGTTGACAAGTTAAACACCTCGAGATAAACTTTGCAATCTCTCTCTTCATATTATTCCACCAAAATGTATGTCGAAGATCACGATACATTTTGGTACTTTCAGGATGGATTGCAAATGGTGTATTGTGTGCTTCCATCATGATCTTGTACTTCAAATCAGAATTGTTAGGAACACAAAGTCTGGAGTGGACTCGAAGTATTCCTTCTTCATCGATTCTTGCTTCTAGAATAGAACCTTCTTGCACTTTCTTCTTCATACGCATCAGCTCTATGTCCGTAGCTTAAGCAGCTTTAACTTTATCGATTAAAGTCGGTTCTACTCGTATATTTGATATCATCATGTGGGTACTTGGAGCCTTCATCTCTATCCCCATCCTTTGCAAGTCATACAAAATGGGCCTTTGTGTTAACAACATTGCACTCGTACCCGTATATGATCTTCTACTCAATGCGTCAGCTACTACGTTTGCTTTTCCAGGATGATATTGGATGGTATGATCGTAATCTTTCAACAGCTCGAGCCAACGTCGCTGCCGCATGTTGAGTTCCTTTTGGGTGAAGAAATATTTGAGGCTTTTATGATCTGTATAGATCTCCACTTTCTCCCCATACAGGTAGTGTCTCCAGATCTTCAACGCGAAAACTACTGCTGCCAACTCCAAATCATGAGTAGGATAATTCCTCTCATATTCTTTGAGTTGTCGCGAGGCATAGGCTATGACTTTCCCATGTTGCATGAGAACACATCCTAACCCTTTGCCTGAAGCATCACTGTAGATAACAAATCCATCCGAACCAGATGGTATTGTCAGAACAGGTGCCGAAATGAGTCTCCTCTTAAGCTCTTGAAAACTCTTCTCGCATTCCTCGCTCCATACAAATTTGATATCTTTCCGAGTCAGCTGAGTTAACGGGGTAGCGATTCGAGAAAACCCTTTCACGAATCTCCGATAATAACCAGCTAAACCCAAAAAGCTACGTACTTCGGTCACCGTCTTTGGTTGCTCCCAACTTTGTATTGCTTCAATCTTCGCCGGGTCAACAGATACTCCATGTTTTGACACCACATGCCCTAGGAAAGCTACTTTCTCAAGTCAGAACTCGCATTTCTTCAACTTAGCATATAACTTATTTTCACGCAGCCTTTGGAGTACCAGCTTCAAATGATGCTCATGATCTTCACGGCTTTTGGAATATATGAGGATGTCATCAATAAAGACAACAACGAACTGATCCAAATAATCCTTGAATACTCGGTTCATCATATCCATGAAAGCCGCAGGAGCATTAGTCAATCCAAAAGACATGATTAGGAACTCATAATGCCCGTACCGAGTTCTGAAGGCAGTCTTTGGAATATCCTCAGTTTTAACCTTCAGCTGATGATATCCAGAACGAAGATCGATCTTTGAAAAGAATTGTGCTCCTTGTAACTGGTCAAACAGGTCATCAATACGAGGTAGCGGATACCTATTCTTAATAGTGACATGGTTTAATTCCCGGTAATCAATACAAAGTCGCATACTCCCGTCTTTCTTCTTTACAAATAAAACAGGAGCACCCCAAGGAGATGTACTAGGACGAATGAAGCCGATGTCCAACAACTCTTGTAGTTGGACCTTTAACTCCTGAAGTTCAATAGAAGCCATTCGATATGGGGTTTTAGAAATGGGCTTTGTACCAGGTTCAAGATCAATAAAGAATTCAATTTCTCGTTCCGGGGGTAGACCGGGAAGTTCTTCAGGAAATACGTCAGGAAAGTCAATAACAACAGGAATATTATTCAAATTTGACGTGTCTTTATTCAAATCCATAACATGGGCTAAGAAAGCTTGACATCCATTTTTTAATAAACGAATGGCTTTATGGCTTGATATAACAGTGATAGATTTTAATGGCTTAGTTGTTTGAATTCGTACAACAGGTTGGTTAGGAATATGAAAACTAACAACCTTACGAAAACAATCAATTTTGGCATGATGAGTAGTTAGCCAATCAATCCCTAAAATCACATCAAAAGCAAGTATCTTTAAAGAGATAAGGTCAACAGGTAAGGTGATGGTGCCAACTTGGATCACACAAGATTTATAAACAGTGGATGTGATGAAAGTTTCTCCTAACGGAGTCTCCACAGATAAATCAAAGTCTAACTTCTCCGGAGTCAAGTTTAAACGTTGAGCACAAGCAGGAGAGATAAAAGAATGGGTAGAACCGGTATCTAATAAGGTATAAACTTCGCATGAATTTATGATTAGCTTACCCGTGATCACCTCGTTTGGGTTCTTCGCATGTTGACCAGTCACGACAAACGCTCTTCCAGGAACCGTTGACTTGATCTTTTCTGGGACAGCTTTTTGAGTCACCATCCCCGCTGGACTTGGTTTTGCTATAGTGCAATCTCGAGCGATATGTCCTTCCTTTCCACAATTATAACATACCTTAAACTGTTGTGGGCAGTTTGGGCTGATATGTCCTTCTTTTCCGCACTTATAGCATATAATCGGTGGCCGTTCTCCTCCCTTGGAACCAGTTACTGCTGGTGCTGACGTCTTCGTATTGTCATTGTTGAATCTCCTCTTTTTAAAATCTCCTCCCGACTCGCTTCTTCTATTTTCATAGCCACGATTACCACCAGAGTGGTTGCCGTTCTTGTCTGTATTTTTCTTTCTCCGCTGGTTATCATTGTTCTGATGACTGTTGTCACCGATATGATCCTGGTTGTGGTCCCTCAGTTGACCGTACTCTTTATCTCGCTCTAATAATTGAGCCCTGTTGACAACATCTGAATAGAGAGAAAATTTATGAGAAATGAGATATTGACGTATGTCGGGTTTCAAACCTCTCAAAAACATCCTCGTCATACGTTCCTCATTCTCCACCAAATGAGGTGCAAACCTGGACAACTCTGCAAACCTCGCCTCGTACTGAGACACCGTCATGTTATTCTGCTCCAGTCTAATAAACTCTACCTCCTTCATATGACGAATACTTTCAGGAAAGTACTTATCATTGAACAGTTTCTGAAATGTCTCCCAAGACATGCTGAGTGCGGTTGGATGGGTACGCTTCACAGACTCCCACCAGTAATCTGCCTCGCCACAGAACATAAAGGTGGCGAATGGAACCTTCTGTTCCTCCGTGCATCCCAAGACATCGAATATCTTGGTAATTTGCTTGACCCACGTTTCCGCCATGATCGGATCCGGCTTTCCCTTAAATTCTGGTGGTCCCAATTCTTTGAACTGTTTGGCTGTGACAAACCGTGAATTGCTATCATTTCCTCCTGTATTTTGAACACGAGTCTCCCTCGTCTGGTTTTGCATGAATTGCAAAAAACTTCTAAACATTCCATCATTCATCATCTGCTCATTGGTGTTGTTCATAGGAGGATTGCCAGCCTGTTGTACGTTCTCCTCGTTGGTAAGCACCGGTGTCTCCACGGTCTCATTTACTCCACTGTTAACATTCTCAGTCGACATTCTCAAATACTGCCATAGAACAAGGGTTAATTAAATAAATTACCAAATCACATAATACCCCTATATTATGACTGACCAATAAATAAGCTTAGGTAGGACACACTAGCGAAGGATTTATTCGTCTCTCCCCTCTTAGTTCTATTCCCCGATCTCCGCCAGAGATCATATCCCTAAGCTCTGATACCAACTGTGACGCCCCCAAAATAGGTATACAACACCCATTCTGAGTCGCCAAAATACATGGTACAGAAACAACTACATCTTTATTATTACAACACAAAAACTGTGAGTTTAAATACAAATATTGTCATTTAGACAATATCCACACTCAAATAAGTCCTCATTACAATTATTGATACATTATTTCACAAAAATGGTGAGGACTACTAAAGTAACTTCTAGAACCATCATTCCATACCCCGACTAGTACTCGCTACATTCTCGCCTCCTGAGAAAAATGGAACAAAAAGGAAAAGGGTGAGCTCAACTAGCCCAGTAAAGAACATTATGACTAAGATAATACAGAACAAATTATCGTTAGTCTTCAACAGGAAAAAATCTAATAGAATACAATAGACAACAAGTTTTAAATCAATAACTGCAGCGGAAACAACAAACCATTAGAAGAGTCAAGTAGAGAATGAGTTCTACTATCTTCTAAGATTTAAAAGTCCATCATCAATATTTTATCCCTGTAACAGCAATCAATAACCATCTTTAATCAAATATTCATCTTTGCACTACAGGCCAAAGATATTTATTTGTATCACCAGTCGGTCATGTTCATCTCAACACCTGTTCATCTTTGCACTACGGGCCAAAGATATTCATCAGTTAATCATTCATCTTTGCACTACGGCCAAAGATAATCAGTAATATCATCATTTAGGACTGAGGATGATGAAAAATATCTTTAAAAAAAACGAATCCAGTGAAACAAAATAACAAATATTAAGGATTCGTATTTCGATTTATCCATGTCCAAAAATACCTTATAATTATTCATAGTGAAGTAGAATTCAAGAATGATCAAAACATGGATACAATCAAAGCTAGTACCCAGAATAGATATTTTGGACGAAAAGAAAAAAATTTTATTTTTCGGTGAATAGTAACTCGTGAATAGTAACTCGTGAATAGTAACTCATGAATAGTAACCCCGACGTGAAAAGTTCCAAATTTGATAAAAATTTCCAACCAATATTTCTGCATAATGATATTGAAGAAATAATATCATTTTTGAATAAAATAACATCCCTTACCTCGTAAAGACAGTACTTCTGGTCGGAATACCGGTATAAGGCTGAAAGACACTTGCTCTGATGAATAGAAACTCTCAAAGTATCTAAATACTCACAAAATACACTCAATAATCTAGAGAGAGAAAGAGAGAAAACTTGTTTCTGGTGTGATTTTCAATTCTAACTTAGCCCTCTATTTATAGAAAAATGTTAGCACGCCGAAGCAGACTTAACCTGCAACCTGATGGCTTTACCTGCTACTATTCCCACCCACCACATTTGAATAAAAATCTCAGCACATTTCTTCACCAACCAAGAGTGGGGCCCACCAATTCTAGAATTTTCTACCAAAATGATTAACTCCGAAAATTCAACAATTTCTGAACCAGTCATCTCGTAAAATTCATAATAAATCATACATTCATTTTTAACGGTTCAAAATTTGTGGACATATACTCAACTTATATATGTATAACATATCCAAAAATTACCACGATCCAACGGTCGGATTAAAAATTATAACCCCCGCAAAATATCTCAAAAACCCTGATTTTTAATACCTCTATTCCGACAAAAATACTGATAAAAACCTCAACATTAACTCCTTCATTTTTAACCACAAAAATATATCCCTCATTTATATTCACAAAAAAATAAATATTTCCTTATCATATGAATCAATAATTAATTATTCATAAATAATATTACAGAATCACATTTATGACAACCAGGCCATTCCTAGGAAAGAGGGGGCTTTCCAATAAGGATTTCTCCTTACTGGCGCGCAATTAGATGACCAAACCTCTCCTTAGACAGAACTTTCTAGACATTGCCAATAATGTTATCTAATAATATTATTCAAATAATATGAATTATTGATCTGATAATGAGAAATACTGTGTAGTGACAATTATTGAAACAACAGTAATATAAAATATCAACGCAGCAATTATTGAATCAATAAAATAAAATACTGAACAGTAATTACTGTAACCATTATTGTGTAGTGCCTTCTTACGTAAGAATCAATAATTGGTGCAATACAGTGTGCTACTGTATAACAACGCGTATTACTGTGTTTTAACCACCGGGTATTCCAACAGTATTAACGGTAACAACTACGCCGTTATTAATAAACAACATATACTTGTCGTTTTCTTCATCCAATCGCTTTCCGTTATGGGGCCCACAAAAGACTGCGCCGTCGTACGAATATTCCCCGACAGGAAGAATATTCCACGACCAAACGAATATTCCCCGACAACAATGAATATTTTATAACCACATGCTTATTTGAAATATTTGCGCATTTTACCCATAACTAACCTCATTAATCAATTTAACACTTACTATTTCAAAATAATAAATAGAGGGAATTTAAATTTTATTTATTAATAATTTGGGGTCTTACAACTATGAGGACATAGCGTTAAACATTTTATATGAACTTATTCATACCTTACAACGTCCGGTTCATTCAACTTGAAACATTGTCCAAGTTATACTTATTAACTCGGCTTCTTAACGTTATACGTTATTATCTTCCATTTAGTTTTTTCACTGTTCACGGTTAAATCTTAGTCTTCATTACCTTACGGTCAAACCATACACAGAGTGTAGGTTTTTCCCGTTTAATACCCACTTACACTCAACCCTTATGTTGGTTAAAGTGTCTAACGCTTACATTCATTCCATCTTCTTTATCCGACTCATACTCGGACTTTCATTAATCTTATTACCGTTCTCTGCGGCTTTCTTTGATACCATTCGTATCTTACTTACTACTTTCGTCAATGTCCAAGTTATACAACCATTGTACACTTAGAACGTTCGTCCAACGCAAATACGATTCATGAGGATCGTTTACGTATTCGACGTTTATGTTGCTCGTCTCTTAATTTCTCATTCAACCTTTACTCAAGGTTTCAATTTCATTACATCGTTATTCATCCCATGAACCCCATGTTCATTATTCTTTCTTAACATTAAAGCCATACCGTTCAGTGTATGCTTAGACCGATCGTTCATCGAAATAACGTTGTATTCATAGCGTCTAAACGCTTTACACTTATCTCTCATTACCATGACATAACATCGAAATGTTATTCATTACCTTCATCACTCAATGTCTAAGGAATCACAATCATAGCAATCCCTCACGTTCGTTTATTACGACTACGGTCCCCAGATATCGGTTACGTAATCTAGCGCTTACATTCTTCGTCTTTAAATCACGTTAAATCTTTCCGTTCAACCTTTACTACAGGTTTAATTCACTTGATTTAATGTTACATTATGTGAACTACATGTGCATACTTTTTTCTTGCACATCCTCTGTAGCGCCCCCAAATTCGGGTATCTTCCAACCTGACAGATGGTGCTATACTGTACAACATTTATACATTCATCCAATTGAATAGTCTCAAAGAACGACTATAACTTCTATATATATTAAAGTAATATTTACAATTTCCTAGGTTCTATACCCATTACAAAGGTTCTTTGTCATAATATCAGTTACATTACAACAATAGACCTATACTATTACAAGACAGTTTAACAATCTGCCTTAGCTTTTCCTTTATCCCTTTTTGATCCTTCGGGACGTTCAGTCTTAGCTGCAATCATATGGTTCAAGCAAGAGTGAGCATGGCTAGCTCAGCAAGTATAACAATTCAATAACAATATGCTTGACATATACGAATCGTATATCTTCAATAACTGAACAATAGTTATGAAGTACTATTGATAATTCAAAGTAGTACTTCATCTTTTCTTTCAAAATGTTTTACAATAACAACAATATTTAGTAAAACATTCACTCTGGTCAAAGACCTCGAGTATTCATTCTTTATTAAAAAGGACAACCCGGAACGAGTTTCGTAAGCCCGATATTACTTACGAGCACTTCTAGGTGATCAGCCTATTGTACTCTATGTTGATCAACACTACATCCATTAAACGTATATGCGTTTAATCATTTGGCAACCTCACGTGCCTGTCATTTGACCGACAAAACATTTGTTTAACATTTCAGTCTTCTTTTGAAAACCATATCAAGTAGTTGACAAAAGATAGCAACATTTGATAATACAAGAGTAGATTATCAACTCTAGCCAAAGGGGATTGGCTTTAACCTCAACATACCTCAATCCATGCGAAAGAATACATGAATCTTAAACTTGTTCAGATTGAACTGAAACAGAGTTAGAATACTTGCCTTTAGCGTCTGCTACCGTATATTAACTTTATTAAGTCTTTCAAGTCCCTACGGTACATGATCACATAATGCCTTACATTAGGTCACATATAATCAAGTATGTATACGACTATAACTTACCTTTCTTCTCAATCTAATTGTGTATTAGATTCAGTTACTATTCATTTCGGTTTATCATTATCATTGTATTTATCCTTGACTAGGATATCTTAACCTTTACATTACATTCCTTAAGGTTTAACAAAGTTTAATAATGTTACATTATCGTCCTTAAGTTATGTTTACTTTCCATCAATTTAGGTTTTCTTTTCTTTGTACATAGAAACCTTTCTTTCTATCTTTGTTCTGAGACTGGCGCTGCGGCGCCGGTCCTATACTTACATCTCGCGCTGCGGCGCGAGCCTTATTCTAGCATATCCCGGACTTGGAGCTGGGGCGCAAGTCCTTGTGTAATGGGCCGCGCTGCGGTGCCACTCTCCAGAAGGTCTTGTACTGTGCATGGCGCTGGGGCGCCGGTCATTTGCCTTGGGTTGGCGCCGCGGCGCCAACTCTGTGCACCAGAAAAAAATTTCAGTTTTGAAATTTTGTGAACTTCCCGGACGCATAACTTCTTCGTTATAAGTCCGAATTGGCTCGTTCAAAAGCCTACGGTTCACAAATTACGTAATCTACATGATCATCCAAGAATTTTATCTATTTGACTTTTTTTGCTAAAAATTCACTTATTGGTTCATTTTTAACGAAAACGATAAACGTTCGTGAACGTTCAAAGCTCGTTTTTTCGTTCTAAGTCGGAATTCGGTCATTTTTAAGTCCACAACTCTTAAATGCCAAATATGACTTAACTCCATTGTAAAATAATAATTCCGTGATCAAACACAAAATTTGACTTCCATTCCGAGAATTTTACGAATTCGACGATTATCGTCCAATCGTGCAATTTCCGGCAAATCTTCCTTCTTACGATTTGTTCAACATTACAAATGAACTTAATTCATCATGTGAACATCTCAACATACATAATACAACAACTTATTTTCATTGTTGGACTTTGACTCCTCATGAGCTTATAACTTATCAAATTATAAACTGCCTAAGATTTGATTATTCATGACTTATGACAAATAGAGTTTCTTAATCATCATACTTTACATGTGCTTCACATATAACTTTACTTAGGTATACATAATACATATGATCATATAAATTCATTTATCTTCATATCAATTCTCTTAATAAACTCTTTATAAGTTCATATTATTTTCTCATAAGTTATAACTTATGTTAGCTTAAATGTCTTATTGCCAACTTAATTGGCTTAAGTCCATTACTTACTCATTTATGTTTTTTAATCCAACTTTTCTTATCAGCATATCATAGTAAAGATAAAAGATAATTGGAGAAGAAGTCTTACTCTTTTGAAGTCTTGGTAAAGTAGCTTACTTCTTCTTCTTACTTATGGAATGACTTATGTGTAGCTTATTCTCTCTAACACTTAAGCACTTTAGAAATGTTGGACTAATTGAACAACCAACAAATGGCATGCAAGCTCTTCTATTTATAGACTTTCCAAAGTTAGGGTAGTTTAGTCTTTAAACCAATCCCACCTCCTTAAGCCACCTCCTTACTATTCATTACTTGGCTAACACAACACTTATCCTATACTTGGTCCATACTCATTTAACTTGATAACCACATTAAACCATATAAATATGGTTTGCCCCATGGGTCAACAAATCCATGGATTCTAATTTGGGCTTGGATTAATTAAATCATTGGACTTTGCATTAATAAACACTAGCTTGTTCATTAATCAATTATTGGGCCTCTTCCTTTAATTCACTTGGACTTATATTAATTCTTGTCAATCTTTCCAAGTCCATTAACATTTCTTAATACATATCCATATAGTTTATATATTATTTTCGTATTCTATTTCATATAGAATTTATATACGATATTTCATCCTTTATACCAACTCGTATAATACTTCGTATTATACTCATTTCCATTTCTTTGTACAATACATAAGTATCATACCATTATTACATATTCATTACTATTTCGCCTTCCTTAACGTTTATAAATTAAGACCACAAGCGAAATATCATTTTTTTTCATAACTAGATTTTTATTACATAATCCATCTCACCTTATTATTCCATCATTACATATTTCTCAGAAATTCAAAATTATATCCCGAGCAAATACCGATGAATAGCATATCTATCATTAAACGTATGTACGTTTAATCATTTGGCAACCTCACGTGCCTGTCGTTTGACCGATAAAATATTTGTTTAACATTTCAGTTTTCTTTTGAAAACCATATCAAGTAGTTGACAAAAGATAGCAACATTTGATAATACAAGAGTAGATTATCAAGTCTAGCCAAAGGGGATTGGCTTTAACCTCAACATACCTCAATCCATGCGAAAGAATACATGAATCGTAAATTTGTTCAGATTGAACTGAAACAAGAGTTAGAATACTTGCCTTTAGCGTCTGCTACCTTATATTAACTTTATGTTTAAGTCTTTCAAGTCCCTACAGTACATGATCACATAATGCCTTACATTAGGTCACATATAATCAAGTATGTATATGATTATATCTTACCTTTCTTCTCAATCTAATTGTGTATTAGATTCGGTTACTATTCATTTCGATTTATCATTATCATTGCATTTATCCTTGACTAGGATATCTTAACATTTACATTACATTCCTTAAGGATTAACAAAGTTTAATAATGTTACATTATCGTCCTTAAGTTATGTTTACTTTCCATCAATTTAGGTTTTCTTTTCTTTGTATATACAAACCTTTCTTTCAATCTTTGTTCTGAGACTGGCGCTGCGGCGCCGGTCCTATACTTACATCTCGCGCTGCGACACGAGCCTTATTCTAGCATATCCCGAACTTGGCGTTGGGGCACGAGTCCTTGTGTAATGGGCCGCGCTGCGGCGCCACTCTCCAGAAGGTCTTGTACTGTGCATGGCTGTGATGCCCCCAAATCCGGGTACTTGAAACCCGAACTCGGTGCTTCACGATACCATTTCTATGAGCGGAATAATACTAATAATAATAACAATAATATAAAAGTTAAACTTAATTTACATAATTATCAGAGTCTAGCTCCCAAGTACGTAACCTTTAAACATTCATTACAATCCATGATAGATAATATATGTCATACTTGTCTTAATAATCTCAAACTATTACATAAGATAGTAATTTGTTCATTCAGCAACCTTCCCTTTTCTTTTGTTCTTAGCAGAGCTCTCTGGTCGTTCGCACTTAGCTGAAAACATTTAAATTAAGCAAGGATGAGCATTTGAGTGCCCAGCAAGTAATAGCAATTGTATAAGCTGAAAGAATTTAAATGTTTTCTATGTACTATTCTTCTACAACAAGTCAATAGTTGTGAAGTATTCTGAACCGATAATAATAACATAACAACTCTCTTTCAAGTTTTTAAAACTACATAATGACTATAACTGGAGTTATGGTGACATGCCATGAACATTGTTTTCATTTTCGAAAAGGTTAAACAGAAATTTATCTATAAACCGACATAACTTACGGGCACGGGGGGGGGGGGGGTGATCAGCCCGTTATACCCTGCATTGATCAATACTACATTACAAGAACGATAGGATCGTTCACTCTGTTCCGCCTTGGGCGCATAAACATTTTCCCGTGTAGGGATGTTCGTACTTGTCTGGGTTCCAAATCAAAGGTTTTATCTTGTTTCAATAATAATCTATAATTCAACATATATATATATATATATACGGGTAATTGACAAAGGTATATCAACATGTGATTAAATACAATGATTATCCAAGTGGGGACACTTGTTTAACCATTTACAGAAATTAACGAACATAATATATATATCTGAATTACCATATACTAATATGTTGATAAGCAATGAACGTATATAATATAAGGATAATAATCTGTACAGTAATAATATAGTTTAGAAACATTCTTACTCATGTCCATTGCATAAAGAAAATGCAAAGGTTAGATACTTGCCTGAAGCGCTGCTGAAAGTTTGTAATTTAGATTTATCGCTTATCTCACGACCTATCATTAATAAGATCGTTCATTCGATTAGAATAACATACTATAACACATAACACTGCTTATTACAGTCAGTACATACCCTAATCACATTGGCACATATGTTTAATAACTATTGAATTACAAATAACCACATATCTCAATAAATTATCTAAGTCCATGTCGGTGTACCGACAACTTTATCGGATAATTATCGAGTCTAAGACTCTATTCTGTAACTCAATATCTGTACGTATCAGTCATATTATTTTTAAAAGACTTAATATAATTTTAAAATATTTATTATGATTTATCATGAATTTTCAAACCTCAGAATCATTATTAAATGATTTAAATACTAAATAATCCTATTATCATTAATATCTAATTAATATTAAACTATTAATGAAATCATTTCCAAAATATTAAAGTTATTTATAATAACTCAAAATATTTTTAAAACATTAATATTACCCTTAAATGATTTTTACAACATTTAAAATCATTCCTAAATAATTACCATTATTATTAAAGTATTAATGTTCTATTTATCAAAATATTAAAAGTCATTATTCATAACTTAAAATATTTTTAATTCATTTATATCCCTTTTAAATGACTTTAAAACCATTTATAAACTATTTATTTAATATAATTATTAAATAAATTTAATATCATTAATAATAACTTAATAATCATTAATATTTAATTATTAATAAAATTATTCTTTAAATATTAAAAGTTATGTTTTATAACTTAAAATATCTTTAAACACTTTATTTTCATTTAAAATAATTTTTATAATACTAAAATCATTTTTAAACTAAATTATTAAATAACTTTAATATCATTAATAATAATTAATTAATGAAATTTCATCACAAAATATTGAAAGTTATCAAAAATAACTTAAATTATTTTCTTATACCATAATATAATTTTAAATGATTTTTCATGTATTAAAATCATTTTTAAATAATTTATTTAATATTATAATTAAATAAATTAAATACTTTTAATATTCCAAAAATATTAAATATTTATAAAATATATTCAAAATAATTAAAAACTAATTTTCGAAATTTAAAATAATTTTTAAAACTATTTTTGTAATTTTTAGAATTAATTTTCTATTTTTAAAGCATTTTTCAGAATTTAGGAAATTAAATTAATTAAATCCATCGCTAAAGGCTTTAGCGACGATTTCTGTCGCAATAGGTGTTCTTGAGGGCCAAGAACACTGATATTCAGTGGCTAAGATACCTACTTTGACCGACTTTAACTTTCAGTCTATATATGTTCTAGACAATATTATGGATTGATCATGTAGTGTTTATGTAATACTACATGAATCAACCATCAAATCAGTCATACAAACACATGGCACAAAGATCTGGCCATTCAAAATCGTTGTCAAAACTTTCTGGGTTTTTCCAGAAACCCAGTCAGCTTCTATGTCCATTTTGTAGCTTAAATTCCTATACGTTCTAGTTACTGTTAATGTGATTTAATTGTTTAGGGTTGTAGTATACATGACAAGGTACAATTATCAACCATCAAACCGACATAACTACATCAAAATTATAATCTAGAATCTGGTCAAACATTGACAGAACTAATGTTCATACGGTTTCTGGGTTTTCCCAGAAACTCCATCCGTGAGTGAGTGGCCTAGTTTGACCATAGATTACGATCATTCTGTTTATCTCTTAGGTGATTTATGAGCATGAATATGTAGCACGCATACAAGAGTACAACCTTAAAATACTAACACAAACAAATCGGCCAAAACATGCAAGATCTGGGACAACAAACTTCTTGTCAGACGCTGAAGAACAGATTCTGGGTTACCCAGAATTTGAAAGTCAATTCCGAGAGACCTACTTTGACCATCCACTACTTACAATCTGTTGATTGTTTGAGTGATTTGAAGGCATGGATCTGGAGTATAACTTACTGGATACAAACTAGATGCAACAACATCAACAAAACATTTAACACCTGACAGATAAGAGCCTTGAAAAATGTTGTCAGACACTGTTCTTGAGTTTATGGGCTGCCCAGAAACTCTTGGTCATGCTCGGTCAACTGAGTTTGACCATGAATAACGTTTGTTCTGGACATGATCTAAGCCTGATTTCAAGTTCAGAGTACAGTCCTTACAGCAAATGACAAGTATAAAACATCAAACATGCAAAATCATTAACCGGCTCAGATCAACGGCCTCTGACATTCGGTTGTCAGGCATCAAATAAAATTTTTCCAGATTTTTCAAATCTTCAAATCCGAGCCTTTAGATGTTATAGATCTAACATCTAGCAACCCAGATCATCATTAGACACTATAAACAACATATTCTAACACTTAATCATAACATCTAACACAGATTTTTGGACAAAAATTCTAGAGTTTGTTTATACCTTCAAATAAGCAATTCTTGATTCTATGTTTCTGATTTGGTTATGATAAACGTGTGGCTTCAATATATAACTGATATACTATAGTTTTTCGTTGGTTTTAGAGAGAGAGGCTCGAGTATGAGAATTTGTGCAAAATAAGTGGCCAAATGAGATTTTTTCTCTCTCCAATTCAATATATATATGACTTGGATGCATGTATGCTGAGATATGTTGCTGGTTGCTGAGATTGTAAGTCACAATTTGTCAACATAGTTGGTAACCAACTAAAGATATTGCCAATTTTGCAAGTTAGCTCGCTAAAATAATCAAAAGGCATTTTTGTCATTTCCAAAATACAATTAAGGGCAATCTTGTAATCTTGATAAACCCTTAGGGTACCCTAAGGTTTAGTACATAGCACAAAAGGAATTTCTAGGTTTTATAATTAGGGTTTAAAATAAAATAAAATTAGTTTCTAGAATTTATAATTAGGATTTTCTAGAAATTAGGGTTTCTAGAATTTTAATTAGGGTTCACCTAATTAATACATTTAATACACGACATAAATTATATAACACACTTATAAAACAATCTTGCACTCTAATTTGGATCTCAAATTAGGGTTTAGCATTATTACTAGGGTTTGGTCATAATACACCGTAATTGACCTACCATTATCAATACGGAAATACAGTACATATTCATAGCACTGAAAAATCAAAATATAATTAATATTATATTATTATTTTCATACCTTGACAATAATCAAAAAATAGGGTTTGGATTTCATATCTGATTTAATCTTCCTATTTAACCTTAATAATTAAGGTAAAATAATTAACTTAATAGCATGTACTAAAATTCATATAATAAAATAATTATTATAATTATTCTAAAAATCACTTCATATATTATTTAAATAATATATGATTATATTTTCATGAAAAATAATTAATAAAAACATTTCTACTATAAAATTAATTATTATAAGAATGTACTTTATAAAAATCAATAATTCTAAAATAAAATTATTTGTAAACATTTATGTAATAAATATATTTTTATTTACCATATAAATACGTATATATATATATATATATATATATATATATATATATATCTTGTACAAATCCTCATCCTTAAAATAAATAAATAAAAAAATTTATACGCAAAATTTCTTATTTATTTATATAGAAAAATATCGGGTTGTTACAATGGCGCTGGGGCGCCAGTCATTTGCCTTGGGTTGGCGCCGCGGCGCCAAATCTGTGCACCAGAAAAAAATTTCAGTTTTAATATTTTGTAAACTTCACAGACGCATAACTTCTTCGTTATAAGTCCAAATTAGCTCGTTCAAAAGCCTACGGTTCACAAATTACGTAATCTACATGATCAGCTAAGTATTTAATCTATTTGACTTTGTTTGCTAAAAATTCACCTATTGATTTATTTTTAACGAAAATGATAAACGTTCGTGAACGTTCAACGCTCGTTTCTTCGTTCTAAGTCGGAATTCGGTCATTTTCGAGTTCGCGACTCTTAAATGTCAAATATGACTTAACTCCATTGTAAAATAATAATTTCGTGATCAAACACAAAATTTGACTTCCATTCCGAGAATTTTACGAATTCGACGATTATCGTCCAATCGTGTAATTTCCAGCAAATCTTCCTGCTTACGATTTGTTCAACATTACAAATGAACTTCATTTATCATGTGAACATCTCAACATACATAATACAACAACTTATTTTCATTGTTGGACTTTGACTCCTCATGAGCTTATAACTTATCAAATTATAAACTACCTAAGATTTGATTATTCATGACTTATGACAATTAGAGTTTCTTAATCATTATACTTTACATGTGCTTCACATATAACTTTACTTAGGTATACATAATACATATGATCATATAAATTCCTTTATCTTCATATCAATTCTCTTAATAAACTCTTTATAAGTTCATATTATTTTCTCATAAGTTATAACTTATGTTAGCTTAAATGACTTATTGCCAACTTAATTGGCTTAAGTCCATTACTTACTCATTTATGTTTCTTAATCCAACTTTTCTTATCATCCTATCATAGTAAAGATAAAAGATAATTGGAGAAGAAGTCTTACTCTTTTGAAGTCTTGGTAAAGTAGCTTGCTTCTTCTTCTTACTTATGGAATGACTTATGTGTAGCTTATTCTCTCTAACACTTAAGCACTTTAGAAATGTTGGATTAATTGAACAACCAACAAATGGCTTGCAAGCTCTTCTATTTATAGACTTTCCAAAGTTAGGGTAGTTTAGTCTTTAAACCAATCCCACCTCCTTAAGCAGCCACCTCCTTACTATTCATTACTTGGCTAACACAACACTTATCCTATACTTGGTCCTTACTCGTTTAACTTGGTCACCACATTAAACCATATAAATATGGTTTGCCCAATGGGTCAACAAATCCATGGATTCTAATTTGGGATTGGATTAATTAAATCATTGGGCTTTGCATTAATAAACACTAGCTTGTTCATTAATCAATTATTGGGCCTCTTCCTTTAATTCACTTGGACATATATTAATTCTTGTCAATCTTTCCAAGTCCATTAACATTTCTTAATACATATACATAAAGTTTATATATTATTTTCGTATTCTAATTCATATAGAATTTATATACGATATTTCATCCTTCATACCAACTCGTATAATACTTCATATTATACTCATTTCCGTTTCTTTGTATAATACATAAGTATTATACCATTATTACATATTCATTACTATTTCGCCTTCCTTAACGTTTATAAATTAAGACCACAAGCGAAATATCATTTTTTTTCCATAACTTAATTTTTATTACATAATCCATCTCACCTTATTATTCCATCATTACATATTTCTCAGAAATCTAAAATTATATCCCGAGCAAATACCGATGAATAGTGTTTTTCAAAAAATTTCTCGAAAAACTTTTATTTTCGTCTTGAAAATTCAAACACTTTAATTCATCCATGTAGCTCAAATACTACGACATTCCAACATCACTAGGTTATATAACGACAACCATCTTGATAACACATAGAATAAGATTTTATTATTATTTAAATTAATAAAATCATTTTACAATAAGATCCGAATTTCTCGGTCGTTACATTCTTCCCCCCTTATAAAGATTATGTCCCCAGAATCTCGTCTTACTTTAATCAAATAGATGAGGAAAATTTTTCTCCATCTTTTCTTCTAGTTTCCACGTTGCTTCTTCAGCATCGTCGTTCCCCCATAATACCTTCACTGATGGTATTACCTTGTTCCTCAGAACTTGTTCCTTTCTATCAATGATTTGCATCGGCAACTCTTTATACGTTAAATCTTTCTCAATATGAATTGGCTCATACTCGATTACATGCTATAGTCTGGCTTATATAGACGTAATACAGATATGTGAAACATGTTATGTATTCGTTCTAGGTCTGGAGGTAATGCTATCATATAAACTACCTCTCCTACCCGTTTTAATACCTTAAAAGGTCCTATAAATCTTGGACTTAACTTTCCTTTCTTTCCAAAGCGTATCTTTCCTTTCCAGGGAGATACTTTTAGAAAAGCATACGAACCCACTTCAAACTCTCGACTTAGCCTATGTCAGTCCGCATACTTTTTCTGTCTGTCCTGAGCCGTGACGAGACGCATCCGAATTAACTTTACCACCTCCGCTGTTTGATGCACCAATTCTGGTCCTAGCATACGGCGTTCTCCCACCTCATTCCAACACAAAGGTGTTCTGCATTTTCTTCCATACAAAGCTTCATACGGCGGCATGCCTATGCTTGCATGATAACTGTTGTTATACGCAAACTCTACTAGTGGTAGGTGATCATCCCAACTACCCTTGAAATCCATGACGCAAGACCTCAACATGTCTTCTAACGTCTGAATTGTTCTCTCGCTCTGCCCATCAGTCTGAGGATGATAAGCTGTGCTCAACTTTAGCTGTGTTCCCAACTGCTCTTGCAAAGTCCTCCAAAAGTTTGATGTGAATCGTGGATCACGATCTGACACAATCGATACTGGTACTCCATGTCTAGAAATGATTTCCTTAACATAAAGTTTAGCTAACTGGTCTAAGTTATACTTGACCCTGATTGGCAAAAAGTGAGTTGACTTCGTCAACCGGTCCACTATTACCCAAATCGTATCATATCCTTTATTCGTTGTCGGAAGTCCCACCACGAAATCCATCGTAATATGCTCCCACTTCCATTCTGGAATCTCCAATGACTGTAATAAGCCACTGGGTCGTTGATGTTCGGCCTTAACTTTTTGACAAGTCAAGCACCTACTCACATACTCTGCTATTTCTCTCTTCATGTTCGGCCACCAAAAACTCTGTCGAAGGTTTTGATACATCTTAGTGCTACCAGGATGTATCGAGTACCTCAAATTATGAGCTTCTTGTAATACTTGCTCCTTTAATTCCGTCTCACTCGGAACCCAAATTCTTCCCTCAAATCTTAATAATCCTTCATTATCAAGACTATACTTAGCATCTTCCTTTTCGGATAACCGCTTCTTCATTTGATTACACTCGTCTGTCGTGAGTTGTACTTCCTTGACTCTTTCTACGATGGTAGACTGCATCTCTGTCGCAAACAGTCTCTGCTCCGCCTCAACTGGCAACTTTACCTCTAATTCCATCCTAGCCATCTCTGTTATTAACTCATTTTGAGCCGTTAACATAGACAACTTTTCCCGACCCTTCCTACTTAAGGCGTCGACAACTACATTGACCTTTCTAGGGTGATACATGATTTCACAATCATAATCCTTTATCAACTCTAGCCATCTCCTCTGTCTCATATTCAACTCCTTCTGAGTGAAGATATACTTTAGACTTTTATGGTCTGTATATATCTCACATTTTTCCCCATAAAGATAATGTCTCCATATCTTTAGGGCAAATACTATTGCGGCCAGTTCCAGATCATGAGTAGGATAAACTTTCTCATAATCCTTTAACTGTCGTGACGCATATGCAATGACTTTGCCATGTTACATAAGCACACAACCAAGTCCTCTATGCGAAGCATCACTGTACACTACAAAATTTTATGTGTCATTTGGCAAGGACAAGACAGGCGCTTCACTTAATCTTTTTTTCAGTTCTTGAAAACTGTCTTCACATTTATCCGTCCGTACGTATTTCACCGTCTTCCTTGTCAAATTAGTCAACGGGGTAGTTGTCTTCGAAAAATCTTGGATAAATCTTCGATAGTACCCTGCTAACCCTAGGAAACTCCGCACCTCAGTCGGCGTTTTCGGCTGTTCCCAATTCATCACTGCTTCCACCTTCGCTGGATCTACTGAAATCCCCTCTTGGTCAATGACATGACCTAAAAACTGTACCTTTTCCGGCCAAAATTCACATTTGGTGAATTTCGCATATAACTTCTCCTTCCTTAGTGTTTCCAACACTAATCTTAAGTGTTCAGCATGATCTTTTGGCGTCTTAGAATAGACTAGAATATCATCGATAAACATAACGACGAACTGGTCCAAATATGGTTTGAACACTCTGTTCATCATATCCATAAATGCAGCAGGTGCATTTGTCAACCCAAATGACATCATCAGAAACTCGTAATGACCATAACGAGTCCTGAATGTCGTCTTTGGTACATCTTCCTTCCTAACTTTCAACTGATGATACCCCGTCCGCAAATCTATTTTAGAAAAATACTTTGCCCCTTTTAATTGATCAAAGAGATCATCGATCCTGGGCAATGGGTATTTATTCTTTATCGTTAACTTGTTCAACTCCTGATAGTCGATACAATGCCTTAACGATCCGTCTTTCTTCTTGAAAAACAACACTGGTGCCCCCACGGAGAAACACTTGGTTGAATGTACTTTCTGTCTAATAATTCATGTAGCTGAACCATTAGTTCTTTCATTTCCACAGGCGCCATACGATACGGTGCCCTTGAGACTGGTGCCGCTCCTGGCACAACGTCTATCACAAATTCGATCTCTCTATCCGGCGGTAACCCCGATAACTCACTTGAAAATACATCCATGAACTCATTTACTATAGGTATTTGTTCCATGGTTGCTCCCACTTTCTGGGTATCCACAACATGGCAAAGGTAACCTACACAACCCTTCCTTAATAATTTTCTAGTTTGTGTCATCGTAAGGAAGCACGGACGTCCCGGCAACTTACTACCGTAAAATACTACAAGAGGTTGCTTCCACGACTTGATTCTCATACATTTCTTTTGGCAATCTATAATTGCTCCATGATTAATTAACCAATTCATTCCGAGAATTACGTCGAATTCTCCTAACTTTATCGGTATTAAATCTACCGATAACTTACAACCCCGTACCTCTACGCAACAACTCCTATGAATATTTTCAACAGGAATTATCTCCTCATTTGCTACCTTAATGTTCAAAGGTATAGGTAATTTTTCGAAAAATAATTCTAGTCATCTAGCAAAATCACATGCTATAAACGAACAAATAGCACTCGAATCAAAAAGCACGTATGCATTTATGTTATTGATCGGAATAATACCTGCAACTACCTCCCCTGATGCCACAGCATCTTGGACCGTCATGTTAAAAGTGGGAGCCATTGATTTACCCGGCTGAGATGGACCACTAATAGCTAACTTACCACTATTAGTTCCCTTACTTCCTTCCGTCCCCTTCTTCGGGCAATTCTTTGCTATGTGATCAGTTGATCCACATATAAAACATCCGTGATTTTTCTTCGGATTTGGACAGTTAGGCGAAATGTGCCCTTCCTGTCCACAATTATAACATACTGCCTTTCCTTTGAGACACACTCCTAAGTGAGTCTTCCCGCAGGTTTTACAGGCCTCCATCCTTCTCTTAGAATCCCCTTGTTTTACTCCGATATTCCTAGAGTTAAAGCCCTTCCTCTTTTGACCATTGCCACTTCTACTGGCTCCCTCAGTTTTGGATCCTCCATCACCCTTGCCCTTGTTTTTCTTATCCTTGTGGTACTGGCTGAGAGCCTCATTCCCACCTTCGGTAATTATTGCCTTCTCTAATATTGTTCCAAAGGAAGTACTTTGGAACACCGAGATTCGGCTATAGAGCCAGGGTTTCAAGCCCTGCTCAAACCTTCTAGCCTTTCTCACTACAGTGTCCACTTGATGTGGAGCGAATCGTGCCAGTTCATTAAACTTGGTAGCATACTGGGGAACTATCATATCCCCTTGTTTCAATTCAAGGAACCTCATTTCCATCCTTCCTTGCATACTCGTGGGAAAATAGTTCTCGAAGAAAATCTCCTTAAACCTCTCCCACGTTAGATTTCCTATATCGGCCCTAGCCTGGTTTGCCTCCCACCAGAAGTTGGCCTCTCCTTTCATCAAATAGGTTGCAAAGGCAACCTTTTAACCCTCCTCAACATTTGCTATTACAAATGCTTTCTCGATTTCTTTTACCCAAGTCCGGGCTTCTATAGGGTCCGTAGTTCCTTTGAACTCCGGCAGACCTACACTTTTAAAGTCCTTAAAAGTAGTAGCTCGTACTACTCCAGGAATCACAGGTACATTAGCTCCCATTCTATTAAATGCAGCCGTTAAAAGATTAACGAACTCCTGCATTGGATTAATCGGACCACCCTCCGGTTGGTTAACATTAGCGTCTTGATTTCGTTGTCTCCTTCTTGGCGGCATTTTGCTGTTAAGAAAACATCACATCATTATTACTTTATATTTGCTGATTTGTTATTATTTGTAATAAAATAATAACTCATACTCATTACTCAATATTTTCCAAGAAAAGACTTATATTGATTCATAACTTGTAGTATAACACTACATTATTTTTTTCATTACTCAGCCTTAGCTGATTACATTACCATCCCGCAATTACTTCAAAATTTGGGATTTACAAAAGACTACCCTTTGTTTATACAAAAGAGGGTTTTACGTCACTACTAGATATATAATATTTGCATATCTAAGCTACTCCAGCTATTACTAGATTACATCTGTCGTAAGGCATTCTCAAAGTCTGCTCTGGCCAAACCGACAACAACATCTCTACTGATGGTATGACGGGTCTGTCCTGCTTCTATCTGATATCCAGCTAACTGCTGCTGGAAATCTACATGAGAACTCCTATGTATATAGGACATCCTCTCCAACTTCCGTTGTTTAGTCTTTAGCTCCTGCTTGAGCTCAAAGACTTCTTCTTTCAAATCTCGGACCTTGTCCATAGCTAGGACTCTATCATCATGCTCCTTTTCCCACATTCCTTCCATACTAGCCTTGTCCTCCCGGACAGCTTGGAGTTCCTCTTTCAACTCCTTAACCTCTTGGCAGTAATGGATATTTCTATCCAATACTGACATAAACAATGCCTTCATTGATTCTCCCGTAGACAATTCCTCTGTAGGTGGAACCTGATCAAAGGACATCACGTCCACCTCCTCCTCTATCATGCCATCAAATATAGACATATAATCTAAATCGTCTGAGTCTCCAGACTCAATTGTCACCAATTCTGGTTCCACGGCTACAGGATTTGGTAGTATCTCTACCCGATTAACCGAATCCTCGCTCACTACATGTATATCTCTATACATATCATTTTCTCCTGACATCTACAATAAAACAATATAGTTTGATTAGTACACGTCAGTGAAATAATAGAAACACATAACAAAATATAATACATTTTTATAGGGTTACTTTCCATCTTTTACATCTTTATTCTTTCTTAAGGTTATGACTTAAGGTTCTATTTTCCCCCTTAAGTTTTATAACCTAGGCTCTGATACCAACTTGTAGCGCCCCCAAATTCGGGTATCTTCCAACCCGACAGATGGTGCTATACTGTACAACATTTATACATTCATCCAATTGAATAGTCTCAAAGAACGAATATAACTTCTATATATATTAAAGTAATATTTACAATTTCCCAAGTTCTATACCCATTACAAAGGTTCTTTGTCATAATATCAGTTACATTACAACAATAGACCTATACTATTACAAGACAACTTAACAATCTGCCTTAGCTTTTCCTTTATCCCTTTTTGATCCTTCGGGACGTTCAATCTTAGCTGCATTCATATGGTTCAAGCAAGAGTGAGCATGGCTAGCTCAGCAAGTATAACAATTCAATAACAATATGCTTGACATATACGAATCGTATATCTTCAATAACTGAACAATAGTTATGAAGTACTATTGATAATTCAAAGTAGTACTTCATCTTTTCTTTCAAAATGCTTTACAATAACAACAATATTTAGTAAAACATTCACTCTGGTCAAAGACCTCGAGTATTCATTCTTTATTAAAAAGGACAACCCGGAACGAGTTCTGTAAGCCCGATATTACTTACGAGCACTTCTAGGTGATCAGCCTATTGTACTCTATGTTGATCAACACTACATCCATTAAACGTATATGCGTTTAATCATTTGGCAACCTCACGTGCCTGTCATTTGACCGACAAAACATTTGTTTAACATTTCAGTCTTCTTTTGAAAACCATATCAAGTAGTTGACAAAAGATAGCAACATTTGATAATACAAGAGTAGATTATCAAGTCTAGCCAAAGGGGATTGGCTTTAACCTCAACATACCTCAATCCATGCGAAAGAATACATGAATCTTAAACTTGTTCAGATTGAACTGAAACAAGAGTTAGAATACTTGCCTTTAGCGTCTGCTACCGTATATTAACTTTATTAAGTCTTTCAAGTCCCTACGGTACATGATCACATAATGCCTTACATTAGGTCACATATAATCAAGTATGTATACGACTATATCTTACCTTTCTTCTCAATCTAATTGTGTATTAGATTCAGTTACTATTCATTTCGGTTTATCATTATCATTGCATTTATCCTTGACTAGGATATCTTAACCTTTACATTACATTCCTTAAGGTTTAACAAAGTTTAATAATGTTACATTATCGTCCTTAAGTTATGTTTACTTTCCATCAATTTAGGTTTTCTTTTCTTTGTACATAGAAACCTTTCTTTCTATCTTTGTTCTGAGACTGGCGCTGCGGCGCCGGTCCTATACTTACATCTCGCGCTGCGGCGCGAGCCTTATTCTAGCATATCCCGGACTTGGAGCTGAGGCGCAAGTCCTTGTGTAATGGGCCGCGCTACGGTGCCACTCTCCAGAAGGTCTTGTACTGTGCATGGCGCTGGGGCGCCGGTCATTTGCCTTGGGTTGGCGCCGCGGCGCCAACTCTGTGCACCAGAAAAAAATTTCAGTTTTGAAATTTTGTGAACTTCCCGGACGCATAACTTCTTCGTTATAAGTCCGAATTGGCTCGTTCAAAAGCCTACGGTTCACAAATTACGTAATCTACATGATCATCCAAGAATTTTATCTATTTGACTTTTTTTGCTAAAAATTCACTTATTGGTTCATTTTTAACGAAAACGATAAACGTTCGTGAACGTTCAACGCTCGTTTCTTCGTTCTAAGTCGGAATTCGGTCATTTTTGAGTCCACAACTCTTAAATGCCAAATATGACTTAACTCCATTGTAAAATAATAATTCCGTGATCAAACACAAAATTTGACTTCCATTCCGAGAATTTTACGAATTCGACGATTATCGTCCAATCGTGCAATTTCCGGCAAATCTTCCTTCTTACGATTTGTTCAACATTACAAATGAACTTAATTCATCATGTGAACATCTCAACATACATAATACAACAACTTATTTTCATTGTTGGACTTTGACTCCTCATGAGCTTATAACTTATCAAATTATAAACTGCCTAAGATTTGATTATTCATGACTTATGACAATTAGAGTTTCTTAATCATCATACTTTACATGTGCTTCACATATAACTTTACTTAGGTATACATAATACATATGATCATATAAATTCATTTATCTTCATATCAATTCTCTTAATAAACTCTTTATAAGTTCATATTATTTTCTCATAAGTTATAACTTATGTTAGCTTAAATGTCTTATTGCCAACTTAATTGGCTTAAGTCCATTACTTACTCATTTATGTTTTTTAATCCAACTTTTCTAATCAGCATATCATAGTAAAGATAAAAGATAATTGGAGAAGAAGTCTTACTCTTTTGAAGTCTTGGTAAAGTAGCTTGCTTCTTCTTCTTACTTATGGAATGACTTATGTGTAGCTTATTCTCTCTAACACTTAAGCACTTTAGAAATGTTGGACTAATTGAACAACCAACAAATGGTATGCAAGCTCTTCTATTTATAGACTTTCCAAAGTTAGGGTAGTTTAGTCTTTAAACCAATCCCACCTCCTTAAGCCACCTCCTTACTATTCATTACTTGGCTAACACAACACTTATCCTATACTTGGTCCATACTCATTTAACTTGATCACCACATTAAACCATATAAATATGGTTTGCCCCATGGGTCAACAAATCCATGGATTCTAATTTGGGCTTGGATTAATTAAATCATTGACTTTGCATTAATAAACACTAGCTTGTTCATTAATCAATTATTGGGCCTCTTCCTTTAATTCACTTGGACTTATATTAATTCTTGTCAATCTTTCCAAGTCCATTAACATTTCTTAATACATATACATATAGTTTATATATTATTTTCGTATTCTATTTCATATAGAATTTATATACGATATTTCATCCTTCATACCAACTCGTATAATACTTCGTATTATACTCATTTCCATTTCTTTGTACAATACATAAGTATCATACCATTATTACATATTCATTACTATTTCGCCTTCCTTAACGTTTATAAATTAAGACCACAAGCGAAATATCATTTTTTTTTCATAACTAGATTTTTATTACATAATCCATCTCACCTTATTATTCCATCATTACATATTTCTCGGAAATTCAAAATTATATCCCGAGCAAATACCGATGAATAGTGTTTTTTGAAAAATTTCTCGGAAAACTTTTATTTTCGTCTTGGAAATTCAAACACTTTAATTCATCCACGTAGCTCAAATACTATGACATTCCAACGTCACTAGGTTATATAACGACAACCATCTTTATAACACATAGAATAAGATTTTATTACTATTTAAATTAATAAAATCATTTTACAATAAGATCCGAATTTCTCGGTCGTTACATCCTCTAGTAATTGAGAAATAAAAATCTCATTTCTGGGCATTGCCCTGCACTGGCGCTGCGGCGCCGTGCCCCTTCCTTTCTCTCGCGTTGCGGCGCGACCTACTTCTCTCTCATCTCTTCCTGGGCTGGCGCTGCGGCGCCAAGTCCTTTGTTATTTCTCACGCTGTGACGCCACTCTCCAGAAGTTTATAGCCGAGCTCGCACTGTGGCGCCACCTGTGACGCCCCCAAAATAGTTATACAACACCCATTTTGAGTCGCCAAAATACATGGTACAGAAAAAACTACATGTTTATTATTACAACACAAAAACTGTGAGTTTAAATACAAATATTGTCATTTAGACAATATCCACACTCAAATAAGTCCTCATTACAATTATTTATACATTATTTCACAAAAATGGTGAGGACTACTAAAGTAACTTCTAGAACCATCATTCCATACCCCGACTAGTACTCGCTACATTCTCGCCTCCTGAGAAAAATGGAACAAAAAGGAAAAGGGTGAGCTCAACTAGCCCAGTAAAGAACATTATGACTAAGATAATACAGAACAAATTATCGTTAGTCTTCAACAGGGAAAAATCTAATAGAATACAATAGACAACAAGTTTTAAATCAATAACTGCAGCGGAAACAACAAACCATTAGAAGAGTCAAGTAGAGAATGAGTTCTACTATCTTCTAAGATTAAAAGTCCATCATCAATATTTTATCCCTGTAACAGCAATCAATAACCATCTTTAATCAAATATTCATCTTTGCACTACAGGCCAAAGATATTTATTTGTATCACCAGTCGGTCATGTTCATCTCAACACCTGTTCATCTTTGCACTACGGGCCAAAGATATTCATCAGTTAATCTTTCATCTTTGCACTACGGCCAAAGATAATCAGTAATATCATCATTTAGGACTGAGGATGATGAAAAATATCTTTAAAAAAACGAATCCAGTGAAACAAAATAACAAATATTAAGGATTCGTATTTCGATTTATCCATGTCCAAAAATACCTTATAATTATTCATAGTGAAGTAGAATTCAAGAATGATCAAAACATGGATACAATCAAAGCTAGTACCCAGAATAGATATTTTGGACGAAAAGAAGAAAATTTTATTTTTCGGTGAATAGTAACTCGTGAATAGTAACTCGTGAATAGTAACCCCGACGTGAAAAGTTTCAAATTTGATAAAAATTTCCAACCAATATTTCTACATAATGATATTGAAGAAATAATATCATTTTTGAATAAAATAACATCCCGTACCTCGTAAAGACAGTACTTCTGGTCGGAATACCGGTATAAGGCTGAAAGACACTTGCTCTGATGAATAGAAACTCTCAAAGTATCTAAATACTCACAAAATACACTCAATAATCTAGAGAGAGAAAGAGAGAAAACTTGTTTCTGGTGTGATTTTCAATTCTAACTTAGCCCTCTATTTATAGGAAAATGTTAGCACGCCGAAGCAGACTTAACCTGCAACCTGATGGCTTTACCTGCTACTATTCTCACCCACCACATTTGAATAAAAATCTCAGCACATTTCTTCACCAACCAAGAGTGGGGCCCACCAATTCTAGAATTTTCTACCAAAATGATTAACTCCGAAAATTCAACAATTTCTGAACCAGTCATCTCGTAAAATTCATAATAAATCATACATTCATTTTTAACGGTTCAAAATTTGTGGACATATACTCAACTTATATATGTATAACATATCCAAAAATTACCACGATCCAACGGTCGGATTAAAAATTATAACCCCGCAAAATATCTTAAAAATCCTGATTTTTAATACCTCTATTCCGACAAAAATACTGATAAAAACCTCAACATTAACTCCTTCATTTTTAACCACAAAAATATATCTCTCATTTATATTCACAAAAAAATAAATATTTCCTTATCATATGAATCAATAATTAATTATTCATAAATAATATTACAGAATCACATTTATGACAACCAGGCCATTCCTAGGAAAGAGGGGGCTTTCCAATAAGGATTTCTCCTTACTGGCGCGCAATTAGATGACCAAACCTCTCCTTAGACAGAACTTTCTAGACATTGCCAATAATGTTATCTAATAATATTATTCAAATAATATGAATTATTGATCTGATAATGAGAAATACTGTGTAGTGACAATTATTGAAACAACAGTAATATAAAATATCAACGCAGCAATTATTGAATCAATAAAATAAAATACTGAACAGTAATTACTGTAACCATTATTGTGTAGTGCCTTCTTACGTAAGAATCAATAATTGGTGCAATACAGTGTGCTACTGTGTAACAACGCGTATTACTGTGTTTTAACCACCGGGTATTCCAACAGTATTAACGGTAACAACTACGCCGTTATTAATAAACAACATATACTTGTCGTTTTCTTCATCCAATTGCTTTCCGTTATGGGGCCCACAAAAGACTGCGCCGTCGTACAAATATTCCCCGACAGGAAGAATATTCCACGACCAAACGAATATTCCCCGACAACAATGAATATTTTATAACCACATGCTTATTTAAAATATTTGCGCATTTTACCCATAACTAACCTCATTAATCAATTTAACACTTACTATTTCAAAATAATAAATAGAGGGAATTTAAATTTTATTTATTAATAATTTGGGGTCTTACAACTATGAGGACATAGCGTTAAACATTTTATATGAACTTATTCATACCTTACAACGTCCGGTTCATTCAACTTGAAACATTGTCCAAGTTATACTTATTAACTCGGCTTCTTAACGTTATACGTTATTATCTTCCATTTAGTTTTTTCACTGTTCACGGTTAAATCTTAGTCTTCATTACCTTACGGTCAAATCATACACGGAGTGTAGGTTTTTCCCGTTTAATACCCACTTACACTCAACCCTTATGTTGGTTAAAGTGTCTAACGCTTACATTCATTCCATCTTCTTTATCCGACTCATACTCGGACTTTCATTAATCTTATTACCGTTCTCTGCGGCTTTCTTTGATACCATTCGTATCTTACTTACTACTTTCGTCAATGTCCAAGTTATACAACCATTGTACACTTAGAACGTTCGTCCAACGCAAATACGATTCATGAGGATAGTTTACGTATTCGATGTTTATGTTGCTCGTCTCTTAATTTCTCATTCAACCTTTACTCAAGGTTTCAATTTCATTACATCGTTATTCATCCCATGAACCCCATGTTCATTATTCTTTCTTAACGTTAAAGCCATACCGTTCAGTGTATGCTAAGACCGATCGTTCATCGAAATAACGTTGTATTCATAGCGTCTAAACGCTTTACACTTATCTCTCATTACCATGACATAACATCGAAATGTTATTCATTACCTTCATCACTCAATGTCTAAGGAATCACAATCATAGCAATCCCTCACGTTCGTTTATTACGACTACGGTCCCCAGATATCGGTTACGTAATCTAGCGCTTACATTCTTCGTCTTTAAATCACGTTAAATCTTTCCGTTCAACCTTTACTACAGGTTTAATTCACTTGATTTAATGTTACATTATGTGAACTACATGTGCATACTTTTTTCTTGCACATCCTCTGTAGCGCCCCCAAATCCGGGTATCTTCCAACCCGACAGATGGTGCTATACTGTACAACATTTATACATTCATCCAATTGAATAGTCTCAAAGAACGAATATAACTTCTATATATATTAAACTAATATTTACAATTTCCCAAGTTCTATACCCATTACAAAGGTTCTTTGTCATAATATCAGTTACATTACAACAATAGACCTATACTATTACAAGACAGTTTAACAATCTACCTTAGCTTTTCCTTTATCCCTTTTTGATCCTTCGGGACGTTCAGTCTTAGCTGCATTCATATGGTTCAAGCAAGAGTGAGCATGGCTAGCTCAGCAAGTATAACAATTCAATAACAATATGCTTGACATATACGAATCGTATATCTTCAATAACTGAACAATAGTTATGAAGTACTATTGATAATTCAAAGTAGTACTTCATCTTTTCTTTCAAAATGTTTTACAATAACAACAATATTTAGAAAAACATTCACTCTGGTCAAAGACCTCGAGTATTCATTCTTTATTAAAAAGGACAACCCGGAACGAGTTCCGTAAGCCCGATATTACTTACGAGCACATCTAGGTGATCAGCCTATTGTACTCTATGTTGATCAACACTACATCCATTAAACGTATATGCGTTTAATCATTTGGCAACCTCACGTGCCTGTCATTTGACCGACAAAACATTTGTTTAACATTTCAGTCTTCTTTTGAAAACCATATCAAGTAGTTGACAAAAGATAGCAACATTTGATAATACAAGAGTAGATTATCAAGTCTAGCCAAAGGGGATTGGCTTTAACCTCAACATACCTCAATCCATGCGAAAGAATACATGAATCTTAAACTTGTTCAGATTGAACTGAAACAAGAGTTAGAATACTTGCCTTTAGCGTCTGCTACCGTATATTAACTTTATTAAGTCTTTCAAGTCCCTACGATACATGATCACATAATGCCTTACATTAGGTCACATATAATCAAGTATGTATACGACTATAACTTACCTTTCTTCTCAATCTAATTGTGTATTAGATTCAGTTACTATTCATTTCGGTTTATCATTATCATTGCATTTATCCTTGACTAGGATATCTTAACCTTTACATTACATTCCTTAAGGTTTAACAAAGTTTAATAATGTTACATTATCGTCCTTAAGTTATGTTTACTTTCCATCAATTTAGGTTTTCTTTTCTTTGTACATAGAAACCTTTCTTTCTATCTTTGTTCTGAGACTGGCGCTGCGGCGCCGGTCCTATACTTACATCTCGCGCTGCGGCGCGAGCCTTATTCTAGCATATCCCGGACTTGGAGCTGGGGCGCAAGTCCTTGTGTAATGGGCCGCGCTGCGGTGCCACTCTCCAGAAGGTCTTGTACTGTGCATGGCGCTGGGGCGCCGGTCATTTGCCTTGGGTTGGCGCCGCGGCGCCAACTCTGTGCACCAGAAAAAAATTTCAGTTTTGAAATTTTGTGAACTTCCCGGACGCATAACTTCTTCGTTATAAGTCCGAATTGGCTCGTTCAAAAGCCTACGGTTCACAAATTACGTAATCTACATGATCATCAAAGAATTTTATCTATTTGACTTTTTTTGCTAAAAATTCACTTATTGGTTCATTTTTAACAAAAACGATAAACGTTCGTGAACGTTCAACGCTCGTTTCTTCGTTCTAAGTCAGAATTCGGTCATTTTTGAGTCCACAACTCTTAAATGCCAAATATGACTTAACTCCATTGTAAAATAATAATTCCGTGATCAAACACAAAATTTGACTTCCATTCCGAGAATTTTACGAATTCGACGATTATCGTCCAATCGTGCAATTTCCGGCAAATCTTCCTTCTTACGATTTGTTCAACATTACAAATGAACTTAATTCATCATGTGAACATCTCAACATACATAATACAACAACTTATTTTCATTGTTGGACTTTGACTCCTCATGAGCTTATAACTTATCAAATTATAAACTGCCTAAGATTTGATTATTCATGACTTATGACAATTAGAGTTTCTTAATCATCATACTTTACATGTGCTTCACATATAACTTTACTTAGGTATACATAATACATATGATCATATAAATTCATTTATCTTCATATCAATTCTCTTAATAAACTCTTTATAAGTTCATATTATTTTCTCATAAGTTATAACTTATGTTAGCTTAAATGTCTTATTGCCAACTTAATTGGCTTAAGTCCATTACTTACTCATTTATGTTTTTTAATCCAACTTTTCTTATCAGCATATCATAGTAAAGATAAAAGATAATTGGAGAAGAAGTCTTACTCTTTTGAAGTCTTGGTAAAGTAGCTTGCTTCTTTTTCTTACTTATGGAATGACTTATGTGTAGCTTATTCTCTCTAACACTTAAGCACTTTAGAAATGTTGGACTAATTGAACAACCAACAAATGGCATGCAAGCTCTTCTATTTATAGACTTTCCAAAGTTAGGGTAGTTTAGTCTTTAAACCAATCCCACCTCCTTAAGCCACCTCCTTACTATTCATTACTTGGCTAACACAACACTTATCCTATACTTGGTCCATACTCATTTAACTTGATCACCACATTAAACCATATAAATATGGTTTGCCCCATGGGTCAACAAATCCATGGATTCTAATTTGGGCTTGGATTAATTAAATCATTGGACTTTGCATTAATAAACACTAGCTTGTTCATTAATCAATTATTGGGCCTCTTCCTTTAATTCACTTGGACTTATATTAATTCTTGTCAATCTTTCCAAGTCCATTAACATTTCTTAATACATATACATATAGTTTATATATTATTTTCGTATTCTATTTCATATAGAATTTATATACGATATTTCATCCTTCATACCAACTCGTATAATATTTCGTATTATACTCATTTCCATTTCTTTGTACAATACATAAGTATCATACCATTATTACATATTCATTACTATTTCGCCTTCCTTAACGTTTATAAATTAAGACCACAAGCGAAATATCATTTTTTTTTCATAACTAGATTTTTATTACATAATCCATCTCACCTTATTATTCCATCATTACATATTTCTCGGAAATTCAAAATTATATCCCGAGCAAATACCGATGAATAGTGTTTTTTGAAAAATTTCTCGGAAAACTTTTATTTTCGTCTTGGAAATTCAAACACTTTAATTCATCCACGTAGCTCAAATACTACGACATTCCAACGTCACTAGGTTATATAACGACAACCATCTTTATAACACATAGAATAAGATTTTATTACTATTTAAATTAATAAAATCATTTTACAATAAGATCCGAATTTCTCAGTCGTTACATCCTCTAGTAATTGAGAAATAAAAATCTCATTTCTGGGCATTGCCCTGCACTGGCGCTGCGGCGCCGTGCCCCTTCCTTTCTCTCGCGTTGCGGCGCGACCTACTTCTCTCTCATCTCTTCCTGGGCTGGCGCTGCGGCGCCAAGTCCTTTGTTATTTCTCACGCTGTGACGCCACTCTCCAGAAGTTTATAGCCGAGCTCGCACTGTGGCGCCACCTGTGACGCCCCCAAAATAGGTATACAACACCCATTCTGAGTCGCCAAAATACATGGTACAGAAACAACTACATCTTTATTATTTCAACACAAAAACTGTGAGTTTAAATACAAATATTGTCATTTAGACAATATCCACACTCAAATAAGTCCTCATTACAATTATTGATACATTATTCCACAAAAATGGTGAGGACTACTAAAGTAACTTCTAGAACCATCATTCCATACCCCGACTAGTACTCGCTACATTCTCGCCTCCTGAGAAAAATGGAACAAAAAGGAAAAGGGTGAGCTCAACTAGCTCAGTAAAGAACATTATGACTAAGATAATACAGAACAAATTATCGTTAGTCTTCAACAGGGAAAAATCTAATAGAATACAATAGACAACAAGTTTTAAATCAATAACTGCAGCGGAAACAACAAACCATTAGAAGAGTCAAGTAGAGAATGAGTTCTACTATCTTCTAAGATTTAAAAGTCCATCATCAATATTTTATCCATGTAACAGCAATCAATAACCATCTTTAATCAAATATTCATCTTTGCACTACAGGCCAAAGATATTTATTTGTATCACCAGTCGGTCATGTTCATCTCAACACCTGTTCATCTTTGCACTACGGGCCAAAGATATTCATCAGTTAATCATTCATCTTTGCACTACGGCCAAAGATAATCAGTAATATCATCATTTAGGACTGAGGATGATGAAAAATATCTTTAAAAAAAACGAATCCAGTGAAACAAAATAACAAATATTAAGGATTCGTATTTCGATTTATCCATGTCCAAAAATACCTTATAATTATTCATAGTGAAGTAGAATTCAAGAATGATCAAAACATGGATACAATCAAAGCTAGTACCCGGAATCGATATTTTGGACGAAAAGAAGAAAATTTTATTTTTCGGTGAATAGTAACTCGTGAATAGTAACTCATGAATAGTAACCCCGACGTGAAAAGTTCCAAATTTGATAAAAATTTCCAACCAATATTTCGGCATAATGATATTGAAGAAATAATATCATTTTTGAATAAAATAACATCCCTTACCTCGTAAAGACAGTACTTCTGGTCGGAATACCGGTATAAGGCTGAAAGACACTTGCTCTGATGAATAGAAACTCTCAAATTATCTAAATACTCACAAAATACACTCAATAATCTAGAGAGAGAAAGAGAGAAAACTTGTTTCTGGTGTGATTTTCAATTCTAACTTAGCCCTCTATTTATAGGAAAATGTTAGCACGCCGAAGCAGACTTAACCTGCAACCTGATGGCTTTACCTGCTACTATTCCCACCCACCACATTTGAATAAAAATCTCAGCACATTTCTTCACCAACCAAGAGTGGGGCCCACCAATTCTAGAATTTTCTACCAAAATGATTAACTCCGAAAATTCAACAATTTCTGAACCAGTCATCTCGTAAAATTCATAATAAATCATACATTCATTTTTAACGGTTCAAAATTTGTGGACATATACTCAACTTATATATGTATAACATATCCAAAAATTACCACGATCCAACGGTCGGATTAAAAATTATAACCCCCGCAAAATATCTCAAAAACCCTGATTTTTAATACCTCCATTCCGACAAAAATACTGATAAAAACCTCAACATTAACTCCTTCATTTTTAACCACAAAAATATATCCCTCATTTATATCCACAAAAAAATAAATATTTCCTTATCATATGAATCAATAATTAATTATTCACAAATAATATTACAGAATCACATTTATGACAACCAGGCCGTTCCCAGGAAAGAGGGGGCTTTCCAATAAGGATTTCTCCTTACTGGCGCGCAATTAGATGACCAAACCTCTCCTTAGACAGAACTTTCTAGACATTGCCAATAATGTTATCTAATAATATTATTCAAATAATATGAATTATTGATCTGATAATGGGAAATACTGTGTAGTGACAATTATTGAAACAACAGTAATATAAAATATCAACGCAGCAATTATTGAATCAATAAAATAAAATACTGAACAGTAATTACTGTAACCATTATTGAGTAGTGCCTTCTTACGTAAGAATCAATAATTGGTGCAATACAGTGTGCTACTGTGTAACAACGCGTATTACTGTGTTTTAACCACCGGGTATTCCAACAGTATTAACGGTAACAACTACGCCGTTATTAATAAACAACATATACTTGTCGTTTTCTTCATCCAATCGCTTTCTGTTATGGGGCCCACAAAAGACTGCGCCGTCGTACGAATATTCCCCGACAGGAAGAATATTCCACGACCAAACGAATATTCCCCGACAACAATGAATATTTTATAACCACCTGCTTATTTGAAATATTTGCGCATTTTACCCATAACTAACCTCATTAATCAATTTAACACTTACTATTTCAAAATAATAAATAGAGGGAATTTAAATTTTATTTATTAATAATTTGGGGTCTTACAACCTCCCCTTCTTATGAAATTTCGTCCTCGAAATTGACGTACGTACCTGGTGTTTCGAAAAGATGAGGATACCTCGCTTTCATTTCTGTTTCCAACTCCCAGGTCATTTCCTCAATAGCATGGTTTCTCCACAAAACTTTAACTTGTGGTATGACCTTCGTGCGTAGGACATGCTCCTTTCTATCCAAGATCTTGACAGGTACCTCTTCGTACGTTAAGTCTTCAGCTATCTCGTCCGGTTCTAACCCAATAAAGTGGTCTGGGTCTTTCACATATTTACGTAACACAGATATATGAAAAACATTATGAACACGAGACATACTTGGAGGTAACGCGAGTCTATAGGCCACATTTCCTACTCGGTCAAGAATCTGAAATGGACCAATAAATCGTGGATTGAGCTTTCCTCTCTTCCCAAATCTTGTAACTCCTTTCCATGGAGCCACACGCAACAATACATGATCCCCAATGTCAAATTCCACGTCCTTTCGATGAAGATCCGCATAACTCTTTTGTCGATCCTGTGTCGTTTGTATACGTTGTCGAATCGTTTGGATCTTCTCTGTAGTCATGCGTACCAACTCTGGTCCCAACAATGTTGCTTCACCCACCTCGTCCCAGCATACTGGAGAGCGACACTTTCGTCCATATAATGCTTCAAATGGGGCCACACCTATACTTGCCTGATAACTGTTATTGTAAGAGAATTCCACCAATGGTAGGTACTTATCCCAACTCCCTTTGAAATCTAGGACACAAAGTCTTAATAGATCTTCAAGAGTTTGAATAGTCCTCTCTGATTGTCCGTCCGTTTGAGGATGGTATGCCGAACTAAATCGTAAATCTGTGCCCATAGCTTTTTGCAAGCTAACCCAAAATCTTGAAGTGAATCCACGATCCGAAACTATGGATACTGGCATGCCATGCAGTCTCACAATCTCATCTACGTATATACGAGCAAGACGTTCAAGGGAATAAGTCTCCCGTATCGACAAGAAATGAGCAGACTTGGTTAATCTATCAACAATAACCCAAATAGCATTTATGCCTTGAGAAACCGTGGGAAGACCCGTAACGAAATCCATGGTAATGTGTTCCCACTTCCATTTTGGAATCTCAAGTGGTTGCAATGGACCCTTTGGCACTTGATGTTCCGCCTTTACACGTTGACAAATTAAACACCTTGAGATAAACTTTGCAATCTCTCTCTTCATATTATTCCACCAAAATGTATGTCGAAGATCACGATACATTTTGGTACTTCCAGGATGGATTGCAAATGGTGTATTGTGTGCTTCCATCATGATCTTGTACTTCAAATCAGAATTGTTAGGAACACAAAGTCTGGAGTGGACTCGAAGTATTCCTTCTTCATCGATTCTTGCTTCTGGAATAGAACCTTCTTGCACTTTCTTCTTCATACGCATCAGCTCTATGTCCGTAGCTTGAGCAGCTTTAACTTTATCGATTAAAGTCGGTTCTACTCGTATATTTGATATCATCATGTGGGTACTTGGAGCCTTCATCTCTATCTCCATCCTTTGCAAGTCATACAAAATGGGCCTTTGTGTTAACAACATTGCACTCGTACCCGTATATGATCTTCTACTCAATGCGTCAGCTACTACGTTTGCTTTTTCAGGATGATATTGGATGGTATGATCGTAATCTTTCAACAGCTCGAGCCAACGTCGCTGCCGCATGTTGAGTTCCTTTTGGGTGAAGAAATATTTGAGGCTTTTATGATCTGTATAGATCTCCACTTTCTCCCCATACAGGTAGTGTCTCCAGATCTTCAACGCGAAAACTACTGCTGCCAACTCCAAATCATGAGTAGGATAATTCCTCTCATATTCTTTGAGTTGTCGCGAGGCATAGGCTATGACTTTCCCATGTTGCATGAGAACACATCCTTACCCTTTGCCTGAAGCATCACTGTAGATAACAAATCCATCCGAACCAGATGGTATTGTCAGAACAGGTGCCAAAATGAGTCTCCTCTTAAGCTCTTGAAAACTCTTCTCGCATTCCTCGCTCCATACGAATTTGATATCTTTCCGAGTCAGCTGAGTTAACGGGGTAGCGATTCGAGAAAACCCTTCCACGAATCTCCGATAATAACCAGCTAAACCCAAAAAGCTACGTACTTCGGTCACCGTCTTTGGTTGCTCCCAACTTTGTATTGCTTCAATCTTCGCCGGGTCAACAGATACTCCATGTTTTGACACCACGTGCCCTAGGAAAGCTACTTCCTCAAGCCAGAACTCGCATTTTTTCAACTTAGCATATAACTTATTTTCACGCAGCCTTTGGAGTACCAGCTTCAAATGATGCTCATGATCTTCACGGCTTTTGGAATATATGAGAATGTCATCAATAAAGACAACAACGAACTGATCCAAATAATCCTTGAATACTCGGTTCATCATATCCATGAAAGCCGCAGGAGCATTAGTCAATCCAAAAGACATGACTAGGAACTCATAATGCCCGTACCGAGTTCTGAAGGCAGTCTTTGGAATATCCTCAGTTTTAACCTTCAGCTGATGATATCCAGAACGAAGATCGATCTTTGAAAAGAATTGTGCTCCTTGTAACTGGTCAAACAGGTCATCAATACAAGGTAGCGGATACCTATTCTTAATAGTGACATGGTTTAATTCCCGGTAATCAATACAAAGTCGCATACTCCCGTCTTTCTTCTTTACAAATAAAACAGGAGCACCCCAAGGAGATGTACTAGGACGAATGAAACCGATGTCCAACAACTCTTGTAGTTGGACCTTTAACTCCTGAAGTTCAATAGGAGCCATTCGATATGGGGTTTTAGAAATGGGCTTTGTACCAGGTTCAAGATCAATAAAGAATTCAATTTCTCGTTCCGGGGGTAGACCGGGAAGTTCTTCAGGAAATACGTCAGGAAAGTCAATAACAACAGGAATATTATTCAAATTTGACGTGTCTTTATTCAAATCCATAACATGGGCTAAGAAAGCTTGACATCCATTTTTTAATAAACGAATGGCTTTATGGCTTGATATAACAGTGATTGATTTTAATGGCTTAGTTGTTTGAATTCGTACAACAGGTTGGTTAGGAATATGAAAACTAACAACCTTACGAAAATAATCAATTTTGGCATGATGAGTAGTTAGCCAATCAATCCCTAAAATCACATCAAAAGTAAGTATCTTTAAAGAGATAAGGTCAACAGGTAAGGTGATGGTGCCAACTTGGATCACACAAGATTTATAAACAGTGGATGTGATGAAAGTTTCTCCTAACGGAGTCTCCACAGATAAATCAAAGTCTAACTTCTCCGGAGTCAAGTTTAAACGTTGAGCACAAGCAGGAGAGATAAAAGAATGGGTAGAACCGGTATCTAATAAGGTATAAACTTCGCATGAATTTATGATTAGCTTACCCGTGATCACCTCGTTTGGGTTCCTCGCATGTTGACCAGTCACGACAAACGCTCTTCCAGGAACCGTTGACTTGATCTTTTCTGGGACAGCTTTTTGAGTCACCATCCCCGCTGGACTTGGTTTTGCTATAGTGCAATCTCGAGCGATATGTCCTTCCTTTCCACAATTATAACATACCTTAAACTGTTGTGGGCAGTTTGGGCTGATATGTCCTTTTTTCCGCACTTATAGCATATAATCGGTGGTCGTTCTCCTCCCTTGAAACCAGTTGCTGCTAGTGCTGACGTCTTCGTATTGTCATTGTTGAATCTCCTCTTTTTAAAATCTCCTCCCGACTCGCTTCTTCTATTTTCATAGCCACGATTACCACCAGAGTGGTTGCCGTTCTTGTCTGTATTTTTCTTTCTCCGCTGGTTATCATTGTTCTGATGACTGCTGTAACCGATATGATCCTGGTTGTGGTCCCTCAGTTGACCGTACTCATTATCTCGCTCTAATAATTGAGCCCTGTTGACAACATCTGAATAGAGAGAAAATTTATGAGAAATGAGATATTGACGTATGCCGGGTTTCAAACCTCTCAAAAACATCCTCGTCATACGTTCCTCATTCTCCACCAAATGAGGTGCAAACCTGGACAACTCTGCAAACCTCGCCTCGTACTGAGACACCGTCATGTTATTCTGCTCCAGTCTAATAAACTCTACCTCCTTCATATGACGAATACTTTCAGGAAAGTACTTGTCATTGAACAGTTTCTGAAATGTCTCCCAAGACATGCTGAGTGCGGTTGGATGGGTACGCTTCACAGACTCCCACCAGTAATTTGCCTCGCCACGGAACATAAAGGTGGCGAATGGAACCTTCTATTCCTCCGTGCATCCCAAGACATCGAATATCTTGGTAATTTGCTTGACCCACGTTTCCGCCATGATCGGATCCGGCTTTCCCTTAAATTCTTGTGGTCCCAATTCTTTGAACTGTTTGGCTGTGACAAACCGTGAATTGCTATCATTTCCTCCTGTATTTTGAACACGAGTCTCCCTCGTCTGGTTTTGCATGAATTGCAAAAAACTTCTAAACATTCCATCATTCATCATCTGCTCATTGGTGTTGTTCACAGGAGGAACATTGCCAGCCTGTTGTACGTTCTCCTCGTTGGTAAGCACCGGTGTCTCCACGGTCTCATTTACTCCACTGTTAACATTCTCAGTCGACATTCTCAAATACTGCCATAGAACAAGGGTTAATTAAATAAATTAACAAATCACATAATACCCCTATATTATGACTGACTAATAAATAAGCTTAGGTAGGACACACTAGCGAAGGATTTATTCGTCTCTCCCCTCCTAGTTCTATTCCCCGATCTCCGCCAGAGATCATATCCCTAAGCTCTGATACCAACTGTGACGCCCCCAAAATAGGTATACAACACCCATTCTGAGTCGCCAAAATACATGGTACAGAAACAACTACATCTTTATTATTTCAACACAAAAACTGTGAGTTTAAATACAAATATTGTCATTTAGACAATATCCACACTCAAATAAGTCCTCATTACAATTATTGATACATTATTCCACAAAAATGGTGAGGACTACTAAAGTAACTTCTAGAACCATCATTCCATACCCCGACTAGTACTCGCTACATTCTCGCCTCCTGAGAAAAATGGAACAAAAAGGAAAAGGGTGAGCTCAACTAGCTCAGTAAAGAACATTATGACTAAGATAATACAGAACAAATTATCGTTAGTCTTCAACAGGGAAAAATCTAATAGAATACAATAGACAACAAGTTTTAAATCAATAACTGCAGCGGAAACAACAAACCATTAGAAGAGTCAAGTAGAGAATGAGTTCTACTATCTTCTAAGATTTAAAAGTCCATCATCAATATTTTATCCATGTAACAGCAATCAATAACCATCTTTAATCAAATATTCATCTTTGCACTACAGGCCAAAGATATTTATTTGTATCACCAGTCGGTCATGTTCATCTCAACACCTGTTCATCTTTGCACTACGGGCCAAAGATATTCATCAGTTAATCATTCATCTTTGCACTACGGCCAAAGATAATCAGTAATATCATCATTTAGGACTGAGGATGATGAAAAATATCTTTAAAAAAAACGAATCCAGTGAAACAAAATAACAAATATTAAGGATTCGTATTTCGATTTATCCATGTCCAAAAATACCTTATAATTATTCATAGTGAAGTAGAATTCAAGAATGATCAAAACATGGATACAATCAAAGCTAGTACCCGGAATCGATATTTTGGACGAAAAGAAGAAAATTTTATTTTTCGGTGAATAGTAACTCGTGAATAGTAACTCATGAATAGTAACCCCGACGTGAAAAGTTCCAAATTTGATAAAAATTTCCAACCAATATTTCGGCATAATGATATTGAAGAAATAATATCATTTTTGAATAAAATAACATCCCTTACCTCGTAAAGACAGTACTTCTGGTCGGAATACCGGTATAAGGCTGAAAGACACTTGCTCTGATGAATAGAAACTCTCAAAGTATCTAAATACTCACAAAATACACTCAATAATCTAGAGAGAGAAAGAGAGAAAACTTGTTTCTGGTGTGATTTTCAATTCTAACTTAGCCCTCTATTTATAGGAAAATGTTAGCACGCCGAAGCAGACTTAACCTGCAACCTGATGGCTTTACCTGCTACTATTCCCACCCACCACATTTGAATAAAAATCTCAGCACATTTCTTCACCAACCAAGAGTGGGGCCCACCAATTCTAGAATTTTCTACCAAAATGATTAACTCCGAAAATTCAACAATTTCTGAACCAGTCATCTCGTAAAATTCATAATAAATCATACATTCATTTTTAACGGTTCAAAATTTGTGGACATATACTCAACTTATATATGTATAACATATCCAAAAATTACCACGATCCAACGGTCGGATTAAAAATTATAACCCCCGCAAAATATCTCAAAAACCCTGATTTTTAATACCTCCATTCCGACAAAAATACTGATAAAAACCTCAACATTAACTCCTTCATTTTTAACCACAAAAATATATCCCTCATTTATATCCACAAAAAAATAAATATTTCCTTATCATATGAATGAATCACATTTATGACAACCAAATCTCCTTACTGAATTAGATGACCAAACCTCTCCTTAGACAGAACTTTCTAGACATTGCCAATAATGTTATCTAATAATATTATTCAAATAATATGAATTATTGATCTGATAATGGGAAATACTGTGTAGTGACAATTATTGAAACAACAGTAATATAAAATATCAACGCAGCAATTATTGAATCAATAAAATAAAATACTGAACAGTAATTACTGTAACCATTATTGAGCAGTGCCTTCTTACGTAAGAATCAATAATTGGTGCAATACAGTGTGCTACTGTGTAACAACGCGTATTACTGTGTTTTAACCACCGGGTATTCCAACAGTATTAACGGTAACAACTACGCCGTTATTAATAAATAACATATACTTGTCGTTTTCTTCATCCAATCGCTTTCCGTTATGGGGCCCACAAAAGACTGCGCCGTCGTACGAATATTCCCCGACAGGAAGAATATTCCACGACCAATCGAATATTCCCTGACAACAATGAATATTTTATAACCACCTGCTTATTTGAAATATTTGCGCATTTTACCCATAATTAACCTCATTAATCAATTTAACACTTACTATTTCAAAATAATAAATAGAGAGAATTTAAATTTTATTTATTAATAATTTGGGGTCCTACACCACCTCTCACAGTCTATCCAGAGCTGCGGCGCCGAGATAAAACCCTAGAAATTTTTCCAAGTCTTGCATCAAGTTTGGGACGCGTACTTTACGATCTCATAACTTCTTCGTTATAACTCGGAACGAGGTCATTCCAAAGACATTCTCTTCCTTATCTTACGTACTTCAATACCCATCAGACAGAACTTCATTCTGAATCCGTTAATGTGCCATTCGATTGGCTTAATTTTAACCCTTCGTTCATTTTTACGCTTTTAACATTCTTCGCTCGCTCATCCGTAATTCGGTCATCCAAACTCGGAACTCGTTTGTTCTTGAGTCCACGACTCACGTTTTCTACATTCTCTTACTTTCTTATAAAACCCTACACATTCGGGTTCATTTACTAACTTTCTAATTCTCGTTCATCTTCTATAAAAATTTCGCCATAACTTCGTTATAGCTAAGTTTTAATATGTTCTCCATGAATGTTTCTACCATTCCTAATCAAGCAATATGCAACTAAAGTATACACGATGGTTTTAAACTTGTCCATCAACAACAATTATCCTACGATGGTTTTAAATTTGTCCATCAACAACATTCTTCGTGTTCTTCGCGTGTTCTTCGCGTTCTTCGTTCGTTCTTCATTTTAATCGATATTTTGGATTACGATTCTACTTTTTCTTGGAATTTGATGTTATAGAACATCATTCCTTACTTATTTCACCTACTCGTTCATAAGATTCATTCGAATCGCTCAAAATCCTTACGAATCTTATACTTCCTTAAGAAATTTATATACTAAATTTTTAATTCTTATTTCTTCTTTTTTTCATGATTTCAACCATATAAAATCATTTCTAACTTCTTTTACTTCTTATTCTACTTAAACTATGTTTAAACATAGAAAACTTAAAGAAAAATATTAGAAGAACTAGGGTTCGGATTACCGTTCTTCTTTAATCCTATCCGTTAGACAAAGCCGGCGATTTGCGAGCTTTTCTATTTCTCGATCACTTTTGATCCGAGCATTCATGCTCACGCTCTTCTTTCTCCTTCTTCTCCAAGCTCTCAAGCTCTCTCTCTAAGGTGTAGGATTTTCAAAATCTCAAAATAATGAACTTAAGCTTTCTATTTATAGAAAACCAAGGCTTAGGGTAAATTAGTCATTTCGCCCCCTTAACCTCCTTACTATTCCCACCTCCTCCAACCCTTAGCCACCAAGTTTACTTGGCCACCATCCTTACTTGGTGGCCAAGTGGCCGGCCACATGCCCATGGGTCACCCCATGGGTTTCCCCATTGGTTCTTACCCATCCGTTTACCCATCGGTTCGATCCGCGGTTTCTTTTCTTGGTTTGGGCCTTAACCCTAATTCTTATTGGGCCTAACTTGGGCTTAACTTCACAAAGCACTGGGATTGACATAATCCAAGTCTAATTAGATTCTACAAAGTCCATGAACACAAAGTTCATTAAGACTATTCGTATTCTACTCATTTCATTCTCGTATTCTCGTAATCTCTTCGTATTTAGCTCGTACGATATTCGTATTATACGTCGTACTATTCTTCTTTGTATACTCATATAATAACTAGTATTATACTCATATTTCTCACGCGTAATAACCCTAGTTATTATACGTACTCATTACATTCTCAGAACTCACTTTTCCTAACCCTTAAGTTTTGAGTCCGCAGGCGAAAACTTCGTTTTTGCCATAACTGAAATATTATTGAATATTCCATCACGTGTCAACATTTTACGTAATCATTAACTTCTCAGAATTTCAAAATAAATCTCCGAGCAGAAACGGATGAATAGTGCCTATTTCTTCTTTTTCCCTAAAAAATATTTTGTTCCCGGAAAACTTTTATTTTCGTCTTGAAAATTCTTACTCGTTCCATCTAGCTCGTAGCCAGAATACTCCCGACTTATAATCATTCTAGGTTATAGAACGATTAATAAACACATACCACAGAATAGTATTAATAAAAATTCATTCTATTAATAACTAATTCTTTAAACCTAAATTTTGGATAATCCAAAATTCCGGGTTGTTACAGTATTTGTCTCTTTCAAGTTCTAGAAAATTTTGTTCCTTTTAGTTCTTATGTTTAGATGGTCATTTTACCATTAAAATGAGTCTGCCCATCAATCACTCGGTATACTAATGCATGTAATATCCTATTTCTTTATATGGTGCTTTGTAATGGTTTAGTCTGCTCCAAATTTTTGTTGTATGTGGTTAGACAGTTGTATGGGGTGCGCTGTTTGTGTATTAATACATGATTCGTGAATGGAGGACTCAATCAAATGCGAGCAGCAGTGAGTTACTTGCAATGGAGGACTCAATCAAGTGTGAGCAGTAGTGAGGTACTGGCTTCTTTTATCACGATTAATACTGTCATGAATTTTGCTTCTGCAATTAGGGTCCATATGAAATTTTGTTAACGTGATTATTTGCTCTACAGATTTGTGACATGGTTGCTATTGCAAGATATCTGAATGTCACTCTTATTGTGCATTTAAATAGAACTGATGCTTACCCCTGATGGAAAGAAAAAATTATAGATTCGGACTTCAAAAGGAAAGAAGGTTTGTGTCCTTTAACACCTAAAGAAACTTCCCTAATATTAATTGCATTCGGCATTGATCGTGATGTTCAAATCTATATTGCTGCTGGAGAAATTTATGGTGGAGGCCGGAGAATGTCATCCTTGGCAGCTGCATATCCGAATTTGGTCAATGATTAGAAGGAGATGATTTTTTCACAATGTACATTCAAAATTTTAATATTTATTAACAAAGAATCTATAGGAATTTTGTAACAATCTGCTTTAATGCGGTGAACAGGTCAAAAGAAACTGCTGGAGCCTTCAAACTTGAGGTATTTCCAGAATCACTCATCCCAAATGGCAGCACTCAATTATCTTTAGAGAGTGACATATTTGTACCTACATATGATGGAAACATGGCTAAAGTTGTTGAAGGTCATCGCATGTGTTATATCAACTGCTTTTTCGAAACTTGAATTGGAGGATTCAAACCAACTTCTTTTGTGATTATTGTGGCTCTCAGCATTTAGATTTTTTCTATGGTCGTTCTTTTGGTTGCTGCTAATATGTTTTCATGTAAGAAATGATAAGTGTGCAGTATGTGTGAATTTGAGATGCATATATGGATAGTTTGGTATATATTTTGTGGATGCAGTAATTTGAAACTATAAACGAATGGTATTATTGGGATGTATTTTGAATGGTTATACATTTTGGCTTTAAATTTAAATGAGAATTTGGACCTTTTAGCTATATATCATGGCATTAGCATATTGCAAGTGCATTGGTAATATTGCAGGTGCATTGGTAATATAGGTGAACCACAACTTTTTTTTTCTTTTTTTTATCTACAACATTTTAAAAACGTTGTCTGATAAATTAAACTACAACATTTTTATCTAGAAAACGTTGTGGAATCATACCTTCTACAACGTTTTCAAGCATCTGTTAATTTATGGAAAATAAATCTACAACATTTTTTTCTCAAAAAACGTTGTCTAATGTGCTTAACTACAACGTTTTAAACATGTTGTGTAAGGGTGTCAAATAGATGACACCCTTAACCACGTCGTTTTGCTGAATGAAACCACAACATTTTTTTCGCGTTGTCTATTTACTGTTTTGTAGTAGTGTGTGCTCGGTCAACCTACTTTGACTGTTTATAACTTCGATTTTATGGATTGTTTAAGTGATCTAATTTCATGGACCTCTAGTCCATATACCAGTGTATAACAATGATACAATTTCATAAGCTAAACACATAACACATACAAGATCTAAGCACATGAAAACCTTGTCAGGCCAATCTGGGGATTTTCTGGGTTACCCAGAAATACAAAGTCATGGCTGGTCAACCAACTTTGACCATTAATATCTTGGAATCTGGACATGATATGAACATGTTTCCACTTCCAGATTACTCCTCTCATAACATACTACAACACTGATACAACTAACAAGTCTAACAATTAACATATCTAGATCTATGGCCTCAGACATTTGACTGTCATTCCATAAATCTAGGGTTCTTGACAGTTTTGAAAACTTCATTTTCAAGCACTTTGATATAATTATGGATCTATGACATATCATCATAGATCACTAAATAACATCCTATAACACATAAATAAACACAAAAACACAAAATTTATTTTAGCATACAAGATCAAACATGGTTAGGGTTTATACCTCTCTTTGAACAATCTTTGATCCTTACTTCCTAATCTGATCTTGGGGTGTTATGGACTAATCTAGGGACTGAATTACAAGCTAGTTTTTGCGGCTTGAGAGTGAGAGAGGCTTGGCTAGTGTATGAACACAAATGAGGCTTTTGTTTGATTTCTCTCTTTCTTTAATTTCTTAACTCTGATTCAATGCATCTAGATGTTGCAAGGTGGCATGTATATCTGATTTGGTTTGGATTGGATTTTAAACACACGGTGATATCCAAAATGGTGAGTCACTGGATTTGGAAAATCTCTTAACTTAAAAGTTAAGTAAATGGTATTTTAGTAATTTCGCCTCTAAAAGAGTATTTTGGTCATTTTCCACATTATGTTTAGTCATTTGACATGATTCCCTTTAATTATAACCCTTAGGGTTTAATAATAATAATTAGGGTTTGTTAACTAGGGTTTAGGGTTCCCGAATAGGAAATTAGGGTTACCAACAATTAGGATTCCTAACTGATCGTTAGGGTTTTCTAACTACTGATTAGGGTTTCTAATCTACATTAGGGTTTACTAAGATTATACCTTATCTGATCAATACTTGATCATTAATCCTATATTGTACAAACACATTATCAAATATACAATTATGATAAATGTATTAACTATCAAATCCCTATCCGTAACTAGGGTTAGGGTTTTCATCAGTTGTTTAACATAACTTCATTCATATTACTCAGTTAATAAATAGTTTGACCATCTTGCTAAGCTCATATCACATAAACTCAACATAATATAGATAATCAATACCGATATTAAATATAAAAAAAAATTATCTGTAATTTTGTATTGTTTAAAATTATGGGTCCTCACAGCTGGGGCAGGCAATAACAAGCTTAAAACCCGCATCGGGGCGGAGGTACACGGACATAGAAAGACTTCTGATGCAATTTGAACTCTGCTGGGGTTTGGACAAAACAACTTTGGTATGGATTGGGACTGTGTTGGAGCGTCTTTTATCAACTATTGTGCGAGTTAACACATCATTGAACAGACTTCAATCAACAATAAATCAATTACACTTTGAGCCCTAATTTCACTGAATATTTGGAGGAGGAGAACAAGGAATCAAGATTCACGAACATTGCAGATTTGAGTGAGGATAAGGGTGGTGTTTTGACAACCCGAGAATTTGAATATTTATAAAATCTTAAAATATTGAATTAAGGTTAAATAAAAAACCTAGACAGAAAATAAGTGAATGGATTTGAGATTTTCGAGAAGGAATTCTATGGATTTAAAAATTCTGTGGTGAATTATTCAGGATTATACGCGAATATGTTATGTGTATAGGGTATTATATGTGTATAGTATGTGGTTAAGGGTCGAGGGTTGACCAGACAATGGCAAACCCTAATATTATATTAAGAACGTCAACGTTCAGTTAGAAAATTCTTACGATTAACAAGAAACCCTAAAACCGGTTCTGAAAACCCTAATTTCAGTTTCGGGAATTTGAAACCCTAATTCGAAATCTAAAACCCTAATTTGGTAATGCAAATGCTAGTATAAGGTTTAAACGTTATTAATAACAATCTAATTAGGGATAACCCTAATTGATTTAGAAAACCCTAATTTCTGGATTAGAAACCCTAATTTATAATTAGGGAAAGCCTAATTGTTAATTTAATAATTTTAATGTTAATTAGGAAATATTAATCCTAATTTTCAAGTTATAAGTAATTAGGAAACCATAATCTAATTGGAAAACCTAATTTCTAAATTAGAAAGATTACTTTTCTATTTAAAATCCTAATTCGTGGGCTATAAACCCTAATGACAAATTATGGCCCTAATGGCTCAATTAGCAATTTTAATTAGGAAATAATAATCCTAATTAGCAAGCTTGAATTATGATTAGGAATTTTTAAATATAATTATAGAATCTTAATTATAATTTAGAAATATTAATTTCTATTTTTAGAAAACCTAATTTTGGAAATTCTAGAATTTGATTTTTAGAACCTTAGGTTTTAACCCTAAGGGGCCAAACCCTAAGGGTTATAGCTGTGACGCCCCCAAATTCTGACCTCCACTTGGTCACCCAAATTCTGTTCATCACTTTCTCAAAATATTATCATAATAACTAAAATTATATATTTGCAACGAAAGATCTAATTTAGAATAATACACAATGTTTTATTATAATTATTCCCCCAAGTCTCGCAACCTACAGTACTTAATAGATTACATAATAATATCGAATAAAGACTTATTACATAATCCTACTTAAGTTTAAACATAGTATGCAAATAGTCTTAATACAACATGAATAACTTAAACATAAAGGGACAAGCTAGTCAGTAGCCTTGCCCTTGCCCTTGCCCTTGTCCTTCCCAGAAACACCTCCCTGTTCTACCTTAACTGAAAGGTTTTAAATAAGCAAGGATGATCACAAATTGCCCAGCAAGTAATATACAACATGGGTATAGTATATATATATCACAAGGTTTGAAATATCGAAGTGTCATTTCTAGGATAGTTCAAGTTTTAGAATTAATATCACGAATGAGAAATATCAACAATTCTTGGAATAAGAACGACAATTCAATATAAATCAACAGAAATATATATGAATTCAACGACTATCAAGGTGTCCAACTAGATAAACAATATATACTGAGTAGTCACTAAGGACTATTGAACATCAACTAGAATAATCAATATTAAACTGATAACCCAAAAGAACAAGTATTATAGAGGATCAGTCTACAATACTCCACGTTATGAATAACACTACGGTAATAACATACTCATGTGTTGGGGTTTCCAACAACATACAATCCCCTTACCATAAGGGTTGTTCAACTCAGTTTTCAGATTTCCGCACCAATCAATTGGTTTGGGCACTTTTAGAAACATGTATATAATCTAGCCGAATCAAATGACATAGATACTTTCACAATATTCAAGGACAATACTAAGTTCACATGGATAATAGTTTTGACCAGGGTTTAAGCATAATGGCTCATTTGAACGAGAAAGCAATATAACTTGTATTCAAGAGATAAGCTTACGGTATTTGTCGAACAAAATAATGCAATGGTATTGCACAACAATATTTGTAGGGTTCGAATACTTGCTCAATATAAATTTGAGTAAGGTTATAGAAACTTGCACAAGGTAATAAGATAGGTTTAGAAAAACTTGCTCAATAGTAATTGGAGTAAGTTTAGGAAACTTGCCTTAAGCGTAGTTTGTCCACGTTAATAACTCAACACTTTCGAATCCTATTTATACCGTATTATATGTTCAAGAAATTCATTAGCTAACACAGTCTTTAAACAAGCTCGACACGACTCAAGTACTCACATATGGTACAAAATCAGTTTATAAGTCATCACGAATCAACTACTTAGTTACTTCACAAGCAATTCTAAGAATGCTCAAGATTAAGACCTCCTACTCATGGACTTTTCATTTCAATGCAACACCAACTTATCAACTAAGCATCACACACACACACACACACACACACACACACACACACACACACACACACACACACACACACATATATATATATATATATATATATTAGTAGGTTTTAGATCATATTTAGCATCATGCAAGTTGTTGTCCAAAAGTCATAATACACCAACTGTGCTTCCAGACTGGCGCAGCTGCTCCATGGCTAAGCCTAGGACTGGCGCAGCTGCGCCTTCCTCTAGCCAAGCCAAGATGCAGCTGCTTCCTTGTGGTTTCTGTCCGGCTCGACCAAAACAATCACACATATTACATTGGTTATGTTTAGGGTCTTTTCATGCTCCTCAAGGCAATCTAGGTTCCCTTTTCTAATATATTTCTAATTTAAACGCTTAAGCCATTTAAGGCCATTCAAGGTTGTGAAACCACAAAGTCTAGCATGCTTATTTTCTAAACATACATGAGCGTTATAAAACTCATATTAGGCATGCTTGTGTATATTTATAATGCATATGTGAAACTAACACCGCTTCAATTAAAAATAGGTTTTGTTCATGCTTTCCTTGAAACGTGCTACTTAAGCATGGTATATATATGTTTATACTACATGAGCGAGTCTAAGAGTGTCATTAAACATGCTTACAAATTTCAGATTTTAGTCCTCATGGTATCTTGACAATATTCACATTTAAAGCTTACTAGTTAGTTCAATATACTCATATTTCCTTTATAATCACATAAACACAATCCAAAGGTTTAATCACGCATTCCTAAGTCATGCTAACATGCTTGCAAATTCAGAATACGTACATGGCATACATACACAATAAGTTCGTTCCTTAGGTCCTTAATTCCATTTTAAGCTACATACTTTCTTTGATCATGCTTAAAGGACTATGTACACTACAACATGTTCATCTATGTGTAAAATCAGTTATGTATAACTTCCTAGGTTCATAATTTGTAGAACATGATCTTTACATAATTTGTTTTCAAAAATTAGTCCAAATCTCCATGTAAACCATACGCCTTAATTTAATCATGCAAGTCCATCAAAACATGTTCAACTTAGGTTCATTTACTTACATATACCTCTTAAACATGCTTTCGCACTAGTTTAAGCCATAGCATTATATCAGATTGCAAAATAGAATTTGAAAATTGATTTCAGCGCAGCTGCGCCTCAATACAAATGTGGCGCAGCTGCGCCGTGCCTGGTTCAGGTGCAGAAGTAGTCTGCTTCGGCAGAAAGCTAGCCCAACCTCAAAAATTATTCATGCTATCACTCCTTAACACTCATAAATCAATTGCAACATGCTTATATGATCATTTAACAACTATATGGACATTACTCAACCTCATTAACATATAATTCCATAAAATCAAGAATTTGAATTTTCATACTCAAGACTCTATTTTTACAGAGAATGAAATTGAAAGCTAGTAATGGAATTATACCTTTGCAATATAAATGAAACTTGCTACTACTTGAACTCCTAAGCTCTAGCACACTTGTATGCTCTTAATTCTTACTTAGCAATTCTCAACAATCCCAAACAACACAAAAAATGAAGGGAAGAGCTCCATTTATAGAACACTCAATAACCATGTCAAGCCATTGCCTAAGAATTCAAACTCATGGATTAAGAAATTGCATGAAGTATAAGAAGGAGTTGGTAATTAGTTGTTGGATTTCATCATGAGTACCACTCCCCCCATGATCATGCCTAGCAAGCTTAGAAGAGAATATAAAAAACCTAGGCCTTAGCCTTTATGAAATGCACGTGAACGAGAAATGAGAGGTAAATGGGACTATCAATTTGGGACAAACAAGTTAACTAGCATTCTTGTATACTCCTACACATCCTCACTCTTATGCTATATTTTTAATACACATCTCAACCATATATTATGATTAAATGTCACACTTAATAATTAAGGTTTCAATGTAGTAGATGAAATATGGGAATGTAATATACATTTAATCCATGTACATTTTATCACACTGGTATATTTTAATAAAATAATAGTTTACAATATGCTCATGGTATATTACCCACATACATATTGTCACATGGATAATGTATTTATAACATATAGTTTCAATATATTTTAATCGCCTTGCCTCACATAATATAATTTTATACGACTTAACATCTAGTCACACAATGTCACACTGCACCATATAATATAGTTTTATATGCACATAATCGTCAATATAATATTATTATATTACAAACTCACTTATTTAAATAGATCATGCACTTCCTTAATTAATTAATACCCATTATTAATTAATACAAAATTGATTAATGTAGTTATAGATTTTCATAATCATTATTCATCTATATAATATATTGCAAATAATAATAATCGTATATTACGAATCAATTCTCAAGTAATCTATATTCTACCACAATTAATTAACATTAATTAATGGATTAACAATTTCGTTGTTGGACATAACATATTGTAATATACTCCTATCATATGGTTTCATCTATGTTACACATCTCACATAATTATTCCATTTAATTTCCAAAGTGGAAAATTTTATTTTTCTCTAACTGACTCATGGCGCAGCTGCGCCAGTTTGTACTGCTGGGACGGCGCAGCTGCGTCGTGCCCTGACAGTGCCAAGACTAGTGCAGTTTTTGCCCGTGCCAGTTTTTGACGCTAACTCGTTAAACATGACGTGAATTGACCTCTACAAAAGTGTTACTACAAGTCTATGAGCGTATTAATTACTTATACGAAATTACATTATCGATACAATTAATCTTTCTAATTTCCGTTCTAATTCACTTAATGAATTTTTCTCGTTTTGCATTATGCCACACAAGGCATTTCACACTCCTCATCGCCAATTCACATTTCTTCATACGCATTGATTTAATGTTAATCAATTATATTATCCAACCCATAAATCAATAACACTTATTTTTACATAAATAGTATTTCCATTAATATATTCATTTAATAATACGTAAAAATTCTCGGGTATTACATCCCCCCCCCTTATAAAAATTTCGTCCCGGAATTGTTACAAGATTACACAAATAGATGGGGATAATCCCTCAGCATCCTATCTTGTAACTCCCATGTAGCCTCCTCGACATCGTGGTTACGCCAAAGTACTTTTACAGAAGAAATAATTTTATTTCTCAAGGTTTGCTCTTTCCTATCAAGAATTTGGACATGAATTTCTTCATACGCTAAATTCTTCTCCACTTGAATGGGTTCATAAGAAATCACGTGCTTGTAGTTAGGCTTGTACGGACGTAACACGGATATGTGAAATACATTATGGATGTGCTCTAACTTAGGTGGTAGTGCAACTTTGTATGCTACTTCCCCCACTCGCTTGAGTATTTCGAACGGTCCTATTAATCTTGGACTTAGTTTTCCTTTCTTGCCGAAACGGATTTTCCCTTTCCACAGAGATACCTTCAAGAATACAAAACTGCCGACTTTAAAGTCTCGGTCTTGCAAATGCAAATTCGTGTAATTTTTCTGGCGATCTTGAGCTGCTACTAGTCTGGCCCTTATTACTGTCACCACGTCCGTGGTTTGTTGTACTAACTCTGGTTAAAGTATTCGTCGTTCCCCGACATTATCCCAATATAATGGCGTTCTGCACTTCTTTCTGTAAAGAGTTTCGTACGGTGGCATGCCGATACTCGCATGGTAACTATTATTGTATGCAAATTCGATTAAGGGTAGGTGGTCATCCCAATTTCCCTTGAAGTCCATCACGCAAGTCCTAAGCATGTCCTCTAGCATTTGTATTATTCTCTCACTTTGTCCATCCATTTGAGGATGATAAGCAGTACTTAACCTTAACTGTGTTCCCATCCTCCCTTGCAAGCTTTTCCAGAATTTTGACTTGAAACGCGGGTCTCGGTCAGAAACAATCGATACCGGCACTCCATGTCGTGAAATAATTTCTTTTACGTACAGACTTGCTAACTGATTCAAACTATAGTGAATCTTGATCAGTAGAAAATGTGTGGTCTTTGTAAGTCGATCCACGATAACCCAAATGGCATCCAAACCTTTCTACCTGACCGGAAGTCCTACCACGAAGTCCATCGTAATATGCTCCCATTTCCACTATGGTATTTCCAACGGTTGTAGCAACCCACTCGGCCACTGATGCTCTACTTTTACTCGTTGACAAGTCAAACATCTACTAACACACTTTGCGACTTCCCGTTTCAAATTGGGCCACCAAAAATGTTGCCTCAAGTCTCGGTACATCTTGGTGCCTCCCGGATGAACGGAATATGTCGTATTATGTGCCTCTTATAAAATCTCCTCTCTCAACTCGGTTACCGCCGGTACCCATACTCTCTCTTCGAATCTTAGAATACCGTCTTTATCTATTAAAAATTTTTCTTCCTCATTTTTCGTAATTCTTTTCCTGATTTTCTCTCATTCTTCATCTTTCTCATGTGCTTCCTTTACTCTATCCAACAATGCCGGACAAGCTTCCATCACAAATAATTTCTCATCAGGTTTCTCGAGTCCCTTCACTTCTATTTCCAACTTCTCTATATCTCTTATTAATTCATCCTGAGTCGTCAGTTGAAACAATTTCTCCCTTCCTTTCTTGCTCAGAGCGTCGGCAACTACGTTCGCCTTCCCCGGGTTGTGACACCCCCAAATCCTGGTACTTCATTTCCTCAAGATTTGGTGTTCACTTAATTAAAATTCATTTCTAACTACTCAATCATAATAAAATTTAATAATAACACCTGCCCATATAGGATTAAACTTAAATAAATATATCCCAGGTTATCTAACCTTTAATTACAATTATTCAAATGCGCAAATTAAATTATTACATCATTCAAAAGTCTATAACGATAAAATAAAATTATAAGTCTTCATCACTTGTACATTTCTCCCTTTCCTTTGCTAGTGGTCGGTTTATTGACCATCTCAACCTTAGCTGCAATAAGTATATAATATGCAAGAGTGAGCAAACAAGGCTCACTTAAAATAAGAATAAATACTTTACAACATTACAACCTTTGACAGAAATAGGTTCAATAGAACTAAATTATAGTTTCTATTAACATTTTAAACATACTACTGAGGGTCTAATGACCACGAATCATGTCTACAGTTATAAGTAATCTTTCAACTTTAACTTTAAAAGTCATAAGACTATAAGGACTCCACGTACTTAGGGGGATCAACCCTTCGTACAATGTATTGTGCACAACCATTTCAACGCTAAGCGTAAACCTCTAATAAAAGAGTTGTTCATCTCAGTATTTTGAATACAAGTCCGCACCAAAGTAAGTTTGGTTTGGATACATTACGAGATAATTTAGAATTCAACGGTCATCAACCAATGATTAGTTGAATACAAAAGAATTAACTGTATGCTATGGAATAATCATAACTGAATTGATAATTGTAAATTAACATCATGCTTTAGGAATAATCTAATAGCATAAACATTGAATAATCATATCATAATTTGCTTTGAACAATATTAAGTCAAAGTTTATTGAGAATTGGATACCAAGCATGCATAATGAATAGTAATTTGAACGATAAAGTTGTTCAACACTAGAATATTAGAATATTATGATTTGCATGCTAAATAACAAGTTACATATTAGAGAAACTTGCTCAATACTAAATATACGATTTAGAATACTTGCATCCTTATGAACAATTAGATACAAAAGCTTTCTCAAAAATAAACCATTTAGCTCTACGAAAATGTAGAGTTAGCTACTTGTGTAATTACAGTTGAATCAAAGACAATAATGTATTCAACGAAATTAAACTCGCATAATAAATTTCTGAGTTAGAGAACTTGCCTTTAGCACAAGCAAAACCTTACAACTTGAATCAATACCCTATACATATGTCATCATGACATAATTAGTCATTACCAACATTTTATATCTATATAAACAAATATATACATCATGTAGGTCAAATCACCCATTCACATAATCAAACTATGTTAATACTAGTTAACACTTGATAACATGCCCATTCATAGTTTAATACTACTAAAATCATCATTTAACATTCCTATTATTAACACATAACATTTATTTTCAAAATTTGTGTGATAAACTAAAACTGTTAGACCATTCTTCTAACCCGCGCTGCAGCGCCACAGTTTACACTGTGGTTGGCGCTGCGGCGTTGAGCTGGCCATGCGGTGCGAGTCATAGGCCAACGATTGGCGCTGCGGCGTGGCGTCGGCGCTGCGGCGTGGCGTCAGCGCTGCGGCACAAAACTTTTACTGCTGGGCCGCGCTGCGGCGCCAAAGTCCAGAACTCGGCGACAGCCTCGATAACAGCATGAACAAAAAGCCAAATTGGCCTACAAGCTCCAATCTAACAAACTAATTAACATGTAATTCATACATAGACTTTATGTAAACATATTGTAAAGACTTCTAGCATGATTATACACATATAACACAATTATCAACTTTACAACACTCAATTTCACTGCTTTTGGCAAAAACTCCATTTTTTGACATTTTTAATGAAAATCAACACTGTGACTATCAAATTCAATAGTCAATTTATATAGATTAACAATTAATCAAACCTTAATTTCATTTTAAACTAAGCCATACTCATATATTTTCATATAAACACTGTAATATGGTTTTCTTCACAAATTGCATACATACATGACTTAATTTCTCTATAATCACATATAAACTCATGAAACAACCTTTTACAAACAATTCTCATACAAAACTATATACATATCAACAATTCATCTTTTACAATTATTTTACAGAGACTTTTTTGGGAAGAGAAAAACTAAACTTTTAAAGAAAAAGATTAAGCTCCTACCTTTGATTAAGAAGATGATACCCTTCCCTTTTGATCAAGAACCTTCTTTTCCCAATTCCTTTATCAAAACCGGTTAGGATATCTCTCAATTCTCTCTAGAGTTTTCTTCTTCTCTCCTTTTTTCTTCTTCTGATATTTTCTTCTCCTAACTCTATCTTACGTATTATCATATAACGTATAATAATAATAATATAGATATTAAGTATAGGATTTTAACTGACATCAGTTATAAAATTTTGAAAATCAAAAGCCATAAGGCTTCTTTGGCTAGTTAACTAAAAATTAACCCATTAACCCTTACACCTTGTTTGGTAAACCTAATTAAAACAAATGGATTAATCTTTATACCTTGTTTGATAAAACATCATCAGATTAAAGACTTATTATGCATTAAGACATGTTTGACAAAACTAAATTAAACTCTTTTAATTTATTTTAATAACTCCTTTATAGCAAGGTTATTTGCCACACTTCTATTTAATTAAATAATCAATTTAATCAATTAAAAATATTAATCTATTAAATTATTTTAACACATAAATCATTATCTCATAATTATAATTTTCTTTATAATTATAAATTTATTTAACCAACTAACCCCTTATTTTAATTACAAACTCTAATTAAAATATTATAAATCATTTAATCATTATTAGCTCTCTAACTTAATTATTAAATTAAATTAGTATATAATCTCATAACAATTAATTTTCTTAGCTCCTTAATTATTTATTCAACAAATAATTAACTAAACCACATCAACTCAAATTGAACAATTATTTATTCAATAATAACAAATCCCTTAAATACTTATATAATTCAATAAATATTTAATATTATAATTTTAAATTCTGGAATGTTACATCATTCCTTCCTTACAAGGATTATGTCCTCAGAATCACAACTCAAACAATACATTCGTTACACAGGTGATAAAGAATCTCACAGTCATACTCTTTGATTAGTTCTAACCACCTCCTCTGACGCATATTCAACTCCCTCAGTGTGAAGATATATTTCAGACTTTTGTGGTCTGTGTATATCTCGCATTTTTCTCTGTACAAATAATGTCTCCAGATTTTTAACGCAAAAACTATTGCCGCTAACTCTAAGTCATGAGTAGGGTTTCGTTTTTCGTAATCCTTCAATTGTCATGACGCATACGCAATGACTTTGCCATGCTGCATCAACACACAGCCCAGTCCTCTATGCGATGCATCACTATACACTACAAATCCTCACGTATCATCTGGTAATGATAATACAGGTGCCTCGCTTAACCTCTTCTTTAACTCTTGAAAACTTTCTTCGCATTTGTCAGTCCATACGAATTTCACCGTCTTCCTCGTCAGATTAGTCAACGGGGTCGCTATCTTAGAAAAATCTTGGATGAATCTTCGATAGTACCCTGCTAACCCTAGGAAACTCCTCACCTTCGTCGGTGTTCTCGGTTGTTCCCAACTACTTACCGCTTCAACCTGTTCAGGGTCTACTGAGATTCCATTCTCATCCACCACGTGGCCTAAGAATTGAACCTTCTTCATCCAAAATTCATATTTTGAAAACTTCGCATACATCTCCTCCCTTTGTAGTGCCTCCAAAACAATCTTCAGATGTTCGGCGTGTTCTTCCTCTGTTATTGAGTAGATCAAAATGTCGTCGATGAAAATTACTACGAATTTATCCAAGTATGGCTTGAAAACTCGATTCATCAAGTCCATGAATGCTGCCGGAGCTTTAGTTAAACCGAATGGCATTACCAAAAACTCGTAATGTCCATAACGGGTTTGAAACGTAGTCTTTGGTATGTCATCATCCCGTAATTTCAATTGATGATATCCTGTCCATAAGTCGATATTCGAGAAACATTTCGCTCCCTTCAGTTGATCAAACAAGTCGTCTATCCTCGGTAATGGATATCGATTCTTGATCGTTACTCTATTTAATTCTCGATAATCGATACAGAGCCTCATGGATCCGTCCTTTTTCTTCACGAATAACACTGGTGCTCCCCAAGGAGACACACTTGGTCGAATGTAACCCTTATCTAATAGCTCTTGAAGTTGTATCATCAATTCCTTCATTTCTACTGGCTCCATACGATATGGAGCCTTCGAAATCGGTGTCATTCCCTGTGCTAAGTCTATTACGAATTCGATTTCTCTGTCTGGCGGAAGACCAGGCAAATCGTCCGGAAAAACATCTTGAAATTCATTTACTACAGGTATATCTTTAATCTCGACTCCCTTTCTCCGAGTATCTATGATGTAAGCTAAATAACCGACACATCCTTTCCTTAACAACTTCTTGGCCTGCATCATCGTAACGCAACATGATTGCTTAAGCGATGAGCTACCATGAAACACTACCTTAGACATACTCGGAGTCTGAAGGTTCACACACTTGTTCTGATAGTCAATTATCGCTGCATGGTTATATAACCAATCCATTCCCAGTATTACATTAAATTCTCCCAGTCTAATAGGAATCAAGTCTATGCTCAGTTCATGTTCTCTAACGTTTGCACGATAATTTCGATAAACATATTCTACAAGGATTATTTCCTTATTCGCAACCTCTATGTTCAAGGAATCTTCTAAACATTCTCGGGGTGTACAAAATTTACTAGCAAATTCTTCAGATACAAAAGAACAGGTGGCACCCGAATCAAATAATACATAAGCATTCATATTATTGATTGGGATTATTCCTGACACCACATCCTTTGCAGCCGCTGCGTCCTGGACAGTCATGTTAAAGGTTCGAGTGGTTGTTGGGTAAATTCTAGTTACGCACAACACGCAAGTATACGTGGTCAACAAGTAATAAAGAGTAAGTAAAGTATCGTTCCCACGGAAAATTAACTAACAAAGTTCACCAAGCATTAACACATAACCATCTCAGTCTTATTTAAACGAATGATATTATATTTTGTATTTAAACTACGAAATTAAATAAACCTAACTATTCCTAGAGTGAGACTAGATAATGAAGACCTAAGATTACAATTTCATCTATTGACTCATTGAAGTCCATACACTTTATGTTAGGTCAAACTAATTGTACCGGTTTGTTAGTCGAGAACACGAAAGTAAAGTACAACCATCTCTCAATGTACCATACCCATATCACATATAATCCACAATTGATAGAATATACATGAACACCCACAGTACCTAAACCACTATATGTTTATGTGATTTACATATAATTAGGGTTTAATCCCAAGTTCTCAATTGACTATGAGCGATACCTCGGTATATGTCTATCCTAAGCACGAATCATACATTCCATCACCATGTAGAACATACAAACACAAGCTATCAAGATCAAATCTAAACTCATACTTCATCTTTCAAGTTCATATGAGTTATCACAGTAATTGATGGCTAATTAACTAAGCAATTAAGCATGAATCTTAATAGACAATCCCATAGCAATCAATAAGGTTAACAATGAATTATATTAGATTAAACTAAGCAATAGAATCCATTGCAATCCCAAAATAAAGTTTAACTCATCATAGAATCAAAATCCATAATCCGCAATTGATTATACATTGAGAAATAAAGATAGAAGTAAAGAGAAGTTAGGGATAGAAGTAAAGAGAAGTTAGGGAATTAGGAATGCAAATCTGAGATTCTCCTTTTGCTCCAATTCTGAATTTCAAATGCTCTTCGATTGCTTCAATCTTCAACTCTAATCTAATCTAGGGTTCTAATCTAATCTAAAAAGAAAGAGAAGAAAACAATAGTAGCTTTAGCCCCCAAGCGGTGGAATATCCTTTACATAATGGAAATACATCTAATATATAAGCCCTAATTGAATCCCTCTCACCGTTGCGCTTCAATTGCACTGTTTAATGAAAAGTCAGCTTTTGTCAACACCCAAAGTCGCGCGGCCGCGCAAGAATTGGCCTAAAGTTGGGCGCGGCCGTGCGCAAGTGTTAAATCGCGTCTTTTTGCTACTGTAAGTCGCGCGGCTGCGTATGAATTCACGCGCCCGTGAGGTTGATTTTCTGCTGCAGTGTACTCTGGTAAAATGGCCATAACTTTTGATCCGAGAAGAGTTACGAGGCCTGCCACTTATCAAATCCAAGATATCGACGAGCTCTACAACTTTCATTCTTTGATGATTCAGAAATTCTGGAGGGATGAAGGCTGAAAGTGGTCTGGAAGTGACTGCTATGAAACTGGCTAACCAAAACAGCGAAGTTCGACGTCCGTTGGTACAAAGATCATAACTCTTGCATCCGAACTCCGATTGGAATGATTCAAGATGTTTCAGAAAGCTTAGAAGAAGCTCTACAACATAGTCCAAGTTCCAAGTCAAGAACATGAAATGAGTACGATAGCCTAAATGATATCCGAGTTGCTTTTCTTTGCATTTCCCTTGCTTTTCCTTACCAATAGTCGCTCACACCGCTCCCAAACGTATAACCTACAAAATGAACACAAAATGCATGAAAGTAACTAAGACACATAAATACAAGCAACTAATTTAAGTAAAAGATATCGGATAAGTGTATATAAAATCCACTTATCAGCGGTCGATCGGTTGGGTTGTGCAGGTCTACCAATCATTAACTTGCTTCCTCCTCCCTGGCTTCCGCCAGCTCCACCGCTTCCTTTCTTCGGGCAATCCTTTATCTGGTGTTCTGTTGATTCGCAAGCAAAACAACCCCTGATCTTCTTTGGCTTTGGGCAATTTGGCGATATGTGCCCCTCCTGGCCGCAATTATAGCAGGTGCTTTTCCTCTTCCAACATTCTCCTTGATGACTTTTTCCACATTTGTTGCAAGCTTCGGTCCTCTTCTTGATGTTTCTTGGTGATTCCCACCTTGATTGCTGCTTCTGTTATTGTTATTATTTTCCCATTTCCTTTTTTCGGAGTTACTTCCTCCACTGCTGCTTCCTCCACGATGCTCATTACCAGTGTTCTTGTTCTTCTTCTCTTTATGATACAGACTCAAGGCCTCACTGCCACTTTTCGCAATGATTGTGTTCTCCAACAACGTTGTAAAGGAATCAATCTGGAAGATCGATACCTTATTATATAACCATGGCTTCAACCCTTGCTCAAAACGTCTCGCCTTCCTCTCCTCATCCACCACTTGGTGCTCTGCAAATCGCGCTAGTTCATTAAACTTAGCTGCGTATTGCGCCACCGTCATATCACCTTGTTTCAATTCTAGGAACTTCACGTCCATCCTACTCTTCGTGCTATTCGGGAATAGTTCTCGAAAAACAACGCCATGAACCTTTCCCATGTTACCGTTCCTTCCCCCGCTCTCTGCTGATTAGTTACCCACCAATAGTTGGCTTCTCCCCTCATCATGTATGTTGCAAATACGGTCTTCTGGTCTTCACCCACGCGAGCTATAGTGAAGGCCTTCTTGATCTCCTTGATCCAGGTTTGCGCAACTATCGTGTCAGTGGTTCTCATGAACTCCGGGGGTCCTACACTCTTAAAGTCTTTGAAGGTTATTACTGGGACAGCTCGGGGAATGGGTGGTACAGGTTCGTTTCTTCCCCTCAAAGCTTCTCCCAATAAATCTACCAGTCGATGTATCGGATCTACTAGACCTCTCTCATCGTTAACTGACTCTTCTGGGACAGGTATTCTACGTCTGGGCGGCATTTTTTGCATCACAAAATTTCCCACTTTATTATCTAATTATCATATTTAGACATTTCTTAAATGAAAAGAACTAAAAGTTTATAACACGTTTTTGAAATAAGATCATTTATATTCATATGCCAAATGGTTATAATACATGTTCTTTTCTAGCATACTGCTATAAATGAAAACACATATCCCCTAATATCACAAAAGATGGGGACAACACTAGCTTACTACCCCTCTAATATTTTTCAAAAGTTCGGGGTTTACCACTATCTCACATCTTACACAAAAGACTGAGATTACAACAATATTTTAATAACACATAATTAAGAATACTACACTACTAAACTTTTCCCTCCAGACTCAATCTAACATTCCACGCTCCACGGCACTTTGATACTCCTTCTGTGTGATGTGTGCCACCATATCCCGACTTATGGTGTGTCGGGTCTATCCTTGCTCAACGGGGTAGTGATTTACCCCATCAATCAATCTCTCCATGACCATGCATAGAGCATAGCCCATCTTGTTCATCTTCCTCCTCTTGCATCGCACCTCGTCTTCAAGATCACCCACTCTGTCATTAGAATCCTCCCACTTCTCCTGAAAGTGGATCCTATCCATCACCTCCATCTCTAACTCAATTCGGAGAGCCTCCTTCTCCGTCTTCTCACTCAACACCCTCTATTCCAATTCTTCTAATTTTCCTGCCAACTCAACATTCCTTGCCACCGATCGGTGAAACAAGGCACCCATCTGGATCCCTGCCTCCTTACGGTGAGTAATTTCCACCTCCATCTCCTGCATCACTAGCTGCCTCTCAAGAGTCTCAGTCTCTAGCTCTTCGACTCTACTCCCTAACTCCAAAATCTGCTCATCATACTCTCGTACCATCCGATCCTCAAAAGTAGTCTCGTCGGAGTTCTCCATGGGCTCGGGTTCCTCCCCCACGGGTTCCTCCTCCATAAGCTCCTCCGGACTAGACTCCTCAGGTAGAGGCACCATCTCCTCCTCCTCTTCATCATCACTAATAGGGACAACTACTGATATAGGCTCCACTATCACGGGTGCCTCATAGACTACGTGGATATCACGCGGCTCCTCCTCAACTACTTGGCTAGGTCCTCCCATGTCAGTCATCCTACAATCACCAACATAAGATAAGACAAACAACAACTCCATCAGAATGTTATATAAACATAAGTTCATTATATAGAATGAAGATTCATTTCATAACACACTAAGTCTCTTAGGAAAAACTCTACATGAGTTGTATCCCCTTTCCTAACTTCTAAGTTTTCTTAAGTTATAGTCTAAGGAGTCTCGTTCCTAAGGTTTATAACTATAGCTCTGATACAAACCTGTGACGCCCCCAAATTTTGACCTACACTTGGTCACTCAAATTTAGGTTAATCACTTTCTCAAAATATTATAATAATAACTAAAATCATATATTTGCAACGTAAGATCTAATTTAGAATAATATACAATGTTTTATTATAATTATTCCCCCAAGTCTCGCAACCTACAGTACTTAATAGATTACATAATAATATCGAATAAAGACTTATTACATAATCCTACTTAAGTTTAAACATAGTATGCAAATAGTTTTAATACAACATGAATAACTTAAACATAAAGGGACAAGCTAGTCGGTAGCCTTGCCCTTGCCCTTGCCCTTGCCCTTGTCCTTCCCAGAAACACCTCCCTATTCTGCCTTAACTGAAAGGTTTTAAATAAGCAAGAATGAGCACAAATTGCCCAACAAGTAATACACAACAAGGGTATAGGATATATATATCACAAGGTTTGAAATACCGAAGTGTCATTTCTAGGATAGTTCAAGTGTTAGAATTAATATCATGGACGAGAAATATCAACAATTCTTGGAATAAGAATGACAATTCAATATAAATCAACAAAAATATATATAAATTCAACGACTATCAAGGTGTCCAACTGGATAAATAATTTATACTGAGTAGTCACTAAGGACTATTGAGCATCTACTAGAATCATCAATATTAAACAGATAACCCAAAAGAACAAGTATTATAGAGGATCAGTCTACAATACTCCACGTTATGCATAACAATACAGTAATAACATACTCATGTGTTGGGGTTTCCAACAACTTACAATCCCCTTACCATAAGGGTTGTTCAACTCAGTTTTCAGATTTCCGCACCAATCAATTGGTTTGGATAGTTTTATAAACATGCATATAATCTAGCCGAATCAAATGGCATAGATACTTTCACAATATTCAAGGACAATACTAAGTTCACATGGATAATAGTTTTCACCAAGGTTTAAGCATAATGGCTCATTTGAACGAGAAAGTAATATAACTTGTATTTAAGAGATAAGCTTACAGTATTTGTCGAACAAAATAATGCAATGGTATTGCACAACAATAGTTGTAGGGTTCGGATACTTGCTCAATTTAAATTTGAGTAAGGTTAGAGAAACTTGCACAAGGTAATAAGATAGGTTTAGAAAAACTTGCTCAATAGTAATTGGAGTAAGTTTAGGAAACTTGCCTTAAGCGTAGTTTATCCACGTTAATAACTCAACACTTTCGAATCGTATTTATAACGTATTATATGTTCAAGATATTCATTAGCTAACACAGTCTTTAAACAAGCTCGACACGACTCAAGTACTCACATATGGTACAAAATCAGTTTATAATTCATCATGAATCAACTACTTAGTTACTTCACAAGCAATTTTAAGAATGCTCAAGATTAAGACGTCCTGCTCATGGACTTTTCATTTCAATGCAACACCAACTAATCAACTAAGCATCACACACACACACACACACACACACACACACACACACACACACATATATATATATATATATATATATATATCAATAGGTTTTAGATCATATTTAGCATCATAGGCATCATACAAGTTGCGGTCCAAAAGTCAGAATACACCAACTGTGATTCCAGACTGGCGCAGCTGCGCCATAGCTAAGCCTAGGACTGGCGCAGCTGCGCCGTCCTCTGGCCAAGCCAAGATGAAGATGCTGCCTTGTAGTTTCTGTCCGGCTCGACCAAAACAGTCACACATATTACATTGGTCATGTTTTGGGTCTTTTAATGCTCCTCAAGGCAATCTAGGTTCCCTGTTCTAATATATTTCTAATTTAAACACTTAAACCATTTAAGGCCATTCAAGGTTGTGAAACCACAAAATCTAGCATGCTTGCTTTCTAAACATACATGAGCGTTATAAAACTCATATTAGGCATGCTTGTGTGTATTCATAATGCATATGTGAAACTAACACCGCTTTAGTTGAAAATAGGCTTTGTACATGCTTTCCTTGAAACGTGCTACCTAAGCATGGTATATATAAGTTTATACTACATGAGCGAGTCTAAGAGTGTCATTAAACATGCTTAAAAATGTCAGATTTTAGTCCTCATGGTATCATGATGATATTCACATTTAAAGCTTACTAGTTAGTTCAATATACTCATGTTTTCTTTTTTAATCACATAAACACAATCCAAAGGTTTAATCATGCATTTCTAAGTCATACTAACATGCTTGCAAATTAAGAATATGTACATGGCATACATACACAATAAGTTAGTTCCTTAGGTCCTTAATTCCATTTTAAACTATATACTTTCTTTGATCATGCTCATCTATGTGTAAAATCAGTCATGCATAGCTTCCGTGGTTCATAATTTATAGAACATGATCTTTACATAGTTTGTTTTTAAAAATTAGTCCAAATCTCCTTGTAAACCATACGCCTTCATTTAATCATGCAAGTCCATCAAAACATGTTCAACTTAGGTTCATTTACTTACATATACCTCTTAAACATGCTTTCGCACTAGTTTAAGCCATATCACTATATCAGATTGCAAAATAAAATTTGAAAAGTGATTTCAGCCACTGGCGCAGCTACGCTGCGCCTCAATACAAATGTGGCGTAGCTGCGTCGTGCCTGATTCAAGCGCAGAAGCAGTCTGCTTTGGCAGAAAGCTAGCCCAACCTCAAAAATTATTCATGCTATCACTCCTAAACACTCATAAATCAATTGCAACATGCTTATATGATCATTTAACAACTATATGGACATTACTCAACCTCATTAACATATAATTCCATAAAATCAAGAATTTGAATTTCCATACTCAAGACTCTATTTTTACAGAGACTGAAATGGAAAGCTTGTAATGGAATTATACATTTGCAATATAAATGAAACTTGCTACTACTTGAACTCCTAAGCTCTAGCACACTTGTATGCTCTCAATTCTTACTTATAAATTCTCAACAATCTCAAACAACACAAAGAATGAAGGGAAGAGCTCCATTTATAAAACACTCAATAACCATGTCAAGCCATTGCCCAAGAATTCAAACTCATAGATTAAGAGATTGCATGAAGTGTAAGGAGTTGGTAATTAGTTGTTGGATTTCATCATGAGTACCACTCCCCCCATGATCATGCCTAGCAAGCTTGGAAGAGAAAATGAAAAACCTAGGCCTTAGCCTTTATGAAATGCACGTGAATGAGAAATGAGAGGTAAATGGGACTATCAATTTGGGACAAACAAGTTAACTAACATTCTTGTATACTCCTACACATCCTCACTCTTATGCTATATTTTTAATACACATCTCAACCATATATTATGATTAAATGTCACACTTAATAATTAAGGTTTCAATGTAGTAGATGAAATATGGGAATGTAATATACATATAATCCATGTACATTTTATCACACTGGTATACTTTAATAAAATAATAGTTTACAATATGCTCAGGGTATATTACCCACATACATATTGTCACATGGATAATGTATTTATAACATATAGTTTCAATATATTTTAATCGCCTTGCCTCACATAATATAATTTTATAAGACTTAACATCTAGTCACACAATGTCACACTGCACCATATAATATAGCTGTATATGCACATAATCGTTAATATAATATTATATTACAAACTCACTTATTTAAATAGATCATGCACATCCTTAATTAACCCATTATTAATTAAACCAACAATTGATTAATGTAGTTATAGATTTTCATAATCATTATTCATCTATATAATATATTGCAAATAATAACAATCGTATATTACGAATCAATTCTCAAGTAATCCATATTCCACCACAATTAATTAACATTAATTAATGGATTAACAATTCCGTTGTTGGACATAACATATTGTAATATACTCATATCATATGGTTTCATCTATGTTACACATCTCACATAATTATTCCATTTAATTTCCAAAGTGGAAAATTTTATTTTTCTCCAACTGACTCCTGGCGCAGCTGCGCCAGTTTGTACTGCTGGGACAGCGCAGCTGCGCCGTGTCCTGATAGTGCCAAGACTGGTGCAGTTTTCGCCCGTGCCAATTTTCGATGCTAACTCGTTAAACATGACGTGAATTGACCTCCACAAAAGTGTTACTACAAGTCCACGAGCGTATTAATTACTTATACGAAATTACATGATCGATACGATTAATCTTTCTAATTCCCGTTCTAATTCACTTAATGAATTTTCTCGTTTTGCATTATGCCACACAAGGCATTTCACACTCCTCATCGCTAATTCACATTTCTTAATATGCATTTATTTAATGTTAATCAGTTATATTATCCAACCCATAAATCAATAACACTTATTTTTACATAAATAGTATTTCCATTAATATATTCATTTAATAATACGTGGAAATTCTCGGGTATTACAGTAGCAATTGTCCATTGTAACATTAAAATGGGAAGCCAAATGTCTAAAATGTCGTTCTTGCATTATTGGTGTAATAGCTTGCAAGTCTTGCCAAAGTTGAGTTGTCCACCAACTCTACCAACCCCATATGACTGATATCTCTAGCAAATCAGCTATACACCACAGCCAAGTCATTTCATCCAACTTATAAGTAATTCAAGAGAGAGAAAATTTGATTAACAAGTTTCATTTGTCCACAAACACTCAACCATGCCATCCGCTCTCTAGACCCACAAAAATTCTAAGTGAATCAGTCCTTACTATGATCCATATCAAGCCTAGATCAAATCACACGGATCAGATTCATGATTAAGCATCAAAGTGGTATAAACCCTAAATTCTAGAAATCCTTAAATATTTTTGTTAATGTTATGATTTGTTGGTTAAAGTTGTGTTAGAGGGTGTTAATTAGTGATCTGAGTTGTTAGATCAAGGATCTATAACATCTAGATGCACGATTTTAAAGTTTTTAAAAATCTGGGAAAACTGGAAATTTGTGTCTGACAGTCAAATGTCAGGTCTCCTAGATCTGTCTCTGTTATTTGTTTTTGTGTTTTAAAGGTTTTTACTTGTAGTATTTTGTAGTCTTGGATCTAGAACTTGAATCAAGCCCAGATCGTGAGTAGATCAAACGCTATGAAGGGTCAAAGGTCGTTGACCGACCATGACCAACTAAGTTTCTGGGCAACCCAGAAACCCAGAAAGTCTGACAAGCTTTTTGGTGGCTTTGGATCTTGCTTCTGGTAATGATTTTGGCCACGTTATTGTTATGGTTTTGTAGGCTGACATTAGAACTATCGATCACTGCCTCTAGAATTCCCGGATCATACACGGGATCAAAGTTATGTAAGGTCAAAGTATCGTTAACCACCTATTTTGTTCAGTTTCTGGAAAACCCAAATTCGTTAAAAGCAAGGTTTCTGACATGGTTTGACCATGCCAGATCATGATCATGTGATGTTTTTAGGTTGATTTAGTGATATGGTAGTGTACCCTGACATGAGGAATACAAAATTGAACCTTAAAATCACATAAACGGAATCCAGAAAACTATGATTTAAGGCTGCAAAGTAGGACCCTAGCACTGTTTGAGTTTCTAAGCAACCTAGAAACTCAAGAACATCGTCTGACATGTTTTGTGTGGCTTGAATCTCTCTGTTGTGATGTTTGATTTCCCTGAAGGTTGTTGAAGCTTGTAGGGTAACATCATTACTATAACATTGTTGCCTTAAAACAGACAGAAAACATCAAGATCCATAAATTAGAACCGGTCAAACGTGGCACCTTATCCACTGACATGAAGTTCTAGGTTTGATGAAGAACAGCCCAAGAACACCATTAGTGACGGTTTTGTCACCTATGGTACATTTAGCGACAGATAATTTTGGAAAATTAATTATTTTAATTAATAAATAGATAAAAATGGTTTTTAATTATTAAAATTACAAAAAAATTCTAAAAAATTATTTTAAAATATGAAATTTAGTTTTTAAATATTTTTAGAATGTATATGGTATTTAATTTATTTAATTATAATATTAAATAAATTATTTATAAATGATTTTAATACATGAAAAATCATGAAAAATTATTTTATGGTATAAGAAAATATTTAAAGATATTTTTAGTGACTTTTAATATTTTGTGAGGAATTTCATTAATTAATTAATATTAATGATAATTAATTTATTTACTAAATGTATTAAATAAATTATGAAAAAATAGAATTAATGATTTAAAAATCATATAAAAATGATTTAAGTGTTATAAAAATATTTTAAGTTATAAAATATAACTTTTGATATTTTTTCATGAAAATGTTAATATTTTAATATTAAAAGCGATTATCGAATAATGAATTTAACTGTTTAAAAATCATATAAATATGATTTTAAAGTATTAAAAATACTTTATGATATTATAAATATATTATAATATTATGGCATGTATTTCATTAATATAATAAATAGATATTAATGATAATAAAATATTGTAGTATTTATATTATATTAATAAGTTTTTAATGATGGAAAATTTATGATAAATGATAATAATTATGTGAAAATTATTACGAGCTTATGAAAAATGTTTTGACTGATAACAAAATTATCTAATGTAATTTTTAAGTGATTAGATAGAGTTTAATTAAACTTAAACTTGACGATTGTCCGACTAGACCGTCGGGATGTTAGAATTGTACCGAACTCGACTCAGACTGTACGTTTGACTTGAGGTTAGGTTTTATGTGTGTTATAGACTGATAGGGTTATGTGATAATGTGTTTAGGATATTTTAAATACTATTATGATATTATTCTAATTTGTATATCGATATTATTTATATATTAGGTTCCGACAAAGCTTATTAATTGCATAGCGGTAATCAACGGTTCAGGCAAGTCTTTCTTAACTCGACCTCGAGTTGTATTATTCAATTATAATTATAGTATATCATTTCTGATTGCCATGTCTAAGAATTATTAAATTGCACCCTGTGCGTATTGCATGTGTTTATTAGGTATGAAAGGCTGATCACCTTCATTACCATTCGATCCAGATATATTTACTCATGTTAAATGTTTGTTCAGTCATAAAAATGTGTTCCTGCTAATTCACAACTATATTGTTGAATTATAGCCAGCTTATTATTCAAAATCTTTCAATCATGATATATCCTTAAATGAACTTATACTTGCTGGGTAAATTCATTGCTCACCCTTGCTGTATCATGATAAACATTACAGATTAAGACGAATACGTCGAATACAAGGAAAGGTCAAAGACAGTTCCAGCTTTAGTATACGTGTGCAATTAGATTTGTAACGGTATTATATATTAATGTTATTGTAAGTCAAATAAGTTATGAATTGTGTATTAAGTGAAGGTTACTCGACCTTGGGAAAAATTGTGTAAAATTTATTGTATAAACAATTTATGTTTATATCTTTCGCAATAGTTATACGATGCTTGTACCAGATCCGTGGTGATTTGGGACCCGTATTTGGGGCTGTCACAGTTGGTATCAAAGTTGTAGGTTATGAACCTTAGGTAGGAATACCTGAGACTAATAACCGCAGTGATTAGGATAAGTACAAACTCAAATAGAGTTAGTGAGTCGGTAAGATTCAAAGATGAATCTCGGTGAGTTATAAAGATACAGAGTTTCCTAACTCTGATAATAAAAGTGAACAGTAATGGTGAATAGAAATAGTCTAAAAGACTAAATGTACAGTGATAGAAAATCGTAAAACTAAACGATCAAGATATAGAAATGAATCATAATGTATACGATGAGATCACCCCGTGATTTGATAATTAAGGTTATAGTATGGAGAAGGATCAAGTGAATGATTGAAAAGTTTACAGAAAGATTGGCGTGTGTCTATGAATGGGTGTGAATTCAGGAAAGGATTATGAATACGAGTTGAATGAAATTCGTAATTAGAAGGGAGTTAATATTAGGTGGGGATTTCAATAGAGGACTCGTGTTAGCGGCTAAGTTGGATGATTCCTTGTATGGGCGGGGAATTTGTACTTGGTGTAAAAACCACTTAGTTTCTGGCACTGATAATCATTAAAATGTTTGTGTCGCGCTATTTTCTATATGCATGTAAGAGGGCGATTCCTTTCTCATGTGTATAACAGATTGATAGGTTATATATAGAGAATATCCGGATAAGTACGAGTTCTTAAAACTCATACTTATGGTACGTTCATGACTCATAATTATATAAAATGTTTATGAACCCCTCAGCGAATGGACGCCAAAAGTCTGACTAGGACAAGTTCTTAAACTCATATGATTGTGTAAAGTTCCTGAACTCGTGAGTGTGGTTTGACGAACTAGGTAGAACTATGTGTAAACGGAATATAGAGGATTATAGGAACCGATAGATTTCTAAGCAATTGATCATTAGTGGAGACATTAGGTTTTCCAAATCTCCTAGTTGTGTTAGATTTCAAAATTTTTGACATCAAGCTAAATACTCACTATGTGCCTTTTTGAAAATGAATTTATTTTTATTTTTATTTTATTTTTTAATATATCATCTCTTGGTGACCATTGTCTATGTGTGGACTTCGGGCCACCGACACCATCGTTACCTGTTGAGGTAATAAAACTAATTTGAAATGAATTTTTGAACGGTTTAAAGAATAGTCTATGCTACTTATTTTAGCTAGACGATAATGATTTGAAATATCAAAATATTTTTATTTATCACTTATGTACCATGTAACCTGGTGCATAGATGATAAAAAGTTGATGGAGTTGTAATGCAGAAATACATAGTGTTGAATTTGATTAAAATCATTGTTCCACTATTGTATGATGTGTTATGACAAAGTCACTAGATGACGGCATCCTCAAATGCGTTGTTAATATAGTACGACATCATGACGTCATTTTCAAACAATTTTAAAATTTTAATTTGCCAAAGAGCGTTTGGCTACACACGTTCGTAATTCGATTGAAGTTAACTATTGATATGAGTCTAAGCTATTTGATTTGGCTAGACCAACGTTTATAAAATTCTAAGCGTTCTTTGAAATTTTTCTGAACCAAATTATTTTGGTGCGGAATCCAATAAGACTGAGGTAAAAAAATTTGTACCTATGGCAGTGACGAGAAATAGATTCGACCAGCAGTACTTAATAAGTACAGGGCATACCGGGCTAATTACCAACTATGTCCGTAAGTTATGAGGGTTTGCGGATGAATTTCCATAAAACCTTTGCGAAAATGACAGACAATAGTCTATATAACTCCTCAGCACAATTTCAAAATTTTAACTCTTGTGAGGAATGTATTGGGTAGCATGTAATAATGAGAATGGATGGTGTATGGTGTATGGTGTATGGTGTAAGGTAAATTTCGGGGATGAAGTTTTTAAAAGAAGGGGTGAATGTGACAACCCGAGAATTTGAATATTTATAAAATCTTAAAATATTGAATTAAGGTTAAATAATAAACCTAGACAGAAAATAAGTGAATGGATTTGAGATTTCCGAGAAGGAATTCTATGGATTTAAAATTTATGTGGTGAATTATTCAGGATTAAGGGTATACGTGAATATGTTCTGTGTATAGGGTATTATATGTGTACAGTATGTGGTTAAGGGTCAAGGGTTGACCAGACAATGGCAAACCCTAAAATTATATTAAAAACGTCAACGTTCAGTTAGAAAATTCTTACGATTAAAAAGAAACCCTAAAATCGATTCTGGAAATCCTAATTTCAGTTCCAAGAATTCGAAACCCTAATTTGGGAATGCAAATGCTAGTATAAGCAGATTTAAACGTTATTAATAACAATCTAATTAGGGATAACCCTAATTTTTGGATTAGAAACCCTAATTTATAATTAGGGAAAACCTAATTGTTAATTTAATAATTTTAATGTTAATTAGGAAATATTAATCCTAATTTTTAAGTTATAAGTAATTAGAAAACCCTAATCTAATTACAAAACCTAATTTCTAAATTACAAAGATTACTTTTTTATTTAAAACCCTAATTCGTGGGTTATAAACCCTAATGACCAATTATGACCCAAATGGCTAAATTAGCAATTTTAATTAGGAAATAATAATCCTAATTAGCAAGCTTGAATTATGATTAGGAAATTTTATATATAATTATAGAATCTTAATTATAATTTAGAAATATTAATTTTTATTTTTAGAAAACCTAATTTTGGAAATTCTAGAATTTGATTTTTGAAACCTTAGGTTTTAACCCTAAGGGTTAAACCCTAAGGGTTGTAGCAATTGTCCATTATAACATTAAAATGGGAAGCCAAATGTCTGAAATGCCCTTCTTGCATTATTGGTGTAATAGCTTGCAAGTCTTGCAAAACGTGAGTTGTCCACCAACTCTACCAACCCCATGTGACTGATATCTCTAGCAAATCAGCCATACACCTCAACCAAGTCATTTCATCCAACTTATAAGTAATTCAAGAGAGAGAAAAATTGATTAACAAGCTTCATTTGTCCACAAACACTCAACCATGCCATCCTCTCTCTAGACCCACGAAAATACTAAGTGAATCAGTCCTTACTATGATCCATATCAAGCCTAGATCAGATCACAAAGATCAGATTCATGATCAAGCATCAAAGTGGTATAAACCCTAAATTCTAGAAATCCTTAAAGATTTTTGTTAATGTTATGATTTGTTGGTTAAAGTTATGTTAGTGGGTGTTAATTAGTGATCTGGGTTGTTAGATCAAGGATCTATAACATCTAGATGCACGATTTTGAAGTTTTTAAAAATCTTGGAAAACTGGAAATTTGTGTCTGACAGTCAAATGTCAGGTCTCCTAGATCTGTCTCTATTATTTGTTTTTGTGTTTTAAAGATTTTTACTTGTAGAATTTTGTAAAGTCTTGGATCTGGAACTTCAATCAAGCCCAGATCGTGAGTAGATCAAACGTTATTAAGGGTCAAAGGTCGTTGACCGACCATGACCAACTGAGTTTCTGGGCAACCCAGAAACCCAAAAAGTTTGACAAGCTTTTTGGTGGCTTTGGATCTTGCTTCTGGTAATGATTTTGGCCACATTATTGTTATGGTTTTGTAGGCTGACATTAGAACTATCGATCCCTGCCTCTAGAACTCCCGGATCATACACGGTATCAAAGCTGTGCAAGGTCAAAGTATCGTTGACCACCTATTTTGTTCAATTTTTGGAAAACCCAGATTCGTGAAAAGCAAGGTTTTTGACATGGTTTGACCATGCCAGATCGTGATCATGTGATGTTTTTGGGTTGAGTTAGTGATATGGTAGTGTACTCTGACATGAGGAATACAATATTGAACCTTAAGATCACATAAGAGGAATCCATAAAGCTACGATTTAAGGCTGCAAAGTAGGACCCTAGCACTTCTTGAGTTTCTGGGCAACCCAGAAACTCAAGAACAACATCTGACATGTTTTGTGAGGCTTGAATCTCTCTGTTGTGATGTTTGATTTCCCTGAAGGTTGTTGATGCTTGTAGGGTAACATCATTACTATTACATTGATGCCTTAAAACGGACAGAAAACATCAAGATCCATAAATTAGAACCGGTCAAACGTGGCACCTTGTCCACTTACATGAAGTTCTGGGTTTGATGAAGAACAGCTCAAGAACACCATTAGCGACGGTTTTGTCGCCTATGGTACCTTTAGCGACAGATAATTTCAGAAAATTAATTATTTTAATTAATAAATAGATAAAAATTATTTTTAATAATTAAAATTACAAAATAACTTCCTAAAAATTATTTTAAAATCTAAAAATTAGTTTTTAATTATTTTAAATATATTTCATAAATATTTAATATTTTTAGAATATATATGGTATTTAATTATAATATTAAATAAATTATTTATAAAAAATTTTAATACATGAAAAATAATGAAAAATTATATTATGGTATAAGAAAATATTTAAAGTTATTTTCAGTGACTTTTAATATTTTGTGAGGAATTTCATTAATTAATTAATATTAATGATAATTTATTTATTTACTAAATGTATTAAATAAATTATGGAAAAATAGAATTAATAATTTAAAAATCATATAAAAATGATTTAAGTGTTATAAAAATATTTTAATTATAAAATATAACTTTTAATATTTTGTCATGAAAATGTTAATATTTTAATATTAAAAGTGATTATCGGATAATGAATTTAACTGTTTAAAAATCATATAAATATGATTTTAAAGTATTAAAAATACTTTATGATATTATAAATATATTATAATATTATTGCATGTATTTCATTAATATTTGATAATAAATAGATATTAATGATAATAGAATATTGTGGTATTTATATTATATAAATGCGTGTTTAATGATGGAAAATTCACGATAAATGATAATAATTATGTGAAAATTATTACGAGCTTATGAAAAATATTTTGACTGATAACAAAAGTATCTAATGTAATTGTTAAGTGATTAGATAGAGTTTAATTGAACTTAAACTCGACGATTGTCCGACTAGACCGTTGGGATGTCAAAATTGTACCGAACTCGACTCAGACTGTCAAAGTTTGACTTGAGGTTAGGTTTTATGTGTGTTATAGACTGATAGGGTTATGTGATAATGTGTTTAGGATATTTTAAATACTATGATGATATTATTCTAATTTGTATATCGATATTATTTATATATTAGGTTCTGACAAAGCTTATTAATTGTATAGCAGTAATCAACGGTTCAGGCAAGTATTTCTTAACTCGACCTCGAGTTATATTATTCAATTGTAATTATAGTTAATCATTTCTGATTGCCGTGTCTAAGAATTATTAAATTATACCCTGTGCGTATTGCATGTGTTCATTAGGTATGAAAGACTGATCACCTTCATTACCATTCGGTCCAGATATATTTGTTTATGTTAAATGCTTGTTCAGTTATAAAAATTTGTTCCTGCTAATTCACAACTATATTATTGAATTATTGCCAGCTTATTATTGAAATTCTTTCAATCATGATATATCCTTAAATGAACTTATACTTGATGGGCAAATTCATTGCTCACCCTTGCTATATCATGAGAAACATTGCAGATTAAGACGAATACGTCAGATATAAATAAAGGTCAAAGACAGTTCCAGATTTAGTATACATGTGCAATTAGATTTGTAACGGTATTATATATTAATGTTATTGTAAGTCAAATAAGTTATGAATTGTGTATTAGGTGAAGGTTACTCGACCTTGGGGAAAAGAGTGCAAAGTTTATTGTATAAACAATTTATGTTTATATCTTCCGTAATAGTTATAGAATGCTTGTACCAGATCCGTGGTGATTTAAGACCCGGATTTGGGGCTGTCACAGGTGTATTACTGTTCTTAGTCTTTCTATTCAATTTCTGTAATTGGGATGTTGAATTTCTTTATCTTTTTAGTTTTTAAGTTATCTATGATGAACTAAGTTTCTAATTAAGCTTGCAATGGATCTTTAATGTTGAATGATGATTGTCATGCCTTAATTTTAGTTTAATAATACTATTAATTCAATTCATCTATTATGATTTATACTTAATTTATGAATTGCTTGATCACCAATTTATGTGGATTTGTATGGACTCGAGAAATGATGTATGAATCTAGGTCTAATTACAATAACATGTGTTCTTGAATTATGCGTTTTGATTCTTGATATATGTTTAGGATAGAGATATACCTAACATCGCATGTAATCAATAAAGAACTTGGAATTTAAACCTTCTTTGATTTTAATTCACACAGAGATATAGTGAATTAGTTAATTAGGGTGTTTGGCCTAATTCTATCAAATTATGGATTTAAGTTAATACGGTGTTAGTGCATCGAGAGATGGCTAATTCTAAGTGTTCTTAATTAATGAACTGAGATAGTAAATTAAACCAAAAAAGGTGTGATAATCGGAGTGAAACTTAAAGTGAAATTGTAAGCCTAATTCTTTAAGATTCTTCAATCAGACCAAGGAGGTGAATACTTAAGGAGTGAGTTTCTCAATTGTCTCAAAGAAAATGGTGTAATCTCACAATGGACTCCACCAGGGACGCCACAGCTGAATGGTGTATCTGAAAAGAGAAATAAAACATTATTGGACATGGTTCGTTCCATGATGAGTTTTATCAATCTTTCGGTGTCATTATGGTGATATACCCTAGAATGACTACATATCTACTAAATAAGGTTCCCTTGAAATCCGTCCCTAAGACTCCATATGAGATGCGGACAGGGAGGAAACCTAGTCTTAAGCATATTAAGATTTGGGGATGTCCAGGTTATATGAAAAGGTTTCAAAATGATAATCTTGGTACAAGATCTGATAAGTGTACTTTTGTGGGATATCCTAATGAAAGGTTAAGATATTATTTCTACAATCCTATCAAACAAAAGGTGTTTGTTGTCAAACATGTTGCATTCTTGAAAAAAGAGTTTATCCTTGAAGGGGTCAGTGGGAGGAAAATAGATCTTGAAGAAATTCAAGAACCACAAACCACTACAAATCAAATGGATGAACCTGTCCAAGTAGAGATACCTTCTGTACAACACCCTATTCGTAAATTTGGAATAGTGTCGAAGATACCTAATAGGTATGGATTTGTCATAGAAGATAACAATGAGGTACACATCATAGATGATGATGATCCATTGAATTATGAACAGACTATAAAAGGAAATGACTTAGAGAAGTGGCAAGAAGCCATAAAATCTGAAATAGACTCCATGTATGATAACCAAGTTTGGACTTTAGTTTTACCACCTGAAGGCATTAAGCCTATTAGGTGTAAATGGGTCTTTAAAAGAAAGACTGGAGCAGACGACAAGGTAGAGACCTATAAGGCTCGACTGGTCGCAAAAGATTTCAAACAAAGATAAGGAGTTGACTATGACGAAACCATCTCACCATTAGCGATGCTCAAGTCCATTCGAATTTTTCTAGCGATTACAGCTTACCATGACTACAAACTATGGCAGATGGACGTGAAAACGGCCTTCCTCAATGGGAAACTTGAGGAGGATGTATACATGACACATCTAGAGGGATTTGTTTCAAAAGTTGGAACAAATCAAGTCTGTAAGCTACAACGATCCATTTATGAATTAAAACAAGCTTCTCGTAGGTGGAACATCCGTTTTGATGAGACAATCAAAGAGTTTGATTTTATTAAAAATAAGGATGAACTATGTATGTACAAGAAGGTTAATAGGAGCGTTGTTTCATTTTTTGCATTATATATTGAATATATATTACTGATAGGGAATGATATTTCTATGCTACAATCAATTAAAATCTGGTTATCTAAACACTTCTCCATGAAGGACTTTGGAAAAGCATCCTATATTTTGGGGATAAAGATCTATAGAGATATATCTAAAAGGATGTTTGGCTTGTCCTAAGGAACGTACATTGACTCGATGCTAAAGAAGTTTAACATGGAAGATTCCAAAAGAGGTCTCATGCCGATGATCTATGGAATACATCTCTCTAAGAAATAGGCCCCAAAGACACCTGAGGAGAGAGACCGTATGATTAAGATTCCTTATACTTCAAAAATAGGATATATCTGTACGGTATGATATGTACTAGACCAGATGTCGATCATGCACTTAGTGTAACAAGTAGATATCAATCGAATCCAGGAGAAGAACACTAGACGACAGTGAAAAATATCCTGAAGTTCTTAAGAAGAACTAAGGATGTGTTTCTTGTCTGCGGTGGATCTGAATTGACACTAGAGGGCTTCACAGACTCAAGTTTTCAAATGGACCAAGATGACAGTAAATTCGTTTCGGGTATGTGTTTACCTTAAACGGTGGCACAATGAGTTGGAAGAGTTCTAAACATCAAACATTTGTTGATTCAGTGACAGAGGCAGAGTATATAGCTAAAAGTGAAGCTGCAAAGGAGGTTGTTTAGATGAAGAAGTTCATAACCAAACTTGGTGTGGTTCCTAGCATTACAGGACCAGTACCTTCATTCTGTGATAACACTGGAGCTGTTGCGCATGCTAAGAAACCCATGTGATAAGTGGATTTCATATCCACGAATCGTTGTTCATTTCACGCTTAATTGTTGCTATTTTCTTGTTTTCATTTTAATTTTTATTTGTTTTGTGTTCTTTTATGTGTAGGGTGGTCGTTGTAGCATTAAATAAGATTTGGAGTCAATTGGGATCATTTCTAGGAGAATTCGTGAAGGAAAGAAAAAATTTACTCAGCAGCTTTTTGTGGAGATTAGCAGTGGGCATGCCCACCGCGGCGAGCTCGTATTAAGCATATACCCCCGCCGGGGCGGGGGGTCTCGACCAGCTGACTCTCCTATTCGATTTTGGACTATGCTGTTACAGGGTTCGAGTGTTGGAATCACATATGGACTCTATGAAATAAAGGATTTCGGTTGGGACACGAGGGGAGACATCTATTACTCGACTAACAACAGAATTGAGCAACACATGAGGGCATATTACGAAGATTAATTCCAGGTTTTCACAGCAAGCTTTGGAGGAGTATTTTGAGGAGATTTTCGTGACGATTGCAATTCTAGGCTACGTGAAGGGTGTTCATCACTATTCTTCTCTTTAGTCTTTTATTTGTAATTGTAAGGATGTTTCCTTTAAAGTATTCAGTTTTTATTGCATTTGTTATGAACTAATTCGCTTATTAAACTTATGATGGATCCTTAGGTGAAACAATGATTTTGTAGCTTTGATTTCCAGTTCAATAAAGTATTTTTAGTTTATCTATATTAATTTGAGCGTGAATTTATGAATTGCTTGATCAACAGTTCTTTGTGGATTTGTATGGAATCGAGAGAGGATATTCGAATCTAGACTTAGTTAATATAGCATGTGTTCATGAATTTTGTGAATAACAGATTCTTGATTTATGTTAAGGTAAAGATATGCTTGACATCGCATGTAATCGGATAGAGAACTTAATCTTAAACCTTCTTTAATTTCAGTTCACATAGAGATCTAGCGAGTTGGTTGATTAAGGTGTTTAACTTGTTTCTATCTAAATTGTGAACTTAAGTTAATACGGTATTAGTGCATCGAGAGGTGTCCAGTACTACATTCGTGTTCGTGATTAATAAACTAGGATAGTGAATTGAATTGAAAAAAAGTTGTAGAAATCAGAATGAAGCTTAGGGTGAAATCATAAGTCTAATTCTCCATCAATTGTTTGAAATTCCAAATTTTGATATTTATGGTTGTTTTGTGATAGTTTATTTATTTATTAATTTAGTTTCTATAATTTTAAACCATTGAATTGTATAGTTTAATAGAATTAGGATTAATAGGAATTGATAATTGTGAAGTTAAATTTCTTGTTAATCTGTCTCCGTGGGAACGATACTTTATTCATTACTATATTACGTGTTGACCACGTATACTTGCGTGTTTTGCGTATATAGATTTTACCCAACAAGTTTTTGGCGCCGTTGCCGGGGATAATTTAGTCTAGATTTTAATATTTTTAAAATATCAGTTTAATTAATCAAGTTTTACTTATACATTTTTTTTTTGTTTTTGTTTTTCTTATTTCAGGTTTTTGACATTGGTTTATGCAAACACGATCCAAAAATCCAGACTTGCTTCCTTTTGAGGACGACATTGAAAGAAGATTTTAGAGGTTAAGTAAGTGGATCAAGGAAACTAGGAACGAATTCGAAAACTTTGACATAGAAGAAGCGATGGATGCTGAAGATCAGAAAGCGTTAAGGGACTTCGCCACACCCAAGGTGACTGAACTGCAGTCGAGCATCACCGGGCCTGCAATTGCTGCAAATACATTAGAAATCAAGCCTGGGACAATTCAGATGATCCAGAATTCAGTTCATTTTTGGGGATTGGCTAATGACGATCCGAATGAACATATAGTCAGCTTTCTGGAGATTTGTGACACCTTCAGGTATAAAGGGGTATCGGATGATGCGATGAGACTTCGCTTGTTCCCATTCACTTTATGGGACAAGGAGAAGAGTTGGTTACACTCACTACTGCCGGGATCGATAACCACGTGGGAAGACTTAGCTCAGAAATTCATTGCCAAATTTTTCCCACCGGCGAATACTGCCAAAATGAGGAATGACATAACAATGTTTGAGCAGCAACATGGGGAGTCGATGTATGAGGCATGGGAGAGATACAAGGAGTTACTCAAAAAGTGTCCGTATCATGGATTACCTAAGTGGTTGCAAATGAATACTTTTTGTAATGGACTGCATGGGAATCTCAGAACCACTATTGATGCAGCGTCGGGTGGAGCGTTCATGGCTAAGAGTTATGAGGAAGCCTACAATTGGATTGAGACCATGGCGGCTAACAACTACCAGTGGCCCACAACAAGAATGACACAGGCAAAGGCAGCTGGGGTGCTAGAAGTAGATGGAGTGACAGCAATACAAACATAAATTTTTGCACTGTCCAAGAAGTTGGATGCCAAGACAGGGGCTCAGGTACAGCAGGTTGTAGTAGTATGTGAATTGTGCACGGGTGACCATCCTGCAGATCAGTGCGCAATCAATCCAGCATCCGTGCAATTCGTAGGGAGCTACAACAGGGGTCCACAGAATATGTACCAAAAACTTACAACTAGGGGAATAGGAACCACCCAAATTTATCGTGGAGCAATAACCAACAAAATAAAGCTCCACGACCATCATATCCCCGAGGTTTTCAGAATCATCAACAACCAGCTCAACATCAGGAACGAAAATCAGATTTAGAGGAGTTGTTGTCAAAGTACATAACTAGCAATGAGGCAGCAATGAAAAATCAAGCAGTGGCAATAAAGAACTTGGAAAATCGGATGGGGCAAATTACCTTTGAATTAAATAACAGGCCGCAAGGGACCCTACCGAGTGATACAGAGAGAAATCCGAAGGGGAACCACGAACAGTGTTAGGCAATTACGTTGAGGAGTGGAACAAATCTCGTTGGCAAAGATGCAAAAAATTCAGCACTATCGGATGAAAAAGTTGACGATAGTAAAGTGGTTGAAGGAGACAAGGGTGAGGATAAGCAAGGTGAGAGAACAAAGTTAGATAACAAACCAGTTGCATACCCTCCACCACCATTTCAGCAGAGGGTCCAAAAACAGAAATTAGATAAGCAGTTCGCGAAGTTTTTGGAAGTTTTTAAGAAACTCCAGATTAATATCCCGTTTGCAGAAGCCTCAGAGCAGATGCCGAGTTATGTGAAGTTCATGAAAGGGATTTTGTCAAGGAAAAAGAAATGGGAAGACTTTGAAATAGTGGCATTAACAGAGGAGTGTAGTGCGGTGTTACAGCAGAAGTTACCACCAAAACTTAAGGACCCGGGGAACTTTACTATCCCATGCACGATCGGTAATATGTCTTTTAACAAATGTTTATGTGATTTGGGGGCTAGTGTGAACCTTATGCCATTGTCAGTATACACAGAATTGGGTTTGCCCGCGCCAAAGCCTACGAATATTTCATTGTATTTGGCGGATAGGTCAGTCACATATCCGAGAGGCATAGTAGAGGACATTTTGGTTAAAGTGGATAAGTTTATATTCCTAGCGGACTTTATCATTCTGGATTTTGAGGAGGACAAGAACATCCCGATTATCTTAGGAAGACCTTTCTTAGCCACGGGAAGGGCACTCATAGATATGTAAAAAGGAGAACTTACTATGAGAGTCCAAGATCAAGAAATCAAATTTAATGTGTTCAAGGCTATGAAATTCCCTACGGATGAGGAAGAATGTTTTCGGATGGATTTAACTGAGCAAATCATCAATGAAGATATGGGTAAGAGTCTGGTCCACGATCAATTAGAAAGAACATTATTGGGGGATGAAGAAGTCGATGACCCGAAATTTGTGGACTACTTATAGATGTTATATTCATTGCCACGAGTTAGCCGATTCAGAGCACCATTTGAACTTTTACACACGGAGGAGATAGCCACGAAAAAATTAAAATCGTCATTGGAGGAGCCACCAACTCTAGAACTCAAGCCACTCCCTAAACACCTCAAGTATGCGTATTTAGGCAGTTCAAATTCTTTATTTGTGATTATTTCTACTATACTTAACGATTTACAGGAAGAAAAGTTTCTGAGGGTGCTTAGGGAACATAAAGCAGCGATAGGACGGACGATTGCGTATATCAAGGGAATCAGCCCTTTATTTTGTATGCACAAGATTCTGATGGAAGATGATGCAAAACTGATTGTGGAGACCCAAATATGAAGAAAGTGGTAAAGAAGGTAATTCTAAAATTATTATATGCCGGTATCATCTATCTGATTTTCGACATTAAGTGGGCTAGTCCGGTTCATTGTGTGCCGAAAAAGGGGGGAATGACCGTGGTACAGAATGAGGATAACGAGTTAATTCCAACAAGAACAGTGACAGGTTGGAAGGTGTGCATCGATTATAGGAGGTTGAATAAGGCAACCCGAAAAGACCATTTTCCGCTACCCTTTATCGATCAAATGTTGGACAGATTAACGGGACATGATTACTATTATTTATTTGATGGATACTCGGGCTATAACCAGATCGCCATCGCTCTTGAGGATCAAGAAAAGACAACATTTACGTGCCCTTACGGCACATTTGCATTAAGAAGGATGTCATTCGGGTTATGCAATGCACCTGCAACCTTCCAACGGTGTACGATGGCCATTTTTTCAGATATGGTGGAGAAAAATGTTGAAGTCTTCATGGATGACTTTTTGGTCTGAGACAACTTTGATACTTACCTAGGGAATCTGTTCATGGTATTGCAGTGATGTAAGGATACAAACCTCGTACTCAATTGGGAAAAATGCCACTTCATGGTTGAAGAAGGCATAATTTTGGGCCATAAGGTGTCGGCTCAAGGATTGGAGGTGGACAAAGCAAAGCTGGAAACAATCGAGAAACTGCCTCCACCGAGCTCAATTAAGGGTATTATAAATATTTCTGGGACATGCTGGGTTCTACAGGAGGGTCATAAAGGACTTCTCTAAAACTGCAAAACCTCTATGCAGTCTTTTAGAGAAGGATGCTACTTTCAGTTTTAATGAGGAATGCAAGTCAGCGTTTGAATTATTGAAGAAGAAATTAACTACAGCCCCCGTGGTAGTCGCACCGGATTGGAATATACCATTCGAGCAAATGGGTGATGCGAGGGACTATGCGGTTGGGGCTGTTTTGGGCCAACGACGAGATAAGGTGTTTCACGCCATATACTATGCAAGAAAAACACTCACAAAGACTCAAATAAATTATTCAACCACGGAAAAGGAATTGCTTGCAGTGGTGTATGCGTTTGACAAATTCTGGGCATACTTGATCGGGACTAAGGTGATAGTCTAGACGGACCATTCGGCGATTTAGTACCTAATAGCGAAAAAAGATGCTAAGCCACGCCTTATCCGATGGATTCTCCTACTTCAAGAGTTTTACTTAGAAATTAAGGATAGAAAGGGGACAAAAAATCAAGTAGCCGATCATTTGTCTAGGCTGGAAAACCAAGGGAAAGTGAAAGAAGACAAATGTGAAATTAACGAGTCATTCCCAGATGAGCAACTGTTTGGGATTTCTATAGAATTTCCTTGGTATGTGGATTATGCAAATTTTCTTGTGAGCAACATTCTTCCACCTGACCTCACAAGACAATAGAAAAAGAAGTTTCTTCATGATGTAAAATGGTACATGTGGGATGAACCGTATTTGTTCAAACAATGCGCCGACAAAATGATTAGACGGTGCGTCCCCTATAGTGAAGTGAAGAACATTATGCATGAGTGCCATTCATCTGCATATGGCGGGCATTATGGTATCGAGCGGATAGCAGCAAAGGTACTGCGAGCCGGGTTTTATTGACCTACATTATTCAAAGATGCCCACCAGTTGGTCAAATAATGCGATAGGTGTCAAAGGGTGGGAAACATTTCAAAACGGAATGAGATGCCCCTACAAATAATTCTTGAAGTGGAAATCTTTGATGTATGGGGGCTCGATTTCATGGGGCCATTCCCTTCATCTTTGAACAATCAGTATATTCTACTCGCAGTTCATTATGTTTCGAAGTGGGTTAAAGCTGTAACACTATAATCCAACGATGCTAAGGTGGTCCTCAAATTCCTATAGAAAAACATTTTCACGAGGTTTGGCACGCCAAGAGCAATAATTAGTGACGATGGTAGTCACTTCTGCAATAAGTCCTTCGCAACTCTTTTGACATGGTATAGGGTCAACCACAAGGTAGCGACAACGTATCACCCTCAAACAAGTGGGCAGGCTGATGTGTAAAACCGGGAAGTAAAGAAAATATTGGAGAAAGTAGTAAATTAGAGTCGTAAGGATTGGTCACTTTGGTTGGACGATACATTATGGGCATACCGGAATGCGTACAAAACACCAATCGGGATGTCACCATATTAACTACAGTACGAAAAGGCATGTCACTTACCGGTCAAACTACAGCACAAGGCTTATTGGGCGGTTCAAAAACTCAATTTCGATCAAGCAGCTGTAGGGGAAAAAAGACTACTTCAACTGAATGAGCTCGACGAATTCAGCCTTCACGCCTATGAGAACTCCAAATTATACAAAGAAAAGGTAAAAAGATGGCACGACCAAAAAATTATGCATCAAACATTCGAGCCGGGCCAATTAGTCCTCTTGTTCAACTCACGGCTGCGATTGTTCCCAAGAAAGCTTAAGTCAAGATGGTCGGGACCATTCACTATAAAGCGGGTATTCTCTCATGGCGCAGTGGAACTCTTCAGTCGCAATCTGTTAGAAACGTCCAAGGTTAAAGTTTAAAGCACTATTAGGGTGGCAACGCCAACACCGATGTCATCGCCATCAGATTGAATGACGCACCATGAAACAGGGAGTAGTTAGGCTGAATAACTTAAAATAAAGCGCTAATTGGGAGGCAACCCAATCATTTCTTTTTATTTATTTTATTTTTCTTTTCATTTGAATTTTTTTCGTATTAGTTATATTATAGCTTAGGATTTTAGTTTATCAATTTTTTAATTGAGTCGTTCTATGATTCTTGTAAATCTTTCATTCATACCCAAATTTATCACCAATCTAATAACTTTCACGTTTCATGGCTTGCAGGATGGGAAAATGAAAATTTGGTGGCATAGCATGCAGACAACGAAGACCAAATTGGCCAACTTACAGTGGGCATGCCAGCCGAGGCGGGCTCAATTAGTTGTGTACCCCCCGCCGGGGCGGGGGTCCTGGACTCTTGATTACTTATTCGGCAGTTACATTATACGAGTCCCACTCTCCTTCTCCTACACTATAACGCCAACTGATACCAATACACCCTATTTCTTAGCCACAATTTTGCCACCATCAAAGCCTCATCCCCACAACTAGTACCCACGATTTCCACTACCCCACCTTTTCAATTCTACCAGTACACCCAATCACACCACCTCTTATATTTCCACATCTCATCACAATTTCTTCACAGAAATTTGCAACTATTTTGGAATTAGGGCATTCATAGAGGCTATTTGAGAGCAAGTTCGAGTGATTACTTGGTGTTCCAACTCATCAATTCCAAGTACACCACTTTGCAAGTTCAAGGTTTTAATTTGGGGAGGATACACCACTTTGCACACCAAGTGTTTGAGAAGTTGAGTGAACCAAGTGTGAGGGGAAGGTAGTGTGTTGACAGTGAGTTCAGACAGTCAGATTCGATGGCGTCGCAACCAACATCTAAATGCCAAAGGGGAGAGAGTCCATGATCCACACAACCGACACGCACCTTTGATCGCCGAAAATTTATGAGTGTCATTGCCGCCACTCGGTATGATTATATGATGACAAAAGCCCTTACATCGGAGCGTGGGTTGGCACCGAGATCCCGTTGATAGGGAGATGATGCCTCAAATTTATCAGAAGGGGTGGAATAAATTCACCCAAGAGCCGGAACCCACCGTGGTCAACATAGTCAAGGAGTTTTATCCAAACGTCGAGGACAAAGCCCCATTCAACGCTTTTGTGCGGGGTCGATTGGTCCCATTCAGTGTTGATGCCATAAACACCTATTATTAGCTGCGGGTGCCTCAACAATGCCAGAAAGCCCAACTATGTGATTTTGATCCGAACTATGAGGAAATACTTAAGGAAATGACTAAGCCATGCACAACATGGATCAAAGGTCGAAAAGGAGGCACAGTGTTCCATAGTAAAGATCTAAGTCGATATGGCAAAATTTGGTATGCATTCCTATATGCTAAACTGTATCCATCTCAACACACCTCAGACATGAAAAAAGAGAAGGCATTACTGCTATACACAATTGTGCAAGATTTTCTCATTGACGCCGGGGCCATTATTTATTTCTCCATCTGCCGGTGCTTACGTGGAAATTTTTCGGGCGGCTTGCCACACCCATCACTCATATGTGGGTTGTGTCGCCAAGCAGGTGTGAGATAGCCTAACGATGAGCCCACACAGATGCCACTTACGTTGCTAGACTCCAGAATGATAGCACGATATTCAGTATGGGCCGGGGGTGATTCTCATCCTCGAGGATTGGGTTTCATATTTCCACCAACTTCGGAGGACGAAGCTGACGCTGAAGATACTTCGGAAGATGAGGATGAGGATAAGGCTATGAGAGATCAAGGAACCGAGCATGTACCGCAGACCGAGGCACTATCAAGTCCTCAGTTCCTTGACTTTCAATGTCAAATGGATGCACACAACAAGGCAGCACGTCGGGAGATGCGGCGACTCGCATTGAGGTAAGACCACATGTTTGATGCTATGAATGTGTCATTCGCTTCACTCAACATGACGTTTCAGAGTTTCAATCCAGTAGCGTAATTTCCATACCAGCAGCCGAAGCCACTGCCAAGGTTTCCACCTAGTGATTCAGACGACGAAGTTTAACCACCATCTCCCTAGACTTAGGCAATTACAGGGAAGTCCTCACGTACTTAATTATGCTTATTCATCCAATAAGGGCATTGTATTACTTAAGTTTGGGAGATTTATATTCTTGTTTGCATGCATATGTAGTAGTTAGGTTTAAATTTGTTATTACATTTTAGGAAATATTACATATAGGTTATGTTATGTAATGATAGCTTAAATACATACATAGTAGCTTAGGTAATTTTAGTTATTGTATTGTTTTTAATCCTGTTATTATTGCATTTTATAAAAAAAATAGTTATTGTGTTTGTATATGTCCAACGGTTTTGCAATTCATGTTATTTGTGGGCCAATGATGAGATTGTGAATAAGTTAGCCAATACAGTATTGATTATTAGATCTGTGATATAATTTCTGTTATGAATCGAATCTTGCACTTGTTTGAAACTTTAATAAAAAGGTTAGCACGCTAATAACATCTTTGCTGACTGGTTAGTTCAAATTGATACATAAATATTTTCTAAAGGATAATGCTAGGGTAAATGTAAAAACGATAAGGCTAGGCAGTGAAGACGACAAATTAGGCAAGAACCTGAGTTTGGGGGGAAAACGTAGGGTGTATAAGCTTCAGAAAAAAAAGAAAAAAATGAAACAAGTTGAGTCTTGTGGTGGGTTGAGGAGAAATACTCCCCATAAACACGAGCGTGAGATGGAGCGTAAAACGCACTCCACCAACCATCTATCTAAAAAAAATAATAATAATAATAATAATAATAATAATAATAATAATAATAATAATAATAATAATAATAATAATAATAATAATAATAATAATAATAATAAAATGGGAAAAGTCCAAAAAGCCCCCGTTGAAAAAATAATAATAAAAATGATGAGATAAATGAAGTATAAGTACCCGGCATGAACCCTTGAATTTGGTATTGCTTAGTTTTAGTTGGAATGTGCCTATTTTTTTTTTAAGTTTGCACTGTATGATTCCTTCTAAGAAATTGAGTATGTTTTGAATTTGAGTCCGTATCAGTTATCATAGATGTTGAACACACACGCACATTATACCAGTGATGATGGTTTAAGATTTGAGGATTAATATGAAATTGTGGATTGGTTTTGGTGATTCATATTGTAGAGTTGCTTGTTTTCCCTAAGGTCGATGGGATAATTTTGGATTTTGCGATACTGTTGGATTAGAAGTCACATAGATTATATTTATTCCATCTCATTGGATTGCATTGCATAACATATAGTTTGTTTTGTGCTCGAGGACTAGCATGGTTTAAGTTTAGGGGGTTTTGATAAGTGGATTTCATATCCACAAATCGTTGTTCATTTCACGCTTAATTGTTGCTATTTTCTTGTTTTCATATTCGTTTTTATTTGTTTTGTGTTCTTTTATGTGTAGGGTGGTCGTTGTAGCATTTAACAAGATTTGGAGTCAATTGGGATCATTTCTGGGAGAATTCTTGAAGGAAAGAAAAAATTACTCAGCAGCATTTTGTGGAGATCAGCAGTGGGCATGCCTACCGGGGCGGGCTCATATTAGGCATATACCTCCGCCAGGGTGGGGGGTCTCGACCAGCTGACTCTCCTGTTCGATTTTGGACTGTGCTGCTACAGGGCTTCGAGTGTTGGAATCACATATGGACTCTATGAAATAAAGGATTTTGGCTGGGACACGAGGGGAGACATCTATTACTCGACTAACAACACAATTGAGCAACACACGAGGGCATATTACGAAGATTAATTCCAGTTTTTCACAGCAAGCTTTGGAGGAGTATTTTGAAGAGATTTTGATGACGATTGCAATTCTAGGCTACGTGAAGGGTATTCATCACTATTCTTCTCTTTAGTCTTTTATTTGTAATTACAAGGGTGTTTCCTTTAAAGTATTCAGTTTATATTGCATTCGTTATGAACTAATTTGCTTATTAGGCTTATGATGCATCCTTAGGTAAAACAATGATTTTGTAGCTTTGATTTCTAGTTCAATAAAGTATTTTCAGTTTATCTATATTAATTTGAGCGTGAATTTATGAATTGCTTGATCAACAGTTCTTTGTGGATTTGTACGGAATCGAGAGAGGATATTCGAATCTATACTTAGTTAATATAGCATGTGTTCATGAATTTTGTGAATAACATATTCTTGATTTATGTTAAGGTAGAGATATGCTTGACATCGTATGTAATCGGATAGAGAACTTAATCTTAAACATTCTTTAATTTCAGTTCACATAGAGATATAGTGAGTTGGTTGATTAAAATGTTTAACTTGTTTCTATCTAAATTGTGGATTTAAGTAAATACGGTATTAGTGCATCGAGAGGTGGCCAGTACTACATTCGTGTTCGTGATTAATAAACTGGGATAGTGAATTGAATTGGAATAAAGGTGTAGAAATCAAAGTGAAGCTTAGGGTGAAATCATAAGTCTAATTCTCCATCAATTGTTTGAAATTCTGGATTTTGATATTTGTGGTTGTTTTGTGATAGTTTATTTATTTATTAATTTAGTTTCTATAATTTTAAACCATTGAATTGAATAGTTTAATAGAATTAGGGTTAATAGGAAATTGATAATTGTGAAGTTAAATTTCTTGTTAATTTGTCTCCGTGGGAACGATATTTTATTCATTACTATATTACTTATTGCCCACGCATACTTGCGTGTTTTGCGTATATAGATTTTACCCAACAAGTTTTTGGCGCCGTTGTCGAGGATAATTTAGTCTAGATTTTAATATTCTATCAATATCAGTTTAATTAGTCCAGTTTTACTTAAATATTTTCTGTTTTTGTTTTTGTTCTTCTTATTTTAGGTTTTTGACATTGGTTTATGCAAACACGATCCAAAAATCTAGACTTGCTTCCTTTTAAGGACGACATTGAAAGAAGATTTCAGAGGTTAAGTAAGTGGATCAAGGAAACAAGGAACAAATTTGAAAACTCTGACATAGAAGAAGTGATGGATGCTGAAGATCAAAAAGCTTTAAGGGACTTCGTCACACCCAAGGTGACAGAACTGCAGTCGAGCATCACCGGGCCTACAATTGCTATAAATACATTTGAAATCAAGCCTGGGACGATTCAGATGATCCAGAATTCAGTTCAGTTTGGGGGATTGGCTAATGACGATCCGAATGAACATATAGTCAGCTTTCTGGAGATTTACGACACCTTCAGGTATAATGGGGTGTCGGATGATGTGGTGAGACTTCGCTTGTTCCCATTCACTTTACGGGACAAGGCGAAGAGTTGGTTGCACTCACTACCGTCGGGATCGACAACCACGTGGGAAGACTTAGCTCAGAAATTCCTTGCCAAATTTTTTCCACCGGCAAAAACTGCCAAAATGAGGAATGACATAATAATGTTTGAGTAACAACATGGGGAGTCGTTATATGAGGCATGGGAGAGATACAAGGAGTTACTCAGAAAGTGCACGCATCATGGATTGCCTAAGTTGTTGTAAATGAATATTTTTTATAACGGACTGCATGAGAATCTCAGAACCAGTATTGATGCAGCGTCGGGTGGAGAGTTCATGGCTAAGAGTTATGAGGAAGCCTACAATTTGATTGAGACCATGGCGGCTAACAACTACCAGTGGCCCACAGCAAGAATGACACAGGAAAAGGCAGCTGGGTGTTAGAAGTAGATGGAGTGACAGCAATATAAGCACAAATTTATGCGCTATCCAAGAAGTTGGATGCCATGACAGGGGCTCAGGTACAGCAAGTTATAGTAGTATGTAAATTGTGCGCGGGTGACCATCCTACAGATCAGTGCGCAATCAATCCAGCGTCCGTACAGTTCGTAAGGAGCTACAACAGGGGTCCACAGAATATGTACCAAAACACTTATAACTAGGGGAATAGGAACCACCCAAATTTCTCATGGAGCAATAACCAGCAAAATCAAGCTTCACGACCATCATATCCCCCAGGTTTTCAGAATCATCAAAAACTGGCTCAACATTAGGAACGAAAATTAGATTTAGAGGAGTTGTTGTCAAAGTACATAACTAGCAATGAGGCAGCATTGAAAAATCAAGCAGTGGCAATAAAGAACTTGGAAAATTAGATGGGGCAAATTGCCTTAGCATTAAATAACAGGCCGCAAGGGACCCTACCAAGTGATACAGAGAGAAATTCGAAGGGAACCACGAACAGTGTCAGACAATTACGTTAAGGAGTGAAACACATCTCGTTGGCAAAGATGCAGAAAATTCAACAATATCGGATGAAAAAGTTGACGACAGTAAAGTGGTTGAAGGAGACAAGGGTGAGGATAAGCAAGGTGAGAGAACAAAGTTAGATGACAAACCAGTTGCATATCCTCCACCACCATTTCAGTAGAGGGTCCAAAAACAGAAATTATATAAGCAGTTCGCGAAGTTTTTGGAAGTTCTTAAGAAACTACAGATTAATATCCCGTTTGCAGAAGCCTTAGAGCAGATGCCGAGTTATGTGAAGTTCATGAAAGGGATTCTGTCAAGGAAAAAGAAATGGGAAGACTTCAAAATAGTGGCATTAACAGAGGAGTGTAGTGCGGTGTTACAGCAGAAGTTACCACCAAAACTTAAGGACCCGGGGAGCTCTACTATCCGATGCACAATCGGGAATATGTCTTTTAACAAATGTTTATGTGATTTGGGGACAAGTGTGAACCTTATGCCATTGTCAGTATACACAGAATTGGGTTTGCCCGCGCCAAAGCCTACGAATATTTTATTGGACTTCGCGGATAGGTCAGTCACATATCCGAGAGGCATAGTAGAGGACATTTTGGTTAAAATGGATAAGTTTATATTCCCAGCAGACTTTATCATTCTGGATTTTGAGGAGGACAAGAACATCCCGATTATCTTAGGGAGACCTTTCTTAGCCACAGGAAGGACACTCATAGACGTGCAAAAAGGAGAACTTACTATGAGAGTCCAAGATCAAAAAATCAAATTTAATGTGTTCAAGGCCATTAAATTCCCTACGGATGAGGAAGAATGTTTTCGGATGGATTTAATTGAGCAAATCATCAATAAAGATATGGGCAAGAGTCTGGTCCACGATCCATTAGAAACAACATTATTAGGGGATGAAGAAGTCGATGACCCAGAATTTGTGGACTACTTACATATGTTAGATTCATTGCCACGAGTTAGCCGATTTAGAGCACCATTTAAACTTTTACACACGGAGGAGATAGCCACGAAAAAATTGAAACCGTCATTGGAGGAGCCACCAACTCTGGAACTTAAGCCACTCCCTAAACACCTCAGGTATGCTTATTTAGGCTGTTCAAATTCTTTATCTGTGATTATTTCTGCTGCACTTAACAATTTACAGGAAGAAAAGTTGATGAGGGTGCTTATGGATCATAAAGCAGCGATAGGGTGGATGATCGCGGATATCAAGGGAATCAGCCCTTCATTTTGCATGCACAAGATTCTGATGGAAGATGATGCAAAATCGACGGTGGAGCAACAACGACGACTTAACCCGATTATGAAGGAAGTGGTAAAGAAGGAAATTATAAAATTATTGGATGCCGGTATCATCTATCAAATTTTCGATAGTAAGTGGGTTAGTCTGATTCATTGTGTGCCAAAAAAGGGGGGAATGACTGTGGTACAGAATGAGGATAACGAGTTAATTCCAACAAGAACAGTGACAGGTTGGAGGGTGTGCATCGATTATATGAGGTTGAATAAGGCAACCCGAAAAGATCACTTTCTGCTACCCTTTATCGATCAAATGTTGGACAGATTAGCGGGACATGATTACTATTGTTTATTGGATGGATACTCGGGCTATAACCAGATCGCCATCGCTCTTGAGGATCAAGAAAAGACAACATTTACGTGCCCTTACGACATATTTTCATTCAGAATAATGTCATTCGGGTTATGCAATGCACCTGCAACCTTCCAACGGTGTATGATGGCCATTTTTTCAAATATGTTGGAGAAAAATGTTGAAGTCTTTATGGACAACTTTTTGGTCTATGGTGACAACTTTGATACTTGCCTAGAGAATCTGGTCATGGTATTGTAGCGATGTAAGGAGACAAACCTCGTACTCAATTGGGAAAAATGCCACTTCATGGTTGAAGAAGGCATAATTTTGGGCCATAAGGTATCGACTTAAGGATTGGAGGTGGACAAAGCGAATGTGACGTCCCCAAATTCGAGGTCTCGAATCACCGCGGATCTGGTTCGATCATTCTAACACTATTACTATATTTGCGAAAGATATAAACATAAATTATTTATACAATACACTTTACACACTATTTCTCCAAAATCGAGTAACCTTAACTTATACACCATTCATAAACTATCTAACATAATACATTATTATCAAACTATACTATTACAAATTTGCTGCACATTTTATCCCAAGCTGAACTTGGCATTATTCTTTTCTTGTATCCAAACGCATTCGCCTTATCTACAATGTTTTATCATGATATAGCAAAGGTGTGCATGAAAGTTGCCCAGCAAGTTTAAGTTCAATAATATAATGATATATCATGATTGATAGAGTCTGAATAATATGCTAGCTATAATTTAACAATATAATTGTGAACTAGCAGGAACAAACTTTTGACTGAACAAGTATTATACATGAACAAATATATCTGAACCGAATGGTAATGAAAGTGATCAGCCTTTCATACCTGACTTATACATGCAATATATATAGAGTACAATTCATGGCAACCAGCAATGATTAACCATGAGCATATCCAAATGAAACAACTCTTAGTAGAGTTAAGTAAAAACAAACTTGCCTGAACCGTTGATTACCGCTACGCAATTTATAACGCTTTATCCGAAGACCTAATATTAGTAATATAGATCTCCAATATTAGAATAATATCATCACAATATAATACTATTATTTATATAGACATACATAGAATAACCTAACACATAACACATAACCATATCATTCTATAACACACATAAGGCTCGGTATCAAGTCAAACTATACTAGTCTGAGTTGAACCCGACACAAATATGACATCCCGACGGTCTAGTAGGATAAAATTTCGAGTCTAAGTTATATTAAACTATATCTAACACTTAACCGTTATCTAAGATAATTATATTATCAGTCGAAATAATTTTCATAAGCTCGTAATAATTTTTAAATAATTATTACTATTTATCGTGAATTTTCAATCATTAATATCGTATTTAAATAATAAAAATAGCACAATATTTTATTATCATTAATATCTATTTATTATCAAATATTAATGAAATACATGTCATAATATTATAATATATTTATAATATTACAAAGTATTTTTAATACCTTAAAATCATATTTATATGATTTTTAAACAGTTAAATTCATTATCCGGTAATTACTATTAATATTAAAATATTAATATTTTCATGATAAAATATCAAAAGTTATATTTTATAACTTAAAATATTTTTATAACACTTAAATCATTTTTATATGATTTATAAATTATTAATTCTATTTTTCTATAATTTATTTAATATAGTTATTAAATAAATTAATTATCACTAATATTGATTAATTAATGAATTTCATCATAAAATATTAAAAGTCACTAAAAATATCTTTAAATATTTTCTTATACCATAATATTATTTTTCATGTATTAAAATCATATTTAAATAATTTATTTAATATTATAATTAAATAAATAAATGCCTTTTATATTCCAAAAATATTAAATATTTTTGAAATATACTGAAAATAATTAAAAACTATTTTTTATATTTTAAAATAATTTTTTCAAAATTTATTTTGTATTTTTAATAATTAAAAACCATTTAATTCGATTTATTTAATTAAAATAATCATTTTTAGAAATAATTAATTAATTTTCAAAATTATATGTCGCTAAAGGGCCCTATAGCGACAGACCCGTCGCTATAGGTGTTCTTGGTGTATTCTTGAGCTGCCCAGAAACTTATCGACGGTCTACAGGGTAGGTGGTTTGACCACCCATAATTTCTTGATCATACGATTTCTGGTCAGTCTAGTATAATATGTTTGTAGTCGTGATGTAATACTATAATCTAAGCTTCCAAACTTTCTGACAACACTGTTCTTCATTTCTGGGTTTTCCAGAAAATGAAGAACAGTCAAGGGAGCTTGGTTTAGATCTTTATGGTTTGTAGTTTGGGCTCGTTTTGTGTGATCTAGTGGATCTATCTTGTAGAAGAGATGTCATACTACATGTCTATAACAATATATCATCATAACAACATTACACCTAACAGATCAACGTTGGTCAACGTAGGGGTCAGGAAACAGTCTTAAAGATTATGGGTTACCCAGAATCTCCTTCCGGGAAGCTGGTCAACGGTGGTTTGACCTCATATAACTTTGATTCCTTTACGTATTTGAGTGATATAAAAGCTTATACATGTAGGCCATATGATAGACTACAACATTAATACAACAACTTGGCCAAAAAAATCAAACGGCTGCAAGATCAGAGGGCAAACAAACTTGTCAGAAAGTTCGTGGCAATTCTGGGTTTTCCAGAAACAGTCTCCCATGGTCGGTCAACCATGTTTGACCACCTATAACTTGCAAACTAGATAAGATCTGACCATGTTTCTAGTTTCAGATCATAAACAACATGGCATACTACAGATCTATAACATTACACACACTTAACATCTAACTGGTAAAGATCTAGAGGCCCTGACATATGACTGTCAGGCCACTTTTTGATCTTTTTCCAGATTTTTCAAAACATCAAATTTCGAGCATCAAAATGATATGGATCTAGGTTTTGACAACCCAGATCATCAAATGACACCTTAATACACAACTTTAACCAACAACCTACAACATCTAACATCAAATACAAAGATTTCAAGATTTAGGGTTCTTATACCTTTGAGGCTTTGATTTTTGATTTCTGCCTTTTGATTCTGATCTTGTAAAATTAGGGACTGATATTGGCTTAGTATATATCACTCTCTCACTCTAACTCCCAAATTTCTAGAGAGAGAAGGGTTTGGTAGAAAATGACAATTAAAGTAAGTGGTGTTCTCTCTCTCTAAATCTATATATATAACTTGATACTATGCTTAAATCTGCTGATTTTGGCTGGGAGCTGGAGTATTTATTAAGTCAAGGAGTGGTTAGGGTTTGCTCACCAACCACATGTTGCTAGATTTACAAGTTACACTAAATAATGCACAAAAGGGCATTTTAGTCATTTCCTTACCATTTTATTTCTAGATTTGTCATTTGTTGCAAACCCTTGGGGTTTAGGGTTTGAGTTAGGATTTAAGGTTTGAACCAATTTAGAGTTTAGGGTTTAACCCTTAACTTGTAATTTACTTTCTAAGATTTTCGAATTTCGGTTTTAAAAATCGAAAATTAATATTTCTAAATTATAATTAGAATTTTCTAATTATATTAAAATTTCATAATCATAATTTAAATCTTGCTAATTAGGATTAGTATTTCCTAATTAAAATTGTTAATTACGCAATTAGGGTCAAAATTGATCATAAGGGTTTACAACCCAAAAATTAGGGTTTCTAATAGAAAAATAATCTTTCTAATTTATAAATTAGATTTCGTAATTAGATTAGGGTTTTCTAATTACTATAACTTGAAAATTAGGAATAATATTTCCTAATTAACATTCAAATTATTAAACGAACAATTAGGTTTTCCCTAATTATAAATTAGGGTTTTTAAATTTGAAATTAAGATTTGCTAATTAATTAAGCTTTACCCTAATTAATATTATAATTAATAGCACTTAAGCAATATAATAATCATTTAAGTTCCCAGATTAGGGTTTCATACACCAAATTAGGGATCACAACATCAATTTTAACCCTAGAGATAGCCACAGGAGATCCAGTTTCCAACCCCGGAGATAACCTCGGGAAAACAGTTTCCAGCCCCAGAGATAACCCCGGGAAAGTCAGTTTTAACCTCGGAGATAGCCCCGGGGGATCAAGATCAAAGCCTGGAGATAGCCCCAGGAGGTCAGGCCAACCTCAGAGATAACCCTGAGGATAGTCAAAGTCAACATCTAGTCAACCTCAGAGATAACCCTGAGAAAATACTGCTACAACTGCGCGAAAACCGGAGATAATCCCAGGAGGGGTAAAATGGTCATTTTGCTAACTCAACTTTAGTTCACATCAAATCAACTCATTTTAACTCAAATTACTTCAATAGAAGTCCCACGAGAACCATATCTTAACTTTCGAGCGCAAACTACGCAAAACGGCTCAACAGACTACCTGACGAAAACCCAGGAATGCCATTTCGGTCATGGACCCATCTTCCCGGATTCAAAAAAGGGTAAATCATATGTCATTGTGTAGCTCTCAGAAAGAGCTTTCCGTAATGGTATGACACGCTTCCATCGGACTCCCGGATTGAAAGTTATGAACGACCGAACGAACAACGCGTTGTCCGAGTGTACGTACTTCGACACGGCGGGACCCACATCTTGGGCATCCCGGGCAGCTGCAGGTAGACCTGCGGTTCCCCCCTCTATAAATAGAGGGCTTGGGGTGGCCATAATTGTAAGAGAAACGGCGAGGAAGCCCTATCCAATTTGCTCTATACACACCATAAATTGAGTGCTTTCTCATTTTAAACACTGGTGAGCTCACATATAGTTACTTTTGTACAGGCGGGAGCCGAGTTTCATCCACTTTAAAGATATAGAAGTCTACTTTGGCAGCCCACTGTAAGCCTTCTCACACACTTTAAAGCCTTTCTCTTCATCTTTGCACACACCCTTCTTCACGTTAAGAGTCGTGTTGCGTCTATTTTCCCAGACTTCGGTCCGTGGTTTTATTTCAGTTTGTATATACATATATTTATATATATATATATATATATATATATATAAATTTTCGTCCCACCTAGAGTTTCCTTCGTGGCGGTTGATAGCTTTTACAGCTTTATATACATTTTTTGATCCCCCATGGAGGTGCTTCGTGGTGGCTGATCATGTCTGTATATATATATATATATATATATATATATATATATATATATATTTACAGCTTTTATATATATACCTACTTACTGCTTTCATACAAATTGCGGTATCGTGTGAGCCTAGGAATCACGTGATCACAGATTCAACCTATTGGATCTAGATTCGGTTCCCGTGATGGACATTTTCAGCTGTAAGCAGCTTGTAAATTATTTTGCGGTGTCTAAATTTTCTCAGATGGTTTTCATACCCACGAGGAAATCAGCATTATTTTGTACATTATTTTCTTACAGATGCTTCACATCTCAATAATAAAAGCAATCAAGCCGAATATTGAATAAAATGGAAGTATCAAAAGGTCTCAATTACTATTGAGCATCATGGTTTAAAAAACTCTTTTTACAAAACATCACTGCCATATCTCGCTAAAACTGAATTTTTACATAAATTCGAACCTTGTGTATATAGGTGCGAACGAGGCCTCGCACTACTTACAAATAACAGCACATTGACCCACACACACACACTCATATAACAGTTTCTTAAAAAGTGGCGGTCACCGTGGTAACACGGATGTCGGGGGGTGCCTAACACCTTCCCTCTGCATAAGCAAGTCCCCAGACCCTAATGAATCTCGGTTTCACCGACCCGTTTAGCAGTGTCACATCATTGGGTCAATGTGAAAACCTTTTCTCGGTTGTGTTGGTACAACCATTTAAAAAACTAACTGGCGACTCTTACAGTCCAATCGTCGACATGATACATGTCGGACCTTTTTCACTTATTTTTTCAAATAAATCTCACCTAAAATGAGAACACCAAAGAACAAGTATCGAAAAGCGACAATAAAAATCCCGACGTCGACAGGTGGCGACTCTGCTGGGGACTCCAGTAAGAGGACTTAAGCCGCTATTACAAACTTTTCAAAACTATTATATGCTTGTGTGTGAATGTTGCATTTACATTTGAATGAATGTGAACGAATGCATTTACTTATTGCACTTAGTGCTTTCGCACCATATCTGCTTGTGATATTAGTGCTTCGCACGTGTCATCATTTCCATACTGTGAGACACGATGTATGTGCATGTATGTTGTGTGGTCCCTCCACCAGGAGGCTATCATGTCGGTGTTTGATCACTAGACTCGTAGGAAGACTAATTCCAACGAGGCTCAGGAAAGGCACCACCCAAATTCGCTCCAGTTGAAAGACCAGATTAATTTCCCGTCAAGTAAATTACGATGATTTGGGAACCTTCATGCCGAAAAACCGCGAAAGTAACCTAAGATAGATCAGCCTCTGATAAACCAAACGCGGAGGAAAGTCTCTTCATACTTTCACATTTTAATTACTTGTAAATTCAATGATTTGTAATTTCATTTCCATGTAAATCTCAATGTAATGGAAAATATGAAGGAATATGTGTACATGCCTTCCCTTTATATCAAAACCTGACATGCTATCTTGTCAACTGACATCCGTTTCGCAGGACGATACTCCTAAACGGACACATTACGTAATATTGCTACATTCACTAAGACTAAACTACATAAGTCTTATTTGTAAGGATATAATTGGTCCATAAACCCGATCAAAATCCAAAAAGGCCACGAACCTACAGCCAATTATGTCTTCATCTGACTAGACTGATCTTAATCCAGTTTCTCACGAAGAATTCGAAGAATTAAGTAAACAAATCACAGATTTGGCTGTTCTGCTTAAAGAAATACACCAATCTACTCAGGGTATAAAGACACCCGTACATGCTGAATCCTCCGAAGAAGGAAGAACCCAAGGTCCGGATACTGCTAGTTCCAGTCGCAGGAATCCTCATAAGAACAGACAGATTCCTTCAGCTTCAGCCACACTGCGATTATCTCCACTGTAACAACCCAATATTTTCTATAAAAATGAAATCATAAATTTTGCGTATAAATTTTTATTTTTTTTTGTTTTTCTCTTTTTATTTCAAGGATGAGGATTTGTACAAGATAATGTGTATATGTAATTATGTAATAAATAAAAATATATTTATTACATAAATGTTTGCAAATAATTTTATTTTAGAATTATTGATTATTATAAAGCATATTCTTATAATAATTAATTTTATAGTAGAAATATTTTTATTAATTATTTTCCATGAAAATATAATTATATATTATTTAAATAATATATGAAATGATTTTTAGAATTATTATAATAATTATTTATTTTATTATATGAATTTATGCAAGATTAATTAAGTTAATTATTTTAACTTAATTAATAATGTTATATATGAAGAATAAATTAGATATGGAATCCAAATCCTAATTTTGGATTTTTATCAATGGATAAGAATAATAATATAATAATATTATATTTTAATTTTTCAGTGCTATAATTATGTACTGTATATTTATACACTGATAATGATTGGTCAATTATGGGGTATTATGATAAAACCCTAATTTTACTGACAAGCACTAATTTCGAAGTCAAATGAGACTTTAAAATCTGTTAAGGCAATATGTTATGTGATTCATGATAATTATAATTATTAATAATCAATAGAAAACCCTAATTGTAAATTAAAACCCTAATTTCTTAAATTAGAAACCTTAAATCAATAATTAACTTATTGATAAATAGAAACCCTAATTTGGAACTCGATTATGAGTTCGAGGTTGTTATATAACTGTGTTATGTGATTTAAGTGGTGTATTATAGAATTTAATGTTAATTATAAAAATCCTAATTAATATTTAAAATCCTAATTTTAGAAACCCTAATATTTAATTTATAAACCCTAATTGATTTGAAACCCTAATTCAAAGGCCATTTATGACTTTAAGAATTTGTTAGGTAGTTATGTAATCATGATATTGTTTGTAATGACCGGTATTAAAGGTATTAACCCTAGTTAGGGAGAATCTTAATTGTTTTCGAAACCCTAATTTTTTAAAGGGTATAAATCCTTATTATTAATTTTTATAAATTATAAACCCTAAATTTGTTAATTGTGAACCCTATTTGCTAATTAAGCAAGTTTAATGCTAATTAGTGCACTTTAAACCCTAATGTTCATGTATGATGTAATTAGTAAACACAATCTAATTAGGGATTTCTAAATTGTATTATTGGAAACTAATTTTCATTTTTAGAAGCTAAATTGTTATTTATTTTTCCTAATTTTGGAAATCCTAGAATTTTGGCTCTTAAAACTTAAAATGGTTCAAATCCTAAACCCTAATCCAAACCCTAAACCCTAAGGGTCAGATTAGATTGTCAATAATGCCCTTAAAATTTGAAATCAAATTGACCATATTACCCTTTTTGTATTATTTGAGAGATAACTTGCAAATCTAGCAAGAATATGTAGTTGGTAAACCACCAAGATTGCCCATGTGACAAATATAACATAAGTCAGCCATATATTGATAGCTAATTCAGCCAAATTCATTGCACCAAGAGATTATATAAGAGTTAGAGAGAGAAAGTACTCATTTTTGTTCATTTCTTTCCAAAGCTCTCACCAACTCTCTCTCACTAAAAACCCACGAAATTATGTAGTATATCAGCTCACAATTCAAGCCCCACGAATTCCTTAAACAAAACAGAAACATAGAATCAAGATTTGCTCATGGAAAGGTATAAAGCTAATCTTACAATTTGATTTTGAATGATATGTTAGAAGTTATGATTTTGTGTTGTAATATGTTGTAAAAGGTGTTAATCAATGATCTGGGTTGATAGATGTTGGATCCATAACATCTATAAGCTCAGATTTTAAGATTTCAAGAATCTGGAAATTTTGTTTTTTTTTTGTGTCTGACAGTCAAATGTCAGGCCTTATAGATCTTTGTGTGTTTGTGTTTTTGGTCGTTTGAATGTTGGAACTTATAGTATGCCATGAGATCTTTGATCTGGGACTCGAATCAGGGTCGGATCTGGTGTAAGTTGTAAGATATTCATGGTCAAAGGTTGTTGACCGACCATGACTTTTCAAACCTGGGTAACCCAGAATTTTTCCAGACGCCTGACAACGCTTTTGCAGGCGCTTGATCTTGCTTCTGTTAAGTGTTATGATCATTTTGTTGTTAGATACTTGTAGACTGACATGAGAACTATATATAACTTCCTTTATATTACCCAGATACTTAACAGAATTAAATTTAGAGATGGTCAAACATAGGTTGACGAAACTGCCCAAACAGTTCCGGGTAGGTTCTTTGACCGGCCATGATCGCTTATACGTTTTATTGTTATGATGATCGGTTAATATATAAACGTTCCGTGACATTCATACTACAAGATAGAACCATTACGTAATACAAAGTAAACTTGGAAAGCATTTATTTAAAGGCTCAAAGTAGGTACCTTCAATTCTGGAAATTCTAGAAAATGAAGAACTCGCCTGACACGATTTTTGAAGGCTCGGATCTCTTTTGTTTCATGTTGTCTGTTCATGTCTGTGTTTGAAACTTGTAGTATTGCACGATTACTATAAGATCTGACCAAACGTATGCCCAGAATCATCACATTTTAAAACCTATTGATGGTCAAACCGGGTAGCTTAGTAACTGACATGGTTTTCTGGGTTTGGCCAAGAACGCGAAGAACACCTACAGCGACGGTTTTGTCGCTATAGGTGGTCTTTAGCGACAGTTAATTTATAAAATTATATTTTTATTAAATAATTAGTATTAATTAGTTTTTAATTACGAAAAATACAAAATAAATTATTAAAAATTATTTTAAAATCCAAAAATTTGTTTTTAATTATTTTAAATATATTTCATAAATATTTAATATTTTTGGAATATTAAAATTATTTAATTTATTTAATTATAATATTAAATAAATTATTTAAAAATAATTTTCATACATGAAAAATCATTTAAAATTATATTATGGTATAAAAAAATAATTTAAGTTATTTTTGATAACTTTCAATATTTTGTGATGAAATTTCATTAATTAATTAATATTAATGATAATTAAGTTATTTAATAAATGTATTAAATAAATTATGGAAAATAGAATTAATGATATAAAAATTATAGAAAAATGATTTAAAGGTTATTTTAGTTATGAAAAATGACTTTTGACATTTTGTCATGAAAAATATTAATATTTTAATATTAAATGATATTAAATCTATTTAATACTTATATTAAATAAATTAGTTTTAAAAATAATTTTAATATTAGAAAAACCATTTCAAATGAAAATAAATAGTTTAAAAATATTTTAAGTTATAAAATATAACTTTCAATATTTAAAGTTAAATTTTATTAATTAATTATTATTAATGATATTAAAGTAATTTAATAATTATATTAAATAAATTAGTTTAAAAATAATTTTAATATTAGAAAAATCATTTTAAATGAAAATAAAGTGTTTAAAGATATTTTAAGTTATAAAATATAACTTTTAATATTTAAAAGATAATTTCATTAATAAATGATATTTATTTAATATTAGATGATATTAGATTTATTAAATAATTATATTAAATAAATAGTTTTAAAATGGTTTTATTTATTTAAAAATGATATAAATGAATTAAAAAAATATTTTAAGTTATAATTAATGACTTTTAATATTTTAATAAATAGTTCATTAATACTTTAATATTAATGATAATTATTTAAAAATGATTTTAAATATTTTAAAAATCATTTAAGGGTAATATTAATACTTTAAAAGTATTTTAAGTTATTATACATAACTTTAACATTTTGAAAATAATTTTATTAATAGTTTAATACTAATTAAATATTAATGATAATAGAATTGATTAGTATTTAAATCATTTAAATATGATTCCGAGGTTTGAAATTTATGATAAATCATAATAAATGTTTTACAATTATTATAAGTCATTTAAAAATAATATGACTGATACGTACGGATATTGTGTTACAGGATAGAGTCTTAGACTCGATGATTACCCGGTAAAGCTGTCGGTACACCGACATGTTTCAGAAATTGATCTGAACTTAGATAATTTGATTAAATATGTGTTTATTTGTGATTCAATGGTTGTGGAACATATGCGACAATGTGATTAGGGTATGTGTTGACTGCAATAAGCAGTGTTATGTTTTATAGTATGTTATTCTAATCGAACGAACGATCTTGTTAATGATAGGTCGTGAGATAAGCGATAAATATAAATTACAAACTGTAAGCAGCGCTTCAGGCAAGTATCTTACCTTTGCATTTTCTTTATACAATGGACATGAGTAAGAATGTTTCTAAATTATATTATTACCGTATAGATTATGAACCTTATATTATATAAGCTCATTGATTATCAACATGTTAGTATATGATAATACAGATATATATATTCTGTTCGTTAATTTCTAGAAATGGTTAAACAAGTGTCCCCACTTGGATAATCATTGTATTTCATCACATGTTGATATACCTTTGTCAATTACCCGTATACATATATGTTGAATTATAGATTATTGTTGAACAAGATAAAACCTTTGATTTAAAATCCAGACAAGTATGAACATCCCTACACGGGAAAACTTTTATGTGCCCAAGGCGGAACAGAGTGAACGATCCTATCGTTCGTGTAATTTAGTATTGATCAATACAGGGCCCATAGGAAGTACAACCTAACGCCCGTAAGTTATGACGGTTTACAGATGAATTTCTGTTTAACCTTTTCGAAAATGAAAACAATGTTCATGGCATGTCACCTAAACCCTATTTATAGTCAATACGTAGTTTCAAAAAAATTTGAAAGAGAGTTGTTATATTATTATTATCGGTTCAGAATACTTCACAACTATTGACTTGTTGTAGAAGAATAGTACAAAGAAAATATTTAAATTCTTTCAGATTATATATATATATATAATTGCTATTACTTGCTGGGCACTCAAATGCTCATCCTTGCTTAATTTAAATGTTTTCAGCTAAGTGTGAATGATCAGAGAGCTCTGCTAAGAACAAGGGAAAGGGAAAAGATTGCTGAATGAATGAATGAACGTTATCTTATGTAATAGTTTAATACTATTAAGACAAGTGTGATATATAATATCTATCATGGTTTGTAATGAATGTCTAAAGGTTACGTACTTGGGATTAGACTCTGATAAATGTAAGTTAAGTTTGATATTTATATTATTGTTATTATTATTAGTATTATTCCGCTCATAGAAATGGTATCGTGATGAACCGAGTTCGGGTTTCAAGTACCTGAGTTTGGGGTCTTCACATCCACCTACAGTTCCTGAGCCTGTACGATCTCCGATAAAGGTGTCTGCCCATGTAATGACTATGTTATTTCCTAAATCGATACCGGTGAAGGAGAAAGAAATCCTAGTTCCAAATCCCACAATGGAAGAAGAGGAACAAAGAATTAAACAAGACATCGTCAGAATGATGTCCAACGTACGCATCATTATCCATGATGAACACACAAATAGATACACTCCAGGCGATGATTGCCCAGACATAATGGTCATCATTTGGGAAAAGGAGGACAATGACAACCCCTCCATCACTGTAGTCCACCAGGACTTTACCCTCGACAATTGGAGCAACACTCCTTGCATTTGTCGACGAGGGTAAAGAGGGAAGAAACTCTCTCTGCCTTGCAGATAGTAACAACTGCTTACTTTTTCTGTACAGTATTAGCAGTTACTTTTGTCATTACATGCTAACACTTTGTGTGATTGAACAATGCCGTATATTAAGTGAAATCATATTTTGTTTCAGGACTCTGAACTTAGATGCGCTTGTACTTGCTGATAAGATGCCTCTTCTCCATAAGGATTGTAGGTTTAATGAAAAGTTGGACTCAAACTTGATGGAAATACAAGAGGACATTGAGGTGCCTCTGGAAATCAAAGAATGGGTCGAAGAAAAACCCAAGCCAAATCTTGATCAAACCATCTCTTTTAAACCTCGAAACCTTAGAAAACCCCAAATAAATCCAGATTGGGGCGGACCTCACTCCAAACCAAAGGAATGACATGGTTACTCTATTGACCCTATTCCAAGATGTGTTTGCATGGTCTCACGAAGACATGGTCTATTTATCCACTGACATTGTCATTCATCGCCTTCCAATTAAAGGAGGATTCAAGCCAGTCCTGCAGAAGCTCGGGCGATTAAAACCTGAGTGGAGGTTTAAAGTTAAAGAAGAAATTTTGAAACAATTTCAAGCCGGCATCATCGTGGTGTCAACATACCCTGAATGGCTATCCAACATAGTCTCCGTGCCTCAAAGATAGCTTTCCCGTGCCATTCATCCATATTCTCATTGACAATACAGCTCAATACGACATGTACTCCTGTGCTGATTGCTTCGCGGGGTACCATCAAATCATGGTTGCTGAAAATGATAGTGAGAAAATTGCATTCATAACTCCTTGGGGAACCTTTTGCTACAGACGATTGTCATTCAGCCTCATCAATGCCGGAACTACCTATCAATGAGCCATATGACTCTTTTCCACAATCTAATGCATAAAAATAAAAATGAAAAAAAGAAAAAAGAAAAAAAAAGAAGAAAATAATAAAAAAAAAGAAAAAAAAAAGAAGAAAACAGAAAAAGAAAAAAGCTCTTCAACAGGTTCTACAGTCGTTGTCTTACCATCGGCAGGTTCTACAAATGGCTTCGGAGTTTGAAGAAAAATCATTCCTCCACATTCCTCGGAATAGGAATGATTTTGCAGATGCGCTAGCAACCTTGGCCTCATTGATCAACATACATAACAAGGAAGACATTCCAACCCTCACATTTGCCCAACAAAAGGCTCCAGCCTATGGGAATTACATTGGAGAAGTATCGGATGAGCTGCCTCCCATCCAGGACCCTTGATATCATCATATCAATGAGCACTCACAAGATAGATCTACACCCGCTGAGGAGAGCCCGACTGAAAAAAGGCGGTTCCATCGACTGGCTATGAAATTCTACCTGAGCGGAGATGCACTCTACAAAAGAGATGCAGGACTAGGTCTCCTTAGATGTATGGACAAGGACCGAGCTCAGAGGCTCATAGATGAAATCTATGGGGGGGTATGTGGCCCACACATGAGCGTCCCTCTACTTGTAAAGAAGATCCTACAACAGAGAATTCTGACTACGGCAGTTCAAACAACACGACTTGATTTTGAAAAAGATCGTTGACAACCAAGCTCAGTCTAAAGGAAAATTCTCCCCGAACTGGGAAGGTCTGTTTATTGGCAAGGAGGTATTGACAGGAGGCGCTCTCAGATTACAGAAATTGGACGACAATGAATTTCTGCAACTCATCAATTTGGACACCGTGAAACGGTACTATGTCTGAGGTTACCATCAAGCGAACATCCTGGTTTTGGATCATCAGATCACCAGTCATTTCAGGTTCTTTAACCCTCACTACATACAGCCTTTCCTTTTTACCCATCTGCCCCTCAGGGAAAAACACATTTTTCAAACCAGTAGCCTGGTTTTACTTCATTTCATACAACTTCGGTTATCCCACCAGGGATCAAACCTTTCACACCTTCAATTTATTATGTACATGGGATTAAACTTTTCATGGGGCAAACTACGCCGACCTAATCTCCCCAATACACGGGAGTACGTAGGTAGCCATTTTATATGAACCGGTCATAATAAAACAAAAACAACAAAAATATTTCTACACCCTTCTCACTACAAAAACAAAAACACATTTCTACACCACTTTTCCATAAACAGCGTTGAACCTCCACACCAGGTTCGAACTACGCTGACCTGATCTCCTCTTCAATAAGAGTACGCAGGTAGCCAATTATGGTTCGGTCTTACCCCCTACCAAAACACAAAAACTTGTCAACGGTACTGGGATCATCCTTCAATCCATCACTGTAGCATCCCCAAATCCCGGTCCTAATCACCAAGGATCTGGTATACTATTTCTACAACTATTGTAGAAGATATAAACATAATTTGTTTATACATTAAACATTTACACATCATTCCCAAGGTTTACAACCTTAACTTAATACATACATTCAATATCTTAAATGTTTACAATACTATTTTCGTCAAAAGATTTAATTAATCTAACTGCACCATAATTTAGTCTTGCACTTTGCCTTTACTTCTGTCTTTACTCGATCTTTCATCTAAATCTGAAAATTTTATCATGATATAGCAAGGATGAGCATCAAATTTGCCCAGCAAGTTTTAAGTACAATAAGGATATATCATGATTGAAGAGAATTGAACAATAAGCTAGCTAACTTTCAAAAATATAAACATTGTGAAAGAGCATGAATAAATTTTCTTAGCTGAACGACCAAGTCAATAAAAATGAATGGTCAAGCATAAACATGAACATATTAACTGAACCAAATGGTAATGAAGGTGATCAGCCTTTCATACCTAATGAACATTTACAATATGCACAACGTGCGAATCAATAATCAATATAGACGTGAATAATCAACAATAATTATTCATTAACATGCTTTGAACATACAACTCAAGTTTGAGTTAAGGAAAACTTGTCTGATTCGTTGACTACTGCTACGCAGTTTAAGTTAACTTCTTTTGGTAAGACCTATCATTAATAATAAGATTGGTCTTTCAATCAGCATATTCTACTTTGTATCATAATACAATTACTTTGTCAATAGATTATCTAACACTTAATCAAATATTAGATAACATCCTAACACATCGGTATTATTATCATTCTTGGATACTTCTTCAATCACTGTATCATATTCATTATGATTAAACACTTAATCTTATACATTATAAGTTCTTCTTTATACTCTAATAAGTCAAATACTAATCCAATAACCTGGATTCTAAATTTAACAACCAAATTGCCAATCCAGCAGACTGGATACAGAATCCAGCAACCTGGATTCAACAAATTTCTAATCCAGCAAGCCAAACTGCAATCCAGCAAATTGGATTACAAATCCAGCAACTAGATTACAATCCAGCAAGCTGGATTCAACAAATTTTCAATTCAGTAAACTTCTTTTCAATCCAGCAAGCTGGATTCATCAAATTTTCTAATCCAGCAAGCTGGATTCCATATCCTTTTCACGAAAATACCAAATCAACTTATTATTTTTCTATCCTTTGTACAAACATGTATACATATATTTCATACACAAAAAGTATTTTTCCAACATTTTTTAACTTCCTTTGGTATTTTTCAAAAATAATTTTTAGTTAATTCCTTAAGAAATTAGCTACCTCGTGCTTAACTCCAGAAATTCCCATCTCTTGGCACAATCTTATACGTCATAACGTGACACTCCAGTTTAAATTTCGTGGCCATCGGAGTTATAGAACTCCGGTTATAGCCATTTTCGTCGGAAAATCACAGAAATTGAAGTGGTCATAACTTGGTCATTTTAAGTCGGAATTATCTCATTTTTGGACAGGAGGTACTTAATACCATATATTTCCATATCCCAAAAGGCCGGATTTTTTTTCACAAACTAAGTTGCCGAAACAGCCACTGGAAAATCTTGGCAGCAGCTATTTGGAGTTTTACAGTTTTGGAGTCCTTTGGTAAAACTTAAATAAAATGAGATCTATAACTCCAATTAATGATCCGTCAATTTTTTTGGATTCGTATCTTTCCGATATACAATTTTCATCTATCACAATCCATATTTGAACATGTTAAGCTCCCGAAAATTAGCCCGGAAGTGGCTGGTAAAAACTGTTGTTCTAACAGTTTTCTTAGCTTTGAGTAGTTTGGGATAACTTCCATAACTTGCTCATTTTTCAACCTAATTGAGTGATTCCAAAGGGGTTTTATCCTAAATACATATATCTAGCATCCCAAGAAAATAAATCACAAATATCCATCATAGATTTCAAAAATCAAAAGCTAGATCACACTTTCAAGTTTAAGCTTTCCGAATAATCCTATTTTTCCATTCATTTTGATTTCAACCAAATCAACACCCAATATGAGTAGATCTAAACATGAAATACTCATAAACACATAGATCTAAGGTTTTAAACCTCAAGATCATAACTTCATATTATCAAAAGTCAAATCAAACAAAATAAAAAGATTTAAGCTAGTTTAAGTTTTCACCTTGATTTTTGGGCTACTCTTCTTTCTCTTCCAAAGTAGAAGATGAATTTATATAGCATCAATGGTGTAGCTCCTTCCTCTCTCTCTCCTCTCTACCGAATCTCTCTCCCTCTCTCTGTCTCTTATACTTTTATTTTGTTAGTCTAAGAGAAAGTAAGAGGAAGTAAGATAAAAGATGAAAGAGAATGAGGTTAGATTTTGTTGGAGGATATTGTATAGATATAAGATATGTATATAATAGATATTTTCCCGACATCTTCTTATCTCTTTCTCTCACTTTAATCATTACTTAGATATATTGAAGATTAGCCATTTAGGTGGCTCCATAAACCAATTGACACCTAGCTAATTAAGTAGATATCTTTTGGAAGACGTGGAGCATGAATAAGTATATTCATCCCCCCTTTTCCTCTTCATCATGGCCGGGCATGTGGCCATATTATCCTCCAAAAATTGATTTCTTTTCCATTCTTATTTAGCATACCAAATGTCCAATTTGTCCCTCCTTAATTGTGCTTAAATTTGGGGCACCATTTCCATCTTTTGGGCTATCAATAATTAATCTATTGGACCTTCAAATTAAATCGTTGGGCCATGTAATATTTACATAGTCCTCTCTTTTCCATCATATCTCACCCTAAATATTTAATTATGGTATCCATTCCATACATTTAGAATTAAGCCATTACTCTTGTACACTTAATTTAATAATCAAATTAAACTTACTTTAATTAAGTTATAAAATTATTAAACTTGATATAATAAAGATATATCTCTTGACTTAAAATAATTTATTTATTTTTTAATATAATTATTCACCCACATTATCCTTAACAATTGGGCTCACTTGGGCTTAACACTTTTATTATTTTACAAACTAACAAAATAAATTTGGGCTTTCTCCCAAAAATTTAATTGGGTCATTACAATACTTGTCCCACACATAATCTTTTGGGCTAGATTAATAATTTAATCGCCCTTAATCACTTTATCCACAAGTCCCATGCTTAAGTAATTAATTGGGCTTGTTTAAATAATATAACCTCCTTAGTCCATTAAAGATAATTCTTTTGGACTCTAAATAAATTATTGGGGTATGATATTATTATAGTCCATTACCTTTAAATTCTATTCCATTCTACCCTTATCATTTAATTAGTATTTTTATTTCTCACACTAGAAAATAAATTCCTCACTTATGCCTTTCTAATTTCATAACCCAATTAGACTTGGTTATAAAATTTATTAGTTGAGATATATAAAATAAATATCTTAATGCTAGTATATATATTTATATACTAATATTTTTCCATATTATAACATCTTAGGTTATTTAATTATCATACCTAATATATATATATATATATATATATATATATATATATATATATATATATATATATATATATATATATATAGGTTACATAACTTAATTCTTAATTCACTTTTATATACAAAATAAATGTATTTACATTATATAATGTATATTTATTTAATCATACACATATTTCACATAATCATAGCATATTTCACTTCTCACACTAATTTTAATTTTTTTCCATAAAAAGTTAACTGTTGACTTTGACCAAAAGTCAACCTTTACACATTTTATCTTTACTGTCTATTCTGACTAAACTTGATGTCCCGGACGCAACCGAGCAGTCCATGCTTCAAAATACTATCTCTAACTCAAGTTTTTGAGTTTTAAATTACTCCCCTCTTATTTATAATCGTATTAACTAACGACTTTTACTTATTCAAATTCTTATTTACCTGTCAAGGCCAATGTTCAAGCTATGTTAATTACTAACATAGTTTTATCTTGATCCTTATATCATTAACTTAATTCATCATTCCTCTTGCTAAAATATATAGCACCTTACTAAGTATATATATATATATTTCTATACATATACTCATCTTCGTTTAACCTCATAGCTTTTCTTCTTATGAAATCTTATTTCGTTAATAAAATTCCACCTGTATTAGTATAACATTTCTTACACTATTCAATTCACAACAAATTTTACTGATAACATAATACATTATTATTGATATTCATTCAAATACATAACAATTCATTTCTACGGTTTTGAAATTTTGTAACCCATATTTCTTTATTCTCATTCAATTAAGAAACCATATAGGTTATTCTTAAAAATTTTAGAATCCTTAAAATTCCTTCACAAAAACGTCAATTCTATACACTTATTTTCTGTCTAGGTTCATCTTACAACCTTTAATCCATCATTTTAGGATTTTAATAATTATCTAAATTCTCGGGTTGTCACATTCACCCCTTCTTCTAAGAATTTCGTCCCCGAAAGTAAAGCATACTAATCTCTGCTTATTCTCTTGATCAAAACTAGGTTTTTAACTTAACCTTTATAATATCCTCCTTTGAGGATTTCTCATCTATTATCACATTTCACCATAACTACTCACTAGTAGTTTACATCTTCTAAACATTCAGCAAAACTAGATTGTCATAATAACCTTTACTCAATCATCTCAGATTCTACTCGTACGCAACGAGTTCACAATATTTCATATCCATCATCGCCTTCTACCACAACATTACTCTAAAGAGTTTAAAAAATTAATATCTGTCTGAGGGATCATAAAAACCATGAACTTTGAGGTTTAGGGGTATTTCTACCTGCTACCTCTTTCAATTACGAAAGAAAGGTACTCTACCTCTGAAATATTTTATATTTAGTATGTTTACAATCACAAAGAAGGTAAACTACCGATGCGGGTACTTTAGAGGATCAGTCTGTTGTACCTTAGTAATCGGAACGACTATATGCGTTCTTAGATTGGAATGTTTTATCCAATTAGTATATCCCCATTTTCAGGGTTATTCACCTCAGACTCATCATAAGATTCCGCACCAAAGCAATTTGGTTCGGCATAAGCTTTCAAAGAATACTTTGAATTTCATAAACATTTGTCTAGCTGAATCAAATAGCTTAGACACATATCAACAATTTGAATTTCAATCGAAACATTTCTAGCCAAATTCAGTTGGCAATAATTTACCTTTAAAAATTCTTAAAATCATTTTATGACGTCATGATACTGCATTGTATTTACAGTCCGTTTGAGGATTCCGTCATTGTGTGACTTTGTCATATTACATCATTCCATAGTGGGCTGACGATCTTCAGATCACATACTACACTAGGTAATTATACATCGATAACTCTATCATTTTTATCATTTTGCATCAGGTTCCATGATACATTGATGATATATAAAATACATTTTGACATCTCAAATCATTTTTGTCTAGCCGAATCAATTAGCATAGACTCTTCTTTAAACCGTTCAAAAATCTTTGAAAATCATCTTTGGTGTCATCACGCCACAACAGGTAACGATGTGTTAGTAGTACGAAGCCCACTTCTACACAGTTGTAACCCTATGTTGAGGATAACAAAAATTTATTTTATTTCGAAAGGCACATCAGTGCGAATTTAGCTTGATGTCAAAAACTTTGAAGTCTAGCATAGCTAGAAGATTTGGAATACCTATGCTTCCACCATCAACTTTAATTTCTCTACTGATCCATTACTTAATAAGTCTATCTATTTCTATCATCTTCAATTCTCTATTCACAACTTTCCCATACCCAGTTCATCAAACTTACCACGCATTATGAGTTCAGGAACTTTCCACAATCATATAGGTTTAAGAACTTGTCCTAGTCAGACCTTAGGCGTCCATTCGCTGAGGGTTCATAAACATTTCATACAACTATGAGTCACGAACGTACCATAAGTATGAGTTTTACGAACTCGCAATTAATCTTATATTCTCTACCTATTCGTTATACACATGAGAAAAGAATCACCTTATCCACATGCATATAACAAATAGCGCGACATTAGGTTCCAATGATTATCAATACCAAAAAGTAAGTGGTTGTCAAATCAAACTTGGCCACTAATTAATATAGGAAGCTAAGCGAACAATTCCCTGCCCATACAAAGAATTGGTCAACCTAACCACTATATCGACCAGGAGGCTAAGTGATTCTAAAACTAAGTACAAATTCCCCGCCCATATAAGGAATCATACAACTCAGCTACTGACATGAGTCCTCAATTGAAATCCCACACCATTCTAACTTTCTCTTTTCTTAATACGAATTTTCTTTAATCCGCATCTTAACATTTACCACTCTTTTCTGAGTTTACATTGTTCCATTTCATAGTACATTCTCTTTACAGCGTCAAGCTATATCATACCAATCACTTAACATTTCATATGTTATTCAATAATTTAAGCTGATCACGTCGTGATCTTATTTGGTAATCATTTTTCCTTATGCTTACGATCGTTTTATATTACGATCTTCTTATTCTTCTCTTTAATCATATTATATTATGATTTTATTTGCACTTATGCACTTATCATCTTATAGATATAGTCTATTTATTATCACTTTTCATCTCTATTACTGGAGTCAGGTAACTCCGAATTCTTATCCTTATAGCTCTTCAAGATTCTTCTTTGAATCTTAATTATCTTCCTCTTTACTTTAATGATGAATTTCTTAAATTCATCTCTTATCCCTTAAACTCGATCTGAGTTTATTCCTTATCATCATCTCCGCGGTTATAGCCTAAGGTACCCCTACCTAAGGTTTATAACCTACAGCTCTGATACCAACTGTAGCATCCCTAAATCCCGGTCCTAATCACCAAGGATCTGGTATACTATTTCTACAACTATTGCGGAAGATATAAACATAATTTGTTTATACATTAAATATTTACACATCATTCCCAAGGTCTACAACCTTAACTTAATACATACATTCAATATCTTAAATGTTTACAATATTATTTTCGTCAAAAGATTTAATAAATCTAACTGCACCATAATTTAGTCTTGCACTTTGCCTTTACTTCTGTCTTTACTCGAGCTTTCATCTAAATCTGAAAATTTTATCATGATATAGCAAGGATGAGCATCAAATTTGCCCAGCAAGTTTTAAGTACAATAATGATATATCATGATTGAAGAGAATTGAACAATAAGCTAGCTAACTTTTAAAAATATAAACATTGTGAAAGAGCATGAATAAATTTTCTTAGCTGAACGACCAAGTCAATAAAAATGAATGGTCAAGCATAAACATGAACATATTAACTGAACCAAATGGTAATGAAGGTGATCAGCCTTTCATACCTGATGAACATTTACAATATGCACAACGTGCGAATCAATAATCAATATAGACGTGAATAATCAACAACAATTATTCATTAACATGCTTTGAACATACAACTCAAGTTTGAGTTAAGGAAAACTTGCTTGATTCGTTGACTACTGCTACACAGTTTAAGTTAACTTCTTTTGGTAAGACCTATCATTAATAATAAGATTGGTCTTTCAATCAGCATATTCTACTTTGTATCATAATACAATTACTTTGTCAATAGATTATCTAACACTTAATCAAATATTAGATAACATCCTAACACATCGCTATTATTATCATTCTTGGATAATTCTTCAATCACTGTATCATATTCATTATGATTAAACACTTAATCTTATACATTATAAGTTCTTCTTTATACTCTAATAAGTCAAATACTAATCCAATAACCTGGATTCTAAATTTAACAACCAAATTGCCAATCCAGCAGACTGGATACAGAATCAAGCAACCTGGATTCAACAAATTTCTAATCCAGCAAGCCAAACTGCAATCCAGCAAACTGGATTACAAATCCAGCAACTAGATTGCAATCCAGCAAGCTGGATTCAACAAATTTTTAATTCAGTAAACTTCTTTTCAATCCAGCAAGCTGGATCCATCAGATTTTCTAATCCAGCAAGCTGGATTCCATATCCTTTTCATGAAAATACCAAATCAACTTATTATTTTTCTATCCTTTGTACAAACATATATACATATATTTCATACACAAAAAGTATTTTTCCAAAATTTTCCAACTTCCTTTGGTATTTTTCAAAAATCATTTTTAGTTAATTCCTTAAGAAATTAGCTACCTCATGCTTAACTCTAGAAATTCCCATCTCTTGGCACAATCTTATACGTCTTAACGTGACACTCCAGTTTAAATTTCGTGGCCATCGGAGTTATAGAACTCCGGTTATAGCCATTTTTGTCAGAAAATCACAGAAATTGAAATGGTCATAACTTGGTCATTTTATGTCGGAATTATCTCATTTTTGGATAGGAGGTACTTAATACGATATATTTTCATGTCCCAAAAAGCCGGATTTTTTTTTCGTAAACTAAGTTGCTGAAACAGCCCCTAGAAAATCTTGGCAACAGCTATTTGGAGTTTTACAGTTTTGGAGTCCTTTGGTAAAACTTAAATAAAATGAGATCTATAACTCCAATTAACGATCCGTCAATTTTTTTGGATTTGTATCTTTCCGATATACAATTTTCATCTATCAAAATCCATATTTTGACATGTTAAGCTCCCGAAAATTAGCCCAAAAGTGGCTGGTAAAAACTGTTGTTCTAACAGTTTTCTTAGCTTTGAGTAGTTTGGGATAACTTCCATAACTTGCTCATTTTTCAACCTAATTGAGTGATTTCAAAGGGGTTTTATCCTAAATACATATATCTAGCATCCCAAGAAAATAACTCACAAATATCCATCATAGATTTTAAAAATCAAAAGCTAGATCACACTTTCAAGTTTAAGCTTTCCGGAAAAATCCTATTTTTCCATTCCTTTTGATTTCAACCAAATCAACACCCAATATGAGTAGATCTAAACATGATATAATCATAAACACATAGATCTAAGGTTTTAAGCCTGAAGATCATAACTTCATATTATCAAAAATCAAATCAAACAAAATAAAAAGTTTTAAGCTAGTTTAAGTTTTCACCTTGATTTTTGGGCTACTCTTCTTTCTCTTCCAAAGTAGAAGATGAATTTATATAGCATCAATGGTGTAGCTCCTTCCTCTATCTCTCCTCTCCATCGAATCTCTCTCCCTCTCTCTCTTATACTTTTGTTTTGTTAGTCTAAGAGGAAGTAAGAGGAAGTAAAATAAAAGATGAAAGAGAATGAGGTTAGATTTTGTTGGAGGATATTGTATAGATATAAGATATGTATATAATAGATATTTCCCCGACATCTTCTTATCTCTTTCTCTCACTTTAATCATTACTTAGATATATGTAAGATTAGCCATTTAGGTGGCTCCATAAACCAAGTGACACCTAGCTAATTAAGTAGATATCTTTTGGAAGATGTGGAACATGAATAAGTATATTCATCCCCCTTTTCTTCATCATGGCCGGCCATGTGGCCATATTATCCTCCAAAAATTGATTTCTTTTCCATTCTTATTTAGCATACCAAATGTCCAATTTGTCCCTCCTTAATTGTGCTTAAATTTGGGGCACCATTTCCATCTTTTGGGCTATCAATAATTAATCTATTGGACCTTCAAATTAAATCTTTGGGCCATGTAATATTTACATAGTCCTCTCTTTTCCATCATATCTCACCCTAAATATTTAATTAGGGTATCCATTCCACACATTTAGAATTAAGCCATTACTCTTGTACACTTAATTTTATAATCAAATTAAACTTACTTTAATTAAGTTATAAAATTATTAAACTTGATATAATAAAGATATATCTCTTGACTTAAAATAATTTATTTATTTTTTAATATAATTATTCACCCACATTATCCTTAACAATTGGGCTTAACACTTTTATTATTTTACAAACTAACAAAATAAATTTGGGCTTTCTCCCAAAAATTTAATTGGGTCATTACAATACTTGTCCCACACATAATGTATTGTGCTAGATTAATAATTTAATCGCCCTTAATCACTTTATCCACAAGTCCCATGCTTAAGTAATTAATTGGGCTTGTTTAAATAATATAACCTCCTTAGTCCATTAAATCTAATTCTTTTGGACTCTAAATAAATTATTGGGCTATGATATTATTATAGTCTATTACTTTTAAATTCTATTCCATTCTACCCTTATCATTTAATTAGGGTTTTTATTTCTCACACTAGAAAATAAATTCCTCACTTATGCCTTTCTAATTTCATAACCCAATTAGACTTGGTTATAAAATTAATTAGTTGAGATATATAAAATAAATATCTTAATGCTAGTACATATATTTATATACTAATATTTTCCCATATTATAACCTCTTAGGTTATTTAATTATCATACCTAATATATATATATATATATATATATATATATATATATATATATATATATAAGGTTATATAACTTAATTCTTAATTCACTTTTATATACAAAATAAATGTATTTACATTATATAATGTATATTTATTTAATCATACACATAATTCACATAATCATAGCATATTTCACTTCTCACACTAATTTTAATTTTTCTCCATAAAAAGTCAACTGTTGACTTTGACCAAAAGTCAACCTTTACATATTTTGTGTTTACTATCTATTCTGACTAAACTTGACGTCCCAGACGCAACCGAGCAGTCCATGCTTCAAAATACTATCTCTAACTCAAGTTTTTGAGTTTTAAATTACTCCCTTCTTATTTCTAATCGTATTAACTAACGACTTTATACTTATTCAAATTCTTATTTACCTGTCAAGGCCAATGTTCAAGCTATGTTAATTACTAACATAGTTTTATCTTGATCCTTATATCATTAACTTAATTCATCATTCCTCTTGCTAAAATATATAGCACCTTACTAAGTATATATATATTTTTATACATATACTCATCTTCGTTTAACCTCATAGCTTTTCTTCTTATGAAATCTTATTTCGTTAATAAAATTCCACCTGTATTAGTATAACATTTCTTACACTATTCAATTCACAACAAATTTTACAGGTATCATAATACCTTATTATTGATATTCATTCAAATACATAACAATTCATTTCTACGGTTTTGAAATTTTGTAACCCATATTTCTTTATTCTCATTTAGTTAAGAAACCATATAGGTTCTTCTTAAAAATTTTGAAATCCTTAAAAATCCTTCACAAAAACGTCAATTCTATACACTTATTTTCTGTCTATGTTCATCTTACAACTTTTAATCCATCATTTTAGGATTTTAATAATTATCTAAATTCTCGGGTTGTCACAATCACACTTCATCAGCTTCATACCAAAGGGATGGAACTACCTGACCTCCCCATGTAAATGGGAGAATCGGCGACCATCTAAGCTGCAGTTGATTCCTCAAAGAGAAACACCAATCTATAAGAGATGGAGCTAATTGATCTCCCCCATATAAAGGAGTATCGGTGACCATCTATGCGGCGGTTAATCTCAGAGAGGAAAGCCACACTTCTCTCCACATCTACATACAGAAACCAGTCCCAAGACACCAAAGATGGTAGGGAATACAAACAGATAAACGATCCATTCTGAAAGATCCTGAGATATCTTAATGTCCATCCATCAAGGATGAGTTCAGAGTACATTAGGATCACAAGATCTAGAGAAACAGGTAAATATCAAGTAAGCAACAAGGCATAACTAAAAGGAAAGTGATCAAAATATGTTTCCCTGCTATATATAATGCTATTTGATATATACAATATGTACTGTACATGACAAAATGGCTAAGCTAGTCTGTACAAGAAAATACAAGTCCATCTACAAGTCGGTGTGTATACGGACTATCAAGCCTAATATGGCATCCCTCTCAGAAGAAGGAGGTAACGTTGTGATCCTCTACATGAGTTAATAGATCTAGAGCCAACTGTATGGTAGCACTATGCTTACCAATATACGTGCTCAACTCTATAATGATGCCAGAAATAAGGGACCTCACTACAGTACTATCTGTAGCAGTGATATCTATCCCGCTCCATAATCACTGCATCTCTAGATGATCTGGCCTCATCCCACTCAGCAACAGCGGCATCTCTATGAGCTAATGCCTCGTCTCTCTCTGACAGATCAACGTCTCTCCCATCAAGAGCTGTCAACATCAAGGCCCTAGCCTGATCTCTTTCGAAGGTCATCAGATGAAGACTATGCTCGAAATACTATGTTAAATACTAGATCACAATAGCACTCGTACTAGGAGAATCTACAAGAGCTGCTAGCAACCCAGTGAATGGCTCCTCCTCGACGGTAGAATCAATGTCCTCCATGGGGGCTCCACCATCTGAATCAATCCTCGGCACTGTGGATACTACAGTAACCGACGCAGTCTCTATCTCCATGCACGTAGAATACTCTGTTGAACAGCCTGGATGGCTAACAGAAAACTCAGTACGCTCACGTTGATCCCAACAGGCATACACCCAGGATCTGTCCTCTGCTGACAAATGGCGAGAAGCTAAACGCTGACCTAACACCCCTTTAAAAGGATACACCTCCTGAAACTGGTCAAACTGTGACATCACGGCCAGTGGGTGATATGTGGTCATGCCCCTCAAACCAGCCAGAGGGAGATATTCCATGCCCAGTGCATGAGTAATGAAGATGTAGGGTGAGCTGAGCCCTATACACGGCAAAATGTCAAATGGATCTCCAATCCCTGCCAAGAACACCGATCAGGATGCAGCGTCTACATACTCCGCTGGCTGAAAGGAATAAGACATGGCTATCTCCTGGGAAAAATAATACTCATGCCGTCAGAATGTGCCAATTGGTCTCAAGTGTGACATGAACCACACGTATAACATGACCGAAATGCCTATAAACACCTCTGCAGGATAAGTGTAGCAATACGTGGCTGACCTCAGTGTCTCTGCCATAATCATCGGAATAATGGTATAACCCTCCCTGAGAGCTCTCACCGCCATAACAACACCGATGTCCAGCTCATCCATGTACAATGGCATGTACAAATAAGCCACTATATACATCACGAGTACATCTACTCTAGTCACATGCCACCGATCCTCTGGTGTGGTGAAATCCCTGGAGTATCGTGCGTAACTGTCCACTTAGCCAAATCTTTCTATCAGAAAATGCTGGGACACTACATGACCGGATGTAATCTCATCCTATACTACTCTACGCCGTAACCCGGTGAGGGTTATGAACTGCCGGCGCATATCTTCGATAGCCATCCGAGCGCAAGGCCTGTCTAAGGGCAAAGTCGTCAATCACTCATACTCCTTCAGCGTAGGAGTCAACTCCTGGGTCCCAAACTGGAAAACCTGCCTCTCTGGTACCTAGTGCTTTAGCATGCCATCTACGAAGCCTAATGGAACCTGGAATGTCAGGAGGGTCAAGGAATGCTGCAATAGTTGATCTACAATCACCCTATCTGAAAGGGATACATTCTCATACCAAGATCTCAAGTGTTAGGCCTCCAATATTGGTGGGGTGTAATCAATACAGCTGACTGTCGAGGAAGACATCTGTGTGGGCAGTATCATAAAACCATCCAGGGGTCAATGTTGTGCATGACAAATAATAGATGGCAGTATGATGTAAGAAATGGAAAATAATACATACATTCCTAAGTACATCATCATCTAAATACATCATCTCTGTACAAACTAAAAAAATACAAGAAAATGGGGCACAGACGCCCTAAAACTAACAGAGGCCTATCAAATGATATAATGAGAATAGGGCACAACCACCCAGTATCTAACAAAGGCCTATCAAAGGATATAGCAAGAATACACATCAGAAGAAGACAATGATGTCTCTATCTACATCATCAATCCTGTCCACCTGATGTAACTCCTCCTAAGTCACTGGATCTCCGCCAAGAGGGATGTCAGGCCTATATAATGGAGGATCTGCGCTGGCAAAGCCATACGGGTCATCTGAAGGGTCAGCCCCTGAGCTGGAAGGATGAAAAGTATCCGCCTCTGAAGGATCTCGGCCCAAATGCCAGATGAAAAAATGTGCCCGGTCCACCTGCCGGGTCAAACTGTTAATCTGTGTCAAATGAGTCAGATCTCGGGCACAAGTCATCCAATTCGTCATCACCACGGATCCAAGAACCATATCCCTCATGAAATGAGTGGTGCGGGTCTGGGTTCCAATGTTACGAGGGGACCACCAGCGGTATAATGCCTCCTGAGTAAACAGACCATCTGACAAAGTGTAGCCGTCAACACCCATCAATGGGATATCACTGACAGGCGACTGCAACACAGGCCAATAATGTCTGGTAAGAGGTAAGATCGGTATACAAATCTCTCCTGTGGTGCTCCTAATAGCACACTCTCCTAAATAGAGCTCCCATCCTTCATCCGTGAAGAGAGGAATCCGGCAGATGGACATCATATGCTCGACACCAATCGGGTATCCATCCTCAAAGCTAATAGTCAAATGTTCCACAGAATAAGGAATTCAAGTGATGGCATCAGCTGTTAACAACTCCAAATGTTAGCGACAATGGGTGAAACCCTCAGCTACTGGAACCTCTGCCAAAATGGAGTGATGCCATCGCTGTCCTCGTGGATAGGTATCTAAACTTAACACACTAATAGGACGCAAACATGGAAGCCTCTCGTAGGCCTAAAACTGCCAACACAAAGGCAAACATCTGCTGTCAGTCAACGCTCTTAACCTGTACATAGGAAATCAAGAGAGAAATACTCACCAGCAGAAATGGGTAAAATCCTATCCAAACCTTTGTCAAGCCTTGCGAACGCATGCACATTCCCTTAAGGAAATAGGAAAAAGTGTAGAAGCCCCAATCATACTCTCCAATACGGTCCACCTTTCGAGTGGCGCTGATCAAAGCGAATGACACCGTGGAAACACTACTATAAAATAGTAAATAGACAACGCTGAAAAAACGTTGTGGTTTCAGTCAGAAAAACGTCGTGGTTAAGGGTGTTGTCTATTTGACACCCTTACACAATGTTTTTAAAATGTTGTAGTTAAGCACAATACACAACGTTTTTAGGAAAAAACTTTGTAGATTTGTTTTCCAAAAATTAGCAGATGCTTAAAAACGTTGTAGAAGGTATGATTCCATAATGTTTTTTGGATAAAAATGTTGTTGTTTAATATATCAGACAACGTTTTTTAAATGTTGTAGATAAAAAAAAGAAAAAAAAGGATGTGGTTCACCTATATTACCAATGCACCTACAAATGCTAATGCCATGATATCACCTTCTGTAACCACGGTACTAACCTCACCTTTCTCAAGCAGATGATAGAAAACTCTAGCTTTCTTTTGCTCATTCCAGTGATACTTCTTCCATGCCAAACTAGCAATACATCCCATTAAAGCTGCCACAACTATCTCCTTCACCAAATTTGGTCCCTTTAGTGTTACATGAGGAATCCTACCACCACTCATTTAATTGCAGCACCAAATAACAACCTGTATCCATGCCAATTTAATTGGAATTATGAATGAATTATGAAGAGGAAAAAAAGAAAGTACCACAAGCCCTAAACAGAAGAATCACTCAACCAAACGAGTAAATACAGGACCTTCAAGAGTTTTTTGGTTTGTTTGCAACAATATAACTAGTGAGGTCTGCTTCTTGTGAAGAAGGGATGCAAATGCTGCATAAAGAGATGTTGTGTACATGTTGCCAACTTGTTTCGAAATTAAAGTGCTTGGCTCCACTTTTTCTTCATAAATCTATTTCGCCACTTGTTGTGTTGCCTGTTAATAGCACACTGAATCTACGAAATACAATAATTCAATTAAAATTCACTAATACTAATGCTACAACTGGAGGGAGTATAATAAAATAATTATACCTTCTCCAGATCTCGGCTTTGATAGCTTTCATCACCTGATAGAGCTGAAAATGGGGATAACTTTTCTCTTGCTGCCTCGTCAACAAAACTGAAAAAGATTAATAAGTACATATAGCGATCAAAATATGTATATTATAGCCATGGTTCATTATATATATATATATATATATATATATATATATATATATATATATATATATATATATATATATGTCAAAACGGCTATGAAAAGTACACATCACATTGTTGAGAAGTTGACTTCAAGTCACCTTGTTTAAGCAATTACAAGTGCCAATGCCTTTCTCTAAAGTGCCAGAAATAACAATCTAGACATGGCAATTTTACTTCCATTTACAAGCAAACCTCAAAAAAATATCATAAATGACTCTCTAATTTGCTATATAAAGAAGAAAACTATCAAAAGGAGGAAACGCTAATAAATCAAATGAAGCGGAAGTATCAATCCCAAATAGACCGAGAAGTTGAGATTGGAACCTGGGGTTCCTCAAAAAGTCATCATAGCACAGTCGAGCAAAACTTTTCTACACAAGCTGCGGTGCCAATTAAAATAAAAAAGAATATATTGTTTTAGGTAAACCCAATTTGAAACGTTAAAGAATATATTGTAACAAGCCTAACATTGAATTAAACTGCCATACCTTATTATAAGGAGAACAGAACACAAAGTAATCAGCCTCTGAAATTGAAAATGGCTTTCCCTCCCATTTTTTAAACCTATAGGTATCAGGAAAGTACAACATTTTAGTTAAAAAGTATTAAGAAAACAAAAGGAATTCATTCTCTGAGTGGAAACCCACTTTGCGCATAAACGCTTGTAGCAAGAATCCAATGTCATGAGATAGCAAGTTTGTGAAAGCTTTCCATCAACAACCTGCAAATATAACCCAGAGTGGAATTAGTTAAAGTGTGCATAATATTGGTTCATAAACTAGCATTTATAGTAGATTTCAAAATTGACTTCCTTGATTTGTGTGAAACCATCAATTTTAAACAACCTTTGTGACTAGTATTTTAGTTTTCCAATTAGACTCCTATAGGAAGGAAGTTATTTTATTATTTACTCCATTAGGTAAAGCTAGGGGGACCAAAATATTTCTCAAATTCGGGTTTCCAAATCAATGCTTCATTAACATTATTACGTATTTAATTACATATATTATCTTTTCCTACATGAATGCTATACTCCTATTTTATGAGGAAAATTTGAAGGTTACTAGCTCAACTATGCTAAAAAAAAGTGGGTAGAGGTCTTTAGAAAAAGACTGATATAATGTCAAATGGCATATGCAAAAACCAAATTTAAAACATCATTAAATAAAACAAAAGAAACTGAACCTGTTAAAAGAGTAGTACTGACAAGTGCAAACCAAAATTTAGAACAACAACAATAAAATAAATAAATAAATACTAATAAAAATAGAAATTTAAGAATGCTGATATAAACTTATGTAAGGAGTGGAAAATTATTGACAAAGGATAAAATCAACCGTGGCAAAGGATCCTCTCTTGATGGCAAAGGGCAAACTGGTAAGCAACCGTGGCTCCGTGCAGAATGCAGAATTGAGGTGAAATAATCGTGGCTAGTATTTTGATATTTACCATCACATAATGCAGAAAAGGAAAACTCCGTGCAAACCTGCTCTACTAGAATGAACCACTGAAATTGGATTTTTGAACAATTTAAACTTTTGGGCCAGCGGCTCAGAACAAAATTGTGACACTTGTAATCCAGTTTTTTTATTATAGTAATTTTATAACTCATCAATTGGTATATTTTTGGTTGAAAGATACTTTTCTTTTGTCTGAATTGTAAAAAAAGACTGCTTTAATAAAGAAGAAGAGCAGAATTAAGTGCCAAATTTTTTATAACAGAAAACATATAACAAAGGAAGCAGCAATCTGTTTGTGTTCACTTGGTTAACTAGTTAAATGTAGACTTCCCAGCTTCTTAATTAGATACTGCGTAAATGAAATACATCTAAAACAAAGTCTAACCTGGAAGTTCCACGAATGAATGTGGCTACCCCATTAGGTGATTGAGCCACGAACATCATGATAAGTTTTAGTATATTATAAGGCAAATCAGCCATTTCTGTTTTCTCTTGCTTCATAGTTACTGCAATGAAATGTAAAATATTAACTCATTAATGTAACCAAACAATATATACCTTGATAACAACACCTCCTACAATATCACTCGACATAACTATTACCCAAAGTACCTAATTAAATGTGTTATATTATCATTTATTGTTATCCTTTATATGTGCCAGAAAACAAACAGAATTAGCATACATCATTCATTATTCCGACACAGTTTAGTTGGAGAATGCAGAATATTCAACAAAAAATAAATGATTGTCCGTGCCGGAAAACAAACAGAATTAGCATACATCATTCATTCTCCGTGCAGAATGCAGAATTGATTGTAACATAAATAACTACATATCAACAAGAAATAAAATGAGGTGGACGCTTTATCAACCAACAGATAAAGGGGGATTGCTGGAAGATGATTGATAAAGGAATGTTTACAAATAAAAACTTAAAGAATCATTCACATATGAGCACACAGCTGCAAACACTCCTTTGAGATTGATATTCAACTGTTCGTGATTCCAACAAGGTAAACTTGTATCTACCCAATTTCAACAACTACATAAACTTGCTAAATGCACAAAAACCAACTCACCTCCTGTTCAGTGTTGCATAGAGAACATATGACCTGGAGAAACACGAGAAAACAGAAAATGGAAAGAGGGAAATGCATACCAAGAGTGGTGAGGTGATACACTTTTCAACTGCAAGAACAACCCCTTCCTTAGTCTTCAATCCAATTGTAGTTGAACCTAACTTCAACAGTAGTCAAGCCCCACATAAAAAAAATACTTGCAAAAGGATTTCTACCAATCCAGCAACTAAATTAAGCGAATAACAATCAATATACAAATAGCAAAGGTGCAGATATTATTACCTTATAGCCTCAATAGCATATTCAACCTGAAACAATCGACCTTCGGGAGAGAAGGTATTCACACCTCTGTCGTACTCTGTCCTTTAACCAATAATTTTAGAGAGAGAAAATTAGTAGTAAGTATTAATGCAATAGACAAGTAGACGATCTCGAGGATAGAGAAAGAAAAACCCTAGATTTTTAGTCAAAATGCACTCACCTGGTGAGAAACATCTTCGATCTAATGAGAACTTAAAAATCTACAGGAAAAAGCCCAAGATAAAGATAAACATGATTAAACTAATTGAATTTCAGAGTTCAATTCGTGGAATTAAAACAGTTACAAATAAATAAAACGATTTCAATCGATTAGTAGGAGAACTTTTACTTACTGGTGAATAAAGTTAGGTAAGACTTGAGGGAGATGCAACTGTATTGAATTTGTATGAGGAGAAAAAGCTCACTTCACAGTGAATAGATGTTTTGTTTATATGTATGAGGAGAAAAAACTCAGATCGGTAGATCTCATGAGAAACATACCTTCCATGGGGCAGTACGGCATCTCTCATAAGTATCTTCGAAGGAATCCCTTGTTCTTTCGTAAGCATCGCCGATGTGGTAGGACCTCATGTAGGTTTAGAGATGGATAGTACCCTTCTTTCTGAAGGCCCGAGAGAAGGAATCCCTCGTTCTAGAACTCAAATCATGTCCGGTTACTATATCTTCTCTCCCTAACTCTTACTCTCTCTAAAACACAGAGGAAGAAACAAACACTAGGCTTGATTTACTTGCGCATTTTTCTCTCCGTGTTTTAATTTTAATTTTAAGTTTGCTCCGTGTTTTTACATATAGACAATGTTTTTTAAAATACAACGTTATCTAGTTAAAATCAAAAAATGCCCTTTCAAATAGATAACATTTTTGCATATATATCTACAACGTTTTGTTTAAAAACGTTGTGGAAAAAAATACCATAACGTTTTTATAAAAAACATTGTCTTTTAAGAGTTGTCTATTTAATACTTTGTACTAGTGAAAAGTTGTCTGCTATGAAACAACACCTGATAGTAACAAAGAATAATCGCCAAAGAATACGATTCCTGACTCTCACATCAGCGGGCATGGGCTCACTCAACAGCCCACTCATAGCATCTATGCTCAAAGGACCCGTATAGATGGTCCTACCCTTGAGCGCCTCAGCCGAAACTCCTAACAGGGATCTGACGGCAGTCGGGGTAATGTTCGCCGTACATGGCACTAGCGCCCCTCCAAACTCCATATCGGTGATAAATCGCCAATCCATCGGCGTCATCATCACCTCATAATCTAACAAATGGAGAGACTGAGTCTGGTGAAACCAGCGCTCAGACAATGCCCTGAGATAACCCAAGGGACAACGACGGGGAAGAATGGAAAATAATGCCCCAAAGCCCCAACCATGCACAATACCTCGATAATCTAGATGCAGAGCCTGATACAGGGAGTGTATGCTAAACCAGTTCCCTCGAGGCTGTGTAAAGCTGGGAACCTACATCAAAATAATGTCAAAGTCCTTGCTCCTCGCCAATAGGAAAAAGGAAGATTGAACCCAACTTTTACCTCGTTTTCCTACAAGTAAACTGAAGGGTGGCGACTTAAATCACCCAGAAGATCTGGAATCGTCACAGCAATGCCTGGAAGATCTCTATGGGGAACATTAGCATCAGGAGCTAGAGCCACTACCGATACATCCTCCTCCTCGTCCTCAACATCTAGTACATCAACCCAGATAGGACGTATCACCGCCTCCACTAAACGACGAGGTTGTCTGACTGAACGGGGTCGAGGCTCTTCAAAAGCCTTCCTCTGTACACCTGAAGTGGTCCCGTGGGAAATACTCGGCTAATTCGGATCCATAATATCTGGACACAAGTCTCCAAATCACCTTAGAAAGGGTGTGGTAAATTCTAACGTGGAGCTTTTCCAAATGCATTTTATGACTACATGTATGCATGCATTACTTTAATATACGCCTACAGTAGAGTTAAAAATGCATGTCTACCCAATGCCTAGACTTTTGGAAAATTTTGCCAGAGTCTCCTTTACAAACAGGACTATCCACATGCATATAGGCATGACTAGGTGGCCATTCAGTAGCACACCTACCCACAGTCATAAACATCCTATAATGCATAAACATGTCAAAGTCATGATCCATAAGGGTAACATAATTACTAGGATTATTTTGTTTTCCTACCTTTGCTCATTTATCCTCAAATAGGATAAGAAATAGGAGAAAAAGGTGCCAATTTGATTGTTTTAAAAGTTAAAATTTTTCACATCATTATGTCTAGCATGGTTAAATACTAACATTTACTATGTTGAATATTTTTTTTCAAGGCATATGAGCATGCATATTCACTACTATGTATTTAGACGCATTTCATATGATAACTCATTTTCCAACGGACAAAAACTGGAAAAGAAGACATGCATACGTTACCAAGATAGTGTGAAACACTTGTACGGTGACAAAATTTGTAGAAAGACATCCGAACTCAGCAGATCTAAGGAAGAGCTCTTGGATTTCCTGTGTGGCGCAATATAAAAATGACTTGTGAAAACAACAGGCCACTTAAGGCCACCCACGGTTAGCCACAGGTGTATATGCAGCTGCCGTAGGTGTACTTGTGGCTACCACAATTATACATGTGGCTCCTCTAGGGGGGTCCCACCCCTTCAGCTTGGTCTAATTTGAGTTGCAAAGGAGGTCTCACAAGTTGAAACAGTCAAATCATGAGAAAAGATGCTATGCGATTAAGCGGAAGAGCCTGGATTCCTGGTTTTCAAGACTCAAACTGCGGGTCTTTCTATCACTCTTTAGTATCCGTCCACACACAGGGTTCACTATACCGATGATCATAATTGTTGTAATCAACGATCGGTAATACCTCACCAAGGTCTGACACCGTCAGTTAGGAGTCGTAACTCCAAAGTAACTCTCCCCAGCGGGGATTTCATACAACTTCAACCGTTAAAGCACATTTCATCGAAGGTCAAGCAACCTTGACGTTACTTTATTTGTTAGCAAGTAAACCCAATGATGCATCGAAAGACATCTGATGACATAATCCATTGATGCACATGTCAATGAAGGTCAAGCAGCCTTGACATTATCCCCAGCAGGGGACTCGTCCATTGAAGAACATTTCAGCAAAGGTCAGGCGACCCTGACAAACACAGACTATTGGCATTAACTCTGACAGATCATTGGGAAGACCTGCCGATACAAACCAGGAAAAGCCATCCTCATCGGGGAGGACCGATGATGGAATTTGTTATTCACAATCTGCATCAGACAAATGCTCATTCCCCTAGAGTCTCTTACACATAAGAGAAACATCTATGGTGGAAAGTCTGTACCAAGGATTAAAAGACTTTGGTGATAACCCCAACATCAACATCCTATAAGTTCCTGAGAACTTTTGAGCACACATCCAAGTAGTTCATCAGAGTCATCAGTGATCGCTCCAGTTCCCATCAGAAGTCATGGGAGCAAACAGTCATCACATCCCGTTGGAAAGCAGTCCGACAAACGACATGTATCATACATGTGCGTCATGTTCCGGTATATTGCATCATGAATATCTTGTCATATTTCAAGTGTCTAGTGTTCTTTATCCTATCAATGTCATTACACTGCATTAATATGATAAAGTGGGGCATCTGTAGACACTCAAAATTTTACATTCCTGTTACTAACCTTACAAGAGGGCAAAGTCGTCTTCCAAAGATAACCCTGGAAGTCAAAGCAACACAGTCTCGGAGACAACCCCGGGATACTCAGTTTGCCATCTCGGAGATAACCCCGAGATTTTCAGTCCAGTTTTAGAGATAACCCTGGGATACTCAGTTTCAACCTCCGAGATAACCCCGAGGAATACAGTTTCAGTTCCGGAGACAACCTTAGAATCCTTAATTTCATCTCGGGGACAACCCTGAGATCTTCATTTCCAATCTTGGAGACAACACCAGGAGATACAGTTCAAACCTCAGAGACAACCCTAAGGCACACAATTGTAGTTCTGGAGACAACCCTAAAAATGCTTGTTTCAAACCCATGCGATCCGCTTCAACACTCGGTGATAGCCCCAAGGCACTCAGTTATGAACCCGGAGATAATCTCGAGAGGACAGACACACCTCGGAGACAACCCTGAGGACATCGAGCATGTGCAGCAGCCCAATCTAAGAGATAACCCTGAGCAATGACTGCTAAAATACCCAAACTGGAGTTAACCCTGGTGAGGGGCAAAATTGTCATTTTACCACCTCGATCCCATATGATGCCATCTCAATATACATTGCACATAGAAATGTCCTATAAGAACTAAATAGCTCTAATCCCGGGTGACTACTACACAGGACAGCACACCGAATAGAATTTAAAGACTTGAAGACCCAGGGCATGGTCCCATCTTCCTGACTTCATACAATCTCTAATCCCATGTCATTGTGTAGCTCTCAACAACAGCAAAAGAAGGTCTTATACACCTCGATCGGATGCCCAGATTGAAGTTCTAAAAGTTCGAATGGACATCACATTACACGCGTGAACGTACTTTGAGATGGCGGGACCCACAGAGCCCGAGGCACCCCGGGCAGTTACAGGTACATCTGCGGCTGCCGCAGGTACATCTGCAACTACCGCTGGTACATCTACAGTTGCCACAGGTACATGTGAGCCTAGGAATCATGTGATCACATATTCAGTTTACTAAATCTAGATTCGATTCTCATGATGGACATTTTCAGCTGTACATGACTTGTAAATTATTCACGGTATTTGAATGTCCTTAGATGGTTCTCATGCCCACAAGGACACATAAAAGCAATCCAGCAGAACACATAATAAAATGGAAGTATCAAAGGCCTCAATTACTATTGAGCATAAGGGTTTAAAAAACCTCTTTTACAAAACATCACTGCTATATCTTGTTAAAATGAACTTTTATACAAAATTCAAACCCTTAATATATAGGTGTAAACGAGGCATAGCACTACTTTCAAATAATTGCTAATTGATCTACACACACACACATTCATATAATGGCTTTAAATGAAAAGTGGCGGTCACCGTGGTAACACGGATGTCGGGGGGTGCCTAACACCTTCCCTCAGAATAATCAAGCCCCTAGACCCTAACGAATCTCATTTTCATAAATCAGTTAAATAGTGTCACATCACTAGGTCAATGTGCAAATCTTTTCTCGATTGAGTAAGTGCAACTATTTAAAAATACCAATTGGCGACTCTTACAGTCCAATCGTCGACATATACATGCCGGACCTTTTCACAACTTATTTTTTCAAACAAATCTCACCTAACATGAGAACACCAAAAGACAAGAACAAAAAAGGGACAAATAAAAATCCCGACATTGACACTATTATCTTGGCCTTCTCGGCTCTTTGCTTGGCTGACATTCTTAATGGCATTCTCATTGTTGTTGAGTGAAGCCTTTTTCTATTAAAGCTCTTCTCTTAACTTGCTTCACTTCTACTTTCGTAGTCTCACTGCCAATGAGACATATTCTATTTTTGCTTTGTAGAACTCGTAGAGTCAACAACCAACAACTTCTTCTTTTGAACTTCAGCTGTTAAATAACCATTTATAAGCTTCCTGTTGGATTATAGCTGTTGGGAGTTATTTAAATTGATTCGCAGATCTCGAGTTATTTGGTGCAGACTGCAGATGTGATATGACAACCCCTTTTTCACTTTTTTGATACTGCAGTCTACTGTTTCACCTACCACATCAGAAAAGTCACTTTAACGTGCAAGGCTGGTAGTCACCTTTATTACTTCTTTCTGATTTCTCGATTAAAACATTAGGAATTTTCCTTCTACATTAATGCTTTTAATACCTAACGTTCGAATGTCAGTCTTTGTATTAAGACGTTGCCAAGGCTTCAATACACAGATGGCTGAACTCTACGATTCTTATGCAGATGACTGAACTCCATGATTCTGAGAGTGTTCTCTGGATTTTCAATGCAGAACCTCTCTTCTTTTATTCTTGTAGTGCTTCAATACTTTTGCTTGTCTTGGCTTGAATTAGATACTGACAACTTGTTTGAATGTTATGGCCCTCCTTAACTTCAAGACTCATCAGATTGGTCATTCTCAACTCTCTTTCTCCTTGTGATCTCCCGTTCACATATCATTAATGGTTTGACCCATGCTTAGTCTTCTTTGTCTATTTTGTATAGGTTGGCCAGTATCTCTGTTATAGACCCCATCAATTTTTGCTTCTAACTTGGAAAGCACTATGATCATAGTCATACCCAAGATTATCATCTCTTATGTGACTACTACTGCATTGCTGACTTCCTTTTGTCAGTCAAGTTATCTGAAGTCTTCTTACTGTTGCTTGGGGAAGACTTCCCTTGAATGGCTTCACGTCTCAATCAGGATGCTGATTGAGTTGGTACTCTAATCATCTATTTACTTGTAAGCTATTTGGTGAACGCTCTCTGGCTTCCTTGAGGTAGATTATATCTTTATAGTTTTATCCAGAGGCTTCATTCTTTGTATGCTTTGGGAGTGCTCATATGTTAAGAATCGTGTTAACACTATGATTCTTCCTTGGCGTTGTGAGCACTGATAGACTTTGTTGAAGACTTTGTTCTGCAGACTACGATCTAGCTTTAGTTCTGTAGACACTACGACTTCGAGTGTAAATTATACATCAGACTACGATTTTTTCCTTAACATTTGTTATTCTTATTTGATCTAGCTTAACTACGATTTCTAGCTCTAGTATGATTAGTAGGCTCTACGACTTTAAGTGTGGTCTACGATTCTGAGTGAGGCCCTCCAAGGCAGACTATAATCTATAGCCACTTTCTCGATACTCTACGATTCTTCCTTGGCTTCTATAATCCCTCGGCTGGCTCGATAGACTACGATTCTGCCTTGATAGTCTCCTAATACTTTGTTACTCCTGGTAGACTTCTAAGACTTGTGTACTAATCGACGATTAGGCATGCCTATCTATTACATCATAGAAGATCAACCTAACAAGCTTGATCTTTCTATCTTTAGTCCTTGTACACCATATTCTTTTTAAGGACTTTACACAAGTTATTTTGTTCATTTAGAATCAACCTAACATTTTTAATCATTTCAGTCTAAGTCCTTGTACATATATTTCTATTATCTATTCAAGGACTTTATAACTTATTTTAATGTAAACATATTTGCATATTCATTCATTAAGATCATAATCAAATCTTGTATAAATAGGAATATCATTCACATGCGTATTCCTAATAATCTCCCTCTATTTGATTATGATAAAAATAATAAGTGTATATGTATAAGATGAATGAATCTTAAGATACAATGAGCTACTGTATTGCTAGAGCAGGTAATATGAATGATATATTAAAAAGTATTTGATTACAGCTAAATAGTAAACCTAGATTCTGAATCCAAAGTTAACTATTACATATAGAGATGTACCTTCTTCTTCATGTGTGTCTCTTGCATCCTTTCTGCTGTCGCTACTCATCTGCTTGATCTTCTTGCTCCTGCTCCCCCTGGGATGGTGACTTCATTTCTTCTTGATCTCTTGGTTCCTGCTCCCCCTGAGATGCATGCTCCATTTCTTCATCTCATGATGCTCTGACTCAGATGCATGCTCTTCTTCTTTATCTTATGCTTTGATCTTCATATTTTTCCTTAGCTCCCCCTCGGATAATGATATACTTGCTGCTATGTTGACCTGCTTCTTCTTCTTCTTCTTCTTCTTCTTCTTCATTTTCTTCTCCTTCTTTGCTTCAGCTATCATTCTTCTCTCTTTACTCTTTCTTGAATACCTCTCTTTCTCCCCTTTTTTGTCATGAATCATTTGGGAAAGCTGTTGGACATTTGTCATAAGCTGCTCTGTCAAATAAGATAAGTTGCTAACTTCAATCTTGAGTTCTTGTTGACTTAGCTCTAACTGTAGAGAGAGACTGCTTTAGGAAGTCAATCTTATCAGAGAGGGATATGATTTGATCTGTATTGTCCTTTTGAGCTTGTAGAGCTTCTTCCTTCTGATCATTGATGAACTTCAAATAGATTTGACCTCTCTCTTTAATTTTAAGAGATATATCTGATGCTATGGCTTGGAGTCTATTTTGAAGCACACTATCTCCTTCTTCTGACAACATCTTTGCTTCTGCAGCAATGAGAGATATCTTCTTAACCAGCTCGTCAGAATTCTTTAGTAACTCTTGTTCCTTAGGAGTTTGGTCATTTGGTTGAGCAGACTTCTGTTGAACACCAGATTTGACTCCACGATTCTCATTCTTGGATAATTTTTTGAATGTAGTGAGAATCTGATAGATCGTTGAGTACCAATCATTGTTGGAAGATGAAGGAATATCAAATAATTTTTCTTTGGTAGAGTAGAGCTTCTCAAACTGAGCTTGATCATTTTTAATGGTAGATTGAAGGGACTCTACAATCATAAACTTGGGTATAATCCTTTTGCCATCTCAACCTACTTTACAATCGTAGGGAATGTAGTGGCTACCAGCATGTCGATAGACCTTAAAGTGAGACTGGTTTTTGACCAGTTTTGTTGCAAATTTCTTTACTCTTGGAAAGTTTTGAGACACCAGCTCCAAACTTAAAAAATATGAGTAACACCAGCTGAAGTAACTCCCATCTTTACCAGTATATGCCTTTAGCCAGGGCATCCATGGGTAGAACCATTTCATAAGGAGATCATCAGGATTATACAGTATTGTAGTGTAATCTAAATCCATGTCTTTCTAGTTGTTAAACAAATCTTCTGTTGACATCCTCACTACTTTGAGTCGTTCGTTTCCATGGTTTATCCATGTTTTTGGTAGTACATATGGTGGTTCATCAAAAACTTCCACCACTAATCTTCAGTGGACTCTTGCTGGAGAGGGAATAGGATAGTCTGCTGATTCCTAATCGGCAGAACTGGATTTTGTCTCCATCTCTTCATTATGCAGGGTTATTTCATCTGATTCATAAGTGAATCCTTCTTGCTAATTTTCACCACTTGTTCCTTCTTCAGTACCCTTAGCATTTTCTTCCTTGGATTCAGACTTATCATCACTTAATTCAATGATTGTAGTAGAAGATTCTCCTTTCTTCTTTAGGACAGATTTAGCAAGCAATCTGTTGCTCTTTCTTTTTCTTGGAGATTTAGCTATAGGAGATTCAGTCCTTTCTTCATCTTCAGATTTTGAAGCCCTTCAATCATCAGATGAGCTTCTTTGAGATTTAGCCACAGGGGCAGATGATTCCTTTTCAGGCCTTGAGTTCTCTAAAGTAGCAAAAGAATTCCTTAAGACTTCAGCAGTTGGAGATCTAATTTCTTTAGATTTAGACCCTTCCTTATCAGCAGAATGGCTACTTGAGAATTCATTCATAGGGCCTTCAGTTTTCTTTTCTTCTCCTGAGTCTACTCTCTTCTCTTCAGCAGATAGACTTCTTTGGTGAACTGACATTGACTTCTTCATCACCTTTACTTTTTTCTTCAATGTCCTTTCAGACTTGGATTCTAGAATGATTGAATCATCATCGTATGATAGCTTCTCCTCCATATCATTTACCTTCCGCTTCTTAGAAGTGATCTTGCTGTTGTTGCCATATGTTACTATACTCTTATTTTCCATTGGATTCTTCTGCCAGTTATCAAACAATTTTGGGGACAGCACCTTCTGACTGTTTCGAACTTCACCCTCATCATCCTTAATTTTATTTTTCAGCTTATTCTTCAGAATGATACTTAAAAATCTCCCATGAAAAACCTTTGTGAGTGGTTTGTCTGTTGACTTCTTCTTTTTCGCCTTGTCTAGTCACTAAGACATTAAGTCTAACAGTATGGCACCAAAATTGATTTACTTTTTGAGAACAATGGCCGTCATGATTCTCAGTTGATGATCACTTACTGTATCATGAGCAGTATCTTTGCTCAGTATGCACTTTCCTACTATCTCAGCAAGGAACTCGTATTCTTCAGGAAACTTATTGTTCTTCATATTCTTTAAAATAGGGTTTCTTTTGTAGAGCATAACTTTCTTCCCTTCTTCAATGTTGACTTCTTCAAGGTTCTTCAGACCTAAGTCTGGAAGACCTAAGCATTAATTAATGTTTATGGGCTTTAACTTCAGGATCTGACCTCTGACCTTAGTCGATAGAGTTCTAGAACTCGTAGTTGCATTTAAGTAGAACTCTCTCACCAGGTTTAAGCAGATTTTGGGTGATTGATTCTAGGCATTCAGAGAATCCGACCTTCTTTACCAACTGAAGAATATCTCTGAACTTCTTCTCAGATTTCTCGAACTTCTTAGTTGTGAGTTGAATACAAGTGATTACACGCACATCTTCCATTTGAAGAGTTAGGGACTTATGTGTTTATATCTTTTGTGATAGTATTGTAAGATATCAGGAAGCAAACTGAGGATAGATGGCTGTTTGAGTGGATTTAACAGTTTAGAGGTGTTTAGGTTTTGGCTTAGGAAGGAGTGTATGGATTAGACATGCTTTCTACTATTGATGAACTCTCAAAAGTATAAAAGCCATTTATTTGAATTTTCCCTCATGTAACTGTTCCCTCCACGTTTCTTAGTGGGACAAATGTAAGACTCTGATAGGTCACAGTTTGTAACTTCTGTTAACACGTCAATTTATCATATTTGACTTATCTTCAATTGACTATTGACTTATTCAGTTCGTGGAGTGGCCTTATGACTTATCTTAGTACTCCATGACTTCTTAGACTGATCTACAACCTTTAAGCCTTCTTCGATGATCGTAGTTTTTAGGTTTGTTTCAATAGACAACTTCTTCATTAGACTTTATGAAAGTGGCAAAACTCATTTTCAGTTTATATTCTTCTAAGGACTTACTGCTTGCTTCAATAGTGATTCTTGTGATGCCAGTCAATTTATGCATTTCTTCAGGATTAAGGTTACTCAAGGAGGGACAACCTCTTAGTTCAATACCAAGCATCAGGTTTTTCCCTAAGGCGCTTATCTGATGAAGAGCTTTATAAAATGGTAGCTACAATGACATCACATTGTCTTTTCTCCTTGAGAGTTTGCTTACCAACTCTGGAAATTCTTTGGTGTTGGTATTTTTTTAGGCTGTAATCTTGGTGTCATCATGCTCTTACACTACGATCACTGAGACTGATCGAAAGTACTCCACGATTTGAGTGGTTGGTTGATATGGTTACCAGTAGCGTGTTTTGGTACGTTACTATTGACAATGAGTCTTTATTTGGTTCATCAGTCATAGAGTTTTAGGACTCTTTAACTGGGACATTTCTGTTTTGGGTTATCTCTTGTCTCTATGATCTTGACAAGAGTGGTCTTGATATTTGTGGAGTGGTTAATAGACATGTACCCTGGTTGACCTATCTTTTAAGCTTATCTTAGATCTTCTTGCAAGTATCCACTTCTTCATTATGCTCCCTAAGTTGTATCATCTTCATCATTTGCATCTTGAACTTCCTCAGACTGATCAACAACTTAAGGCTGAAATCATCATGAATGAACAGACCTAAATGAGTCATATGAAGGTATCATCAGAACTGATCACTCCATGATTATTGATAAGTCTATGAACATAGTCTTTCTCATTCAGGCTTCAGTATCTTTTATACTAGTGAAAGTATTCTTCAGTGGTGCATTTTTCATCATTAGTTTGATGATCCTTTGATATGAACTTCCTGGATGTTCCCTTTGGAATATAATTCTTTGCATGGATAAAACCAATATATCTCGTTTGTCTTGGTATGAATAGCCCGCTTCCATATGAAGACCATCAATTGTGTGACTCTTCAGTAATGTGGACTCAACAAGTCTTCAAGAACATTTTTTGACTTTTTGTTCAGGCTGAGAAACCGTTGCGGAATTCACCTCTGATGAGTTGGCAAGTATGAACTCTATGATCGGTAATGACTCTATGATCGAGGTGAGTGAAGACTTCTTTGATTTGTGGTTACGTTTTCCCTTTTAATGCAGTTGACCTTGAAGCTGGTTGAATCCTTGTAATTTAATCTATTTACTTTAGTGTTCCTTGTGTGATCATAGAGACCAAGTATCTGCAAGTTAGGTAAATTTCTATTTTTGGTACCCCTGATTGTTTGGGTCCTGCATGATTAGTTTTTCTCAAAATCCAATTCCTCATATGCTTGACTTTACATTACATCAACAATCATGTTTATGCATATATCAGATTTAGATATGATATTTATGATGCATGATGATGAGTGTGTGAATGATTAAGTATTTCGATAGGACATTCATTTTCTTTGACTGTTTCACTTATTGCTTAGTCGTGTTCACAGATCATGAAAGTTCTCAGAGTGGAAATTAACTCTATTACTTATTTATATCTTGGTTGATTCATAGAGATGATCAGTTTCTAAGAATATTCAAGATACTCCTTTAGCGTTAATCATACTATATATTTTATCAAGAACACAAAACATTGGTTTTGCATATATTTGCATGCATGCCAATCCTTTAGCAAGAGTTACTCCACTTAAGCTTTATAGGATTAAGATTAACTTACGACATACTCCAGACTTCTTTCAAGAAGCTATCTTCAACCTGAACTTTGAGTGGAGAGAGAGTTTTTTGACAATTAAGTATTCAATCTTAATGTACTCTCTCTCTCTCTCTTCCCCTTTTTAGGAAGAGTATGGTCTCTTGATAGAGTATTATTATAGTGCATAAGGTGATGCAACACAATATTCATGTAATTAGTAATGAGGAACCGTACCTTTACACTGTCAGTTTCTTGACAGTCATTTATCTTGCTATAATGATATTAGGCATTGATATGCAAATCTTTACTTTCATTGCTGACAGATTGTTGCTCTATTTGACCTTAGATTAATTAGGCATCATCTTGGAGTTGATAACATATGAAAGTCTTGGCAGCTTTAGTTCTTTGATAATCTTGAGTCTCGAGGATCAGATCTAACTGATTAGCCAAGTACATATTGAACGAGATTTTCTTTCTTCTTTTGAATAGACATTTCTCTGCATGTATAAGCCTTTCATCTTTTAGAACAGTGGATGACAAACACTTTATTTTGATACCCTTATTAACTTTCCATCATAAGTCTGCAGACTATTGATTTTCTTTGGACATGGATTGGTCTTGTTTCTGTATTAATTTGGAACATGGACCAATCTGAGCAGCTTCAAGTGAATGTTCACATTTACTTGTATGAATAATTTCTAACGTCTGAGCTCATCAGTAATTGCAAACAACTTACTACTAAACTAAGTTTAGACCATGGTTTGTGCCTCGAATCAGACTCAAAGCGTTAGCTTTTAGAATGTAATATGAGAACCTGCTCTGATACCAATTGTTAGTTCCCAAGGGCACACAATAGATCTAGAAGGGGGGCTGAATAGATCCTTTTTGTTTTCAAAAATCTTTTCCATTTTAGTTTACATTACTGAGGAAATAATAGATGACAAACTTAAGAATTATTTTAAACACAGCGGAATAAGTTAAAGTTCCCCTTCATAGATGTTATGTTGACCATTTATCTAGAGTTAGATTAGTTGTAAGTAGTTATCATGTTAATAGCAGTTGTAGCAGTTATAATAGTTATAGATTCATAATGTAAATGATAGAATGTAAAAGACATAAGGAATTTTAAGTGGTTTAAAGACTCAAGCTCCTAATCCACTCTTCTGCTTTAACTAGTAGGGATTCCACTAAGGAAGTCTTTACATCACCGATTCACTAAGATTCCTTCAAGTCCAGCAGCCTTGGAACTTTAGTTCACTAAAAACTCTTCAAGTCTAGCAGACTTGAAACTTCAGTTCACTAAGAACTCTTCAAGGCCTGCAACCTTGGAACTCAATTTAGTCCCATGGACAAGGACCCTTCTGGCCCTGGCTCTTTCTTGTTGTTGTGGTTGGTGCTGAGCTGCCAATATGACTTTAAGCTTGTTCATCCTTGATTCTTGGTAGCTTGTTGTGATCCTCTTTGGATTTTGCATCGAGACTGGATCACCATTGGACATACTGCTAAGTTATTCATGAAGCTCGATCTCTTTGAGTGCTTAGCAGTTTTTCACTTCTTCCTTGGTGCAGCTGATCTTGTGCTTGGTCCTTTTCTGATCTCAGCTTGCACTTCTTCACCACATGAGGTTTGCTAAGTCTTTTCATCTTTGGTAGGCTTCGTCTGGCACTTAGCATCCTGTGAAGCTTGGTTCCTTTGTGTACATATTTGGTTCGAAATATGTTCTTCTTTAGCTCTTGGTGGTTCATGGTGATTCGTAAACTGACTCTTTGAATCTTCTTTTTGATCTGCCAATCTCTTGAATGCTATTATCTTGGCTTTCTCGGCTCTAAACTTGGCTAACATTCTTAATGACATTCTCATTGTTGTTGAGTGAAGCCTTTTTCTATTAAAGCTTTTCTCTTAACTTGCTTCACTTCTACTTGCGTAGTCTCACTGCCACTGAGACATATTCTGTTTTTGCTCTGTAGAACACGTAGATTCAACAACCTTCCTTCAACTAACAACTTCTTCTTTTGAACTTCTACTATTAAATAACCTTTCATAAGCTTCCCGTTAGATTATAGTTATAGAGAGTTATTAGAATTGATTCGCAGATCTCGAGTTATTTGGTGCAGACTGCAGATGTGACATGACAACCCCTGTTCACTTTTATGACACTGCAGTCTACTGTTTCACCTACCACATCAGAAATGTCACTTTAACGTGTAAGGCTGGTAGTCACCTTTATTACTTCTGTCTGATTCCTCGATTAAAACATCTGGAGTTGTCCTTCTGCATTGATGCTTTCAATACCCAACGTTCGAATGTTAGCCTTTGTATTGAGATGTTACCAAGGCTTCAATACTCAGATGACTGAACTCTACGATTCTGATTCAAATGACTGAACTTTACGATTCTGAGCATGTTCTCTAGATTTTTAATGCAGAACCTCTCTTCCTTTATTCTTGCAGTGCTTCAATACTTCTGCTTGCCTTGACTTGCATTAGACACTGCAACTTGTTTGAATGTTCTGGCCCTCCTTAACTTCAAGACTAATCATATTGGTCATGCTCAGCTCTCTTTCTCCTTGTGATCTCTCATTCACATATCATCAATGGTCTGACCCATGCTTAGTCTTCTCTGTCTATTTTGTATAGGTTGGCTAGTATCTCTGTTATAGACCCCATCAGTTTCTTCTTCTAACCTGGCAAGCACTACGATCATAATCACACACAAAATTGTCATCTCTTGTGTGACTGCTACTGCATTGCTAACTTCCTTTTGTCAGTCAAGTTATATGAAGTCTTCTTACTGTTGCTTGGGGAAGACTTCTCTTGAATGGCTTCACGTCTCAATCAGGATGTTGGTTCAATTGGTACTCTGATCTTATGTTTACTTGTAAGCCATTAGGTGAATGTTGTCTGGCTTCCTTGAGGTAGATTGCATCTTTATAGTTCTGTCCAGAGGCTTCATTCTTTGGATGCTTCGGGAGTGCTCATGTGTTGAGAATCGTGTTAACACTATGATTCTTCCTTGGCGTTGTGAGCACTAATCGGCTTTGTCGAAGACTTTGTTCTGCAAACTATGATCTAGCTTTGGTTCTGCAGACACTACGACTTCGAGTGTAGATTATACATCAGACTATAATTTTTGCCTTAACACTTGTTGTTCTTGTTTGATCTAGTTTGACTACTATTTCTGCCTTTGGTATGATCAATAGACTCTACGACTTCAAGTGTGGTCTACGATTCTTGACTTGGCTTGGCAGGTGCTTGAATCAACTCTACGATTCTGAGTGAGGCCCTCTAAGACAGACTACGATCTATAGCCACTCTCTCGATACTCTACGATTCTGCCTTGGCTTCTACAATCCCTTGGTTGGCTCGACAGACTACGATTTTGCCTTGATAGTCTCCTAATACTTTGTTTCTCCTGGCAGACTTCTAAGACTTGTACAGTACTCGACGATCAGGCATGCCTATCTATTACATCATAGAAGATCAACCTAAAAGCTTGATCTTTCTATCTTTAGTCCTTGTACACCATATTCTTTTTAAGGACTTTACACAAGCTGTTTTGTTCATGTAGAATCAACCTAACATATTTGATCATTTCAGTCTAAGTCCTTGTACATATATTCCTGTTGTCTATTCAAGGACTTTACAGCTTATTTCAATGCAGACATATTTGCATATTCATTCATTAATATCATAATCAAATCTTATATAAATAGGAATATCATTCATATGCGTATTCCTAACATAACGTCTTTACTAAGTTGTTGAACCTCAAATAGTAAATTATTGTTAAAAGGCACATGCTATTATATATATATATATATATATATATATATATATATATATATATATATATATATATATATTGTTAATAAATAATAATAACGTTAATATCTTATAATAAAATAATTTTTTATTATTCATTATTTATAAAAAAAATTATCTCAAATTGTTTTAAAATACATGATATTAATATAATAATATAAGTAAATTTAACTTCAATATTTAAGTAAATTACATTACATGTTTGATACGACCTTTTAATCTATTTTGGATAGAATATTTCATCGATGTGATAATTATTATTATTATTAATATTTACTTAAATTTTTGTAAAACTTATGAAATTTTTTGAAAAATAAAAATTTAAATTATTTGTACACACTTCTTCCTACATTACATGTTTATATACTGTTGACGCTATGAAAAATTAATTTTTTTTCCTAAATGTGCTTTTACCCTTTGTAATATTTCTATTTATTTATTATTCTATTTAAAGGGTGATTTTTAAGAAAAAAATTCGATATAAATGTCGACGAGATTTTGAAATGATTAATTTTAATGATGAGTCAATTAACTAGAGTCGTCAGTTGGTAAAAGTTTAAATGAATGTTTCAACTCATCCGAATTTTAGGATTTTCGCAATCAAGATGACCCATATGTGACTTCGAAAAAGTGGTATACAATCGAGATTCATAGATATAGAGATCTTGCTTAAGCGAGGGGAAGGTGTTAGGTGATAACTAGTTTTATACTTATTTATCTGGTATCTATTTCTTGAATTAGTTGCTTAAATTCATGTTTTGTAGTTACTTTTCATGCATTTTGTGTTCATTTTGTAGATATTATGATTGAGAACTGTGACGCCCCCAAATTCAGACCACTCATGTCTTGAATTCGGTTCGCCACGTACTACAAATCTACTGACTAAATAACAACTTATGCAACATAAATAACATAATAGATTACATTTATTTAATATAATCATTCACGTCCCTAGGTTTTGTAACTTAAAACATCTCTTGCATAACTTAAACATAGATTAGACATAACTAATACATAACACAATATGTCTTAACATACTCATAATATTTCTAGACAAATATGAACTACTCTGTAGCTTTGCCCTTGCCCTTATCAGTGCCTGAAGGTCCGCCTTGCTCTGCCTTAACTGAAATATTTTTAGAAAAAGAAAAAATGAGCAACAAGTTTGCTCAGCAAACAATACAACAATAAGGGCGCTTAATATAGTTTTATTTTCTCTAGGGTACAACAATAATGATAGTTCAAGGATAGCAAGAAGTATCAATGGTTCTTAATAATAGTTGCTAAGAACATAAAGATATCAATAAAATTCAACGCTTAATCAATTCAAGATTTCAAAGTAGTGAATACTGAGCAGTCATTAAGGACTATGAACTTCTACTATAATTAATAGTAATAAACTGATAATTCAACAAAAATGAGTACAACATGTGATCAGCCTAAAATACCCTACGTTATGCATATCGTTTAATCGTACTCAAGTGTGCACGTCAGTCTCCTGAAAATTATAGTTTCCCTTCAAAGAAGGTTGTTCATCTCAGTCAATACCAGATTCCGCACCAATCAATTGGTTTGGATCGCTTTTAATTTATGATTTAGGGCTAGCTGAATTAAACGGCATAAACCTCTCTTTAGATGTATATAAGAACGATTATAAGTTCAATACTCGAAATCAAAGTTCGAAGAATATAAACAACTCCATTCTAACTATGAAGCATTATGTCATAAGATAAGAATCATACTTTTAATTGTTTACTTGTAAAACCAATAATAGTACAAGCTCCAGTAATGCTCAAAAAAGAGTAGGGTTCGAGTACTTGCACAATTCAAAGTTGTGTAAGTTAGAAAACTTGCTTCAAAGCGATAAGGTTTAAATACTTGCTCAATATAAAATAGAGTTCGGATACTTGCATAATCATAGATTCCTCACATAAAGTAAATGCATAGGTTAGGAAACTTGCCTCAAGCGTAGTTTATCAACCTTTAGCTTAACAATACTTTTCGAACCCTATTATAGCATAATTACGTATATAGAATATTCATTAGTTATGTGACGCCCCCAAATCCAGGTACTTTAAACCCACAGATATGGTGATACATGGTACTCATCACTATACATTCATTCCATTGAAACAACATCAAAAATGATTATATTTACTACATTCTTATTACAATAGTAATAAATCCTTTCCCAGGTTCTGTTAACCAAATACATTATTTGTTTATCAGAGTATAATTTATACAAATACTAGTCTATTACAAGATAAACTACTTATCTATCTTAGCTTTGCCTTTATCTTTATTAGAACCCTTGGTTCGCTCGGCCTTAGCTGCAATCATATAATTCAAGCAAGAAGCGAGCATTACTAGCTCAGCAAGTCTAGCAATATATAATACAAGTATCACGTCAAGAATTATATGATTATTCTTCATTTACTGAACAAATAGCTATGAACTACTATGAAACATTGAATAGCACTTTTCATTCTCATAAAACCATTCCAAAGTACATACAGTAACTTAGGAATTCTGAGTAGGTCAAACGACCATGAACATTCTCTTTGATTTTCATTTATGAAAAAGGACAACACGACACTAAGTCCGTAAGTTCGATATATCTTACAAGCACTTCTAGGTGATTAGCCTATAGTACTCTATGTTGATCAACACTCATCCGTTAAACATATCTACGTTTAAGTTTTGGCAAACTCACGTGCCCATCGAATAATCGATGTAAAATACTTTTGTTTATTCATACTCAGGCTTACCCTAAAATCCGTACCAAACAATTGGCATAGGATAGAGTTATCAATACTATATCGAAAGAATTGTAAACAAATTAATCAAACTCTTAAGATTGGTCTAGCCGAGTTAAAACTACATCGACTATTTTGTAAAAAAATTCATGCATATTATGACATGAATCACAGAAACTTGGCTAACACGAAGGTTAGACAAGCGTTAAGAAAACTTGCCTTCAAACGTCTTCAATTAAAATTCAACAGTTCTTGGTCTTTACAGTTTCTACATGATATATTCACATAGCACACTGGAATTAGCTACCAAACCATCTAATCACATTGTTTTTACCAACTTCTTTCTCTTTTATAACTTAACCAAATTTATTTTATTAATAAGATTTGTTTCGAGTTACTTATTATTCCTTACAGCTTATTAACATTCTGACGTTATTAAACCAATACTCAACAACTATTAGTTAAGTACCATAGTAGTTGAAACCCTAATTGATACGTTAACTCAAATGAATTCCTCTCGGATTACCGACATCGGACTCCATAAAGTACGTACATAGGTATTACCTTCACTTCTTATCATTTACGTAATGCTGACATCTATTACATAATGTTTAATATTAGGACGAGCATTAAACTTGAATATAAATTACATTTTACATTCTCACACTCGATGTTCTTCGTTTAATTACTATTAAACAACGTTAACTTCCTAAAATCATCACTATATATGTGATTTAGGAATGGTCTTATCATGTATATTAAGTATATACATGCTCCATAGTTATCATGTAACCAGTTGTGTTAATAAATAACCTAGTCAAACTTTTCTGCCTTACCGACGTTGCAACGCCAGCTTCAAGTATAACATTGGCTCTGCGGCGCGGGTTAATAGTATCTGGTCCTTCGTCCTGGCGCTGCGGCACGAGATTCATAAATACAAATGGCGCTGCGGCACGAGTTAGGAATAACCACTCCTCTTTCCGGGCGCTGCAGCGCGAGATTCATAGGCTTGGGGGGCACTGCGGCTCCGACCCTAAGCCTTTGAAAAATCTTTAAGTTTTTCTGTTCAATTCTTTCCGGGCTCCTAACTTGATTGTTATAAGTCAGAATTGGCTCATTCAAAAGTCATTATCTTACATATATCATATACTTCGATTTCATTTGGACAAAAGTAGTTTTTAAATTCGTTAACAATGAATTCACTATTTAACTATTCTATTACGCGTTCATTTAACGTTCGTGAACGTTTATAACTCGTTTCTTCGTTTTAAGACAGAATTCGACCATTCTTAAGTCAACGACTCTTAAATACATTGTTCTACGATACGCCATCAAAAATTAAAGTTTTCGAGCTAAACGGCGACTTTTGACTACTAATCCGGGAATTCTACGATTTCGACGATTAACGTCTAATCACGTATATTTTGCCATAACTTCGTTACTCGAGATTTATACACCAAACCAAATGGAACCAATGCATTAATTTGTTATCTACACCTAACCAAGTAATATGCACATAACCTATACTTGATGGTTTTCAATTTGTCCATCAACAACCAAATTAACGTTTTAATGGTTTTCTTTGTTTAAAACTCACTTAAAAGCTTATTATTCTTACTTATACATAGCTTATAAATGTTTTAGTCCACTAATAGCCATCCTTATTACTCCGAAAGAGGCATACTCCACCAATTCATACTTCTCTACGAAAAATAAATAGAAAAGGATCGAAGACTAGAGTTTACGTATTGTTACCTTAGTGTTCTTCGCGTTCTTGACTAAAGCTTGAATATCTTGCTTTGATTCCTCTTGATTACTTGTTAATGCCCTTTTCTCTCCCTCAATATATTTGTTCATGTTTGGTGAAAACAACAAATGAACCAACTTAGCTTCTCTTATATAGAAAAACTAAGTGGAGGGCAATTTGGTCAAGTGGCCCACCTCCTTACTATTCATTCCTTAAGCACCAAGCAAAACAACTTTACTCTGCCACCAAGTGGCCGGCCCACATGCCCCTTTGGGGGTCTCACATGGGTTGTCCCGTGGGTTTTATCCATCCAGTGATCCATTTGTTCGACCCACGGTTTGGTTTCTTGGTTTGGGCTTAGAATAAATTCATATCGGGCTTATTTTGGGCTTGATTTAATATAACTTCGTTTGCCATAACTGAAATATTATTAGATATTCCATCTCATCTTAGAATTCTATCATTATGCGTTTCACAAAAATTCATAATTAATCCCCGAGCAAAAATGGATGAATATTATTTTTACGGAAATTTCTCAGAAAACTTTTATTTTCTTCTTGGAAATTTAAAATAATTAATCCTAGCACATAGCCAGAATCCTAACCACATCTGCACATTATAGGTCATATAATGACCTTTAAATAGTTTACTCATGTAAATAAATAATTAAATTCAAATAATTCAAATAATCAAATAAAATTTAATTCACATAAAATCCGATTTTTCTCAGGCGTTACATTCTTCCCCCTTATAAGGATTCTGTCACCAGAATCTCGATACAATTACTTAAACAAATGGAAAAAAATTTCTTTCATTTTACTCTTGAGTTCCCATGTTGCTTCTTTGGTATTGTGGTTCATCCATATTACCTTCACCGAAGGTATTATCTTATTTCTCAGGACTTGTTCCTTCCTATCAACAATCTGAATTGAAAGTTCTTCATATGTTAAGTCTTTTTCTACTTGAATAGATTCATACTCTATTACGTGTTTGTAGTCCGGTTTATAAGAACGCAATACTGACACGTGAAACACATTATGTATTCGTTCCATCTCTGGAGGTAAAGCTATTTCGTAAGCTACCTCTCCTACCTTTCTTAAAATTTCAAGAGGTCCTATAAATCTTGGACTTAACTTCCCTTTCTTTCCAAAATGTATCTTCCCTTTCCAAGGCGACACCTTCAGAAAGACATACGAACCGACCTCAAACTCCCTCTTCTCACGGTGAGGATCCGCATACTTCTTCTGTATATCTTGAGTCGCTACCAATCTAGTACGTATTAATTTTACCATGTCTATCGTTTGTTGTACCATCTCAGGTCCCAACATCAGGCGTTCCCCTACTTCATCCCAGCACAGTGGAGTTTTGCACTTCCTCCCATATAACACTTCGTAAGGCGGCATGTCTATACTAGTGTGAAAACTATTATTGTAAGCGAATTCCACCAAAGGCATATTTTTGTCCCAACTTTTCTTGAAATCCATAACGCAAGATCTTAATATATCTTCTAACGTTTGAATTGTCCATTCACTTTGTCCATCCGTCTGAGGATGATACGATGTACTCAACCTCAACTGCGTTCCCAGTTGCACTTGTAAACTTCTCTAGAAATTTGATGTGAATCGTGGATCACGATCTGACACAATCGAAATAGGTACTCCATGTCTTGAAATAATTTCTTTGACATACAGTTTAGCCAATTGCTCTAGGTTATACCTAACTCCTATTGGTAAAAAGTGAGCCAATTTTGTCAACCGATCTACTATTACCCAAATAGCGTCATATCCCTTCCTTGTCATTGGAAGTCCCACCACAAAGTCCATCGTGATATGCTCCCATTTCCATTCTGGAATCTTTAGTGATTGCAATAATCCACTCGGTCGTTGGTGTTCAACCTTAACTTTCTGACAAGTTAACCACTTATTAACATATTCTTCTATCTCTCTCTTCATGTTTAGCCACCAAAAATTCTGTCGAAGGTCTTGATACATCTTAGTACTACCTAGATGTATCGAGTACCTCGAACTATGGGCCTCTCTCATTATCTCTTCTTTTAACTTGAAATCATTTGGAACCCAAATTCTTCTTTCAAAACGAAGTAATCCTTCTTTATCAAGGTTATACTTAGTCTTCTCTTCATCCTCCATTCTCTTATTCATTCGCTCGCACTCCTCGTTACTTAGTTGTACTTCCTTAACTCGTTCCACTATCTTTGGTTGAGTCTCCATTGTGAATAACATCTCTACTGATTCACTCGGTAATTTAACTTCTAGCTCCATTCTTGCCATCTCCGTTATTAACTTATTCTGAGTCGCTAACATTGATAGCTTTTCCCTACCCTTCCTACTTAATGCATCGGCCACTACGTTTGCTTTCCCCGGAAGATATAAGATATCACAGTCATAATCTTTTATTAATTCTAACCACATTCTCTGTCTTATATTCAACTCCTTCTGTGTGAAGATATATTTCAGACTTTTATGGTCCGTGTATATCTCACACTTCTCCCTATATAGATAATGTCTCCATATTTTTAATGCAAAAACTACTGCTGCCAACTCTAGGACATGAGTATGATAGACATTCTCATAATCCTTTAATTGGCGTGATGCATACGCAATAACCTTGCCATGCTGCATGAGCACGCAACCCAGTCCTCTATGCGAAGCATTGCTATAAACTACAAAATTCCCCGTATCATCTGATAATGATAATACAAGTGCCTGACTTAATCTCCTTTTTAATTCCTGAAAACTATTTTTAGACTTCTCAGTCCATACATACTTTACTGACTTCCTCGTCAAATTCGTCAATGGGGTAGCTATTTTAGAAAAGTCCTGGATGAACCTTCGATAGTATCCCGCTTACCCCAGAAAACTCTGAACCTCGATTGATGTTTTCGGTTGTTCCCAATTATTAACTGCCTCCACCTTTACTGGATCCACAAAAATGCCATCTTTATCAATAACATGTCCTAGAAACTGCACTCTTTCAAGCCAAAATTCATACTTAGTGAATTTCACATACAACTTCTCCTTTCGTAGTGTTTCCAACACTATCCTCAAATGTTCAGCGTGATCTTCTGGCGTCTTAGAATAGACTAGAATATTATCAATGAACACTACGACAAACTTGTCCAAATATTATTTGAACACTCTGTTCATCATATCCATAAATGCGGCTGGTGCATTAGTCAACCCAAATGACATAACTAGAAACTCGTAATGACCATAACGAGTTTTGAACGCCGTCTTAGGTACATCCTCCTTCCTTACTTTCAACTGATCAAATAGATCATCGATCCTGTGCAATGGGTATTTTTTCTTAACCGTTAACTTTTTCAACTCGCGATAGTCGATACAAAGTCGTAACGATCCATCCTTCTTTTTTACAAATAATATTGGTGCTCTCCATAGAGACACACTTGGTTTAATGTACTTTCTGTCTAATAGTTCTTGTAATTGAACCATTACCTCCTTCATCTCTATCGGTGCCATCCTATATGGTGCCCTAGAAACTAGTGCCATCTTTGGTAACACATCAATCACAAATTCAATCTCCCTATCCGGTGAAAGACCTGATAACTCATCTGGAAATACATCCGCAAATTCTTATACTATAGGTGTGACGTCCCCAAATCCGGGTCCTAAGAACCTCGGACTTGGTCGTTAAGGTACTTCATCATCATACATATTCTATCATCTAATGCGGAACAAATAAACATATATTATTTATTTTATATAATTCCATAAAATTTTTCCCAGGTATATTAACCTTAACTGAATACATACCTTCAAAATTACAAAGGTTTGCAATAAGATAACTAAACAGTTATTCTTATAAAAATCTATTATTGTATTTTGCTTCTGTCTCTGTCCTTCTTCAAGCCTTCGCCTTTATCTGAAATTTATTATCATGATATAGCAAGGGTGAGGAACTACTTTGCCCATCAAGTTTAATTTCAATAAAGATATATCATGATTGAAAGAATAATAAGCTTTCAAGTTTTCAACAATTTAATAATTATGAAGGAACATGAATCAAGATGTCAATAATTGAATGACTGAATCAATAATGTTTAAAGTCAACAAGGACCAGGAACAACTTTATCTGAACCTTAGGGTAATGAAGGTGATCAGCCTTTCATACTTGATGAACATATGCAACATGCACTAAGTGCGAATCAATAATCAGTTTAGACGTGAATAATCCTCAATAATCATTCACTAACATGCTTTGAAATATAACTTGAGTATGAGTTAAGGAAACTTGCCTGCATAGTCGATTACCGCTACGCAATTTAATTTATTCTCTTTATTGAAAAGATCTATCAGATATAAGATTGATCTATCAATTAGCATGTCATACCTTATTTCATAATACTATCTAACACTTAATCACATAGTCAAATATTAGATAATCTTAACACCATATTCATTTACCTACTTATAATCTTATCATCATATATTAACTTGTCTAACATTCACTCACAAAGTAAAGTATTAGACATTACACCTTAGTCTTAGTGTTATCATTATACTTTGATAATCTTTTCATCACTTATAACCTTTTATCCCTTTATATGTTATTCCGGGTACTTTCAACCCACAGATATGGTGCTACACGATACTCATCACTATATATTCATTCCATTGAAACAACATCAAAAATGATTGTATTTACTACATTCTTATTACAATAGTAATAAATCCTTTCCCAGGTTCTATTAACCAAATACATTATTCATTTATCATAGTATAATTCATACAAATACTAGTCTATTACAGGATAAACTATTAATCCATCTTAGCTTTGCCTTTATCTTTATTAGAACCCTCGGTTCACTCGGCCTTAGCTGCAATCATATAATTCAAGCAAGAAGTGAGCATAAATAGCTCAGCAAGTCTAGTAATATATAATACAAGTACCACGTCAAGAATTATATGATTATTCTTCATTTATTGAACAAATAGCTATGAAGTACTATGAAACATTGAATATCACTTTTCATTCTCATAAAACCATTCCAAAGTACATATAGTAACTTAGGAATTCTGAGTAGGTCAAAAGACCATGAACATTCTTTTTGATTTTCATTCATGAAAAAGGACAACCCGGCACAACCCGGCACTAAGTCCGTAAGTACGATATATCTTATGAGCACTTCTAGTTGATCAGCCTATAGTACTCTATGTTGATCAACACTCATCCGTTAAACATATCTACGTTTAAGTTTTAGCAAACTTACGTGCCCATCGAATAATCGATGTAAAATATTTTTGTTTATTCATACTCATGCTTATCTTTAAATCCGTACATGAGGCAAACGAGATTTTGTAATTTAATTTGAATATTTATTGAATTAAATAAATATTTTTTGATGATTTAATTATTGGGTTAAATATTTAATTGTGAAAATTGTGGTAGATTAATTTAATTATATGTATTATATTGATTAAATTAATGTGGAGAATTTTATAATTCAAGGTATGTATTTAATTAAGCTTATTTGATTAAATAAATTATTTAATAAGCATAATGTTATTTTAATTAATTTTATAATTAATTAGAGATTTAATAATTTGACATAATTAATAAATGAGAAATTTAATTATGTGACTATGTGAATTAATAAAAAATTATTATATTTTTATTGTGTAATTGGGTGTGACATGATTAAACTATGCTATAAGAGATTTATTAAATTAAATGAAAAGAACCTTCTAAATGATAGCCAAATAAGGCATTATGAGGAGTTGGGAGCAGTTAAATCACGTATGGATTAACTGATTACAACTTGTCGGTTATCTGTGCGCCTTCTTTAGTCTTCTCTTTTACGTAACTCATTTATTAGTCTTAACTGAGAGAGAATTCAGAGAGAATTTAGAGAGAAGATGATAGATTGAAGAAGAAAGTGAAGAATCAAATGAATCTACTTTAGGGTAATCTCTTCAACCCAATTTGTAATTACGTTGTTATTATTTTTATGAAAACTATCTCTAAGTCCTCTATGATTGAATAGAGTTGCAATTTATGAACATAGGATGTAATATATATGTTTGTATATGTTTATAACATGTGTATATCATATATTCATGTGTTGAAAGTAATTGATTTCATGTAACCATGCTAAAATCAGAGTTTTCCATTAATCAATATTTTAATTTCTCTATAAAACAAAAATTTAGTGATCAATGCACGAATCATCGTTTATCTTAAAATTTAGTGGAAGATTATGTTATCACATGTCAAAACGAAGAAAATAAACTTTGAACGGACAAATTCGGAGTTATAACGAACTGTAATGTCAATTTTCATGTTTTATCTTTAAAACTTTCGAAATCACCAAGAACACTGAAATTACATACATTGATTTAAGTAATTGTATGTTTTAACTTGTTAAAATCATGCTAGAAAGGTTGGGTAATGATTATGTGTGTATTATAATGTCTGAGTATGTTTAAATTCATGTGTGAATAAAGGAATCGACAAATTTTGGCTTGCTCTACATTTTTCACGAACTGCAATTTTTCGGAACTGGATTGCCGCGCCGCAGCGCCGGCTCCAGGCATAAAGCTGGCGCTGCAGCGCCAAGTATAGCATGTAGGGTGGCGCCGCAGCCCCACTATGTAGTGTGTCCAAGAATGAGAATTTTAATTATTTTATTTCAAGGAATGTAATAGTAACCTAATCTAATGAACATAAAAATATGTTAGACATATAATGAGATGTTAAAGTAGATTCTTAACATGTCAAAAAAAGAAGTAATTACATGTCTGATTTACTTGTTGAACGCGTAGTAAACTTGTCGTTCATGAAGTCAAATATTATGAGAAAACAAGTGTTGTGATTTGATTAGTATAATCATAATCAGAGTTTAGACAAAAGAGAATGAACTTGTGATGCTAGTTATGTTATAATTGACTGGTATTGTGAATGTAAATGGTATGTAAGATTAAATCGAGGAACGTGTATAATTAACGTGTAACCTACGCACGAGGCAAGTTTCCTAACCCTACTTGTTATCGTTGTGCAAGGTTCTAAACCTTACCTCTTTACATTGAGCAAGTTCTAGACTTATATTCTATATCGAGCAAACTCTTGTTATTTATTGATCAAGTTCAAGATGTTATATTAAAGGTTATTAATCTTTTCCAAAGCATGATTTTTGTTATACAATACTTATTCTATTGTATACCTCTTGAGTTTATTATTCAATTTGAATATCATTTATTGTTAAACCTTGTAAGACTAGCGAACCCTTATTGATTCAACTAGTCCATAGTTGATGAACGTTCTAATTTTTAAGACCCCTGTTGAGTTTATCCAAACCAAACTTCCTTTGGTGTGGACTCTAATGTCAAATTGAGATGAACAACCCTGTTATAGGGGATTACTTATGCTTTAGCATTAAGATATTGTGCACAGTATGGTACTACGGGCTGATCCCAATAAGTACGAGTAGAAGAGTCCATAGTCTTATGACTATTAAAGGTTTCAAGTGTAACCCTTGACAACCAATGACATAGTTCAAGGTCTTATGACCCTCAGAAGTTCTTTTGATTCTTGTTATTCATTCTTGATTCAAAAGTTAAGTTCCTTATTTCAGAAGTCTTTGATTCACTCACATGTTATTATTTGTTGTTACATATTATACTTGTGGGCAATCGTGCTCACTCTTACATAATAATAACATTGCAGTTAAGAACGAAAGGTTCGACGAGCCTTCTACTAGCAAAGGCAAGGGCAAAATTAACAAGTGATGAAGACTTGTTGTTTATTGTTTATGTTATGTTTCAGACTTATATTTAAATTGTGTAAGACTTAATATTTGTTAATGTTTTCCGCATTTGAGATTTAAGGTTAGTATGACCTGAGATTGATGTATTTAATTTCAGATGTTGTAACTCCTTAATGAGAGGATTTATTTCTATCTATTTTATGGTTTCATTTATTATAGGTACATAAATATATGATGTTTGTATAGTGAACACCAAATCACATGGGAATTGAAGTACCCAGATTTGGGGGTGTCATAGGTTTGTATCAAAGCTGTAGATTATGAACCTTAGATGGGGGGAACAACCTTAGGTAGTAGCCTTATAGGAAATCGAGAACATAGTGGTGGTAAACTCTTATCGAGTTCTAAGAAATGAATTCCTTAATTCATTGAAGATAATAAAAGACTTTATGTGCTTATGTGATAAACTTATGTACTCGCGAGTATCGATTAGTAACTAAAACTTAAAACTGTGTTGTTAGGATGTCGGACGTTGGAGGATCTAGTCGAGCTGGGGAGGAGGAACCCCGAGTACCTATAGAGGAGGAGCCCCGAGACATTCATGTCGTCCGGGAGCAGTTGGTACATAGAGAGCCATCTCCGTTGATCACTGTTGTTGGTCAGGAGCATGAGCCTGAGTCTGATCCAGAGGAGGATCCTGAGGAAGAATAGGAGGAAGATGTGTTCCCACTGAACTCCATCAGTGTCGAGATGTACGACAAGCTACATAACCGTAACATAGAGTAACAAAATACTGTTCAAGAGCTGAAGGAGCGGACAATCATTCAACAGCTTACCATTAAATAGAGGGATACAGAGGTTGAGACTCTTCACACACGTCTAGGAAACGTAGAGTGAGATTTGATTCACGAGAAGGGTCAAACCGAGTTGAAGTTAAAGGAAATAGAGGAGTTGAAGAATGAACTGAAAGAGAACTTAGCAAGGATGACCATAGAAGAGAAGGCATGGGTAAGGGAATCACGACGTGCAGATCCTGCAGAAGAGAACTGTCGGGCAAAGAAGGCTAAGCTTGAGGAGACACACTCTATGCTTCAAAATGCGATTGATGAGGCCCAAGATCGAGTTCTGAGATACCCAATTTAGTTCGAAGGACTACCATCGTACATGCTAGATCATAGGACGATGTCCTGCATTATGGAAGAAGAGCGTAGCAAAGCTATTCAACGCCTTAGCAGGCAATGATGGGAATAGTTTACTTCTGTGAAAACCTATCTGGTAGTTAAAAATGTAAATTCCGATGTGTTTATAAATAAAGGAATATTTTGATGTTTTAAATCATATAGATTCTTTATCTCGGGATAGTTGATGTAAATAGCAGTGATGCTATCGTAGTTTGTTAAAATTTTTGATTAAATAAATATATCAAGTTATTTGAGAAAATGTGTTAAGTGATTATGTTAAAATGTTTGAGTTAAACCTTAAATATTTAGAGAATTGAATAAAGATCTAATAAGCATATATTTTAACAAAAATATGCCACTGAGAAGAAGACCAAACTGTTAACCAGCCCAAGAAGAGTCAACGAATAACAACAACGACGCCAATTCTAACCCCGTTCAGCAATTGGTGAACTTATTAGCTGGAGCAATTAATAATCAACCTTAAGTTCCACCGAATACAATGTTCAAGGACTTCAAGGTGGTAGGACCACCAAAGTTTAAATGCTCCATGAACCTGATAGAAGCTCAGACTTGGGTTATGGTGATGGAAAAAGATTTTGACGTCGCCAGAGTCAGAGAGGACCAAAAAACTGCCTACGTAATATTCATGCTGAAATCAGAAGCTAGTTATTGGTGGCAAGTAAATAAGGTTAGTGGAGGAGAAGGTGTGATCACTTGGGAGAGGTTTAAGGAGATGTTCTTTAAGATGTGCTTTCTGACAAGCTCGCAGAATCAAATGGAGGTACAATTTTTGGAATTGAAGTAGGGAAATATGTCTATGCCAGACTATGTGACAAGATTCAATGAGTTAGCTAGGTTAGCCACATATCAAGTGCACACGAATGAGAGAAAAGTAAGAAGGTTTGAACAGGGACTGAAGCTATAGTTGTATAGTAAAGTGTCAATGTTCCAGTTGAAAACTTTTACTGGAGTATTGGAGAAGGCCATCCTCGCTGAAGGTGGGAGCGATGCGGTGACTAAGTATAATCAGGATCAGAAGAAGAAGAAGAGTGAAAATGAGGGAATTTATAAGGCCAGTGGTAGTAATGCGAGAGGAAGTAAAATGACAGCCCTAGATCCCGGTCCTGAATAACCGCGGATATGGTACAATCATTCTATAACTATTGTATAAGATATAAACATAAATTATTTATACAATAAACTTTACACACTATTTCCCAAGGTTGAGAACCTTCACATATACCTAAATGAATATCCTATCTAACATATAATGTTATTATCATACAATACAGTTACATTTCTAGCTACACATATTATCCCATGCTGGACTTGTCTTTGACTTTTCCTGTGTCTGACGTATTCGTTCTAATCTGTAAAGTTTATCATGATACAGTAAGGGTGTTGACGTCGGAATTTTTATTTGTCCCTTTTCTGTTCTTGTTCTTTTGTGTTCTCATGTTAGGTGAGATTTGTTTAAAAAAATAAGCGAAAAAGGTCCGACATGTATATGTCGACGATTGGACTATAAGAGTTGCCAGTTGGTTTTTAACTGGTTGTACCAACACAACCGATAAAAGGTTTTCACATTGACCCAGTGATGTGACACTGCTAAACAGGTCTGTGAAACCGAGATTCATTAGGGTCCGGGGACTTGCTTATGCGAAGGGAAGGTTGTAGTACCCCCCGACATCCGTGTTGCCACGGTGACCGTCACTTTTTAAGAAATTGTTATACGAATGTGTATATGTGTGAGTCAATGTGCTGTTATTTAGAAGTAGTGCGAGGCCTCGTTCGCACCTATATACACAGGGTTTGAATTTTTGTAAAAATTTAGTTTTAAACAAGATATAGCTGTGAAGTTTTATAAAAGAGGTTTTTCAAACCCTGATGCTCAATAGTAATTGAGACCTTTTACACTTCGATTTTATTAAATGTTCGGCTTCATTGCTTTTATTTTCGAGATGTGAAGCATCTTCGAGAAAATAATATACAAAGTAGTGTCGCACTCCTTGTGGGCATGAAAACAATCTGAGAAATCCAAACAATGTGAATAAACTTACAAACTACTTACCGCTGAAAATGTCCATCACGAGAACCGAATCTAGATTCAGTAAATTGAATCTGTGATCACATGATTCCTAGGCTCACATGATAACGCAGTTTATATGAAAGCTGTAAGCAGTTATATATATAAAAGTTGTATACATATATATATATATATATATATATATATATAGTAGAATGCACACAAGCCAATCATGTTTGATGATAAAGCATATACTTTGAAACAATCTTATTCATATATTAATAAAAATTATTAATTTATTAAAGGCTTTTAATTATCTACATAATACTGTTTTATAATATGTGATAAACCCATAGTTTTAAGTAATATTTTTAGAATAATGATGACCATTCTAATGAGATCTAAATTCTTAGAAAGCTTAAAACAAAAATAGTTCCCAATCGTTGGATTACTAAATTGGGGATTAGTGAATCCAGATAGATTGGTACATACGTTGTTTGTTCATTAGATGAGGATGATTGATCTCATGATCATTTGTGTGGAGACACTAAAGTAAGTATGTAGGTGCTTATTAGAGAATAAGTTCACTGAACGTGGCTCGCTAAGGAATACCTAATGGAGTTTTACTTGCATATCAATAGAAATTCCTGTAGTGATAGTAGAACAAGTGATCCTTGGACTTGAGATCATCATAATATCGTGTGTATGATGAGTTATACTTTGACTTATTCCTTAAGACCCTTAGGGTATATCAAAGGGTATACTTGGGTATAATAAGTTGTACATGGAGATAATGTATGATCAATAAAAAATCTACCGCTTCTAGTAAAAGAAGAGAAATGTCCTATGTGATTCAATAAATGACAACACAGTAGTCCTTGGTCAAGGCAGAATGAAATTAGAAAGGAGTTTTTAATTTGCATTATTTGGAGTTGTGCATTTAAGAGTCGAAATACATATAATTAAATAAAATAAGACTTGACAGTAATTCCATGTCTTATATTTAATTGGGACATTGTATGGTGGAAGGATTGAATTGTACGATAACTATTTACTCAAAGGTTCTTTTATGATTAATGTTGAAATCTATATTATCTGAAAAGTCGTTGATCGCTAGGGAGGCTTATCCCTATTGTAGAGTAAATATTATTTATTTAAATAAATTAATAGTTTAATTTATTTATTTAAATAAGATTAGAATTGTTTTAATTGATTTATTTACAACCGATTTAATATGGAGAACATAAAGGGTCACACCATAAAAGGAAGAATAATTATTTAAGAAGTTAATAGCATAATCGTAATAATAAGTTAAGTATATTTAATTTAATCTATGGTGATAGAATAAATTAAATAGCTTAATATTTATTATTTAATATTTTAAGTAATATTAAATATAAATTAATAAGAGGAGTCTTATTATTATTATTACTATTATTATTATTTAATTCCTAAAGTAGTTTGGGAATTAATTAATAAAAGTACTCTCATATATTCCTATTAAGATAGGAGGTAAATTAATTAAAAGATTTTAATTAATTATTCTTAATAAGATTAGGAGCCTAATTAATTAAAGGAGTTTAATTAATTAAAATAAAACCCAATTCCTTAATTGTTAAGGAGGGTTGCCTACATCTATAAATAAGAGGAGTCTTATTATGGGTGAAGTTGTTGTTAACTTTTTCACAGCATACGTAATTCTAATTGTTGGAGAGTACGCTCCTCTTCTATGAGAGATAGAAAACTAGGGTTTTGTCAAACACCCATTTTCTTGAATATTTATTCTTTCTTGGTGGATCACCTCTAGAGGCCAAACACTTGGGTGGCTAATGTTGATCAAAGGAAGGAACCAAACCCGGTGGATTCAAGTTGAACGCGAAAAGGATTGGAGGTGAACTTGTACCTGAGGAAGCTCGGATCTTCAAGGGTATGATTCTTGTTCTTCATATTTTCGTTTAATTAATAATTGTGCATAAAGGATGATCTGGGTATATTATTTGTAAAATTTTAAAACTCTGATTTTTCCACGTTTCCGCTTTATTTGTGTAATTTGATTGCCTTCACGAATATTACAAACCTAACAGTGGCATCAGAGCCAAACCTTTATGCGAATTATTAATTGTTCAGATTTGATATGTGTTTAGAATAATTTAATTGGACATAATTTTATTGTATAAAATTTATCTATTAAAAAAAAAACACACACACACACACACACACACACAAAATCCGTGATTCCGTGATTCCGTGATTCCTAATTCGCGGGGCTGTTAGGTTAAGTCCCGTGGGCATGCATGGTCACCATTCTATTATGCATCAGATGCATAAGTCCATGATTATATATATTATTAGATTAGTTATATATATAGTAAACTTTTTTACCTGGAATCATATATATATATATATATATATATATATATATATATTCTTAACTATTTGATAATTAAAATAAAAAGTTTATTTTAATCTTAAAATTGAATTTCATGCTAACTAATTAGAGTTGGAATTAGATTCTATGATAACTAATTAGAGTTGAAATTAGATTTCTTGTTTCCTTAAATAAATGTGTTTATTTAGATATGAAATAAGATTCCATATTATTCAAAATAAAAGAGTTTATCTGTGAATAGAAAAGAGAATCCGTATTTCTTTAAATAAAGAAGTTTATTTAGATATGAAATAAGATTTTATATTATTCAAAGTAAAAGAGTTTATTTATGAATAGGAAAGAGAATCTGTGTTTCCTTTAATAAAGAAGTTTATTTTATTTTATTTTTTACTTGGAATTTGATTCCATAATTAATTAAAATAAATGAGTTTATTTTGATTAAATATTTTGATTAAAATAAAATAGTTTATTTTATTCAAAATTGGATAAATTAAAATAAAAGAGGTTTATTTTGATTTAAATTTGGATTAAAATAAAGGAGTTTATTTTGATTCAAAATTAGATTTTATGCTAACTAAATTTGCCCATTAAATGATATCAATATATATATATATATATATATATATATATATATATATATATATATATATATATATCGTGAGATGAATGTTATTTATTGATGCATATGGTGATGTGTATGATAATAAATGAGATTGATTATGGACTATTGACCAATGTGATTGGATTTTATTTTAGTTGGATGCATGAATGTTTGTGTTTTATTAAATAGGGTGGTGCCTCGTCTTCTCTAATTTTTCTTAATGTAAATTCTATCTCCCTCCTATGTACTTCCCCTTTACTGCTAATCAAGGTTTCTATTTATTTTAAATAGTTATGTAATAGGAATAGTTAGAATTAAATTTTGAAGAATTGGAGAGCAAGGAGCGCTTGAAGACCCGTTTGTAATGGAGCTCGGGTTTAAATGTAATAGTTATATTTAAATATTAATTCTTGCACCCCTAGGTTTGACCTTTTGGTTCACTTGGTAGCTTTAGTGAACCAAACTAGAATAAATTCCATAATCAATTCGGGTAGAATATAGTATTCTATATGTGCATGCTTATAATATATATATTATATATTATGCAAACATGCTTCACATGTTCATTAATATGACGCATATTTTATATATATGTGCATGCGCGCTAAACACGATGAGACAAATTAATAACAAACTCCTCAAATTTTTTATATTAAGTCCTAAGCGTTCAAAGATATTTGAAATATCGAACGTCGCCTTCTAGCATGATAAAAAATAATAGAGTGTCAATTAATTATTATAAGTTTGTTGTATCACCACAAGGCTTATCTTAATTCTTTGAGATGTTAATTTTATCACATTTGATGCTTATAAAGAAAATTGAACAATATTATTTTGTTGTGTCATCACAAGGACAATATTTTTCTTTTTTGAATATATGGAGTGCTAGGTTGGACTTAACTTGGATAATTTTGATTCGGATGTGCCACCACTTGATCAAAATAATCTAAGAGGCAAAATACAAGGAGTTGCATAGTTGATGTAATTGACAAGAGTTGTCTACCTATTTATTTATATATAGTTTGTTGTGTCACCATAAGGCTATATACATTTGAAATGGGATCCTTATTCTCATTAGCAAATCTTTAATTAGATTTTGCCGAACTATATAAGTGAGGGTAATATAGTTTGAAGATAATAGTGAGAGATACCAATTTAAAACAAGACCTAATTTATTTTGGTAATTAATAAAAGAATGTATGCTAAAATGTTTTTACAAATTCATTTACAGAATTTTACAATGTCTAAATTACTATCACTGTGATACATATTAGATGTTAATTAATCGGACCGAATTATTAGGATTGGTTAAGGAATTTGAGAATAGTTCTCATGACTAAAAAGCTATCTTATGTCCTTAATACGTCTTTCCTGCAATGGTTGCAGACAATGCCTTTGAGGAAAAGATTGCTACTTTTAGAAAGTGGCAAGATGATGCACAGTTGGTTAAATGCATCATGCTCCCATCCATTAGTAATGAGCTTCAGCGTCAGCATGAAACTATGGATGCTCTTACTATATTCCTGCACATCAAGTAGTTGATGGTGAGGAAAGTAAGACTGATAGATATCATATATCTAAGGAGCTCTTCCGATCTAGAATGACCAATGACACTACAGTACAGACAAAAGTCCTTAACATAATTAATTTGATTTATCAATTAGGACAACAGATTTTGTCATAGATGGAGAGTTGAGCCAAGATATGATCTTGCACTCACTCCCCAATTGTTGTGAATTTTTCATATGAACAAGCTAGATATCAGCCTCGCTGATTTGCTTAACATATTGGAAAAGGTTGAGTCACTTTCCAACCAGGAAAGACCATGCCTTACTGGTAGGGGCCAAAGGATATTCTGAAAAGAAGAACGATTCAAAGAAGGTAAATAGAAAGGCAAAAACAAAGGATAATAAGAACAAAACTGATACGGATAGCAAATGAGTTTGCTTTCACTGCAATAAGCCTGGACACTAGAAAGAAACTGCAAGAAGCATCTTGCAGAGGATAACCAGAAGAAGCTTAGTGAAGTTTCGGTTACATATATTATTTTGTTCATGATTGAAATAATTTTTTCTTTAAGTCAAGGTTCTACTTGGGTATTGGATACCGACTTTGGTTATCATAAATATAGATTTATGAAGGGACCAAGCAGAAGTAGAAAGCTAAACAAAGATAAGTAATCATATGTGTGGAAAATGAAGTAAAGGTTGCTACATTAGCCATAGGAACTTATACTTTAGCATAGCCTACAGGCAAATCTATTAAGTCAATAAGTTGTTATTTTAATACAGTTCTCGTTGCAAACATTATTTCCATTTTGTTGTTGGACAATGAAATTTGGTATTATATTTAAGAACAATTGTTGTTCTATTTATAATAATAATATTTTGTATAGAACTGAAATATCACTTAATAGATTTTGTATACTTGACTTACGTGAAAATACTTTTGCATAATGAACAAACTAGCATAAGAAAAGGAGATGATCATTCAAAGAGTTGAATGTGTGTATTTACTGAAATACAAGTGTGAATTATTTAAAAGATTCAAAGAATTTAGAAGTGAAACAAATTGGCAAAGTATTAAGATTCTTTGATTAGATCAAGGAATGAATACTTGTGCAATAAGTTTCTAGATTATCTCAAATAGTTTTCTCATAATGGATGCCTCCTGATACGCAATAATTGATTGATGTATCTGAAAGGGAAAATCATACCTTGTTGGACATGGTGCGGTTCATAATAATTTTATCGACATTCCAGTATCCCTCTAGGGTCATGCCCTAGAAATGACTGCATATCTACAAAAAAAGGTAACCTCAAAATCCGGCTACAAGACTCCATAAAAGTTATGGACAGGAAGGATTCCTAATTTTAAGTAAGTTAAGATAAGGGGTTGTCCAGCTTATGTGAAAAGATTTCAAAGGATAAGCTTGGGACAAAATTTGACAAGTATAGATTTGTGGGACATCCTAAAGTAAGTTTAGGGTATATGTTCTATAATTCTAGTTAGCAAAAGGTGTTTGTTGCGAAACACGCTACCTTCTAAGATAAATGTGTTTATTATTGAAGGGGCTAGTAGGAGGATAATAGATCTTGAAGAGTTCAAAAACCACAAAAACACTATAAGTCAAATAAGAGGAACCTGTAGATAGACCTATTGTACCACAACCGAATCATAAATCTAGAATAGTACCGAAGATACCTGAGAGGTATGGATTCATCATAGATGATGATGATGAGGTACGCATCATTGAAGATGATGATCCAGTTACATACGATGAGGTAAGAGTTGTAGACACTCAGATAAATGGATTGAAGCAAGCTTCTCAAAAATGAAACATTCGTTTTGATAAGACAATCAAAAGAGTTTGATTTTATCAAAAACAAGAATGAACCTAGTGTGTACAAAAGGGTCAGTGGGAGCGTCGTGACATTCCTGGTATTATATGTTGATATACTACGGATAAGGAATGACATACTACTGCTACAATCAGTAAAGATAAAATTGTCTAAACATTCCTCCATGAATAATTTGGGAAGAGTATCTTAATTGGGATAAAATCTATATATATAGATTCAAGAGGATGCTCGACTTAACCCAAGGAACGTATATTCATTTGATGATAAAGTCGTTTAGCATGGCAAACTCCAAGAGATGTCTCATGTTGATGAGCCATGGAGTGAATCTCTCTTAATGGTCCCCATAGACTCATAAAAGAGAGATCGCATGAGAACTATCATGTATGCAATGAAATGTACGAGACCTGATGTTGATCAGTCATATTCTGGAGAAGTTCACTGTGAGTCAGTGAAAAATATCTTAAGGTACTTAACTGGAACTAAGGATGTGATCATATTCATGGTGGGTCTAAATTAAAACTAGAGGGCTTAACAGACTTAAGTTTTTTTTAGATAGACCAAGATGACAGAAAATCTACTTTAATGTAAATCGTTACCTTGAACGGTGGTGCAGTGAATTGAAAAGGTTTCAAACAACAAATAGTTTTTGGTTTAGTGATAAAAACAAAGTATATAGCTGTAAATGAAGCTGCAAGTTGATTGTTTGGATGATAAGTTCATTACAGAACTAGGAATAGTTCCCAAGTCTCATCTTGGATCTAAACATGTGTTGTGGCACTTTCATTTGATTATAGGAATCATTGAAAGATGGAAAACTACTATAGAGATAGTGGACTCTCAAGAATAACATTACATATCCATTAACTAAAGCTTATCCAACAGTAGGATAATCGTCACTTAGAGAAGAAGGGTATGAGATACCATGACGATTGGCTTTAGTGCAAGTGGGAGATTGAAAGTAGAATGCACATAAGCCAATCATGTTTGATGATAAAGCATATACTTTGTAACAATCTTATTTATTTATTAATAAAAAGTATTAATTTATTGAAGACTTTTAATTATCTACATAATGCTATTTTATAATATGTGATAAACTCATAGTTTTAAGCAATACTTTTAGAATAATGATGATGATCATTCTAATGAGATCTAAATTCTTAGAAAGCTTAAAACTAAAATAGTTTCCAATCGTTGGATTACTAAATTAGAGATTAGTGAATCCAGATAGATTGGTACATACGTTGCTTGCTCATTGGATGAGGATGATTGATCTCATGTGTGACGCCCCCAAAATTAGGTATACATCACCCATCTTGGGTCGTCAGATACATTGTACAGAATACAAATACAACTTACTAATACAACTGTCGTGTACAATACGACAAAACATAAACTGTGAGTTTGAATACAAATATTATCTTCTAGAGAGTATTCATACTCAAAAGGAGTCCTCATTACATTTATTAACACACCATTACATAGAATAGTGAGGACTACTAACTAATACTATCATTCGGACCATCACTCCGTTCCCCGACTTGCCCCAGCTACGTTCTCATTTCCTGAAGAGAACAGTGAAAGAAAGAGTGAGCTCAACTAGCCTAGTAAGAAATATTATGACTAAGATAATGCGGAATAAATTATCATTAGCCTTCAACAATGTTAAACTGATAAAATATAATAGACATCAAGTTTAACTGTAGCGGAACAAGCAATCCATTAAAAGAGTCAAGTAGAAAATAAACTCTACTATCTTTTATGATTTAAAAGGTTTTTCAACACTGTGATTATTGGGACTCAGCTTAATAAAATAATCCACATCATCGAATCACCCCTGCACTACGGCCAAGGATATTTGTGTATTCATTAATGGTCATGATCATGCCAACAACTGTCCATCAACGCACTACGGGCCAATGAGGACTTTTACCACATCATTTGTAACATTACGGTCATGATTATACCGAATAATCCCTGGTCATAATTATACCAAGTCCATCTATGCACTACAGGCCACAGATGACTTTTAACATTTTATAAACATGAGGATGATGACAATGATATAAGAATTCAATAAAACAAGTTCAAGAATTAATTTATCCAAGAATTAACAACGTCCAAATTGTCAACATGATACTGCTTTGTGGAGTAAAATTTAAGATTACTTAGAAGAATATTTTCATGAAAAGATACTGGATGAAACGCAATTATTAAGGATATTCCACAAATTTCATGGAGTATAGAAGTCAAAACTTAACCAATTGAGTATAATAAAGAATGAAATAACAAAAGAAATCACCATGCATGCGATAGACCGCACAGACAGGTTATTCCAACAGAATAATAAATAATGAAACCAGGTCCGGCGTAAACGCACAGACAGGATATTCCGACAGAATAATAAATAAGGGAACCAGGTCCGGTGTAAAACACACAGACAGGATGTTCCAACATAATAATAATAAAAACAGAACCAGGTCCGGTGTAAAACACACAGACAAGATGTTCCAACAGAATAACAATAAAAACGGAACCAGGTCCGGTGTAAAACACACAGACAGGATGTTCCAACATAATAATAGAAGAATGTCACCAAGTATAGGGTAGACCGCGTATACAGGTTATTCCAACAGAATAATAAAAAATAGAACAACAACAGCTCTCTTCGTGAATAAGAAAGAATAACACTACTTACCGTTTTAAAGAAGAGCTGAAATAAGGAAGTAGTTAAGTAGCAGAATACTCTTCTTCTCTCTCTCTATAGTTTCTCTCTATAGTTTCTCTCTCTAGAGTTCAGTGAATTCGTAAGAAATAATGAAGGAATGAGCTGCTATTTATAGAAAAATAGAATGCATAGTAACTAATCCATGAACGGTCCAGATTGATTACTTTAATCTGACAGTCCATATTTAAAGAAAAATCTTTTAAATAAAATATAATATATTCTATTTATAGAATAACTTTAATAAAGTATTCTGTTTTATATAAAAAGATGTTTCTGTTTTATTACGTTAATAATACGAATAAAACAAAACGTCATTATCGCTAAATAATTCATATTATTAACTGACAATAATTGAATCAAACTGAGTGACTTCTCACATAAGCATTAATAATCAATATCGTGTGCTACTATGCAACCACACGTATTACTGTACTTTTACTACCGAGTAGTTCAACAGTATCAATGGTAAAACTTCCGCCGTTATTTTTAATAAAATATTTTTGTCATTTTATCAATCCGACAATAATTCCGGTGTGGGGTCCACCAATGATTGTGCCGTTGTACGAATATTCCCAGTTAAAACGAATATTCCCCGACCAATCGAATATTATATAACAACTTGCGTACTTTGCAAAATTTATAAATATTACCCACAACTATAACATTATATCAAATTAACTCCATAATATTCAAAAATGATATTTATAGAAAATTCATCTTTATTTATAAAATTTGGGGTCTTACATCATGTTCATTTGTGTGGAGACACTAAAGCAAGTATGTAGGTGCTTATTAGAGAATAAGTTCACTGAACGTGGCTCGCTAAGGAATACCTAATGGAGTTTTACTTGTCTGTCAATAGAAATTCCTATAGTGATAGTAGTACAAGTCATCTTTAGACTTGAGATCATCATAGTATCTTGTGTATGATGAGTTATACTTTGACTTATTCCTTAAGACCCTTAGGGTATATCAAAGGGTATGCTTGGGTATAATAAGTTGTACGTGGAGATAATGTATGATCAATAAAGAATCTACCACTTCTAGTAAAAGAAGAGAAATATCCTATGTGATTCGATAAATGACAACCCAGTAGTCCTTGGTCAAGGCAGAATGAAATTAGAACGGAGTTTCTAATTTGCATTATTTGGAGTTGTGCATTTAAGAGTCGAAATACATATAATTAAATAAAATAAGACCTGACAGTAATTCCATGTCTTATATTTATTTGAGACATTGTATGGTAGAAGGATTGAATTGTACGGTAACTATTTACTCAAAGGTTCTTTTATGATTAATGTTAAAATCTATATTATCTGAAAAGTCGTTGATCGCTAGGGAGGCTTATCCATATTGTAGAATAAATATTATTTATTTAAATAAATTAATAGTTTAATTTATTTATTTAAATAAGATTAGAATTGTTCTAATTGATTTATTCACAACCAGTTTAATAAGGAGAACCTAAAGGGTCACACCATACAAGGAAGAATAATTATTTAAGAAGTTAATGGCATAATCATAATAATAAGTTAAGTATATTTAATTTAATCTATGGTGATAGAATAAATTAAATAGCTTAATATTTATTATTTAATATTTTAAAAAATATTAAATATAAATTAATAAGGGGAGTCTTATTATTACTATTACTATTATTATTATTTAATTCCTAAAGGAGTTTGAGAATTAATTAATAAAAGTACTCTCATATATTCCTAATAAGATTAGGAGGTAAATTAATTAAAATATTTTAATTAATTATTCTTAATAAGATTAGGAGCCTAATTAATTAAAGGAGTTTAATTAATTAAAATAAAACTCAATTCCTTAATTGTTAAGGAGGGTTGTCTACATCTATAAATAAGAGGAGTCTTATTATGTGTGAAGTTGTTGTTGACTTTTTCACAACATACGTAATTCCAATTGTTGAAGAGTACGCTCCTCTTCTATGGGAGATAGAAAATTAGATTTTTGCCAAACACCCATCTTTTTAAATATTTATTCTTTCTTGGTGGATCACCTCTAGAGGCCAAACACTTGGGTGGCTAACGTTGATCAAAGGAAGGAACCAAATCCGGTAGATTCAAGTTGAACGCGAAAAAGATTAGAGGCGAACTTGTACCTGAGGAAGCTCGGATCTTCAAGGGTATGATTCTTGTTCTTCATATTTTCGTTTAATTAATAATTGTGCATAAAGGATAATCCGGGTATATGGTTTGTAAAATTTTAAAACTCTAAATTTTTCCACGTTTCCGCTTTATTTGTGCAATTTGATTGCGTTCACGAATATTACAAACCTAACAATATATATATTGACATGATCAACCACTATGAAGCAGCTCCATGGGGATTAGAAATGTAAATAAAGTTATAAAAGCAATCAACCGCCACGAAGTAAACTCCAAGCGGGACGAAACGTAAATAAAGCAGTAAAATGAGTCAACCGCCACGAAGTAAACTCCAGGCGGGACGAAATGTATATATATATATATATATATATATATATATATATATATATATATATATATATATATATATATATAGGCGTGTTCAAATGAACCGATTTTTTTGGTTTTTCAGTTTTTTGGACCGGTCCGAAACGGTCGGTTCGGTATAAAAAATCGGTATATACCAGTTTTTCGGTACCGATTTCGGTCCAACAATTTTATGGTTCATTTTTACCGAACCGGACTGGTATATACCGATTTTTTAATTTTTTATTATTATTAATAATTTATTAATAATAATAATTATTATTATGGTTATAAAATAATGATAATATTAATAAAAATAATAATATTATTAATAAAAATAATAATAATAAAATAATAATAAAAATAATATAATAATAATAAATAATAATAATTATATTAATTTTTGATAAAAACCGATACTGCCGGTTCAGTATATCGGTCCAACCGGTACCGGTATCGGTATTAAGATTTGACTGATTTCAGTCCGGTTGGGTTCGGTACCGGTCCGGTTCGGCCCGATTTTCGTATATATATATATATATATATATATATATATATATATATATATATATATATACAAACTGAAATAAAACTACGGACCGAAGTCCGGGCATACACATGCAACATGACTCTCAATGTGAAGAATAATGTGTGCAAAGATGAAGAGAAAGGTTTTAAAGTGTGTAAGAAGGCTTAAAGTTGGCTGCCAAAAAAGACTTCTATAGCTTTAAGTGGATGAACACTCGGCTCCCGTCGGTAAAAAGTAGCTATATATGAGCTTACAAGTGTTTAAAATGAGAAAGCACTCAGTTTAAGGTGTGTAGAGAGCAATTGGACAGGGCTTCCTCGCCTTTTTCTCTTACAAAATGACCACCCCAAGCCCTCAATTTATAGAGGGGGGAGCTACAGGTGTACCTGCGGCTACTCGGGATGCCCCAGGCTCCGTGGGTCCCGCTGTCTCGAAGTACGTACACGCATGCAACGTGATGTCCGCTTGAACTTTCAGAACTTCAATCCGGACATCCGACTGAGGTGTATAAGACCTATTTCGGATCGCCGTTGTTGAGAGTTACGTAATGACATGGGATTAGAGGTTGTACGAAGTCAGAAAGATGGGACCATGCCCTCCGGTCTTCACGCTTCAAATTCTATCTGTTGCCTTGCGCAATAGTCACTCGGGATTCGACTTCCTTGGTTCTTGTGGGACATTGCTGTGTAGAAATGTATGTATGAGATGTTGAGATGGTACGATGTGGCGTCAAGGTGGCAAGATGATGACTTTTCCCCTAACCGGGGTTATCTCCAGTTTGGGCTGATAAAGCAGACGTTGCTTAGGGTTATCTCTAAGATTGGACTGCTGCAAGTGTTAAAGATCCTTAGTGTCATCTCTGAGGTGTGCCTGTCTTCCCGGTGTTATCTCCGAGTCTTATACTGAGTGCGTCGGTGTGAGTGCCGAGTGTTCTAAAGTTGATCGCATGCATTTGAAACAAGCATTTTCGGGGTTATCTCTGAAATTGCAACTACACTCCTTGGGGTTATCTCCAAGGTTAGTGCTGCTATTCCCGATGTCGGGACTGAGACTGGATATATCGGGGTTATCTCCGGGATTAATCGACCTTCTCCAGTAGAGTTTTTGGTATTGGAACTGCATGCCTCGGGGTTATCTCCGAGGTTAGAACTGATAGTCCCGGTATGTGTTCCGGGGTTGAACTGAACTTTTGGTAGTATCCGGATTGGATATGGGCTGTCTTCCAGGGTTATCTGTGAAAGGCAAATCTGCCCTCCTGCAATGTCAGTAACAGGTGTGCAAAAAATTTCGAGTGTCTACAGATGCCCCTCTTTATCATATTCATGCAATGCAATGGCATGGATATGATAAAGAATCCTAGACACTTTAAATGCAATAAGATAAACATGATGTTATATGTAGCAACATGATGCAAATATATGATGCATATGGATTGTTTTTCACATGCTGGGGATGCTTGTCGACTCCCTGTTGCTTCTACCGGGGATGGCAATAAATAAGCAGCCTGATGAACTATCATGGACGTGCGATCCACAACTAACAAGAATCTCTAAGATTGTTGACATTGGGGTTATCACCAAAGTCCTGAATCCTTGATACAAACTTTATTTCGAAGATGTGCCTTTCGTGTACAAGAGATCTGTGGGGATAAAGCTTTTGTCTACTTGAGGATGTGTATAACATATTCCATCATCGATCCTCCCCGATGATGTTGATCCTTCCTGGTTTGTATCGCCAGGACATATCAATGTTCTGTTGGATTTACTGCCAATCGTATGTGTTGTCAGGGCTGTCTGACCTTCATTGACGTGTGAACCAAAGGATGACCACGCGTTGTAACCCCCACCTGGGATATACATGATCGTTATTGACGTGTACATCAACGGATGAAATCCTTGCTGGGGATAAATGCCATGGCTGCTTGACCTTTGTTGATGTGTATCAACTGATGCAATCATCGGATGGCTTCCGATTCGTCATTGGGTTTACTTGCCAACGGCTAAACTGACGTCAAGGTTGCTTGACCTTCATTGATATGTGCATCAACAAAAAATGCATTGTAACCCCCCTCCAGGGATACTTGAGAATTATAGAATGCGTGATGCCCCCGCCTGGGAATCTATATTTGGATAGATGACCATGCATTGTAACCCCCACTAGGGAATCTGTATTTGGACAGATGATCATGCATTATAACCCTCGCTGGGGAATCTCTATTTGGACAGATCACCATGTTTTGTAACCCCCGCCGATGATTCTTTGGGAATGATGACCCTGAACTGACGGCATTGGACATTTGTGCAGTATTACCGAATATGATATGTAAGTACTGAGATCATCGGTATAGTATACCTTGTGTTTGGGCGAATACCAATGAATGATATGAAAGCCACAGTCAAGTCCAGGAAAACCAGGATTTCAGGCTATCCTGCTCAACGGCGTAGCATTTTTATCTCTGATTTGGCCTTTTCAACTTGTGAGAACTCCTTTGCAACTCAAACTGGACTGAGCCAGAGGGGTGGTCCCCCACATAGGGGTACCACAGGTACACCTGTAGTAGCCGCAGGTGGACCTGTGGCCAGCCATGGAGGGCTATTGATGAGCTGGTTTACTTTTGCAAGTCATTTTACGTTGCGTCGCACAGGAAATTCGAGAGCTCTTCTACAGATCTGTTGAGTTTGGATGACTTTCTGCAAATTTTGTCACCGTACAAGTGTTTAACACTGTCCTGATAACGTATGCATGACTTCTTTTCCAGTTTTTATCCGTTGGAAAATGACTTATTACATGAAATGCATCTAAGCACATAGTAGTGAATATGCATGCTCAAATGACTTGATAAAAAATATTCAACATAGTAAATGTTAGTATTAAACCATGTTGAACATAATGATATGAAAAAATTTAACTTTTAAAACAGTCAAATTGGCACCTTTTTCTGCTATTTCTTATCCTAATTGAGGGCAAATGCGCAAAGGTGGAAAAGCAAAGTAATCCTGATAATTAGGCTACCCTTATGGATTGATGACTTTGATATTTAAACGCATATAGTATGTATATGACTGTGGGAAGGTGTGCTACTAAATGGCCACCTAGTCATGCCTATATGTATGTGGATAGTCCTATTTATAGAGGAAACTATGGCAAAATTTTTCCAAAATGTACGCATTGAATAGTCATGCATTTTTAACTCTACTGTAGATGTATGTTAAAATAATTCATGCATGCATGTAGTCATAAAATGCATTTTGAAAAGAAAGCTCCAGGTTTCAGAATTACCACACCCTTTTTGAGGTGATTTGGAGACTTGTTGTCCAGATATTATGGACCCGGATAAGTCGAGTAGTTCTCGCAGGACAACTTCTGGTGTACAGAGGAGGGCTTCTGAAGTGCCTTGACCCCGTTCTATTAGACAGCCTCGTCGTCTGGTGGAGGCGGTGATACGTCCAGTCCAGGTTGATGTGCCGGACGTCGAGGACACTAAGAAGGATGTTCCGGTTGTGGACCCCGCTCCTACTACATATGTTCCCCGTAGGGACCTCCCGAGTATTCAGGTGGCAAACCCAGAGCTTTCGGGTGACTTGAGTTGACATCCCTCGATATATTTGCACGCCAACGAGGTATCAAGTTAGATTTTAATCTTCCTTCTTTCCTATTGATGAGTAAAGATTCTGATGTTGATCTGCATTTTATGTAGGTTCCTGGCTTTACACAGCCTCGAGGGAACTGGATCAGCATTCACTCTATGTACCAGGCTCTACATCCTGACTATAGAGTGATTGTGCATGACTGGGAATTTGGGGCGTTCTTTTCCATCCTTCCCCGTCGCTATCCCTGGGGTTACCTCAAGGCATTGTCTGAGCGCTGGTTTCACCAGACTTAGTCACTCCATTTGATGGACCGTGGGGTGATGATGACGCCTATAGATTGGCGGTTTATCACAGGTATGGAGTTTGGAGGGGCATCAGTGCCTTGCACGACGGATATTACCCCGACTACCGTCAAATCCTTGTTAAGAGTTCTGACAGAGGCGCTCAAGGGCAGGACTGTCCATACGGGTCCTTTGAGCGTAGATACTATGAGTGGGCTGTTGAGTGAGACCATACCAGCTGATGTCATAGTCAGGGATCGCATTCTTCGGCGATTATTCCTGATGATCATTAGGGGCTGCTTCATAGCAGATAACTTTTCTACGGTGTCGTTCGCTTTGATCAGCGCCACACGACATGTGGACCGTATTGGAGAGTATGATTGGGGTTCCTACACCTTTACCTTTTTCCTCAAGGGCATACGTATGCGCTCGCAGGGCTTGACCGAGGCTTGGTTAGGATTCTACCCATTTCTGCTGGTGAGTATTTCTCTTATAATTTACCATATACAGGTTAAGAGTGTTAACTGACAGCAGATGTTTACCTTTGTATTGATAGTTTTGGGCCTATGAGAGGCTCCCATGTTTACGTCCTGTGAGTGTGTTAGGGTTGGATGCCTATCCATGAGGACGGTGATGGCATCATTCCATACTGGCAGAGGTCCCTGGAGCTGAGGGTTTCACTCATTGTCGCCTACAGCTAGAGTTATTGACAACTGATGTCATCACATGGATTTCATATTCTGGGGAGCACTTGGCCACTAGTTTTGAGGATGGGTACCCGACTAGTGTCGAGTACGTGATTTCCACTCGTAGGGTTCCTCTCTTTACTGATGGAGGATGGGAGCTCTATTTAGGAGAGCCTACTATTAAGAGCACCACAAGAGAGATCCGTATATCGATCTTGCCTCCTGCCAGGCATTATTGACCTGTGTCACAGTTACCCGTCATTGATATCCCATTATTGGGTGTTGACGGTTTTACACTGTCAGAGGGTCCCTGCACTCATGATGTATTCCAGCATTGGTGGATCCCTCGTACCATTGGAGCCCAGACCCGCGCCACTCAGTTCATGGGGGATATGGTTCCATGATCCGTGATGATGATGGATTGGCTAACCTGTGTTCGAGATCCGATTCATGTGACACAGATTAATAGCTTGACCTAGAGACTGGACTGGGCGCATTTCTTTATCCGACATTTGGGCAGAGATCCGGCAGAAGCAGATTCGTTTGATCCTTCCAGCGCAGGAGCTGGCCCCTCAGATGACCCATTTGGCTTTGCCGGCACAGATCCTCCTTTGTATAGGCCTAACATCCCTGTTGATAAACATCCAGTGACTCATGAGGAGTCACATCAGGTGGACAGGATTGATGATATAGATATTGACACCATTATCTTTTTCTGATGTGTATTCTCGTTATCTCTTGTGATAGGCCTCTTATTAGATATTGAGTGGTTGTGCCCCATTCTCGCTATATCTTTTGATAGGCCTCTGTTAGTAGTAGGGCGTCTGTGCCCCATTTCCCTATATTTTTAGCTATACAGAGATGATATATATAGATGATGATGTATTTAGGAATGTATGTATTATCTTCTATTCCCTACATCATATTGCCATCTATTATCTGCTATGCATGTATCATGTTATGCATATATATATGTATGTCTAGAGATATTCAGCATTGACCCCTGGATGATATTATGATACGACCCATACAGATGTCTTCTTCGACAGTGAGCTGCATAGATCACACCCCACCATTATTAGTGGCATCCCATATGAGATACTGATATGATAGTATGTCACCCTCATATAGGGTGACCGTAGATCAGCTGTTGCAACATACCATGACCCTTTTGATATTTTAGGTTCTCGCAGGATTTGTGAAGGGCATGCTAGAGCGCTGGGCACCGGAGAGGTAGGTTTTTTGGCTCGGGACCCAGGATTTGACTCTGACTCTAGAGGAGTATACACGTTTGACGATACTTCCACTTGACAGACCTTGTGTGCATATGGCCATTGGTGACATGAGCCGGTAGTTTATGACTCTCACCGGGCTGAGGCAGAAAGTTGTGCAGGATGAGATTACATTCGGCCACGTGATATCCCAACGTTTTCTGATTGATAGATTTGGCTTTGAGGAAAGTTATGCTCGGCATTCTGGGGATTTCTCTGGGGATTTCACCATACCAGAGGATCAGTGGCGTTTGGCAAGAGTAGATGTATTGCTGCTGTGTGTATTATCATACGTGTACATGCCACAATACATGGATGAGTTGGACATCGACATCATCATGGCAATGAGAGCTCTTAGGGAGGGTCATACCGTTATTCCGATGATTATGGCAGAGACGCTGAGGTCGGCCACGTTCTGCAGCACTTACCTTGTAGGGGTATTCACAGGCAGTTCGATCGGTCATATTATACGTGTTGTTTATGTCACACTTGAGACCGATTGGCACATTTAGACAACACGGGTATTGTTTCATCTATGAGATAGCTATGTCGTATTCCTTCCAGCATACGAAGTGTACAGATCCTGCATCTTGGTCCGTTTTCCTAGCTGGGATCAAAGATTCGTTTGCTATCTTGCCATGTACAGGGCTCAATTTGCCCTACAGTTTTATTACTCATGCTCCAGGCATGGATTATCTTCCTCTGGCTAGTTTGAGGGGCATGACTACCTACCACCCACTAGCCGTGATGTCGCAGTTTGACCAGTTCTAGGATTTCCATCCTTTTGATGGTGTGTTAGGTCAGCATTTAGCTTCTCGCCACTTGTCAGCAGAGGACCGATCCCGAGTGTATGCTTGTTGGGATCAGCATGAGATAGCTGCTTTTTCTGTTAGCCATCCAGGTTGTTCGCCAGAGTATTTTACGTTGATGGAGACAGAGGCTTCATCGGTTGCGGCAGTATCCACAATGTCGATTATGGATTCAGATGGTGGAGAGCCCATGGAGGACATTGATTCTCACACCAAGGAGGAGCCATTTATTGGGTTGCCAACAGCTCTCTTAGATTCTCCCAATACTAGCACTATCGTGATCCAGCATTCAGCACAGTACTTAAAGCAAAGTCTTCACCTGATGACCTTTGAGAGAGATCAGGCTAGATCCCTGATGTTGACAGCTCTTGATGGGAGAGACGCAGCTCTGTTAGAGAGAGACGAGGCATTAGCTCGTAGAGATGCCGCTGTTGTTGAGCGGGATGAGGCCATATCAGCCAGAGATGCTGTGATCATTGAGCGGGATGATGCCCTATCTAATAGGGATGTAGCTGTTGCAGACAGTACTTCAATGAGATCCCTGGCCACTTGTATGCTTGCCGAGATGAGTGCATATATTGATGAGCATCGTGTCACGATGCAGATGGCCTCGGACTATCTGGCTCGTGTGGATATACTTGTATAGGAGACAACAGCGTTACCTCCTTCTTCAGATAGAGATGCTATATTAGATCTGTTAGCCCACATGCATACCGATCTGTAGATAGCCTTGTATTTTCCTACACAGACTAGCTTAGCCATTATGGCATGTACAGTTTATAAATTATATATCAAATAGTATTATATATAGTAGGGAAATATATTTTTGATCATTTCCCTTTTAGATATGCCTGAATACTTGCTTGATATTTGCCTGCTTCTTCAGGGCTTGTGATCTTGATGTATTCTGAATTCGTCCTTGCTGGATGGACATTGGGTTGTCTCTGGACAGTTCAGAATGGATCATTAAACTGTGTGTATCCCTACCATCTTTGGTGTCTTGGGACTGGTTTCTATATGGAAATGTGGAGAGGAATGTGGCTTTCCTCTCTGAGATTGACCGCACCACAGATAGTCGCCAGTATTGCTATTTAGGAGGAGCCTAGTTAATTCCATCTCTTATGGATTGGTATTGCTCTTCAAGGTACAACTGTAGCTTAGATGGTCACCGAGTCTCCCGTTTACATGGGGAGGTCAGGTAATTACATCCCTTTGGTTTAAAACCAATGAAATGTGGTGGATTGAAGTTTGATCCCAGTACCGTTGATAAGTATTTGTGTTTTGGTAAGGGGTTAGACCAAACCATAAATGGCTGCCTACGTACTCCTGTTAAAGAGGAGATCAGGTCTGCGTTGTAAGACCCCAACTTATTATAAATGAAATTAAATTTATCTATTTATTATTTTGAAATAGCAAGGGTTGAATTGATTAATGTGGTTAGTTATGGGTAAAATGCGCAAATAGTTCAAATAAGCAAGTGGGTATAAAATATTCATTATTGTTGGAGAATATTCGTTTGGTCGTGGAATATTTTTACTGTCAGGGAATATTCGTACGACGGCGCAGCCTTGTGTGGGCCCCATAACGGAAAGCGATTGGATGAAGAAAATGACAAGTTGTTTATAAATAATGACGTAGTTGTTACCGTTAATACTGTTGGAATACCCGATGGTTAAAACACAGTAATACGCGTTGTTGCACAGTAGCACATGGTATTGCACCAATTATTAATTCTTACGTAAGAATGCACTACTCAATAATTGTTACAGTAATTACTATTCAATATTTTATTTTATTGATTGAATAGCTACTGCATTGATATTTTATATTATTGTTGTTTCAATAATTGTCACTACACAATATTTTCCATTATCGGAGCAATAATTTATATTATTAGATAGCATTATTGGCAATGTCTAGAAAGTTCTGTCTAAGGAGAGGTTTGGTCACTTAATTGCGCGCCAGTAAGGAGAAATTCTTATTGGAAAGCCCCCTCTTTCCTAGGAACGACCTGGTTGTCGATATTATGATTCTGTAATATTATTTGTGAATAATTAATTATTGATTTATATGATAAGAAAAATATTCATTATATGTGGATATAGTTGGAGAAAATTTTTAATGTAACAATTGTTGAAAATTAATATTTTATTTTTTTTCTGATAAAATAATTTATTTATATTATATTATAATAATATAATAATGATGATATTTTTTACAATGAATATGGGTTATATGAATATATGAGGAGGAAGAGTATTTTTGTTACTAAAAATATTTAAAACATATTTTTCATGTTTGTGGACCCCATTTCTTGATTGAAATTTGATTATAGCCTGTAAAATCGTCCATATGTGGATTTCGGTCAATTTCTGTTTGGAATTTGGAAAAATTTAAAACTACAAAGTTATAGAGAATTGAATTTCCTATGGAATGGACATAGGATTCAAAATTTTTCTGATAAAAGGGCTATTTATTATGAATTATTGAAGTTCTTGAATAATTAATTTTTGAAGTTTTAAATATATTTTTTTTAAAAACGTTTTTGTTATGATTGGTGGGCTCACTTGTTGTTAAACATGTTGAAATCTGAATTCAAAGATTGGCATAGAAAATTATAATAAATATTATTATTTTATTAATTTTCTTGCTTTGGTGTTCTAAGTAGTTTCCTATAAATAGGGTGCTTAGGTTAGAATTCAAAATCACACCAGAAACTAAAGATTTCTCTCTCTATATTATCGAGCGTATTTTTGTGAGTATTTTGATACTTTGAGTGTTGCTATACGGTGCAAGTTCCTTCAGTACTATATCCAGTATTCTAGTCAGAAGTACTGTCTTTCTGAGATAAGGGATGTTATTTTTTTCATAAATGATATTATTTTTCAATATCATTATGCCAAAATATTGGTCTGAACTTTTTATCAAATTTGGAACTTTTTGTGTCGGGGTTACTATTCACGTATACGGTACTATTCACGTATACGATGCTATTCACAAATACGACACTATTCATAAAAAAATAAAATTTTCTCTTCTTTGACCCGGATGTCTATTTTTGTTACTAGCATTGATTGTATCTATGTTTTGATCTTTATTCTTGAATTTTACTACGCTATGGTATGTTATGGAGTATTTTTGAACATGGATAAATCGAAGTCCGAATCCTTAATATTTGTTCTTTTGTTTCGCTGAATTCGTTTTCTTTAAAATATTTTTCATCATCCTCAGTCCTAAATGATGATATCACTGAATATCTTTGGCCTGTAGTGCAAAGATGAATAATTTTTTGATGCATATCTTTGGCCCGTAGTGCAAAGATGAACAGGTGTTTCGATGAACATGACCAACTGATGAATATCTTTGGCCTGTAGTGCAAAGATGAATATTTGATTCCAGATATATATTGATTAATGTTACAGAGATAAAATAATGACGATGAACTTTTAAATTCTTATATAGAAGATAGTAGATTTCATTCTCTACTTAACTCTTCAAATGAATTATTATTTTCGTTGCGAATATTGATTTAAAATTTATTGTCTATTGTATTCTATTAGATTTTTCCCTGTTGAGGACTAACGATAATTTGTTCTATATTATCTTAGTCATAATATTCTTTACTGTGCTAGTTGAGCTCACCCTTTTTTTTGTTCCATTTTTCTTCTCAAGAGGCGAGAATGTAGCGAGTACTAGTCGGGGTATGGAATGATGGTTCTAAAAATTATTTAGTAGTCCTCACCATTTTTATAAAATAATGTATCAATAATTGTAATGAGGACTATTTGAGTGTGGATATTGTCTAGAAGACAATATTTATATTTAAACTTACAGTTTATGTGTTGTCGTATTTTGCACGACAATTGCATTAATGAAGTTGTAGTTATTTTTGTACCATGTTTTGGCGACTCAGAATGGGTGATGTATACCTGTTTTGGGGGCGTCACAATTGGTATCAGAGCTTAGGGATATGGTCTCTGGCAGAGATCGGGGAATAGAACTAGGAGGGGAGAGACTAGTAAATCCTTCTCTAGTGTGTCCTACCTAAGCTTATTTGTTGGTTGGTCAAAATATAGGGATATGGTGTGATATGTTAATTTCTTTAATTAACCCTTGTTTTGTGGCAGTATTTGAGAATGACAACTGAGAATGTTAACAGTGGAGTAAATAAGATCGTGGAGACACCTTTACTCACCAATGAGGAGAACGTGCAATATGCCGACAATGTTCCTCCTGTAAACAACACCACTGAGCAGACGATGAACGATGAAATGTTTAGAAGCTTTTTACGGTTCATGCAAAACCAGACGAGGGAGACTCCTGTTTAAAATACAGGTAGAATCAATGGCAACGAATAGCTGGTTATAGCAAAATAGTTCAAAGAGTTGGGACCACCAGAATTCTGGGGAAAGTCGGATCCGATTAAGGCGGAGACGTGGATCAAACAAATTACCAAGAAATTCGATGTCTTGGGATGAACGGAGGAACAGTAGGTTCCATTCGCCACTTTTATGTTCCATAATGAGACAGATTACTTGTGGGAATCTGTGAAGTATACCTATCGAGCCGCACTCAGCATGTCTTGGGAGACATTTCAAAAACTGTTCAATGACAAGTACTTTCTTGAAAGTGTTCGTCATATGAAGGAAGTAGAGTTTATTAGACTGGAACAGAACAACATGACGGTGTCCAAGTACGAGGCAAAGTTCGCTGAGTTATCCAAGTTTGGACCTCATTTGGTGGAGAATGAGGAACGTATGACGTGGATGTTTCTGAGAGGTTTGAAACTTGACATACGTCAGTATCTCATTTCTCATAAATTTTCTCTATATTCAGATGTTGTCAACAGGGCTCAATTATTAGAGCGAGATAACGAGTACGTTCAATCGAGGGACCACAACCAGGGTCGTATCGGTGACAGCAGTCATCAGATTAACGATAACCAGCGGGGAAAGAAAAATTCAGAAAAAAGCGGTAACCACTCTGGTGGTAATCTTGGCCATGAAAATAGAATAAGCGAGTCGGGGATAGATTTTAAAAAGAGGAGATTCAACAATGACAATGTGAAGACGTCAGCACCAGCATCAACTATTTCTAAGGGAGGAGAACGACCACCGATCGTATGCTATAAATGTGGAAAAGAGGGACACGTCAGTCCAAACTGTCCACAACAGTTCAAAGTATGTTATAATTGTGGAAAGGAAGGACATATCACTCGAGATTGTACTGTAGAGAAACCAAGTCCAGTGGGGATGGTGACTCAAAAGGCTGTCTCAGAAAAGTCAAAGTTAACGGTTCCTGGAAGAGCGTTTGTTGTGACCAGTCAAAATACGAGGAACCCAAATGAGGTGATCACGGGTAAGCTAATCCTAAATTCTTACAAAGTTTATACCTTACTAGATACCGGTGCTACCCATTCATTTGTCTCTCCTGCTTCTGCTCAACGTTTAAACTTGACTCTGGAGAAATTAGACTTTAACTTATCTGTGGAGACTCCATTAGGAGAAACTTTCATTACATCTACTATTTATAAATCTTGTTTGATCTAAGTTGGCATCATCACATTACCTGTTGACCTTATCTCTTTAAAGATACTTGCATTTGACGTGATTTTAGGGATTGATTAGTTAACTACTCATCATGCCAAAATTGATTGTTTTCGTAAGGTTGTTAGTTTTCATATTCCTAACCAACCTGTTATTCGAATTCAAGCAACTAAAGCACTGAAATCAATCACTGTCATATCAAGCCATAAAGCGATTCGTTTATTAAAAAACAGGTGTCAAGATTTCTTAGCCCATGTTATGGACTTGAACAAAAACACGTCAGATTTGAATAAAATTTCTGTTGTTAGTGAATTTCCTGACGTATTTCCTGAAGAACTTCCTGGTCAACCCCCAAAACGTGAAGTGGAATTCTTTATTGATCTTGAACCTGGTATAAACCCATTTCTAAAACCCCATATCGAATGGCTCCTATTGAACTTCAGGAGTTAAAGGTCCAACTACAGGAGTTGTTAGACATCGATTTCATTTGTCCTATTACATCTCCTTGGGGTGGTCCTGTTTTATTTGTAAAGAAGAAAGATGGGAGTATGCGACTTTGTATTGATTATTGAGAATTGAATCGTGTCACCATCAAGAATAGGTATCCCCTATCTCGTATTGATGATCTGTTTGACCAGTTGCAATGAGCACAATTCTTTTCAAAAATTGATCTTCGTTCTGGATATCATCAGCTGAAGATTAGAACTGAGGATATTTCGAAGACTGCCTTTAGAACTCGGTACGTGCATTATAAATTCTTAGTCATGTCTTTTGGATTGACTAATGCTTCTGCGGCTTTCATGGATATGATGAACTGAGTATTTAAGGAATATTTGGATCAGTTCGTTGTTGTCTTTATTGATGGCATCCTCATATATTCCAAAAGTCGTGAAGATCATGAGCACCATTTGAAGCTAGTGCTCCAAAGGCTTTGTGAAAACAAGCTATATGCCAAGTTGAAGAAATGCGAGTTCTGGCTTGAGGAAGTAGCATTCCTTGGGCACGTGGTGTCAAAACATGAAGTATCTGTTGATCCGACGAAGGTTGAAGCAATACAAACTTGGGAGCAACCGAAGTCGGTGACCGAAGTACGTAGCTTTCTGGGCTTAACTGGTTATTATCGGAGATTCGTGGAAGGATTTTCTCGAATTGCTACTCCATTAACTCAGCTGACTCAAAAGGATACAAAATTCATATGGAGTGAGGAATATGAGAAGAGTTTTCAAGAGCTTAAGAGGAGACTTATTTTGGCACCTGTTTTGACAATACCATCTGGTTTGGATGGATTTGTTATCTACAGCGATGCTTTGGGCAAAGGATTAGGATGTGTTCTCATGCAACATGGGAAGGTCATAACCTATGCCTCGCGACAACTTAAAGAATATGAGAGGAGTTATTCTACTCATGATTTAGAATTGGCAGTAGTCGTTTTCGCGCTAAAGATCTGGAGGCACTATATATATGGGGAGAAAGTGGAGATATATTCAGACTATAAAAGTGTCAAATATTTTTTCACCCAAAAGGAACTCAACATGCAGCAACGACGATGGCTCGAGCTGTTGAAAGACTACGACCATACCATTCAATACCATCCTAGAAAAGCGAACGTGGTAGCTGAAGCATTAAGTAGAAGATCATACGCGGGAACGAGTGCGATATTATTAACATAAAGGCCCATTTTATGTGATTTACAAAAGATGAAGATAGTATTCAAGACTCCGGGGACCCATGCAATGATGTCAAGTATACGCATAGAACCAACTTTAATCGATAACGTTAAAGTTGCTCAAGCCACAAACCCAGAGCTGATGCGTATGAAGAAGAAAGTACAAGAAGGTGCTATTCCAGAAGCAAGAATCGGTGAAGAAGGAATACTTCGAGTCAACTCCAGACTTTGCGTTCCTAACGATTCTGATTTGAAGAACAAGATCAAGATGGAGGCACACAATACATCGTTTGCAATCCATCCTGGAAGTACCGAAATGTATCGTGATCTTCGACATACATTTTGGTGGAACAATATGAAGAGAGAGATTGCAAAGTTTATCTCGAGGTGTTTAACCTATCAATGTGTAAAGGCAGAGCATCAAGTGCCTAAGGGTCCATTGCAACCACTTGAGATTCCGAAATGGAAGTGGGAACACATTACCATGGATTTCGTTACGGGTCTTCCCGCAGTTTCTCAAGGCATAGATGCGATTTGGGTTATTGTTGATAGATTAACTAAGTCTGCTTATTTCTTGCCGATACGGGAGACTTATTCCCTAGAACGTCTTGCTCGTATTTACGTAAATGAGATTGAATGGCATTCCAGTATCCATAGTTTTGGATCGTGACCCAAGATTCACTTCACAATTTTGGGTTAACTTACAAAAAGCTATGGGCACGGATTTACGATTCAGTTCGGCATACCATCCTCAAACGGACGGACAATCAGAGAGGACTATTCAAACTCTTGAAGATTTATTAAGACTCTGTGTCCTAGACTTCAAAGGGAGTTGGGATAAGTATTTACCATTAGTGGAATTTCGTTACAACAACAATTATCAGTCAAGTATAGGTGTGGCTCCATTCAAAACATTGTATGGACGAAAGTGTCGCTCTCTAATATATTGGGATGAGGTGGGTGAAGAAACATTGTGGGGACCAGAGTTGGTACGTATGACTACGAGAAAGATCCAAATGATTCGACAACGTAAACAAATGGCACAAGATTGATAAAAGAGTTATGCGGATCTTCATCGAAAGAACGTGGAATTTAGTATTGCGGATCATGTATTGTTGTGAGTTGCTCCATGGAAGGGAGTTACAAGATTTGGGAAGAGAGGAAAGCTCAATCCACGATTTATTAGTCCATTTCAGATTCTTGACCGAGTAGGAAAAATAGCCTATAGACTCGCGTTACCTCCAAGCATGTCTTGTGTTCATAATATTTTTCACATATCTGTGCTTCATAAATATGTGAAAGACCTGAACCACGTTATTGAGTTAGAACCAGACGAGATAGCCGAAGACTTAACGTATGAGGAGGTACTTGTCAAGATCTTGGATAGAAAGGAGCATGTCCTACGCACAAAGGTCATACCACAAGTCAAAGTTTTGTGGAGGAACCATGCTATTGAGGAAATGACCTGGGAGTTGGAAACAGAAATGAAAGCGAGGTATCCTTACCTTTTCGAAACACCAGGTACGTACGTTAATTTCGAGGATAAAATTTCATAAGGAGGGGAGGTTGTAAGACCCTAACTTATTATAAATGAAATTGAATTTCTCTATTTATTATTTTGAAATAGTAAGGGTTGAATTGATTAATGTGGTTAGTTATGGATAAAATGTGCAAATAGTTCAAATAAGTAAGTGGTTATAAAATATTCATTATTGTTGGGGAATATTTGTTTGGTCGTGGAATATTCTTACTGTCGGGGAATATTCGTACGACGGCGCAGCCTTGTGTGGGCCCCATAACGGAAAGAGATTGGATGAAGAAAATGATAAGTTGTTTATAAATAACGACGTAGTTGTTACTGTTAATACTGTTGGAATACCCAGTGGTTAAAACATAGTAATACACGTTGTTGCACAGTAGCACATGGTATTGCACTAATTATTGATTCTTACGTAAGAAGGCACTACTCAATAATTGTTACAGTAATTACTGTTCAATATTTTATTTTATTGATTGAATAGTTGATGCGTTGATATTTTATATTATTGTTGTTTCAATAATTGTCACTACACAGTATTTTCCATTATCAGAGCAATAATTCATATTATTTGAATAATATTATTTGATAGCATTATTGGCAATGTCTAGAAAGTTCTGTCTAAGGAGAGGGTTGGTCACCTAATTGCGCGCCAGTAAGGAGAAATCTTTATTGGAAAGCCCCCTCTTTCCTGAGAACGGTCTGGTTGTCGATATTATGATTCTGTAATATTATTTGTGAATAATTGATTATTGATTTATATGATAAGGAAAATATTCAATTTATGTGGATATAGATGGAGAAAATTTTTAAGGTGAAAATTGTTGAAAATTAATATTTAATTTTTTTCTGATAAAATAATTCATTTATATTATATTATAATAATATAATAATGGTGATATTGTTTACAATGAAAGTGGGATATGTGAATATAAGAGGAGGAAGAGTATTTTGGTTACTAAAAATATTTAAAACATGTTTTTCATGTTTGTGAACCCCATTTCTTGACTGAAATTTGATTATAGCTTGTAAAATCGTTCGTATGTGGATTTCAGTCAATTTTTATTTAGAATTTGGAAAAACTTAAAACTACAAAGTTGTAGAGAATTGAATTTCCTATGGAATGGACATATGATTCGAATTTTTTTGATAATAGGGCTATTTATTATGAATTATTGAAGTTCTAGAATAATTGATTTTTGAAGTTTTAAATATTTTTTAAAAAAAAAAAAGATTTTTGTTATGATTGGTGGGCTCACTTGTTGTTAAACATGTTGAAATCTGAATTCAAAGGTTGGCGTAGAAAATTATAATAAATATTATTATTTTATTAAATTTTTTGCTTTGGTGTTCTAAGAAATTTCCTATAAATAGGGTGATTAGTTTAAAATTCAAAATCACACCAGAAACTAAAGATTTCTCTCTCTATATTATCGAGCATATTCTTATGAGTATTTTGATACTTTGAGTGTTGCTATACGGTGCAAATTTCTTCAGTACTATATCCAGTATTCTAGTCAGAAGTACTGTCTTTCTGAGGTAAGAGATGTTATTTTTTTCATAAATGATATTATTTTTCAATATCATTATGCCGAAATATTGGTCTGAATTTTTTATCAAATTTGGAACTTTTTGTGTCGGGGTTACTATTCACGTATACGGTATTATTCACGTATACGGCACTATTCACAAAAAAATGAAAATTTCTCTTCTTTGTCTCGGATGTCTATTTTTGGTACTAGCTTTGATTGTATCCATGTTTTGATATTTATTCTTGAATTTTACTCCGCTATGGTATGTTATGGAGTATTTTTAAACATAGATAAACCGAAGTCTGAATTCTTAATATTTGTTCTTTTGTTTCACTGAATTCGTTTTCTTTAAAATATTTTTCATCATCCTTAGTCCTAAATGATGATATCACTGAATATCTTTGGCATGTAGTGCAAAGATGAATGATTTTTTGATGACTATCTTTGGCCCGTAGTGCAAAGATGAACAAGTGTTTTGATGAACATGAGTAACTGATGAATATCTTTGGCCTATAGTGCAAAGATGAATATTTGATTCCAGATATATATTGATTAATGTTACAGGGATAAAATAATGACGATGAACTTTTAAATTCATATATAGAAGATAATTGATTTCATTCTCTACTTAACTCTTCTAATGAATTATTATTTCGTTGTGAATATTGATTTAAAATTTATTGTATATTGTATTCTATTAGATTTTTCTCTGTTGAGGACTAACGATAATTTGTTCTATATTATCTTAGTCATAATATTATTTACTGGGCTAGTTGAGCTCACCCTTTTTCTTTTTGTTCCATTTTCCTTCTCAAGAGGCGAGAATGTAGCGAGTACTAGTCGGGGTATGGAATGATGGTTCTAGAAATTATTTAGTAGTCCTCACCATTTTTGTAAAATAATGTATCAATAATTGTAATGAGAACTATTTGAGTGTGGATATTGTCTAGAAGACAATATTTGTATTTAAACTCACAGTTTATGTGTTGTCGTATTTTGCACGACAATTGTATTAATAAAGTTGTAGTTGTTTCTGCACCATATTTTGGCAACTCAGAATGGGTTATGTATACCTGTTTTGGGGCGTCACATGCATAGTTTGAACCTAGTGTAAGAGGTTCAACACTGGTTGTGGCAGAAAGGGTGTAGGAATGTTTTTGTTATTTTTGTTTTTGTAATTACGGAGAAGGGTGTAGAAATGTTTTTGTTGTTTTTGTTTTATTGCGACCGGGCCATATAAAATGGTTGCCTACTTCCGTGTATCAAGGGGATCAGGTCGACGTAGTTCGCCCCTTTGGGCGATTTGTAGCCAACGAAAAGTTTGATCCTATGTGGAGGACAAACTGCGGGGGAAGAAAGTTTAATCCTAAGTTCAGGATAAACTACAGGTGTGAAAAGTTTGATCCCATGTCTTGGAATAAACTGCAAGTGTGAAAGGTTCAATCCCTAGTGGGATAACCGAAGTTAAGTAAAGGTTAAACAACCTAGTGGAGAGAAAAGATCTGACGTTCTGAAAACCAGGCTGCTTACTTGAAAATTGTGTTTCCATGAGGGGCGCAGAGTTGAAAAGAGTTGTATGTAGTGAAGGGTTAATGAACAGGAATGACTGGTGATCTGATGATCCAACACCAGGATGTTTTCTTGATGGTAACTTTAGACATAGTACCGTTTCACGGTGTCCGAGTTAATGAGTTGCGGAAATGCATCGCCGTCCATTTCCTGCAATCTGAGAGCACCTCATGTCAATACCTCTTTGACAATAAATGGGCCTTCCCAGTTAGGGGCGAATTTTCCCTTAGACTGATCTTGGTTGTCGATGATCTTCTTCAAAACCAAGTCATGTTGTTTAAACTGCCGTAGCCAAACTTTTTTGTTATAGGATCGGGCGATCCTTTATTGATATAACTGACCATGGAAGATAGTCGCGGTTCGCCTTTCATCTATTAAAGACAATTGGTGATACCTGTCTTGTACCCATTGGTCTTCATCTAGCCGAGCGTCTATCAACACTTTGAGGGATTCATTTCTACTTCTATGGGGAGCACTGCTTCCATCCCATAGGTTAATGTGTACGGGGTTGCCCTAGTTAAAATGCGCATTGATGTTCTGTAGGCTAATAGAGTAAGAGGCAATAAGTCATGCCAGTCTTTGTGGTTGGCGAACATCTTTTGCATGATCTTCTTGATGTTTTATTAGCCGCTTCAACAACACCATTCATCTTTGGACAGTAATTAACGGAGTTAAGATGTTTGATGTGGAATTTACTACACAACTCCTCCATCATTTTGTTGTTGAGGTTCTTAGCATTATCTGATACAATCACCTTTGGTTGTCTATATCGACAAATGACATTGTTTCTGATGAAAGCAATGATGACTTCTTTGGTAACCCTGGAGAAGGAGGCTGCTTCTACCCACTTGGTGAAGTAGTCGATCATGGTGAAGATAAAGCGATGTCCATTACTGGCTTTGGCCTCAATGGGCCCGATCACATCCATTCCCCACATTGAGAAGGGACAAGGCGAACTCATATTGTGGAGCTCCCGTGGAGGGGCGTGGATAGCATTCCCATGAATTTGGCATTCATAACATCTCCCGACGTGGTCATTGTAGTCAGCTTTGAGAGAGAGCCAGTAATGTCCCATTATGAGGATCTTGTTTAAAAGTGAAGGGCCGCTCATGTCTGGGCCACATACTCCACCATGGACCTCATCCATGAGTCTCTGAGCTTGGTCCTTGTCCAGGCATCTGAGGAGACCTAGTCCTGCATCTCTCTTGTAGAGTGCATCTCCGCTCAGGTAGAATTTTATAGCAAGTTGATGAATCTGCATTTTCTCAATCAAGCTCGCCTCAGCGGGTGTAGATCCATCTCGTAAGTACTCCTTGATATGCTGATACCAAGGTTGTTGGATGGGAGGTAGCTCATCTGATACTTCTCTAACATAGTTCCCATAGGCTGGCACCTTTTACAGGGCAAATGTGACGCTTGGCATGTGTTCCTTGCCAGGTATGTGAATCAAGGAGGCCAAAGTTGCTAGTGCGTCTGCGAAGTCATTCCTATTTCGTGGAATGTGTAGAAAGGAGATCTCTTCGAACTCCGAAGCCATCTGTAAAACTTGCTGATAGGCAACAAATATAGCTCTTTGGTTTGATAGATTCCCGTGGATTGTTTGACTACCAACTCTGAATCCCCAAAGACAGTTAACCGCCTGATGCCCATTGAATGGGCAAGTTTTAGCCCCATGATACAACCTTTATACTCTGTTGTGTTGTTGGTGCTGACAAACTATAATTTGACGACGACGGGATACTGCTCCCCCGTAACTGATACTAGAACTGCTCCAGCTCCAGAACCTTCCATATTAACATCTCCATCAAAATACATTCTCCATATTGGGTGTGTATCGGACTGATGGTGTTGCTGAATTGTCATTACCCCTTCATCGGGGAATTATGTTTCTAAGGGTTTAAAATCCCCTGAAGGTGCGGCGGCCAGTTGATCCGCGATTCCTTAACCTTGAATAGACTTCTGCGTCACGTAAACAATGTCAAATTATTGCAGAATCAACTGCCATCTGGACAGTTAACAATTCAGTATGGGCTTGCTGAACACATACTTGAGAGGATCCACACGGGATATGAGATGGGTTGTGTGCCCATGGAGGTAATGCTGTAACCTCATGGTAGCCCATGCTAAAGCAAAACAAGTCTTCTCAATCATATTGTACTTATGTTCCATACTGCTGAATTTTTTGCTGAGGTAATAGTTAGCTCGTTCTTGGCCTCTATCGTCTTTCTAACCCAACATGCAGCCCATGGCATTGTCACTTATGGATAGGTACATGAACAGGGGAACATGATCCCTGGGTGGTACCAAGATAGGAGCTTTGACTAGCTGCTCTTTGATTGAAAGGAAGGCCGTCTGGCACTCATCATTCCATTTCATGGAGGAGTTCTTCCTTAACAACTTGAAGATAGGCTCACAGGTTGCTGTGAGTTGAGAAATGAACCTACTAATGAAGTTGACTCTTCCCAAAAATTCTCGTATTTCCTTCTCTGTCTGAGGAATGGGCATTTTCGTAATGGCCTGGATTTAGGTGGGATCCAGTTCAATCCCTTTGTGGCTGACTAGAAATCCTAGCAACTTGTCTGATTTAATGCCAAAGGCGCACTTGGCTGGATTCAACTATAAGTTATACTTACGCAACCTGTTGAAGAGCTTTCTAAGACGGTCTAAATGGTCTTTCTCCCTTCGGTACTTGACAATAATGTCATCCACGTAGATCTCTATCTCTTTATGCATTAAGTCGTGGAAAAGAGCCATCATAGCTCGCTGATAGGTGGCTCCAGCATTGATGAGGCCGAAAAATAACCGTCTGTAACAAAAGGTTCCCCAAGGCGTGATGAAAGCAATTTTCTCACGATCCTCATTAGCAACCATGATATCATGGGACCCAGCAAAGCAATCAGCGAAGGAGTACATGCCGTATTGAGCAGTATTGTCAATGAGAATGTGGATAAATGGCACGGGAAAGCTATCTTTAAGGCAAGCTTTATTCAGATCCCGATAATCCATGCAAACTCGCACCTTTCCTCCAGGCTTAGGCACGGGAATGATGTTGGATATCCATTCAGGATATGTGGACACCATGATAATACCAGCTTGAAATTGTTTCACAATTTCTTCTTTCACCTTTAAACCCCACTCAAGTTTCAATCGACTGAGTTTCTGTTTGACTGGCTTGAATCCCTCTTTAATGGGATGGTGATGAAGGACAATGTCAGTGGACAAACCCACCATGTCTTCATGAGACCATGCAAACAAATCCTGGAATTGGGTTAGTAGTGTAACCATGTCATTCCTCTAGTTTGGGGTAAGATCTGAACCAATCTGAATTAACTTAGGGCTTTCTAAGGTTCCGAGATTGAAGGAGGTGGTTTGATCAAGGTTGGGTTTAGGTTTGTCTTCGACCCATTCTTTGATCTCCTGAGGCAACTTGTTGATTGAATTCACAATCAATGAATACGTGCAAGTATACACGGTCAACAAGTAATATAATGATAAATTAGAGTGTCGATTCCTCAGAGAATTCCAATTAATAAACTCCACCTACTAGTATTGTATCAATTCAATTTTATTTAAACAACTGAAAATTTTGATTCTCTAAAACTAAAAGAAAATTTTATTTTTATTAAAGCAAGAAATTATTCTAAAAGAAAAGAAAGAACAAATTAATAATTATATGAATGCAAATAAATAATAATTAAGATTCCAATTTCCCCAATTATGATTATTAAATCAATTATCTAATTATCCCAATTATTACACCTACTGAATTGTTAACAGGAATTCTCAAATGCCAAAAGTCCTCTCTCGAGTGATCAATTGCCTTCTATTTAACCCAGATTAATTTTACTATATCTCTATGCAAAATAATTGAATTAAACTCGTTACACACCCAATTCCTTTTATGTTACATGCGGCAAATAGATATTCTCATTCTATTCACAAACCTAATTATTCACTGTGCAAATAACTAAGTCACATGTCACCCTGCCCAGTTCTAACCCTAGAATTCCTTTCCCAATTCCTTCTAGAGTAACAAGGTAATTATTGGCCAGATAATTAATCAATAAACACAAGGCAAGATGAACAATTCACTTCAACATAAATAATTTGAATAAATTAAATAATTAACTCATAACCATAATAAGTTCCATTGGAATCTTAATAAAAGAAATTAGTTCATGATGGAAATAAAAGCGATAAATAATTGATAAATCATCCTCATTAAGTTAACAATTAAAAGAATAAAGAAGAAGAAGAACTCCAAGTTTTCAGCCTTCAGATCTGCCCCTCTTCCTCCGTTAATCTCCCTGATGTTTTCCTCTCCTGTTAAAAAGACTCACTTTATATATATATATATATATATATATATATATATATATATATATATATATATATATATATATATATATATATATATATATATATTTATCCACAACTCCTAATCCAAATAGACTCCTCATAAATTCCTCCAACAAGGTCAAACTGATCTTCAAAGTGTTGTCCACGCCTGCCTCACGTGCGCGCTCCGCGTCAGACCCATCCACAGTATAGCGCCTCGGCGCTATTTTCTATGTATAACACAGCGCCCCGGCGCTATTTGCTAGAAAATTACGACTTTGCCATTTATTAGCTTAAATCCCCAATTTGTCTCCTCAGCTTCCGTATCTGCAATACAACACATAAACACAGTAAAAACATTCCTAAATGACTCGAAAATACAATAATTTAAACCCAAGTATATCTGATTCATGGGTATATTACCCAATCATCAAATACCCCCAAACTTAAACCATTGCATGTCCTCAAGCAACAAACACAAAACAATACTAACAATATAAAAACACAACTCATGCAATTACAACTAACTGAAAGAACATAATTCCAGCATCCAATAACTTACGTATATCCATAGGCCTCAGAAAAATCACAAAAACATGCTAATACATCTTGTGAACACAGATCAATGATATCCCAACAATCAACCAATCCAAATCTGTTATTACTGATATTGTGAGTGTGTGTTCAACAACCATGCTAACTAATGAAAAGCAAAACGCTGAAAAATAATAAAGTTTATAAAAAACTTCGTACAGCTCTACTCAAGAGTTCATCAAATAAACTAGATTCGATTGAAATTAAACAATCACCAAAAATTCAGGGGTCAACATGAAATACTTACGCTTAATATTCTTTTCAGACGGGGGCATTTTGCACTTTTCCCGCTTTATTATTAAATTTTTTTCATAGATGGTTGGTGAGTGCGTTTTACGCTCCATCTCACGCTTATGTCCATGGGGAATGTTTCACCTCAACCCACCACAAGACTCAATATATTACATTCTTTTTTTTTTCAAAGCTTATATATCCCACATATTTTCCCCCCAAACTCGAGTTTATGTATAAATTCAGTCTTCACTAGCTATTCAACTTGTCTTTTCATTTCACTAGCAATCATCCTTTAGAACTCTATTATCTAACCATTTAAACTATCATAGCCAACATGGTCGTTTTTCAAAGTGCTAACCTATAATATCAGTGTCAAACAGATAGAGATTCAAATCATGTCCAGACAATCATATCAACTGACTCAACAATCCTTACTAGACTTGTTCATGCAATTCTAATTTCCTCATTGGCCCCCGAATAAACGCACTAGCAAACGCCAGAATTATTAATAACAATCCAACTCCACAAACTAATAACAAACTAGAAATTTAAAAATAAAACTTAACTACCCCCAAACTAATCTAGAGCAATGTCCTCATGCGAAAAATATAACAAAATAAAACAGAGAACTTCCCTGACGAGCTTATTCTTCGGGTGGTGCATCATCATCCTCGCTCATCTCTTGATCGGAAGGGGGAAATACAGGAAGAACAGGAGCAGTTGGGAAATGGCTAAGTTGCACGCCCGGATGTGATTGGACAGTCAGTGCATTCTGTGCAGCAAATTGGTCAACTAAAAATTTGAAAATCACGTCCTGACGTTCCGACAAGCGCACATTCTGGGATTCCATGTTGTAAAATCAGCCATCTATCTCCCGTTGGACAGCTTCGGGGACCACACCACGATGAGCTGCTGTAGATGGGCTATAAGTAGGTGGAGCCTGAGGTGGGGGGTCTTGTGTAGGTGCAACTTGGGAAATTATGAAACCCAATCCCCTAGGGTGATTTGCCCCACCCATCCACACTTTGTATCTACTTATCAACTTATGGTCCAGCACTGGCATGGCCTTTTGAATCATCTCGTCGGACTTCCATTTGACACCGAACTTGGCACACAAAACGCAGATGAGAGACGGATGTGGTAACCCTCCAGTGGTACTTCCACGAGATGCTCGAAGGACAGATTGCAAAATGAGATGTCCCACATTAATTTTATAGCCTTTGATGATTGAGTAAAGAAGGACTGCACGTTCCCGAGTAACATGACTCACATGTGTACATGGCATGAGTTTTGCGTAAATGAACGCATACCATACATTCCCATATAAGCTAAGATTCGATAGTGGGAAAGTCATGTTTCCGCGTTCATGCACGGTCCATGTGGTGCCCGACTGACAAAGTTCACGTATTATCTGCTCATAGTCCGGTCCATCACTAATAAAACCAGCATACTCATTATGAAAATCCTCAACTGGTAATTGATAACACTCATTGAAGTCCTCGTCGCCAATTTCCACCGTTTTGCCCCTTACAAATACCGTATAGTGATCATGTTCGGGCACGTTGGCATAAAATTCTTTCACCACTGTTATTACGGCTGGTTCGGGCTGCTCGATAAGTGTGAACCAATTCCTCTCAGCTATCATGACTGCCATGTCACCATCCTTTGATTGATCCGGTCTCAACCCACGCTCCGGAACCAATGACCGAGTAGCCATTTGATTATATCTTTCCTGAGCCGCATGACTGACAAAACGGCGGCTGTCAAATCGCGGAGGTGGAGTTGAGGCGGTCCCTGACCCTTCACCACGTTGGCGTTTGGATGCCATGCCAAAAATTCTACAATTACAAGCATAATTATGTATTAGCATCGAATAAAATTAGAAATTGGATAATCTTAGGTTTGACTTTACCCACAAACTTTAAAATATATGTCGAATTTGACTACATTAGTGGGGGATGATACTCGACACAAAAATGCAACAACATGCACAATAGTATCAATCGGAGTCATGGATTATTCAATTTCTAGAATGAACCCAAGCCACACAGGAAATGTCCGCAAGAGTTGCCATGTAGTGCAATAAGAGACATGCACGTATCAAAATAGTGTAATTCCCCCCACTCTAAGTGACTATGTGTAATGATAGCTATGTGCTACAGTAGATTGAAATCATTGCGGTAGCATTAAGGTGCAGAATGATAGTGCGAAACATGGTGATATGTGTGCATGTAGACAAGATTAATGATTCGGGCAAATTATCAAACACCTTGTGGGTGTACCATGCATCCTTGTCAGTCAAACAATTAGAATAACATATGCTCCCAATTTAAGAATCAACACGTGTCGTAAAAATATAATCAAGATCAGGAGAGTGACATTCTTTGATGTTGGTGTAAAAAGATATACATTTAGTAGAATATGTACATACCAACCATATCTGTAGATAGCTTTTTGCCCCAAAAATCAAATATAATTCAAGACATACCTGGTTTGATCGTGTTGCAATTGATTGAGAGATGAAATTTATGGAACAAATGAGAACAAAGGATCGTATCTATCTGATCTTAATTATGAAATCCCAAAAAAATGAAGGTAAGGAAGGCTTGTGGTATGGACTTAATAGAGGAGAGAAGTTGAAATAGAAAAGGAATGTAACCGTCCGGTATTTAAGTGCAAGTAGGAGTCTGGGACGCAACCACAGCGCCGGGGCGCTCAAAATAGACTAGGAAACAGCGCCGGGGTGCTATAGGTCAGAAAGTTCATGAAGTACATAGCACCGGGGCGCTGTGTTGTAGCCCAAATTGAGAGCTGGGGTGCTATAGGTCAGTAGCTCTTGGCTGGGGATGGCGCTGGGGCGCTATAATTGCCCTTAGAAATAGCGCCGGGGCGCTATAGGTCAAAAACTTCTGAATTGGGCTTAGGCTGGGGCTCTTGTTACCTACAACATATAAGTTCAAGAATCTAAATAAAAATAAAAATAAAATTAAAAAGAAAAAAGAAAAATGATTGGGTTGCCTCCCAATAAGCGCTTGGTTTACTGTCGTCGGCCCGACTTTGCTTGTGTGTTCAATTTTTCACTGAGTCGGAGAGGTTCATGACCGTAATTTGACGTTCAATGGGCCCACTCCAATAATGTTTGAGTCTTTGACCGTTGACCTTGAATGGGCAATTTGAATTTGGTTTTTCGATCTCGATGTTACCGTGTGGTGCAACAGACACTACTGTAAAAGGACCTGACCAACGTGATTTCAGTTTCCCAGGAAATAAATGCAATCTCGAGTTGAAAAGCAAGACTTGTTGGCCCGGTTCAAATGTTTTAGTGAGAATTTTCTTATCATGCCATGCTTTGACCTTCTCCTTGTATAGTTTTGCGTTTTCATAAGCGTTGAAACGAAATTCATCCATCTCATTTAACTGCAGTAACCTTTTCTCACCTACTGTTTGTTCATCAAAATTTAGCTTCCGAATGGCCCAGTGTGCACTATGCTCTAACTCGACTGGGAGGTGGCACGCCTTTCCGTAAACTATTCGATAAGGTGACATACCGATCAGATTCTTGTATGCTGTACGATATGCCCATAGAGCATCGTCAAGACGTAAAGACCAATCTTTTCGTGACGGATTGACCACCTTTTCCAGAATCCTCTTAACCTCCCTATTGGAGACCTCAGCTTGGCCATTAGTTTGGGGATGATACGCAGCTGCTATTTTATGATGAACCCCATATTTCACCAACAATTTTGTGAACTGCTTGTTATAGAAATGCGTTCCCTCATCACTTATTATCGCCCGCGGAGTTCCAAATCGCGTGAAGATATTTTTCTTCAAGAATCGAAGAACGACGTTGGCATCATTTGTGGGCAAAGCTGCAGCTTCTACCCATTTGGACACATAATCCACTGCCAACAGAATATACTGATTATTAAAAGATGAGAGAAACGGTCCCATGAAATCGATTCCCCAGACGTCGAACAGCATTACCTCCAATATAGAGTTGAGTGGCATTTCATTTCGCTTGGAGATATTACCTATGCGTTGACATCGATCACACTTTAGCACATAGAGATATACATCCTTGAATAACGAAGGCCAGTAGAATCCTGATTGTAACACCTTTGCCGCAGTTCGATCACCGGAATAATGACCTCCAAAATCGGATGAGTGGCAATGACCCAAGATACTGTCCATCTCTTCATGTGGCACATAACGTCTAATCATTTGATCAGCGCAGGCTTTAAACAAGAATGGTTCATCCCAATAGTACTGCTTCACGTCATGGAGGAATTTCTTTCGTTGTTGTGAGTTCAACTCCGGTGGTAACACCTTAACAACCACATAGTTCACATAATCAGCAAACCAAGGCAGTGTTGTGGTTACTCGGAGAAGTTGTTCGTCCGGAAATTTCTCGTTAATCAATGAATTATCTTTTCTCTGCACCTCATCATTTTCCAATCGTGAAAGATGATCTGCTACTTGATTTTCTGTACCCTTTCTATCCCGAATCTCCAAATCAAAGTCTTGGAGCAATAACACCCACCGTATCAATCTTGGTTTGGCATCCTTCTTCTCGATCAAATATTTGATTGCAGAATGATCAGTATAGAGAATGACCTTGGTTCCGATGAGGTATGCTCTGAATTTGTCAAAGGCGAACACAACTGCAAGTAGTTCTTTTTCGGTGGTTGTGTAGTTCAACTGAGCATCTGTCAACGTCTTGCTTGAGTAATAGATTGTATGGAAAATTTTGTTGTGCCGTTGACCCAAAATTGCTCCCACTGCATAGTCGCTGGCGTCGCACATCAATTCGAATGGTATAGACCAATCGGGTGCGACAATGATTGGAGCAGATACTAACTTCTTTTTTAAACTTTCGAATGCCTCGATACATGACTTATCTATTTTGAAGGGCACATCTTTCTCTAACAGGGAACACAAAGGTTTTGAAATTTTTGAAAAATCTTTGATGAAACGTCTGTAGAAACCCGCGTGTCCCAAGAAGCTCCAAATTCCTTTCACAGATGATGGAGGTGGTAATTTCTCAATGGTCTCAATCTTTACTTTATCCACCTCTAATCCTGCTGCAGAAACCCTATGCCCGAGAATAATCCCTTCCTTCACCATAAAGTGACATTTTTCCCAATTAAGAACTAGATTAGTCTCCACGCACCGTTTCAACACTAAATTCAGATTTCTCAGGCACAAATCAAAGCTATCACCGAACACAGAAAAATCGTCCATAAACACCTCCAAATTTTTCTCGACCATATCGGAGAAGATTGCCATCATGCATCGCTGAAAGGTTGTTGGTGCATTACATAATCCAAAAGACATTCGCCGAAATGCAAACGTACCGTATGGGCATGTGAAGGTCGTTTTCTCTTGATCCTCCGGTACTATAGCAATTTGATTATATCCAGAATAACCATCCAAGAGACAATAGAACTGATGTCCCGCTAACCTATCCAACATCTGATCAATGAATGGCAAGGGAAGTGATCCTTGCGTGTGGCTTTATTTAGCTTGCGGTAGTCCATGCATACTCTCCATCCTGTAACTGTTCGAGTAGGGATGAGCTCATTCGCCTCATTCTTCACAACTGTCATACCCCCTTTCTTTGGTACGCATTGCACAGGACTCACCCATGCACTATCTGAGATCGGGTAAATAATGCCAGCATCCAACCACTTTATAATCTCCTTTTTCACCACCTCCTTCATGATGGGGTTTAGCCTTCTTTGCATCTCGATGGTTGGTTTTGCCCCTTCTTCCATTAAGATTTTATGCATACAGAATAATGGGCTAATACCTCGAATGTCCGCTATAGTCCACCCAATTGCTGTTTTGAATTTTCGCAAGACACGCAGCAGTTTCTCCTTTTGCGTATCATTCAATTCTGTTGAAACAATAACTTGTAAGGTATCGTCTTTGCCCAGGTAAGCATATTGCAGATGGGATGGTAATGGCTTTAACTCTAGCACCGGTGGCTCTTCTATTGATGGTTTGAACTTTTTACCTTCCGCTTCGGGCCTCTCTATGGTGTCGAAGGATTGATTGCCCTTTCGAAACATTGATGGTGTATCTAGCCATTTGACATATTCGATATCCTCTTCAATACCATAGTCATCTGCCCCGAGCAAAATTGTTTCAAGTGGGTCCTCCGAAAAAGTTATGTTGAATTTATGATTCACCAATTCCTCCATGATGTCAACCCGCATACATTCACCTTTTTCTTTTGGGTACGACATTGACTTGAAAACGTTAAAGGTTACCTGTTGATCTTCAACTCGCATTGTCAATTCACCTTTTTGAACATCAATTAATGTTCTTCCTGTCGCCAAAAATGGACGCCCAAGAATGATCGGGATTTCACTATCCACTTCACAATCTAGAATAAAGAAATCCGCAGGGAAGATAAATTTATCCACTTTTACTAACACATCTTCAACTATACCTCGTGGATATGTAACCGACCTATCTGCTAACTGTAAACTGATATTTGTTGGGCGTGGAGCCTGAAGTCCGAACTGGCTGTAGACGGATAATGGCATTAGATTTATACTGCCCCCCAAATCGCATAAAGCTCGTCCCGAAAACTGATTTCCAATCTCACACGGAATGTTAAAGCTACCTGGATCCTTGAGCTTTGGCGGTAATTTGTTCTGAATGATAGCACTGCATTCCTCTGTCAATGCTACTGTTTCAAATTCACCCAATTTTCTCTTCTTGGACAAAACCTCCTTCATAAACTTTGCGTAACTCGGCATTTGTTCCAAGGCTTCGGCGAAGGGGATGTTGATATGCAATTTCTTGAAGATATCCAAAAATCGTGAGAACTGCTTATCTAACTTGGATTTCTAAAATCTCTGCGGATACGGTATGGGAGGCATTGTATTGGTTGGTTCCGAATTTTTCTACTGTATGGTCTCATCTTGACGCTTTTCGGTCTCCACCACTTCATCGATTTCAATTGATACCTTTTCCTCTTTTTCCTTATCTATGATGGACTCTGGTAGTTCTTTTCCACTTCGTAGGGTTACCGCCTTACAATGCTCATCTCTGCCCGGATTTTTCTCAGTGTCGCTTGGAAGTGTTCCCAGTGGTCGGTTATTCAATGCCTGTGCCATTTGTCCCATTTGATTTTCTAGATTTTTGATTGATGTATGCTGACTTTGCATACTTAGCTCCAATTGATTAAATCTCTTATCACTCTCCTCGCTCCTTTTCTCAGTTGCTTTCACAAACCTTTCCAAGGCTTCTTCCCAACTTGCTTTTCTCACAGTTTGTTGTGTCTGGTTTTGAAACCCGGAATTGTTTTGTTGTTTTGGCACTTGTTCTGCAGCTTCGTTGTTACTCCATGAAAAACCCGGATGATTTCTCCACCCCGGATTATATGCATTTTGATTCTGATAAGGCTGAGTAGATCGATTATAACTCCCCACATATTGCGCTGCTTTAGCATTTATGGCACATTGATCCGTAGTATGACCCCCAGCACATATATCACAAACCATCGCTACCTGCTGAGTGGATTGTGGTCGCAATAATTCTATCTGCTTAGCCATTGCGGTCATTTGCACTTGTAATGATGTTATCGCATCCACATCATACTTTCCCGATGTTTTCGGAGGGTTATTTCTTGTCATGGGCCACTGATAGTTGTTGGTGGCCATCGTTTCTAACAACTTATATGCCTCGTCCAAATTTTTTGACATAATCGCTCCTGCTGCTGCTGCATCAATACTTGCTCTCGTGGATGCTTGTAAACCATCACAAAATATCCCCAATTGCATCCACTGTGGAATTCCATGGTGTGGGCACTTGCGGAGCATATCCTTAAACCTTTCCCACGCCTCATACAACGATTCTGAATCAAACTGTGCAAAGGTATGAATATCGTTTCGTAGTTTTGCTGACTTTGCTGGTGGGAAAAACTTAGCTAGAAATTTTTGAGCTAAATCGTCCCAAGTAAGGATTGAGTTCAAAGGTTGAGAGTGTAACCAACTTCGTGCTTTATCTTTCAGGGTAAATGGGAACATTCTCAACCTTATAGCATCTTCTGACACGTTATTGAATTTGAAGGTGTCACAAACCTCTAAGAAACTTAAGATGTGCTCATTCAGATCATCTAATGAACTACCCCCAAACTGACATTGATTCTGAAGCATCTGAATGGTTGCCGGTTTGATCTCAAAGGTGTTAGCATTGATTGCCGGCCTCCTAATACTCGACTAAATATCTGTGACATTCGGCATGGCATAGTCCCGAAGTGGTTTCTGATCGTTCCCTGCCATGTTCACTAGAATTTCTTGTTCTGCCAGTTTTTCTTCCTCGGGTGGTGCCGCACTAGTCGATTGCGCTTTCCGGAACTCCCTTTCAATCTCGTCTGTATAAGGAAAAAGTTCCTTTCTCGCCTTTGATCTAGTGAGCATTCACTTTCAAAGAATTCCTGCAAAGACAAGAAGAAAAATAAGTAACGTTTAAATTAAAAACGAATTGATTATAACTAATATGGAATTAATATTAACAAAGAATTCCCCGACAACGGCGCCAAAAACTTGTTGATTGAATTCACAATCAATGAATACGTGCAAGTATACACGGTCAACAAGTAATATAATGATAAATTAGAGTGTCGATTCCTCAGAGAATTCCAATTAATAAACTCCACCTACTAGTATTGTATCAATTCAATTTTATTTAAACAACTGAAAATTTTGATTCTCTAAAACTAAAAGAAAATTTTATTTTTATTAAAGCAAGAAATTATTCTAAAAGAAAATAAAGAACAAATTAATAATTATATGAATGCAAATAAATAATAATTAAGATTCCAAATTCCCCAATTATGATTATTAAATCAATTATCTAATTATCCCAATTATTACACCTACTGAATTGTTAACAGGAATTCTCAAATGCCAAAAGTCATCTCTCGAGTGATCAATTGCCTTATATTTAACCCAGATTAATTTTACTATATCTCTATGCAAAATAATTGAATTAAACTCGTTACACACCCAATTCCTTTTATGTTACATGCGGCAAATAGATATTCTCATTCTATTCACAAACCTAATTATTCACTGTGCAAATAACTAAGTCACATGTCACCCTGCCCAGTTCTAACCCTAGAATTCCTTTCCCAATTCCTTCTAGAGTAACAAGGTAATTATTGGCCAGATAATTAATCAATAAACACAAGGCAAGATGAACAATTCACTTCAACATAAATAATTTGAATAAATTAAATAATTAACTCATAACCATAATAAGTTCCATTGGAATCTTAATAAAAGAAATTAGTTCATGATGGAAATAAAAGCTATAAATAATTGATAAATCAACCTCATTAAGTTAACAATTAAAAGAATAAAGAAGAAGAAGAACTCCAAGTTTTCAGCCTTCAGATCTGCTCCTCTTCCTCCGTTAATCTCCCTGATGTTTTCCTCTCCTGTTAAAAAGACTCACTTTATATATATATATATATATATATATATATATATATATATATATATATATATTATCCACAACTCCTAATCCAAATAGACTCCTCATAAATTCCTCCAACAAGGTCAAACTGATCTTCAAAGTGTTGTCCACACCTGCCTCACGTGCGCGCTCCGCGTCAGACCCATCCACAGTATAGCGCCCCTCCGCTATTTTCTATGTATAACACAGCGCCCCGGCGCTATTTGCTAGAAAATTATGACTTTGCCATTTATTAGCTTAAATCCCCAATTTGTCTCCTCAGCTTCCGTATCTGCAATACAACACATAAACATAGTAAAAACATTCCTAAATGTCTCGAAAATATAATAATTTAAACTCAAGTATATCCGATTCATGGGTATATTACCCAATCATCACAACTCAATGTCCTCTTGTATTTCCATCAAGTATGAGTCCAACTTTTCATCAAATTTATAATTCTTGTGGAGAAGAGGCATCTTATCAGCAAGTACATGCACATCTAAGTTCAGAGTCCTGAAACAAAATATGCTTTCAATTAATATATATGAAACTGTTTAATCATACAAAGTGTTAGCATGTACGGACAAAACAACTGTTAATATTGTACAAAAAAGTAAGCAGTTATGATATCTACACGACAGAAAGAAGTCATGTCCGTTTTACCCTTGTCGACCAATGCAAGGAGTGCTGCTCCAATTGGCAAGGGTAAAGTCCTGGTGGATTGCAATAATGGAGGGGCTGTCATCGTCCTCCTTGTCCCGAATGATGACCCTTACGTCTAGGTAATCATCGTCTAGGGTGTATTTGTTTGTATGTTCATCATGGACAATGATGTGTATGCTTGACATCATTCGAACGATGTCTTGTTTAATTCTTTACTCCTCTTCTTCCACCTTGTGATCTGGAACAAAGACTTCCTTCACCTTTACCGGTATTGGTTTGGGAGATAACATAGCCATTACATTGGTTGGCACCTTTACCGAAGGTTGTGCGGACTCTGGATTTACAGGTGGAGATTATCGCCGTATAACTGAAGCTGGAGAAATCTGCTTATGCTTATGTGGATTCCTGTGATTGGAACTGGCAAAATAGCCTAGTCCAGCCGTCCCAATTTGACTGGACAATTGAATCGGGTGCTTAATACACTAATGACTTTTACCCAACCCTTATCTCGGCTGGTGTCCCAATGACATCATTTCTTAAGTAGCTTCCATCACATCGGCAGAAATCTTGGGTACAGGAAATGGCGTCCCAATGGAATGGTATTGAGTGTTGCTCACTTCCAAGGCATGAAAATTGACCGGCTCAACATTTGAATTGACATTGATGAGTGGTACGTCACCATGTTGAGGACATTCCGATTCAGCAGTGATTGTGACTAGGCTATTGTTGGTAATGTATTTGAGTTGCTGATGAAGAGTGGAAGGGAATGCCCCGGTCATGTGAATCCACGGTCTCCCCAGAAGTAGGTTGTATCCTGTATCTATTTTGCGCACGTGAAAAAATACACAGAAGGTATGGGGACCAATCTCAATTGGCAGCCCAATCTCTCTGACTGAATTTCGGCGGGATCCATCAAAAGCTTCGATAATCATATGGCTACTTCAGATCCGTTTAAGATTGACGTTCATCTTCACCAATGTATCGTAAGGGCAAATATTCTGAGAAGAACCTCCATCTATCAAGACTCCGGCTAGCATATATCTGGAGGACAAAACTGTAATATGTAACGGTTTTTTATGACCGGTCCCTTCGGGCGGTATGTCATCATCAGTGAAAGATATCACATTGTTGTTGAAAATGTGATCAACCAGATGTTAAAATTTTTCCACATCCACTGATTTTGGCAAGTATGCTTCTTCCAAAACATTTAGTAGAATATTCCTATGATCCTCGGAAGTTAAAACCAAGTCCAGTATTGAGATTTGATGTGGAGCTTCTCTTAAGCTTAAAACCTCATTGGCTTTATTATGACCCATAGTACGAAGGAAATTTTCAATCTTCTCTATGGGAATTTTCCCCTTTGATTTGATGGTATTCTTCATCACCCGTTGGGGAAGACACAGTGAATTTTCCTTCGACACTACAACAGTTGTATGAGAGGTGGATCCTTCAGCTTCTCCATAATTCCAAGGGACTTTTTGTAAGCTGATAACAGGATATTGTGGTCTGACTGGTATGTTAATTGGCTCAGGTGTAGCCACTTTCAAAGGATTGTCAATTCCTTTGAGTTGAATTGCTTGCATTGTGAATGGTTTGACAGTCCCATCAGCCTCAGCGGATATAACTGCTACCAGTCCCTTCCATTTAGTAGGACAAGTATTGTCACTCTCAAATAGCATAGTATCATTGTCTTCCGGTTGTAGGACACCGCTATCAATTAGATTCTGAATAAGGTGGCGGAGTGCCCAACATTCTTCCGTGTTGTGACCGCGAGAATGGGAGTGATATTGGCATACTCCATCAGAATTAAACTATCCTTAACGGGGATTGATTGGAGTTAGAAGGGAAGGGATCTTTCCTTCATTGATTAGCATCTGAAGTATCTCCTCCATAGGTTGGCACAGGTATGTAAGTTCCCTTCTATTGGCAAAATCCCGACGGGCTTTGGCAGTTGCTCTCTTCAGCACTTTATCCTCCAATGTTTCATTTCTTGAAGGTGATGAGGGAGTATTCATAACCAAGGGGAGGAGACTAGCATGCTCTTGGCTGACTAATTGGCGTGTGACTTGATGCTGATAGGTCACCAATTCGGCTAATTTCTCAATCTACTTACACAAAGCTTTCATCTTTCGTTCCATCATAAATTAGAACTTTGCATAATCCCGTTTGTCAACACCGTCTTTGATGGTCTGGGATGATTCACAGTTAAAATTGGAACTCTATCCACTGCTCCAATTAATCTTATTGACCTCTTCCTCTTTGTGTTGAGGAAGAGGGTTGTCTCGTATGTGAGGTTGATATGGTTTGGTGACCACGATCTCACCGTTGTCTATCAAATCTTGGATCTTGTGTTTCAAGGCCTAACAATCTTGGGTATCATGTCCAGGTGCCCCAGCATGATAAGCATATTTCTGAGCATATTTCTCGAGTGAGTCCCCTAGGGGTGTGAACACTCGAGGGCGTTTGACTTCTCCACCCTTAGGCAATGAAGGGTTTGAAGACTGTGCTTAAAAGGAAATGTAATTCCTCCTCTGAATAGGCATATTTTGATTGCCCTTTTAACCTTGTAGTATCAAGGAAACATCCTCCTCTTTCTTTTTATGGACCCTTCGGGGGTTTTTTCCATAAGTTCCGGACCGGATGTATTCAACAACAGCTTTAATAGTAGCTAGGTCTTGAATCTTTCCTGACTTCAACCCCATTTCAGCCATCTCTCCATGTTTGATCATTTTAGAAAATGGTTAACCAATGCCAGCTAAAACTCTCTCATAGAAAGGAGCTTATTATATGTCAATAAAGGTCATGACCATTTCTGACTCTGTCATAGAAGGAATAACTTGAGCAGCAAGGCACCTCCACCTTTGAACATACTCTCTGAAAGACTCATTAGAATGTTTCTTGACCTTGGTAATCTGGTACCGGTCAGGAGCCATCTGAGACTGAAAGCTTAATTGTGTGAGGAAGGCATGAGCTATTTCTTCCTAACTATGGATCTTCGAATTGTCTAATATGGTATACTACGAATGGGCTTCTCCAGTCAGACACTTTTGGAACAGCTACATTCTGAGCTTCTCGTCCTCTGCATAAGATCCAAGTTCTCCAATGAACACCTTCAAATGTGTGTAAGGATCTCCTAATCCGTCATACATTTCGAAGTCAGTAGTTTTGAACTTTTCTGGTTAATGAACACCAGGGAATATACAAAGGTTAACATATGAGACACTCCTATGTGCTCCAATTTCTTTAATAGAACGAAGGGTTTCTTCCATTTGAAGGACCTTTTTCCTGATGTCATCGGTGTTTAGATCTCCTTTGAGATGGGTGTTTTCAGGATTTTTGTCTGTGGTAAGCAATTGTAGTTCTGGATCTGTTTTCTTCGAACCTTTAGTTCCTCCCTGTGTAGAGGATTCAACATGTATGGGTATCTTCGTACCCTGAGTAGACTGATGTAGTTCTTTAAGCAAAATACCCAAATCTGTGATTTGTTTACTTAATCCGTTAAATTCTTCACGAGAAATTGGATTAGACTGGTCAGATGAAGACATGATTGGCTGTAGGCTCGTGGCCTTTTTGGACTTTGACCAGGTAATAGGTCTGATTGCTTCCTTGCGACAAAACTTGCATAGTTTAGTCTTAGGGATTGTGTAAATGTTTACATGCTATGTGATGGGTCCGTTTTAGGATTATTATCCTGCAAAATGGATGTTAGCTGTTTGTAATACAGGATAGCATGTTAATTTAAATATGCGTGTGCACATATTTCTTCATATTTCTCATTACATGGAGATGAATATGGAATGAAATTACAAGTAATTGACTTTACGAGTAATTTGAAATGAGAAAGCATGAAGAGACTTTCCTCCACGTTTAGTTTATCAGAGGTTGACCTATCTTAGGTTACTCTCACGGCTTTTTGGCATGAAGGTTCCCAAATCATCGTACTTTACTCGATGGGAAGTTAATTCGGTCTCTCAACTAGAACGAATTTAGGTGGTGACTTTCCTAAGCCTCGTTGAAATTAGTCTTCCTACGAGTCCAGTAATCAAACACCGATAGGATAGCCTCCTGGTGGAGGAACCACACAATATACATTCACATACAACGTGTCTCACCGTTTATGAAAATGATGACATGTGCGAAGCACTAATATCATAGACAGATATATTGCAGTGTAGTAAAAATGCATTCTTACACATTCATCAAATGTAATTGCAACATCCACACACAATCATATAACAATTTTGAAATGCTTGTAATAGCGGCTTAAGTCCTCTTACTGGTTGTCCCCAGTAGAGTCGCCACCTATCGACGTTGTGATTTTTATTTGTCCCTTTTCTGTTCTTGTTCTTTTGTGTTCTCATGTTAGGTGAGATTTGTTTGAAAAAATAAGCGAAAAAGGTCCGACGTGTATATGTCGACGATTGGACTATAAGAGTCGCCAATTGGTTTTTTAACTGGTTGTACCAACATAACCGAGAAAAGGTTTGCACATTGACCTAGTGATGTGACACTGCTAAACGGGTCTGTGAAACCGAGATTCATTAGGGTCTGGGGACTTGCTTATGCGAAGGGAAGGTGTTAGGCACCCCCCGACATCCGTGTTGCCACGGTGACCGCCACTTTTCAATAAATTATTATATGAATGTGTGTGTGTGGGTCAATGTGCTGTTATTTGGAAGTAGTGCGAGGCCTCGTTCGCACCTACATACACAGGGTTTGAATTTTTTTAAAAATTCAGTTTTAAATAAGATATAGCAGTGAAGTTTTATAAAAGAGGTTTTTCAAACCCTGATGCTCAATAGTAATTGAGACCTTTTACACTTCCATTTTATTAAATGTTCGGCTCGACTGCTTTTATTTTCGAGATGCGAAGTATCTTCGAGAAAATAATATACAAAGTAGTGCCGAACTCCTCATGGGCAAGAAAACCATCTGAGGAAATCCAAACAACGTGAATAAATTTACAAGCTGCTTACAGCTGAAAATGTCCATCACAGGAACCGAATCTAGATTCAGTAAATTGAATCTGTGATCACATGATTCCTAGGCTCACATGATAATACAGTTTATATGAAAGCTGTAAGCAGTTATATATATAAAAGCTGTAAATATATATATATATATATATATATATATATATATATATATATATATATATATATATATATATATATATATATACAGATATGATCAACCACCACGAAGCACCTCCATGGGGGATCGGAAATGTAAATATATAAAAGCGGTAAATATATATATTGACATGATCAACCACCACGAAGCACCTCCATGGGGGATCAGAAATGTAAATAAAGCTGTAAAAGAAATCAACTGCCACGAAGTAAACTCCAGGCGGGACGAAACGTAAATAAAATAGTAAAATCGGTCAACCGCCACGAAGTAAGCTCCAAGCGGGACGAAATGTATATATATATATATATATATATATATATATATATATATATATATATATATATATATATATATATATATATATATATATATATATATACGGAAGCAATTAAACGCTCCACACGTAAGTATATGCTCATCGAACAGAGTTCGACACACAGTTCATATATATAAGTATATGTGTGTGTGTGTGTGTGTATATATATATATATATATATATATATATATATATATACAAACTGAAATGAAACCACAGACCGAAGTCCGGGCATACACACGCAACACGACTCTCAATTTGAACAATAGTGTATGCAAAGATGAAGAGAAAGGCTTTAAAGTGTGTAAGAAGGTTTACAGTGGGCTGCCAAACAAGACTTCTATAGCTTTAAGTGGATGAACACTCAGCTCCTGCCGGTAAAAAGTAGCTTTATATGAGCTTACAACTGTTTAAAATTAGAAAGAACTCAGTTTATGGTGTGTACAGAACAAATTAGACAAAGCTTCCTCGCCTTTTTCTCTTAGAAAATGGCCACCCCAAGCCCTCTATTTATAGAGGAGGGGACCTGCGGCTAGCTGCAGATGTACCTGCGGCTTCTCGGGTGCCTCAGGCTCCGCGGGTCTCGCCGTCTCGAAGTACGTGCACGCATGCAACGTGATATCTGCTCGAACTTTTAGAACTTCAATCTGGGCATTCGACTGAGGTGTATAAGACCTATTTCGGACTGCCGTTGTTGATAGTTACGCAATGACATGGGATTAGAGGTTGTACGAAGTCAGGAAGATGGAACCATGCCCTCCGGTCTTCACGCTTCAAATTCTATCTGTTGCTTTGCGCAATAGTCACTTGGGATTGGACTTCCTTGGTTCTTGTGGGATATTACTATGTAGAAATGTATGTATAAGATGTTGAGATGGTGTAATGTGGCGTCAAGGTGGTAAGATGATGACTTTGCCCCTAACTGGGGTTATCTCTGGTTTGGGCTGATAAAACAGACATTGCTCAGGGTTTTCTCTGAGATTGGACTGCTGCAAGTGTTGAAGGTCCTCAGTGTCATCTCTGAGGTGTGCATATCTTCCCGGTGTTATCTCCAGGTCTTGTACTGAGTGCCTCGGTGTAAGTGCCGAGTGTTCTGAAGCTGATCGCATGCATTTGAAACAAGTATTTCTGGGGTTATCTCCGGAACTGCAACTACACTCCTTGGGGTTGTCTCCAAGGTTAGTGCTCCTATTCCCGGTGTCGGGACTGAGACTGAATATCTCGGGGTTATCTTCGGGATGAATCGGCCTTCTCTGGTGGAATTTCTGGTATTGGAACTGCATGCCTTGGGGTTATCTTCAAGGTTGGGACTGATACTCCTGGTATGTGTTCCGGGGTTGAAACTAACCTTCCGGTAGTATCCGAATTGGATATGAGCTGTCTTCCAAGGTTATTGTAATACCCAAGAATTTCCACGTATTATTAAATAAATATATTATTGGAAATACTATTTATCTGAAAATAAGTGTTATTGTTTTATGAGTTGGTTAATGCAATTGATTCGTATTAGATCAATACGTATTAAGAATTGTGGTTTGACAATGAGAGTGTGAAATGCCTTGTGTGGCCTATTGTGAAACGAGTAAATCTATTAAGCGAATTAAAACGGGAATTAGGAAGTATAATCGTGTTGAACGTGTGATATCATATAAGTAATCAAATACGCTCGTAGACTGGTAGTAAAACTTTTGTGGACATCTATGCATGTCGTATATAAAGCGAGTTTAATGATGAAAATTGGCACGGGCTAAAGCTAAATCAGTCTTGGCACTATCAGGGTACGACGCAGCTGCGCCGTCCCAGCAGTACATATTGGCGCAGCTACGCCAGTGGTCAGTTGGAGAAAAAAAATTAATTCTTCTATCTTGGAAAATTAAATGAACAATTATGTGGGGTGTGTGACATTAATAAACCATGAAATAAAGTATGCAATTAAGTAATATTAATTGTTAATTGTTATATTAATTAAATGTTAATGGTTGTGGTAGAATATTGAATTCTTAGAAATTAACTAATAAAGTGTTATTACTATTATTTGCAATATATTATGGAAATCCATAATTACATTAATCAATGGTTGGATTAATTAATATTGGTGTTGATTAATTAAGGAAGTGCATGGTTATTTATTTGACATAAATAAGTAAGTTATTAATATAATAATATTAGATTAACGGTTATGTGCATGCGAGCAATAATAAAACTATACTACATATTGTAGTGTGGCACTTACGTGACTATATATTAAGTTTTATGAATGAAGCACTTTGATTATGCATATTGAAATTATATAGTATAAATATATCATGAAATGAGTAAGTAACCATATACATGTGAGTAGACATTAAAATAAAATGTACATGAATTATATGTATATTACATAATACCTACTACCTTGAAATGTTAAGTCATAGTGTGACATTAGGTTATAAAATATGGTTGATATGTGTATTAAAATATAACATAAGAATGGAAAGGTGTAGGAGTATACAAGAGTGCTGAGATATTTGATTGTCCAAAATTAAGAGTCTCATTTGCTCCCTAATATATCAGTCACGTGAATAGCAAAAAGGCTAAGGCATATTCCTCTTCCCTTATTCCAAGCTTCTAGATAATGATCATGGGGGGGGAGTGGTGTTCGTGATGCGAACCAACCACTAATTACCAAGTCTTCCATAACCTTCATGCAATCCTACAATCCATGGGTTTGATTCAATGGGAAAATGCAATGTATGGTTTTGTGATCTTCTATAAATAGCAGTTATGCTTCTTCATTTCTTGTTGCTGAGAATTGTCTAATAAATTGCTAAGTAGTAAAGTGAGAGCATTCTAAGAGCTTGATAGTTCAGTTATATCAAGTTCATTGCACATTACGAAGGTATAATTCTATTCCTTGCATTCCATTTCTGTTTCTGTTAAGAGAGTTCATAAGCGTTGAAATTTTAATTTCCTGAATTCATGGAAATGGATGTTATTATGGTTGGGTAATGTTCATATGGTTGTTATATGACCTTACAAGCATTTTTAAACTGATACATGAATGTTTAGCAAAGATTTCGTGAGTAATTTTTGTGTTTGGGCTAAATAGTTGCCGAGGTTTACTGTTCCTGGTCTGAATCAGGCATGACGCATCTGCGCCGGATTTACACTGCGCCGGCCTCTGAATTTTGTTTTGAGCTTCTGTTTTGCATATTGTTACAGTACTTTGTTGTGTACTAGCATCCAAGCTTGTTTTAAGGGTATATATAGCTATATGAGCCTAATGTGAGCATGTTAGACTAGCTTAATATGATTAAAGATGGTGTGTAACTTAAAATGGATTTAAGACTTAGAAACGAACTTATTGTGTATGTATGCCATATATGTATACTAACTTTTTAAGTATGTTAGTATGACTTAGAAATGCATGAATAAACCTTTAGATTGTGTGTATATGATTAGTAAGCAAGAACGAACATTTGAACCTACTAGTGACCTTTGGAACAGGAATTTTGACAAACTATCTTGAAAGATAGAATCTGACCTTTATAAGCATGTTGGTGATACTCTTAGGCTCACTCATATAGTATAAACATATATATGCCATGCTTATGTATCATGTTTCAAGAAAAACGTAAACGAAGTATATTTCAAACTAAGACGGTGTTAGTTTCAAATGTATGTTATGAATACTCACAAGCATATCTAATATGAGTTATATGACTATCTTGTATGTTTAGAGAGCAAGCATGATGGGTTTTGTGCTTTCATGACCTCAACTTGTTAAAATAGTTAATTTAGAAGCATCTTATAAAAGGGAACCTAGATTTACTTGAGAGGCATGAAAAGACCCTTAACATGACAAATATATCATGTATGATTGTTTTGAGCAAACCAAACAGAAACCACAAGGTAGCAGCTAAGTCTTGGCTTGGCCAGAGGATGGCGCAGCTGCACCAGTCCTAGGCTTAGCCATGGCGCAGCTGCGCCAGGCTGGAATCTGAGTTTCTGCAATCTGATCTTTGGCAGTTAACTTGTATGATACCTAAGATGCTAGAGGTGGTTTAAAATTGCTTAATAATGTTTCGCTTGAATTCCATGAGTAGTGTAAGTTTCACTGATAAGAATAGACACACGAATAGTAAAGTGGTATGGGAAAATTCTAGCATGCCTGTATGTTAGGTTGTAGGTATAAACGTTAGGTTAACGTGAGGCAAAAACTACAAGGCAATAGCTCAGTCCTGGTCTGGCCAGGGGACAGCGTAGCTGCGCCGTCCCTAGGCCTAGACAGGGCGCAGCTGCGCCGTGCAGCAGTCACAACCAAGTTCTATTTTTGAACTGATGTCTGATGCATGCCTATGTGATGTCTTTAACTTGTAATATATGATCAACATGCTATGTAATGTGTAAGGAACATGTCATGTGATAGAAATAAAGGTTACTCATAATTTTGAAGGATAAGTCCAAAGGGACGTTTGCATAACATCAAAACAAAGTTACGTGAGTTGAACTTGTGATGATGTATAAACTAATTTTGTACCATATGTGAGTACTTGAGTCATGTCAAGTTTGATTTAGGACTGTGTTAGCTAGTGAGCATCTTGAACATATAATACGCTATAAATAGGATTCAAAAGTGTTGATTTCTTAACGTGGATAGACTACGCTTAAGGCAAGTTTTTCTGACCTTACTCAAGTCTTTATTGAGCAAGTATCTGAACCCTACTCTTATTGTGCAAGAATCTTTGCATTCTTTATTCGACGAATACCGTAAGCTTATCTCTTTGAATACATGTTATATTGCTTTCTCGTTCAGATGAGCTATTATGCTTAAACCCTTGTAAAAACTATTATTCATGATGAACTTGGTATTGTTCTTGAATATAGTGAAAGAGTCGATGCCATTTGATTCGGCTAGACTATATGCATATTTATAAAACTGTCCAAACCCATTTGATTGGTGTGAAAAAACTTAAAAACTGAGTTGAACAACCCTTATGGCAAGGGGAATATATGTTGTTGGAAACCCCAACACATGAGTATATTATTATTGTGGTGTTATGCATAACTTAGAGTATTATAGACTGATCCTCTATAGTACTTGTTCTTTTGGGTTATCAGTTTAATATTGGTAATTCTAGTAGATGTTCAATAGTCCTTAGTGATTGCTCAATATAAATTGTTATCCAGTCGGATACCTTGATAACCTTTGAATTCATATATCTCTGTTGATTTATATTGAATTATCGTTCTTATTTCAAGAATTGTTGATATTCATTATGTATGATATTATTCTGAAACTCTGAACTATCTTAGAAATGATACTTCGATATTTCACACTCGTGTTATAAAACTCTTACCCTTGTTGTATATTACTTGTTGGGCAATTTGTGCTCATTCTTTCTTATTTAAAACCTTTCAGTTAAGGCGGAACAGAGAGGTGTCTCTGGGAAAAACAAGGGCAAAGGAAAGGCTACCGACTATCTTGTCCCTTTTATGTTTAAATCTATTATGATGTATTAAGACTATTTCCAGAATATGTTTAAACTTAAGTAGGATTATGTAATATGTATTTATTCGATATTATTATGTAATCTATTAAATATTGTAGGTTGCGAGACTTGGGGGAATAATTATAATAAATCGTTGTATATTATTCTAAATTAGATCTTTCGTTGTGAATGTATAATTTTAGTTATTATGGTATTACCATGAGAAAGTGATGAACCGAATTCGGGTGACTAAGTGGCGGTCAGAATTTGGGGGTGACACAGGTTGGTATCAAAGCCTTAGTTATAAACCTTAGGAACGAGAGTCCTTTGATTATAACTTAAGAAAACTTAGAAGTTAGGAAGGGGATAAAACTCGTGTAGAGTTTTTCTTGAGAGACTTAGTGTGTTATGAAATGTAACTTCATTCTATACAATGAACTTATGTTATTTAACATTCTAATAGAGTTGTTGTTTGTCTCGTCTTATGTTGGTGATTGTAGGATGACTGACATGGGAGGAACTAGCCGAGTAGTAGAAGAAGAGCCGCGTGATATCCACGTAGTCTATGAGGCACCCTTGATAGCGGAGCCTATATCGGTAGTTGCCCCTATTGATGATGACGACGAGGAGGAGGAGATGGAGCCTCTACCTGAGGAGTCTGATCCGGAGGAGGAGCCTATGGAGGAAGAACCCGTGGAGGAGGAACCCGAGCCCATGGAGAATTTTGACGGGACCACTTTCGAAGATCGGATGTTGGGAGAATATGAAGAACAAATTTTGGAATTAGGATGTAGAGTCGAGGAGCTAGAGGCTGAGACTCTTGAGAGGCAACTAGTGATGCAGGAGATAGAGGTGGAAATTGCTCACCGTAAGGAGGCAGGGATTCAGATGGGGGCCATGTTTCACCGATCGGTGGCAAGGAATGTTGAGTTGGCAGGAAAGTTAGAAAAATTGGAACTGAGGGTGTTGAGTGAGAGGACGGAGAAGGAGGCTCTCCGAACTCAGTTATAAATGGAAGTAATGGATAAGATCCACTTCGAGGAGAAGTGGGAGGATTCTAATGACAGAGTAGATGATCTAAAGAATGAGGTTTCGGTGCAAGAGGAGGAAGATGAACAAGATGGGCTATGCTCTACACACGGCTATGGAGAGGTTGATCGATGGGGTAAATCACTACCCCGCTGAGCAAGGACAGACCCAGCACACCGTAAGTCGGGATATGGTGGCACACATTACGCAGAAGGAATATCAGAGCGCCGTGGAGCGTGGGATGTTAGATTGAGTCTAGAGGGAAAGGCTCAGTAGTGTAGTATTTCTATTTATGTGTTAATCTCAATCTTTTGTGTAAGATGCGAGATGGTAGTGACCCAAACTTTTGAAAAATGTTAGAGGGGTAGTAAGTTAGTGTTGTCCCCATCTTTTGTAATATTAGGGGATATGTGTTTTTATTTGTAGCAGTATACTAGAAAAGAACATGTATTGTAACCATTTGGCATATGAATATAAATGATCTTATTTCAGAAACATGTTTTACACCTTCAGTTCTTTTCATTTGAGAAATGTCTAAATATGATAATTAGATAATAAAACGAAAAATTTTGTGATGCAGAAAATGCCGCCCAGATGTAGAATAACTATCCCAGAAGAGTCAGTTAGTGATGAGAGAGGACCAGTAGATCTGATACAGCGACTGATAGATTTATTGGTAGATGCTCTGTGGGGAAGAAACGAACCCGTACCACCCGTTCCCCAAGCTATCCCAGTAACGACCTTCAAAGATTTCAAGAGTGTAGGACCCCCAGAGTTCACGGGAACCACAGACCCGATAGTTGCGCAAACTTGGATCAAGGAGACCGAGAAGGCCTTCACTATAGCACGCATGGGTGAAGACCAGAAGACAGTATTTGCCATATACATGATGAGGGGCGAAGCAAAATATTGGTGGGACACTAATCAGCAGAGAGTGGGGGAAGGAACGATAACATGGGACAGGTTTACGACGCTGGTTTTCAAGAACTATTTTCTGAAGAGTATGAAGAGTAGGATGGAAGTGAAGTTCCTAGAGTTAAAACAATGAGATATGACGGTGGCGCAATACGCAGCGAAGTTCAATGAACTAGTGCGATTTGCAGAGCACTAAGTTGTGGATGAGGAGAGGAAGGCAAGACGTTTTGAGCAAGGGTTGAAGCCATGGTTGTATAATAAGGTATCAGTCTTCCAGATTGATTCCTTTACAACATTGTTAGAGAAGGCAATCATTGCGGAAGGTGGCAGTGAGGCCTTAAGTCTATATTATAAGGAGAAGAAGAACAAGAGCAATGGTAGTGAGCATCGTGGAGGAAGCAGCAGCGGAGGAAGTAACTCCAGAAAGAGGAAATGGGAAAACATTAACAACAGAAACAATAATCAAGGTGGTTTTCATCAGGGAAATTTCAAGAAGAGGACCGAAGCTTGCAACATGTGTGGAAGAAGTCATCAGGGGGAATGCTGGAAAAGGAAGACCACATGCTATAATTGCGGCCAAGAGGGGCACATCTCGCCAAATTGCCCAAAGCCAAAGAAGATCAGAGGATGTTTTGCTTGTGGATCGACAGAGCACCAGATAAAGGATTGCCTAAAGAAAGGAAGTGGTGGAGCTGGTGGAAGCCAGAGTGGAGGAAGCAAGTTAATGATTGGTGGACCAGCACAACCCAACCGATCAACTGCTCGAACCTTTAACATGACCATCCAAGACGCAGTAGCTGCGAAGGATGTGGTGTCAGGTATAATCCCAATCAATAATATAAATACTTATGTATTATTTGATTCGAGTGCGACCTATTCTTTTGTATCTGAAGAATTTGCTAGTAAACTTAGTACACCCCAAGAATGTTTAGAAGATTCTTTGAACGTAGAAGTTACGAATAAGGAAATAATCCCTGTGGAATATGTTTATCAAAATTATCGCGCAAACATTAGAGAACATGAATTGAGCGTAGACTTGATTCCTATTAGATTGGGAGAATTCAACGTAATACTTGGAATGGATTGGTTATATAATCATGCAGCGATAATTGACTGTCAGAACAAGTGTGTGAACCTTCAAACTTTGAGTAAGTCTAAGGTAGTGTTTCATGGTAGCACATCGCTTAAGAAATTGTGTTGCGTTACGATGATGCAGGCCAAGAAATTGTTAAGGAAAGGGTGTGTAGGTTATTTAGCTTACATCGTAGATACTCAGAAAAAGGGAGTAAAAATTAAAGATATACCCATAGTATATGAATTTCAAGACGTGTTTTCGGACGATCTGCCTGGCCTTCCGCCAGGCAGAGAAATCGAATTCGTAATAGACTTAGCACTGGGAACAGCACCAATTTCGAAAGCTCCATACCGTATGGCACCAGTAAAAATGAAGGAATTGATGATACAACTTTAAGAATTATTGGATAAGGGTTACATTCGACCGAGTGTGTCTCCTTGGGGAGCACCAGTGTTATTCGTGAAGAAAAAGGACAGATCGATGAGGCTCTGTATCGATTATCGAGAATTAAACAGAGTAACGATCAAGAATAGATATCCGCTACCAAGGATAGATGGCTTGTTTGATCAACTAAAGGGAGCGAAATGTTTCTCGAAGATTGACCTGTGGACAGGATATCATCAACTGAAAGTACGAAATGAAGACATACCAAAGACTATGTTTCGAACCCGTTATGGACATTACGAGTTTTTGGTAATGTCATTCAGTTTAACTAATGCTCCGGTAGCATTCATGGTCTTGATGAATCGAGTTTTCAAGCCATACTTGGATAAGTTCGTAGTAGTTTTCATCGACAACATTTTGATCTACTCCAAGATAGAGAAAGAACATGCTGAACATCTAGAGATTATTTTAGAGGCACTACGAAAAGAGAAGATGTATGCGAAGTTTTCAAAATGTGAATTTTAGATGAAGAAGGTTCAATTCTTAGGCCACGTGGTGGATGAGAATGGAATCTCAGTAGACCCCAAAAAGGTCAAAGCAGTAAGTAGTTGGGAGCAACCGAGAACACCGACGGAGGAGAGAAGTTTCTTAGGGTTAGCCGGGTACTATCGAAGATTTATCCAGGATTTTTTAAAGATAGCGACCCCGTTGACTAATCTGACGAGAAAGACGGTGAAATTTGTATGGACCGACAAATATGAAGAAAGTTTTCAAGAATTGAAGAAGAGATTAAGCGACGTGCCGGTATTATCATTACCAGATGATACGGGAGGATTTGTGGTGTATAGTGATGCATCGCATAGAGGACTGGGCTGTGTGCTGATGCAGCATGGCAAAGTCATTACGTATGCGTCACGACAATTGAAGGATTACAAAAAATGATACCCTACTCATGACTTAGAGTTAGCGGCAGTAGTTTTTGCGTTAAAGATATGGAGGCATTATTTGTACAGAAAAGAATGTGAGATATATACGGACCACAAAAGTTTGAAATATATCTTCACACAGAAAAAGTTAAATATGCGTCAGAGAATGTGGTTAAAATTAATCAAAGATTATGACGGTGAGATTCTTTATCACCCGAGGAAGGCAAACGTAGTTGTCGACGCTCTGAGCAGGAAAGGAAGGGAGAAATTGTTTCAACTGACAACTCAGGAGGAGTTAATAAAAGATATGGAAAAATTGGAAATAGAAGTAAAGGGACCTAAGAGGTCTGAAGGGAAGTTATTTGTAATGGAAGCTTGTCCGACATTATTGGATAGAGTAAAGGAAGCATAGGAGAAAGGTGGAGAATGTGAGAAAATCAAGAGATGGATCATGGAAAATGAGGAAGAAAAATTTCGAATAGATAAAGACGGTATCTTAAGATTCGAAGGGAGAGTGTGGGTACCAGTGGTAACCGAGTTAAGAGAAGAGATTTTGCACGAGGCACACAATACGACATATTCCATTCATCCGGGGAGGCACTAAGATGTACCGAGACTTGAGGTAACATTTTTGGTGGTCCAATTTGAAACGGGAAGTCGCAGAGTACTTTGGTAGGTGTTTGACTTACCAACGCGTAAAAGTAGAGCATCAATGGTCGAGTGGTTTGCTACAACCGTTGGAAATACCGGAGTGGAAATGGAAGCATATTATGATGGATTTTGTGGTAGGACTTCCGATCACGCAGAAAGGGTTGGATGCCATTTGGGTTATCGTGGATCGACTAACAAAGACCGCACATTTTCTACCAATCAAGATCCGTTATATTTTAAATCAGTTAGCAAATCTGTACGTAAAGGAAATTGTTTCACGACATGGAGTGCCAGTGTCGATTATTTCTGACCGAAACCCGCGTTTCACGTCAAAATTCTAGAAAAGCTTGCAAGAGAGGTTGGGAACACAGTTAAGGTTAAGTATTTCTTATCATCCTCAGACAAATGGATAAAGTGAGCGAACAATACAAACGCTAGAGGACATGCTTAGAACTTGCATGATGGACTTCAAGGGAAATTGGGACGACCACCTACCCTTAGTCGAATTTGCATATAATAATAGTTACCATGCAAGTATCGGCATGCCACCGTACAAAGCTCTTTACGGAAGGAAGTGTAGAACGCCATTATGTTGGGACGAAGTCGGAGAACGGAAAATACTTGGACCAGAGTTAGTACAACAAACCGCAGATGTGGTTACTGTAATAAGGGATAGACTAGTGGCAGCTCAAGATCGCCAGAAAAAGTATGCAAACTCGCATCAGCAAAACTGAGATTTTGAAGTCGACAGTTTTATATTCTTGAAGGTATCTCCATGGAAGGGAAAAGATCCGTTTCGGCAAGAAAGGGAAACTGAGTCCAAGATTCATTGGACCGTTCGAGATACTCAAGCAAGTAGACGAGGTAGCGTACAAAGTTACATTACCACCTGAGTTGGAGCACATCCATAACGTGTTTCATATATCCGTTTTGCGCCCGTACAAGCCTGACTACAAGCACATGATTTCTTATGAACTCATTCAAGTGGAGAAGAATTTAGCGTACGAAGAAATTCCTGTCCAAATTCTTGATAGGAAAGAGCAAACCTTGAGAAATAAAGTTATTTCTTCTGTAAAAGTACTTTGGCGTAACCACGATGTCGAGGAGGCCACGTGGGAGTTAGAAGATAGGTTGATGCGGGATTATCCCCATCTATTTGTGTAACCTTGTAGCAATTTTGGGACAGAATTTTTATAAGGGGGAGGATGTAATACCCGAGAATTTTTACGCATTATTAAATGAATATATTAATGGAAATACTATTTATGTGAAAATAACTGTTATTATTTTATGAGTTGGTTAATGCAATTGATTCGTATTAGATCAATGCGTATTAAGAAGTGTGGTTTGACAATGAGAGTGTGAAATGTCTTGTGTGGCCTATTGTGAAATGAGTAAATCTATTAAGCGAATTAAAACAGGAATTAGGAAGTATAATCGTGTTGAACGTGTGATATCATATAAGTAATCAAATACGCTCGTAGACTGGTAGTAAAACTTTTGTGGACATCTATGCATGTCGTATATAAAGCGAGTTTAATGATGAAAATTAGCACGGGATGAAGCTAAACTAGTCTTGGCACTGTCAGGGTACGGCGCAGCTACGCCGTCCCAGCAGTACAAACTGGCACAGCTACGCCAGATGTCAATTGGAGAAAAAAATTAATTCTTCTATCTTGGAAAATTAAATGAACAATTATGTGGTGTGTGTGACATTAATAAACCATGAAATAAAGTGCTCAATTAAGTAATATTAATTGTTAATTGTTATATTAATTAAATGTTAATAGTCGTGGTAGAATATTGAATTCTTAGTAATTAACTAATAAAGTGTGATTACTATTATTTGTAATATATTATGGAAATCCATAATTACATTAATCAATGGTTGGATTAATTAATATTGGTGTTAATTAATTAAGGAAGTGCATGGTTATTTATTTGACATAAATAAGTAAGTTATTAATATAATAATATTAGATTAATGGTTATATGCATGTGAGCAATAATAAAACTATAATACATAGTGTAGTGTGGCACTTACGTGACTATATATTAAGTTTTATGAATGAAGCAATGTGATTATGCATATTGAAATTATATAGTATAAATATATCATTAAATGAGTAAGTAACCATATACATGTGAGTAGACATTAAAATAGAATGTACATGAATTATATGTATATTACATAATACCTACTACCTTAAAATGTTAAGTCATAGTGTGACATTAGGTTATAAAATATGGTTGATATGTGTATTAAAATATAACATAAGAATGGGAAGGTGTAGGAGTATACAAGAGTGCTGAGATATTGGATTGTCCCAAATTAAGAGTCTCATTTGCTCCCTAATATCTCAGTCACGTGAATAGCAAAAAGGCTAAGGCCTATTCCTCTTCCCTTCTTCCAAGCTTCTAGCTAATGATCATGGGGGGGAGTGGTGTTCATGATGCAAACCAACCACTAATTACCAACTCCTCCATAACCTTCATGCAATCCTACAATCCAGGGGTTTGATTCAATGGGAAAATGCAATGTCTGGTTTTGTGATCTTCTATAAATAGCAGTTATGCTTCTTCATTTCTTGTTGCTAAGAATTGTCTAATAAATTGCTAAGTAGTAAAGTGAGAGCATTCTAAGAGCTTGAGAGTTCAGTTAGATCAAGTTCATTGCACATTATGGAGGTATAATTCTATTCCATGCGTTCCATTTCCGTTTCTGTTAAGAGAGTTCACAAGCGTTGAAATTTTAATTTCCTGAATTCATGGAAATGGATGTTAGTATGGTTGGGTAATGTTCATATGGTTGTTATATGACCTTACAAGCATGTTTAAACTGATACATGAATGTTTAGGAATGATTTTGTGAGTAATTTTTGTGTTTGGGCTAAACTGTTGTCGAAGTTTACTGTTCCTGGTCTGAACCAGGCATGGCGCAGCTGCGCCGGATTTATACTGAGGCGCAGCGTAGCTGCGCCGGCCTCTGAATTTTGTTTTGAGCTTCTGTTTTGCAGATTATTACAGTACTATGTCGTGTACTAGTATGCAAGCATGTTTTAAGGGTATATATAGCTATATGAGCCTAATGTGAGCATGTTAGACAAGCTTAACATGATTAAAGAAGGTGTGTAACTTAAAATGGATTTAAGACTTAGAAACGAACTTATTGTGTATGTATGCCATGTATGTATACTAACTTTGTAAGCATGTTAGTATGACTTAGAAATGCATGAATAAACCATTAGATTGTGTGTATATGATTAGTAAGCAAGAATGAACATGTTGAACCTACTAGTGACCTTTGGAACATGAATTTTGACAAACTATCTTGAAAGATATATCTAACCTTTATAACCATGTTGGTGATACTCTTAGGCTCACTCATGTAGTATAAACATATATATGTCACGCTTATGTATCATGTTTCAAGAAAAACGTAAACGAAGTATATTTCAAACTAAGATGGTGTTAGTTTCAAATATGTGTTATGAATACTCACAAGCATATCTAATATGAGTTATATGACTATCTTGCATGTTTAGAGAGCAAGCATGATGGGTTTTATGGTTTCATGACCTTAACTTGTTGAAATAGTTAATTTAGAAGCATCTTATAAAAGGGAACCTAGATTTACTTAGGAAGAATGAAAAGACCCTTAACATGACAAATATATCATGTATGATTGTTTTGAGCAAACCAAACAGAAACCACAAGGTAGCAGCTAAGTCTTGGCTTAACCAGAGGACGGCACAGCTGCTCCGGTCCTAGGCTTAGCCATGGCACAGCTACGCTAGGCTGGAATCTGAGTTTTTGCAATCTAATATTTGGCAGTTAACTTGTGTGTTACCTAAGATGCTAGAGGTGGTTTAAAACCGCTTAATAATGTTTTGCTTGAATGCCATGAGTAGTATAAGTTTCACTTATAAGAATAGACACACGAATAGTAAAGTGGTATGGGAAAGTTCTAGCATGCATGCATGTTAGGCTATAAGTATAAATGGTAGGTTAACGTGAGGCAGAAACAACAAGGCAACAGCTCAGTTTTGGTCTAGCCAGGGGACAGCGCAGCTGCGCCGTCCCTAGGCCTAGACAGGGCGCAGCTGCGCTGTGCAACAGTCATAACCGAGTTCTGTTTTTGAACTGATGTCTGACGTATGCCTATGTGATGTCTTTAACTTGTAATATATGATCAACATGCTATGTAATGTGTAAGGAACATGCCATGTGATAGAAATAAAGGTTATTCATAACTTTCGAAGGATAAGTCCAAAGGGACATTTGCATAATATCAAAACAAAGTTACGTGAGTTGAACTTGTGATGATGTATAAACTGATTTTGTACCATATGTGAGTACTTGAGTCATGTCAAGCTTGATTTAGAACTGTGTCACCTAATGAACATCTTGAACATATAATACGCTATACATAGAATTCAAAAGTGTTGATTTCTTAACGTGGATAGACTACGTTTAAGGCAAGTTTCTCTAACCTTACTCAAGTCTTTATTGAGAAAGTATCTAAACCCTACTCTTATTGTGCAAGTATCTTTGCATTCTGTATTCGACGAATACCGTAAGCTTATCTATTTGAATACAAGTTATATTTCTTTCTCGTTCAGATGAGCTATTATGCTTAAACCCTTGTGAAAACTATTATTCATGATGAACTTGGTATTGTTCTTGAATATATGGAAAGAGTCGATGGCATTTGATTCGGCTAGACTATATGCATGTTTATAAAACTGTCCAAACCCATTTGATTGGTGCAGAAAATCTTAAAAACTGAGTTGAACAACCCTTATGGTAAGGGGAATATATGTTGTTGGAAACCCCGACACATGAGTATATTATTACTATGGTGTTATGCATAACTTAGAGTATTGTAGACTGATCCTCTATAGTACTTGTTCTTTTGGGTTATCAGTATAATATTGGTAATTCTAGTAGATGTTCAATAGTCCTTAGTGACTGCTCAATATAAATTGTTATCCAGTCAGATACCTTGATAACCTTTGAATTCATATATCTCTGTTGATTTATATCTAATTATCGTTCTTATTTCAAGAATTGTTGATATTCATTATGTATGATATTATTCTGAAACTCTGAACTATCTTAGAAATGACACTTCGATATTTCACACTCGTGTTATAAAACTCTTACCCTTGTTGTATATTACTTGTTGGGCAATTTGTGCTCATTCTTGCTTATTTAAAACCTTTCTGTTAAGGCGCAACAGGGAGGTGTCTCTGGGAAAGACAAGGGCAAGGGAAATGTTACCGACTAGCTTGTCCTTTTTATGTTTAAATCTATTATGTTGTATTAAGACTATTTCTAGACTATGTTTAAACTTAAGTAGGATTATGTAATAAGTCTTTATTTGATATTATTATGTAATCTATTAAATATTGTAGGTTGCGAGACTTGGGGGAATAATTATAATAAATCGTTGTATATTATTCTAAATTAGATCTTTCGTTGTGAATATATGATTTTAGTTATTATGGTATTACCATGAGAGCGTGATGAACCGAATTCGGCTGACTAAGTGGCGGTCAGAATTTGGGGGCGTCACAGTTATCTCTGAAAGATGAATTTGCCCTCTTGCAATGTCAGTAACAGGTGTGCAAAAAATTTCATGTGTCTACAAAGGGTGAGCAATAAGTTTGCCCAACAAGTATAAATTTATTTGAGGATATATCATGATTGAATGATTTTGAATAAAAGGCTGGCTACGTTTAACAATATAATTGTGAACTAGCATGAACAAACTATCATAGCTGAACGAACATTGAACGTGAACATATCAATAATATCTGGATCGAATGGTAATGAAGGTGATCAGCCTTTCATACCTAATGAACACATGCAATATGTATCAAGTGCGATTTCAACAATTCATAGACGTGATAATCAATAATAATTAATCACCAGTATATTTGAATAATCATAACTTAGGGTTGTGTTAGAGAGAACTTGCTTGTTCCGTTGATTATCGTTACACAATTTAATAAGCTTTGTCTAAAGACCTAATATATAAATTGTGACGACCAGAAATCCGGTCTATCTTCACACCCGGTTTCCGTACGTCACGAGTACATCCTTCATCCACCATACATCATTATATACTGAAATATAACAACATACACTCTCAAATCCCAGGTTCTGGAAACCTTATAACCTATTTCCTTACAAATAATGGTAAATTACATTATCCATTTTATCTTACACGAGTGACTTTCATCCGCCAGAAAGGATTCATAATTGTTCATTAAACTAGTCTATAGTTTAATTCTATCATTCTATATTACAAGTCTTCATTTGCTCTGCACGTACATTCACGTACTGAATGGCACTTCGTCTGGATACCTTCAGCTTGATCTTTACGGGATCCTTAAGTTCTTCTAACCTTGATCGCTGAAAATTGTTTTTCATTTAAAGCAAGTGTGAGCATTCAATTGCCCAGCAAGTCATAACAGTGGAACAAACAACTTCAAAATTAAAACATTTCTTCATAACTTCTATAACCGAACAAAGGTTATGAAGCAGCTTGAACAATAGGAATAGTCTCGATTCCTATCATCTTAAAACATTAATCATTTTCACTTTGAAATACTTTCATCCCTCTACCTTTTGCATACACATCCTGTCTGGCTAGAATCATTAGCACATACTTAACAATAACGGTTCATGTATAAACAGAACATACTTGTATTGAACAACTCAATCACAGAACAATTCATAACATAAAAACACCGAAGTGTTCAAATTGTGGCGCAATGCCTCATACATTCTACCACCTTATACATACATTGCACATATGCACATAGACAAGACTTCTCAAGTTCAACATCTGAGAAGTTTAAGAAACAAGCATTCATGTAATATGAATGAAGTTAGGAAACTTGCCTTACGCCCAGCTACAGTTTACGCTGAACTGCTCATCCAATTCCTATATAACACATAAGGAAAAACCACATGTACCAATTAGTCATCTATTTGACTTACGCATTGGTTTAGTTAACTTTACTTCTTAGGGTTCGCGTTCTTGCAATATAAGTTTACGCGACTGACTTCCTTTACCAGTTAACGGTTTTATGACATACGGAGATGTCTTACTCAAAACGTTCATCATCTTGGATGATTTATATTATTATCTTCTTCTTATAACTTCTCTAGGACTCAGCACACATCGTTTCTCTGCTAGTAGTCCATATGGTACTCTGAGTGGTTTCCCACAAACAACCAATAAACAAGTTCCCGTCTCATCTACACTGCCATCACAGTGAGTTAGATCGGTTGCCAGTTTTGTATATACCGTCGCTCTCTGAAGGAATTTTTTAGCCCAGCTCCCATATGTCAACCATCAGAGTTACGATTGTACCACAACCTAACTTCTCTTAACTTATACGAACTATTAAATTATAATGTTCGTTAAGTCAATTTCTTATTCCTTACGGCTTTTTGGCAACTAAATACCATACCTTAAAATTCATTCCTTATTCGACTCACATTCGGCTTTCATTAATCTTATTACCGTTAATTCATTACGGCTTTCTTGATAGTTCATATACTATTTAATACTTTCGTTATCCATTACATGAACCCCATGTTCATTACTCGTTCTTAGTGTCAAAGCCATACCGGTCATTGTATGCTAAGACCAAGCGTCCATCGCAACGACGTTGCGTTCACAGCGTCTATATGCTTCACACTTATCTCTCATTATAATGATATAACATCGAAATGTTATTCATTACCCTCGACACTCAACGTCTAAGGAATCACAACCATAGCAATTCCTCACGTTCATTCATCCCGACTACGGTCCCCGGATATCGGTTACGTAACCCGCGATTATATTCTTTGTCAATTAATCTTGCTTAATCTACACGTTCAACCTTTAATAAAGGTTTACATCACTTGATTAAGTGTTACATTAGTTGAATATTATATTCTTTATCGTCCCTTACATTTCCCCCAAGAGCTGAGCAGTTAAAAGCTCCTCTCTAGATTTTTTTCTCAACACCGGCGCTGCGGCGCCACTCCCTTCTTTATTTCTCGCACCGCGGCGCAAGTTTGCAGTACCTGGCCCCCCGGTCTGGCGCTGCAGTGCCACATTACAAGGCATGACTGGCGCCGCGGCGCCAAGCCCTCACCCTAGAAACTTTCTAAGTGTTAAATAAATTCTTTGAGACGCTCACTTCCCGATCTCATAACTTCTTCTTTATAACTCGGAACGAGGTCGTTCCAAAGTCATTCTCTTCCTTATCTTACGTACTTTAATACCTCTTAGATATAACTTCATTCTAAATCTGATAACGTGCCATTCGATTGGCTTGATCTTCACCCTTTATTCATTTTTATGCTTTTAACGCTCTTTGTTCGTTCGTCCGTAATTCGGTCATCCGAACTCGGAACTCATTCGTTCTTGAGTCCACGACTCACGTTTTCTATGTTCCCTTACTTCCTTATGAAACCCTACACATTCAGGTTCATTTACTAACTTTCTAATTCTCGTTCGTCTTTTACGAAATTTCGCCATAACTTCGTTATAGCTAAGTTTTAATCCGTTCTTCATGAACGTTTCTACCGATCCTAACCGAGAAGTGTGCAACTAACTTACACGCGATGGTTTTAAACTTGTCCATCAACAACAATTATCCTACGATGGTTTTAAATTTTTCCATCAACAACGTTCTTCGTGTTCTTCGCGTGTTCTTCGTGTTCTTCGTTTTAATCGATATTTTGGATTACGATTCTACTTTTTATTGGAATTTGATGTTATAGAACATTATTCCTTACTTATTTCACCTACTTATTCATATAACCCACTCGGATCGTTCAAATTCATTACGAATCTTATACTCCCTTAAGAAATTTATTTACTAAACTTCAAATTCTTATTTTCTTTATTTCTCATGATTTCAACAATATGAAATCAATCCTAACATCATCTACTTCTTATTCTCATTAAGTTATGTTTTTAAACATAAAAACTTACAGAAAATTTATAAAAGACTAGGTTTCGGATTACCGTTCTTCTTTATTTTTCTTCCGCTAGACAAAGCCGGCGATTTGTAAGCTTTTCTATTTCACGAATACTTCGATCCGATCATTCATGCTCATGATCTTCCTCCCTCTTCATCTGAACCCTCTCTCTCTCTCTCTCAAAGGTGTAGGATTTTCAAAATCTAATTTAAATGAATTAAGCTTACTATTTATAGAATTTCCAAGCTAAGGGTATTTTGGTCATTTCGCCCCCCTTAACCTCCTTACTATTCATTACTTAAGGCCTAAGTTTACTTAGCCACCAAGTTTACTTAGCCACCAAGTTTACTTAGCCATTAAGTCTTCTTAACCATTAAGTCTTCTTACTCATTAAGTTTGCTTAGCCTTTAAGTTTGCTTACTCATTACTTATAAGCACTTAGCCATTAAGCATAAGCACTTTACTTAATTATTAAGTTTACTTAGCTATTACTTAACTTATCCCTTACTTAGCCTTTAAAACTAAATCGTATTATACGCATCTCATTCTCGGAACTTACTTTTCCTAACCCTTAGGTTTTAAATCCGCAGGCGAAAACTTAATTTTTGCCATAACTGAAATATTATTGAATATTCCATCACGTCTAAACATTTTACATAATCAATAACTTCTCGGAATTTCTGTAGCATCCCCAAATCTCGGTCCTAATCACCAAGGATCTGGTATACTATTTCTATAACTATTGCTGATGATATAAACATAAATTATTTATACATTAAACTTTTTCACATCATTCCCAAGGTCTACAACCTTAACTTAATACATACATTCAATATCTTAAATGTTTACAATGTTATTTTCGTCAGAAAATTTAATAGATCTAACTGCACCATAATTTAATCTTGCACTTTGTCTTCGCTTCTGTCTTTACTCAAGCTTTCATCTTAATCTGAAAATTTTATCATGATATAGCAAGGGTGAGGATCAAATTTGCCCATCAAGTTTAAATTTATTTGAGGATATATCATGATTGAAAGAATTTAACAATAAGCTAGCTAACTTTCAACAATATAAACATTGTGAAAGAGCATGAACAAATTTTCTTAGCTGAACGACCAAGTCAATAAAAATGAATGGTCAAGCATAAACATGAACAGATTAACTGAACCAAATGGTAATGAAGGTGATCAGCCTTTCATACCTGATGAACATTTACAATTTGCACAACGTGCGAATCAATAATCAATATAGACGTGAATAATTAACAACAATTATTCATTAACATGCTTTGAACATACAACTCAAGTTTGAGTTAGGAAAAACATGCCTGATTCGTTGACTACTGCTACGCAGTTTAAGTTAACTTCTTTTGGTAAGACCTATCATTAATAAGATCGGTCTCTCAATCAACATATTTTACTTTGTATAATAATACAATTACTTTATCAATCAATTATCTAACACTTAATCAAATATTAGATAACTTCTTAACACATCGGTATTATTATCATTCTTGGATAATTCTTCAATCACTGTATCATATTTATTATGATTAAACACTTAATCTTATACATTATAAGTTCTTCTTTATACTCTAATAAGTCAAATACTAATCCAACAACCTGGATTCTAAATTTAACAACCAAATTGTCAATCCAGCAGACTGGATACAGAATCCAGCAACCTGGATTCAACAAATTTCCAATCCAGCAAGTCAAACTGCAATCCAGCGAACTGGATTACAAATCCAGCAACTAGATTGCAATCCAGCAAGCTGGATTCAACATATTTTCAATTCAGTAAACTTCTTTTCAATCCAGCAAGCTGGATTCATCAGATTTTCTAATCCAGCAAGCTAGATTCCATATTCGAACACGAAAATACCGAATCAACTTATTATTTTTCTATCCTTTGTACAAACATGTATACACATATTTCATACACAAAAAGTATTTTTCCAAAATTTTCCAACTTCCTTTGGTATTTTTTTAAAAATCATTTTTAGTTAATTCCTTAAGAAATTAGCTACCTCGTGCTTAACTCCAGAAATTCCCATCTCTTGGCACAATCTTATGCGTCTTAACGTGACACTCCAGTTTAAATTTCGTGGCCATCGGAGTTATAGAACTCCGATTATAGCCATTTTCGTCAGAAAATCACAGAAATTGAAATGGTCATAACTTGCTCATTTTAACTCGGAATGAGCTCATTTTTGGACCGTAGGTACTTGATATCATATATTTTCATGTCCCAAAAGGCCAGAATTTTTCTCACAAATTAAGTGGCCGAAACTGCCATTTTAAAATTTTGGGCAGAAGCAAAATGGCCTTTTTGCAGTTTTTCGTGCTTTGTTAAACATTTTCCATACGGAAATATACAACTCCTTTTTCAGTTATTCCACTTGGAGATGTTAGATAACTTATCATAGTATACTCCCAAATTTTTCCAGAATTTTTACATGCCCGAAAAATGACTAAACTGTCCCTACTCTTTGACTGTCCAAAACAGTCTATTTTTCCTTTTTAGACACAAGACTGTTTTTGGTAAAACAGTCACTACAACTTGTGTACTCAACATTTTTGAGTGCTACCACTTGGGTTTAGTAGCTAACTTACATATATAGCACCTCTCTTTGACGGATCGCAAAAAGAAGGTTTAGATCAAAAACGGTGGAAATCTAAAGTACTTAGAAATTTTTAGGCTCATAAATTAGAAAATCACTTTTTCTTTACTTTTGATTTCCAACTAAAATAACACCCAATATGGGTAAATCTAAACATGAAACACTCATAAACACATAGATCTAAGGTTTTTGAGTTTAGAAACATAGATTTAAAGTTTGATTTGGAATAATCAAAAATTACATAACAAAAGGTATTTATACCTTCGATTTTCATGCTCTTCTTCTTCTTCTTCTTCTTCTTCTTCTTCCATGGATGGACTTTCTCTCTCCTCTCCATCTCCCACATGGCTGCTGAACCTCCTCTTTCTCTCTTCCTCTCTCTAGTTCTTTCTCTTTCTTTCTTAGTTTTGCCAAGTTATGACATAAGATGAGAGAGAAATGAATGGTTGTTATTGGTTTGGTCATTGGATATTTTTATTATGTTATTAGATATACATAGCATATATCTATATTATCTCCCAACATTCCTCATTTGCTTTCTCTCTTTCTAATCATTATATTGATATATGGAGAATTAGTAAGTAATGTGGCACCTTAGAATAAATGACACCTAGCTAAGTTTGTAATTATCTTTTGCAAACTTGTGGCTTAGCATGATGACATGCACTCCCTTCTTTTTCTCTCCATGTATATCCGGCCAAGTGGCCTTATCTTGCCCAAGTCTTGCTTTGATTTTTATTGCTTTATCTAGCATACTTAATGTCCAAAATGTCCCTCTTCTATTGGGCTAAGTTTTGGCTCTTATACTTTTAATTCCTTTGGGCTTCTAAATTAATTTCTTGGGCCATTGAAACATTATCATATTCCAATGTCTTTCCATTTTACCCACTCTAAATATTTAATTAGGGTCCATTCCAAATATAGAATTTAAGTTATCACCCTTACACACTAAATTTTATAACCAAATTAAACTTACTTTAATGAAGTCATAAAATTAATAAACTTGAGATAATAAAAGTATATCTCTTGACTTAATATAATATTAATATTATTATTATCTCACATGTTCCTTAACAATTGGCTCGCTTGAGCTTAAAACTTAATTCCTTTGACTTTTCCAAATAAAATATTTGGACTTCCTAGCTAAAATGTTTGGGCCATAAAAATTAATATGTTCCATTACATTATATCTTACCCTAATCATTTAGTTAGGGTTTCCATGCACTCAATTTAAATACAAATTCTTACCCCAAGTACATTTAATTTCCTTAACCCAATTAGATTTACATTAATTAGGTTATAAAATTAATTAACCGAGATGTATAAAATAAATCTCTTAAAATTAGTATATATTTTATATACCATAATTCTCTCATCCCATAACCCTTAAGTTATTTAATTCTTCATTCCTAATATATAATTAGGATCATGCTAATTTCTTTTATTTGTCATCACATAATATTCGTATTCACTTACTCACATAATCATTAAATAAATTATGACATGCTCCACAAATCTCTTAGATTAGGTCACTAGTATATATTTAAATACTAGAACCACCAAATAACAATAACCATCTAGGTTATTTAATTCTCATACATAATTTAAATAACTTATTCAAGTTATACAATTCATATTGTATACTTAAATTTAATTTCCTCCTCCTCTCCATAAATTGTTTTCAAACAATTTATTTATATACTAAATATATAATTTAATATATTCAATCATTTATTCAAATATGAATTTAATTTACTAACTACTTTGATACCAATATTCATATCTACATATTGGATCTCATCTCATATTTTAACTTTACATCATTGGTATAATATTAAATATTATATCATTATCCATATAACATCATATCATAACATATTTTACTTCTCACTCTAATTTTGACTTTTCTCCATAAAAGGCCAACTGTTGACTTTGAACAAAAGTCAACCTTTACACCTTTTGCATTTACTGTCCATTTCGACTAATCTTGACGTTCCGGACGCAACCGAGCAGTCCATGCTTCAAAATTCTATCTCTAACTCAAATTTTGAGTTTTAAATTACTCCCTTCTTATTGTTAATCGTATTAACTAACAACTTTATACTTATTCAAATTCTTATTTGCCAGTCAATGCTAACGTTCAAGCTATGTTAATTACTAACATAGTTTTATCTTGATCCTTATATCATTAACTTAATTCATCATTTCTCTTGCTAGAATATATATAGCACCTTACTAAGTATATATATTTCTATACATATACTCATCTTCGTTTAACCTTACAACATCTCTTCATGTGAAATCTTATCTCCTTAATAAAATTTCCATATGTACTTATATAACATTTCTTAGACTATTCAGTTCATATAGAATTTACAGGTATCGTAATACCTTATTCTCGATATTTCTTCAAGTACATATTAATTCATTTCTAGGGTTTTGAAATTTTGTAACCCATATTTCTTTATTCTCATTCAATTAAGAAACCATATAGGTTCTTCTTAAAAATTTTGAAATCCTTAAAATTTCTTCACAGAAACGTCAATTCCATACACTTATTTTCTATCTAGGTTCATCTTATAACCTTTAATCCATCATTTTAGGATTTTAATAATTATCTAAATTCTCGGGTTGTCACAATTTCAAAATAAATCTCCGAGCAGAAACGGATGAATAGTGCCTATTTCGTCTTTTTTCCCGAAAATATTTTTGTTCCCGGAAAAATCTCATTTTCGTCTTGAAAATTTCTATTCGTTCAATCTAGCTCTTAGCCAGAATCCTCCCGACTTATAATCATCCTAGGTTATAGAACGATTAATAAACACATAGCACAGAATAGTATTAATAAAATTTAGTTTTATTAATAACTAATTCTTTAAACCTAAATTCTGGACAACCCGAATTTCCGGGTCGTCACACTCTTCCCTCCTTATCAAAATTTCGTCCTCGGAATTTCTTAAAACCACACCCTTACCCGGGTCATCACATTCACCCCTTCTTCACAGAATTTCGTCCTCGAAATTTTAGCCTACCATTCTTCTCAACTTCACTTCAACGGAGTTCTTATCTTTCTCTCATTCCTAACCCCCATAACCTATCAAGAATCATGAAGCAGGAGGAATAATGAGGAATATAAAATTTCCTTTTAAAATGTTTCATACTTTTGCTGAGGGGTCAAATCGACCATGAACTCTTACTGGGTTAACTAGCATTTCACCGTAAGCCCTTCTTTAACGGTCAGTTTACAATCACAAAGAAAGTAACTACCTCTTCCATGTTCTCCTCAAACTAAATCATTAGATTCCGCACCAAAACAATTTAGTTTGGCACAAGTTCTCAACGAAAGCTCGATGATATACCATTTGTCTAGCCGAATCAAGTAGCTTAGACCATACCAATAAATTGGATATCAACTTGAAACATTCGTCTAGTCAACTCAATTGACATCGACTACTTCTTAAAATTCTTTTCGCAATACATCAAAACGGTTTTCGCAATACCGTACTTTTCACAGTACGTTGAGGACTTCGTCAGTTTGTGACTTCGTCATTATACATCATACCATAATGGGTTGTTGATCCTAAGATCACATCCAACACAAGGTTCAATTGCATTAACAACTCCATCGTTTTACCATCCTTGCATCGAATGCACTGATGATATAAAATTCATTTTGATATTTTAAATCAATTCATGTCTAGCCGAAGCAATTAGCATAGACATACCAAGAATAGCTCTTTTAAAAATTCTATTGATTCCAAAAGTTGAATCAATTCTTTCCTTTTTTCAAAATGTACTTATCAGCACGAGTTCAATAAAGTTCGAAATCTAGCATAGCTAGATGACTTAGAATATCCTATTCTCCATCTTCCTTCATTGTCGTACTACGACAATACTTAATCCTCTCTAGCACCTTCATTGCTAAGCCTACTGAAAACAACTCATTTCCAGTCTAAACATTCCTATATCCTAGTATAGTCCATCAACTTACCATACATTATGAGTTCAGGAACTTTCCACAATAATATGAGTTTAAGAATATCCAGACAAACCATAGACGTCCATTCGCTGAGACGTTCGAAAACATACCATATTCTTATGAGTCACGAACTTACCATAAGTATGAGTTTCAGGAACTCGTACCTACCTTATCGTTCTCTACCTACCAAGTATATACATGAGAAAAGATTCACCTTCTCGCCATATACATCTTGATAGCGCGACCAATTCCAATGATTATCACTGTAATAAGCTAAGCAGTTGTTACACCAAGCACAAGCCTCTGCCCATAACAAAGGTTCATACAACTCAGCTATCACATGAGTCCTCAATTGAAATTTTACAACTTCTAAATCTCTCTCAACTTAATACGAATTTTCTTTAATTCGTATGCTATCCTGATCAACTCAATCTGAGTTCTTCTTTCCGTACTACTTCATAGTACCTTTCATTCATAGCACTAGCTATAAATCATTCATCATTTAACAGCTCATCTGTTACTACGATTTACTATGATCACGTGGTGATCTTCTTATCCTTTTCTCTACGATTATAGTCTTAGGTACTCCTACCTAAGGTTTATAACCTATCAGCTCTGATACCAACTTGTGACGACCCGAAATCTGGTCTCTCTCCACACCCGGTTTTCGTACGTCACGAGTACATCCTTCGTCCACCATACATCATTATATACTGAAATATAACAATATACACTCTCAAATCCCAGGTTCTGGAATCCTTATAACCTATTTCCTTACAAATAATGGTAAATTACATTATACATTTTATCTTACACGAGTGACTTTCATCCGCCACAAAGGATTCATAACTGTTCATTAAACTAGTCTATAGTTTAATTCTATCATTCTATATTACAAGTCTTCATTTGCTCTGCACGTACATTCACATACTGAATGGCACTTCGTCTGGATACCTTCAGCTTGATCTTTACGGGATCCTTAAGTTCTTCTAACCTTGATCGCTGAAAATTATTTTTCATTTAAAGCAAGTGTGAGCATTCAATTGTCCAGCAAGTCATAACAGTGGAACAAACAACTTCAGGATTAAAACATTTCTTTATAACTTCTATAACCGAACAAAGGTTATGAAGCAGCTTGAACAATAGGAATAGTCTCGATTCCTATCATATTAAAACATTAATCATTTTCACTTTAAAATACTTTCATCCCTCTACCTTTTGCATACACATCCTGTCTGGCTAGAATCATTAGCACATACTTAACAATAACGGTTCATGTATAAACAGAACATACTTGTATTGAACAACTCAATCACAGAACAATTCATGACATAGAAACACTGAAGTGTTCAAATTATGGCACAAGGCCTCATACATTCTACCACCTTGTACATACATTGCACATATGCACATAGACAAGACTTCTCAAGTTCAACATCTGAGAAGTTTAAGAAACAAGCATTCATGTAATATGAATGAAGTTAGAAAATTTGCCTTACGCCTAGCTACAGTTTACGCTGAACTGCTCATCCAATTCCTATATAACACATAAGGAAAAACCACATGTACCAATTAGTCATCTATTTGACTTACGCATTGGTTTAGTTAACTTTACTTCTTAGGGTTCGCGTTCTTGCAATATAAGTTTACGCGATTGACTTCCTTTACCAGTTAACGGTTTTATGACATACGGAGATGTCTTACTCAAAACGTTCATCATCTTGGATGATTTATATTATTATCTTCTTCTTATAACTTCTCTAGGACTCAGCACACATCGTTTCTCTGCTAGTAGTCCATATGGTACTCTGAGTGGTTTCCCACAAACAACCAATAAACAAGTTCCCGTCTCATCTACACTGCCATCACAGTGAGTTAGATCGGTTGCCAGTTTCGTATATACCGTCGCTCTCTGAAGGAATTTTTTAGCCCAGCTCCCATATGTCAACCATCAGAGTTACGATTGTACCACAACCTAACTTTTCTTAACTTATACGAACTATTAAATTATAATGTTCGTTAAGTCAATTTCTTATTCCTTACGGCTTTTTGGCAACTAAATACCATACCTTAAAATTCATTCCTTATTCGACTCACATTCGGCTTTTATTAATCTTATTACTGTTAATTCATTACGGCTTTCTTGATAGTTCATATACTATTTAATACTTTTGTTATCCATTACATGAACCCCGTGTTCATTACTCGTTCTTAGTGTCAAAGCCATACCGGTCATTGTATGCTAAGACCAAGCGTCCATCGCAACGACGTTGCGTTCACAGCGTATATACGCTTCACACTTATCTCTCATTATCATGATATAACATCGAAATGTTATTCATTACCCTCGACACTCAACGTCTAAGGAATCACAACCATAGCAATTCCTCACGTTCATTCATCCCGACTACGGTCCTCGGATATCGGTTACGTAACCCGCGATTATATTCTTTGTCAATTAATCTTGCTTAATCTACACGTTCAACCTTTAATAAAGGTTTAAATCACTTGATTAAGTGTTACATTAGTTGAATATTATATTCTTTATCGTCCCTTACATTTCCCCCTAGAGCTGAGCAGTTAAAAGCTCCTCTCTAGATTTTTTCTCAATACCGGCGCTGCGATGCCACTCCCTTCTTTATTTCTCGCGCCACGGCGCGAGTTTGCAGTACCCGACCCCCCGGTCTGGCGCTGCAGCGCCACATTATAAGGCATGACTGGCGCCGCGGCGCCAAGCCCTCACCCTAGAAACTTTCTAAGTGTTAAATAAATTCTTTGAGACGCTCACTTCCCGATCTCATAACTTCTTCGTTATAACTCGGAACGAGGTCGTTCCAAAGCCATTCTCTTCCTTATCTTACATACTTTAATACCTCTTAGATATAACTTCATTCTAAATCCGATAGCGTGCCATTCGATTGGCTTGATCTTCACCCTTTATTCATTTTTACGCTTTTAACGCTCTTTATTTGTTCGTTCGTAATTCGGTCATCCGAACTCGGAACTCGTTCGTTCTTGAGCCCACGACTCACGTTCTCCATGTTCCCTTACTTCCTTATGAAACCCTACACATTCGGGTTCATTTACTAACTTTTTAATTCTCGTTCGTCTTTTACTAAATTTCGCCATAACTTCGTTATACCTAAGTTTTAATCCGTTCTTCATGAACGTTTCTACCGATCCTAACCAAGCAGTATGCAACTAACTTATATGCGATGGTTTTAAACTTGTCCATCAACAACAATTATCCTACGATGGTTTTAAATTTTTCCATCAACAACGTTCTTCGTGTTCTTCGCGTGTTCTTCGAGTTCTTCGTTTTAATCGATATTTTGGATTACGATTCCACTTTTTATTGGAATTTGATGTTATAGAACATTATTCCTTACTTGTTTCACCTACTTATTCATATAACCCACTCAGATCGTTAAAATTCATTACGAATCTTATACTCCCTTAAGAAATTTATTTACTAAACTTCAAATTCTTATTTTCTTTATTTCTCATGATTTCAACCATATGAAATCAATCCTAACATAAAAACTTAAAGAAAATTTATAAAAGACTAGGTTTCGGATTACCTTTCTTCTTTATTTTTCTTTGGCTAGACAAAGCCGGCGATTTGCAAGCTTTTCTATTTCACGAATACTTCGATCCAATCATTCATGCTCATGATCTTCCTCCTCCCTCTTCATCTGAACCCTCTTTCTCTCTCTCAAAGGTGTAGGATTTTCAAAATCCAATTTAAATGAATTAAGCTTACTATTTATAGAATTTCCAAGCTAAGGGTATTTTGGTCATTTCGCCCCCTTAACCTCCTTACTATTCATTACTTAAGGCCTAAGTTTACTTAGCCACCAAGTTTACTTAGCCACCAAGTTTACTCAGCCACCAAGTTTACTTAGCCATTAAGTCTTCTTAACTATTAAGTCTTCTTACTCATTAAGTTTGCTTAGCCTTTAAGTTTGCTTACTCATTACTTATAAGCACTTACTTAGCCATTAAGCATAAGCACTTTACTTAATTATTAAGTTTACTTAGCTATTACTTAACTTATCCCTTACTTAGCCTTTAAAACTAAATCGTATTCTACGCATCTCATTCTCAGAAATTACTTTTCCTAACCATTAGGTTTTAAATCCGCAGGGGAAAACTTAATTTTTGCCATAACTGAAATATTATTGAATATTCCATCACGTCTAAACATTTTACGTAATCAATAACTTCTCGGAATTTCAAAATAAATCTCCGAGCAGAAACGGATGAATAGTGCTTATTTCGTCTTTTTCCCCGAAAATATTTTTGTTCCCGTAAAAATCTCATTTTCGTCTTGAAAATTCCTATACGTTCATTCTAGCTCTTAGCCAAAATCCTCCCGACTTATAATCATCCTAGGTTATAGAACGATTAATAAACACATAGCACGGAATAGTATTAATAAAATTTAGTTTTATTAATAACTAATTCTTTAAACCTAAATTCTGGACAACCCGGATTTCTGGGTCGTCACATAAATAATATCTATATACAAATTAGAATAATGTCATCACAATATTTAAAATAACCTAAACACATTATCACTGAGTCAAGTTCGGTATAAGTCTGACATCCCGACGGCCTAATCGGACCATTGTCGAATTTAAGTTCAATTAAACTCTGCCTAAAATCTTAACAATTATCTTAGATAATTATATTATCAATCAAAATAATTTTTCAAGTCTCCTAATAATTTTTACATAATAATTATCATTTATCATGATTTTTCAATAATTACAATCATATTTATATGATTTAAATACTTTAATCTTATATATTATAAGTTTTTCTTTAACATCTAATAAGTCAAATACCAATCCAGCAACCTAGATTGCAATCCAGCAACCTGAATTCCAAATCCAGCAACCTGGATTCCAAATCCAGCATCTAGATGGCCAATCTAGCAAACCAAACTGCAATTCAGCAAACTGGATTCCAAATCCAGCAACTAGATTGCAATCCAGCAAACTGGATTCAACAAATTTTTCAATTCAGCAAACTGTTTTTCAATCCAGCAAGCTGGACTCATCAAAATTTTAAATTCAGCAAGCTGGATTCATTATCCTTTTCACGAAAATACCAAATCAACTTATTATTTTTCTATCCTTTGTCTGAACACATATACATATATTTCATACATAAAAAGTATTTTTCCATAATTTTCCAACTTCCTTTAGTATTTTAAAAAAATCATTTTTAGTACGTAGCTTAAGAAATTAGCCCTATCATGCTTAACTCCATAAATTCCCATCTCTTGGCACAATCTTATACGTACTATCATGAGCCTTCAGTTTAAATTTCATGGCCATCGGAGTTACAGAACTCCGGTCATATCAATTTTTGTCGAAAAATCTTAAAAATTTAAATGGTCATAACATGGTCATTTTAAGTCGGAATAAGCTCATTTTTGGACAGGAGGTACTTTATACCATATATTTTTATGTCCCAAAAGATCGGAATTTATTTCACAATTTAAGTAGCCAAAACTGCCCCTGCAAAGTTCTGTGCAGTAGCTATTTTGGAAAAACGGTTTTTTCGTACTTTGTTAAAAATAATCCATACGGAAATCTACTACTCTTTTTTCAGTGATTCCACTTGAAAATGTTAGAAACCTTATCATAGTATCCTTCCAAATTTTTCTAGAATTTTTGAATGTCCAAAAAAATGACAAAACTACCCCTACCCTTGACTGTCCAAAAACAGTCTTCTTTTCTCTCTAGACACGAAACTATTTTGGCTAAAATAGTCACTACAGATTATGTACTCAACATTTTTGAGTGCTACCACTTGGATTTAGTAGTTAACTTAAATATCTAGCACCTCTCTTTGACGGATCGCAAAAAGAAGGTGTAAATCAAAAACGGTGAAAAACCAAAGTAAGAAATTTTATGGTTTATAGACTAGAAAAATTACTTTTCTTTACTTTTGATTTCCAAACAAATTAACACCCAATATGGGTATATCTAAACAATAAACACTCATTGACATGGAAATATATAGTTTTTAAGTTTAGAAACATATATTCAAAGTTTGATTTACGATAATCAATAATACATAAACAAAATGTGTTTATACCTTTAATTTGTGGCTACTCTTCCTTATTTTTTCAAAATAGATGATGATCTTTGTAACAACCCGATATTTTCTATATAAATAAATAAGAAATTTTGCGTATAATTTTTTTTAAGGATGAGGATTTGTACAAGATAATATATATATGTATTTATGTGGTAAATAAAACGATATTTGTTACATAAATATTTACAAATAATTTTATTTTAGAATTATTGATTTTTATAAAGTATATTCTTATAATAATTAATTTATAGTAGAAATGTTTTTATTAACTATGTTTCATGAAAATATAATCATATATTATTTAAATAATATATGAAGTGATTTTTAGAATAATTATAATAATTATTATATGAATTATAGTACATATTATTTAGTTAATTATTTTACCTTAATTATTAAGGTTAAATATGAAGAATAAATCAGATATAGAATTCAAACCCTAATTTTGGATTTTTATCAACGGATAAGAATAATAATATAATAATATTATATTTTGATTTTTCAGTGCTATAAATATGTAGTGTATATTTGTGGACTGGTAATGGTTGGTCAAGTATGTTGTGTCATGACCAAACCCTAGTATTACTTTATTTCACCTTATTGTGAATTTCAAATGGAAAATTCGAGACGTGTTATGTGGTATATGATTTATATTGTAAGTGTTAATGTCAATTATAAAAACCCTAATTTGAAACTCAATTATGAGTTAGATACTATTATGTAATTGTGTTAAATGAATTATGTTACGTATTATAGAATTTAAGGTTAATTAAAAAACCCTAATTACTATTTAGAAATTTTAATTTCTAGAAACCCTAATTTCATACTTAGTAAATCTAATTTGCTAAATTGGTAACCCTAATTGTTAATTGCAAGCTTAATGCTTATTAGTGGACATTAAAATCATAATGTTCATGTATAATGTAATTAGAAAATTAAGCACGATTTAGAAACCCTAATTTTCAAAAAAAATTGGAAACTAATATTATTTTTATTTTTGTGCAAACCCTAATTATAAATCCTAATTGTTTAATGATTAATTTTAATTATGATTAGTAAATTTTAAACACAAATGTTCAAGTAATTGAATTAGAAAACTAATTATATTTACTAAACTCTAATTTATATTTTTGGAAACTAAATTATTATTTATTTTATTAAATGCTAATTTTGGAAATCCTAGAATTTTCCTAGAATGGTTCAAACCCTAAACCCTAATGGTTAGATTAGATTGTCAATATTGCCCTTAAAATCTGGTGTTTTTATGTTTACTCATGTTGTATAAGGTGTTAATCAATGATCCGGGTTGATAGATGTTAGATTCATAACATCTATAAGCTCGGATTTGATGATTTACAAAATCTGAAAAAATTTTAAAACAGTGGTCTGACAACGAATGTCAGTGCCTCTAGATCTTTGTGTGTTAAGCGTTATGTGTGTTTTATGTTATGGATATGTTCTTTGTCATGTGGACTATGATCTTGAACTGAAAACAAGGTCGAATCGTGTCTAGATCGTAAGATATAAGCGGTCAAAGTGAGTTGACCAAGCACAAATTCTGGAAATATGGGTAAACCCAGAAACCCAGAATTTCTGACAACGTTTTGTAAGCATTAGATCTGGCTTCTGATAAGGTTTATGGCCATGTTGTTGTACTCCATTTTTAGACTGACATGTAGGGTACATGACCACGCATCTATAACACTTAGATCGTGTTTATAATAGAAGATATTTCCGGTCAAAGTAGGGTTGACCGGCTGTTTTGTCTTAAATCTGGAAAACCCAGATTTCTTCATGAGCTATTTTTCTGACAATGTTTGACCGAACAAGATCTGCTTTGTTTGTTGTTTTTAGATCTATGTTATGTGTTATATTTGTTCACTTGCATGTTTTCTACATACTGAACATATTAGATCTCATAAATGAGGCCTGTGAAACAAGTTATGATGATCGAAAGAAGGCAGTATGAACTGTTCTTCATTTCTGTTCTTCATTTCTGGAAAACCCAGAAATGAAGAACAACTCTGACAAGAGATTTGAGGGCTTATAACTCTCTGATTTGTTGTGTTCTGGCCATGATATCGATTGTTAATGGTAGACTTACAGTTATACTACAATACCCACACACTATCAAGCTCAGAATCGTGATAACCTAAAATCTGGAGCCGGTCAAAGTAGTACACTCGTTACTGCACATGAATTTCTGGGTTAAGCTCAAGAACACGAAGAATACCTATAGCGACGGTTTCTAAATAAAAATTATATTTTTATTAAATAATTAGTATTAATTTGTTTTTAATTATGAAAAATACCAAATAAATTCCTAAAAATTATTTTAAAATTCTAAAAAATAGTTTTAAATTATTTAGTGTATATTTCATAAATATTTAATATTTTTGGAATATAAAAGGTACATAATTTATTTATTTATAATATTAAATAAATTATTTAAAAATAATTTTAATACATGAAAAATGATTTAAAATTATATTATGGTATAAGAAAATAATCTAATTTATTTTTGATAACTTTTAATATTTTGTGATGAAATTTCATTAATTAATTAATATTAATGGCAATTAAGTTATTTAACAAATGTGTTAAATAAATTATGAAAAATAGAATTAATGATTTATAAATCATATAAAAATGATTTAAAAGTTATAAAATTATTTTTAAGTTATAAATATAACTTTTGATATTTTGTCATGAAAAATATTAATATTTTAATATTAATGATATTAGATTTATTTAATAATTTTATTAAATAAATTAGGTTAAAAATGATTTTTATATTAAAAAAATCATTTTAAATGAAAATAAATAGTTTAAAAATATTTTAAGTTATAAAATATAGCTTTCAATATTTAAAGGTAAATTTCGTTAATTATTTATTATTAATGATATTAAGGTTATTTAATAATTATATTAAATAAATTAGTTTAAAAATGATTTTACTATTATAGAAATCATTTAAAATGAAAATAAAGTGTTTAAAGATATTTTAAGTTATAAATTATAACTTTTAATATTTAAAGGATAATTTTATTAATAATTTAATATTAATGATATTAAGTTTATTTAATAATTATATTAAATAAATAGTTTTAAAATAGTTTTATTTATTTAAAAATCATTTAATAAGGATATTAATAAATTAAAAATATTTTAAGTTATAAATAATGACTTTTAATATTTGATAAATAATACATTAAAACTTTTATATTAATGATAATTATTTAAAAATGATTTTAATTCTTTTAAAAATCATTTAAGGGTAATAATAATACTTTAAAAATATTTTGAGTTATTATAAATAACTTTAATATTTTGACAATGATTTCATTAATAGTTTAAAATTAATTAAATATTAATGATAATGGAATTGTTTAATATTTAAATCATTTAATAATGATTCTGGTGTTTGAAAATTCATGATAAATTATAATAAATGTTTTAAAAATTATTATAAGTCATTTAAAAATAATAGGATTGATACTTACATATGTGGAAATTACATGATAGAGTCTTAGACTCGATAATTACCCGATAAAGTTGTCGGTACACCGATATGTTTCAGAAATTAATCTGGATTTAGATAATTTGGTTAGACATATGTTTATTTGTGATTCAATGGTTGTGGAACATATGTGACAATGTGATTAGGTTATGTACTGACCGATCAAATGATCTTATTACTGATAGGTGTTGTATAAAGATAGAACTAAGTTACGAACTGTAAGCAGCGCTTCAGGCAAGTATTATAATAACCCGATATTTTCTATAAAAATAAATAAGAAATTTTGCATATATTTTTTTATTTATTTTAAATGATGAGAACAAGTGTCAAGTAATGTGAACGATAAATGCAATTATATTTATTATCAAAAAATTAGAAATAATTTTAGAATTATTAATTATTACAAACTATATTCTTATTGTAATTAATTTTTATAGCAAAAATGTTTTTATTATTTATTTTCCATGAAAATATAATTTCTATATTATTTAAATAATATATGAAATGACAATTAGAATTATGATAATAAATATTTTATTATATGAATCTGTTCAGAATGTTTAAGTTAATTATTTTAACTTGATTATTGATGCTGTGTACGAAGGATAAGTCAGATATGGAATCCAAACCCTAAATTTGGATTTTTATCCAGGAATGAGAATAATAATATAATATTAATTATATTTTAGTTTTTCAGTGCTATAAAAATATACCGTATATCTGTAGACTGTTAATATTGGTCAATTGTGGTAAATTATGTCATAGCCCTAATATCATGTTGTTAAACCTTAATTCTAAATTAGTGTGTTTAATTAAAATTTTATTGCACTTTTATTTTAAATGGTCAAACCCTATAAATTATTTGGGAAATTGTAAGATTTACAATCTAGTGAATAAACCCTAGATTCAAGCACATTGGACAAGAATACCCTTGACACTATAAGTGAAATTACTAAAATACCCTTTTTGTCCCATTAGTGTATTATTAGTGCATTATTAGTTGCATTGTTGCTAGAATCTTCACAAATGCCAGCCATTCATCATCTTCTAGAATCTACCATGACACTATAACATTACGCACAAATAATTCAGCCATCACACAACATTGCATACATGATTTGCTATATTTAAGAGAGAGAGAATCCTCATTTTAGCCTAAATTATGCAACAAACACTTAGCTATATTCTCCCAAGCTCAAACCCACAAAATTCCCTTACTAGATCAGTCTATAATCAAGCCCCACGAACACAAACATCAAATCAGGAGCATAGAAATCAGAATCAAAGCTTAGAAAAGGTACAAAAACCTTAACTTAAAAATTATGTGAATTGATGTTAGATGTTATGATTGATTGTTAAAATATGTTGTTTGTAGTATATTTAAGTGATCTGGGTTGCTAGATGTTGAATTCATAACATCTAGAGGCTTGGATTTGAGTTTTTGCAAAATCTAGAAATTTTTATTTTAGTGGTCTGACAGTGAATGTCAGGCGATGTAGATCTTTGACTGTTAATGATGTTTGTGTTTTTAATGTTGTAACATGTAGTATGCTATGTGGTCTGTAATCTATAACTTGTATCATGACTAGATCATACTTAGAATGTCAGATAATCATGGTCAAAGGTCGTTGACCGACCATGACTTTGAAAATTTGGAAAACACAGAATGTACCCAGAACAACCTGACAACATGTTCATAACTTTAGATCTGTCAGTTGTTTATTGTATTATTCTATATGTTGTAATAGAGTTGTTGTATGTTATATGGACTTCATGATTATGTCTTAAAATCTCCTAAAAAACAAATGGATTTAACGTAGTGGCTGGTCAAAGTAGGTAAGATGATCATGTTTTATGTTTCTGGGTAACCCAGAAAACAGATGAACATAGATCTTTGACAGCCTTTGACCGGCTTCGATCTGCTTGATTTGTTATTTTTATATGTATTTTATATATTAGATCTATAGTATTACATGTTAACTACAACCTGAAATCAATATAACACATAGATCAAACTCCAAACCAGATATATAAGGATTTAAAGTAGCATACTCGTTCTGTTCTTCATTCTGGAAAAACCCAGAAATGAAGAACAGAGTCTGACACGTTTTTCTGAGGCCTAGATCTTTTATATTTATGATTGTTAAACTTGATACATGCTTGATTCATGTACTCTGGTAGATACTATACACAGCCCGACGTGTAGAACACCCATAACATGAACCGGTTGACTGGAATGGAGCCTTGAAAAGCATTGACCGGCCATGACCCTAAATTTCTGGGCAGCCCAGAAACGTCAAGAACAGCTCTGATAGCTTGTTCTTGAGCTTAGATCTTGCAGATTATGTATGTTTTGACCATGTTTGTTGATAGATTGTGTAGTATTACATCAGTACTATAATAGCTAACCATTAACTAGACTAGAAACACATTACACAAGGATTAATTGGTGGTCAAACAAGCAAGCTCGATACTTATTGTGGCCAAAGGGCTTTAGCGACAGACTTTCTAAAATTAATTAATTTAATTTCTAAAAATCAATAAAAAATAGTAAATAAATTCTGAAAATTACAAAAATTATTTTAAAAGTTATTTTAAGTTATAAAAATTAACTTTTAATAATTTGACATATTTTTCATAAATATTAATATTTTTTTGAATATTATTGGTATTTAATTTATTTAATAAATGCACTAAATAAATTAATTAAAAATAATTTTCTTATATTAAAAATCATTTTAAATGTTAATAAGGTATTTAATAATATTTTAAGATATAAAATATAACTTTCAATATTTAAAGGTAAATTTTATTAATTAATTATTATTAATGATATTAAAGCTATTTAATAATTATATTAAATAAATTAGTTTAAAAATGATTTTAATATTATAAAAATCATTTTAAATAAAAATAAAGTATTTAAAGATATTTTAAGTTATAAAATATAACTTTTAATGTTTAAGGGATAATTTCATTAATAATTTAATATTAATAATATTAAGATAATATTAATGATATTAAGTTTATTTAATAATTATATTAAATAAATAGTTTAAAAATGATTTATTTAATTTAAAAATCAATTAAAAAGGATATAAATGAATTAAAAATATTTTAAGTTATAATTAATGACTTTTAATATTTGGATAAATAGTACATTAATACTTAAATATTAATGATGATTATTTAAAAATAATTTTAAATATTTTAAAAATCATTTAAGGGTAATATTAATATTTTAAAAATATTTTAAGTTATTATAAATAACTTTAATATTTTGACAATTGTTTCATTAATAGTTTAATTGTAATTAAATATTAATGATAATAGAATTGTTTGATGTTTAAATCATTCCGATATTTAAAAATTCATGATAAATTATAATAAGTGTTTAAAAATTATTTTAAGTCATTTAAAAATAATATGACTGCTATTTACAGATGTTGAGATACAGAATATAGTCTTAGACTCGATAATTACCCGATAAAACTATCGGTACACCGACATATTTCAGAAATTGATCTGAACTTATATATTTTGACTGTATTAATGATTATTTATGATTCGATGATTGTTGGATATGTGTGATAATGTGATTAGGTTATGTGCTGACTGCGAAATGTAGTACTATGTGTTATAGTATATTGTTCTAATCGAATGAATGATCTGATTAATGATAGGTTGTGATATAAAAGATAAAACTTAGTTGCATTCTGCAAGCAGCGTATCAGGCAAGTATCCTACCTTTGCATTTCCTTTAAGCAATGAACATGAGTAAGAAGTTTCAGAATTATATTATTATTATGCTATATTATTAACTCTATTGTGATATACTCTATATCCGATCATTGTTTATCAACATGTTAGTATATGGTAATTCAGATATATATTATGTTCGTTAATTTCTATAAAATGGTTATACAAGTGTCCTCACTTGGATAATCATTGCAGTTAAACACATGTTGATACACCTTTGTCATTTACCCGTATATATATATATATATATATATATATATATATATATATATATATATATATATATATGTTGAAGTATAGATTATTGTTGAACAAGATAAAACCTTTGGTTTGGAACACCGACAAGTATTAACATCCCTTACATGGGAAAACTTTTATGCACCCAAGGCGGACAGAGTTCTTGAAATGTAGTATTGATCAATGCAGGGCACAACGGGCTGATCACCCCCGTGTCCGTATGTTATGACGGTTTACAGATGAATTTCTGTTTAACCTTTTTGAAAATGAAAACAATGTTCATGATATGTCATCTTAACCCTACTTATAGTCAATACGTAGTTTCAAAAATGTGAAAGAGAGTTGTTATGTTATTATTATCCTTGGTACAGATTACTTCACAACTATTGATTTGTTGTAGAAGGAGTTATATAAAGAAAACATTTTAATCCTTTCAGCTAATATTTATAATTGTTATTACTTGCTGGGCACTCAAATGCTCATTCTTGCTTAATTTAAATGTTTTCAGTTAAGTTTGAAGAACCAGAAAGCTCGTGCAGAAACAAAGGAAAAAGAAAGCTAACTGAATAAGATTTGTGGTAGTTGCTGTAATAGTTTATATTATTAAGACAATGATATATATATATATATATATATATATATATATATATATATATATAATATCATGTATTGTATGGAATGTACTTTAAGGTCTCGTACCTGGGGAGATAAACTCTGATAATTATGTAAATTAAGTTGTTATTCATATTATTGTTATTGTTATTCGTAGAATTCCGCTCATAGAAATGGTATCGTGAAGCACCGAGTTCGGGTTTCAAGTACCCGGATTTGGGGGCGTCACAAGTATCTTACCTTTGCATTTTTTTATGCAATGGACATGAGTAAGAATGTTTCTAAATTATATTATTACTGTACAGATTATGAACCTTATATTATATAAGCTCATTGATTATCAACATGTTAGTATATGATAATACAGATATATATATTTTGTTCGTTAATTTCTAGAAATGGTTAAACAAGTGTCCCCACTTGGATAATCATTGTATTTCATCACATGTTGATATACCTTTTTCAATTACCCGTATACATATATGTTGAGTTATAGATTATTGTTGAATAAGATAAAGCCTTTGATTTAGAACCCAGACAAGTATGAACATCCCTACACGGAAAACTTTTATCTGCCCAAGGCGGAACAGAGTGAACGATCCTATCGTTCTTGTAATGTAGTATTGATCAATACAAGGTCTATGGGATGTACACCCTCGTGCCCGTAAGCTATGACGGTTTGCAGATGAATTTCTGTCTAACCTTATCGAAAATGAAAATAATATTCATTACATGTCACCATAACCCTAGTTATAGTCAATACGTAGTTTCAAAAATTTGAAAGAGAGTTGTTATATTATTATTATAGGTTCAAAATACTTCACAACTATTGACTTGTTGTATAAGGGTATTACAAAGAAAACATTTAAATCCTTTCAGCTTATATATATATATATATATATATATATATATATATATATATATATATATATATATATATATGCTATTACTTGCTGAGCACTCAAATGCTCATCCTTGCTTAAATTAAATGTTTTCAGCTAGGCATGGACAACTCGAAGGTTCAGACAAGAACAAGTGAAAAAGGAAAGCAAACAGAACGTGTTTAATGTTATCTTTTGTAATAGTTAAACTGTATTAAGATAATGATATATATTATATATCATGTAAAGAATATAGTAAAGGTTACATACTTGAGAATAGACTCTGATAAATGTAAGTTAAGTTTGATATTTATATTATTGTTATTAGTATTAGTATTATTCCGCTCATAGAAATGGTATCGTGAAGAACTGAGTTCGAGTTTCAAGTACCTGAGTTTGGGGTCTTCACAAGTTGGTATCAGAGCTTAGGGTTAAAAACCTTAGGTGGGTTAGACCTTAGGCTATAATCTTGGAACAGATGGAAACGTTGAAAATACAAATAACTCATATAGAGTTTAAAAAAAAGAGATGAATTGAATAAATTCATCGTCAAACAAAATAAAAGATAACTTATATAAAACTATTAATTGTTGTGTGTATATATATTAAGTGATAATCAAGATAGTTTGTGTGTAGATGTCAGATAGACAAGGATTAAGATACCTTCAAATCGTAATGAAGAAGTCAACCTCCATAACCGAGCCAAAATCAAAGCCAATAGCTGAAATAGAGGCTCACATTGAAAGCTATCTCAATGATGTGGTTATTTTGGAAAGTATATTATCGGACCTAGAACCAATCGTATAACTGATAGGTAAAGTATAGTTAAAGAATATGTGGTCAGTGTTGAGTCCTTAAACTCATAATGTATGTTAAGGTTGGACGAACTAGGTGTAGTTAGGTGTGAATGGATTATTGAGGATAATGGGAATAGGCAGATTACTAAGCAATTGATCCTTAGTGAAGGCGTAAGAAATAAGTAGTACTAGTATTACTTGAATATGTATGATTCTATGTTATGTATATGATAGGTATATTTATATCAGGTAATATTTTTCAAATTTTGTATAAGTTGTGTCAGCGATTCCTGACTTTTAAGTCATAAAGGGATAGCGGATGATTAAAACAATATGTGCTATGGTATGTCAAGTGATATGAGTATGAATTTATATGAATTAATAAAATAAGTTTGTATAAAGATAGTAGTTAATTATATGAGTACTGGTTAATGCAGAAAACCAAATTTTCAAAATCTAATATTTTGAGTACATGAATATACGAATAGAAAGTTTTATGTTATATGATTATACGTATATGATAAGGCTTAGAATAAAGAATAAATTGCGATAATGCCGCCAAGGAAACGAAAACGAAATACACGGATAGAAGAACCTGTCAACAAGCTAGAAGACAACTAGAACCGATATAGAATTTTGCGAATATGGACGATCAAGCTATGCAGAACAAAATACCAGTCACGGGAAGATCAGCAAGATAACCGATCGACGAACGTCAAAGACTTCAAGGCCATTGTACTGTCAGGATTGGAAGATCAACTGACCCTGGTGACGCAATTGTGATAGCTAGGATAACGAAGGGGCAAAAGACAGCTTTTGCCACCTGTATGATAAAAGGAATGGAGATAAAGGGAAAGTTTGTGTGTTATAAATGTGGACAAAAGGGACGTATCTCTCCCAACTGTCCCAATCCAAGAATGTATAGTAGGTGTTTTAAGTGTGAATCAATGGAGTATAAGGTGGAAGACTGTCCAAGAAGGAGATGGGAGGCAAGGAATGCGAATACGAGAAAAAGGCAGCAGGACATTGGCGACAACGGGACCGACTTCAGCAAACAAACCAACAGAACCAACCGCAGGAGTCTTCAGCATGACCGTTCAAGATATCGTGGCAGCCGGGGACGCAACTCCAGGTATTATTTTAATCAATATTATTTTCTTATATATAGTATATTATTTTATAAATTATTTTGTAGGAGGAATTTGAGTTCTTTTAGGAATTAAATTTTCGTTTAATCAAAAAGACAAGCTTTATGTGAATAGTTAAAGATCAGTTTGATCAATTTTGATCGAGATCTACTCGCAAAGATTGTGTATACTATGTAACTGTGTATGTGTAGGTTTTTAAAACGGTGATTCCGGGGACGGAATCTTTATAAGGGATGGTGAATGTAATAACCCGATATTTTTTATATAAATAAATAAGAAATTTTGCGTATAATTTTTTTTAAGGATGAGGATTTGTACAAGATAATATATATATGTATTTATGTGGTAAATAAAACTATATTTGTTACATAAATATTTACAAATAATTTTATTTTAGAATTATTGATTTTTATAAAGTATATTCTTATAATAATTAATCTATAGTAGAAATGTTTTTATTAACTATGTTCCATGAAAATATAATCATATATTATTTAAATAATATATGAAGTGATTTTTAGAATAATTATAATAATTATTATATGAATTATAGTACAGATTATTTAGTTAATTATTTTACCTTAATTATTAAGGTTAAATATGAAGAATAAATCAGATATGAAATCCAAACCCTAATTTTGGATATTTATCAATGGATAAGAATAATAATATAATAATATTATATTTTGATTTTTTAGTGCTATAAATATGTAGTGTATTTTTGTGGACTGGTAATGGTTGGTCAAGAATGTTGTGTCATGACCAAACCCTAGTATTAATTTATTTCACCCTATTGTGAAATTCAAATGGAAAATTCGAGACGTGTTATGTGGTATATGATTTATATTGTAAGTGTTAATGTCAATTATAAAAACCCTAATTTGAAACTCAATTATGAGTTAGAAACTATTATGTAATTGTGTTAAATGAATTATGTTACGTATTATAGAATTTAAGGTTAATTAGAAAAACCCTAATTACTATTTAGAAATTTTAATTTCTAGAAACCCTAATTTCATACTTAGTAAATCTAATTTGCTAAATTGGTAACCCTAATTGTTAATTGCAAGTTTAATGCTTATTAGTGGACATTAAAATCATAATGTTCATGTATAATGTAATTAGAAAATTAAGCACGATTAAGAAACCCTAATTTTTAAAAAAAAATGGAAACTAATATTATTTTTACTTTTATGCAAACCCTAATTAGTAATTTTAAAAACTTAATTACTAATTATAAATCCTAATTGTTTAATGATTAATTTTAATTATGATTAGTAAATTTTAAACACAAATGTTCAAGTAATTGAATTAGAAAACTAATTATATTTACTAAACTCTAATTTATATTTTTGGAAACTAAATTGTTATTTATTTTATTAAATCCTAATTTTGGAAATCCTAGAATTTTCCTAGAATGGTTCAAACCCTAAACCCTAAGGGTTAGATTAGATTGTCAAGATTGCCCTTAAAATTATAAATCAAAAGACCAAATTGCCCTTTTGCAATTCTTTATTAGGATGGAGTGTAAACCTTGTCATATATGTGGTAGCTTACCAACTCTTGACAGCCATGTGCTGAGAACTACAACATATCAGCCATATATTTCATCTATATGCATTGTATTCAAGCATATATATAGATAAGGAGAGAAAAAAAATGTTATATTAAAGCCTCTTTTGTTCACAATACTCATCCTTGACTCTCTCTCTCTCTAAAACCTCCAGATTTCTTTGCTAAATCAGTCACAAAATAAAGCCCCACTAACACCTATAGCAAATCAGAAAGTCAAAATCAATAAATTGTTTAAGAAAGGTATAAAATCTAAGCCAAAATTTTAATCATGTATGCTATGTTAGATCTAGTGTTTTTATGTTTAATCATGTTGTATAAGGTGTTAATCAATGATCTGGGTTGATAGATGTTAGATCCATAACATCTATATGCTCGGATTTGATGATTTACAAAATCTGGAAAAAATTTAAAACAGTGGTCTGACAACGAATGTCAGTGCCTCTAGATCTTTGTGTGTTAAGCTTTATGTGTGTTTTATGTTATGGATATGTTCTTTGTCATGTGGACTATGATCTTGAACTGAAAACGGGGTCAAATCGTGTCTAGATCGTAAGATATAAGCGGTCAAAGTGAGTTGACCGAGCACGAATTCTGGAAATATGGGTAAACCCAGAAACCCAGAATTTCTGACAACGTTTTGTAAGCATTAGATCTGGCTTCTGATAAGGTTTCTGGCCATGTTGTTGTACTCCATTTTTAGACTGACATGTAGGGTACATGACCACGCATCTATAACACTTAGATCGTGTTTATAATAGAAGATATTTCCGGTCAAAGTAGGGTTGACCGGCTGTTTTGTCTTAAATCTGGAAAGCCCAGATTTCTTCATGAGCTATTTTTCTGACAATGTTTGACCGAACAAGATTTGCTTTGTTTGTTGTTTTTAGATCTATGTTATGTGTTATATTTGTTCACTTGCATGTTTTCTACATACTGAACATATTATATCTCTGATTTGTTGTGTTCTGGCCATGATATCGATTGTTAATGGTAGACTTACAGTTATACTACAATACCCACAGACTATCAAGCTCAGAATCGTGATAACCTAAAATCTGGAGTCGGTCAAAGTAGTACACTCGTTACTGCACATGAATTTCTGGGTTAAGCTCAAGAACACGAAGAACACCTATAGCGACGGTTCTGTCGCTATAGGTGGTCTTTAGCGACAGTTTCTAAATAAAAATTATATTTTTATTAAATACTTAGTATTAATTAGTTTTTAATTATGAAAAATACCAAATAAATTCCTAAAAATTATTTTAAAATTCTAAAAAATAGTTTTTAATTATTTAGTGTATATTTCATAAATATTTAATATTTTTGGAATATAAAAAGTACTTAAGTTATTTATTTATAATATTAAATAAATTATTTAAAAATGATTTTAATACATGAAAAATCATTTAAAATTATATTATGGTATAAGAAAATAATCTAAGTTATTTTTGATAACTTTTAATATTTTGTGATAAAATTTCATTAATTAATTAATAATAATGGTAATTAAGTTATTTAATAAATGTGTTAAATAAATTATGAAAAATAGAATTAATGATTTATAAATCATACAAAAATGATTTAAAGGTTATAAAAGTATTTTTAAGTTATAAATATAACTTTTGATAGTTTGTCATGAAAAATATTAATATTTTAATATTAATAATATTAGATTTATTTAATAATTATATTAAATAAATTAGTTTAAAAATAATTTTTATATTAGAAAAATTATTTTAAATGAAAATAAATAGTTTAAAAATATTTTTAGTTATAAAATATAACTTTCAATATTTAAAGGTAAATTTTGTTAATTGTTTATTATTAATGATATTAAGGTTATTTAATAATTATATTAAATAAATTAGTTTAAAAATGATTTTAATATTATAAAAATTATTTAAAATGAAAATAAAGTGTTTAAAGATATTTTAAGTTATAAAATATAACTTTTAATATTTAAAGGATAATTTTATTAATAATTTAATATTAATGATTTTAAGTTTATTTAATAATTATATTAAATAAATAGTTTTAAAATGGTTTTATTTATTTAAAATTCATTTAATAAGGATATTAATGAATTAAAAATATTTTAAGTTATAAATAATAACTTTTAATATTTGATAAATAATACATTAATACTTTAATATTAATGATAATTATTTAAAAATAATTTTAATTCTTTTAAAAATTATTTACGGGTAATAATAATACTTTAAAAATATTTTGAGTTATTATAAATAACTTTAATATTTTGGCAATAATTTCATTAATAGTTTAAAATTAATTAAATATTAATGATAATAGAATTGTTTAATATTTAAATCATTTAATAATGGTTCTAGTGTTTAAAAATTCATGATAAATTATAATAAATATTTTAAAAATTATTATAAGTCATTTAAAAATAATAGGATTGATACTTACATATGTGAAAATTACATGATAGAGTTTTAGACTCGATAATTACCCGATAAAGTTGTCGGTACACCGATATGTTTCAGAAATTAATCTGGATTTAGATAATTTGGTTAGACATGTGTTTATTTGTGATTCAATGGTTGTGGAACATATGTGACAATGTGATTAGGTTATGTGCTGACTGCAATAAGCAGTGCTATGTGTTATAGTATGTTATTCTAACCGATCAAATGATCTTATTACTGATAGGTGTTGTATAAAGATAGAACTAAGTTACGAACTGTAAGCAGCGCATCAGGCAAGTATCTTACCTTTGCATTTTCTTTATGCAATGGACATGAGTAAGGATGTTTCTAAATTATATTATTACTGTACATATTATGAACCTTATATTATATAAGCTCATTGATTATGAACATGTTAGTATATGATAATACAGATATATATATATATATATATATATATATATATATATATATCTGTTCGTTAATTTCTAGAAATAGTTAAACAAGTGTCCCCACTTGGATAATCATTGTATTTCATCACATGTTGATATATCTTTGTCAATTACCCGTATACATATATGTTGACTTATAGATTATTGTTGAACAAGATAAAGCCTTTGATTTAGAACCCAGACAAGTATGAACATCCGTACATGGGAAAACTTTTATGCGCCCAAGGCGGAACAGAGTGAACGATCCTATCATTCTTGTAATGTAGTATTGATCAATACAGGGTCTATGGGATGTACACCGTCGTGCCCGTAAGCTATGACGGTTTGCAGATGAATTTCTGTCTAACCTTATCGAAAATGAAAATAATGTTCATTACATGTCACCATAACCCTAGTTATAGTTAATATGTAGTTTCAAAATTTGAAAGAAAGTTGTTATGTTATTATTATCGGTTCTGAATACTTCACAACTATTGACTTGTAGAAGGGTATTACAAAGAAAACATTTAAATCCTTTCAGCTTTTATATATATATATATATATATATATATATATATATATGCTATTACTTGTTGGGCACTCAAATGGTCATCCTTGCTTAAATTAAATATTTTCAGCTAGGCATGAACAACTCGAAGGTTCAGACAAGAACAAGTGAAAAAGGAAAGCAAACAGAACGTGTTTAATGTTATCTTTTGTAATAGTTAGACTGTATTAAGATAATGATATGTATTATATATCATGTAAAGAATATAGTAAAGGTTACGTACTTGGGATTAGACTCTGATAAATGTAAGTTAAGTTTGATATTTATATTATTGTTATTATTATTAGTATTATTCCGCTCATAGAAATGGTATCGTGAAGAACTGAATTCGGGTTTCAAGTACCTGAGTTTGGGGTCTTCACAATCTTGGGTAGTTTGAAGATCAAAATCTCATATTTCCTTCCTCCTATAGCTGCCGAAATCGTTGTTCTCTCTCTCTAGCTTTATTTTTTTAGTTACGTAAAACGAGATGAAATAAGAGATGGAAGAGAAAGATATTTGATGTTAGTAAAATTTGTGTAGATATATTTGCTATATCTATAATCATCTCCCTATATCTTGCTCCTTCTCTCTCTTATTTACTACATGGATTGCTTGAACTCTTGTATAAATATGTTGGTTGAATAAACAAGTGACACCTAAGGGAGTGGGTGAGAAGTTGTTAACCTACTAAAGTGAAGTAATAATTACAAACACTCCCTTTCTCTCCTCTTCTTTCTTCAGCCGAATTTTCTAGGCTTTTTCTCCCAATTTTTTTATTTTCTTTTCATGATTTATTAGCTTACTAATTGCCCAAAATGTCGCTTATTAATTTGGCTAAAAGTTTGGGCTTCAGTTTAATATTTTGGGATTACAAATTAATTCTTTTGGGCTTTTGAATTAATTACTTGGGCCATAAAATTTTCATAGTCCAATACCTTTAATTCTTATCCAACCCAAATCATTTAATTAGGGTTTTCATTTCCTCAATTACAAATTAAATCTTTACTCATGCACATTTAATTTCTTAACCCAATTAGACTTGCTATAATTAGGTTATAAAATTAATTAATTGAGATGTATAAAATAAATCTCATGGAATTAGTATATATTATAAATACTATTATTCTCGTATACCATAACATTTAAGTTATTCAATTTTTTTATTCCTAATATATAATTAGATTACCATAATTTCTTTTATTTGTTCATATAATAAACAAATAAAAACAAACACATAATATTCATATTCATTACTCACATAACTTTTAACCCTTAGAGTTATATACTTTCCATTAGAGTTCCTAAATTAGGGTTTTGAAATAACCTGCTAGGGTTTCAGATTCTCGAAACTAAAATTAGGGTTTCCAAACAATTCACTAGGGTTTCTTATCAGTCGTTAGAGTTTACTAACTTATTATTGAAATTCTTAACATAACATTAGGGTTTGACACTAATATAAGTTATCTGATTAAACCTTGACCCTTAACCACCTACTGTACACATATATGATCATATACACAGAACATATATACTATACACTTAATCTTGAATAATTCTCCACAAAAATTTTTAAATTCTCAAAATTCCTTCCCAAAAATGTCAAATCTATACACTTATTTTCTGTTTAGGGCTATTATTTAACTTTATTCAATCTTTTAAGATTTTATAAAATTGTCCAAATTCTCGGGTTGTCACATTCACCCCTTCTTCTAAGAATTTCGTCCCTGAAATTTAGCTTACACCTCATACCTTTCATAGTCATCACCACATGCTACCCAAAACATCACTCACAAGAGTTAAATTATTTAAATCATGCTCAGGAGTCATAAAGACTACGAACTTTCATTTTCGAAAAGGTTATATGGAAATTCTTCCGCAAACCATCATAACTTACGGACATATAGGGGAATTAGCCCGATATGCCCTGTACTGATCAAGTACTGCTAGTTGGAACCATTTCCCTATTCCTCTTATTCGCCTTGGGCGCACAAATATTTTCTTACTTCAGTCTTATCGGATTCCGCACCAAAACAATTCGGTTCGGAAATTTTTTTAAAGAACGCTTAGAATTTTATAAACGTTGGTCTAGCTTAATCAAATAGCATAGACTCATATCAATAATTCAATTCAATCAAAATATTTAGGTATAGCCAAACCCCGTTGGTAATTTAAAATTTTGAAAATTTTGTTGAAAATGACGTCATGATGACATACTATATTAACAGCCCGTTTGAGGATGTCGTCATCGAGTGTCTTTGTCATAACACATCATATAACAGTGGAACAATGATTTTAGATCAAATTCAACACTAAGTATTCATGTATTTACAACTCCATCAACTTTTTATCATCTCTGCACCAGGTTACATGGTACATAAGTGATAAATAAAAATATATTTTGATATTTCAAATCATTATCGTCTAGCCAAAATAATTAGCATAGACTATACTTTAAACCGTTCAAAAATCATTACAAATTAGTTTTATCATCTCAACAGTTAACGATGTGTCGGTGGCCCGAAGTCCACACATATACAATGGTCACCAGGAGTTGAGAATAAAAATTCATTTTCAAAAAGGTACATAGTGCATATTTAGCTTGATGTCAAAATTTTGAAGTCTAGCGCAGCTAGCAGATTTGGAAAACCTAATGTCTCCACTAATGATTAATTGCTTAATAATCTATCTATTCCTATGATTCTCAATACTTCATTCACACAAAACTCTACCCAGTTCATCAAACTTACTAAACTTATGAGTTTAGGAACTTTCCATAATCGTATGGGTTTAAAAACTTGTCCTAGACATACCTTTGGCGTCCATTCGATGAGGGGTTCATAAATATTTCATATAATTATGAGTCACGAATGTACTATAAGTATGAGTTTTAAGAAATCGTACATAACCTTATATTCTCTACCTATATTCTACCTATCTGTTATACACCTAAGAAAAGAATCACCTTCTTAACAGATATATAGCAAATAGCGCGACACAAATATTTCAATGATTACCAGTACCAGAAACTAAGTGGTTTTTATACCCAGTACAATTCCCCGCCCATAACAAGGAATCATACAACTCAGCTGCTGACATGAGACCTCAATTGAAATTTTCACCTAATCTTAACTCCCTTCTCAATACGAAATTCATTTAATCTGTATTCATAATCCTTTCCTGAATCTGTACCAATTCATAGTACAACTGACACACAACAATCTTGCTATAAACTTTTCAATCATTTGTTTTATCCTTCTCACTGCCATAACCTTATCAGATCACGGGGTGATCTCATCGTATATATTACGATTTATTTCTATACTATGATCGTTTTGTTTTACGATATCCTTTCCCTGTACTTTTAGTCTTTTAGACTCATTCTATTAACCACCACTATTCACCTTTATTATCAGAGTGAGGGAACTCTGTATCTTTATAACTCGTTGAGATTCGTCTTTGAATCTTACTGACTCACTAACTCTATTTGAGTTAGTACTTATCCTAATCACTGCGGTTATTAGTCTCAGGTATTCCTACCTAAGGTTCATAACCTATAGCTTTGATACCAACTGTGAGGGCCCCAGATCCCGGTCCTAATCACCAAGGATCTGGTACACTATTTCTATAAGTATTGCATAAGATATAAACATAAACTGTTTAAACAATAAACTTTACACACTATTCCCCAAGGTCGAGAAACTTCACATATACCTGAATCAATATCCTATCTAACATACAATGTTATTAATATACAATACTATTACATTTTTAGCTGCACATATTATCCCAAGCTGGACTTGTCTTTGACTTTTCCTGTATCCGACGTATTTGTTCTAATCTATAAAGTTTATCATGATATAGCAAGGGTGAGCAACAAGTTTTTCCAGCAAGTATAAACTTATTTGAGGATATATCATGATTGAAAGATTTTGAATAAAAGGCTGGCTACGTTTAACAATATAATTGTGAACTAGCATGAACAAACTATTATAGCTGAACGAACATTGAACATGAACATATCAATTATATCTGGACCGAATGGTAATGATGGTGATAAGCCTTTTATACCTGATGAACATATACAATATGCATCAAGTGCGATTTCAACAATTCATAGACGTGATAATCAATAATGATTAATCATCAGTATATTTGAATAAATCATAACTCAGGGTTGAGGTAGAGAGAACTTGCCTGTTCCATTGATTATCGTTACGCAATTTAATAAGCTTTGCCTGAAGACCTAATATATAAATAATATTGATATACAAATTAGAATAATATCATCACAATATTTAAAATAACCTAAACACATTATCACATAATCCTATCATTCTATATAACACATAAAACCTATCCACAAGTCAAACTTTTACTGTCTGAGTCGAGTTCGGTACAATTCTGACATCCCGACGGCCTAATCAGACCATTGTCGAGTTTAAGTTCAATTAAACTCTGCCTAAAATCTTAACAATTATCTTAGATAATTATATTATCAATCAAAATAATTTTCCAAGTCTCCTAATAATTTTTACATAATAATTATCATTTATCATGATATTTCAATTATTACTATCATATTTATATGATTTAAATACTTTAATCTTATATATTATAAGTTTTTCTTTAACATCTAATAAGTCAAATACCAATCCAGCAACCCAGATTGCAATCTAACAACCTGAATTCCAAATTCAGCAACCTGGATTCCAAATCCAGCATCTAGATGGCCAATCTAGCAAACCAAACTGCAATCCAACAAACTGGATTCCAAATCCAGTAACTAGATTGCAATCCAGCAAGTTGGATTCAACAAATTTTTCAATTCAGCAAACTGTTTTTCAATCCAGCAAGCTGGACTCATCAAATTTTTGAATTCAGCAAGCTGGATTCATTATCCTTTTCACGAAAATACCAAATCAACTTATTGTTTTTCTATCCTTTGTCCAAACACATATACATATATTTCATACCCAAAAAGTATTTTTCCATAATTTTCCAACTTCCTTTAGTATTTTTCAAAAATTATTTTTAGTACGTAGCTTAAGAAATTAGCCCTATCATGCTTAAGACAAGAAATTCCCATCTCTTGGCACAATCTTATACATGTTATTGTGAGCCTCTAGTTTAAATTTCGTGGCCATCGGAGTTATAGAACTCTGGTTATAGCGATTTTTGTCGAAAAATTCTAAAAATTGAAATGGTCATAACTTGGTCATTTTAAGTCGGAACGAGCTCATTTTTGGACAGAAGGTACTTTATACCATATATTATTATGTCCCAAAAGGCCAGAATTTATTTCATAATTTAAGTAGCCAAAACTGCCCCTGCAAAGTTCTGTGCAGTAGCTATTTTGGAAAAACGGTTTTTTCGTACTTTGTTAAAAATAATCCATACGGAAATCTACTACTCTTTTTTCAGTGATTCCACTTGAAAATGTTAGAAACCTTATCATAGTATCCTCCCAAATTTTTCTAGAATTTTTGAATGTCCAAAAAAATGACAAAACTACCCCTACCCTTGACTGTCCAAAAATAGTCTTCTTTTCTTTCTAGATACGAAACTATTTTGGCTAAAACAGTCACTACGGATTATGTACTCAACATTTTTGAGTGCTACCACTTGAGTTTAGTATTTAGCTTACATATCTAGCACCTCTCTTTGACGAATCGCAAAAAGGTGTAAATCAAAAACGGTAAAAATCCAAAGTACATAGAAATTTTATGGTTTATAGACTAGAAAATTTACTTTTCTTTACTTCTGATTTCCAAACAAATTAACACCCAATATGGGTGTATCTAAACATGAAACACTCATTAACATGTAAATCTAGAGTTTTTAAGTTTAGAAACATATATTCAAGGTTTGATTTACGATAATCAAAAATACATAAACAAAATATGTTTATACCTTTAATTTGTGGCTACTCTTCCTTATTTTTCCAAAATAGATTATGATCTTTAATAGTTTGAAGATCAAAATCTCATATTTCCTTCCCCCTATGGCTGCCGAAATCTTTGTTCTCTCTCTCTAGCTTTGTTTTGTTAGTTGAGTAAAATGAGATGAAATAAAAGATGGAAGAGAAAGACAATTGATGTTAGTAAAATTTGTGTAGATATATTTGCTATATCTATAATCATCTCCCTATATCTTTCTCATTCTCTCTCTTATTTACTACATGGATTTCTTGCACTCTTGTATAAATATGTTGGTTGAAAAAACAAGTGACACCTAAGGGAGTAGGTGAGAAGTTGTTAACCTACTAAAGTGAAGTAATAATTACAAACACTCCCTTTCTCTCCTCTTCTTTCTTCCACCGAATTTTCTAGGCTTTTTCTCCCAATTCGTTTATTTTGTTTTCATGCTTTATTAGCTTACTAATTGCCCAAAATGTCCCTTATTAATTTGGCTAAAAGTTTGGGCTTCAATTTAATATTTTGGGCTTACATATTAATTCTTTTGGGCTTTTGAATTAATTACTTGGGCCATAAAATTTACATAGTCCAATACCTTTAATTCTTATCCAACCCAAATCATTTAATTAGGGTTTTTATTTCCTCAATTATAAATTAAATCCTTACTCATGCACATTTAATTTCTTAACCCAATTAGACTTGATATAATTAGGTTATAAAATTAATTAATTGAGATTTATAAAATAAATCTCTTGGGATTAGTATATATTATAAATACTATTATTCTCTCATACCATAACATTTAAGTTATTCAATTTTTTCATTCCTAATATATAATTAGATTACCATAATTTCTTTTATTTGTTTATATAATAAACAAATAAAAACAAACACATAATATTCATATTCATTACTCACATAATTTTTAACCCTTAGGGTTATATACTTACCATTAGGGTTCCTAAATTAGGGTTTTAAAATTCCCTGCTAGGGTTTCGGATTCTTAGAACTAAAATTATGGTTTTCGAACAATTCATTAGGGTTTCTTATCAGTCGTTAGAGTTTACTAACTTATCATTGAAATTCTTAACATAAGATTAGGGTTTGACACTAATATAAGTTATCTGATTAACCTTTCACCCTTAACCACCTATTGTACACATATATGGTCATATACACAGAACATATATACTATACACTTAATCCTGAATAATTCTCCATGAAAATTTTTAAATTCTCAAAATTCCTTCTCAAAAATGTCAAATCCATACACTAATTTTCTGTTTAGGTCTGTTATTTAACCTTTATTTGTGACAACCCGAGAATTTATAGAATTTTTAAATTTTTTTATTATTTGATTTAAGGTTCAAAATTAGAACCTAGACAAAAAATAAGTGTATGCGTTTGAGATTTTTAAGAAGGAATTTTGAGGATTTCAAAATTCTGTGAAGGATTTAGGTGAATTATTCAGGATTAAGGAAATACGTGATTATGTTATGTGTATATGTGTACATGATGTGGTTAAGGGTCAATGGTTGACCAGATAAACGATATCTGTATCAAACCATAAGTATATATTAAGAACGTCAACGTTCGGTTAGAAAACCCTAGCGTTTAACAAGAAACCCTAGAAATCGGTTCTAGAAACCCTAATTTCAGTTTCAAAAATTCGAAACCCTAATTCGGTATATGAAACCCTAAATTGGGAACTTAATGGCGTAAGTGTAAATAATTATAAGATTATTTAAGGTAAAACTTAAGTAATTAGCAAACCCTAATCTAATTACGAAATCAAATTTCTAAAATAGAAAATTAATTTTCTATTAGAAAACCTAATTCTGGGTTTAAAACCCTAAATGACCAATTATGACCCTAATTGCTAAATTAACAATTTTAATTAGGAAATACTAATCCTAATTAGAAAGATTAGAGTTATGATTAAGAAATTTTAATATAATTAGAAAATTCTAATTATAATTTAGAAATATTAATTTTTTATTTTTGAAAACCTAGAAATTCTAGAATTTAATTTCTAAAACCTAAGGGTTTAAACCTAAATCCTAAATGACTCAAATCCTAAACTCTAGCCAAACCCTAAACCCTAAGGGTTTGGCTAATTGACAAGAATGCCATTAAATATAAAATCAAAAAGACTATAATGCTCTTCTTGGATTTTTTTTAGTAAGGTAACTTGCAAATCTTGGCAAGATATTAGGTTGGTGACTAGCCCTAGCCCTAGCCCTAGCCATGTGTCCAAAATCAGCCAACTTGCTAGCAAATACATTGAATCATATCTATTATATAAATTAAAAGGAGAGAGAAAGCTTTACTTTATTTTTCATTCTTGCCCAACCTATTCTCTCACTAGAAATTTGAGATTTAGAAGGAAAGGGAGAGGGAAGATGAACCATGATCAGTTAATAGTAAGTCAAGAACAAGATCAAAGATCAGAAATCAAAAATCAAGTTAGAAAGAGGTATAAACTCTAAATTTCGAAATCCTTGGATCTTATGTTGGATGTTGTAATTTGATGTTTAGATAAGTGTATTAGAATGTCATTTGATGATCTGGGTTGTCAAAACTCAGATCTATATCATCTAGATGCTCGAATCTAAAGATTTATCAAATCTGGAAAAAATTAGAAATTTTCGTCTGACAAGCAAATGTCAGGCTTAATAGATCGATGTCTGGTAATGTTTTTAGTGTCTTAGATGTTTGTATTGGTAGTATGTTGTAAGGACTTTGATCTGAAACTTGAATCAAGTCAAGAGCATGTGTAGATCGAAAGATATAAGTGGTCAAACCGCGTTGACCAGTCACGAAAATGGGTTTTTGGGCAACCCAGAAACTCAGATCTTGTCTGACATCATTTTTGCAGGGCTTAAATCTTGCTTCTGTTAAGTGTTTTAGTTATGTTGTTGATTTTATATTGTAGCCTGACATGTAATCTACATACTCAAACCATTAGATCACCTGGATCTTGCTCAGAACAAAAGTAATCAGTGGTCAAACATGCTTTGACTAACTGTCCGGCTGAATTTCTGGAAAACCCATAATTCACCAAGAACAGTTTCTGACCATACGTTTGACCGGCCTTAGTTTCTTAGATTCGGTGTTGTTAGGATGTTATAATTTTATGTCGTTTTACCCTGTCATGTGGTCTATAAGACTGAACTAATATACTACATAAAACACGTCCAAGATGTTATGATTTAATGCAGCAAAGTAGGTACCTAGGCTGTTCTTCATTTCTGGGTAACCCAGAAAATGAAGAACAGGCCTGACAAGCTTTTTGAATGACCAGATCTTCATGATATGTTATGTTATGACCCAGATAATGATTACAATTTGTAGTATTATATACTTACTACAAAATCAAGGTTCAAACAGACCCAGAAACTAAATATACTGAGAATTACACCTGGTCAAACCACCCCGCTAGCTCACTGACATGCATTTCTGGGCTTGATGAAGAACAGGCCAAGAACACCTATAGCGACGGTTCTATCGCTATAAGGCCCTTTAGTGACAATTTTATTTTCTATTTTCCGAAAATTATTTAAAAATTGATAAAAATGGTTTTAAATTATTAAAAAAACTAAATAAATTTCGAAAAATTATTTTAAAGTCCGAAAAATAGTTTTTAATTATTTTGAGTATATTTCATAAATATTTAATATTTTTGAAATATAAATGATATTTAATTTATTTAATTATAATATTAAATAAATGATTTTAATACATAAAAAATCATGAAAAATAATATTATGGTAAAAGAAAATATTTTAAGTTATTTTCAATGACTTTTAATATTTTGTGATGAATTTCATTAATTAATAAATATTAATTATAATTAGTTTATTTAATAAATATATTAAATAAATTATAGAAAAAAAATAGAATAAATGATTTAAAAATCATATAAAAATGATTTAAGTGTTAGAAAAATATTTTAAGTTATAAAATATAACTTTTGATATTTTGTCATGAAAATATTAATATTTTAATATTAATATCAATTAATCGGATAAAGAATTTAAGTGTTTAAAAATCATATAAATATGATTTCAAGGTATTAAAAATACTTTGTGATATTATAAATATATAATAATATTATGGCATGTATTTCATTAATATTTGATATTAAATAAATATTAATGATAAAAGAATCAAGTGGTATTTAATTTATTTAAATACGAGTATAATGATTGAAAAATTATAATAAATGATAATAATTATGTGAAAATTATTATGAGACTTAGAAATTTTTTTCGACTGTTATTAAAATTATTTGAGTTAATTGTTAAGTGTTTAGGCAGATTTTAATTGAACTTAGACTCGATAAAAGTCCAACTACACCGTCGGGATGTTAGAATTGTGTCGGGTTCAACTCAGACTGCAATAGTTTGACTTGATACCGAGTCTTATGTGTGTTATAGACTGATAGAGTTATGTGTTATGTGTTATGTGTTTAGGTTATTCTATGTATATATATACATATATATATATATATATATATATATATATATATAATAATATTATATTGTGATGATATTATTCTAATATTGAAGATCTATATTACTAATATTAAGTCTTCGAATAAAGTGTTATAAATTGCGTTGCGGTAATCAACGGTTCAGACATGTTTGTTTTTACTTAACTCTACTAAGAGTTGTTTCATTCGGATAAGCTTATGGTTAATCATTGCTGGTTACCATGAATTGTACTCTGTACATATTGCATGTATAAGTCAGGTCTGAAAGGCTGATCACCTTCATTACCAGTTGGTTCAGATATATTTGTTCATGTATAATACTTGTTCAGTCAAAAGTTTGTTCCTGCTAGTTCACAATTATATTGATGAATTATAGCCAGCTTATTGTTCATACTCTTTCAATCATGATATATCGTTATATTATTAAATTTAAACTTGCTGGGCAATCCTTATGCTCACCCTTGCTATATCATGATAAAATATTGCAGATTAAGACGAACGCGTCGGATACAAGGAAAGGTTAAAGACAGTTCCAGCGTTAGGATATGTGTGCAGCTAAATTGTATAAGTGTTATATTTTAAGGTTATGTGTTAAGTAAGTTATGTAATGTGTATTAAGTTAAGGTTACTCGACCTTGGGGATTAGTGTGTAAGTTTAATGTATAAATAATTTATGTTTATATCTTCCGCAAATATAGTAATAGTGATAGAATGATTGAACCGCATCCGAGGTGATTTAGGGCCTGGATTCGGGGCCCTCACATTATTCAATCTTTTAAGATTTTATAAAATTATCCAAATTTTCAGGTTGTCACAAGTAACAATCAGAAGAGGAGGTGGACTGACAACTCGTCAACTGGAAATCAGCAATGAGGTCAAAAGAAAAGGATTGAAGCGTGCCCGACCTGTGGCAAAGTTCATCTGGGAGTTTGCATGAAAGGAAAACAGGTGTGTTACAATTGTTGTCAAGAAGTTCACATAGCACCTAACTGTCCTAATCCAAAGAAGGGTGCCTGCTTCACTTGCGGCTCAAAGGACCATCTAGCAAGGGACTTTCCTAAGAAGGGATCTAGAGGGATAGGATCAGGAGGGAATAGTGGAAACAGCGGTGGAAGTGCTCTAACTATCGCGGGACCAACCACAACCAACAGACCAACTGCCAGGACATTTAACATGACAGCGCAGGATGCTGTGCAATCTCGTGATGTGGTGTCAGGTATCATTCTGATCAATAAAGTTAATGCTTATGTTTTATTTGATTCAGGTGCTACTTGTTCATTTATATCTGATGACTTTGCTAAGAACTTATAATTGCCAAAGGATAAGTTAGAATACCCCATGAACATAGAAATTGTGAATAGAGAAGTGATCCCTGTTAAATACGTACACAAGAATTGTAGGGTGAATATTAAGGGTAACATTATGAACGTAGATCTTATTCCGATTAGACTTGGGGAATTTGATATCATTCTGGGAATGGATTGGTTATTCAATTACGGGGCTATAATTGATTGACAGAGGAAATGTATTAACCTTATGACTCCATCAAAGGTTGTGTTCTATGGCAGCAAGTCGCCTAGACAAGCGAGTTATCTGACGATGATGCAGGTCAGGAAGTTGTTAAGACAAGGCTGTGTTGGATATTTAGCTTACATAGTTGACAGTCATAAAGAGAATCCCAAAATAGAGGAGATAGCAGTAGTGAGGGACTTCGCAGATGTATTTTTAGATGATCTGTCAGGACTTCCGCCAGACAGAGAGGTTGAGTTTGTAATCGATTTGGCGCTAGGAACGGCTCCAATATTGAAGGCACCATACCGAATGGAACCGGTAGAGATGAAAGAATTAATGATACAACTACAAGAGTTACTGGACAAGAAGTACATTCAACCAAGCGTATCGCCATGGGGAGCGCCAGTGTTATTTATGAAGAAGAAGGATGGGACGTTGCAGCTCTGCATCGACTATAGAGAACTGAATAAGGTCACGATTAAGAATAGATATCCATTATCGAGGATCAACGACCTGTTTGATTAATTGAAGGGAGCGAGATACTTTTCCAAGATAGACTTGAGGAGTGGTTATCATCAGCTGAAGGTTAGGCCAGATGATGTACCGAAGACATTGTTCAGAACGTGATATGGTCACTATAAATTTTTAGTGATGTCATTTGGTCTAACGAATGCTCCTACATCATTTATGGGCCTAATAAACAGAGTGTTCACGCCATTTTTGGACAAATTCATGGTGGTGTTTATCGATGACATTTTGGTATACTCAAAGACCAAGGAAGAATATGTAGAGCATTTGAAGGCAACGTTAGAGGCATTGAGAAGAGATAAGTTTTATGCCAAATTTTTGAAATACAAATTTTGGATTGAACGAATATAATTTCTCGGACATGTAATTGATAAAGACAGAATTTCGGTAGATCCATCCAAAGTTGAAGCCATGATAAACTGGGATCAGCCGAAAATACTGTCAAAAGTAAGAAGTTTTCTTGGATTGGCAGGATATTACAGAAGATTCATTCAGGACTTTTCCAAGATCGCAACTCCACTGACGAAATTGACTAGGAAAACTGTGAAATTTGTTTAGGCGGAGAAGTGTGAGGAAAGCTTTCATGAACTTAAGAAGAGGTTGAGTACAGCACCTGTGTTATCTCTTCCGGATGACACATGAAATTTTATGGTTTATAGTTATGCGTCGCATAAAGGACTTGGCTGTGTGCTTATGCAAAACGGCAGAGTCATTGTGTATGAGAAAGGGTATCCGACCCACGACTTGGAGTTAGCTGCGAGGGCTTTTGCTTTGAAGATCTGGAGTCATTATCTCTATGGGGAGAAGTGTGAAATATATACAGACCACAAGAGTCTGAAATATATTTTTACATAGAAGGAATTGAATATGCACCAGAGAAGGTGGTTAAAGTTAATTAAGGACTATGATTGTGAGATTTTATACCATCCGGGTAAGGCAAATATGGTTGCCGACACCTTAAGTAGAAAGGGTCAGGAGAAATTGATGATGTTGACCGCTCAGAAGGAGGTAATTTCAGCAATGGAGAAGCTGGAATTGGAAGTAAAGTATCCTATGAAAATTGACCAGAAGTTGTTCCAGATACAAGTTGGTACAACTTTACTGGATAAAGTTAAGGACGCTCAACTTCAGGACGAAGAATGTGAAAAGGTGAAAAAGAAGATATCCAAAGAAATCGAATCGAGATTCAAGATGGACAAGGAAGGAATATTGAGATTTGAGAGCAGAATTTGGGTACCACCAATGCCAGAGATTAAGGAAGATATTTTGAGCGAGGCTCACAGCTCACGATATTCAATTCACCCTGGTAGTACCAAGATGTACCAAGATCTTCGACAACATTTTTGGTGGCCAAATTTGAAACGAGATGTTGCAGAGTGTGTTGCCGAATGTCTGACATGTCAAAAAGTAAAAGAAGAACATCAGAGGCCGAGTGGGTCACTACAACCGTTAGAGATCCCAGAATGGAAATAGGAATATATTACGATGGATTTTGTGGTTGGCCTTCAGACAACTCAAAAACGCTATGACGCAGTATGGGTTATCGTTAACCGATTGACGAAATCCACACACTTTCTTTCGATCAGAATCAAATTCAACTTAGACCAGTTGGCAAAATTATATGTAAAAGAGATTGTTTCAAGGCACGGAGTTCCGGTGTCAATTATTTCTGATAAGGATCCACGCTTTACATCAAACTTCTGTAAACGACTACAGAAATGCATGGGTACACAGTTGAGAATTAGTACGGCATACTACCCTCTGACAGACGGACAGAGTGAAAGAATGATTAAAACATTAGAAGATATGTTAAGAGCTTGTATAATAGACTTTAAAGGAAATTGGGATGATCATCTACCCCTCGTAGAGTTCGACTACAACAACAGTTACCATGCTAGTATTGACATGCCGCCTTATGAAGCGTTATACGGCAGGAAGTGCAGAACTCCGCTGTACTGGTATAAAGTTGGCGAGAGACAATTATTAGGAGCAGAACTAGTACAGCAGACTGTAGAGATAGTCAAAGTGATTCGAACAAGACTGGTAGCAGCTCAAGATAGATAGAAGAAATACGCCGATCCATACCGTAAAAATTTTGAGTTTGAATCGGGTAGTTATGTGTTTTTGAAAGTCTCTCCCTGGAATGGAAAGATCAAGTTCAGAAAAAAGGGTAAATTAAGCCCAAGGTTCATTGGACCCTTTGAGGTACTGCGAAGGATTGGAGAAGTTGCGTATGAGGTAGCCTTACCTCCGGCACTCTAGAATGTTCATAACGTCTTCCATGTTTCAGTTTTAGGACATTACAAACCCGATTACAAGCATGTGATTGAATATGAACCCCTACAATTTGAAAAAGATTTATCTTACGAAGAAATTCATGTTCAGATTGTTGACAGGAAAGAACAAGTTCTCAGAAATAAAGTAATACCTTCTGTTAAAGTAATTTGGAGGAACCACAACGCTGAAGAAGCTACGTGGAAACTCGAAGAGAATATGATAAAGAACTATCCTCATTTATTTACTTAATTTGTGTGTAAGCGATTAAGGGGGGAGAATGTAACGGGATGAATTGATTGAGTCGTGATTCTGGGGACAGAATCCTTTTAATGGGGAAAAGATATGACAAACGAGATTTTATAATTTAATTTGGATATTTATTGAATTAAATAAATATTTTTCGATGATTTTAATTATTTAGTTAAATATTTAATTGTGGAAATTGTGGTAGATTAATTTAATTATATGTATTATATTGATTAAATTAATGTGGAGAATTTTATTGTTTAAGGTATGTATTTAATTAAGCTTATTTGATTAAATGAATTATTTAATAAGCATAATGTTATTTTAATTAATTTTATAATTAATTAGAGATTTAATAATTTGACATATTTAATAAATGAGAAATTTAATTATGTGATTATGTGAATTAATGAAAAATTATTATATTTTTATTTAAATTAAATTAAATAAGATATTTGATTTATTGTTTAATTGGGTGTGACATGATTAAACTATGTTATAAAGATTTATTAAATTAAATGGAAAGAACCTTCTAAATGATAGCCAAACAAGGCTTTATGAGGAGTTGGGAGCAGTTAAACCACGTATGGATTAACTAACCATAACTTGCTAGTTATCTGTGCGCCTTCTTCAGTCTTCTCTTTTACGTAACTTATTCATTAGTCTTAATTGAGAGAGAATTTAGAGAGAAGTTGAGAGATTGAAGAAGAAAGTGAAGAATCAGAGGAATCTGCTTTAGGGTAATCTCTTCAACCCAATTTGTAATTACATTGTTATTATTTTTATGAAAAACTATCTCCAAGTCCTCTGGGATTGAATAGAGTTGCAATTGATGAACATATGATGTAATGTATATGTTAGTATATGTTTATAACATGTGTATATCATATATTCATGTGTTAAAAGTAATTAATTTCATGTAACCATGCTAAAATCAGAGTTTTTCATTAATAAGTATTTTAAGTTCTTTGTAAAACAAAAATTTGGTGATCAATGCAAGAATCACCGTTTAACGTGAAATTTAACGGTAGATTATGTTATCACATGTCAAAACAAAGAAAATAAACTTTGAACGGATATATTCGGAGTTATAACGAACTGTAATGTCAATTTTCATGTTTTATCCTTAAAACTTTCAAAATCACCAAGAACACTAAAATTACATGAATTGATTTAAGTAATTGTATGTTTTAACTTGTTAAAATCGTGCTAGAAAGGTTGGATAATGATTATGTGTGTATTATAATGTCTGGGTATGTTTAAATTCATTTCTGAATAAAGGAATCGGTAGATTTTGGCTTGCTTTGCATTTTTCAAGAACTGCAGTTTTTCGGAACTGGATTGCCACGCCGCAGCACCGGCTCCAGGCCTAAAGCCCGCGCCGCAGCGCCACAAACCAAGCTGCAGCAGCAGCCGCGTCGCAGCGCCAAGTATAGCTTGTAGGGTGGCGCCGCAGCGCCACTATGTAGTATGTCCAAGAATGAGAATTTTAATTATTTTATTTCAGGGAATGTAATAGTAACCTAATCTAATGAACATAAAAATGTGTCAGACATATAATGAGATGTTAAAGTAGATTCTTAACATGTCAAAAAAAGTAATTATATGTTTGATTTACTTGTTGAATGCGTAGTTAACTTGTCGTTCATGAAGTCGAATATTATGAGAAAACAAGTGTTGTGATTTGATTAGTATAATCATAATCAGAGTTTAGATAGAAGAGAATTAACTTGTGATGCTAGTTATGTTATAATTGACTGGTATTGTGAATGTAAATGGTATGTAGGATTAAATCGAGGAACGTATATAATTAACGTGTAACCTACGCACGAGAAAAGTTTTCTAACCCTACTTGTTATCGTTATGCAAGTTTCTAAACCTTACCTCTTTACATTGAGAAAGCTCTAGACTTATATTCTATATCGATCAAACTCTTGTTATTTATTGATCAAGTTCAAGATGTTATATTAAAGGTTATTAATGTTTTCCAAAACATGATTTCTGTTATACAATACTTATTCTATTGTATACCTCTTGAGTTTATTATTCAATGTGAATATCATTTATTATTGAACCTTGTAAGACTACTGAACCCTTATTGATTCGACTAGTCCATAGTTGATGAACGTTCTAAATTTCAGAACCCCTGTTGAGCTTATCCAAACCAAACTTCCTTTTGTGTGGACTCTAATATCAAACTGAGATGAATAACCCTGTTATAGGGGGTTACTTATGCTTTAGTGTAAGACCCCGGCTTATTAATGAATAAAATCAAATTTTCTCTAAATATTATTGTGAATAATAAGGGGTTAATTTGATATAATACTTTGGTTATGGGTGAAATGTGCAAATTTTGCAAAATAAGCAAGTTGTTATAAATTATTCATTTTGTCGGAGAATATTCGTTTGGTCGTGAAATATTCTTGCTGTCGGGAAATATTCGTACGACAGCGCAGCCTTGTGTGGGCCCCATAACGGAAAGCGATTGGATGAAGAAAACGACAAGTATAAGTTGTTTATAAATAACGACATAGTTGTTACCGTTAATACTGTTGGAATACCCGGTGGTTAAAATACAGTAGCACACGATACTGCACCAATTATTGATTCTTACGTAAGAAGGCACTACTCAATAATTATTACAGTAGTTATTATTCAATATTTTATTTTATTGATTCAATAATTGCTGCGTTGATATTTTATATTATTGTTGTTTCAATAATTGTTGTTGCACAGTATTTTCTTTTATCAGATCAATAATTCATATTATTTGAATAATATTATTAGATAACATTATTGGCAATGTCTAGAAAGTTCTGTCTAAGGAGAGATTTGGTCATCTAATTACGTGCCAGTAAGGAGAAATCCTTATTGGAAAGCCCCCTCTTTCCTAGGAACGGCCTGGTTGTCATAAATGTGATTCTGTAATATTATTTGTGAATAATTAATTATTGATTCATATGATAAGGAAATATTTATTTTTTTGTGGATATAAATGAGGGATATATTTTTGTGGTTAAAAATGAAGGAGTTAATGTTGAGGTTTTTATCAGTATTTTTATCGGAATGGAGGTATTAAAAATTAGGGTTTTTAAGATATTTTGAGGGGGTTATAATTTTTAATCCGACCGTTGGATCGTGGTAATTTTTGGATATGTTATACATATATAAGTTGAGTATATGTCCCCAAATTTTGAACCGTTAAAAATGAACGTATGATTTATTATGAATTTTACAAGATGACTGTTTCATAAATTGTTGAATTTTCGGAGTTAATCATTTTTGTGGAAAATTCTAGAATTGGCGGGCCTCACTCTTGGTTGGTGAAGAAATGTGCTGAGATTTTTGGGTGGGAATAGTAACAGGTAAAGCCATCAGGTTACAGGTTAAGTCTGCTTCGGCGTGCTAACATTTTCCTATAAATAGAGGGCTAAGTTAGAATTGAAAATTACACCAGAAATAAGTTTTCTCTCTTTCTCTCTCTAGATTATTGAGTGTATTTTGTGAGTATTTAGATACTTTGAGAGTTTATATTCATCAGAGCAAGTTTCTTTCAGCCTTATACAGGTATTACGACCAGAAGTACTGATATTTTGAGGTAAGGGATATTATTTTCTTCTTAAATGATATTATTTTCTTCAATATCATTATGCTGAAATATTAACATGAGTTTTTATCAAATTTGAAACTTTTTGTGTCGGGGTTACTATTCACGTATACGTTACTATTCACGTATACGACACTATTCACCGAAAAATAAAATTTTCCCTTTTTGTCCAAGATGTCTATTATGGTTACTATCTTTGATTGTATCCATGTTTTGATCTTTATTTTTGAATTCTGCTTCACAATTGATCATTATGAAGTATTATTGATCTTGGATAAACTGTTATACGAATCCCTACTATTTGTCCTTCTATCTCACTGGATTCGTTCTCTTTAAGATATTTTTTATCATCCTCAGTCCTAAATGATGATATTACTGAATATCTTTGGCCTGTAGTGCAAAGATGTATGATTACTTGATGAATATCTTTGGCCTATAGTGCAAAGATGAACTGGTGTTGAGATGAACATGACTGACAGGTGATACAAATGAATATCTTTGGCCTGTAGTGCAAGGATGAATATTTGGATAAAGATGATTATTAATTGATGTTACATGGATAAAATATTGATGATGGACTTTTAAATCTTAGAAGATAGTAGAATTCATTCTCTACTTGACTCTTCTAATGGTTTGTTGTTTCCGCTGCAGTTGTTGATCTAAAACTTGTTGTCGATTATATTCTATCAGATTTTTCCCTGTTGAATAGTAATGATAATTTATTGTATATTATCTTAGTCATAATATTCTTTACTGGGCTAGTTGAGCTCACCCTTTTCCTTTTTGTTCTATTTTTCTTCTTAGGAGGTGAGAACATAGCAGGATCTAGTCGGGGTATGGAGTGATGGTTCTAGAAATATGTTTTAACGGTCCTCACTATTTCTGTAAAATTGTATTTGAATAATTGTATTGAAGACTTATTTGAGTGTGGATATTGTCTAGAAGACAATATTTGTATTTAAAATCACAATATGTATTGTCGTATTTTGCACGACAATTGTATTATTAAAGTTGTAGTTTACTTTCTGTACCATGTATTTGGCGACTCGGAATGGGTGTTGTATACCTATTTTGGGGGCGTCACATTTAGGGTTAAAATATTGTGCACAGTATGGTACTAAGGGCTGATCCCCCTAAGTACGAGTAAAAGAGTCCACAGTCTTATGACTGTTAAAGGTTTCAAATATAACCCCTGACAATCTAGGACATAGTTCAAGGTTTTATGACCCTCAGAAGTTCTTTTGACTCTTGTTATTCATTCTTGATTCAAAAGTTAAGTTTCTTATTTTAGAAGCTTTGATTCACTCGCATGTTATTATTTGTTGTTACATTATTATACTTGTAGACAATCGTGCTCACTCTTACGTAATAATAACATTGCAGTTAAGAACGAAAGGTCTGACGAGCCTTCTACTAGCAAAGGCAAGGGCAAGATTAATAAGTGATGAATACTTGTTGGTTATTGTTTATGTTATGTTTCTGACTTATGTTTAAATTGTGTAAGACTTAATATTTGTTAATGTTTCCGCATTTGAGATATAAGGTTAGTATAACCTTGGATTGATGTATTTAATTTTAGATATTGTAACTCCTTAAGGAGAGGATTTATTTCTATCTATTTTATGATTTCATTTATTATGGGTAGATAGACATATGATGTTTGTATAGTGAACACCAAATCACGTGAAAATTGAAGTACCTGAATTTGGGGGTGTCACAGTACCAAACAATTGGCATAGGATAACGCTATCAATACTATATCGAAAGACTTGTAAACAAATCAATTAAACTCTTACGATTGGTCTAGCTGAGTTAAAACTAGCATCGACTCTTTCGTAAAATAATTCATGCATATTATGACATGAATCACAGAAACTTGGCTAACACAAAGGTTAGATGTAACGATCGAGAAATTTTATAATTTAATTTAAATATTTATTGAATTAAATAAATAGTTTTAAATAATTTATTTATTGAGAAAATAAATAATTGATGGAATTGTGATGCAAGAATTTAGTAACTAAATTGATTAATGTTAATTAAATTAAATAATTGTAATTTTTATTTCAAGATTTAATTTAATGAAATAATTAAATTAAATGAATTGTTTAATATTTAAGAAAATAAGTAAATTAAAAAAAGTAATGTTTAAGTCTAATTTAATAATTAAATTAGATATATAATTATTTATTAATCATAAGTATAATGACTATGACTAAGATAATATTATGACTAAGATAATGCAGAATAAATTATCGTTAGCCTTCAACAGTGTTAAACTGATTAAATATAATAAACATCAAGTTTAACTACAGCAGAACAAACAATCCATTAGAAGAGTCAAGTAGAGCATGATATCTACTATCTTCTATGATTTAAAAAGTTTATCAACAATTTTATCGCTGAGACTCACCTTAATAAATAATCCACATCATCGAATCATCCCTGCACTACGGCCAATGATATTCATTATTATCACGACCACAAATTATCCTTGCACTACAGGCCAAGGATATTCGTATTTTCATCAATAATCATGATCTTGTCAACAACTGTCCATCAATGCACTATGGGCTAATGAGGACTCTTACCATATCATTTGTAATATTACAGTCATGATTATACCGAAAAAATCATTGTCATAATCATACCAAGTCCATCTATGCACTACAGGCCACAAATGACTTTCATCATAATATAAACACGAGGATGATGACAATGATATAAGAATTCAATTAAAAGAAAGTAAATGATAAATTTTTAAAGATTTATAATTTAATTTATCTAGAATTCAAAAACATCCAAATTGTCAACATGATACTGCTTTGTAGAGTAAAATTCAAGAATAATATTATATTAAAAATGATTTGAACCGAAAAGATATCATTTTTTATCATGAATAGTACCCCGGGTGAATAGTAATTGAGTGAATAGTACCCTATGAATAGTAATTCGGGAATAGTACCCCGTGAGTAGTACACCGGCATAAAAAGGTTAAAATTTATCAAAAATGCTCAGAATAATATTTTCATAAAAAGATACTGGATGAAGCGCAAATATCAAGGATATTCTACTAATTTCATGGAGTATAGAAGCCAAAACTTAACAAATTGAGTATAGAATTCGAAATCTGAAACGAAATAATATTTCTTACATACTACAGAGTATGGAAGAAAATATTATTTTATACGAATACTGAACAAAATTAATATCCCTTACCTTGAAAAGAAGACTATTCCAATTGGTATAGCGAGGATATTTTTGAAGAAAACTTTCACTGTTTTCTACGCTCAAAACTTTCTAAAACTCGAAAAAAATACGCTTACTATTATAGAAGAATAATTCTCTGATTCTGGTGTGATTTTCAATTCTAACTAAGCATCCTATTTATATGAGAATGGAAGGGATACTATTTGAATTTAGAAATCACGGACGCACAGTTTTTGAAATTAAACGAATTCACGGGCACAACTTTCTGATTCACAAGATTTACTATGCATTGCATAGTAAAATACTATGCAAATAAAATATAATATATTCTATTTTTTCATAAAAACAAAACTTATTAATATACATATATATATATATATATATATATATATATATAATAATTCTAACTCCCTCTGTGACGCCCCCAAAATAGGTGTACAACACCCATTCTGAGTCGCCAAATACATGGTACAGAAAGCAAACTACAGCTTCAATAATACAATTGTCGTGCAAAATACGACAACACATACTGTGAGTTTAAATACAAATATTGTCTTCTAGACAATATCCACACTCAAATAAGTCCTCAATACAATTATTCAAATATTATTTTACAGAAATAGTGAGGACTGCTAAAACATCTTTCTAGAACCATCACTCCATACCCCGACTAGATCCTGCTATGTTCTCACCTCCTGAGAAGAAACATGGAACAAAATAGAAAAGGGTGAGCACAACTAGCCCAGTAAAGAATATTATGACTAAGATAATATACAACAAATTATCATTGGTATTCAACAGGGAAAAATCTGATAGAATATAATCGACAACAAATTTTAGATCAACAACTGCAGTGGAAACAACAAACCATTAGAAGAGTCAAGTAGAGAATGAATTCTACTATCTTCTAAGATTTAAAAGTCCATCATCAATATTTTATCCCTGTAACATCAATTAATAACCATCTTTATCCAAATATTCATCTTTGCACTACAAGCCAAAGATATTCATTTGTATCACCTGTCAGTCATGTTCATCTCAACACCTGTTCATCTTTGCACTACAGGCCAAATATATTCATCAAATAATCATACATCTTTGCACTACAGGCCAAAGATATTCAGTAATATCATCATTTAGAACTGAAGATGATGAAAAATATCTTAAAGAGAACGAATCCAGTGAGACAGAAGGACAAATAGTAGGGATTCGTATAACAGTTTATCCAAGATCAATAATACTTCATAATAATCAATTGTGAAATAGAATTCAAAAATAAATATCAAAACATGGATACAATCAAAGATAGTAACCATAATAGACATCTTGGACAAAAAGGAAAAATTTTATTTTTCGGTGAATAGTGCCGTATTCGTGAATAGTGCTGTATACGTGAATAGTAACGTATACGTGAATAGTAACCCAACACAAAAAGTTCTAAATTTGATAAAAAGTTCATATCAATATTTCAGCATAATGATATTGAAGAAAATAATATCATTAAGAAGAAAATAATATCCCTTACCTCAAAATATCAGTACTTCTGGTCGTAATACCTGTATAAGGCTGAAAGAAACTTGCTCTGATGAATATAAACTCGCAAAGTATCTAAATACTCACAAAATACACTCAATAATCTAGAGAGAGAAAGAGAGAAAACTTATTTCTGGTGTAATTTTCAATTCTAACTTAGCCCTCTATTTATAGGAAAATGTTAGCACGCCGAAGCAGACTTAACCTGTAACCTGATGGCTTTACCTGTTACTATTCCCACCCAAAAATCTCAGCACATTTCTTCACCAACCAAGAGTGAGGCCCGCCAATTCTAGAATTTTCCACAAAAATGATTAACTCCGAAAATTCAACAATTTATGAACCAGTCATCTTGTAAAATTCATAATAAATCATACGTTCATTTTTAACGGTTCAAAATTTGGGGACATATACTCAACTTATATATGTATAACATATCCAAAAATTACCACGATCCAACGGTCGGATTAAAAATTATAACCCCCTCAAAATATCTTAAAAACCCTAATTTTTAATACCTCCATTCCGATAAAAATACTGATAAAAACCTCAACATTAACTCCTTCATTTTTAACCACAAAAATATATCCCTCATTTATATCCACATAAAATAAATACTTCCTTATCATATGAATCAATAATTAATTATTCACAAATAATATTACAAAATCACATTTATGACAACCAGACCATTCCCAGGAAAGAGGGGGCTTTCCAATAAGGATTTCTCCTTACTGGCGCGCAATTAGATGACCAAACCTCTCCTTAGACAGAATTTTCTAGACATTACCAATAATGTTATCTAATAATATTATTCAAATAATATGAATTATTGATCTGATAAAGGAAAATACTGTGCAACAATAATTATCGAAACAACAATAATATAAAATATCAACGCAGCAATTATTGAATCAATAAAATAAAATATTGAATAATAACTACTGTAACAATTATTGAGTAGTGCCTTCTTACGTAAGAATCAATAATTGGTGCAATACCGTGTGCTACTGTATTTTAACCACCGGGTATTCCAACAGTATTAACGGTAACAACTACGCCGTTATTTATAAACAACTTATACTTTTCGTTTTCTTCATCCAATCGCTTTCCGTTATGGGGCCCACACAAGGCTGCGCCGTCGTACGAATATTCTCCGACAGCAAGAATATTCCACGACCAAACAAATATTCCCCGACAAAATGAATATTTTATAACCACTTGCTTATTTTGCAAAATTTGCACATTTCACCCATAACCAAAGTATTATATCAAATTAACCCCTTATTATTCACAATAATATTTAGAGAAAATTTAATTTTATTCATTAATAAGCTGGGGTCTTAAACCCTCCATTCCCGGGCAACCTTTCCCCATTTCCATTACCAGTATATATATATATATATATATATATATATATATATATATATACACTCCACCCGTGACCATTCCTTTTCCTGACAATCAAATGTTTATCCCACATGAGCCCCACCAATGTGTCATCATCACATGTGGGCCCCACCTTTTATATATATATATATATATATATATATATATATATATATATATATATATATACACTCCACCCGTGACCATTCCTTTTCCTGACAATCAAATGTTTATCCCACATGAGCCCCACCAATGTGTCATCATCACACATATATATATATATATATATATATATATATATATATATATATATATATATATATATATATATATATATATATATATATATATATATATATTGGGTAACTTTCTACCGATTATTTTAAAAAATGGGTAAATGGGGGTCCATAAAATAAGCAAATTTACAACAAATACTTAAAAAAAATTCTCTTAATATTTTTAACAACATTTATTAATCATTATTATTAATCTCAATATTTAACAACCAGATCGTTCCCAAGAAAGATGGGGCTTTTCGATAAGGATTTCTCCCTATTGACGCGCAATTAGATGACCAAACCTCTTATCGACAGAACTTTCTAGACATCATCAATATTGTAAATAATAATATGAATAACTTTGTCATCTCAATTATTGATTTAATAATATAAAATATTAACAATAATTGAATTAAATAACGTGAGATACTATGCAACAATTACTGTAGCAACAATTGAGTATAACTGAGTGACTTCTCATGTAAGCATCAATAATCAATATCATGTGCTACTATGTAACCACACATATTACTGTACTTTTCATCACCGGGTATTTCAACAGTTAACGGTAAAACTTTCGCTGTTACTTTTATAAAAAGATATTTCTGTCGTTTTCAAACTCCGATAATAATTTCGCTTTGGGGTCCACCAATGATTGCGCCATCGTACGAATATTCCCTGTTAAAACGAATATTCCCCGACCAATCGAATATTTTATAACAACTTGCATACTTTGCAAAATTTATAAATATTACCCACAGCTATAACATTATATCAAAACCACACCATAATATTAAAAATGATATTCGAGAAAAAAAAACAATCTTTATTTATAAAAATTGGGGTCTTACAACCTCCCATTCTTATAAAATTTTGTCCTCAAAATTAGGGTACATACATGGTATGTCGAAGAGGTATGGATACCTTGATCTCATTTTAGATTCTAACTCCCAGGTCATTTCCTCAACATCGTGGTTTCTCCAAAAAACTTTTACTTGAGTTATAACCTTGGAGCGTAGAATATGTTCCTTCTTATCTAAGATTTTAACAGGTACCTCTTCGTACGTTAAATCTTTCACTATTTCGTCTGGTTCTAACTCAATAATGTGGTTCGGGTCTTCCACACATTTACGTAACATGGATATGTAAAAAATATTATGAAAACGAGACATACTTGGTGATAAAGCGAGTCTATAGGCCACATTTCCTACTCGGTCAAGAATTTTAAATGGGCCAATGAATAGAGGATTGAGCTTTCCTCTCTTTTTAAATCTCATAACTCCTTTCCATGGAGCAATACGTAACAACACATGTTCTCCAATATTGAATTCCACGTCCTTCCGATGAAGATCAACATATCTCTTTTGTCGATCTTGTGAGATTTTTATACGTTACCGGATCATTTGAATTTTTTTCGTTGTCATGCGTACCAATTCTGGTCCCAACAACGTTGATTCACCCACCTCATCCCAGCATACTAGAGAACGACACTTGCGTCCATATAACGCCTCAAATGGAGCTATGCTGATGCTTGCTTGATAACTGTTGTAGGAGAATTCTGCCAATGATAAGAACTTATCCCAACTTCCCTTGAAGTCAAGGACACATAGTCTTAATAGATCCTCAAAAGGTTGAATAGTCCTCTCTGACTGCCCATCCATTTGAGGATGATATACCGAACTAAATCATAAATTTGTGCCTATAGCTTTTTATAAACTAACCCAAAATCGTGAAGTGAATCTTGGGTCTTGATCAGAAACTATGGATATTGGCATACCATCCAGTCTTACAATCTCATTTATGTACATATGAGCAAGACGTTCAAGTGTATAAGTTTCTCGTATAGGTAAGAAATGAACAGACTTGGTCAATCTATCAATAATGACCCAAATTGCATCTATGCCTTGAGAAACCTTGGGATGACTAGTAACGAAATCTATGGTAATGTGCTCCCACTTCCATTCTGGAATTTTAAGTGCTTGTAATGGACCTTCTGGCACTTGATGCTTTGCCTTGACTCGTTAACAAGTTAAACACCTTGAGATAAACTTCGCTATCTATCTCTTTATATTGCTCCACCAAAATGTATGTCAAAGATCACGATACATTTTGGTACTCCCAAGATAGATTGCAAACGGTGTGTTGTGCGCCTCCATCATGATCTTATACTTTAAATCAAGGTCGTTAGGAACACAAAGTCTAAAGTTGACTCGTAGTATTCCTTCTTCATCGATTCTTACTTCCGGAATAGCACCTTTTGCACTTTCTTCCTCATACGCATAAGCTCCAGGTCTTTAGCTTGAGCAGTTTTAACTTTATCGATTAAAGTCAGTTCTACTCATATATTGGCCATCATCACATGGGTCCCTAGAGTCTTTAACTATATCTACATCCTTTGCAAGTCATACAAAATAGGCCTTTACGTTGACAATATCGCACTCGTACCTACATATGATCTTCTACTCAATGCGTCAGCTACCACATTCGCTTTTCTAGGATGCTATTAGATGATATGATCATAATCTTTTAACAGTTCAAGCCAACGTCATTGCCGCATGTTGAGTTCCTTTTGGGTGAAAAAATATTTGAGGCTTTTATGATCCATATAAATCTCCACTTTCTCCCCATATAGGTAATGCCTCCAAATTTTAAGTGTGAAGACAACATCTGCCAACTCTAGATCATGAGTAGGATAATTCCTCTCATATTCTTTGAGTTGTCGTGAGGCATAGGCTATGACTTTCCTATGTTGCATGAGAACACATCCTAACCCTCTGCCTGAAGCATCGCTGTAGATGATAAATCCCTTCGAACCAGATGGTATTGTCAGAACAGGTGCTAAAATGAGTCTCCTCTTGAGTTCTTGAAAACTCTTCTCACATCCCTTCGAGTCAGTTGAGTTAATGGAGTAGCGATTCTAGAAAATCCTTCCACGAATCTCCGATAATAACCAGCTAGGCCGAGAAAGCTACGTAATTCGGTCACTGACTTAGGTTGCTCCCAGCTTTGTATTACTTCAATCTTCGCTGGGTCAACAGATATTCCGTGATTTGATATCACGTGCCCAAGAAATATTACTTCCTCAAGCCAAAACTCGCATTTCTTTAACTTGGCATAAAGTTTGTTTTCACGAAGCTTTTGGAGTATCAACATCAAGTGTTGCTCATGATCTTCACGGCTTTTGGAGTAAATGAGGATGTCATTAAGAAACTACAAAGTGATCCAAATATTCTTTGAATACTCGATTCATCATATCCATGAAGGCAGCAGGAGCATTAGTTAATCCAAAAGACATGACTAGGAATTCGTAATGCCTGTACCGAGTTCTGAAAGCAGTCTTTGGAATGTCATCAGTTTTAATCTTTAACTGATGATATCCGGAACGAAGATCGATCTTTGAAAAGAATTTGGCGCCTTGTAACTAGTCAAACAGGTCATTAATACGTGGTAATGGCTACCTATTTTTGATGGTGACATGATTCAACTCCCGATAGTCAATATAAAGTCGCATACTTCCATCTTTCTTCTTCACGAATAGAACAGGAGCACCCCAAGAAGACGTACTAGGACGAATGAAACCGATGTCTAACAATTCCTGCAGCTGGGTTTTTAACTCCTGAAGTTCAATAGGAGCCATTCGATATGGGGCTTTAGAATTGGGTTTTGTACCGGGTTCAAGGTCGATACAAAATTTAATTTCACGCTCTGGGGGTAGGCTAGGATGTTCTTCAGGGAATACGTCAGGAAATTTATTAACAATAGAAATATCATTCAAATCTGACGTATTTTTGTTTAAATCCGTGACATGGGCTAAGAAAGCTTGACATCCGTTTTCCAATTAACGAATAGCTTTATGGCTTGATATGACAGTGATTGACTTTAGTGGTTTGGTTGCTTGAATTTGTATAATAGGTTGGTTAGGAATATAAAAACTAATAACCTTACGAAAATAATCAATTTTAGCATGATGAGTAGTTAACCAATCAATCCCTAAAATCACATCAAATGTAAGTATTTTCAAAGAAATAAGATCGACGGGTAACGTGCGGGTGCCGATTTGAATCAATCAAAACTTATAAACAGTTGATGTAATAAAGGTTTCTCCCAATGGAGTTTCGATAGATAAGTCAAAGTTTAATTTTTTCAAAGTCAAATTTAAACGTTGAGCGCAAGTAGGAGAAATAAAAGAATGGGCAGAACCGGTATCAAATAAGGTGTAGACTTCTCTAAAGTTTATGATTAGCTTACCCGTGATCACCTCGTTCGGGTTCCTTGCTTTCTAGGAGGTCACGACAAATGCTCTCCCTTAAACTACTGGTTTTGACTTCCCTGGGACGACCTTTGGTGCCTTCATCCCAGCTGAACTTGGCTTTAATACACGACAAAATCGAGCTAGGTGACATTCTCTTCCGTAATTATAACATGTTTTGGACTGCTACGTATATTTTGGATTGATGTGTCCCTCCCCTCCACATTTATAGCATATGATCGTTGATCGTTCTCCTTCTTTAACAACGGGTGTTGGTGCTGACATCTTTCCATCATTTTTGAATCTCATCTTCTTGAAATGTCCACTCTTATTGTCCTGGCCATGATTACCACCGAAGTGGTTACCATTTCTGGCATGTTAATTCCCTCCACGTTTGTTGACACCACTTCAATAACTGCTACCACTGGTTATATCATTTTGACGGCTGCTCTTTCTTGGTTGGGTTGACTCATTATCGCGCTCCAATAGTTGAGCCATATTTACAACATCTGAATACAAACTGTAACATTCCAGTATTTTAAATGATAATATTAAATATTTATTGAATTATATAAGTATTTAATTGATATGTTTATTGTTGAATAAATAATTGTTCAATTTAATTTGATTTGATTTAGTTAATTATTTGTTAAGAAAATAATTAAGGAGTTAAGAAAATTGATTGTTATGAGATAATATACTAATTTAATTTAATAATTAAGTTAGAGAGTTATAATAATTAAATGAATTATTGTATTTTAATTTTTATTTGTAATTTAAAATGAAGTGTTAGTTGATTAAATAAAGTTATAATTATAAACGAAATTATAATTATGTAGTATTGATTTATGTGTTAAAGTAATTTAATAAATCGTTATTAGAATTAATTTAATTGATTATTGAAAATTGAATTAAAATAAAAGTGTGACTAATAACCTTACTATAAAGGAGTTATTAAAATAAATTAAAGGAGTACAATTGTGTCTTACCATACAAGGTATAAGGATTAATTGCTTTATTTTAATTAGGTTTACCAAACAAGGTGTAAGAGGTAATGAGTTATTTTTAGTTAGCTAGCCAAACAAGCCTTAGGGCTTTTAATTTTCAAATAATTTATAACTGATGTCAGTTAAAATTATATACTTAATACCTATATTATTATTATTCTACGTTATATGTTTTTGGTTAGTACGTAAGTTAGAATAGTGTTAGAGAAGAAAGACTCAGAAGAAAGAAAAAGAAGAAAAGAAGAAATTGGGAGAGAACTTGAGAGAATTCTAGAGAGGATTTGAGAAAGAAATTGGGAAAAGAAGCTTGAGAATCAAAGATAGCCATCATCTTTTTCTAAATTAAGGTATCATCTTGCTTCTATTGTTCTAAAAGTTTAGTTGTCTTCTTCTTCCAAAAAGATCTCTGTAAAATCTTGGTAGAAGATGAGTTTCTTGTGTATATAGTTTTATATGATAATTGTTTGTTATAAGATTGTTTTCATAAGTTATATATGAGATTAGTCAATTAATTCATGTATGTATGTAATTTGTGAAGAAACCCATATTATAGTGTGTTTATATGAAAACATATGAATATTGCTTAGTTTAAAGAAAAATTAAGGTTTAACTAGTTGATTAATTCATAAATTAGCTATTGAAGTTGGAAGAGGATAAATAAACATAAATATGATATTTTGAATTAACTGTTTTGATTGAAAAACAAAGTTACAATGATGATTTTCATTAAAAATGTCAAAAAGAGAAGTTTTATCAAAAATAGTGAAATTGAGTGTTGTAAATTCGATGTTTATGTTGTTTAAAAGGTAGAATCATTTTACGAGTCTTTAAATTATGTTTACATGAAGTCTCTGTATGTATTACATGTTAATTAGGTTGTTAGAAAGGAGTTTGTAGGCCAAATTTACTTTCTATTCATTCCGTTACCGAGGCTGGTCGCCGAAGTCTGGAGTTCGGCACAGCAGCACGGCCCAGCAGTATAAGTTTCGCGCCGCAGCGCCGGCGCCATGCTGTAGCGCCGGCCCACAGTGTAAACTATGGCGCCGCAACGCGAGTTAGCAGAATGGTCAGACAATGTAATTTATTTATATAAAGTCTGAAAAAGTGTTATGTGCTAATAGTAGGACTGTTGAGTTATGATTTCAGTAGTACTAAACTAAGGATGAACTTGTTGTCAACGATTAACTAGTATTAGTATTGATATAATTTGAATATATTATTCAAAATTAAATCTTACATGATGAATGTACTTAGTGTGGTAGTGACTAATTATGTCATAATGACATATATATATATATATATATATATATATATATATATATATATATATATATATAGGGTATTGTGATTCGAGTTGTTACGTTTTCGCTTACACTCAAGGCAAGTTCTCGAAATCTATTGTTTCATGGAGCAAATTATTGTTTCTAAATCGCATTACACATGCTTTCTAAACCTTATTTTGATGTTGAGCAAGTTATTCTTGTCTTTAACTTGTTAATTAGCATGCAAGTTTATATAATCTGATATACTGATGCTGAATAGTTTTTATTGTTCAAATTGCTATTCGTTATGCATGTTTAATATTCAATTCTAAATAACATAGGCTTAATATTTTTCAAGCAAGGTATGCTATAGTTATTCAATATTTATGCTCTTAGATTATTCCTAAAGCATAATTTTAATATACAAATGTTAATTCAGATATGATTCATTCCATAGCATAATGTGATCACCCTTTTATTCAACTAATCCTTAGTTGATGTTCGTTGAATTCTAAATTACCTTCACATGTATCCAAGCCAAACTTACTTTGGTGCAGACTTGTAATCTAAATACTGAGATGAACGACCCTATTATTAGGCGTTTACGCTTAACGTTAAAATGGTTGTGCATAATACATTGTACAAAAGGCTAATCCCCCTAAGTACGTGGAGTCCTTATAGTCTTATGACTGTTAAAGTTTAAGTTGAAAGATAACTTATAAATGTGGACATGGTTTGTGGTCATTAGACCCTCAGTTGTATATTTCAGAATGTTAATAGAATATATTGTTCAGTTCTATTGAGCCTATTACTTGGTAGTTGTTGTAAAGATTTTATTCCTTATTATTTCAAGTGAGCTTTGTTTGCTCACTCTTACTTACATAACTATTATAGCTAAGGATGAAAAGGTCGATGTACCTAGCACTAGTAAAGGAAAGGGAAAGATGAACAAGTAGTGAAGACTTGTAAAATGTTGACAATTATTTACTAGACTTTAATTTGATTGATGTAATGAAGTGTTTATTTAATTTCCGCATTTGAAGGATTATACTTAAAGGTTAGATATCCTCGGAGATTTTTATTAATGTAATCCCTTAAGGGAAGGTTTATTATTCAATTTTTTATTGTGATTGGTAGTTAGATAGGAATGTTTGGTTAAGTGAACACCAAATCTTGAGGTAATGAAGTACCGGAATTTGGGGGTGTCACAAGTTGGTATCACAGCCTTAGGTTATGAACCTTAGGTGGGGGGAAAGCCTTAGGAAGTAACCTTTGAAAAGATAGTGGTGATAAACTCTTATTGAGTTTAAGGAAGAAGTAATAAAACACTTATGTGCTTATGTGAATTCAACTTATGTGCTCGTGAGTGTCAGGATGACTAATGTCGGAGAATCCAGTCAGGATAGGGAGGAAGAACCTCGGATGCCTATAGAGGAAGAGCCTCGCGATATTCAGGTTATTTGGGAACAACTACTACCACGGGAGTCAGCCCCGTTGGTCACATTGGTTGAAGATGAGGATGATGACGTGGAAACGGATGAGGAGGATCCCGTTGAGCTGCTACGGGAGAATGAGGATGACGAGGACGAGGAGGAAGAGATTCCACTAAACTCGATTGTTATTAGTATGTATGATGAAGTCTACGACCGTAACATGGAACTTCAGGACACCGTCAAGGAGTTGCAGGAGATAATAGCAGAGCAACAAACTGTGATGGCACAAAAGGACGATGACATCCAGAATCGAGATGAGCGTCTGACTAATGTTGAAGAGAAGCTGATGCAGACTAAAGGAAAGAACGAACAACTGCTCGAAGTGATTACAAATCTGAATAACAAGCTGAAGGAAGAAGCTACTAAGAGAGCAAGAGCTGAAGACGCATGCGAGGCATCGTATCAACAAACCAGGACAGCAGTGAGAGACGCACAAGCAAAGAGGATGAAAATGGAAGAGATGGACAACGTATTCAACGTCGTGATCAATCGAGCTCAAGATCGGGTCATGGGTTATCCGATTCAGTTCGAGACTCTGCCCTCCTCATGTTAGATCGCAGAACAATGTTCCGAATTATGGAAGAAGGGCGTCAAAAGGCTACAGAGTATCTTAGTCGAAGATTGTAGGGAATATGCCTGATTTACGATGAATAAAGTGTTAAATAATGTGTAAATCCCTAGTATTATGTAACCATGGGATATGATGATGGTGTTATCTTGAAACTTTTGTAGTTCAGGAAAGTAATGTAGATAGCAGTGATGCTATTGTGTTATATTTCAAAGAGATTTTGAATAAATAAGAGTTATTATTTTATTTAAAGTGTTATGTGTTATGTGGTTATTTCTTTTATGGAGGCAAGTTACGTAGAAAATACTTAAAGAAGTTGAGTAATAATCTAATGAGTGTATATTTTAACAGAAAATGCCTCCAAGACGTCAACCACCACGACAAAGAACCAATGAGGGAACCAACAATAACGACAATGTTAAAGCTAACCCCGTTGAACAGCTAGTAACTTTATTGACGGGAGCGTTGCAGAATCAACCACAGAACCAAGGTACAACATTTAAGGATTTCAAGGCGGTTGGACCACCTGAATTCCGTGGGTCCATGAATCTAGTCGAGGCACATACCTGGATTATGGAGATAGAAAAGGTGTTTGATGTCGCTAGAGTAGGGGATGATTAGAAGATTGCTTCTGCAACATTCATATTGAAGGCAGAGGCTAGTTATTGGTGGCAGGCCAATAAAACCCGAGAAGGACAAGGAGTAAAGACCTGGGATAGGTTTAAGGAGATATTCTTCGAGACCTATTTCCCAGAGAGTTCGAAGAGTCAGCTAGAAGTGCAGTTTTTAGAACTGAAATAGGGAACAATGACAGTATCTGAGTATGCAGCGAAATTCAACGAGTTGGCAAGGTTTGCGCCATATCAAGCCAGCACGAACGAACGCAAGGCAAAGAGGTTTGAACGGGAACTGAAGCCCTGGTTGTACACTAGGGTCTCCCCGTTCCAATTGAAGACATTCGCAGTAGTGATGGAGAAGACAATACTCGCGAAAGGTGGAGGCGAGGCAGTGACAAAGTTCAATTAGGAATAGAAAAGGAAGAAGAATGAGGTGGAGATTAAGAATGGTAGTGGAGGTAGTGGAAATGGTAACAACAATTTGAAGAGGAAATGGAACGAAAATGTAGGTGCTGGACACCAGCAGGGTAAACAGCAAAATAAGAAGTTTGAAGCATGTGTTACATGCGGTAAGTTTCACAAGGGTGTGTGTTTGATGGGGAAACGAGTATGCTTCAACTGTGGCCAGGAGGGTCACATCGCCCCAAATTGCACTCAACCTAAGAAGAACGTTTGCTTCACGTGCGGGTCCAAGGATCACTTTGCTCGTGAAGGCCCTAAGAAGAAGGCTGGAGAGATAGCAAGAAGCAATGGAGGAACATGGGCCATTGCTGGACCAACAACATCAAACAAACCCACAGCCAGAACCTTCAACATGACTGTGTAAGATGCTGTCCAATCAAAAGATGTGGTGTCAGGTATTATCCCAATCAATGATATTGATGCTTATGTATTATTTGATTCATGTGCTACTTGCTCATTTATATCTGATGAATTTGCTATGAGGTTAGAATTGCCTAGAGAATAATTGAATTTTCCTTTAAACATAGAAATTGCGAATAAGGAAGTAATCCCTGTTAGGTTCATATACAAGAACTATAGGGTGAACATTAAGGGCAATATCATGATGGTAGATTTAGCTCCAATTAGACTTGGAGAATTTGATGTTATTTTGGGAATGGATTGGCAGTTCAAATATGGAGCGGTAATTGATTGCCAAAAGAAATGTGTAAACCTTATGACTCCATCAAAGGTAATTTTCTATGGTAGCAAATCGCCTAGACAAATGAGATGTTTGATGATTATGCAGGCTAAGAAGTTGTTGAGTCAAGGCTGTGTGGATTATTTAGCTTACATAGTCGATACTCAGAGGAAGGGTGTGAAACTGGAAGAAATACCAGTGGTTAGGGAATTTGAAGATGTGTTTCTAGAGGATTTGCCAAGACTTCCGCCTGACAGAGAGATTGAGTTCATGATCGACTTAGCACCAGGAACTGTCCCGATATCGAAGGCCCCGTATAGAATGGCTCCGGTAGAGATAAAGGAACTGATGGTACAACTACAAGAACTGTTAGACAAGAAGTATATTCAACCAAGCGTACATCGTGGGGAGTGCCAATATTATTCGTGAAGAAGAAGGATGGATCAATGCGTCTTTGCATTGATTATAGGGAGTTAAACAAAGTCACCATTAAGAATAGGTATCCGTTGCCTAGAATAGATGACTTGTTTGATCAGTTGAAGGGTGCTAAATACTTCTCAAAAATAGATTTGAGAAGTGGGTATCACCAATTGAAGGTAAGGAAGGAGGATATACCGAGAATGGCATTCAGAACTCGGTATGGACATTATGAGTTTCTGGTAATATCTTTTGGTTTGACCAATGCCCCTAATGCATTCATGGATTTAATGAACAGGGTGTTTAAACCATTCTTACACAAGTTTGTGGTAGTATTTATCGACGACATTCTGGTGTATTCCAAAACTCAAGAAGAACACATAGAACACTTACGTTTGACTTTGGAGACACTAAGAAAGGAAAAGTTGTATGCGAAATTCTCTAAGTACAAATTTTGGCTCGATTGTGTATAATTTTTGGGGCATGTGATTGACAAAGATGGGATTTCAATGGATCCATCGAAAGTGGAAGCTGTAATCAATTGGGAACAACCAAGAACGTCGTCGGAGGTGAGGAGTTTCTTGGGACTGGCCGATTATTATAGAAGATTTATTCAAGATTTTTCCAAGATTGCTACTCCATTAAAAAATTTGACAAGGAAAGCTGTGAAATTTGTTTGGACGGAGAAATGTGAAGAAAATTTCCAGGACTTGAAGAAGAAGCTGAGTGTTGCACCTATGTTAACCCTACCGGATAATACATGAAATTTTGTGGTGTATAGTGATGCCTCACACAAAGGATTGGGTTGTGTTCTTATGCAGAACGACAAAGTTATTGCCTATGCATCAAGACAACTGGAGGATTATGAGAAAGGATATCCGACTCATGATTTAGAATTGGCTGCAGTAGTATTTGCTCTAAAGATATGGAGACACTATCTTTATGGAGAGAAGTGTGAGATATATACAGACCATAAGAGTCTGAAGTATATTTCCAACCAGAAGGACCTGAACATGCGGCAAAGATGATGGATGGAGTTGATAAAAGATTACGATTATGAGATCTTTTATCATTCGGACAAAGCGAATGTGGTTGTAGATGCTTTAAGCAGGAAAGGTCAGGAAAAATTGATGCTGATAACCACTCAGGAGGAGGTCATATCAGCAATGGCAAAGATAGAGTTGGAAATTAAATTTCCAGAAGAATCCGATGAACGACTATTCCAGACAGAAGTTGGTCCAACTTTGGTGGACAAGCTAAAGAATGCTCAACTACATGATGAAGAATGCAGAAAAATAAAGGAAGGTGTGAGTGAAGGTAAAGAGGTGAAATACAAGATCAATACCGAAGGACTACTACGGTTCGAGGGAAGAAGTGGGTTCCAGCAGTACCAGATGTTAGAGAAGAAATCTTGATCGAAGCACACAACACAAGATATTCGATTCATCGAGGAAGTACGAAGATGTATCATGATTTACGACGTCATTTTTGGTGGCCAAATATGAAAAGGGACATTGTAAAATGCGTGGCAAAATGTTTGACATGTCAAATAGTAAAGGCCGAGCATCAAAGACCCAGCGGATTACTTCAACCGTTGCAAATACCAGAATAGAAGTGGGAACACATCATAATGGATTTTGTGGCGGGTCTTCCAACTACTCAGAGAGGATGCTATGCGATTTGGGTGATAGTGGACAGACTGACAAAATCAGCACACTTTTTGCCAATAAAGATTAGGTTCAATCTTGATCAGTTGGCAAGATTGTACGTTAAAGAGATCATTTTGAGACACGGGATTCTATTTTCAATTGTGTCAAATAGAGATCCGCAATTTACCTTTAACTTCTGGAAGAGACTACAAGAATGCACGGGAACGCAGTTGCGAATGAGAACGGCTTATCATCCACAAACTGATGGCCAAAGCGAACGAACAATCCAGACATTGGAAGATATGCTGAGAGCATGCATCATGGATTTCAAAGGAAGCTGTGAAGAACATTTACCGTTGGTGGAATTTGCCTACAACAACAGTTACCACGCGAGCATCGGCATGCCGCCTTACGAGGCATTATACGGCAAGAAGTGCAGAACTCCTCTATGCTCGGATGAAGTCGGTGAACATCAACTGTTAGGACCAAAACTGGTACAACAAACTGCTGAGATTGTCAAACTCATCAGGACAAGATTGGCAGCAGCTCAAGACTGACAAAAGAAGTATGCTGATCAACATAGACAAAATCATGCATTCGACGTAGGAACTTTCGTATTCCTAAAAGTTTCTCATTGGAAGGTGAAAATTCATTTCGGTAAAAAGGAAAAGCTAAGCCCAAGGTTTATTAAACCCTTCGAAGTGCTGCGAAGAGTTGGAGAAGTGGCTTACGAAGAAGCACTACCTCCAGAGTTGGAAAACATTCATAATGTTTTTTATGTTTCGGTGTTACGACCATATAAACCCGATTACAAGCACGTAATCGAGTACGAACCATTGCAATTCGATAAGGACTTGTCCTATGAAGAGATTCCTATCCAGATAGTTAAATTTGCATAATAGGTTAGTTAGGAATATAAAAACTAACAACCTTACGAACATAATCAATTTTAGCATGATGAGTAGTTAACCAATCAATCCCTAAAATCACATCAAATGCAAGTATTTTCAAAGAAATAAGATCGACAGGTAATGTGCGGGTGCCGATTTGAATCAAACAAAACTTATAAAAAGTTGATGTAATAAAGGTTTCTCCCAACGGAGTTTTAATAGATAAGTCAAAGTCTAATTTCTCTGGAGTCAAATTTAAATGTTGAGCGCAAGTAGGAAAAATAAAAAAATGAGTAGAACCGGTATCAAATAAGGTGTAGATTTCGCTAGAGTTTATGATTAGCATACCCGTGATCACCTCGTTCGGGTTCTTAGTTTTCTGGGATGTCACAACAAATGCTTTCCCTTGAACTACTGGTTTTGACTTCTCTGGGAAGGCCTTTGGTGCCTCCATCCCAGCTGAACTTGGCTTCACTGCACGATAAAATTGAGCTAGGTGACCTTCTCTTCCGCAATTATAACATGTTTTGGACTGCTACGTACAGTTTGGACTGATGTGTCCCTCCCCTCCACATTTGTAGCATATGATCGTTGATCGTTCTCCTTCTTTAACAACGGGTGCTGGTGCTGACATCTTTCTATCATTATTGAATCTCCTCTTCTTGAAATGTCCACTCTTATTGTCCTGGCCATGATTACCACCGGAGTGGTTACCATTTCTGGCATGTTGATTCCCTCCACGTTTGTTGAGACCACTTCAATGACTGCTACCACTGGTATTATCATTTTGTCGGCTGCTCTCTCTTGGTTAGGTTGACTCGTTATCGTGCTCCAATAACTGAGCCCTATTTACAATATTTTAATACAAACTGTAACATTCCAGAATTTTAAATGATAATATTAAATATTTATGGAATTATATAAGTATTTAATTGATATATTTATTGTTGAATAAATAATTGTTCAATTTGATTTGGTTAATTATTTGTTAAAAAAATAATTAAAGAGTTAAGAAAATTAATTGTTATGAGATAATATACTAATTTAATTTAATAATTAAGTTAGAGAGTTATAATAATTAAATGAATTATTATATTTTAATTTTTATTTGTAATTTAAAATGAAGTGTTAGTTGATTAAATAAAATTATAATTATAAAGAAAATTATAATTATGTAGTATTGATTTATGTGTTAAAGTAATTTAATAAATCGTTATTAGAATTAATTTAATTGATTATTGAAAATTTAATTAAAATAAAAGTGTGACTAATAACCTTACTGTAAAGGAGTTATTAAAATAAATTAAAGGAGTACAATTGTGTTTTACCAAACAAGGTATAATGATTAATTGTTTTATTTTAATTAGGTTTACCAAACATGGTGTAAGAGTTAATGAGTTATTTTTTGTTAGCTAGCCAAATAAGCCTTATGGCTTTTAATTTTCAAATAATTTATAACTGATGTCAGTTAAAATTATATACTTAATACCTATATTATTATTATACGTTATATCTTTTTGGTTAGTACGTAAGTTAAAATAGAGTTAGAGAAGAAAGACTCAGAAGAAAGAAAAAGAAGAAAAGAAGAAATTGGGAGAGAACTTGAGAAAATTCTAGAGAGGATTTGAGAAAGAAATTGGGAAAAGAAGCCTGAGAATCAAAGATAGCCATCATCTTCTTCCAGATTAAGGTATCATCTTGCTTCTATTGTTCTAAAAGTTTAGTTATCTTCTTCTCCAAAAAGTTCTCTATAAAATCTTGGTAGGAGATGAATTTCTTATGTATATAGTTTTATATAATAATTGTTTGTTATAAAATTATTTTCATAAGTTATATATAAGATTAGTCAATTAATTCATGTATGTATGTAATTTGTGAAGAAACCCATATTACAGTGTGTTTATATGAAAAATATATGAATATGGCTTAGTTTAAAGAAAAATTAAGGTTTAACTCGTTGTTTAATTCATAAATTAGCTATTGAATTTGAAAGAGGATGAATAAACATAAAAATGATATTTTGAATTAATTGTTTTGATTGAAAAACAAAGTTACAGTGTTGATTTTCATTTAAAATGTCAAAAAGAGAAGTTCTATCAAAAACAGTGAAATTGGGTGTTGTAAATTCGATTTTTATGTTGTTTTATGGATAGAATCATGTTAAGAGTCTTTAAATTATGTTTACATGAAGTCTCTGTATGTATTACATGTTAATTAGGTTGTTAGAAAGGAGCTTGTAGGCCAAATTGGCTTTTTGTTCATGTTGTTGCTGAGGCTGGTCGCCGAAGTCTGGAGTTTGGCGCCGCAGCGCAGCCCATCAGTATAAGTTTCGCGCCGCAGCGCCGACCCACAGTGTAAACTATGGCACCGCAACGCGAGTTAGCAGAATGGTCAGACAATTTAATTTATTTACACGAAGTCTGAAAAAGTGTTATGTGCTAATAGTAGGACTATTGAGTTATGATTGCAGTAGTACTAAACTAAGGATGAACATGTTGTCAACGATTAACTAGTATTAGTATTGATATAATTTGAATATGTGATTCAAAATCAAATCTTACATGATGAATGTACTTAGTGTGGTAGTGACTAATTATGTCATAATGATATATATATATATATATATATATATATATATATATGATATTGTGATTCGAGTTGTTACGCTTTAGCTTACACTCAAGGCAAGTTCTCTAAATCTATTGTTTCATGGAGCAAATTATTGTTTCTAATTCGAATTGCATTACGCATGCTTTCTAAACCTTATTTTGATGTTGAGCAAGTTATTCTTGCCTTTAACTTGTTAATTAGCATGCAAGTTTATATAATCTGATATACTGATGTTGAATAGTTTTTATTGTTCAAATTGCTATTCGTTATGCATGCTTAATATTCAATTCTAAATAACATAGGCTTAATATTGTTCAAGCAAGGTATGCTATTGTTATTCAATAATTATGCTCTTAGATTATTCCTAAAGCATACTTTTAATATACAAATGTTAATTCACTTATGATTCATTCCATAGCATAATGTGATCACCCTTTTATTCAACTAATCCTTAGTTGATGTTCGTTGAATTTCAAATTACCTTCACATGTATACAAACCAAACTTACTTTGGTGCGGACTTGTAATCTAAATACTGAGATGAACAACCCTATTATTAGGGGTTTACGCTTAGCGTTGAAATGGTTGTGCTCAATACATTGTACGAAGGGCTGATCTCCCTAAGTACGTGGAGTCCTTATAGTTTTATGACTGTTAAAGTTTAAGTTGAAAGATTACTTATAACTGTGGACATGGTTCGTGGTCATTATACCCTCAGTTGTATATTTCAGAATGTTAATAGAACATATTGTTCAGTTCTATTGAGCCTATTACTTGGTAGTTGTTGTAAAGATTTTATTCCTTGTTATTTCAAGTGAGCTTTGTTTGCTCATTCTTGCTTACATAACTATTACAGCAAAGGAGGAAAAGGTCGATCTACCTAGCACCAGTAAAGGAAAAGAAAAGATGAACAAGTAGTGAAGACTTATAATATGTTGACAGTTATTTACTAGACTTTAATTTGATTGATGTAATGAAGTGTTTATTTAATTTCCACATTTGAATGATTGTACTTAAAGGTTAGATAACCTAGGAGATTTTTATTAATGTAATCCCTTAAGGGAAGGTTTATTATTTAATTTTTTATTGTGATTGGGTAGTTAGATGTGAATGTTTTGGTTAAGTGAACACCAAATCTTGAGGTAATGAAGTACCGTGATTTGAGGGTGTTACACAAACACAGTTTATGAGAAATTAGGTACTGACGTATCTCGGGTTTCAAACCTCTTAGAAACATCCGCGTCATTCTCTCCTCATTATCAACCAAGTGGGACGCAAACCGGAACAACACGGAAAACTTAGCTTCGTACTATGACACGGTCATATTGTTCTGCTCCAGCTTGATGAACTCTACCTCCTTCATGTGACGAATACTTTAGGAAAAGTACTTGTCATTGACCAGTTCTTGGAGCTTCTCCCAAGACATCTTCAGTGCGGCAGGTTGAGTACGCTTTACAAATTCTCACCAGTAATCTGCCTCTCCTCGTAGCATGAAGGTGGCAAAGGGAACCTTTTGCTCCTCGGAGCATCCCAAGACATCAAATATTTTGGTGATCTGCTTTATACACGCCTCTACCTTAAGTGGTTTTGGCTCTTCCAAAAACTCCGGTAGTCCTAGCTCCTTGAACTGCTTAGCAGTGACCATTCGAGAGTTGCCAGTGTTTCCACCTTCATTTTGAACAGGAGTCGTTCTCGCCTGATGTTGCATGAATTGCATAAAGCCCCTGAACATCCCATCGTTCATCATCTGGTTGGTATTATTGTTTACCTAAGGATTATTGCCTTCTTGATGTACATTATCCTGGGTATTGATCATCGGTGACTCAACGGTCTCATGTGCTCCATTGCTTATCTCAACATTCTTAGATGTCATTTTCAAACACTGCCACAAAACAAGAGTTAATTGGCATGCCACATATTATCCCTATATTCTGACCAACCAATTAAATAATAAATAAACTTAGGTAGGTCATACAAGTGAAGGAATTACCCGCCTCTCCCCTCCTAGTTCTATTCTCACATCTTAGCCAGGGATCATATCCCTAAGCTTTGATACCAACTGTGACGCCCCCAAAATAGGTATACATCACCCATCTTGAGTCGCCAAATACATGGTACTGAATACAAATACAAACTTAATTATACAACAAGAGCTAAGATTTTTAACGGGAATATTGTCTTCTAGACAATATTCAAACTCAAATTCAATCCTCATTACATTTATTATCGCACTATTTTACAGAATAGTGAGGACTAATAATGCAAACATATGGACCGTCACTCCGTTCTCTGACTAGTCCCAGCTATATTCTCATTTCCTGAAGAGAACAATGAAAGCAAAGGGTGAGCTCAACTAGCCCAGTAAGAAATATTATGACTAAGATAATGCATAATAAATTATCGTTAGCCTTCAGCAGTATTAAACTGATAAAATATAATAAACATCAAGTTTAACTGCAGCGGAGCAAGCAATCCAGTAGAAAAGTCAAGTAGAGCATGATATCTACTATCTTCTATGATTTAAAAAGTTTATCAACAGTTTTATCGCTCATACTCATCTTAATAAATAATCCACATCATCGAATCATCCCTGCACTACGACCAAGGATATTCATTACTATCATGACCACAAATTATCCATGCACTACGGGCCAAGGATATTCGTGTTTTCATCAATGGTCATGATCATGCCAACAGCTGTCCATCAATGAACTACGGGCCAATGAGGACTCATACCACATCATTTGTAACATTACGGTCATGATTATACCGAAAAAATCCTGCCCATAATCATACTAAGTCCATCTATGCACTACAGGCTAGAGATGACTTTCATTATAATATAAGCATGAGGATGATGACAATGATATAAGAATTCAATTAAAAGAAAGCAAATGATACATTTTTAAAGATTTATAATTTAATTTATCCAGAATTCAAAAAGGTCCAAATTATCAACATGATACTGCTCTGTGGAGTAAAATTCAAGAATAATATTGTATCAAAAATGAGTTGGACCGAATAGTACCCCGGGTGTATAGTACCTAGTGAATAATATCCTGTGAATAGTAATTCAGGAATAGTATCCCGTGAATAGTACTCCGGCATAAAAAGGTTAAAACTTATCAAAAATGCTCGGAATAATATTTTCATGAAAAGATACTGGATGAAGCGCAAATATCAAGGATATTCTACTAATTTCATGGAGTATAGAAGCCAAAACTTAACAAAATGAGTATATAATTCGAAATCTGAAACGAAATAATATTACTTACATATTACAGAGTATGAAAGAAAATATTATTTTGTACGAATAACTAACAAAAATAATATCTCTTACCTTGAAAAGAAGAGTATTCCAACTGGTATAGCAAGGATATTTTTGAAGAAAACTTTCACTATTTTCTACGCTCAAAGCTTTCTAAAACTCGAAAGAAATACGCTCAATATTATAGAAGAAGAATTCTCTAATTCTGATGTGATTTTTAATTCTAACTAAGCATCCTATTTATAGGAGAATGGAAGGGATACTATTTGAATTTAGAAATCACGGACGCACAGTGTTTGAAATTAAACGAATTCACGGGCGCAACTTTCTGATTCACAAAATTTACTGTGCATTGCATAGTAAAATACTATGCAAATAAAATATAATATATTCTATTTTTTCATAAAAAACAAAACTTATTATAATATATATATAATAATAATAATAATTTTAACTCCCTCCATTCCCGGAAAACCTTCCCCCCCCCCAATTTCCTTTACCATTATATATATATATATATATATATATATATATATATATATATATATATATATATATACATATATATTCCTTTTCTGACAATCCAATTTTCATCACACGTGAGCCCCACCCATGTGTCATCATCACATGTGGGCTCCACCTTTATATATATATATATATATATATATATATATATATATATATATATATATATAATGGGTAACTTTCTACCGATTATTTTGAAAAATTGGTAAATGAGGGATCTATAAAATAAGCAAATTTACAACAAATACTTATTAAAAAATCCCCTCAATATTTTTAACAACATTTATTCATCATTATTATTATTCGTAATATTTAACAATCAGATCGTTCCTAGGAAAGATGAGACTTTCCGATAAGGATTTCTCCCTATTGGCGCGCAATTAGATGACCAAACCTCTTCTCGATAGAACTTTTTAGACATCGTCAATATTGTAAATAATAATATGAATAACTTTGTCATCTCAATTATTGATTTAATAATATAAAATATTAACAATAATTGAATTAAATAATGTGAGATACTATGCAATAATTACTGTAACAATAATTGAGTATAACTGAGTGACTTCTCACGTAAGCATCAATAATAAATATCGTGTGCTACTATACAACCATGCGTATTATTGTACTTTTCATCACCGGGTATTTCAACAGTTAATGGTAAAACTTTCGCCGTTAATTTTATAAAAAGATATTTCTGTCGTTTTCTAACTCCGATAATAATTTTATTGTGGGGTCCACCAATGATTGCGCTGTCCTACGAATATTTCCTGTTAAAACGAATATTTCCCGACTAATCGAATATTTTATAACAACTTGCATACTTTGCAAAATTTATAAATATTATCCATAACTATAACATTATATCAAAAGCACACCATAATATTAAAAATGATATTTCAAGAAAAAAATTAATCTTTATTTATGAAAATTTGGGTCTTACAAGGACAGCAAGGAAGTCAACAAAAGAAAAAGTTTGAAGTTTGTGCGACGTGCGGGAAGAACCACACTAGGGTTTCTTTGAAGGGAAGGCGGGTGTTTTTTAACTGTGGTCAGGAGGGACACATTGCACCAAACTATTTTAGTCCAAAGAAAGGAGCATGTTTTGCCTGCGGTTCAAAAGATCACATGGCTCGTGATTGCCCTAAGAATCCAGCAGGAAGAGCAAGTGTAGGAAAAAGGAACAACAACAGTGGTGGTGCATTGACTATCACTGGACCAATACAGTTAAGCCGACCTACTACGAGAACTTTCAATATGACCCTACAGGATGCTATACAGTCTAAGGATGTGGTGTCAGTTATTATTTCGATTAATGGTATTAATGTTTATGTGCTATTTGATTCAGGTGCTACTTGTTCATTTATATCCGATGAATTTGCTCAGAACTTAGATTTGCCTCTGGAAGAATTAGAATATCCTTGGAGCATAGAGATTGTGAATAGGGAAGTGATTCCTGTTAGATTTATATATAGGAATTGTAGAGTGGATATAAAGTATCACGAGATGAGGGTATCAAATATATAGGAATTGTAGAGTGGATATAAAGGATCACGAGATGATGGTAGATTTGATACCAATTAGACTTGGTGAGTTTGATGTTATACTGGGAATGGATTGGTTATTCAATCACAGAGCAGTAATTGATTGCCAAAAGAAATGTGTTAACCTTATGACTCCGTTAAAGGTTGTGTTCTATGACAGTAAGTCACCTCAACAAGCAAGTTGTCTGACGGTGATGCAAGCCAAGAAGTTGTTGAAATAAAGATGTGTAGGATACTTAGCCTACATAGTCGATACACAGAAGAAGAGTGCAAATTTAGAAGAGATACCGATCATAAGAGATTTTGCAGACGTATTTCCAGACGATTTGATGGGTCTTCCACCGGATCGACAAATCGAGTTTTTGATTGACTTACTACCAGGGACGGCCCTGATATCTAAGGCACCATACAGAATGGCCCCGGTAGAGATGAAAGAGTTGATGGTGCAATCGCAAGAGTTGCTCAACAAGAAGTATATTCAGTCAAGTGTATCGCCATGGGGAGCACCGGTGTTGTTTGTTAAGAAGAAGGATGGATCGATGCGGCTCTGCATTGATTACCGAGAATTGAATAAGGTCACGATTAAAAATAAGTATCCATTATCTAGAATCGACGACCTGTTCGTTCAATTGAAGAGAGCGAGGTATTTCTCAAAGATAGACTTGAGAAGTGGTTATCATCAGTTGAAGGTGAGGCCGGAGGATGTACCAAAAACAGCATTCAGGACTCGGTATGGTCATTACGAGTTCCTGGTTATGCCTTTTGGTTTAACCAATGCACCTGCAGCGTTCATAGATTTGATGAACAGGGTGTTTAAACCATTCTTAGACAAATTCGTGATGGTGTTTATCGATGATATTCCAAAACCAAAGAGGAACATGTTGAATACTTAAGAGTGACATTGAAAACATTGAGAAAAGAAAAGTTGTACGCAAAATTTTCAAAGTATGAGTTTTGGTTAGAACGTGTACAGTTTCTTGGCCACGCTATTGATAAGAACGAAATTTCGGTAGATCCATCAAAAGTGGAAGCTATAATAAACTGGGATAAACCAAAAACACCGTCAGAGGTAAGGAGTTTCTTGGGATTGACAGGTTACTATAGGCATTTTATTCAAGACTTTTCCAAGATCGCAACTTCGTTAACGAATATAACCAGGAAGGCGGTTAAGTTTATTCGGACAGAGAAGTGTGAGGAAAGTTTTTGAGAATTAAAGAAGAGATTGAGTTCAGCACCTGTGTTGTCATTACCTGATGATACAGGGAATTTTGTGGTGTATAGTGACGCATCGCATAAAGGACTTTTGATAACCCGAATTTTTAGAAATATTAAAATAAGAATTTAGTAAATAGAATTCTTATTATAAGATATGCCGGGTTCAAATATGAATGTATATATGTGTTATATATTTTGAATATTGGATTATGTGGGAAGGAATTATATATGAGATTTGATAGTTAAGAAAAATATTAAAGAAAGAAGAGTTGAACTTAAAGTTTAATCTCTAAATTATTGAAGAATGTAGAAATTGATATTATAAAGTCATTGGAGATTTATTTTGGTTAGTATAATGAGATAATATATATGGAGCATGTTAAAGGATTTGCGAATTAAGTTCTGTTTCGCTTGAAGCATAACATGTCTGCGTCCTAACTTGAGGTGGCGCGGTCGCGCCACTCTCAAGCCTAAGACCAGAGCGGTCGCGCCGGCCTGTAGACAGTTCATGATGAGTTCGTGTAATCTGAACTTTAGGATTGGTGTATTAGTAACTAATATATTATAATAAGGATCATAATTGGTGTTCCAACTGTCCATGAATGGATTGAGATAACGAATCATGAATTGAATGAGAATTTATTTATGGAAATTAATATTGGTTAATTAAGTTATAGAATTTAATATTATAATATAATGCTAAAGCCTTGTGTGGTAGTAAATTGAATGAAAGGAGTAATTCACTTAAGTAAAGTGGTGAATTAATGTATGTACGTTACATGAAGAAAATGAAATGATCATGTTAATTAAATTTGTTATTTTCATATATTACATAATATGATAATATATGAAAGGATTTAATATTTGAAAGATGATAATGGAAAATGGGTGGTGAATAATAGAAGAATACCAATATATATATATATATATATATATATATATATATATATATATATATATATATATATATAAGTGAATATTGGTTAGAGATTTATATATTAGATTAATATTTGAAATGCAACTAAATGTAAAGGTTGAAGAAGTTGTCTTAGGACAATCAGATAATTATACTTATAATTGTATAAATTAAATAATGGAGTAAAGGTTAATTACTCTTAGGGTAATAATTATTTTCGTATTATAAGTATAAATTCATAAGTGTATAATTATTCAAGATAAGTTAAATAATTTAATATCAAGGTAAAGTGTGACACCTAAACTTTACATTAAATGAATAAGTAATGAGAATGAGAATAAGCTTAATGTAAGCTTGTGAGATATGTCTAGTGTGGCAAAGTGATGAAATATGTATTCATTTAATAATTTAATGAATGAATAATTGAAGGAGCTAATTTGTATGTGCAATGAATAGTAGTAGTTGGTGGGAGTTAGCCACCAACTCTTCTTTGCCCCTTGTGTAATGACCATAGGAGGGTAATAGATTGGCTATGAATAGAGACCATTAATTAGTGCTAGTATATAAGTTATGAGAACATATAATGTAATGGTATTACATTATGACCATATTACAAGATGTAATGTTAAGAATAATATTATTTTGTGAGATTATATAATTATGTCTTGTGTGGTATAACTAGTGACGTTAAATCAAAGGGAGATTTAATAGGAAGTATTAAAATAAATGGTGAGTTATTAAATAATTGATATTAATTATCGTTATGATAATTAGGAAAATGAGGGATTGAAAATATCCAAATATTTTATAATTAGCCCAATTAAAATATTATTTGGACTAACCCGATGTACATAAAATACATGTATATATATATTAGTGTATACTTAAAGTATGAGCATACTTGTATATATGTGGGCGTTCATATATATATATATATATATATATATATATATATATATATATATATATATATATTTGTATATAGGTGTCCCTAATTTAGCATAAGGTAATAACATTAAGTCATTAAATTGACTATGCTGAGATCCAATTGTGCTAATACAGTGTAACCAAATTATTGTCCCATATTCATAGTCCCAGTTATAATAACAACCGTGTATTAGGCCAGTGGCCTACCACTCTACTTCTCAAACTCAGTGTATAGCAAATGATGAAGAGAGGAATGGAGGAAGAAGGAGTGGGTGACCAACTCTTCTTTACCCAATAGCTTCTTATTCTTCCTGGTAAATTAAAACAATGGGCAAAGGTATTGTCTAGACAAAGATTTTCCAATATCTAAAGACCCTCTTTTCTCTTTCACGTTGGTTGAACTTGTCTGATAAGTTCCATATAGAGGTTGAGGTCCTGAGATTAAGTGAGCAATCTAGAATTTGACAACAAGTTTAGAATTCAACTTCATAGAGGTATAATTATTAAACCATGTTCTAAAGTTTAAGTTTGATAAATTCTTGAGAATTAGAATGAATTCTTGATAATTGGTTTGGGAATTGTTATCACGATGTTATATGAGTTGGTATGTATGTTATGGACAATGTATAGCTAGGTTGAGCATGCTAAATGAATGTGTAATGGTTGTTTGGGATGGAATCTACAGAAGCAGAGGCCATGTCTAGGCTTGCACCGAAGTGGCACGGTCTATACTAACCCAGCGCGGCCGCGCCGTATGTCAGTTTTAAAATCCAACTTCTGTTATAATCTGATTTCTGACCATGTTAGGTTAGTTTGGAAATGCATATAAATAACCCCAACACATGGATTGAAGTTACTTCAGTTATAGTGGGTCACTATAACTTGAATTAGTTTGAGTTTTAAAGAAAACTTATAAGTTTGGAAAGACAAACCTTGTTGGAAATAAACTTACTTGTATTCTGATCTTCTGAGCATGCTAGTTTAGCCTAACTAAATATGTAAAGGGATCTAACATATGATTTTAAGTACCTTGCATATAATGAGTTGTGGTAGCTTGGTATTAATGATTTTCTAGAGAGACTTGAAGATTTTGAAAAACAAACCTTGATGAACTTTGAGTCATTTAAGTTCTAACTTTGATAGCATGTATACGAGGTTTCATTATGCATGATATAAGATTCAAAGTTATTTTGTATGTGTTGGATTGCCTTGAATTAGTTTAAAACAATTTCAAATGCAAACTCGGATATTTTACAAAATAAGTTATATAAACATAGAGTGGTTATATATTGACCTTTTAAACGTGTGTAGATGTAATAACCTAATATTTCCTATATAAATAAATAAGAAATTTTGCATATTAATTTTTTTTATTATTAAAGATGGGAATATGTGCCAAGTAATGTATATGTTTATATGTGATAAATAAAATTTATTTATCATATGAATAATTTCAAATAATTTTATTTTAGAATGATTGATCATTATAAAGTATATACTTATAATAATTAATTTTATAGTAAAAATGTCTTTATTATTTATTTTCGATGAAAATATGATTTTTATATGATTTAAATATTATATGAAATGATTATTGGAGTTATTATAATTACTAATTTATTGTATGAATTTTGTTCAAATTATTAAGTTAATTATTTTAACTTAATTAACAATGTTATATATGAAAGGTAAATCAGATATGGAATCTATGCCCTAATTTTGGATTTTAAGCAATGAATGAGGATAATAATATTATATTAGTTATAATATTATTTTTCAGTATTATAAATATATACTGTATATGTGTAGACTGATATTGGTTAGTCAATTATGATGTATCTCGACAAACCTTAGTATTACTGTCATAAATCATAAATTGAAACTCAAAATTGGAGTTTAAAGTTGGTCAGAAATGGTGTTATATGAATTATATTGCGTTTTATGTTTGTGGTATCTAAGTTTTAATACGTTATATGGACTACATATTTATGCCTTAATATCTCCTAAACATTAAATTGGGTGAATTTAGTGGCCGGTCAAAGTAGCTTAGTAGAATACGAAATCTATTTTCTGGGTAACCAAGAAAACGTATGAGTAACTTCCCTGAAAGGCTTTGACCGACATGTATCTTGAGATGGTGTTGTTGTTATGATGATGTTAGGTAATAGATCTGCTCCTTGACATGTTGTCTACAAACTGAAATTTTAAGAACATAAAAACATCACATAGATTGAAAGTTGTGGAAGCCCAAATATGCTTGCACGAACTGTTTTTCATTTCTGGGTAACCCAGAAAATGAAGAACAGTTTTGACAACTTTTTCAATAGCTTAGATCTTTCTGACTTATAATGTCTAGACTTGGATACTGTGTCAATCATGTACTATGTTAGTTTGTCTACACAGCCCGACATCTAGATCACCCATATCATCAACTGATTTGTTTATATAAGGCCATCAATAGCGTTGACCGGCCATGACTGAAAATTTTGGGCAGCCCAGAATATGATGAACACGTTCTGACAGCTAGTTCAAAGCTTAATAACTTTTGATTGTGATGATGTATGACCTGGTTATTGGTTGTTACATGTAGTGTTACACTAGTACTACAAGAACAATGTGTTAGCTTGCCCAGAAATCTCACAGATTGAAATTTATCAATGGTTAAACTACCCAACTTGAAAACAAACTTTGAAGGCTCAAGAACACATTAGACTACACTTTCTGTCGCTAAAAGACCTATAGCGACAGTTATATTAATTTTAATTAGTTTAATTTCTAAAAATCATTTAAAAATAGAAAATAAATTCTGAAAATTACAAAAATTATTTGAAGTTATAAAAATTAACTTTTAATAATTTGACATATTTTTCATAAATATTAATATTTATTTGGATATTTTTGGTATTTAATTTATTTAATAATTGCATTAAATAAATCAATTAAAAATGATTTTATTGTATTAAAAATTATTTTAAATAATAATAATAATTTATTTAATAATATTTTAAGTTATAAAACATAACTTTTAATATTTTAAGATAAGTTTCATTAATTATTAAATATTAATGATATTAGATTTATTTGGTAATTATATTAAATAAATTAATTAAAAATAATTTTAATATTATAAAAATTATTTTAAATGAAAATAAATAACTTAAAAATATTTTAAGTTATAAAATATAACTTTTAATATTTGAAGGAAAATTTTATTAATAATTTAATGTTAAATGATATTAGAGTTATTTAATAATTATATTAAATAAATAGTTTAAAAATAGTTTTTATTGATTTAAAAATCATTTAAAAAGGAAATAAATGAATTAAAAATATTTTAAGTTATAATAAATGACTTTTAATATATTGATAAATAATAAATTATTATTCTAATATTAATAGTAATTATTTAAAAATGATTTTTAATGTTGTAAAAATCATTTAAGGGTAATATTAATGTTTTAAAATTACTTTGAGTTATTATAAATAACTTTAATATTTTGGCAATGGTTTCATTAATAATTTAATATTAATTAAATATTAATGATAATAGAATTAGTTAATATTTAAATCATTTAATAATGATTCCGATGTTTGAAAAATCATGATAAATTATAATAATTATTTGAAAATTATTATAAGTCAAATACAAATAATATGACTGATATTTTCAGTTATTGAACTACAGGATAGAGTTTTAGACTCGATAAATACCCGATAAAGTAGTCGGTACACAGAAATATTTTAGAAATTGATCTAAACTTATATAATTGGACTCGATAAATGTTTGTTTGTGATGCAATGCCTATTAAACATATATGACAATGTGATTAGATTATGTGCTGACTACAATTAGCAGTACTATGTGTTATGATATATTATTCAAATCGAACGAATGATCTTATTAATGATAGGTTTCAGTATAAAAGATAAAACTAAGTTGTGTTATTGTAAGCAGGAGCTCAGGCGAGTATCTGAACTATTCTTTACATTGTGCAAGTATCCTAATTTTGCATTTTCTATATGCAATGGACATGAGTAAGAAAGTTTCAGAATCATATTATTGTGCCAGATTATTAACTCTATTGTTATTGATTACGTATCCAATCTTTGTATTCATACAAGTTCTTACATTATCTGATCATTGTATCATTGTATAATTCAGATATTTATTATGTTCGTTAATTCTTGTATAGGGTTAGACAAGTGTCCTCACTTGGATAATCATTGTATTTAATCATATGTTGATACATACTCATTGGTTTCCAGTATATATACGTTGACTTAAAAAGTCGTCTAAGCTATTTGATTTAGCTAGACATAAAAATATTATTGATCATGATAGAACTTTATTGTATCCAACTAGGTTGTTTTGGTTCATATTGCCGACTAAGTATGAACATCCCGAATAGGAGAAAACTTTTGTGCACCTAACGTGGATAGAGTGAACGATAATATCGTTCTTGCATGTAGTATTGATCAATACAGGGCGCATTGGGATGATTACCTTCGTGCATGTAAGTTATGACGGTTTCCGGATGAAGTTTAGCTAAACCTTAGAAAAAATTAAAAATAATGTTCATAGTCTGTCGACTAATCTCCAGTTATAGTCAGAATGTAGTTTCAAAAATTTGATATAGAATTGTTATGTTGTTATTATTGGTTCAGATTACTTCACAACTGTTGATTCGTTGTAGAAGTGTTATTCAAAGAAAACATTTAATGCTTTCAGCTTATATTTATTGTTGTTATTACTTGCTAGGTAATCAAATGCTCATTCTTGCTTTAAATTTAAATGTTTTCAGCTAAGCATGATCAACCGGAATGTTCAGGCCAGAACAAGGGACAAGAAAAGCAATCAGAATAATCTTATGTTATCTTTTGTAATAGTTAGACAATATTAAGACAATGATATTTATTATCTATCATGTAATGTATTGTAGTAAAGGTTGCGCACTTGAGATTAGACTCTGATATATGTAAATTAAGTTTGATATTTATATTATTATTATTATTATTATTATTATTATTATTATTATTAGTATTATTAGCATTATTCCTCTCATTGAAATGGTATTGTAAAACATCGAGTTCGGATTTTAAGTACCTAAATTTTGGGGCGTTACAACATGGTATCAGAGCTTTAGGGTTAGAAACCTTTGGTGGGATAGACCTTAGGCTATAACCTTAGAATAGAAAAAATGTTGAAAATATAAATAACTCATTTAGAGTTTAAAAGGAGATAAATTGAATAAATTCATCGTTAAACAAAATAAAAGATAACTTGTATAAAATTATTAATTGTTGTGTGTATATACTACGTGCTAATCAGGACAATTTATATGTTTAGATGTCAGATGGAAAAGAATTAGGATACCCTCAGATCATAAAGAATGAGTCAACATCTATATCCGAGTCAATATCAAAGTAAATAGCTGAAATTGAGGCTCACTTTGAAAGCAACCCTAATGAGGTGACTATACTAAAAAGGTATTACTAGACCCAGAAATGATAGTATAACTGATAAGTAGAATATAGTTAGAGAATATAAAGTGAAGCTCGAGTTCCTTAAACTCATACTTATAGTAAGTTCATGCCTCATAATTATATGAAATTTTTGAACCCCTCAACGAATGGACGCCAAAGGTCTGACTAGGACAAGTTCTTAAACTCATATGATTGTGGTAAGTTTCTGAACTTATAATATGTGGTAAGTTTGACAAACTTGGTATATTTAAGTGAAAATAAATTATTGAAGATAATATGAATATATAGAATGCTAAGTAATTGATCCTTAGTGAAGGTGTATGAAATAAGTAGTATTAGTGTTACTTGAATATATATGTTGCGTATAGGATAAGTATGTCTGTGTAATATTATATTATCAACTTTTGTATAAGTTGTGGCAGCAATTCCTAACTTTTATGTCACAAAGGGGATAATAGATGTTTAAAGCAGTATGTGCTACGCTATACGGTGTATAGTATTATGAAATTAGTTAGATGAACATAAGTTTATTTAATCAGATAATGCCACCAAGACGTAAACGAAACCAAAAGGCAGAAGAACCTATCAACATAGCTGGAGGACAACCAGACCCGACACAAAATTTGGTGAATATGAATGCTCAAGCTATGCAGAATGGATTACCAACCGTGGGAAATCAGCCAGCTAATCGATCAACAAACCTCAAAGACTTCAAGGTAATCGAAGTGCAAGGATTTAGAGGATCAATTGACCCCATAGAGGTGTTTGTGACAGCTACGGTGTTGGAGGGGCAAAAGACAGTCTTTGTCACCTATACGATGAAAGGGGAGGAGAATTTTTAGTGGAAAACAAATCAAGCTAGAGCTGGAGAAGAAAATAGTGGTGGTAGGACTGGAAAAAGGAAAGGAGATAATTTCGGGAATACCAGAAATAGGTTGGGTGGTGGAAAGAAATAGGTTGCGCAGTGTGGGAATTACGGAAAGAATCACTCAGGAGAGTGTCTTAAGGGTAAGTTTGTGTGTTACAAGTATGGGCAGGAGGGGAATATCTCTCCCAACTGCCCCAATCCAAGGATGAACAAAGGGTGTTTCATGTGTGGATCAACGGGGCATAAAGTGAAGGACTGTCTAAAAAAGAGAATGGATGCAGGGAATATGACTACGTGGAAAAGCAGCGAGACATTGGTGACAACGGAACCTACTTCAACAAGCAAACCAACAAAACCAATCGCAAGAGTCTTAAACGTGACTGTTTAGGATTCGGTGGCAGCTGGAAATGCAACTTCAGGTATTATTCGTATAACTTGTATATTTTGATATATATGATTTTCCTATATATAATAAATTATTTTATAAAGAAATTTTGAAGAAGGAATTTGAGTTCTTTTAGAAATTGAACTTCCGTTTAATCAGATAGCCAAGCTTTATGTTGAATGGTTAAAGATCAGTTTGATCGAATCTGATCGAGATCTATTTGAAATGATTGTGTATGTTATGTACCCTTGTATGTATAAATTTTAAAACGGTAATTCCGGGGATAGAATCCTTATAAGGGAGGGTGAATGTAATAACCTGATATTTTCTATATAAATAAATAAGAAATTTTGCATATTAATTTTTTTATTATTATTAAAGATAGGAATATGTGCCAAGTAATATGTATGTATATATGTGATAAATAAAATTTATTTATTATATGAATAATTTCAAATAATTTTATTTTAGAATGATTGATCATTATAAAGTATATACTTATAATAATTAATTTTATAGTAGAAATGTCTTTATTATTTATTTTCTATGAAAATATGACTTTTATATTATTTAAATATTATATGAGATGATTATTAGAATTATTAGAATTACTAATTTATTGCATGAATTTTGTTCAAATTATTAAGTTAATTATTTTAACTTAATTAACAATGTTATATATGAAAGATAAATCAGATATGAAATCTAAACCCTAATTTTGGATTTTGAGCAATGAATGAAAATAATAATATTATATTAGTTATAATATTATTTTTTAGTGTTATAAATATATAATGTATATGTGTAGACTGATATTGGTTAGTCAATTATGGTGTATCACGACAAACCTTAGTATTACTGTCATAAACCATAAATTAAAACTCAAAACTGGAGTTTGAGGTCTGACAAAAATGGTGTTATATGAATTATATTGTGTATTATAGAATTTCTATTAATTAGGAAAAACCTAATTGATATTTGAAAACCCTAATTTGCTAATTAAGAACTTTAATTACAAATTTTAGAAACCCTAATTATTATTTTAGTAAATTGAATTGTTAATTTAGGAACCCTAATGATATTAAGGAACCCTAATTATTTAAACCCTAATTTCTATTAAAAACCTAATTTTAATTAGTGTGTTTTAATTAAAATTTTGTTACACTTTAATTTTAATTTTTCAAACCCTAGAAATTATTTGGGAAACCTTAAGGTTTAAAATCTAGTGATTAAACCCTAGATTCAAGTGCCATGGCCAAGAATACCATTAAAATTAATAACCAAATGACCATTTTACCCTTTTTGTCCCATTTGGTGAATTATTGATAACAAAATCCTACCATATCTTGGCAAGCCACCCTAGTATAAGCTATGAGCCTACAAGCTACAACTACCAGCCATGACATACCCACATACATGTTATAGATATAGATCAAGAAAGAGAAAGTCTCATATTTTACCTCATTTGTGCACTTATACTCATTCAAGATTCTCTCTCTCTCTCTCTAAAACCCACGAATTCTATTACTAGATCAGTCCCAAAACAAAGTCCCACTATCCCCATAACAGATCTAGAAGACCAGATTCAAGGTTTAGCAAAGAAAGGTATAAACCCTAAGCCAAAATTTTAATCATGTGTGCTATATTAGATTTGGTGTTTTTATGTTTAATCATGTTGTATAAGGTGTTAATCAATGATCTGGGTTGATAGATGTTAGATCCATAACACCTATAGGCTCGGATTTGATGATTTACAAAATCTGAAAAATGTTTAAAACGGTGGTCTGACAACAAATGTCAGAGCCTCTAGATCTTTCTATGTTTAGTGTTATGTGTGTTTTATGTTATGAACTTGTTCCTTGATATGAGGAGAGTAGGCTGGAAGTGGAATCACCTCCATACCATGTCTAGATCTCCAGATATAAAGGGTCAAAGTGCGATGGAAACTGTTCTGGAAAACCCAGAAATTTCCAGATTTTCTGACAAGCAATTTTGAAGCTTCTGATTTTACTGATCTGTTATAGTTAGTCCATGTTGTTGTTTTGATGTTGTAGTCTAACATAAGGACTACATAATTATGCCTCTAGAACCCCCAGATCTCACACTGAATCGAATTTAATGACGGTCAAAGTAGGTTGACCAAACTGCTTGAAGAACAAATCTCGGTAACCCAGATTTTCCCAGATCGTTCTGACAGCATATTCATGAGCCCAGATCATGCTTGTGTTTTATGTTTTGTTATGTTTATTGTATCTAAGTTTTAATACGTTATATGGACTACATATTTATGCCTTAATATCTCCTAAACATTAAATTGGGTGAATTTAGTGGTCGGTCAAAGTAGCTTAGTAGAATACGAAATCTGTTTTCTCGGTAACCAAGAAAACGTTTGAGTAACTTCTCTGAAAGGCTTTGACCGGCATGTATCTTGAGATGTTGTTGTTGTTATGATGATGTTAGGTAATAGATCTGCTCCTTGACATGTTGTCTACAAACTGAAATTTTAAGAACATAAAAACATCACATAGATTGAAAGTTGTGGAAGCCCAAATATGCTTGTACGAACTGTTCTTCATTTCTGGGTAACCCAGAAAATGAAGAACTGTTCTGATAACCTTTTCAATAGCTTAGATCTTTCTGACTTATAATGTCTAGACTTGGATACTGTGTCAATCATGTACTATGTTAGTTTGTCTACACAGCCCGACATCTAGACCACCCATATCATCAACTGATTTGTTTATATAAGGCCATCAATAGCGTTGACCGGCCATGACTGAAAATTTTGGGCAGCCCAGAATATGATGAACACGTTCTGACAGCTAGTTCAAAGCTTAATAACTTTTGATTGTGATGGTGTATGACCTGGTTATTGGTTGTTACATGTAGTGTTACACTAGTACTCAAGAACAATGTGTTAGCTTGCCCAGAAATCTCACAGATTGAAATTTATCAATGGTTAAACTACCCAACTTGAAAACAGACTTTGAAGGCTCAAGAACACATTAGACTACACTTTCTGTCGCTAAAAGACCTATAGCGACAGTTATATTAATTTTAATTAGTTTAATTTCTAAAAATCATTTAAAAATAGAAAATAAATTCTGAAAATTACAAAAATTATTTTAAGTTATAAAAATTAACTTTTAATAATTTGACATATTTTTCATAAATATTAATATTTATTTGGATATTTTTGGTATTTAATTTATTTAATAAATGCATTAAATAAATCAATTAAAAATAATTTTATTGTATTAAAAATCATTTTAAATAATAATAATTTATTTAATAATATTTTAAGTTATAAAACATAAATTTTAATATTTTAAGATAAGTTTCATTAATTATTAAATATTAATGATATTAGATTTATTTGGTAATTATATTAAATAAATTAATTAAAAATGATTTTAATATTATAAAAATTATTTTAAATGAAAATAAATAACTTAAAAATATTTTAAGTTATAAAATATAACTTTTAATATTTAAAGGAAAATTTCATTAATAATTTAATGTTAAATGATATTAGAGTTATTTAATAATTATATTAAATAAATAGCTAAAAAATGGTTTTTATTGATTTAAAAATCATTTAAAAAGGAAATAAATGAATTAAAAATATTTTAAATTATAATAAATGAATTTTAATATATTAATAAATAATAAATTATTATTCTAATATTAATAGTAATTATTTAAAAATGATTTTTAATGTTGTAAAAATTATTTAAGGGTAATATTAATGTATTAAAAATACTTTAAGTTATTATAAATAACTTTAATATTTTGGCAATAGTTTCATTAATAATTAAATATTAATGATAATAGAATTAGTTAATATTTAAATCATTTAATAATGATTCCGATGTTTGAAAAATCATGATAAATTATAATAATTATTCGAAAATTATTATAAGTCAAATACAAATAATATGACTGATATTTTCAGTTATTGAACTACATGATAGAGTTTTAGACTCGATAAATACCCGATAAAGCCGTCGGTACACCGAAATATTTTAGAAATTGATCTAGACTTATATAATTGAACTCGATAAGTGTTTGCTTGTGATGCAATGACTGTTAAACATAAGTGACAATGTGATTAGGTTATGTGCTGACTGCAATTAGCAGTACTATGTGTTATGATATATTATTCTAATCGAACGAATGATCTTATTAATGATATGTTTCAGTATAAAAGATAAAACTAAGTTGCGTTATTGTAAGCAGCAGCTCAGGCGAGTATCTGAACTATTCTTTACATTGTGCAAGTATCCTAACTTTGCATTTCCTTTATGCAATGGACATGAGTAAGAAAGTTTCAGAATCGTATTATTGTGCCAGATTATTAACTCTATTGTTATTGATTACGTATCCAATCTTTGTATTCATACAAGTTCTTACATTATCTGATCATTGTATCATTATATAATTCAGATATTTATTCTGTTCGTTAATTCCTGTATAGGGTTAGACAAGTGTCCTCTCTTGGATAATCATTATATTTAATCACATGTTAATACATACTCATTGGTTTCCAGTATGTATACGTTGACTTAAAAAGCCGTCTAAGCTATTTGATTCAGCTAGACATAAAAATATTGTTGATCATGATAGAATTTTATTGTATCCAACTAGGTTGTTTTGGTTCGGATTCCCGACTAAGTATGAACATCACGAACAGGAGAAAACTTTTGTGCACCTAACGTGGATAGAGTGAACGATAATATCGTTCTTGCACGTAGTATTGATCAATACAGGGCACATTGGGATGATTACCTTCGTGCCTGTAAGTTATGACGGTTTGCGGATGAAGTTCAGCTAAACCTTAGCAAAAATTAAAAATAATGTTCATAGTCTGTCGACTAATCTCCAGTTATAGTCAGAATGTAGTTTCAAAAATTTGATATAGAATTGTTATGTTGTTATTATTGGTTCAGCTTACTTCACAACTGTTGATTCGTTGTAGAAGTGTTATTTAAAGAAAATATTTAATGCTTTCAGCTTATATTTATTGTTACTATTACTTGCTGGGCAATCAAATGCTCATTCTTGCTTTAAATTTAAATGTTTTCAGCTAAGCATGATCAACCGAAATGTTCAGGCCAGAACAAGGGACAAGGAAAGCAATCAGAATAATCTTATGTTATCTTTTGTAATAGTTAGACAGTATTAAGACAATGATATTTATTATCTATCATGTAATATATTGTAGTAAAGGTTGCATACTTGGGATTAGACTCAGGCATATGTAAATTAAGTTTGATATTTATATTATTGTTAGTATTATTCCGCTCATAAAAATGGTATCATAAAGCACCGAGTTCGGATTTCAAGTACTTGAATTTGGAGGCGTTACAGTAGAAACATGTACAAACAAGTAAGACATGTGAGTTAAAATTGTCTTGCATGATTAGTTTAGTATGATATTGTTTATGGGAATAAAATTTAGAAGTTTTGAAAATAAAACTTGACGAACTTTATGTCTTTTAAGTTTTAACTTTGAGAACATGTGAATGTGGCCTAGTTATGTGCGCGGGTGGATAAGGAATATAATTTTAAGATATATTGCACATAAAAGGTTGTCAAGCGGTTTAGTATATGTTTTAAAGAGAAATTTAAAAGTTTTAGAAACTAACTTTGATGAGCATTGTATTACTTGCATTGTGACCTTATAAACGAGCGTGCTAGAGTTGTTTATGCCTTTGAACATGAATGATACGTGCACTCAACTAGATAGACGTAATATGAACTATGCATGTCTTAAAGTAAGTTTTCAAGTGATAAACCATGCTAGTCATATGAATACACATAAGCATGCATAATAAGGGTGGTTTAGTATCGTTATGTGACTTAATGGTTAACGTAACGAGTCCCTTGTTGAATAAACCTTTTTAGTTTCGATTAAAGAGTTTTGTAAAAGGAAGTTGTATGCTTGATTTGAGTTTTATCTCAAAATTCTATTTTAGATACATGAGGAGGTGTTTAACTTGGTCAATAGGCTATTGAACATCTAAGTCCTAGTTGAACAAACGAGTTCAAAAGAAAACTAAAAGTTTTAAAAGTTAGCCTCAACGTTAACGAGTTTGGGAAACCCAATGTGTCCTAAACCTTGTCTTTATGTGTTTATACTATTCAAAGATGTTAAGGTACTAATAAGAGAACTAGACTTTTGAAAATTTTAGTTTTGATTCTGGCATGGAGTAGTGCGGCCGCGCCACTCCCAAGCTTATACTCAGCGCGACCGCGCCGTGCTGCAGAGTGGTCAAGAGCAGTTTGTTATCTGTCTCGAATTTAGAGCATGTCTATATATATATACTTTAAAGACTGTAAAAGATGAAGTAAGATTGTTTCGAAAGAATAAGCATAAGAGTATAATGAGCTAGTCTCATGGTTATCCTAAGTTTAAGTAAAAATGATGCATAGTTAGGAAACAATGTTTGTTCTTATATTAGGAACATATGAAATGTATGACTGATGGATATGAATCTATGATTATATAACTGTGTAGGAATACACGCAGTGCAGATAAGCTTTAAGCAGTTAAGTCGTAGTTTATAAACTACGAATCAGGCAAGTCTTTCAGTTCCTATTTGATATATGAATTAGATAACTGTTAGTTTAGCTATATTACGTGTAAAAATTCTGGGTCTTACATTACGCCATGAGAATGTTGATGTATATTTAAGAAATGCATATGAGATATGTATGAAATGTGAAAGTTAATCTTTGATGATATGCTTGAGAAATAAACCTATATGCCTGTTATATGAGAAGTAATATGCGTAGTAAATATTAATTGAGTATGAATGCATGAACTGAGTATGTTATTATATGTTATATGCTGCATGAAAATTGTTAGAATTGCTGGACTGTCGAGCTCGCCCTTGCAAATAACCATTTTTGCAGGCTAAGGACTCACGGTAAAGTTACATACTACTTGATTGATAAAGTTCAATAACATCGATGGAGATTGATATATTTATTTAAGTATATGCTCTTGAACCATGTTTAGGTTCTAGGAAATGTACATGATAGTAGTTTACGATGTGTAATACATGTTGAGTTGTAAAGTTTTACTATGTGATATATAGAGGAATTCGAATCGAGATGTAAAAATTTATACAGTAATTCGAATAGAATGAATCATAACATAATTTGATTCAAGGGTATGTAATTGATTCAACTTAAGATATCAATAAAAGAATTATTTTCAAAGGAGATTGAAAAAGTTTAAATTATTCTGCATATTTTTATAACATCGAATATGATGTAAGACAGGGATGGTAAATGACCAAGATTTGAAACTTATAAAAGTTTGGGGTCATTATATAGATCTTGGAAATGGAAAGAATTTATATTCTAGATTGTAATTAGAAAAGTTATATTCATTAAGTTATGAATAAAAGATATAAATGGTTTGACGATAGTAGTATCGTGGCGAACCAGATCTGTGGTTCGAAGGGACCCAAATTTGGGGGCGTTACAGGACTGGATTGTGTGCTTATGCAGAATGGCAGAGTTATTACGTATGCATCATGTCAATTAAAAGATTATGAGAAAGGATATCCGACTCATGACTTAGAGTTGGCTGCGGTGGTGTTTGCTCTGAAGATTTAGAGACATTATCTTTATGGAGAGAGGTGTGAGATATATATCGATCATAAAAGTCTAAAGTATATCTTTACACAGAAAGATTTGAATATGAGACAAAGAAGATGGTTGGAGTTGATTAAAGATTATGACTGCGAGATTTTCTATCATTTCGGAAAAGACGAATGTTGTTGTTGATGCTTTAAGTAGGAAGGAACGGGAGAAGTTAATGATGTTGACTGCTCAAGAGAAGCTAATATCAGAAATGGCTAAGATTGAGTTGGAAATTAAGTATCCAGAAGAATTCGACGAAAAGTTGTTCCAGGTGGGAAATGGTTCAACTTTGGTAGATAAGGTGAAGAATGCATAACTTCATGATGAAGACTGTGAAAAGATAACAAGAAAAGTATTTGAAGGTGAAGAAAACAAATTTAAAATTGATTCGGAAGGGTTACTTCAATTTGAAGGTATAGTTTGGGTTCCGCCAATACCAGAAGTTAAAGAGGAAATTCTGAGTAAAGCTCACAACTCAAGGTATTCGATTCACCTTGTGAGTACAAAAATGTACCAGGATCTTAGACATCATTTTTGGTGGTCGAATATGAAAAAGAATATGGCTGAGTGCATGACAAAATGCTTAACGTGTCAGAAAGTTAAAGCTGAACATCAAAGGCCAAGTGGATTATTGCAACCATTGGAGATATCGAAATGGAAATGGGAGCATATCACAATGTATTTTGTGATAGGTCTTCCAACGACTCAGCAAGGTTTCGACGCCATTTGGGTGATTGTCGATCGATTGACGAAGTTGGCACACTTTTTGCCAATCAAGATTAGATTTAACCTAGATCGGTTGGCAAAATTGTACGTGAAGGAAATTATTTCTAGATTCGGTGTTCCGATGTCCATTGTATTAGACAGAGATCCCCGTTTCACATCTAATTTCTGGAAATGACTACAAGAATACTTGGGAACACAGCTGAGAATGAGCACAACGTACCATCCTCAGATCGACGGACAAAGTAAGAGAACTATCCAAACAATAGAAGATATGCTCAGAGCATGTATCATGGATTTCAAGGGAAATTAGGACGATCATTTACCGTTGGTTGAATTTGCCTATAATAATAGTTATCACGCGAGTATTGGCATGCCGCCTTACAAAGCGTTATACGGCAGGAAATGCAAAACTCCATTATGCTGGGACGAGGTAGGTGAACGTCAGCTATTGGGTCCAGAATTGGTGTAACAAACTGTCGAGATCATCAAGGTGATTCGAGCAAGATTGATTGCTGCACAAGATAGACAGAAGAAATATACCGATCAACACTGACAAAATTGGGAATTCGATGTTGGTAGTTATGTTTTCTTGAAAGTATCTCCCTGGAAGGGGAAAATTCGATTTGGCAAAAAGGAGAAATTAAGCTCTAGATTTATAAGACCTTTTGAAGTACTTCGACGAGTTAGTGAAGTGGCATACGAGGTAGCTTAACCTCCAGAGTTGGAGCATATTCATAATATTTTCCATGTATCAGTATTAAGGCCATATAAGCCTGATTGTAAACATGTTATAGAATATATGCCGTTACAGTTTGAGAAAGATTTGTCCTATGAGGAAGTCCCTGTTCAAATTATAGACAGAAAAGAGCAAGTATTAAGGAATAAAGTGATACCTTATGTTAAGGTAGTCTAGAGAAACCACAATGCTGAAGAAGCTACGTGGGAACTTGAAGACGTTATGATGAAGAATTATCCTCAATTGTTTGCTTGATCTTGTATAGTGATTCTGGGGACAGAATCCTGTTAAGAAGGGAAGAATTTAACGAATAAATTTATCGAGTCGTGATTCTGGGGACAGAATCCTTTTAAGGAGGGAAGGATGTAACGATCAAGAAATTTTGTAATTTAATTTAAATATTTATTGAATTAAATAAATATTTTTAAATAATTTATTTATTGAGAAAATAAATAATTGATGGAATTCTGATGCAAGAATTTAGTAACTAAATTGATTAATGTTAATTAAATTGAATAATGATAATTTTTATTTGAAGATTTAATTTAATGAAATAATTAAATTAAATGAATTGTTTAATATTTAAGAAAATAAGTAAATTAAATAAAGTAATGTTTAAGTCTAATTTAATAATTAAATTAGATATATAATTATTTATTAATCATAAGTATAATTATAATAAAAATTATAATTATAAGTGTAAGCTAATTAAATGGGTTACATGTGTGACAAATGAAAACTATATAATATAATAATATTAAAATAAACTGGTGGGGGAAATTTTGTGTAAAGCAAACGTAGCCTTATGACCTTTGGCATAACATAACCGTAGGCGCTTTGTTTCTTTTAACTGAAGTGTACGTGGGTGAAAGCCATATCAGTTTATTTCTACGCATTCTATTTCTTTTCCTAAGGGTAGATAACAGAGAGAAAAACACAGGGAGTTTGGAGAGAGCAAGAGAGAAAACACAATGATTATGAGTTTTTGAGATTGTCAAGAGGAAGAGAAGGGGGTTTGCTAAATCAATGTATAATCTATTCTCAATTTTAACTCTTATTTTTGGTAGTATTTATGCTATATGATTTGGAAATCACGTTAGATTGATATACATACAAAAGTATGGATTATAATTTATCAATCATCATATGTGAGTGCTATTTGACGATTAGAATACAAGAAATTGGTTTGTAGGAGGAAAAGTAAATAACAGTGTTATATGTATGAAAAATGGCTTAAGAAAGTACAAAATTTGATGTCCAATATGTGATGTAATCTGCAAATTTATGTTAGATTGTGTTAGTATGTTAAGAAACAAAAACAACGTAGTTTGAATCGTGTTAAGTGGTTAAGAAACGAAGTCGTGGAGATCAAATTCGCTAAAAGTGGTAAAAGTGATGAAATTGGGAAAATTGTGGTTTTAATTCTTCAAAACTGAGTATATGTAATGTTTATGTAGTTAGAATAATGAATAACATGCTTAACTATGTTATTACAAAGTTTTAGATATTGAGTTTGGTGAATTTATGTGGAATTGGGATTTTTGGACTAGAACAGAGTCTGATTTCGTGTTTTGCAAAAACTGTTTCTGGTGCCGAGCGCGGGAGCGCTGCCTCTGGGCGCGGGCTCGCTGTCGTGCGGGCGTGCAAGATCCTAAGGTAACCATGGCGCGGCCGCGCCAGTGGTCAGTCAGACCTAGTGTTTAGTTGTTAACAGCATAAATTTGGAAATGCTAACCTAACTTATTTTAATGACCCTAAAACATGTTATAAGACATAACAACATGTTGTAATCACAACGTTGAAACTATAGATTATGAATTAGTAAGTTGTGAAAGTTCGTAATGTGATGTCATTTGAATTGGAATTGGTTTGCAATCACCATGTCGTATACTATGATATAATTGAGAATTCAGTTTCGTGTTACGTGAATAAGTAGGATAATCAAGTCCTAAGTTAAGGATTATAGACTTGATTAAAATGAAAACTAAACTAATGAAATTGATGTTAATATAACTAATTAGTATTGTGATTCTAATGGTATATGCAGGGTAATTAGCGAACGTTTATTATATTTGTGTAGCTTACACCCGAGGTAAGTTCCCTAACTTCATTCTCTTATTAATGAATGCAAGTTTCATTGCTATGTTATCTTTTATGTCAAGCAAGCTTTCTATTTCTAAATTTTACCTTAAAGTTGAGCAAGCCTATTGATTCTATCTCGTGTATGATTGTACAAGCTCTTGTAATCTAGTTCGTTACATCGAGCGAGTTTCACTTTCCTAAGTCTTGTTATTGTTATTCAAAGTATATGTTGTTCTAATACATTGATTCAAATGAGATTGTTCTAACTCTTTTGAATGTGGTACTTTGCATACATACTATTTCTATTCAATTGTACATTTCTATTATTCGATCTTTGACTTAGATAACCTTGTTCAATTCTATATTATTGTGTTGAACCTTCAACTAGTGAGCAAACTTGTATTGATTGAATTGGTCTATAATTGAATAGCGTTCTAAAATTCTAGAACCATAGATAAGCTAGTTCCGAGCTAAACTTTCTTTAGTGCGAAAATTCTAAATTTAAACTGAGACGAACAACCCTAACATAGGGGATTTTGTACGTGTAACGTTTAGATGTTTGTGCACAATACATGGTACAAAGGGCTGATCCCCCTAAGTATGTTAAGTAGGGTCTGTATAGTCTAAATGAATATTAATGTTGGGGTAGTAATACCTAATCATCGAGGACATAGTTCATGGTCTTAAAGACCCTTAGATATTAAATTCAAACTTGTTTCCTATTCTGATTTGTAGAATAAGTTCACCATTATTCAGCATTCGGTGTTCATACTCTTGTTGATATTGTTATTACTCTTTATATCAGTGAACAACTGTTTGCTCACTCTTGCAATTAACACTGCAGCTAAAGTTGAAAGAGTTGATTAGCCATCTTCTAGCAAAGGAAAAAGCAAGATGTCCAAGTGTTGAAGACTTATGTGATTTTATTTGAATAAGATTATGTTATAAGACTTACGTTATTTTGTGATGTGTTCCACAAACTTATGTAATAGTTTAAGGTTTGTTTACCTGAGATTATTTTTTTTAAGATGATGTAACCCTTTAATGGGGAAGATTATTGCTTAAGTTATTTAAGTTATGTTTTATCCTTTATTATGGGTAGTTAGATGTAATTATTTTGGATAGTGAGCACCAAATCCTGTGGGAATGGAGTACCCGGATTTGGGGGTGTCACATTAGACAAGCGTTAAGAAAACTTGCCTTCAAGCGTCTTCAATTAAAATTTAACAATTCTTGGTCTTTACAATTTCTACATGATATATTCACATAACAAACTTGAATTAGCTACCAAACCATCTAATCACATTGTTTTTACCTACTTCTTTCTCTTCTATAACTTAATCGAATTTATTTTATTTATAAGATTCATTTCGAGTTACTTATTCTTCCTTACGGCTTATTAACATTCTTACATTACTAAACCAATACTCAACAGCCATTGGTTAAGTACCATAGTAGTTGAAACCATAATTGATACATTAAGTTAGATGAATTCCTCTCGGATTACCGACATTGGACTCCGTAAAGTACATACAAAGGTTTTACCTTCACTTCTTATCATTTACGTAATACGCACATCTATTACATAATGTATAATATTAGAACGAGCGTTAAACTTGAATATGATTTACGATTTACATTCTCACACTTTATGTTCTTCGTTTAATTACTATTAAACAATGTTAACTTCCTAAAATCATCACTATATATGTGATCTAGGAATGGTCTTATCATGTATATTAAGTATAAACATGCTCCATAGTTATCATGTAACCAGTTGGGTTAATAAATAACCTAGTCAGACTTTTCTCTCTTACCAGCGCTGCGACGCAGGTAAACAGTATCTAATCCTTTGTCCTGGCACTGCGGCGCGAGATTCATATATATAAGTGGCGATGCGGTGCGAGTTAGCAGTAGCCACTCCTCCTTCCCGGCACTGCGGCGCGAGATTAATAGGCTTGGGGGGCGCTGCGGCGCCGACCCTGAGCCTTTGAAAAATCTTTAAGTTTTTCAGTTCAATTCTTTCCGGGCTCGTAACTTGATCGTTATAAGTCAGAATTGGCTCATTCAAAAGCCGTTATCTTACATATATCATATACTTTAATTTCATTCAGACAAAAGTAGTTTTTAAATTCGTTAACAATGAATTCACTATTTAATTATTCTATTACGCGCTTGTTTAACGTTCGTGAACGTTCATAACTCATATTTTCGTTTTAAGTCAAAATTCGACCATTCTTGAGTCCACGACTCTTAAATACGTTGTTCAACGATACGCCATCGAAAACTAAAGTTCCCGATTTAAATGGAGACTTTTAACTACTAATCCGGGAATTCTACGATTTCGACGATTAACGTCTAATCTTTTAAATTTTGCCATAACTTTGTTACTTGAGATTTATACACCAAACCAAATGGAACCAATCCATTGATTCGTTATCTACACCTAACCAAATAATATGCACATAACCTATACTTGATGGTTTTCAATTTGTCCATCAACAACCAAATCAACATTTTAATGGTTTTCTTTATTTAAAACTCACTTAAACGCTTATGATTCTTACTTATACATGACTTATCAGTGGTTTAGTCCACTAATAGCCATCCTTGTTACTCCGGAAGAGACATACTCCACCAATTCATACTTCTCTATGAAAAATAAATAAGAAAGGATCGAAGACTAGAGTTTACGTATTGTTACCTTAGTGTTCTTCGCATTCTTGACTAAAGCTTGAATATCTTGCTTTGATTCCTCTTGATTACTTATTAATGTTCTTTTCTCTCTCTCAATATATTTGTTCAAGTTTGGTGAAAACAACAAATGAACCAACTTAGCTTCTCTTATATAGAAAAACTAAGTGGAGGGTAATTTGGTAAAGTGGTCCACCTCCATACTATTCATTCCTTAAGCACCAAGAAAAACAACTTTACTTGGTCACCAAGTGGCCGGCCCACATGCCCCTTTGGGGGTCCTACATGGGTTATCCCTGGGTTTTATCCATCCGGTGATCCATCGGTTCGACCCACGGTTTGATTTCTTGGTTTAGGCTTGGAATAAATTCATATCGGGCTTATTTTGGGCTTGATTTAATATAACATTGGGCTTGACATAGTCAATGTGATGGCCCCAAATCCAGGTGTCTTCCAATCTAACAAATGGTACTACACGATACTCATAATTGTACATTTATTCTACTGAAACAACATCACAATGAGTGTATCAACAACATTCTTATTACATTGATAATAATAAATCCTGTTCCCAGGTTCTGAAACCGTTACATTCTTTGTTTGTCATAATATAATTCATACAAACATACTAGTCTATTACAGAATAAACTAATCATTCATATTCGCCTTGCCTTTATCTTTGCTAGAACCCTCGGTTCGCTCAACATTAGCTACAATCATATGAATCAAGCAAGAAGTGAACATAACTAGCTCATCAAGTCTAACAAAATATTATATAATTACCACTTCAAAAATCATATGATTATTCTTCAATAATTGAACAATAGTTATGAAGTACTATAAAACATTGTATAGCACTTCTCATCCCATAAAAATAATTTCAAAGTACATATAGTAGCTTAGAATTCTGAGTAGGTCAACAGACCATGAACATTCTCTTTAGCTTTTATTCATGAAAAGGACAACCCAGTACTAAGACAGTAAGTCCGGTATTTCTTACGAGCACTTTTAGGTGATCAGCCTATAGTACTTTATGTTGATTAACACTCATCAGTTAAAACGTATTTACGTTTAAGTTTTGGCAACCTCGCGTGCCCATCGAATAATCGATGTAAAATACATTTGTTTATTCAAATTCAAGCTTACCTTGAATCCGTACCAAAAAATTGGTGTAGGATAGCGTTATCAATTCAATATTAAAAGACTTGTAAATAAATCAATCAACTTTCAAGATTCGTCTGGCCGAGTTAAAACTGGCATCGACCCTTTTGTAAAATAATTCATGCATCTCGTAACAAGAATCACTGAAAACCTGGCTAACACGAAGGTAAGACAAGCATTAAGAAAATTTGCCTTCAAGCGTCTTCAAATAAATTTTCAACAATTCTTGGTTTTTACAGTCTCTACAATACATAACCCCATAATATACCACGTTAGGTCATGAACAAACATGTATAGTTCCTAACGTATCTTACCCTTCTTCTCAATCTAATTTGTTTATTAGATTTTTTATTATTGGTTCCGACTTGTCGTATTACATTGTTCTTACCAACTTCTTTATCTTCTATGTCATAAGTGAATTTACTTCATTAATAAAGGTCAATTCGCCTTATTAATCTTCCTTATGGCTTACCAACGTTCTTACGTTATTAATCGAAACTCGATCGTCATTGGTTAAGTACACTTATTGCATACCGTTCACGTTCACGTAACCTTTAACAACTTTTAGTTGTAATTCTTAATGTTATAGTCATCATCGAGGATGCTACTTTAAGTTAATTAATTAATTCATCATCAATCAACTATCTCTTATTTCATATAGTTAACCGAACTTATTCCATTAACAAACTTATTTCAAGTAATTATCCGCCCTTACGGCTTATTATCATTCATTGTTCTCACGTTCACGTTCAAGTACTTATCTTCAACCTCTAGTTGTATAACTTAAGGTTTTTATTATCTTAATTGATGTTACTTGTAGGTTTAGTATTGATACAATTCACTAGCTTCCTCTTTACATTCAAAAACATTCCTCTCTATGCTTTACTCAGTGCTGGCGATGCAGCGCCAATTTTTGCTGTACAACTCGAGCTGCGGCGCGGGTTTCCAGTACCTAGAACTCGGTCATGGCGCTGTGATTCCACTTAGTGTGCTTTGTCTGGCGCTGCGGTGCCAGACCTCAGTACCAGACAGTTTTGACAGATTTCTTACATAAACGAATTTCTTGGACTCCTAAGTTGTTCATTTTAAGTCCCAATTGGCTCGTTTAAAAGCCATTAGCTCACAAATTACATACTATAAGTGTTCATGCAATAATTTTTCATTTTCGAATCCGTTAACTCAAAATTCACCTTTGAGTTCATTTTTAACGAAAATAATAAACGTTCGTGAACGTTCAACGCTCATTTCTTCGTTCTAAGTCGAAATTCGGTGATTTTTGAGTTCGCAACTCTAGAATGCCAAATGAGACTATACTCCATCGAAAACCAACGTTTCTAAGCTTAATGTCAAAATTTGACTTCCATTCCAAGAATTTCACGATTTCGACGATTATCATCCAAACTCGTGAATTTTGTCATAACTTCGTTATTTGATATTTTTAGACTATTTCAAATGGATTCATTCTATCGTACTAACATCTTAACATACATACTTCTTTAACTTATATACATGATAAGTTCTTACTTGTTCTTTGTGAGTTTATAACTTATAAAAGTATAAACTACTTATTTATAACTTATTAAAGCTTAAGTCCATTGATTAACCATTTTTACTTCTTCTTAGCATACAAGTTCTACCACTACTCACTTCTCTGACAATTAAAGAGAGGGAGAATCATGGTTGAGGATCTTACCCTTGAAGATTACTTGTTTAATCTTTATTCTTCCATCTTACTTCTTGAACTAACAAAGTTTAACTTTTCTAGCTTTTCTAGCTTTTTCTTTCTAACCAATAAGCACTTATGATGTTGAATGAAATAAAAACAACCAACAAATGAGCTAGCATCCTCCTATTTATAGAAATCACAAAGTGAGGGCTTAATGGTCAATAAGCCATCCACCTCCTTAATTAAACCTCCTTACTATTCATTATGTGATCACCAAGTTTACTTTGCCTCCACAACTTATATCTTTTGCTTACTCACCACATAACTTATCCTTTACTTAGCCATTAAGTTTACTTGCTCATAACTTTGGATCACCCATTGGTTGCCCCATGGGTTTTAATCATCTGATAACCCATAGGTTCTTACTTTGGGCTTTTAGCTTAATTAACTTAACATATCTTTGGGCTTGCATTAAACAATCTTTGGGCTTATTCATTAATTCATATTGGACTTATCCATTCCTACACTTGGGCTTTATCATAATTTCAATTGGCCATTACAACTTCCTACACAATTCTACAAGTCCATTACATATGGCTTAAAGCCTTAGAACGCATTGTTTACGTATTATTCTTGTATTCCAACTCGTATATTTATTCATCATATACGACATACCATCATTCATACATACTCAAATAATACCTCATATTCATCATCTCGTACAATAATCCACAGGCAAAAAACTGCATTTGCCATACGTGAATTATTATTACATAATCCATCTTCCCTTATTATTCTATCATTATGTATTTCTCAGAAGTTCAAAAATAATTTTCGAGCAGAAAACCATGAATAGTGTGTTTCGAAAAATTTCCCGAAAAACTTTTATTTTCGTCTTGAAAATTCAAAAACTTTAATTCCTTCACGTAGCCAAAATACTATGACATTCTGATAAGATTAGGTTATAGAACCACCTTCATCTTGTTATCACATAATAATAACAAATAACATAATTTTATTCATTATTTAATTAAATAAAATTATTTTACAAATTGATCGATTTTTTGGGTCATTACACTCTCTCCCCCTTATAAGGATTCTATCCCCAGAATCTCGCTAAAAAAAATTACACAAACATGTACGGGTAATTCTTTTTTATCTTTTCTTTAAGTTCCCACGTTGCTTATTCGACATTGTGGTTTCTCCAATTCACCTTTACTGAAGGTATTATCTTATTTCTCAACACTTGTTCCTTCCTATCAATAATTTGAATTGTAAGTTAAGCACTTATTAACATATTACACTATCCCCCTCTTATTAGTTCTTCTTTTAACTCAAAATTATTTGGAACTCAAATTCCTCCTTCAAAACGAGATGATACTTGATCTTCTCTTTATCCTTCATCCTTTTCTTCATTCGCTTGCACTCCTCGTTACTTAGTTGTACTTACTTAACTCATTCCATTTTTGTGGATTGATTCTACATTGTGAATATCGTTTCATTCCTTAATTTGACTTCTAACTTCGTTCTCGCCATCTCCGTTATTAACTCATTCTGAGTCGTTAACATTGATAGCTTTTTCCTACCCTTCCTACTCAACGCGTCGGCTACTACGTTTACTTTCCTTGAATGATATAAGATATCACAGTCATAATCCTTTATCAATTCTAACCACATCCTCTACCTCATATTCAACTTTTATAGTCCATGTATATCTCACACTTCTCCCCGTATAAATACTATCTTCAAATGTTCAGCGTGATCTTCTGGCGTCTCAAATAGACTAGAATATCACCAATGATCATTATGACGACTTTGCCCAAATATTATTTGAACCCTCTGTGACGCTAATGGTACTTTCAACCATAGCACCTCACAAGAGTACCTATCAGTTTACAACCGAGTTGCTCGGCACCCCTTACGAAAAGTCTAACTTCAGTACATCAGTAAACCCAAATAAGATAACCAGAAACTCGTAATAACCATAATGAGTTCTGAACGTCGTCTTAGGTACCTCCTTCTTCCTTACTTTCAACCAACGATACCCCGTACACAAATCTATCTTGGAAAAATACTTTGCCCCTTTCAACTGATCAAATAGATCATCGATCTTGGGCAATGGATATTTACTTTTAATTATTAATTTACTCCACTCACGATACTCGATATACAAACATAACACCTCATCCTCTTCCTTAACATCCTCCTAGCTTACGTCATGGTTAGACAACCAGAGCGTTCCGGTGATTTATTACCGTAAAATACTACCTTGGGTTCCTTAGAAACTCGAAGGTTCACACTTTTCTTATGAAAATTATTAAAGTTCTATGGTTAATTAACCCTTTCATACCAAAAATTACTTCAAATTCTCTCAACCATATCTGTACTTATCTACCGATACTTTATTACCTCTATTATCCATGAAACAATTCCCATGAATATATTCAACGAGAGTAAATTCCTCATTTTCTACCTTAACGTTTAAAGGTATTTAAAATCCTTTCGGATATGAACCTAATCTCTTTGAAAATTCACATGCTATAAGAGAACAAGTAGCACTCCAATCAAACAGCACATTAGCATTCATTTTATTGACTGAAATGATACATGTTACTACATCCGTTGATGCAATCGCATCTTGGACAGTCATATTAAAAGTACGGGCCATAGGTCTACCCAACGATGGTGGTCCAATAATGACTAATTTACCACTACTAACACCCTTACATTCCTCCAACCCCTTCTTTGGGCAATTTCTTGCCATATGGTCCATCAAACCACAAATAAAACAACCATGGTTTTTTCTTAGGATTAAGACAATTGGGTGATATATGACCCTCCTGTCCACAGTTATAACAAACTAATTTCCCCTTCAGACGGACTCCTAGATGAGCCTTTCCACATATCTTAGATGCTTCGATCCTACGCTTAGGATCCCCTTGTTCTACTCCAGTATTTCCGGAGTTAAAATTCTTCCTTTTTGCCATACTGCCACTACCACTGGTACTCACTGCATTGGTTCCTCCCTCTCCCTTGCTCTTATTCATTCTCTCTTTATGGTATTGGGTCAACGCCTCACTACCACCTTCTGCTATAATATCCTTTTCCAGAATGGTCCCATAGGAAGCACTCTAGAACACAAAAATCCTACTATAGAGCCAGAGTTTCAGGCCCTGCTCAAACCTACGAGCCTTCCTCTCTTCAGTGTCCACTTGGTGTGGAGCAAACCTTGCCAATTCATTAAATTTGGTCGTGTACTGGGGAACCGACATGTCCCCTTGTTTAAGTTCTAAGAACTTAATCTCCATCCTCCCTTGCATACTTATAGGGAAATAATTCTCAAAGAAAATCTTCTTGAATTGTTTCCACGTTACCGCATCTGTTCTAGCCCCACCCTGGTGAGCCTCCCACCAAAAGTTGGCTTCCCCTTTCATCATGTAAGTCGCAAAAGAAGTCTTTTGCGCCTCACCTACGTTTGTAATAACAAACACCTTCTCTATTTCTTTCACCCATATCTGGGCCTCTATTAGGTTCGTTGTTCCTTTGAACTCCGGCGGACCTACGCTTTTAAACTTTTTAAAGGTAGTCGTTCTGGCTACCCTAGGTCCCGCGGGTAATCTACCCCCGGTTTGGTTAAATGCAGCCATTAATAAATTAACGAACTCTTGCATAGGGTTATTCTGACACCCTTGGTTATCGTTATGTGACTCCACTTCCTAATTACGTTGTTTTCTTCTTGGCGGAATTTTCTGATTAAATAAATAAAGTTTCATTATTACTTATTTACTTAGTTATTGCTCGACAAATAACAATTCATACCATACAAAGCACATTAAATAAAAACTTCTTTATATTCATATGTTTCTTCATAGTTTGAAACTATTTACAATTCATTTCCATAGCCAAAAGCTATTACATTTCTATCCCGCAATTGAATTCCACAAAAATTGGGATTTACAAAAAGACTACCCTTTAGTTTTACAAAAGAGGGCTTTACGTCACATATTTACTGTAGACACTCGAAATTTTTTGCATATCTGTTACAGACATCGTAGGAGCGCAGATTCGTATTTCAAGAGGAAACCCTGGAAGACGGTTCATATCCATTTTGGATACCACTGCGAGGAACAGCTTAACCTCGGAACATACACTGGGAGTAACAGCTCAACCCCGGAACACACACCGGGAGTAACAATTCCAACCTCGGAGAAAACCTCGAGGCATGTAGATCCAATACCGGAACACAAACTGGAGAAGACCGATTCATTCCGGAGATAACCCCGAGATGTTCCGTCTCAATCTCAACATTGGGAATAGTAGATTCCAACCTTGGAGATAACCCCAAGGAAGGCAGTGGCAGTTCCGAAGATAACCCCAAAAATACTTATTTCAAATGCATGCCATCAGCTTCAACCTCAGTGCTCACACCGAGGCACTCAGTTCAAGATAGGAACACCTCAGAGATGACACTGAGGACCTTCAACATTTGTAGCATTCCAATCTCAGCGATATCCCTGAGCAACGTCTGCTTTATCAGCCCAAACCGGAGATAACCCCGGTGAGGGGCAAAGTCGTCATCTTGCCACCATTATGCCACATCACCCCGTCTCAACATTTCAGACATACATTTCTACACAACAATGTCCCACAAGAGCCAAAGAAAACCAATCCCGAGTGACTATTGTGCAGGATAACGGATAGAATTTGAAGCTGAAGACCGGAGGGCACCGTCCCATCTTCATGACTTCGTACAACCTCTAATCCCATGTCATTGCGTAACTCTCGACAACGGCAGTCCGAAATAGGTCCTATATACCTCAGTCGAATGCTCGAATTACAATTTTGAAAGTTTGAGCAGACATCACGTTGCCTACGTGAACGTACTTCGAGACGGTGGGACCCGTGAAGCTCGGCACACCCCGAGCAACCTCAGGTACACCTGCGGCCCACCCTCTATAAATAAAGGGCTTGGGGTGGCCATTTTGATAGGAGAAAATGCGAGAAAGCCCTGCCCAATTTGCTCTGTACTCACCCCAAACTGAGTGCTTTCTCATTTTAAACACTTGTGAGCTCACATATATCTACTTCTATACCGTCGGAAGCTAGTGTTTATCTATTTTAAAGTTATTAAAGTCTTCTTTGGCAGCCCACTGTAAGTCTTCTTACACATTTTCAAGTCTTTCTCTTCACATTTGCACACACCCTTCTTTACGTTGAGAGTCATGATGCGTGTGTTTGCCCGAACTTCGGTCTGTGGTTTTATTTCAGTTTGTATATATATATATATATATATATATATATATATATATATATATATATATATATATATGGACTAACGTTATTGAGTTATGCCTCGATTGAGCCTAGACTTGGGTCTGGAGCGTTTACTTGCCTTTGTATATATATACATTTATATATATGAACTGCATGTCGAACTCTGTTCGATGAGCCTAGACTTCGGTCTGAAGCATTTACCGCTTTAATATATATATATATATATATATATATATATATATATATATATATATATATATATATATATATATATATATATATTAACTGTTGTCCAACTTTGTTCGATGAACCTGAATTTTATATCCGGAGCGTTTATTTGCTTTCGTATATATATATTTCTGTATATGAACTGTGTGTCAGACTTTGTTCGATAAGCCTGGATTTTATATTCGGTGCGTTTACTTCTTTAATATATATATACTTATATATATTAACTGTTGTTGGACTTTGTCCGATGAGCCTGGATTTTATATCCGGTGCGTTTATTGCTTATATATATATATATATATATATATATATATATATATATATATATATACATTTCGTCCCACCTGGAGTTTACTTCACGATGATTGATCGTTTTTACTGCTTTTTGTACATTTCGTCTCACCTGGAGTTTCCTCCGTGGCGGTAGATAGCTTTTACAGCTTTATTTACATTTTTGATCCCCCATGGAGGTGCTTCGTGGTTGGTGATCATGTTTGTATATATATATTTACAACTTTTATATATATACCTGCTTACTGCGTTTATATCAATTGTGGCATCATGTGAGCCTAGGAATCATGTGATCACAGATTCAGTCTACTGAATCTAGATTCGGTCCCCGTGATGGACCTTTTCAGCTGTAAGCAGCTTGTAAATTTATCTGTGATGTTTGGATTTCCTCAGATGGTTCTCATACCCATGAGAAATTCAGCACCTTTTGTACATTATTTTCATACAGATGCCTTGCATCTATAAAATAAAATCAAACAAGCCGAATACGGAATAAAATGGAAGTATCAAAGGCCTCAATTACTATTGAGCATAAGGGTTTAAAAAACCTCTTTTCTAAAACATCACTGCTATATCTTGTTTAAAACTGAATTTTTATACAAATTCAAAACCTTTGTATATAGGTGCAAACGAGGCATAGTAAAATAACAACACATTGACCCACCCACACACACACACATTCATATAACAGTTTCTTGAAAAGTGGCGATCACCGTGGAAACACAAATGTCGGGGGGTGCCTAACACCTTCCCTCTGCATAAGCAAGTCCCCGGACCCTAATAAATCTCGGTTTCACAGACCCATTTAGCAGTGTCACATCACTGGGTCAATGTGCAAACCTTTTCTCGGTTGTGTTGGCATAACTAGTTAAAAAACTAACTGGCGACTCTTATAGTCAAATCACCGACATTACACATGTCAGACCTTTTTCACTTATTTTTTCAAACAAATCTCAACTAAAATGAGAACACAAAAGAACAGGTAACGAAAAGGGACAAATAAAAATCCCGACGTCGACATTTACCGCTCTAGACTATTAATAATGCATAACAACATCCTCATGCTTCTCATTCGCAAGAGTCGACAAAATATCCCGACTAATCGTATGACAGGTTTGTCCCGACTCAATGGAATAACAAGCAACTTTCAGCTTGAAATCCTTATGAGCACTCTCATGGATGTAAGACATCCTTTCCTACTACCTCGTATAACTGGTCTTTTCCCACCAGTTTCTTACGAAGCTCTACTACCTCATTCATATAATCTCTAGCCTTATCTGTCATGAGCACCTTCTCATCATGCTCTGACTCAAAATCTACTTCTGTAGACTCCTTCACTTCATAAAGGGCACTAATCTCTTCATTCTGGTTCTGCACAATAGTCCGCAGTTTCACGTTACGGTCAAGCATCAAGAGATACAATGCCCTCATTTTATCTGGGGGTGTTGGCTCTAGTGCAGGTACCACCGTATTAACCGATGTTACCTCCATGTCTTCCTCTACATCGATCATCATATCAAGGTATGATGTCAATCTCATAACTCCCTCGGAGTATTCCTCCTCAGAAAAGTACTCCTCTGGCTCCGACTCTTCTAGAATCACTAAGGGTACCTCCGTCACTGGTATAGGTATAGGCTCTACTCTGTTCACGGACTCTCCGCTAACCACATGTATATCTCTATACATCAAGCTATCGATCGACATCTACAATAACACATAACATGTTAATTAGTACATAATACACAATAATATAAGCAAAAATCACATTTAATTTATTTATGGTTTATTTCTGTCTTTTAAATCGTTCGGTACTAAGTTTCCTCAATACTTTATTAACTCATTAGATTCGAGTTTACTTTCTTCGGACTTTTCCTTTCTTAACGAGGTTATTAGTCTAAGGTTCTCCCTCCTTAAGTTTTATAACCTAATGCTTTGATACCAACTTGTGACTCTCCCAAATCCGGGTATCTTCTAACCCGACAGATGGTGCTACATGGTACTCATAACTATACATTCATTCTATTGAAACAACATCACAATGAGTGTATCAATGACATTCTTATTACATTGATAATAATAAATCCCGTTCCTAGGTCCTGAAACCGTTACATTCTTTGTTTGTCATAATATAATTCATACAAACATACTAGTCTATTACAGAATAAACTAATCATTCATCTTCGCCTTGCCTTTATCTTTGCTAGAACCCACGGTTCGCTCAACCTTAGCTGCAATCATATGAACCAAGCAAGAAGTGAGCATAACTAGCTCAGCAAGTCTAACAATATATTATATAACTACCACTTCAAGAATCATATGATTATTCTTCAATAACTGAACAATAGTTATGAAGTACTATAAAACATTGTATAGCACTTCTCATCTCATAAAAATAATTTTGAAGTACATATAGTAGCTTAAAAGTTTTGAGTAGCTCAACAGACCATGAACATTCTCTTTAGCTTTTATTCATGAAAAGGACAACCCAGTACTAAGACCGTAAGTTTGGTATTTCTTACGAGCACTTCTAGGTGATTAGCCTATAGTACTCTATGTTGATCAACACTCATCCGTTAAACGTATTTACGTTTAAGTTTTGGCAACCTCGTGTGCCCATCGAATAATCGATGTAAAATACATTTGTTTATTCAAACTTAGGCTTACCTTGAATCTGTACCAAACAATTGGCATAGGATAGCATTATCAATTCTATATTGAAAGACTTATAAATAAATCAATCAACTTATAAGATTAGTCTGGCCGAGTTAAAATTGGCATGGACCCTTTCGTAAAACAATTCATGCATCTCGTAATATGAATCACTGAAAGCCTGGCTAACACGAAGGTTAGACAAACGTTAAGAAAACTTGCCTTCAAGCGTCTTCAAATAAATATTCAACAATTTTTGGTCTTTACAGTCTCTACAATACATAACCCCATAACATACCACGTTAGGTCATGAACAAACATGTATGGTTCCAACGTTTCTTACCCTTCTTCTCAATCTAATTTATTTATTAGATTTTTTTATTATTGGTTCCAGCTTGCCGTATTACATTGTTCTTACCAACTTCTTTCTCTTCTATGTCTTAAGTGAATTTACTTCATTAATAAAGGTCAATTCGCCTTATTAATCTTCCTTATGGCTTACTAACATTCTTACGTTATTAATCGAAACTCGATCGTCATTGGTTAAGTACACTTATTGCATACCGTTCACATTCACGTAACCTTTAACAACTTTTAGTTGTAATTCTCAATGTTATAGTCATCATCGAGGATGCTACTTTAAGTTAATTAATTAATTCATCATTAATCAACTATCTTTCATTTCATATACTTAACCGAACTTATTCCACTAACAAACTTGTTTCAAGTAATTATCCGCCCTTACGGCTTATTATCATTCATCGTTCTTACGTTCACGTTCAAGTACTTATCTTCAACCTCTAGTTGTATAACTTAAGGTTTTTATCATCTTAATTGATGTTTCTTTTAGGTTTAGTATTGATACAATTCACTAGCTTCCTCTCTACATTTAAAAACATTCCTCTCTATGCTTCACTTAAGGCGCCAGCTTTTGCTCTATAACTCACACTGCGGCGCGAGTTTCCAGTACCTAGGACTCGGTCATGGTCTTGTGTAACCACTTAGTGTGCTTTGTCTGGTGCTGCGGGAGCCCGACCTCAGTACCAGATAGTTTTGACAGATGTCTTACATAAACGAATTTCCTAGACTCCTAAATTGTTCATTTTAAGTCAGAATTGGCTCGTTCAAAAGCCATTAGCTCACAAATTACATACTCTAAGTGTTCATGCAAGATTTTTTTTTATTTTCGAATCCGTTAACTCAAAATTCACCTCTGAGTTCATTTTCAACGAAAACGATAAACGTTCGTGAACGTTCAACGCTTGTTTCTTCGTTCTAAGTCAGAATTCGTTCATTTTTGAGTCCGCAACTCTAGAATGCCAAATGAGACTATACTCCATCGAAAACCAACATTTTCGAGCTTAATGTCAAAATTTGACTTCCATTCTGAGAATTTCACGATTTCGATGATTATCGTCCAAACTCGTGAATTTTACCATAACTTCGTTACTTGAGATTTTTAAACCTTTTCAAATGGATTCATTCAATCATACTAACATCTTAACATACATACTTCATTAACATATATATACATGATAAGTTCTTACTTGTTCTTTGTGAGTTTATTACTTATAAAAGTATAAATTTCTTATTCATGACTCATTAAAGCTTAAGTCCATTGATTAGCCATTTCTACTTCTTCTTAGCATACAAGTTCTACCACTACTCACTTCTCTAATAATTGAAGAGAGGGAGAATCATGGTTTAGGATCTTACCCTTGAAGATTACTTGTTTAATCTTTGTTCTTCCTTCTTACTTCTTGAACTAACAAAGTTTAACTTTTCTATCTTTTCTAGCTTTTTCTCTCTAACCAATAAGCACTTATGATGTTGGATGAAATAAAAACAACCAACAAATGAGCTAGCATCCTCCTATTTATAGAAATCATAAAGTGAGGGCTTAATGGTCAATAAGCCATCCACCTCCTTAATTAAACCTCCTTACTATTCATTATGTGATCACCAAGTTTACTTGGTCTCCACAACTTATATCTTTTGCTTACTCACCATATAACTTATCCTTTACTTATCCATTAAGTTTACTTTCTCATAACTTTGGATCTCCCATGGGTTGCCCCATGGGTTTTAATCATCCGATAACCCATAGGTTTTTACTTTGGGCTTTTAGCTTAATTAACTTAACATATCCTTGGACTTGCATTAAACAATCATTGTGCTTGTTCATTAATTCATATTGAACTTATCCATTCCTACACTTGGGCTTTATCATAATTCCAATTGGACATTACAACTTCCTACACAATCCTACAAGTCCATTACATATGGCTTAAAGCCTTAGAACGTATTGTTTACGTATTATTCTCGTATTCTAACTCGTATATTTATTCATAATATATGACTTACTATCATTCATATATACTCAAATAATACCTCGTATTCATCACCTCGTACAATACATATGTATCATACGATCATCGTTTACTCGTTAACGTTTTACTTTCCTTAACATTCTCGAATTAAGTCCGCAGGTGAAAAACTGCATTTGCCATACGTGAATTATTATTACATAATCCATCTTCCCTTATTATTCTATCATTACGTATTTCTCGGAAGTTCAAAAATAACTGCCGAGCAGAAAACCATGAATAATATTTTTCGGAAAATTTCTCGAAAAACTTTTATTTTCGTCTTGGAAATTCAAACACTTTAATTCCTTCACGTAGCCAAAATACTACGATATTTCGATAGGACTAGGTTATAGAACCACCTTCATCTTGTTATCACATAATAATAACAAATAACATAATTTTATTCATTATTTAATTAAATAAAATTATTTTATAAATTGATCGATTTTTTGGGTCGTTATAGTTAAAGTCCAATTACTAAAGTCCATTATACAATTCGTACGATATTCGTATTATACGTCGTAACAATCTTCATACTATACTCGTATAATAACTAATATCATACTCGTACTTCTCACGTATAATAACTACAATTATTATACATTGTCATTTAATTCTCGAAACTCACTTTTCCTAACACTTAGGTTTTAAGTCCGCAGGAAAAAACTTCGTTTGTCATAACTGAAATATTATTGGATATTCCATCTCATCTTAGAATTATATCATTACACATTTCTCATAAATTCATAATTAATCCCCGAGCAGAAACGGATGAATAGTATTTTTACGAAAATTTCTCAGAAAACTTTTATTTTCATCTTAAAAATTCAAAACAATTAATTCAAGCACATAGCCAAAATCCTAACCACATCTGCACATTATAGGTCATATAATGACCTTTAAACAGTTTACTCACTTAAATAAACAATTAAATTCTTTTAATTCAAATAATCAAATAAAATTTAATTCACATAAAATCCGATTTTTCTCAGGCGTTACAAGTTATGTACATCCGATACACAAACTCGATATGTAAGTTTATCATAAGATTCTAACTTAACCGTATAGTCCTATACGTAAGTCATTACGTACTTTTCATACACGTAACACAAAATCAGTTTGTAAGACATAATTCGTAATCATCCTTTGACTTATGTTTAAAAGTTTATAACACTTATCAAGTATATGATTCTATCTTTAGCATGCTTCTTAACACATTGGATAATGTACTGGTCCTGTATTATATGTCAAGGTAACAATATAAGCATGCATTAAATCTCAAATCACAAACAGAATGCAGACTTCATTGCAGGGTGGCGAGGTCGCGCTGGATTTGAACTAGGTAGTGGCGCGACCGCGCTGCTCGTAGTTCAAACCAGAGCTACGAAAACAGAAGCATGGCCCAATTTCCATACCCTATACACATATGATGATACTTGCAGAATCATACATAACATGATGTTTATGATTAGGTTTGGTCTCTTCTATGGCCATTCCAAGATTCTTTTAATGTTATGGTTTTGTTTTTAGAAAAATTTCTACCAAGGCTAAATGAAACCAATTTTCAACAAGCTACTTATGTTTAACCATTATACCACATAATGAGTTTAATAAACCTTAAATATACATGCTCAAGTTATTCTACCCATGTATTCCAAATTAACATAGTTTAACTTCTTTAGAATTCATTTGAAACTATGCTTGACTAGTTCACAACATACTTAGCTAGATGGATGTGTATATCAATCATGTATAGATGCATACAATGTCTTATCATGATGGTTCAAAAGTCCAGAATATAAATAGGGTATTTCCTAACAAAGTTGTTCTTCAACTTCAACATCTTTCTCGAAAATCTCATATTAAACAACCAAGCATGCGAAGGTACTTCATCCTACTTTCATATATACGTAACTAGACCATATAAGCATGCTCACAAGTTACTAACTCAAAGTGTATATAGTTTATCAAGTTCGTGTTTGAAACTTTAAGTTTACATTAATAGGTCATCAAAACTTATTCAAGCATGCAAGGTAAGTCCATATATTCTCTATCATGGTTTCATGCTTTCATAACCACATAATAGGTCACACAAGCATATTTTGAAGTTCAAAACTTAGTGTATACATAGTTCATTTACACATAGCTAGTTTAGTCCTTCACTTTCAATTTCCTTTTAAATCATGCTTGAATAGTCTATACTATCTCCAACAATATAAACTAACATATTAGTCACATGTCAAGGCATATCAGAGCTTGATACATTTGTACATAAGGTCAGAACATACCCTACACAATTTCCACCAAATTTAGTTTTTTAAATCTTGAAGTTTTCTTTGAATACATACTAAACCAAGCGACAATGACTTACTATATATTAAACAACATCATTCCATAGGTTAGGGTCATCAACATGCATATTCAAACCAAAATACCATGCTCATAACAACACAAGGAACCAACATCAGTTTTCAAGTTAGGCAACCCGTGCGGCCGCCCAGTGTAATACTATAGAAGTGGCGCAGCCGCGCCACTTCGTCCAAAGGCCAAAAAAAATGGCTCTACTTCTGCAGAGCCTCAACACTCACATTATTAAACCTGTGACCATACCAACTGCAAAGCTCAAAGACATGCATACAAACTCAGACAATACAATGGCATGCCGTTTCATACCAATTAACAAGGAATTCTTGAATTTCTAATAATTCAATAAAACTCAAAATTAAGAACATTTTTAGTAGTAATGTTACCTTTGTGATATGAAATTTCTAACTCTTGCTTCCAACCTCCAATGGCTTAATAATTCAGTACTCTCACACTCTTATAGACTTATCAGAAGATTTTTTTCTAGCAACTGAGAAATGAGAATAAGAGGTTGTATATATATATATATATATATATATATATATATATATATATATATATATACATTACCTATACAAAGCCATTACCTAAGGAATTAAATCAAGAGATGGAAGAAGAATTCATTAGATAATGAAGAGTTGGAACAATAGTTATCAACCACTCCCATCACCCACACCCTTCTTCATTATGGCTAGCTAGACTGAGGAACCGAGTTCACGCAACAATGGAAGTTAGGCTACTGTGAAGCACTGTTGAGTCACTGATTTTGGGACAAAAAGTCTATTCGGAGGTATAGTAACGAAATGTTTACCAATACACTTAGGTTTATTTCCTTTTTGGCTTATCATTCCACATTTGATAACTAAATGTTATTACAAAATGAAAGGTTAGGGATTATATAGGTACACATATCATATAATCCATGTACATTAATCTAGTCTAATTAATATTTGTAACATGTATGGACACAATTTAATTGGTCTCTAATAATTCAATATCTCTTTAAAACTTTGTTACTCCAATTAGACTTACTTATTGAAATAATTATAATTTGCAATTCATTGATTTAATATACATAAAGTACATCTTTAATATTCTCACACATATATGTTGTCACATAAGCGTAACTTATAATTCATTCTATTTTACTATATAGTTTTCATATTATATAGTTATATCACAATGTCACACTATACTTTATATTATATAGATGTAGTTACTATATAATATGTGATTACCTATCATTACACTTAGCAATTTATTGATCAAACATTAATCTTATAATATTAATCAATTATTTATTCATTAATATGCTATTACTCATATTAATAATTAATTAACAATATATTATTAATTAATTATTCACTTATCAATTCCTTCTTTAATTAATTAAATCATCATAATTCTCATTATCATGTCATACAAGGCATTCTTCGAGCTTTTCATAAACTCCATATTTTCCCTCAGTTCTTATAAATTACATTTGAATTAATTGAACTACTCATCTCACAACACATCAATATTTATATTTAAAATAAATATTTATTTTTTTATTAATATAATTATTAATATTTATTCATGAAATTCACGGTTCTTATAGGAACTGTGTGAACGATAATTGGAAAGAAAAAGCAATTCGGACATCGTTTGGAGTATAATATGCAAGTAAATGCAAGAAGGAAATAATGTAGAACTTTCAAAGCCAGTTTGGTTTCTTAGCTTGGAACTTAAATTTTAATATAGAGCTACTTCTTAGCTTTTCGGAACATCTTGAATCATCTCAATCGGAGTTCGGATGCGAGAGTTATGATCTATGTACCAACGGACGATCAACCTCAAAGTTTGGAGTTGACATTTACATAGCAATCACTTGAAACCCAATTTAGACCTTCATCCAACCATTATTTCTCAAATCTCAAAGGATGAAAGTTGTAGAGCTCATCGAGATCTTCGATTTAATGGGTAGTAGGCCATGTAACTCCCCACGAATCAAAAGTTATGGCCATTTTACCAAAGGACATTGCAACAGAAAATTTCTAGCACGGCCGCGCCCATTTCTAGTTCTAGCGCGCCCGCGCTACTCACCAATCCTAGAAAACGTTCTTTTCTACTTGAGTGCGACCGCGCCCAACTCCAGGCTATTTCCAGTGCGCCCGCACCACTTCGGGAGTTGACCAGAGTTGACTTTTCATTAAAATAGTGCAATTAGAGCGTAATTTGAACGAGGGGTCAATTAGGGCTTATATATGAACACATGATAATATGTAAAGGGAGATTCCATTTTTTGTGATCATTAGATTAGATATTCCATCTTTAATATCTTTCTTAGATTAGATTATATTAGAACCCTAGTTTATATTAGAGTTGAAGATTGAAGCATTTGAAGACCATTGAAGAATTAGAATTGAAGCAAAAAATCAGATTTGCATTCCTAAATACCTAGTTTCTCTTTACTTCTATCTTTGTATTCTTATAATGTTTATTCAATTCTGGATTATAGTTTTTGATTCAATCATGAATTAAACTCCATCTTGGAATTATAATGGATCTTGTTGTGTAGTTTACTTTAATATGCTTCTTTGTTAGTCTTATTAGATATTCATAAATTGTCTATTATGGTTTGTATTGATTGCTTAATTGCCTAGCTACCAATTACCGTGATAATCCATATGAAATTGAGAGGCAGAGTTTAGATATGATCGTAGTAGCATGTGTTTGTGACTTCTACATGGCGATGAAATTCATGATTCGTGCGTAGGATAGAGATATACCTATGCACCGTATGTAGTCTATTGAGAACTTGAGCTTTAACCATTTTTAATTGTAATTCACATAGAGATATAGTGGGTTAGTTAATTAGGGTGTTTGCATTCATTTTATCATCTGTGGATTTAGTGTGATATGGGTATGATACATCGAGAGATGGCCATATCTTACCTTCGTGTTCTCGACAAACAATCTGGTATAATTAATTTGGCTTAACTGGAAGTGTGTGTCGATTTAAATGAATCAATAGGTGAAATTGTAATCTCAAGTCCTCATTATCTAGTTTCATTCTAGGGGTAATTAGTATTAGTTTAATTTTATTCTTTTAAATATAAAAGATTAAATCAATCGTTTAAATAAGATTGGGTTAGTTATGAGTTAGTGCTTGGTAGATTTTATTAATAATTCTCTGTGGAAACAATACTCTACTTACTCTTTATTACTTGTTGACCGTGTATACTTGCACGCATATATTGTTCGTGAAAACGACCAACAAGTTTTTGGCACCGTTGCCGGGGGATTAGTTTAATAATTTTTGCCATTATTAATTTCAATCAAATTAGTCTTAATTTAAACAGTTTTTGTTTATTTTAATATTCTTCCTATATTTCTCTCTTTTTAGGTACTATGGGTGACTTTGCTTATCAATTGCCATATACGAGAATGACTCAACCAAGGGAAATAGGGGTTGATGGACTCAATGCACTGTCGACATCGGAAAAAATTTTATTTTTTGGAATTCCACTTTTAGTCTTTCTTACCCTTTATGTTTTCTATATGTGTTGAATTTTATTTGAAAGGGTGAGTTTGACAAAAGTCCGACACAAAATGTCGACGATTTCGAAAATTCAGAGTCGCTGGTTGGTAGTAGTGAAATGGTTGTACCAACTCTACCAAAATTAAAAAAGGTTTACAAAAAGGCCCAATTATTAGAGTCTATTTAACAGGCCTTGGAAATTGAGATTCGTAGAGTTTGGGGGCTTGATTAAGCAGGGGGAAGGTGTTAGGCACCCCCCCCCACTTCCATAAAAACACGGTTACCGCATCTTTTCAGTTCCCTAATTTATTTGAAAAGTGTGTGTGTGTGTGAGAGAGAGAGAGAGAGAGAGAGAGAGAGTTAATTGGGCCTAAGTGCTTTATTTGGAGGTAGTGTTATGTCTCGTTTGCACCTATTTACAAAGGGTTTGATTTGTTTAAAAATCCAATTTTAAGTAAAATATATAGAAATGATTATTTTGAAAACAAGATTTCAACCCCTTATGCTCATATAGTAATTGAGGCCTTTGAAACTTTCATCTTATTTTGTATTCAACTTGATTTGATTTTATTCTTGAGATACGAAGCATCTTCAACAAAATAATATACATATAAGTGTCGGGCTCTTTATGGGCATGAAATCCATCGAAGGATGTCCAAACACCACCAATATGATTTGCAAGCTAACTGTACAACTGAAAAGGTCCATCATGGGAACCAGATCTAGATCCGTCAGTTAGATCTTAGATCCCGTGGCTCCTAGGCTCACATAATATCATATGAATAGCCTGCATAACGAGGATACTGAAATAAAATAGATATTTAATCTAAATAACGCAAAACAAATGATTCATCAGTTAAACCCCTACATGCTCGTAGCCAAGCTTCCTGTTCCCTCTAGATATAGATCTAGGGTCACGTGGTTCCTTAATATTTACAAAAAAAAAACTAGAAAGAAAACTATATTTAAATAAAGCTTAGCCATTCTAGCTCAACGGTTTTAGTTTTACAACTTTTGAACCGGTTAAAAGTTAGATATGGCTAGATTTAGATAAATCTAGTCTACAAACATTACTATCGCAACTTTACATTGAATATACAGTTCAAACATATATTTAATCACATTAAACAGTTTATATATACATATATATATATATATATATATATATATATATACACACACATATATATATATATACACACACTGTCCGGATCTTAAGCTCACCCCTTATCTAACATACCTTGCATACTCTCTTTTAGCGACGGACCGGTGACGATTCGGTCTGTCGCTATATATAGAACCGTCGTCTTAGCTTTTAGCGATGAACCGAATCTATAGTGACGGACCGAATCGTCGCCCGGTCCGTCATTAAAGGGGGGTATGCAAGGTATGTTACATAAGGGGTGAGCTTAAGATCCGGACAGTATATATATATATATATATATATATATATATATATATATATATATATATATATATATATATATATATATATATAATAAAGCAGTAAAAGGCCACAGATGTAAGATCCCAAATTTTATGAAATAAAAGTATAATTTAATTTATAATTATTATTTTAAAAACTACAAATGTTAAATTAATAATTGATCAAACAGACAATTAATTGAATAAGTGAGTTAATAAAAGAGAAAAAGAAATAATTTTTTTGCAAGAGCAGCTCATGTGCGGATGAAATGGCTGATAATAATTTAAATAGAGTGAGTGGGAGACAAAGAAAAAGGAGGGAGGAAATTAATAGGGGAACATGTGGGGGAAAGGAAAGAAAAAGAAGGAAGATGAAGAAGAAGAAAGAAAAGGAGAAAGAAGGGGAAAGGAGAAAGAAAGGAAAAGAAAGATAAACAAAATAATTCATTCACGGGTTCATATCAGTGGGAAGAAGAGAAGAGAGAAAAGAGAATAGAGAAAAGAGAATAGAGCAAAGAATGAGGGAGAGAATATAAAGAAGAAGGAAGATGAATGAAATGAAGAAATAATAAAGAAATGAAAAAGAAATCAAGAAATGTATTTTCAAAATCTTGGTAATTTTAGTTTTTATAAATTTTATGTAAAGAGTACATACTTGTGTATGTATTGAATGATTTAAACTTGCATAAGCATGAATCAAATGAGAGAAATCTAAAAATCAAAAGAATAATGAAAAATCTAAATTTTCAGAAAAATTAGTTTACTACTTGATTTTGTAAAATCCATAACTGTTTGTGTATAATGAGTTAGGAGATGATCTATATATCAAAAGCAAGCCCTGGAAGTAAGCTAAACGCAAAAAATTGAATCACCCAAAAAGTCTTTTTGAATTTTTTGTGGTGACTGTTTGAGTGAAACTGGTTCGAAGGACTCATAGTCTGAAAAATCAGTGTTCGTAAGCTCTATTACGTGAGTTATAATTTTTAATCTGACCGTAGGATCGTTGGAATTTTTTGATATGTTATACATATATAAGTTAAGTATATGTCCACAAATTTGGAACCGTTAAAGATTAACGTATAATTTGTTATGAATTTTAAGAGGTGACTGATTCAGAAATTTTGTAGTAGAATTTTCGATAAGCCTTTCTCTCTATGTTAGAGTCAGAATTTGAAAAACCTTTCTTCTACAAAGTTGTAAAAAATTAAATTTACATGGAAAGGACATAAGATCTGTATTTTTATGATAAAATGACTAATTATTATGAATTATTGAAGTTCTTAATATGAGAATTTATAATTAAATTATCAGAAAATTGTTTGGGCTGAAATATTTTTACAGAATTCTTATAATATCATCTTAGAATTTCTATAAATTTTTGATGAGTTATTGAAAAGCAGAAGTAATTATTGTATTTATAAACTATTTATAGTTAGTTTGAAAATAGAAGAAATTCGTAGAAAATTCTATGAGTGATGAAAAATTATGAAACTTGATGAAAAATCTTATAATATTATTTTATAATTTCTGGACTGTTTTGAAAAAAATATTGAATCATATAAATATTTATTATATTTTTAAGCTATTTATAGTTAGTTTAAAAATAGTGAAAACTCATAGAAAATTCTGTGAGTGTTGGAAAATTATGAAATTTGCTAAAAAAAACATATTATAACAATATAAGATTAATATTGATGATATTTTAAAGATATAAAAGTATGTGGAGTTGGTAATTCTATTTTGAAGCTATTAAATGATAATTTTTATAAATAGAAATAATTATAAAAAATTGTTAGATAATCCGAAAAATGTGAAAATTATTTGGAAAGTTCAGAATAATATTTTTAATATTTTAGAAGTATTAGTAAGCTCATGAGGTGTTGGGTTGTAAACACACAAATAATGAATGATTTTTAATAAAAACAAAAAATAATGTTTTTGTTAAAGTAAAAATGGTGATAATACTAGAATAGTGGATTGACGTTTTAAAAATAAATTATCATATATGAGATTTTGGATTCCTCAAGTTTTATTATTCACTTCTAAAGTTTTGGAATATGAATAATGATTTTATCCGATAAATAAAGGCATCTTGAATGAATTATGAATTATTAGTTGATTTATATGTTATTTGAGATACATATAGTTTGGTGTTGATCCCAACTTTTAATAGAATTTAAATTATTTATACTAAGGTATTGATTTGATATAATGATATAGTTATGGGTAATATGTGCAAATTTATCAAAGGAAGCAAGTTATCACAAAATATTTGTTTGGTCGGGGAATATTCTATTTGTCGGGAAATATTCGTACGACGATGCCAAATTAACCAATCATTGGTGGGCCCTATAATATAATAACTGTTGGATATAGAAAGTGACATAAATAACATTTTTATAAAAATAATAACGGCAAAACTTTTACCGTTAAACTGTTGAAATACCCGATGATAAAAATACTGTAATACGCGTGATTCCACAGTAGTACACGGTATTGCACAATGGCACACAATATTTGTGACGTCCCCAAATTCGGGTATCTTCCAACCCGACAGATGGTGCTACACGGTACTCATAATCATACATTCATTCCATTGAAACAACATCAAAATGAACGTAATTTCTACTTTCTTATTACAATAATAATAAATCCTTTCCCCAGGTTCTGTAACCGGTACATTCTTTGTTATCATAGTATGATTCTTACAAACATACTAATCTATTATAGAATAATCTAATTATTCATCTTCGATTTGCCTTTATCTTTACTAGAACCCTCGGTTCATTCGGCCTTAGCTGCAATCATATAATTCAAGCAAGAAGTGAGCATAACTAGCTCAATAAGTCTAATAAAGGATAATATAAATACCACATCGAGAATCATATGATTATCTTCCATAACTGAAAAAATAGCTATGAAGTACTAAGAAACATTGACTAAGACTTCTCATTTCATAACAACAATTCCAAAGTATATATAATAGCTTAGGAATTCTGAACCGATCGAAAGACCATGAACATACTCTTTTCGTTTTCATACATGAAAAGGACATTTCAGCACTAAGGCCGTACATCCGTTCTTTCTTACGAGCACTTCTAGGTGATCAGCCTATAGTACTCTATGTTGATCAACATTCATCCGTTAAACGTATTTACGGTTAACTTTTGGCAACCTCTCGTGCCCAACGAATAATCGATGAAAATACATTTGTTTGTTCATAAACAAACTTACCTTTGAATCTGTACCAAATACTTGGCATAGGATAGCGTTTATAGTTCTATATTGAAAGACTTGTAAACAAATCAATCTAACTCTTATGAATAGTCTAGCCAAGTTAAAACTGACATCGACCCTTTCGTAAAACAATTCATGCATCTCAGAACATGAATCACATAGAACCTGACTAACACTGAGGTTAGACAATTGTTAAGAAAACTTGTCTTCAAGCGTCTTCGAATATAATATTCAACGATTCTTGATCGTTACAATATCTACATGATATATTCACATAGCACACTGAGATTAGTTACTAAACAATCTAACTTCATGGTTTTAAACCAACTTCTTTCTCTTCTGTCTTAAAGGAATTCATTTCCTTCATAAATGTCAATTCGGCTTACTATCCTTCATTACGGCTTGTCACATTCTTACGTTACTAACCCAGACTCGATCATCTTTGGTGGTTAAGTACACTTAGCAAATACCGTTCACGGTTTACTTACTTACATCTCGCGTTCTTCATTTAATTACTATTAAATCATGCTCAAGTTTCTAAAGTCATCACTAAATAAGTGATTTAAGATTGGTCTTACCATGTATATAAAGTACATTCATGTTCCATTATTGATTTACAATTTCTTTGGTTCAAAAGCAACTTGGTCAATTTCTTTTGTTTATCGTTCGTGAGCGTTCATATCTCGATTTCTTCGTTCTAAGTCAGAATTCAATGATTCTTGAGTCCACGACTCTTGAATACTTTATATTATGCTATGCCATCGAAAACCCAAGTTTCCAAGTTACATAGCAAGTTGACTACTTATCCAGAATTATACGATTTCAACGTTTAACGTTTAATTTCATAAAATTCACCATAACTTCGTTAGTCGTGTGTTGTGCGCCAAATCAAATGGAATAACTCCATTGATTCCTCATCTACATCTTAGCCAGACAATACTCACATGTCCTATTAAGGATGTTTTTCAATTGTCCATTCACAACCAAGTCAACATGCAATGGTTTCTTCGGTTTAAACTTACGTGAATACTTACGATTTCTACTTAAACATGACTTATCAATGTTTTAATCATTAATAGCCATCCTTATCCCTCTGGAAGAGACATGTTCCACCAATCTATAATTCTAAATGAAAAGAAATCGAAAAAGAATCGAAGATTTATGTTTACGAAATATTACCTTTTCGTTCTTTGTGTCCTTGTCTAAACTTGTATGGTTTGCTTTAAAGTAGCTTGATTACTTGTTTCTAGCTCTTTCACTCTCTCAATATATATTGGACAAAGTTTGTAAAACATAAAATGACCATCCTAAGCTTTCTTATATAGGCAATTCAAATGGAGGGCACAATGGTCTTTTGGTAACCTCCTTACTATTCACCACCTCCACAACAACTTAGCCACCGAGTAAACCTACTTTACTTGGCCTCCAAGTGGTTACTTTACTTGGTCACCAAGTGGCCGGCCCACATGGTCTTGTGGATCCCCCCACATGAGTTGTCCCATGGTTTTACCCATCCATTGACCCAACGGTTCGCTCCGCAGTTCGATTTCTTGGATTGGCTTAATTTAACTTAACATTGGGCCTTAACTTGGGCTTGCTTATACAATTCATTTGGCTTGTTATAATCCAAGTCCAATTGGATTCTACAAAGTCCTTAAACTCAAAGTCCATTAAGAACTAATTGCATTCTATGCGTATAACTCACATATTCTCTTTGTTTAGTATTCATACAATATTCGTATTATACGTTGTAGTATTCTTCATACTATACTCGTATATCGCACGTATAATAATCCTAATCATTATATGCATTACATTTCCTTCTCGGAAATCACTTTCACTAACCCTTAGGTTTTAAGTCCGCAGGCGAAAACTTCGTTTGCCATAACTGAAATATTATTAGATATTCCATCTCGTCTTAGAATTCTATCATTACACATTTTTTGAAAATTCAAATTTAATTCCCGAGCAGAATCGGATGAATAGTGTTTTTACATAAATTTCTCAAAAAATATTTATTTTCGTCTTGAAAATTCAAAACAATTAATCCTAGCACATAGCCAGAATCCTAACCATATCCGCACATTCTAGGTCATAGAACGACTTTCAAACATCTTACTCATACAAATAATCAATTAAATTCATTTAATCCATATAATCAAATAAAAATTTAATTCGTTCAAAAATCCGATTTTCTCGGGCGTTACATTCTCCCTCCCTTATAAGGATTCTGTCCCCAGAATCTCGCTAAACTTATATAAACAAATGAGAAAAATTTTCTTTCATTTTGCTTTCGAGTTCTCACGTTGCTTCTTCGACATTTTTGGTTCCTCCAAATCACCTTCACCGAAGGTATTATCTTATTTCTTAAGACTTGTTCCTTCCTATCAATAATTTGAACTAGAAGTTCTTCATACGTTAAATCTTTCTCTATCTGAATAGATTCGTACTCTATTACGTGTTTGTAGTCCAGTTTATAGAGACGCAACACTGACACATGAAACACATTGTGTATACGTTCCATCTCTGGAGGTAAAGCTACTTTTTAAGCTACCTCTCCTAACCTTCTTAAAATTTCAAAAGGTCCTATGAACCTTGGACTTAACTTCCCTTTCTTCCCAAAATGTATCTTCCCTTTCCAAGGCGATACTTTCAGAAAGACATATGAACCTACTTCAAATTCCCTCTTCTCTCCATGAGGATCTGCATACTTCTTTTATCTATCTTGAGCCGCTACCAATCGAGTACGTATTAACTTTACCATGTCTGCCGTTTGTTGTACCATCTCAGGTCCTAAGATTTGACGTTCACCTACTTTATCCCAGCACAGTGGAGTTCTACACTTCCCCCCATACAATGCTTCGTAAGGCGGCATGCCTATACTAGCATGAAAACTATTGTTGTAAGTGAATTCCACCAAAGGTAGATGTTCGTCCCAATTCCCTTTGAAATCCATAACGCGAGATCTTAACATATCTTTTAGTGTTTGAATTGTCTGTTCACTTTGTCCATCCGTCTGTGGATGATACGCCGTACTCAATCTCAACTGCGTTCCCATTTGCTCTTGTAAACTCCTCCAAAAGTTCGATGTGAATCGTGGATCACGATCTGATACAATCAAAATAGGTACTCAATGTCTTGAAATAATTTCTTTGACATATAGTTTAGCTAATTTTTCTAGGTTATACCTAACTCCTATTGGTAAGAAGTGAGCCGATTTCGTCAACTGATCCGCTATTACCGAAATAGCATCAGAACCCTTACTCATCGTTGGAAGTCCCACCACAAAATCCATGGTGATATGCTCCCATTTCCACTTTGGAATCTCTAGTGATTTTAATAACCCACTCGGTCGTTGGTGTTCAGCCTTAACTTTCTGACAAGTTAAGCACTTACTAATATATTCTGCGATCTACCTCTTCATGTTCGGCCACCAAAAGTTCTGATGAAGGTTTTGATACATTTTAGTACTATCAGGATGTATCGAGTACCTCAAACTATGGGCCTCACTCATTATCTCTTCTTTTAACTCAAAATTATTTGGAACCCAAATTCTTCCTTCAAAACGAAGCAATCCCTCCTTGTCGAGATTGTACTTAGTCTTCTCTTCATCTTCCATCCTCTTCTTCATTCGTTCGCATTCCTCGTTACTTAATTGCACTTCCTTAACCTGTTCCACTATGGTTTGTTGAGTCTCCATTGAGAATAACATCTCCACCTCTTCATTTGGTAACTTAACTTCTAACTCCATTCTTACCATCTCCGTTATTAACTCATTCTGAGTTGTTAACATTGATAGCTTTTTTCTACCCTTCCTACTTAGCGCGTCGACTACTACATTCACTTTTCTCGGATGATACAAGATATCACAATCGTAATCTTTGATCAAATCTAACCACCTTCTATGTCTCGTATTCAACTCCTTCTGTGTGAAGATATATTTCAGACTTTTATGGTCCGTATATATCTCACACTTTTCCCCGTATAAATAATGTCTCCATATTTTTAAAGCAAAAACTACAGCTGCCAATTCTAGGACATGAGTAGGATAGGCCTTCTCATAAGCCTATAACTGACGTGACGCGTATGCAATGACCTTGCCATGCTGCATGAGCACGCAACGAAGTCCTCTATACGAAGCATCGCTATAAACTACAAAATTTTCCGTATCATCTGGCAAAGACAATACAGGTGCCTCACTTAACCTTCTTTTTAGTTCTTGAAAACTATTCTCAAACTTTTCCGTCCACACATACTTTACTGACTTCCTCGTCAAATTCGTTAACGGAGTAGCTATTTTAGAAATGTCCTGGATGAACCTTCTATAGTATCCCGCCAACCCCAGAAAACTCCAAACCTTGGTTGGCATTTTCGGTTGCTCCCACTCATTCACTGCTTCCTCCTTCGCTGGATCCACGAATATACCATATTTATCTATAACATGTCCTAAAAAATACACTCGTTCAAGCCAAAATTCACACTTAGTGAATTTCGCATACAACTTCTCCTTCCTTAGTGTTTCCAACACTATCCTTAAATGTTCAGTATGATCTTCTGGCGTCTTAGAATAGACTAGAATATCATCAACGAACACTACAACGAACTTGTCCAAATACTGTTTGAACACTCTGTTCAACATGTCCATGAATGCGGCTGGCACATTCGTCAACCTAAATGACATAACCAGAAACTCGTAATGACCATAACGAGTTCTGAATGTCGTCTTAGGTACATCTTCCTTCCTTACTTTCAACTGATGATACGCCGTACATAAATCTATCTTAGAAAAATATTATTCCCCTTTCAACTAATCGAATAGATCATCGATCTTGGGCAGTGGGTATTTATTCTTAATCGTTAACTTGTTTAACTATCGATAGTAGATACAAAGTCGTAACGACCCATCCTTCTTCTTTACAAACAACACTGGTGCTCCCCACGGAGACACACTCGGTTGAATGTACTTCCTATGTAAAGCCCCTGAATCTGGGTACTTGAAACCCGAACTCGGTGCTTCACGATACTTTTTCTATGAGCGGAATAATACTAATAATAATAACAATAATATAGATACTAACTTAATTTACATATTTATCAGAGTCTAAATCCCAAGTACGTAACCGTTAATGCATTCCTTACATAACATGATAGATAATAAATATCATTGTCTTAATAATATCAAACTATTACATAAGATAACATTGCAATCATTCAGCAACCTTTCCTTTTCCCTTGTTCTTAGCAGAGCCTTCAGGTTGTTCACACTTAGCTGAAAACATTTAAATTAAGCAAAGATGAGCATTTGAGTGCCCAACAAGTAATAACAATTATAAATATTAGCTAAAAGGGCTAAAAATTTTTTGTACTACCCTTCTACAACAAATCAATAGTTATGAAGTAAATCTGAACCGATAATAATAACATAACGACTCTCTATCAAATTTTTGAAACTACGTAACGACTATAAATAGGATTAAGGTGACATACTATGAACATTATTTTTAATTTTCGAATAGGTTTAGCAGAACTTCATATGCAAACCGTCATAACTTACGGGCACGGGGGTGATCAACCCGTTATGCCCTGTATTGATCAATACTACATGCAAGAACGATATTATCGTTCACTCTGTCCACCTTGGGCGTAAAAAAGTTTTTCCATGTTCGGAATGTTCATACTTAGTCGGGAATCCGAACCAAAATAATTTGATTGGATACAAAAAGATTTTATCATATTCAACAATATTTCTAAATTTGTGTCTAGCAGATCAAATAGCTTAGACGGCTTTTACTTATTGTATACATACAGGTGATCAATAGGTGTGTATATATATATATATATATATATATATATATATATATATATATATATATATATATATCAACATGTGATTAAATACAATGATTATCCAAGTGGGGACACTTGAATAACCATATTTAGAAATTAACGACCAGAATATATATCTAAATTATAATATAGTATCATGTTGATAATCAATTATCGGATATAACATATAAAACAATAGGGTTGATAATCTGGTACAATAATAATATAATTCTAAAAATCTCTTACTTCTGTCCATTGCATAAAGGAAATGCAAAGGTAGAATACTTGCCTGGTCTGCTGCTTACAATACACAACTTAGTTCTTATCTTTTGTATAACAACCTATCAGTAATAAGATCATTTTACCGATTAGAATTATATCATAACATATAATACTGCTTATTACAGTCAGCACATAGCCTAATCATATTGTCACACATATTCAATAGTTATTGAATCACAAACGAATATGTATCTAATCAAATTATCTAAGTCCAGATCAATTTCTGAAACATGTCGGTGTACCGACGGCTCTATCGGGTATTTATCGAGTCTCAGACTCTATCCAGTAGTTCAATATCTGTAATTATCAGTCATATTATTTTTAAATGACTTATAATAATTTTAAAACATTTATTTATACTTTATCATAAATTTTCAAACATCAGAATCATTATTAAATGATTTAAATATTAAATAATTCATTTATCATTAATATTTAATTAATATTAAACTATTAATGAAACCATTGCCAAAATATTAAAGTTATTTATAATAACTCAAAATATTTTTAAAGTATTAATATTACCCTTAAATGATATTTAACATAATTAAAATTATTTTTAATAATTACCATTAATATTTAAATATTAATGTACTTTTCCTCAAAATATTAAAAGTCATTAAGTATAACTTAAAATATTTTTAATTCATTTATATCCTTTTTAAATGATTTTTAAACTAATAAAACTATTTTTATTTTTTTAATATAATTATTAAATAAATTTAATATCATTAATATTAAATTAATATCATTAATATTAACTTATTAATGAAATTATCCTTCAAATATTAAAAGTTATAGTTTATAACTTAAAATATCTTTAAACACATTATTTTTATTTAAAATAATTTTTATAATATTAAAATTATTTTTAAACTAATTTATATAATATAAACTTAAAATATTTTTTAATATCATTAATAATAATAATTAATTAATGAAATTTACCTTTAAATATTGAAAGTTAAATTTTATAACTTAAAATATTTTTAAATACTTTATTATTATTTAAAATGATTTTTCATATAATAAAATTATTTTTAATTAATTTATTTAATTCATTTATTAAATAACTTAAATATTATTAATATTAATTTATTAATGAATTTCATCACAAAATATTAAAAGTCATTAAAAATAACTTAAAATATTTTCTTATATCATAATATAATTTCAAATAATTTTTCATGTATTAAAATTATTTTTTAAATAATTTATTTAATTTTATAATTAAATAAATTAAATACCTTTAATATTTCAAAAATATTAAATATTTATGAAATATATTCAAAACAATTAAAAACTAATTTTCGGACTTTAAAATAATTTTTAATAGTTTATTTTATATTATTAATAATTTAAAACTATTTAATACTAATTATTTAATAAAAATAATTAATTTTATAAATAACTGTCGCTAAAGACTGCCTATAGCGATAGAACCGTCACTATAGTTGTTCTTCATGTTCTTGAGTCTGCCAAGAAATTCAAGTGCAGTTATCAAGTGACCCACTTTGACCAAGATTTCTGGTTAGACCATGATGTTTCTAGGCTAGTTGTTGATCACGTATTGTAGTGTTAGTGCAAGACTACAAGATACAACAACAAACATGTACATACAACACATAACCAAAGATATCTGAACCTCCAAAGTGGTTGTCAGAGCTGTTCTTCATTTCTAGGTTGCCTAGAAATGAAGAACAGTTCGTGAGGCCTAATTTGGGCTTCCACAACTTGCAATCTATGTGATGTTTTAGTGATCTTAACTTTGCAGCATGTAGAAAACATGTCAAGGAAGAAGTACATCACATAAAATCACCATAACAACAACGGATCAAGAAGATATGGTTCGGCCAAACCATGTCAGAAATCATGCTAGTGTTTTCTGGGTTACCCAGAAAACACTAACCGTGAGCTTTCTGCTTGGTTTGACCATTCCCCAAATTCAATCTGTTTACTTATTAAGCGATATAAGAGCATAATTATGTAGTCCATGTATCACACTATAAACCTATTACAACAGCATGACTAAATCATCAACAACCTAACAGATCAGAGCCCAATAACATTCTGTCAGACATTTCTGGGCTTGATCTGGGTTACCCAGATTTCATATGGTCATGGCCGGTCAACGGTCTTTGACCATTAATAACATGAAATTTGTGCATCGTAAGACACTAATTCCAGTTCCAGATTAAAGATATTATAACATACTACAAATTTAAACATTTAAACACCCAAAACACATAACAGGACAAGATTTATAGGGTCTAACATTACGTTGTCTGACAAAAAAAAATATTTTCCAGATTTTTGAAATCTTCAAATTCATCCACTTAGATGTTATGGATCTACAAGATACCAACCCAGATCATCAATATGGACTACATATAACATGTTTTAACACAAAAATCTAATATTTAACATATCATTCAAGATCATATTTTCAGTTTAGGTTTTATACCTTTACGATGCAATTCTTGATTCTGGCTACTGATGTTGTTATATGTATTAGTGGGGCTTTGATTTGGGACTGATACACTACAATATTTTGTAGGTTTTGAGAGAGAAAGAATTGGTTGAGTGTTGGAACAAAAATAAACAAAAATGTGGCTTTCTCTCTCTCTCTTTGATCTTTATATAATACTAGTATGCAATGAATTTGGCTGGAAAATAGCTGAGTTGTTGAGTTTGTAGGCACATGGCTACACTAGGGTTGTCCACCAACTAAAGCATTAGTTCATTTGACAAGTTAGCTTCAATTATACAATAAGGGCAAAATGGTCATTATGCTTGTAATTTTAATGGCCAATTTGTAATCCTTGTAAACCCTTAGGGTTTGACCCTTAGGGTTTAACCCTAAGGTTTTTTTTAACAAATTTAGTTTTCTAGAATTTCATTTAGGGTTTTAAAAATAAAATAAAATAAAAATTAACTTTCTAATTTTTGAAAATTAGGGTTTTCTAATTATGTTTAATTTTCTACTTACATTATACAAGAACATTAGGGTTTAATTATTTACTAATTATAGTAACCTTGCTAATTTAGCAATTAGGGTTTATAATTTTGATAATTAGAGTTACCGAATTACAATTAGGGTTTCTAATTACCAATTTAGGGTTCTAGATATTAGGGTTTTAAATTACTAATTAGGTTTTCCATAATTAGCAATAAAATCTATTATACATGATATTAATCACATTAACACAATTTCTGACTAATCACAAACTGTAGTTTAGGTTTCATATTAGGGGTTCTAATTTTAAAAATTAGAGTTTTAATTTATAATTATGGTTTTCCATAATAATAAGGCTTTATCTAAAATTTCAAATCGTATAACACATAACACAATGTTTTAAAAGTTTTTAAAGTCTCATTTGACTTCAGAATTAGGGTTTAACAGTAATACTAGGGTTTTGTCATGTTACATTAAAATTGTTCCACACATTAATATTACACACATACAATACATATTTATAGCGCTGAAAAATTAAAATATAATTAATATTATATTATTTATTCTCATTCCTTGATCAAAATCCAAAATTAGGGTTTGGATTCCATTTCTGATTTATCTTACATAAATGACATTATTAATTAAGTTAGAAAATAACTTACTTAACTAATCTGAAATAATTTCATATAATAATATAAAATAACTATTATAATTATTCTATAATCATTTCATATATTATTTAAATAATATAAAATTATATTTTCATGGAAAATAATTAATAAAAATATTTCTATTATAAAATTAATTATTATAAAAATATAGTTTATAATAATCAATAATTCTGAAATAAAATTATTTTTAATTATACATGTAATAAATATATTTTTATTTATCACATAAATACATATACACTTGATCTTATAAAAATCCTCATCTTTTTTTTAAAAAAAAATTATACGAAAAATTTCTGATTTAATTATATAGAAAATATCGGTTTGTTACATTCTCCATCCCTTATAAAAATTCCGTCCCCGTAATCCCAATTCTAAAACCTAAACATATCAGGGTACATAGCATACACAATCTTCGCAAGTAGATCTCGACCAACTTTGATTGAACTGATCTTTAACTATTCACATAAAGCTTATCTATCTGATTAAATGAAAAAATTCGATTTCTAAAAGAACTCAAATTCCTCCCTCAAAATTTCTTTATAAAATAATTTACTATATATATAGAAAAATCATGTATAAAAGAATAAAAGTATACGAATAATACTTGGAGTTCCATTGCTAGCTGCCATCGTATCTTGGACAGTCATGTTGTAGACCCTTGCTGTTGATTTTGTTGGTTGGCTTGATGACGTTTGTCCCGTGATCGCCAGAGTCCTACTGCCCTTGCCAGTATTCACACTTCTTGCCTCCATCCTCCTTTTCGGACAATCCTTCACCTTGCGTTCAATCGACCCGCATAGAAAACATCCACTGTTCATCCTAGGATTGGGGCAATTGGGAGAGATATGGCCCTTCTGCCCGCACTTGTAGCATACGAACTTTCCCTTCAAACACTCACCTGTATGGTTCTTTCCATAATTCTTACACGGCACCACCTACTTCTTCTCGCCTTCTTGTTTTACCTGGACATTTCTGAAATAGCTCCCCTTCCTTTTCCTATTACCACTTCTACCTCCACTATTAATTTCCATCTTCCCTGCTCCTTCGACCTTACCTTTGTTCTTCCTCTCCTTGTTGTATAGGCTCATGGCCTCACTCCCCTCCTCCGCAATAATAGCTTTCTCCATGAGTGTTGTAAATGTAGGAATCTGCAACACCGCCACCTTGTTATAGAGCCAGGGTTTTAATCCCAGCTCAAACCTTCTAGCTTTCCTAGCCTCCGTATCAACCTGATGCGGAGCGAACCTAGCTAATTCATTGAATTTTGCGGCGTATTCTGACACTGTCATATTCTCTTGCCTCAACTCTAAAAATTTAACCTCCATCCTAGCCTGCATACTAGATGAAAAATAGTTTTCGAAAAACAAAGTCTTAAACCTAGCCCATGTAATTACACCTTCTCCTGCCCTCGACTGATTCGCTTTCCACCAAAAATTTGCCTCACCCTTCATCATATAAGTGGCAAAAGCTGTCTTTTGCCCCTCAGCTACCCTAGCTATCACAAACTCCTTTTCAATCTCTTTAACCCAAGTTTGGGCTTCAACAGGGTCAGTTGTACCTCTAAATTCTAGCAGTCCTACAGCCTTAAAGTCTTTGAAGTTCGCCAGGCGATTATCCGACTGGTTCCCTGCGGCTGGCATTCCCTGTTGCATAGCTTGTGCTACCATGTTTGCAAAGTGCTGCATTGGGTCTGCTTGTTGTTATCCCTCAACGTTATTGACAGATTCTTCTGCCCTTTGGTTTCGAGTTTAACGTCTTGGCGGCATTATCTGGTTAAGTAAAACCATAAATTATTCTTTATTAACTTACATTCTAAACCTTATCGTATAAGTTTAATATATTAAACTTGTTTCATTACTCAAACATATATTCATATTCATTTATCAAATAATTTACATAGCATAGTACATACTGCTTTAAACATTAGCTATCCCTCTGTGACCATAAAAGTCAGGATTTACAACCTTGATTAATACAAAAGTTGGGAACATTACATTACACAGGCATACTTATCATATATATTACATTAAACATACCTACACAATAGAACCTATACTACCTATTCACTACACCTTTTCCTTGGATAACCTTTCGCCTGATGACCTTCCAATCCACAAATAAAACAGGCTCCTGGTTTATAGTCGGGGCAATAAAGAGTGGTATGTCCCTCATAGCCGCAAATGTTACATATTCTTTTCCCTTTCTTCTTATCGAATTTTTCTAAGTCATAGTCTTCTATCTTTATTTTCCCCTTATTGCTCGGAGCTGCACATGATATGTTACTTGTGGCTCCCATTTGATCAATTTGGATTTTAAGCTTATTTTGTTCTTCCATTATTTCTAGTAAGGCTTTTCGCAATTGACTATTTAGCAGCTTTTCTATTTTCCAAAGCTTTTCCAGAGAAGAAACATTGTTCCTTAGATTCTGCACCTCCGTTAATGCTTGATTAGTTTCAACTTTAGTGTCCTAATCACTATCTGTCAGCTCCACCATCTTCGGATCTGGTACTACATTTTCCAAAATAACCATCTCGTCAGAGTTGTTTTTATCGTGAGCCTCTATTTCAGCTATTGGCTTCGATATTAGCTTGGGTGTATGGATTTGATCCTTCTTCATGCTATAAGCATACAACAAGCCTTTTCCACCAGACATCTACACACATAAATTATCCTGATTAGCATATAATACATACACACAGCAAATAATAGCTTTATATAAGTTATCTTTTATTTTATTTGACGATGCATTTATCCAATTCATCTCCTTTTAAACTCTATATGAGTTATTTGTATTTACAACGTTTCCCTCTGTTCTAAGGTTATAGCCTAAGGTCTATCCCACCTAAGGTTTTTAACCCTAAGCTCTAATACCAACCTGTAAAGCCCCTAAATTCGGGTACTTGAAACTCGAACTCGATGCTTCACGATACCATTTCTATGAGCGGAATAATACTAATAATAAAAACAATAATATAGATACTAACTTAATTTACATATTTATCAGAGTCTAAATCCCAAGTACGTAAACTTTAATACATTCCTTACATAACATAATAGATAATATATATCATTGTCTTAATAATATCAAACTATTACATAAGATAACATTGCAATCATTCAGCAACCTTTCCTTTTCCCTTGTTCTTAGTAGAGCCTTCAGGTTGTTCACACTTAGCTGAAAATATTTAAATTAAGCAAGGATGAGCATTTGAGTGCCCAACAAGTAATAACAATTATAAATATTAGCTAAAAGGGCTAGATATTTTCTTTGTACTACCCTTCTACAACAAATTAATAGTTATGAAGTAAATCTGAACCGATAATAATAACATAACAACTCTCTATCAAATTTTTGAAACTACGTAACGACTATAAATAGGGTTAAGGTGACATACTATGAACATTATTTTCAATTTTCTAATAGGTTTAGCAGAACTTCATCTACAAACCGGCATAACTTATGGGCACGAGGGTGATCAACCTGTTATGCCCTGTATTGATCAATACTACATGCAAGAACGATATTATCGTTCACTCTGTCCACCTTGGGCGCATAAAAGTTTTTCCATGTTCGGGATGTTCATACTTAGTCAGGAATCCGAACCAAAATAATTTGATTGGATACAAAAAGGTTTTATCATGTTCAACAATATTTTTAAATTTCTGTCTAGCTGATCAAATAGCTTAGACGGCTTTTACTTATTGTATACATACAGGTGATCAATAGGTGTGTATATATATATATATATATATATATATATATATATATATATATATATATATATATATATATATATATCAACACGTGATTAAATACAATGATTATCCAAGTGGGGACACTTGAATAACCATATTTAGAAATTAGCGAACATAATATATATCTAAATTACAATATAGTATCATGTTGATAATCAATGATCGGATATAACATATAAAACAATAGGGTTGATAATCTGATATAATAATAATATAATTCTAAAACTCTCTTACTTCTGTCCATTGCATAAAGGAAATGCAAAGGTAGGATACTTTCCTGGTCTGCTGCTTACAATGCGCAGCTTAGTTCTTATCTTTTGTAGAACAACCTATCAGTAATAAGATCATTTACTGATTAGAATTATATCGTAACACACAATACTACTTATTGCAGTCAGCATGTGATGCCCCCAAAATAGGTTCATTCCACCCAAGCCATTCTGAGTCGCCAAATATATGGTACAGAAAACAACTACAACTTTATTATTACAATTGTCGTGCAAAATACGACAACACATATACTGTGAGTTTAAATACAAATATTGTCATCTAGACAGTATTCAAACTCAAATGGAGTCCTCGTTACAATTATTGATACACTATTTTACAAAATAGTGATGACTACTAAAACAACTATCTTGAATCATCATTCCATACCCCAACTAGTACTCGCTACATTCTCGCCTCTTGAGAATAAAAATGGAACAAAAAGGAAAAGGGTGAGCTCAACTAGCCCAGTAAAGAATATTATGACTAAGATAATATAGAACAAATTATCGTTAGTCCTCAACAGGAAAAAATCTGATAGAATACAATAGACAACAAGTTTTAGATTAACAACTGCAGCGGAAACAACAATTCATTAGAAGAGTTAAGTAGAGAATGAAATCTACTATCATCTATGATTTTAAAAGTCCATCATCGATATTTTATACCTGTAACATCAATTAATATACATCTTGAATCAAATTGTCAGCTTTGCACTTCAGGCCAAAGATATTAATCAGTCGGTCATGTTCATCTCAACACTTGTTCATCTTTGCACTACGGGCCAAAGATATTCATCAAGAAATCATTCATCTTTGCACTACAGGCCAAATATATTCAGTAATATCATCATTTAGGACTGAGGACGATGAAAAATATATTTTAAGGAAAATAAATCCATTGAGACAAAACAACAAATAGTAAGGATTCGTACTTCGGTTTATCCATGTTTAAAAATACTACATAATAACTATTGTGGAGCAAAATTCAAAAATGAAGATCAAAACATAGATTCAATCAAAGATAGGAACCATAACAGACAATCTTGGACACACAAAAGAAAATTTAATTTTTCGGTGAATAGTGTTGTATTCATGAATAGTGTCGCATACGTGAATAGTGCCATATACGTGTCTAGTAACTCCGACACCAAAAGGTAGAAATTTTATAAGAAAAATCATCATGCTTTGTGAATAGTACTCGTGAATAGTAATTCGTGAATAGTAACTCGTGAATATTAACTCGTGAATAGTAACTCATGAATAGTAACCCCGACATGAAAAGATAAGAATTTTACAAGAAAAATTTTACCAATATTCCGGTATAATTATATTGAAAGAAATAATATCATTGATAAAAAAATAACATCCCTTACCTCAAAAAGACAGTACTTCTGGCTGAAATATCAGATATAACGCTGAAAGAAACTTTGACCGTATAGTAACACTCAAAGTATCAAAATACTCACAAAAATACGCTCGATATTATAGAGAGAGAAAACTTCAGTTTCTGGTGTGATTTTTAATTCTAATCTAAGCACCCTATTTATAGGAAAATGCTTAGAACACCAAAGCAGAAAATTTAATAAAATATTATTATTTATATTACAAACTATGCCCACTTTTACCAACTGATTTCAGCCACCTAGCACATGTTAATGATGCCCACAAACATTTCAAAAATGTTTTTCTTTTAAAACAAATTTAAAACTTTTAAAAAATAATTATTTCGGAACTTCAGAACTTCAATAATTCATAATAAATAGTCCTTTTATCAAAAAAATTCAAACCTCATGTCCTTTCAATAGGAAATTCCATTCTCTACAACTTTGCAGAAGAAAATTTTTCCAAATTCCAAACAGAAATTGATTGAAATCCACAAACGGGTGATTTTACAAGCTATAATCAAATTTCAGTCAAGAAATGGGGTTCACAAACATGAAAAACATGTTTTAATCATTAATGCAACAAAAATACTCTTTCTCCTCATATACTCATATATCACACATTCATTATAAAAATATCATCATTATTATATTATAATAATATAATAAAATATCATTTTATCAGAAAAGATAAAAAATTAATTTTCAACAATTGTCACATTAAAATTTTTCTCCATCTATATTCACATAAAATCAATATTTTCCTCATCATATAAATCAATAATTAATTATTCACAAATAATATTACAGAATCACAATACTGACAACCAGGCAGTTCCCAGGAAAGATGAGGCTTTCCAATAAGGATTTCTCCTTACTGGCGCGCAATCAGGTGACCAAACCTCTTCTTAGACAAAACTTTTTAGACATTGCCAATAATGTCATCTAATAATATTATTCAGATAATATGAATTATTGTTTCGATAATAGAAAATACTGTGTAGTGACAATTTTTGAAACAACAGTAATATAAAATGTCAACGCAACAATTATTGAATCAATAAAATAAAATACTGAACAGTAATTACTGTAACAATTATTGAGTAGTGCCTTCTTACGTAAGAATCTATAATTGGTGCAATACCGTGTGCTACTGTGCAACAACGCGTATTACTGTGGTTTAAACACCGGGTATTCCAACAGTATTAACGGTAACAACTACGCCGTTATTTATAAACAACTTGTACTTGTCGTTTTCTTCATCCAATCGCTTTTCATTATGGAGCCCACAAAAGACTGCTCTGTCGTACGAATATTCCCCGACAAGAAGAATATTCCACGGCCAAACGAATATTCTCCGACAACAATGAATATTTTATAACCACTTGCTTATTTAAAATATTTGCGCATTTCACCCATAACTAACCTCATTAATCAATTCAACCCTTACTATTTCAAAATAATAAATTGAGGAAATTAAATTTCATTTATTAATAATTTGGGGTCTTACAACCTCCCTTCCTTATAAAATTTCGTCCTCGAAATTGACGTACGTACCTAGTGTTTCGAAAAGATGAGGATACCTCGCTTTCATTTCCGTTTCCAACTCCCAGGTCATTTCCTCAATAGCATGGTTCCTCCACAAAACTTTAACTTGTGATATGACCTTTGTGTGTAGGACATGCTCTTTCCTATCTAAGATCTTGACAGGTACCTCTTCGTACGTTAAATCTTCGGCTATCTCATTCGGTTCTAACTCAATAACGTGGTTCGGGTCGTCCACATAATTTCGTAACTTTGATACATGAAAAACATCATGAATACGCGACATACTTGGCGGTAAAAGAGTCAATAGGCCATAGTTCCTATTCGATCGAGGATTTCAAATGGACTAATAAATCGAAGGTTTGAGCTTTCCTCACATCGTCGATTCTCGCTTTTGAAATAACAATTTCTTGCATCTCCTTCTTCATATTCATCAGCTTCGGTGTGTAGCTTGAGCGGTTTTAACTTTATCGATTAATGTCGATTTTACTCGTATATCATCACGTGATCCATAGAGTCTTTAACTCTATCTCTATGATTTGTAAGTCATACGAAATGGGTCTTTTTGTTAAAAATATCGCACTCGTAACCACATACGATCTTCTACTCAACACGTCAGCTACCGCGTTCTTTTTTTTCAGGATGGTATAGTCAGAACAGGTGCCAAAATGAGTCTCCTCTTGAGTTCTTAGAAGCTCTTCCCACATTTCTTGCTCCATTCGAATTTTTTATCTCTACGAGTCAGCTGAGTTAATGGAGTAGCGATTCGAGAAAATCTTTCCACGAATCTCCGATAATAACCAACTAAGCCTAGAAAGCTACGTATTTCGATTACTGACTTAGGTTGCTCTCAACTGTGACTCATATCCCACTCTTAGATAGCACGTCACAATGTTACCTATTAGTTTACTACCGCACGAATATGGCGTCCCGTACGGAGAGTTTGGCTTCATTGCATTCCACAAAGGAAGTCACTAGATAGAGGCTCGGGTACCAAATTCTATAGTTGAATTTTTAACTCCTGAAGTTCAATAGGAGCCATTCGATATGAGATTTTAGAAATGAATTTTGTACCGGGTTCAAAGTCGATACAAAATTCAATATCACACTTTGGGAGTAAGCTAAGAAATTCTTCAAGAAATACATCAGGAAATTTACTAACAATAGAAATATCATTCAAATCTGATGTATTTTTGTTCAAGTCCATAACATGGCTAAGAAAACTTGACATCCATTTTTCAATAAACGAATGACTTTATGGCTTGATATGAAAGTGTTTGACTTCAATGGTTTGGTTGCTTGAATTCTAATAACAGGTTGCTTAGGAATATGAAAACTTACAACCTTACGAAAGCAATCAATTTTGGTATGATGAGTAGTTAATCAATCAATCCCTAAAATCACATCAAAAGTAAGTATCTTTAAAGAAATAAGGTCAACAGGTAATGTGATGGTGCCAACTTGGATAAAAAAAGATTTATAAACAGTGGATATAACGAAAGTTTCTCCTAACGGAGTTTCAACAGATAAGTCAAAGTCTAATTTTCTCCAGAGTCAAGTTTAAACGTTGAGTATAAGCAGGAGAGATAAATGAATGGGTAGAACCGGTATCTAATAAGGTATAAACTTCGTAAGAATTTATAATTAACTAACCCGTGCTAACTTCGTTCGGGTTCCTCACATTCTGACCAGTCACGACAAACGCTCTTTCAGGAACCGTTGACTTTGACTTTTTTGGGACAGCCTTTTGAGTCACCATCCCCGCTGGACTAGGTTTCGCTACCGTATAATCTCGAGCGATATGCCCTTCCTTTCCACAATTATAACATACCTTGAACTGTTGTGAACAGTTTGGACTTATATGTCACTCCTCTCCGCATTTGTAGCATCTAATTGGCGGTCATTCTCCACCTCTAGAATTTGTTGCTGGTGCTGGTGCTGGTGCCGACATCTTCCCGTCATCGTTAAATCTTCTCTTCTTGAAATTTCCACATGAGCTATTTCTTCTATTATCTTGGCCATGATTACCACCAAAGTGGTTACCATTTCTAGCACGATAATTTCCTCCATGATGGTTATCCTTGTTCTGATGACCGTTGCCATTGGTACGATTATCATCGAGTTGTAGGTCGTTATTCTTCGATGGAGCTGACACATTATCGCGCTCCAATAACTGAGCCCTATTCACAACATCTGAATATAAAAAAAGTTTATGAGAAATAAGGTATTGACGTATGTTGGGTTTCAAACCTCTCAAAAACATCCGCGTCATATGTTCCTCATTCTCCACCAAATGAGGTGCAAACCTAGATAACTCCGCGAACTTAGCTTCATACTGCGACACGGTCATATTGTTTTGCTCCATTGCTCATCTCAAAATTTTTAGATGTCATTCTCAAATACTGTCACAAAACAAGGGTTAATTAAATAAAATGACATACCACATAATACCCCTATATTCTGACCGACCAACAAATAAGCTTAGGTAGGACATACTAGCAAAGGATTTACTCGTCTCTCCCCTCCTAGTTCTATTCCCCGATCTCCGCTAGAGACCATATCCTTAAGCTCTGATACCAACTGTGACGCCCCCAAAATAGGTTCATTCCACCCAACCCATTCCGAGTCGCCAAATACATGGTACAAAAAATAATTACAAACTTTATTATTACAATTGTCGTGCAAAATACGACAACAAATATACTGTGAGTTTAAATACAAATATTGTCATCTAGACAGTATTCAAACTCAAATGGAGTCCTCGTTATAATTATTAATACACTATTTTGCAAAATAGTGAGGACTACTAAAACAACTATCTTGAATCATCATTCCATACCCCGACTAGTACTCGCTACATTCTCGCTTCCTGAGAAGAAAAATGGAACAAAAAAGAAAAGGGTGAGCTCAACTAGCCCAGTAAAGAATATTATGACTAAGATAATATAGAACAAATTATCGTTAGTCCTCAAAAGGGAAAAATCTGATAGAATACAATAGACAACAAGTTTTAGATCAACAACTGCAGCGGAAATAACAATTCAATAGAAGAGTTAAGTAGAGAATGAAATCTACTATCATCTATGAATTTAAAAGTCCATCATCAATATTTTATCCCTGTAACATCAATCAATATACATCTTGAATCAAATAGTCATCTTTGCACTATAGGCCAAAGATATTAATCAGTCGGTCATGTTCATCTCAACACCTGTTCATCTTTGTACTACGGGCCAAAGATATTCATCAAGAAATCATTCATCTTTGCACTACAGGTTAAAGATATTCAGTAATATCATCATTTAGGACTGAGGATGATGAAAAATATATTTTAAAGAAAACGAATCGAGTGAGACAAAAGAACAAATAGTAAGGATTCGTACTTTGGTTTATCCATGTTTAAAAATACTCCATAATAACTATTGTGGAGCAGCATTCAAAAATGAAGATCAAAACATAGATCCAATCAAAGATAGGAACCATAACAGACAATCTTGGACACACAAAAGAAAATTTAATTTTTCGGTGAATAGTATTGTATTCATGAATAGTACCGCATACGTGAATAGTGCCATATACGTGAATAGTAACTCCGATACCAAAAGGTAGAAATTTTACAAGAAAAATCAACATGCTTTGTGAATAGTACTCGTGAATAATAATTCGTGAATAGTAACTCGTGAATAGTAACTCATGAGTAGTAACCCCGACATAAAAAGATAAGAATTTCACAAGAAAAATCTTACTAATATTCCGGTATAATTATATTGAAAGAAATAATATCATTGATAAAAAAATAACATCCCTTACCTCAAAAAGACAGTTCTTCTGACTGGAATATCAGATATAACGCTGAAAGAAACTTGCACCGTATAACAACAGTCAAAGTATCAAAATACTCACAAAAATATGCTCGATATTATAGAGAGAGAAAACTTCAGTTTCTGGTGTAATTTTCAATTCTAATCTAAGCACCCTATTTATAGGAAAATGCTTAGAACACCAAAGCAGAAAATTTAATAAAATATTATTATTTATATTACAAATTCCTACGCCCACTTTTACCAACTGATTTTAGCCACCTAGCACATGTTAATGATGCCCATAAACATTTCAAATATGTTTTTCTTTTAAAACAAATTTAAAACTTTTAAAAAATAATTATTTTGGAACTTCAGAACTTCTATAATTCATAATAAATAGTCTTTTTATCAGAAAAATTCAAACCTCATGTCTTTTCCATAGGAAATTCTATTCTCTACAACTTTGCAGAAGAAAGTTTTTCCAAATCCCAAACAGAAATTGATCGAAATCCATAAACAGGCGATTTTACAAGCTATAATCAAATTTCAGTTAAGAAATGGGGTCCACAAACATGAAAAATATGTTTTAATCATTTAATGCAACAAAAATACTCTTCCTCCTCATATACTCATATATCCCACATTGATTATAAAAATATCATCATTATTATATTATAATAATATAATAAAATATTATTTTATCAGAAAAGATAAAATATCAATTTTCAACAATTGTCACATTAAAATTTTTCTCCATCTATACTCACATAAAATTAATATTTTCCTCATCATATAAATCAATAATTAATTATTCACGAATAATATTACAGAATCACAATACTGACAACTAGACAGTTCTCAAGAAAAATGGGGCTTTTTAATAAGGATTTTTCCTAACTGGCGCACAATTGGGTGACCAAACCTCTCCTTAAATTGAACTTTCTAGACATTGCCAATAATGTTATCTAATAATATTATTCAGATAATATGAATTATTATTTTGATAATAGAAAATACTGTGTAGTGACAATTTTTGAAACAACAGTAATATAAAATGTCAACGCAACAATTATTGAATCAATAAAATAAAATACTGAACAGTAATTACTGTAACAATTATTGAGTAGTGCCTTCTTACGTAAGAATCAATAATTAGTACAATACTGTGTGCTACTGTGCAACAACGCGTATTACTGTGTTTTAACCACCTGGTATTCCAACAGTATTAACGGTAACAACTACGCCGTTATTTATAAATAACTTGTACTTGTCGTTTTTTTCATCCAATCGCTTTCCGTTATGGGGCCCACAAAAGACTGCGCCGTCGTACGAATATTCCCCGACAGGAAGAATATTCCACGACCAAACGAATATTCTCCGACAATAATGAATATTTTATAACTACTTGCTTATTTAAAATATTTGCACATTTTACCCATAACTAACCTCATTAATCAATTCAACCCTTACTATTTCAAAATAATAAATAGAGGAAATTAAATTTTATTTATTAATAATTGGGGTCTTACACAACACATAACCTAATCATATTGTCACACATATTTAGCAATCATTGAATCACAAACGAACACGTATCTAATCAAATTATCTAAGTTCAGATCAATTTTTAAAACATGTAGGTGTACCGACGGGTTTATCGGGTATTTGTCGAGTCTAAGACTCTATCCAGTAGTTCAATAACTATAATTATTAGTCATATTATTTTTAAATGACTTATAATAATTTTAAAACATTTATTTATACTTTATCATGATTTTTTAAACATCAGAATCATTATTAAATGATTTAAATATTAAATAATGCAATTATCATTAATATTTAATTAATATTAAACTATTAATAAAACAATTGTCAAAATATTAAAGTTATTTATAATAACTCAAAATATTTTTAAAGTATTAATATTACCCTTAAATAATTTTTAAAGTAATCAAAATCATTTTTAATAATTACCATTAATATTTAAATATTAATGTACTATTTCTCAAAATATTAAAACTCATTAAGTATAACTTAAAATATTTTTAATTCATTTATATCCTTTTTAAATGATATTTAAATTAATAAAACTATTTTAAAACTATTTTTTTAATATAATTATTAAATAAATTTAATATCATTAATATTAAATTAATATCATTAATATTAACTTATTAATGAAATTATCCTTTAAATATTAAAAGGTATATTTTATAACTTAAAATATCTTTTAACACTTTATTTTCATTTAAAATAATTTTTATAATATTAAAATCATTTTTAAACTAATTTATTTAATATAATTATTAAATAATTCTAATATCATTAATAATAATTAATTAATAAAATTTACCTTTAAATATTGAAAGTTATATTTTATAACTTAAAATATTTTTAAATACCTTATTATTATTTAAGATGATTTTTAATATAATAAAATCATTTTTAATTAATTTATTTAATTTATTTATTAAATAACTTAAATATCATTAATATTAATTTATTAATGAATTTCATCACAAAATATTAAAAGTCATTAAAAATAACTTAAAATATTTTCTTATATCATAATATGATTTTAAATGATTTTTTATGTATTAAAATCATTTTTAAATAATTTATTTAATTTTATAATTAAATAAATTAAATACCTTTAATATTTCAAAAATATTAAATATTTATGAAATATATTCAAAACAATTAAAAACTAATTTTCGGACTTTAAAATAATTTTTAATAGTTTATTTTATATTATTAATAATTTAAAACTATTTAATACTAATTATTTAATAAAAATAATTAATTTTATAAATAACTGTCGCTAAAGACTGCCTATAGCGATAGAACCGTCACTATAGTTGTTCTTCATGTTCTTGAGTCTGCCCAGAAATTCAAGTGCAGTTATCAAGTGACCCACTTTGACCAAGATTTCTGGTTAGACCATGATGTTTCTAGGCTAGTTGTTGATCACGTATTGTAGTGTTAGTGCAAGACTACAAGATACAACAACAAACATGTACATACAACACATAACCAAAGATATCTGAACCTCCAAAGTGGCTGTCAGAGCTGTTCTTCATTTCTAGGTTGCCTAGAAATGAAGAACAGTTCGTGAGGCCTAATTTGGGCTTCCACAACTTGCAATCTATGTGATGTTTTAGTGATCTTAACTTTGCAGCATGTAGAAAACATGTCAAGGAAGAAGTACATCACATAAAATCACCATAACAACAACGGATCAAGAAGATATGGTTCGGCCAAACCATGTCAGAAATCATGCTAGTGTTTTCTGGGTTACCCAGAAAACACTAACCGTGAGCTTTCTGCTTGGTTTGACCATTCCCCAAATTCAATCTGTTTACTTATTAAGCGATATAAGAGCATAATTATGTAGTCCATGTATCACACTATAAACCTATTACAACAGCATGACTAAATCATCAACAACCTAACAGATCAGAGCCCAATAACATTCTGTCAGACATTTCTGGGCTTGATCTGGGTTACCCAGATTTCATATGGTCATGGCCGGTCAACGGTCTTTGACCATTAATAACATGAAATTTGTGCATCGTAAGACACTAATTCCAGTTCCAGATTAAATATATTATAACATACTACAAATTTAAAAATTTAAACAACCAAAACACATAACAGGACAAGATTTATAGGGTCTGACATTACGTTGTCAGACAAAAAAAATATATTTTCCAGATTTTTGAAATTTTCAAATTCGTCCACTTAGAAGTTATGGATCTTCAAGATACCAACCCAGATCATCAATATAGACTACATATAACATGTTTTAACACAAAAATCTAATATTTAACATATCATTCAAGATCAGATTTTTAGTTTAGGTTTTATACCTTTACGATCCAATTCTTGATCCTAGCTACTGATGTTGTTATATGTATTAGTGGGGCTTTGATTTGGGACTGATACACTACAATATTTTGTAGGTTTTGAGAGAGAAAGAATTGGTTGAGTCTTGGAACAAAAATAAGCAAAAATGTGGCTTTCTCTCTCTCTTTGATCTTTATATAATACTAGTATGCAATGAATTTGGCTGGAAAATAGCTGAGTTATTGAGTTTGTAGGCACATGGCTACACTAGGGTTGTTCACCAACTAAGGCATTAGCTCATTTGACAAGTTAGCTTCAATTATACAATAAGGGCAAAATGGTCATTATGCTTGTAATTTTAATGGCCAATTTGTAATCCTTGCAAACCCTAAGGTTATTTTAACAAATTTAGTTTTCTAGAATTTCATTTAGGGTTTTAAAAATAAAATAAAATAAAAATTAACTTTCTAATTTTTGAAAATTAGAGTTTCCTAATTATGTTTAATTTTCTACTTACATTATACAGGAACATTAGGGTTTAATTATTTACTAATTATAGTAACCTTGCTAATTTAGCAATTAGGATTTACAATTTTGATAATTAGGGTTACCAAATCATAATTAGGGTTTCTAATTACCAATTTAGGGTTCTAGATATTAGGGTTTTAAATTACTAATTATGTTTTCCATAATTAGTAATAAAATCTATTATACATGATATTAATCACATTAACACAATTTCTGACTAGTCACAAACTCCAATTTAGGTTTTAAATTAAGGTTTCTAATTTCAAAAATTAGAGTTTTAATTTATAATTACGGTTTTCCATAATAACAAGGCTTTACCTAAATTTCAAATTGTATAACACATAACACAGTGTCTTAACAATTTTTTTAAAGTCTCATTTGACTTCAAATTAGGGTTTAACAGTAATACTAGGGTTTTGTCATCTTATATTAAAACTGTTCCACACATTAACATTACACACATACATTACATATTTATAGCACTGAAAAATCAAAATATAATTAATATTATATTATTATTCTCATTCCTTGATCAAAATCCAAAATTAGGGTTTGGATTCCATATCTGATTTATCTTACATAAATGACATTATTAATTAAGTTAGAAAATAATTAACTTAACTAATCTGAAATAATTCCATATCATAATATAAAATAACTATTATAATTATTCTATAATCATTTCATATATTATTTAAATAATATAAAATTATATTTTCATAAAAAATAATTTATAAAAATATTTCAACTATAAAATTAATTATTATAAAAATATAGTTTATAATAATCAATAATTCTAAAATAAAATTATTTTTAATTATACATGTAATAAATATATTTTTATTTATCACATAAATACATATACGCTTTATCTTGTACAAATCATCATCTTTAAAAAAAAATGTATACACAAAATTTCTGATTGAATTATATAGAAAATATCAGGTTGTTACATCCTATCTAATAGTTCCTGTAGTTGAACCATTAACTCCTTCATCTCTACTGGCGCTATCCTATATGGTGCCCTTTAAACTGGTGTCATACCCGGCAACAAATCAATCACAAATTTGACCTCCCTATCCGACAGAATATCTAGTAACTCCTCCGAAAATACATCTGCGAACCCTTGAACTACCGATATCTATGCCAATGATGCTCCTACTCTTTGAGTATCTACAACATGGCACAGGTAACCTTTACACCTTTTTTCAACATTTTCCTAGCTTATGTCATAGTTAGACAACAAGAGCGCCCCGGTGATTTATTACCATAAAACACCACCTCAGGTTTCTTAGAAAGCCGTAGGTTTACACTCTATCTATGAAAATCTGTTATCGCTCTATGGTTAATTAACCAATCCATACCAATAATTACATCGAATTCTTTCAACTTTATCGGTACCAAATCTATCGATAACTTATTACCTCTAATATCTACGTAACAATCCCTATGAAAATGTTCAATGGGAATTATCTCTTCGTTTGCTACCTTAACATCTAATGGTATTTCTAACTCTTCAGGGATTAAACCTAATTGCTTAGAAAATCCACATGCTATAAAAGAACAAGTAGCACCCGAGTCAAATAACACATAAGCATTTATTTCGTTGACTGGAATGATACCTGCTACTACATCTGTTGATGCAACCGCATCTTGGACAGTCATATTAAAGGTACGGGCTGAGGGTCTACCCATCGATGACGTTGGTCTAGTAATGGCTAACTAACCACTACCAGAACCCTTACTACCCTCCGACCCCTTCTTCGGGCAATTTCTTGCCATGTGGTCCATCGACCCAGAAACAAAATAGCCATGGTTTTTTTTAGGATTAGGACAGTTGGGTGATATATGTCCCTCTTGCCCACAGCTATAACAACCCAATTTCTCTTTCAGACAGACTCCTAAATGAGTCTTTTCGCATGTCTTGCATGCCTCCATCCTATGTTTAGGATCCCCTTGTTTCAACCCAATATTCCCAGAGTTAAAATTCTTCCTTTTTGGCATACTGCCACTACCACTGGTACCCTCTGCCTTGGTTCCTCCTTCTCCTTTACTCTTATTCTTTCTTTCTTTATGGTAATAGGTCAACTCCTCACTACCACCCTCTGCTATAATCGCCTTTTCTCGAATGGCCCCATAGGAAGCACTTTGGAATACAAAAATCCTACTATAGAGCCAGGGTTTCAGGCCCTACTCAAACGTACAAGCCTTCGTCTCTTCTGTGTCCACTTGGTGTGGAGAAAACCTTACCAATTCGTTGAATTTGGCTGCGTACTGGGGAACCGTCATGTCCCCTTGCTTAAGTTCTAGGAACTTAATCTCCATCTTCTTCTGCATGCTAGTAGGAAAGTAGTTCTTAAAGAATACCTTCTTGAACTGTTCCCACGTAACCGCATTAGTTCTAGCCGCACCCTAGTGAGCCTCCCACTAGAAGTTGGCTTCCCCCTTCATCATGTAAATCACAAAAGAAGTCTTTTGCGCCTCTGCTACGTTTGTAATAACAAATGCCTTTTCTATTTCTTTCACCCATGTCTGGGCCTCTATTGGGTCCGTCGTTCCCTTAAACTCTGGCGGACCAACGCTTTTAAATTCTTTAAAGGTTATCGTTCTAGATACCCTAGGTCCCGCGGGTGCTCTACCCCCGATTTGGTTAAATGCAGCCGTTAATAAATTAACGAACTCTTGCATAGGGTTATTCGGAACCCCCTTGGTTATCGTTATGTGATTCCGCTTCCTGATTACGTTGTCTTCTTCTTGGCGGTATTATTTTGATTAAATAAATAAAGTTTCATTATTAACTATTTACTTACTTAGTTATCATTCCACAATAATAACTCATACCATAACAAAGCACATTAAATAAAAACTTCATTATATTAATATGCTTCTTCATAGTGCAAAACTATTTACAATTTTCTTCTATAGCCAAAAGCTATTACATTACTATCCCGTGATTCACTTTTACAAAAATTGGGATTTACAAAAAGACTTGAATTATACGAAAGAGGGTTTTACGTCACTACACATATACAAAAAGATCTACCGATCTACTAACACTGCCTCACGGTATTCTCATGTTTCTGATTCACTATAATCGAAACAATATCCTGACTAATAGTATGTCGAGTCCGCCCCGACTCAATGGAATAACAAGAAATCTTTAGCTTCAAATCCTAGTGTGCACTCTCGTGGATGTAAGACATCCGTGCTATTTTCTGGTCTTTCTCAACCAGTTTCTTACGAAGCTCTATGATCTCGTTCTTATAATTCTTAGCCTTATCTGTCATGAGCACCTTCTCATCATGCTCTGACTCAAAGTCTGATTCTGCAGACTCTTTGCCTCATAAAGACCACTAATCTCCTCCTTCTGGTTCTGCACAATATTGTGCAGTGGCACGTTACGATCAAGCACCGAGAGATATAATGCTCTCATTGTATCTATAGGTGTTGGCTCTAGTGCAGGCATCATCGTATTAACCGATGTTACCTCCATATCATCCTCTACATCTATCATCAGATCAAGGTATGATGCCAATCCCTTAGTTCCCTCAGAATAGTCCTCCTCAGAAAAATACTCCTCTAGCTCTGATTCTTCTAGAACCACTAATGGTATTTCCGTTACAGGCATAGGTATAGGCTTTACTCTGTTCACAGACTCCTCGCTCACCACGTGTATATCTCTATACATCAAGCTATCGATTGACATCTACAATAACACATAACATGTTGATTAGTACATAATACACAACAATACAAGCACAAATCACATTTAATTTATTTAGGGTTACTTTCCATCTTTTAAATCTTTCGGTACTGAGTTTCCTCAATACCTTATTAACTCATTCGACTCGAGTTTACTTTCTTTGAACTTTTCCTTCCTTAACGAGGTTATTAGCCTAAGGTTCTTTCCCCCTTAAGTTTTATAACCTAATGCTTTGATACCAACCTGTGACGCCCCCAAATCCAGGTATCTTCCAACCCGATAGATTGTGCTACATGGTACTCATAATCATACATTCATTCCATTGAAACAACATCAAAATGAATGTAATTTCTACTTTCTTATTACAATAATAATAAATCCTTTCCTCAGGTTCTGTAACCGATACATTCTTTGTTATCATAATATGATTCTTACAAACATACTAATCTATTACTGAATAAACTAATTATTCATCTTCGATTTGCCTTTATCTTTACTAGATCCCTCAGTTCTTTCGGCCTTAGCTGCAATCATATAATTCAAGTAAGAAGTGAGCATAACTATCTCAGCAAGTCTAACAAAGGATAATATAAAAACCACATCGAGAATCATATGACTATCTTCCATAACTGAACAAATAGCTATGAAGTACTAAGAAACATTGACTAGCACTTCTCATTTCATAACAACAATTCCAAAGTATATATAATAGCTTAGGAATTCTGAACCGATCGAAAGACCATGAACATACTCTTTTCGTTTTCATACATGAAAAGGACATTCCGGCACTAAGGCCATACATCCGTTCTTTCTTATGAGCACTTTTAGGTGATCAGCCTATAGTACTCTATGTTGATTAATATTCATCCGTTAAACGTATTTACATTTAAGTTTTGGCAACCTCACGTGCCCATCAAATAATCGATGAAAATACACTTATTTGTTCATAGACAAACTTACCTTTGAATTCGTACCAAATACTTGGCATAGGATAGCGTTAATAGTTCTATATTGAAATACTTGTAAACAAATCAATCTAACTCTTAAGAATAGTCTAGCCGAGTTAAAACTAGCATCGACCCTTTCGTAAAACAATTCATGCATCTCAGAACATGAATCACATAGAACTTGACTAACACTGAGGTTAGACAAGCGTTAAGAAAACTTGCCTTCAAGCGTCTTCGAATATAATATTTAATAATTCTTGCTTGTTATAGTATCTACATGATATATTCACATAGCACACTGAGATTAGTTACTAAACAATCTAACTTCATGGTTTTAAACCAACTTCTTTCTCTTCTATGTCTTAAAGGAATTCATTTCCATTATAAATGTCAATTCGGCTTACTATCCTTCAGTACGGCTTGTCACATTCTTACGTTACTAATCGAGACTCGATCATCTTTGGTTAAGTATACTTAGCGAATATCGTTCACGATTTACTTACTTACATCCCACATTCTTAGTTTACTTACTATTAAACCATGCTCAAGTTTCTAAAGTCATCGCTAAATAAGTGATTTAAGAGTGTTCTTACCATGTATATAAAGTTCATTCATGTTCTATTACTGATTTATAATTTCTTTGGTTCAAAAACAACTTGGTCAACCTTTCTTCAGTACCCCCCCCCAGCGGGGGTTTCTCCTTTGAATATTCCATCCCCAGCGGGCATGGCCCCTGTTATCACACGAAGTAACCCCCCGACCATGGCTGGGGTTGTTGCCTTTACATAGCCCGGCCCGGTGGGGGTCCAGGCTGTTAGCTCCTTATGCCTCTTTCCTTTTCAGGTTTTACACGTTCGTTTTATATTAGTGACCTTTCCTAATTTGTTTTACATCCATATTGGCTTATTCAAAAGCCATTAGCTCCTAAATTAAGTGCATTATGATTTCATTTTTGATCTTTTATCATGGACTTCACCGCTTAGTTCATTATTAAGCGTTTGTTTATCGTCCGTGAGTGTTCATAGCTCAATTTCTTCGTTCTATGTCAGAATTCAACGATTCTTGAGTCCACGACTCTTGAATACTTTATATAATGTTGTGCCATCGAAAACCTAAGTTTTTGAGTTACACGGCAAGTTGACTACTTATCCCGAATTATATGGTTTCAACATTTAACGCTTAATTTCGTAAAATTCACCATAACTTCGTTACTCGTGTGTTGTATGCCAAATCAAATGGAATAACTCCATTGATTCCTCATCTACATTCTAGCCAGGAAATACTCACATATCCTATCAAGGATATTTTTCAATTGTCCATTCACAACCAAGTCAACGTGCAATGGTTTCTTCGGTTTAAACATGCGTGATTACTTTCAATTTCTACTTAAACATGACTTATCAATATTTTAATCATTAGTAGCCATCCTTATCCCTCCGAAAGAGACATGCTCCACCAATCTATGATTCTCTACGAAAAGAAATCAAAAAAGAATTGAAGACATATGTTTACGAAATATTACATTTTCGTTCTCCGTGTTCTTGTCTAAACTTGTACGGTTTGCTTTAAAGTAGTTTGATTACTTGTTTCTAGCTCTTTCTCTCTCTCAATACATATTGGACAAAATTTGTAAAACATAAAATGACCAACCTAAGCTTTCTTATATAAGCAATTCAAATGGAGGGCACAATGGTCTTTTGGTAACCTCCTTACTATTCACTACCTCCACAAAAAACTTAGCCACCAAGTAAACCTACTTTACTTGGCCTCCAAGCAGTTACTTTACTTGGCCACCAAGTGGCCAGCCCATATAGTCTTGTGGGTCCCCCCATGGGTTATCCCATGGGTTTTACCCATCCATTGACCCAACGGTTCGCTCCGCGGTTCGGTTTCTTAGATTGGCTTAATTTAACTTAACATTGGGCCTTAACTTGGGCTTGCTTATACAATTCATTAAACTCAAAGTCCAATTAAGAACTAATTGTATTCTATGCGTATAACTCACGTATTCTCTTTATTTAGTATTCATACGATATTCGTATTATACGTCATAGTATTCTTCATACTATACTCGTATATCGCACGTATAATAATCCTAATCATTATACACATTACATTTTCTTCTCGAAAATCACTTTCACTAATCCTTAGGCTTTAAGTCCGCAGGCAAAAACTTCGTTTGCCATAACTAAAATATTATTGGATATTCCATCTCGTCTTAAAATTCTATCATTACACATTTCTCGAAAATTCAAACTTAATTCCCAAGCAGAATCGGTTGAATAATGTTTTTATGGAAATTTCTCAAAAAATATTTATTTTCATCTTAGAAATTCAAAATAATTAATCCTAGCACATAGCCAGAATCCTAACCACATCAACACATTCTAGGTTGTAGAACGACCTTCAAACAACTTACTCATACAAATAATCAATTAAATTCACATAATCCACATAATCAAATAAAAATTTAATTCATTCAAAAATTCGATTTTCTCGGGCGTTACAGTATTGCACAGTAAATTATGTTATTGATTCTTATGTAAGAACTCACTCAGGATTTCATTCAATAATTGTCACAGTAATTATTTTACAATGAATCATATTATTGATTCTTACGTAAGAAGTCACTCAGTCTTTTATTCAATAATTATCACAATAGTTTTTGCACAGTAACTCATATTATTTGATATGATATTGTTATACCAGTCGGAAGTATTGTGAGTCTATGTTAATAATTGTAAATAATTGTTGAAAGATTGAAGATGCGTAAATAATTGATGAATAAATGGTGTTGATTAAAGATAAGTATGATAAACGGATGTTTGTTAAATTATTTTTTTACAAAAGTAAGTTTGGCAGGACTTGCCGACACTCTACTTTTCCTAAAGTAGTATGGACCACAACTCTATTATTGAACAAAATTTTGTTAAAACGTATACAAGTTGGTTTAATTTCTCTCTGTGAGACCATAAATTCCACTAACATTATTCTATACCTCATTTGTTTATTTTGTCAAAATGGGTGTGCTAGTTGTTTACAAAATTTTCAGTATAAATAGGTTACTCGGTTGAGCAATTAAACATACGCCATCACTACACTAAAAATATAAAATTCTTTTACTACAATATTGTGAGTATTTCTATTGAGTGTAAGGTTACTCCAAGCGTAGATAAGGAATGAAAGCATTGTTTAAGTTGATCAATTGCACAGAAAGCAGAATCAAGTCACATGTTAAGGTAAGAGATATCATTATTATGGTAAGGGGTCTCATTTTTATGGTAAAGGGATATCATTTTTTTAATACTCCATATTATGGTAAGATATTATTATTCGTTTCTTCAGCTTATCATTAAATGGTGAAAAGTCCTGAAAGGATTAGAATATTCTTAATAGTTTGTGCTTCATCTAATATCTTGAAGTGGATCTTTCTATTCAGTCTTAAGTTATTATTTTTGAGTGAGGAACTTTACATTACTTGAATTTTATATTTTATCAGGAATTCTAATCGATTTTTTGGATATCATATTGGTAATTTGGACTCTGGATAATTAAGTTGAAAATCCCTAAGATTTATTTTATCTTATTATTCTGATTATTTATGTCCATTCATTATATATATCATCGTCATCATCCTCATGTTTATATTGTAGTGAAAGTCATCTTTGTCCCGTAGTGTATAGATGGGCTGTTGATTGATATGATTATGATCAGAAATTGTGTATTGGTATAATCATGACCTATATTGTTACAGACGAATGCTGTGGTGAAAATTCTCTTTGGCTTACGTGCAAAGATGGACTAATGTTATAGAAAAATGATGTGGTGAAAATCCTGTTTGGCTTAAGTGCAAAGATGGACTAATCTTACAGACAAATGATGTGGTGAAAATACTCTTTGGCTTACGTGCAAAGATGGAATAGTGTTACAGACAAATGATGTGGTAAAAGTCATCTTTGGCCCGTAGTGCAAAGATGGACTGTTGATTACTGGTTTTACAGTTGTATATTTTTGGCCTGTAGTGCAAAGATGGACTGTTAATTGTTAGTTTTATAGTTGTATATCTTTGGCTGTAGTGCAAAGGTGGACTGCTGATTATTGATTTTACAGTTATATGTCTTTGGCCGTAGTGCAAAGATGAATTTAATGGCATAATTATAAACATAAGTTGTAAATTGGTATAACCATGAGCTTTGTGTTTTAGGTAAAAATAGGTGGTGAAAGTTCTCTTTGTCTTGGGTACAACGAAGAACTATTTCTTAGTATTACAGGAATAAAATATTGATGATTGACTTTTAATTTAGAGAAGATAGTAGAAATTACGTTCTACTTGACTCTTCTAATGGATTGTTGATTCCGCTGCAATTAGAGTTGAAACCTTTTATCATCTACCATATGTTCTAAATATCTGATTTATTACTGATGAAGGCTATTGATAATTTAATTATCTTAAGTCATGATACTCTTTACTAGGCTATTTGTGCTCACCCTTTTATTTCACCACTCCTTTCAAGTAATAAAAGTGTAGATGGGACTAGCAGAGAGAACATGGGTATAAAGTGGTGTTTTGAATCAGTCGCAATCCTAATCAAATTATGAAACTGTGTGGCATGATAATTATACTAAGAACTTAAAATGTGCGTGACATATTTTATACATCATTTAATAGTTATATTTGGTGAACCAAATAGGGGGATGCGAACTCGAATTTGAAAGCGTCAAAATGCAGTCCATTAGAATGAGGAGGACATAAATCTTCCCATGTTCCTTTGGGGACTTGAAATATTTGCTGTTGTATTTTATACGTCATTGTAATAATTTGAGTATGAATATTGTCGTATTATATACGTTACAATATTTATATTGAAACTCACAATATATGTGTCGTCGTATTTTGCAAGACAGTTCAATAGTTGTAATAGAAAAGTTTGTGTCAGTAGTGTTATTTCTGGCGACCCAAGATGGGTTGTGTGGACCTATTTTGGGGGCGTCACAACAGATTAATAATCCAGGCACTATTAAATAGTATAATTTGAGTTTGAATCAACAAGTCGTGGATATATATATATATATATATATTAAAGTAAGAGAAAGCATCAAATTTGAAAAAATCTTATAGTATACTGTAAAGAAGGCTTCAGACTACTTTTGGAGCATGAAAACTCAGTTTTCACTGGTTAAAATTTGATATAGTGTAGTATATATGTATACAAGTGTTTAGAAAGAAGAATATTAAAGTCTGGAACACTATAGGAGGGGTTCAGAGCTGAAATGGATAGATTTTTCTCTCTTTCTCTCTTTTTTTCTCTTTTTATGGCTAATGGGGGTCTACCTGCGGCAGCCCAGGTGGGCCCGGGCCCGGGCCCCGTGGGTCTTGTTGTCTGGAAGTATGTGCACTCGGGCCAATGCATTGTCCGCTAGAACATTCATAACTTTTAATCCAGAAATTTGATAGAGGCGTACTATACCTTTCCGGAAAGCTCTTTCCCTAGAGCTACACAATGACATAAGGCTTGCCCTTTTTCGAATCCGGGAAGATGGGTCCATGACCGAAATGACATATTCGGGTATTCACAGGCAGTTCGTTGAGTTGTTTTGCATATTTTACGTTCAAAAATGCTTCAATGGCTCTTTGTAACCCTAATTGCAGCTATTTTGTGGTTGTTGAAGTTGACTTGTCAAAATGACCGTTTTGCCCTTCTAGGGGTTTTCTCTAGGTTTGACGGGCTTTTAGCTATGCCTTGGGGCTGTTTCTGGGGTTTGACTACTGTTAACTCTTTCTTTCCTCTGGGTTATATCTGAGGTTGATTTGATGTCCCACGATGCTGTCTCTGGGGTTTGATTTGATGTTGTAGTTGTACAAGGTTATCTTTGGAGTGTTAAAAAGATATTTTTGCCCTCCTACATAGTTAGTAACAGGGAAACAAATTTTTGAGTATCTACAGATGTAATGCCCTAAAATCCGGTCTATCTTTACACCCGGATTCCGTGCATCACGAGTATATGTCCTTCCAAACATACATCATTATATAATAAAATATAACAACTTACATTCTCAAATCCCAGGTTCTATTACCTTATAACCTCATTCATTACAAATAATGATAATTACCTTATTCTTTACATCTTACAAGAGTGACTTTTATCCGCCACCAAGGATACATAACAGTTCATTAAACTAGTCTATAGTTTAATTAAACTATTCTATATTACAAGTCTTTGCTTGATCTTCACGCACATTCATATAGTAAATGTCACTTCTTCTGGATACAGATCATCTCGATCTTTATGGGATCCTTAAGTTCTTCTACTCGTATGCTGAAAATATTTTTCATTTAAAGCAAGTGTGAGCATTCAATTGCCCAGCAAGTCATAGCAGTTGAAGAAACAACTTTGAGAGTTTAAGCATTCTTTTAAGACTTCAATAACCGAACAAAGGTTATGAAGCAGCTTGAATAATAGGAATAGTCTCGATTCCTATCATTTTAAAACATTTGTCACATTCACTTTGAAATACATTCATTCTTCTACCTTGTTCCATACATATCATGTTGGGCTAGAATCATTAGCACAGACTTAACACTAACGGTTCATGTATAAACAGAACATACTCATATTGAACAGTTCAATCACAGAACAGTTCATCTTATAGAAACACCGAAGTGTTCAAATTGTGGCACAAGGCCTCGTACATACTACGACCTTGTACAAATATCACACATTTGCACATAGACAAGACTTCTCAAGTTCAACATCTAAGAAGTTTAAGAAACCAGCATTCATGTAAAATATGAATGAAGTTAGGAAACTTGCCTTACGCACAGCTACACACATACACCAATTAGTCATATATTTGACGTATGCATTAGTTTAATTAACTTTACTTCTTAGGGTTCGTGTTCTTGCAATCTAAGTTTACGCGCCCTACTTTCTTTACCAGTTTACGGCTTCATGACATACGGAGATGTCTTACTCATACGATCATCATCTTTGATGAGTTACATTCTTATCTTCTTCTTATAACCTTTCTAGGACTCAGAACACATCGTTTCTCTGCTAGTAGTCCATATGGTACTATGAGTGGTTTCCCACAAATAACCAACAAACAAGTTCCTGACTCATCTACAATGTCTTTCATAGTGAGTTAGATCGGTTGCCAATTTCGTATATACCTCCGCTCTCTGAAGGAATTGTTTAGCCCAGCTCCCATATGTCAACCATCAAAGATTACGATTGTACCACAGCCTAAACATATCTTAACTTATCCGAACCATTAAACTATAATGTTTGTTAAGTCAATTTCTTATTCCTTATAGCTTTCTGGCAACTAAATGCCATGCCTCAGGATTCATTCTTTATCGTCTAAGTCATACAGTCTTTTGTATACTTAGAACGATTATTCAAGATTAATACTATGCTAACATAGCGTTAAGCATTTTACGTTACCTTATTCATATCTTACAACGTTCGGTTCAATCGACTCGGAACGTCCTCCAAGTTATATTTATTAACTCAGTTTCTTTACGTTATACATTATTATCTTCCATTCCTTATTACTCACGTGAACCCCACGAAGACATACTGTTAGTTGTATGCTAAGACCGATCATTCATCACAATTGCGTTGCATTCATAGCGTCTATAGGCTTTACACTTAACTCTCAATACGACATCATAACATCGAAATTTTATACATCATCTTCATTACTCAACGTCTAAGGAATCACAATCATAGCAATCCCACACGTTCGTTTTATCGCAACTATGGTCCCCGAATATTGGTTACATAATCTAGCGTTTATATTCTTTGTCTTTTAATCCCACTCAATCTTTTAGTTTAACCTTTACTAAAGGTTTAAATCACTTGCTTAAGTGTTACATTATGTGAACTACAAGTTCATTATCTATCCGTACACTTCCCCCAGGAGTTGAGCAGTTAAACTTTCGTCACTGGGCTTCGTTATGCACCGGCACTGCGGCGCCGGTTCCCTTCTTTCTCCTCACACTGCGGTGCGAGTCTCTAGTACATACTTCCCTGGTCTGGCGCTGCGGCGCCAAGTCCTTCACTAACTCTCACGCTGTGACACCACTTACCAGTGCTTGGTGGCCTGGGTTGGCGTTGCGGCGCCGCCTCCCAAGGCTTACCTGGCGCTGCGGTGCCAAGCATGAAATTTCTAAAAAAAATTCTAAGTCTTGCACTGGTTTGAGACGCTTACTTTATGATCTCACAACTTCTTCGTTATAGGTTGGAACGAGATCATTCCAAAGCCATTCTCTTCTCATCTTATGTACTTCAATTACCCTCGGACAGAAATTCATTCTGAATCCGTTAACATTCCATTCAATTGGCTTAAATTCTATCCTTCGTTTATTTTATGTCATTAACGTTCTTCGTCCGTTCATCCGTAATTCAGTCATCCGAACTCGGAACTCATTCATTCTTGAGTCCACAACTCACGTTTTCTACGTTCTCTTACATTCTTATGAGACCCTATACATTCGGGTTCATTTACGTACTTTATATTTCTCGCTCGTCTTTTACAAAATTTTTGCCATAACTTCATTATAGCTAGGTTTAATCCGTTCTTCATGAACGTTTCTACTATTCCTAACCAACCAATAAGCAACTAACTTATACGCAATGGTTTTAAACTTGTCCATCAACAACAAGTTATACTACGATGGTTTTAAATTTGTCATCAACAACGTTCTTCGTATTCTTCGCTTGTTCTTCGCGTTCTTCGCTCGTTCTTCATTTTTAATCCATACATTGATTATGATTTCACTTTTTTCTTCAAATTTGATGTTATAAAACACCATTCCTTACTAATATCACCGAATCATTCATATGATTCATTCGGATCGTTCAAATTCATTACTAATCTTATACTTCCTTAAGAAATTTATAACTAAATTTCTAATTCTTATTTCTTAACTTTCTCATGATTTCAACTATATGAAATCATTCTTAACATCTCTTACTTCTTATTTCCATTAAGCTATGTTCTTAACATAGAAAACTTAAAAAAAATTTATATTAGACTAGGTTTTGGATTACTTTTCTTCTTTAATCTTCTCCCGTCGGACAAAGTTTGTACCCAGGCTAGCTTTTCCTCTTCCTTTCTCATCTCATCCGAACTCTCTCTCTCTCTCTCTCTATCTCTCTCTCTCTCTCTCTCAAGTGTTGGTGATTTTCAAAATCACCAACAAATGAGCTTAAGCCCTCCCTTTATAAAAAATCTAAGCTAGGGGTAAAATAATCATTTCGCCCCAAGGTTACTATTCCCACCTCCTTTCTCCACCTCCTTACTATTCACGAAGCTTCCCTTGGAAGCTTCGTGCTTCCGTCTTGCGAAAATCGTCCGACAATTTGAAAAACTGCGATTCTCGGAATCTAAATATTTTTAGATATTTCGTCTTTCCTTTACAGATTAACTTTTACGCATTCTTCGGAACTCCAAATAAATGAAAAACACTTTGAGGTTAAGCGTTTTCCTTCACGTTTTCCCCTAACGTAGTTAAACGAATGAAAAGTGCATAACAATACTTTTCGTCGTTTTTATTTCGTCCGATTTCTGCGCATTTTTCGAGAAAACATTTATCGGCTTCCGTAACTTTTCACGATATATTATCGTCAAATCTTTTGATGGAATGTCATTTCGACATACCGAACTCTCGAAAAGGCTTAGGTTATTCAAACCCTAACCCTTAGGTTTCGTCGGGTGAATAATGCCTATTTCGTCTTTTTTCCTAGAAAATTTTTTATTCTTGGAAAAATTTCATTTTCGTCTTGAAAATTCTTATTCATTCAATCTAGCTCGTAGCCAGAATTCTCCCGTATTATAAGCATCCTAGGTTATAGAACGATTAACAAGCACATAGCACAGAATAGTATTAATCAAATTCATTTTATTAATAACTAATTCTTTAAACATAAATTTCTAGATAATCCGATTTTCCGGGTTGTCACAACAGATGCCCCTCTTTATCATTTTTATTCAATACAATAGAATTAACATGATAAAGATTACTAGACACTTGAAATATGACAAGGTATATTTAATGGTGGAAATCGCAATTGTCGACGTCGGGATTTTTTATTTGTCCCTTTTCGTTACCTATTCTTTTGTGTTCTCATTTTAGGTGATATTTGTTTGAAAAAACAAGTGAAAAAGGTCCAACATGTATAGTGTCGACGATGGACTGTTAAGAGTCGCCCGTTGGTTTTTTAACTGGTTGTACCAGCACAACCGAGAAAAAGGTTTGCACATTGACCCAGTGATGTGACACTGCTAAACGGGTTTGTGAAACTGAGATTCATTAGGGTCCGGGGACTTGATTATGCAGAGGGAAGGTGTTAGGCACCCCCCAACATCCGTGTTGCCAAGTTGACTGCCACTTTTCAAGAAACTGTTATATAAATGTGTATGTGTGTGGGTCAATGTGCTGTTATTTAGATGTAGTGCGAGGCCTCGTTCAGACCTATATACACAGGGTTTGAATTTATATAAAAATTCAGTTTTAAACAAGATATAACAGTGATATTTTGTAAAAGAGGTTTTTTCAAACCCTTATGCTCAATATTAATTGAGACCTTTTACACCTCAATTTTATTATTAAATGTTCGGCTTGATTGCTTTTATTTTCGAGATGCGAAGCATCTTTCAGAAAATAATGTACAAAGCAGTGCCGAACTCCTCATGGGCATGAAAATCATCGAAGGAAATCCGAACACTGTAAATAAATATACAAGCTGCTTACAGCTGAAAAATGTCCATCACGGGAACCAAATCTAGATTCAGTAGACTGAATCTGTGATCACATGATTCCTAGGCTTACATGATGCCGCAATTAATATAAACGCAGTAAGCATGTATATATATATATATATATATATATATATATATATATATATATATATACAAATGATCAACCACCACGAAGCACCTCCATGGTGGGTCAGAAATGTAATAAAGCTGTAAAAGCGATCAACCGCCATGGAGGAAACTCCAGGCGGGACTAAATGTAAATATATATATAAAAGCACATAAACGCACCGGATATAAAATCCAGGATCATTGGACAAAGTCCAACAAAAGTTAATATATATAAGTGTATATATTAAAGTAGTAAACGCACCGGATGTAAAATCCAGGCTCATCGAACAAAGTTCGATACATAGTTCATATATATAAGTATATATATACGAAAGCAATTAAACGCACCAGACGTAAGTCTAGGCTCATCGAACAGAGTTTGACACACAGTTCATATATATAAGTATATATATACGAAAGCAATTAAATGCACCAGACATAAGTTGAGGCTCAATCGAGGCATAACTCGATAATGTTAGTCAATATATATATATATATATATATATATATATATATATATATATACAAACTGAAATGAAATCACAGACCGAAGTTCGGGCCTACACACGCAACACGACTCTCAATGTGAAGAATAGTGTGTGCAAATATGAGGAAAAATACTTTAAAATGTGCAAGAAAGCTTACAGTGGGCCGCCAAAGACGACTTTAATAACTCAAAATGGATGATTATTTGGCTTTTGCTGGTAAAAAGTAGCTATATATGAGCTTACAAGTGTTTAAAATGAGAAAGCACTCAGTTTGGGGTATGTACAGAGTAAATTAGACAGGGCTTTCTCAACTTTTTCTCTTCCGAAATGGCCACCCCAAGCCCTCTATTTATAGATGGTGGAGCCGTAGGTGTACCTGCGACTGGGCCGCAGGTGTACCTGAGGCTTCCCGGGGTGCCCCAGGCTTTGCGGGTCCCGCTGTCTCGAAGTACGTGCACGCGGGCAACATGATGTCTGCTCGAACTTTCAGAATTACATTCTGGGCATCCGACTGAGGTATGTAAGACCCATTTCAGACTGCCGTTATCGAGAGTTACGCAATGACATGGGATTAGAGGTTGTACGATGTCATGAAGATGGGACGATGCCCTCCGGTCTTCAGCTTCAAATTTTATCCGTTATCTTGCGTAATAGTCACTCGAAATTGAGCTTCCTTGGCTCTTGTGGGACATTGCTGTGTAGAGATGCATGTATAAAATGTTGAGACGGCGTGATGTGGCGTCAAGGTGGCAAGTTGATGAATTTGCCCCTCACTGGTGTTATCTCCAGTTTGGGCTGATAAAGGAGACGTTGCTCAGGATTATATCTGAGATTGGACTTCTGCAAGTGTTGAAGGTCCTCAGTGTCATCTCTGAGGTGTGCCTGTCTTTCTGGTGTGATTACCAGGCCTTGTACTGAGTGCCTCAGTGTAAGCGCTGAGGTTGAAGCTGATTGCATGCATTTAAAACAAGCATTTATGGGGTTATCTCCAAAACTGCAACTGCCTTCTTTGGGGTTACCTCCAAGGTTGGAATCTGCTATTCCCAGTGTTGGGACTGAGATTGAACATCTCAAGGCTATCTCCGGGATGAATCGGTCTTCTCCGATGGAGTTTCCGGTATTAGTACTGCAGGCCTTGGGGTTATCGCTGAGGTTAGGACTGTTACTCCCGGTGTGTGTTTCGGGGTTGAAACTGAGCTTCCAGTAGTATCCAAAATGGATGTGAGCTATCTTTCAGGGTCATGTCTGAAAGATGAATCTACCCTCCTACAATATCAGTAACAGGTGTGCAGAAAATTTTGAGTGTCTACAGATGCCCCTCTTTATCATATTCATGCAATGGAATGGCATGGATAGGATAAAGAATCCTAGACATTTGAAATGCAACAAGATAAACATGATTCAATATGGAGCAATATGATGCAAGTGTATGATGCATATGAATTGCTTTCCAATATGTTGGGGATGATTGTCGGCTCCTTGTTGCTTCTACCGGTGATGGTAATGATGGCAAGCTTGGATGTATGATCCAAACCTATCAGGATGTTGACGTTGGGGCTATCACCAAAGTCCTTAATCCTGAATACAAACTTTACTCCAAAGATGTGCCTCTCGTGTGCAAGAGATCTGTGGGGATAGAACTTTGTCTGCTTGAGGATGTGTATAACATATTCCATCATCGATCCTCCCCAATGATGTTGATCCTCCCTGGGTTGTAACGCCAGGACATATCAATGTTCTGTTGGATTTACTGCGAATAGTATGTGTTGTCAAGGCTGCCCAACCTTCGTTGACGTGTGAACCAATGGTTGACTACGCGTTGTAACCCCCGCCAGGGATCCATTTGATCCTCTGCTGATGTGTATATCAACGGATGAACTCCTTGCTGGGGATAAATACCAAGGCTGCTTGGACTTTATTGATGTGTGTATCAACTGATGCAATCATTGGATGGCTTCTGATGCGACGTTGGGTTTACTTGCCAATGGCTGAACTGACGTCAAGGTTGCTTTACCTTCGTTCATTACAACCCCCGACGGGGACCTGTTTGATCCTTGGTGATGTGTGTGTCAGCAGGACATGCATTGTAACCCCTACCAGGGATCTTTTTTTTGAGATTGCGTTGTAACCCCCGCCGAGGATCTCTTTTTTGAGATTGCGTTGTAACCCCCGTCAGGGACTTGTTTAATCCTTGCTGATGTGTGGGTCAGCAGAACATGCATTGTGACCCCTGTCGAGGATCTCTTTTTTGAGATTGCGTTGTAACCCCCACCGGGGATCTCTTTTTTGAGATTGCATTGTAACCCCCGCCGGGGATCTCTTTTTTGAGATTAGGGCAACAACCCTAAATTTACAGCATTGGACCTCTGTTCAGTATTTCCGAACGTGATTTGTAGCGATGGGAATCATTGATATAGTATACCCTGCGTTTGGGCAAATACCAATGAATGATATGAAAGCCACAGTCGGGGCCAGAAAAACTAGGATTTCAAGCTATTCTGCTTAATCGCGTAGCGTTTTTATCGTTGATTTGGCAATTTTAACTGGTGAGAACTCCTTTGTAACTCGAACTGGACCGAGTCGAAGGGGTGGGACCCACGTAGGGGTGCCGTAGGTACACCTGTAGCAACCGCAGATGGAACTGCGGCCAATCGTGGACATTAAAGTCCTGTATGTTGCATTCATAAGTTATTTTCACGTTGCGCCGCGAAGGAAATCTGAGAGCTCTTCTTCAAATCTGCAGAGTTCGGACGTCTTTCTGCAAATTTTATCACCATACAAGTGTTCTACACTGTCCTGGTAACGTATGCATGTACTTTTTTCCAGTTTTTACCAGTTAGAAAATGACTTATCACATGAAATGCATCTAATCACATAGTAGTGATTATATATGCTCAAATGACTTGATAAAAAATATTTAACATAGTAAATGTTGGTATTAAACCATGCCGAACATAATGATGTAAAAATTTTTTCTTTTAAAACAGTCAAATTGGCACCTTTTTCTGCTATTTCTTATCCTATTTGAGGACAAATGAGCACAGGTGAAAAAGCAAAGTAATCTTGATAATTAGGCTACCCTTATAGATTGATGACTTTGATTTTTTGATGCAAATAGGATTTATGTGACTGTGGGCAGGTGTGCTACTGAATGGCCATCTAGTCATGCTTGTGTGCATGTGGATAGTCCTATATATAGAGGAGACTATGGCAAAGTTTTTCCAAAATGTAGGCATTGAGTAGTCATGCATTTTTAACTCTACTGTAGATGTATGTTAAAATGATGCATGCATGCATATAATCATTAAATGTATTTTAAAAAGCTCTAGGTTAGAAAATACCACACCCTTTCTGAGGTGATTTGGAGACTTGTTGTCCAGATATTATGGATCTGGATCAGTCAAGTAGTTCCCACAGGACCACTTCTGGTGTACGAAGGAGGGCTTCTGAAGTGCCTCGACCCTGTTCCGTTAGACAACCTCGTCGGTTGGTGGAGGCGTTGATACGTCTAGTCCGGGCTGATGTACCAGACATCGAAGACGAGGAGGAGGATGTTTCGGTTGCGGACCTTGCTCCTACTGCACATATTCCTTGTAGGGACCTCCTGAGTATTCAGGTGGAAAACCCAGAGATTATGGGTGATTTGAGCAGACATCCCTCGATGTATTTGCACGCCAACGAGGTATAACATTAGACCTTAATCTTCCTTCTATCCAATTGATGAGGAGTAAAGGATTCTGATGTCGATCTGCATTTTGCAGGTTCCCAGCTTTACACAGCCTCGAGGGAACTGGTTCAGCATTCACTCCATGTACCGGGCGCTTCATCCTGACTATAGAGCGATTGTGCATGACTAGGGATTTAGAGCATTCTTTTACATCCTTCCCCGCCGTTATCCCTAGGGTTACCTCAGGGCATTGTTTGAGCGCTGGTTTCACCAGACCCAGTCTCTCAATTTACTGGACTGTGAGGTGATGATGACGCCGATGGATTGGCGGTTTATCACAGGTATGGAGTTTGGAGGGGCGCCAGTGCCTTGCACGACTGATATTACCCCAACTATCGTTAGATCCTTGTTAGGAGTTCCGGCGGAGGCGCTCAAGGGCAGGACATTACGTGCAGGTCCTTTGAGCGTAGATGCTATGAGTGGGCTATTGAGTGAGCCCATACCAGATGATGTCAGAGTCGGGGATCACATTCTTTGGCGATTGTTCCTGATGATCATTAGGGGCTTCTTCATAGCAGATAAGTCTTCTACGGTGTCATTCACTTTGATTAGCGCCACTCGACATTTGGACCATATTGGAGTGTACGATTGGGGTTCCTATACCTTTGCCTATTTCCTTAGGGGCATGCGTATGCACTCGCAGGGCTTGACCGAGGCTTGGTTAGGATTTTACCCATTTCTGCTGGTAAGTATTTCTTTTTATCATTTACCATGTACAGGTTAAGAGTGTTAACTAACAGCAGATGTTTGCATTTATGTTGGCAATTTTGGGCTTATGAGAGGCTTCCATGTTTACATCCGGTGAGTGTGTTAGGGTTAGATACCTACCCACGAGGACGACGATGGCATCATTCCATACTGGCAGAGGTCCCTATAGCTGAGGGTTTCACTCATTGTCGCCTACAGTTGGAGTTGTTGACAGTAGATGTCATCGCATGGATTCCATATTCTGGGGAGCATTTGGCCACTAGATTTAAAGATGGGTAGCTTACTGGTGTCGAGTACGTGATTTCCACCCGTAGGGTTCCTCTCTTCACAGATGGAGGATGGGAGCTCTATTTAGGAGAGCGTGCTATTAGGAGCACCACAGGGGAGATCTGTATACCGATCTTGCCTCCTATCAGGCGTTATTAGCTTGTGTCACAGTCATCCGTCATTGATATCCCATTGTTGGGTGTTGACGGTTTTACATTGTTAGAGGGTCCTTGCACTCAGGATGTATTGCAACATTGGTAGATCCCTCGTACTATTGGAGCCCAGACCCGTGCCACTCAGTTCATGGGGGATATGGTTACAGGATCCGTGATGATGACGGATTGGCTAGCCTGTGTCCGAGTGTCAACGTCGGGATTTTTATTTGTCCCTTTTTGTTACCTGCTCTTTTGTGTCCTCATTTTAGGTGAGATTTGTTTGAAAAAACAAGTGAAAAAGGTCAGACATGTGTAATGTCGACGATTTGACTATAGGAGTCGCCAGTTGGTTTTTTAACTGGTTGTACCAACACAACGGAGAAAAGGTTTGTACATTGACCCAGTGATGTGACACTGCTAAACGGGTCTGTGAAATCGAGATTTATTTAGGGTCCAGGGACTTGCTTATGCGGAGGGAAGGTGTTAGGCACCCCTCGATATCCGTGTTGCCACGGTGACCGCCACTTTTCAATAAACTGTTATATGAATATGTGTGTGTGTGTGTGGGTCAATGTGTTGTTATTTGGAAGTAGTGCTATGCCTCGTTTGCACCTATATACATAGGGTTTGAATTTGTATAAAAATTCAGTTTTAAACAAGATATAGTAGTGATGTTTGAAAAGAGGTTTTTCAAACCCTGTGCTCAATAGTAATTGAGGCATTTGATACTTTCATTTTATTCTGTATTCAGCTTGATTGATTTTATTTTACAGATGTGAGGCATCTGTATGAAAATAATGTACAAAACGTGCTGAATTCCTTGTGGGTATGAGAACCATCTGAGAAAATCCAAACATCACAAATAAATTTACAAGCTGTTTACAGCTGAAAAGGTCCATCATGGGAACCAAATCTAGATTCAGTAGATTGAATCTGTGACCACATGATTCCTAGGCTCACATGATGCCGTAATTGATATAAACGCAGTAAGCAGGTATATATATAAAAGCTGTAAATATATATACACAAACATGATCACCAACCACGAAGTAGCTCCATGGGGGATCAGAAATGTAAATTAAGTTGTAGAAGCGATCAACCGCCATGGAGGAAACTCCAGGCTGGACGAAATGTATAGAAAGCAGTAAAAATAGTTAACCACTACGAAGTAAACTCTAGGTGGGACGAAATGTGAATATATATATATATATTATATATATATATATATATATATAAACGCACCAGATATAAAATCCAGGCTTATCGGACAAAGTCCAACAACAGTTAATATATATAAGTATATATATATATTAAAGCAGTAAACGTACCGGATATAAAATCCAGGCTCATCGAACAAAGTTCGACACACAGTCCATATATATATAATATATATATATATATACGAAAGCAAGTAAACGCACCAGATATAAAATCCAGGCTCATCGAACAAAGTCCGACAATAGTTAATATATATAAATATAAATATATTAAAACGGTAAACGCTCCAGACCGAAGTCTAGGCTATTCGAACAGATTTTGACATGCAGTTCATATATATAAATGTATATATATACAAAAGCAAGTAAACGCTCCAGACCGAAGTCTAGGCTCAATCGAGGCATAACTCGATAATGATAGTCCATATATATATATATATATACATAATATATATATATATATATATATATATATATATATATATATATGTATATATATATATATGTAAACTAAAATAAAACCACGGACCGAAGTCCGGGTAAACACATGCAACATGACTCTTAACGTAAAGAATGGTGTGTGCAAATGTGAAGAGAAAGGCTTAAAAATGTGTAAGAAGGCTTACAGTGGGCTGCGAAAGAACGCTTCAATAACTTTAAAGTAGATAAACACTGGCTTCCGTCGGTACAGAAGTAGCTATATGTGAGTTCACAAGTGTTTAAAATGAGAAAGCACTCAGTTTGGGGTGTGTACAGAGCAAATTGGACAGGGCTTCCTCACCTTTTCTTTTTGCAAAATGGCCACCCCAAGCCCTCTATTTATAAAGGGTGGAGTTGTAGGTGTACCTGCGGCTGGGCCGCAGGTGTACCTGAAGTTACCCGGGGTGCCCCGGGCTTCGCGGGTCCCGTCGTCTCCAAGTACGTGCACGTAGGCAACGTGATGTCTGCTCGAACTTTCAGAATTGCAATCCAGGCATCTGACTGAGGTATATAGGACCTATTTCGGACCGCCATTGTCGAGAGTTATGCAATGACATGGGATTAGAGGTTGTACGAAGTCATGAAGAAGGGACGATGCCCTCCGGTCTTTAGCTTTAAATTCTATCCGTTATCCTACGTAATAGTCACTCGGGATTAGTTTTCCTTAGCTCTTGTGGGACATTGTTGTGTAGAAATATATGTCTAAAATGTTGAGACGGCGTGATGTGGCGTCATGGTGGCAAGCTGACGACTTTGCCCCTCACCTGGGTTATCTCCGATTTGGGCTGATAAAGCAGACGTTGCTCAGGGTTATCGCTGAGATTGGACTGCGGCAAATGTTGAAGGTTCTTAGTGTCATCTCTGAGGTGTGCCTGTGTTATACTGAGTGCCTCGGTGTGAGCGCCGAGGTTGAAGCTGATGGCATGCATTTGAAATAACCATTTCTGGGGTTATCTCCGGCACTGCCACTGCCTTCCTTGGGGTTATCTCCAAGGTTGGAATCTGATATTCCCAGTGTTGGGACTGAGACGGAACATCTCGGGGTTATCTCTGGGACGAATCGGTCTTCTCCGATTTGTGTTCTGGTATTAGATCTGCATGCCTCGGGGTTATCTCTAAGGTTGGAATTGTTACTCCCGGTGTGTGTTCCGGGGTTAAGATGTTCCTCCCGGTGGTATCTGAAATGGATATGAACCATCTTCCAAGGTTTCGTCTTGAAAGATGAATTTGCACTCCTGCGATGTCAGTAACAGATATGCAAAAAATTTCGAGTGTCTACAGATGCCCCTCTTTATAATATTCATGCAATGCAATGCATGGATAGGATAAAGAATCCTAGACACTTGAAATATAACATGAAGCAACTATATGATGCATGTGTATGGGGTTGTTGCCCAACATGCTGAGGATGATTGCTATCTCCTTATAGCTTTTACTAGGGATTTGGTAACGATGACCAGATTGGATGTGTGATCCAAATCTTTGAGGATGTTGACGTTGGGGTTATCACCAAAGTCCTGAATCTTTGATACAGACTTGATTCTGAAGAAGTTCCTCTTATGTGTAAGAGATCTATGGGGATAAAGCTTTGTCTGTTTGAGGATGTGTATAACATATTCCGTCATCAATCCTCCTTGATGATGTTTCCCTCTCCTGGTTTGTATCTCCAGAGTACGTCAATGTTCTATTGGGTTTACTGCCAACAACATATGCTGTCAGGGTTTCCTGACCTTCGTTGACGTGTACTTAACCTACGTGTGAATCAACAGTTGATATTCTATGGGTAGAGGGTCAAGGATGCTTGACCTTCATTGATGTATGTGTCAATGGTAGAACATGCTGTAACCCCTGCTAGGGATTCGCTAGGGAATACGAGTACCTGGGTATGAAATCCTCGAATATCTCTCGATGCTTCGATGGGTTTACTTGCCATCAGCTAAAATAACGTCAAGGCTACTTGACCTTCATTTATACGTACACCAATGGATGACCATGCGTTGTGACCTACGCCAGGGGTTGTTATATTTTGATATATACAAGCGCGTTGTAACCCCCGCTGGGGTTCCACTGGATCCTCACTGATGTGTGTATCAGCGAATGAAATCATCGGACGGCTTTCGACGCTCTGTTGGATTTACTTGACAACGATTATAGTGATGCCAAGGCTGCTTGACCTTCGTTGATATGTATGTCAACGGATGATATGTGTTGTAACCCCCGCCGGGGTTATGTAGTTCAACATATGTATCGCGTTGTGACCCCCGTCGGGGTTATGTACTTTGACATATGTACCGTGTTGTGACACCCGCCGGGGTTATGTACTTCGACATACGTACCGTGTTGTGACCCCCGCTGGGGTTATGTGGCAAAGTAGGATGACGATCCTAAATGAGACGAATTGGATTTGCGTGAGGTATCGCTGAGCGTGACTTGTATCATTTGAGATCATCGGCATAGTGTACCCTGTGTTTGGGTGAATACCAATGAATGATGTGAAGACCCACAGTTTAACTAGGATTATAGGCTATTCTGCTCAATCGCGTAACGTTTTTATCCCTGATTTGGCCTTTTCAGCTTGCGAGAACTCCTTTGCAACTTGAACTGGACCAAGTCAGAGGGGTGGGACCCACGTAGGGGTGCCGTAGGTACAGCTACTGTAGCCGTAGATGGACCTACAACCAACCGTAGATGATAAAGACCAGCAGGTTGCTTTTATAAGTAATTTTCAACTTGAGCCGCGAAGAAAATCTGAGAGCTCTTCTTCAGATCTGTTGAGTTCGAACTTCTTTCTGCAAATTCTGTCACCGTACAAGTGTTCTACACTGTCCTGGTAACGTATGCATGTACTTTTTTCCAGTTTTTATCCGTTGGAAATTGACTTATCATATGAAATGCATCTAAACACATAGTAGTGATTATGTATGCTCAAATGATTTGATAAAAATATTCAACATAGTAAATGTTAGTATTAAACCATGCTGAACATAATGATGTGAAAAAATTTGACTTTTGGGATAGTCAAATTGGCACCTTTTTCTGCTATTTTTATCCTATCTGAGGACATTTGAGCATAAGGTAAGAAGGTAAAGTACTCCTAGCATTGAGGTTAACCTTATGTAGTGATGACTTTAATTTTTGGATGCAAATAGGATTTATGTTACTGTGGGCAGGCGTGCTACTGAATGGCCACCTAGTCATGCATATGTGCATGTGGATAGTCCTATTTATAAAGGAAACTATGGTAAACTTTTCCAAAATGTAGGCATTGAATGGTCATGCATTTTTAACTCTACTGTAGATGTATGTTAAAATGATGCATGCATGCATGTAGTCATAATATGCATTTTGAAAAGCTCCAGGTTAGAAAATACCACACTCTTTCTGAGGTGATTTGGAGACTTGTTGTCCAGAGATTATGGATCTGAATCAGCCGAGTAGTTCCCGTAGGACCATTTCTAGTGTACGAAGGAGGGCTTCTGAAATGCCTTGACCCCGTTTTGTTAGACAGCCTCGCAGGTTGGTGGAGGAGGTGATACGTCCAGTCTAGGTTGATGTTCCGGACGTCGAGGACGAGGAGAAGGATGTTCCGGTTGTGGACCCCGCTTCTGCTGTGTATGTCCCTCGTAGAGAGCTCTCGAGTATTCAGGTAGCAAACCCAGAGCTTCTGGGTGATTTGAGCAGACATCCCTCGATGTATTTGCATGCCAACGAGGTATGACGTTAGAACTTGATCTTCCTTCTTTCTTATTTGTGAGGAGTAAAAGGATTTAATGTTGATCTGCATTTCATGTAGGTTCCTAGCTTTACACAGCCTCGAGGGAACTGGTTCAGTATACACTCCATGTACCAGGCTCTTCATCCTGACTATAGAGCGATTGTGCATGACTGGGGTTTCGGAGCATTCTTTTCCATCCTTCCCCGTCGTTACCCCTGGGGTTACCTCAGGGCATTGTCTGAGCGGTGGTTTCACCAGACTCAGTCACTCCAGTTGCTGGACTGTGAGGTAATGATAACGCTGATGGATTGGCGATTTATCACAGGTATAGAGTTTGGAGGGGCGCCAGTGCCTTGCACAGCTGATATTACCTCGACTACCACCAGATCCTTGTTAGGAGTTCCGGCGAAGGCGCTCAAGGGCAGGACTATCCGTACGGGTCCTTTGAGCGTAGATGCTATGAGTGGGCTATTGAGCGAGCCCATGTCAGATGATGTTAGAGTCAGGGATCGCATTCTTTGGCGATTATTCCTGATGATCATTAGGGGCTGCTTCATAGCAGATAACTCTTCTACGGTGTCGTTCTCTTTGATCAGCGCCACTAGGCATGTGGACCGTATTGGAGAGTATGATTGGGGTTCCTATAACTTTGCCTATTTCCTCAGGGGCATGCATATGCGCTCGCAGGGCTTGACCAAGGCTTGGTTAGGATGTTAACCATTTATGCTGGTAAGTATTTCTCTTGTCATTTATAATGTATACGTTAAGAGTGTTAACTGACAGCAGATGTTTGCCTTAGTGTTGGCAGTTTTGGGCCTATGAAATGCTCCCATGTTTACAGCCGGTGAGTGTGCTAGGATTGGATACCTACCCACGAGGACGGCGATGGCATCATTCTATATTGGCAGAGGTCCCTATAGTTGAGGGTTTCACTCACTGCCGCTTGCAGGTAGAGTTGTTGACAACTGACATTATCACATGGATTCCCTATTTTGGGGAGCATTTGGCCATCAGATTTGAGGATGGATACCCGACTGGTGTCGAGTACGTGATTTCCACCCGTAGGGTTCCTCTCTTTACAGATAGAGGATGGGAGCTCTATTTAGGAGAGCTTTCTATTAGGAGCACCACAAGAGAGATCCATATTCTGATCTTGCCTCCTGCCAGGCATTATTGGCCTGTGTCGCAGTCACCCATTGTTGATATCCCATTGTTGGGTGTTGACGGTTTTGCATTTTCAGAGGGTCCTTGCACTCAGGATGTATTCCATTGCTGGTGGATCCCTCGTACTATTGGAGCCCAGACCCGTGCCATTCAGTTCATGGGGGATATGGTTCTAGGATCTGTGATGATGACGGATTGGTTAGCCTGTGTCCGAGATCTGACTCATGTGACACAGATTGACAGTTTGACCCAGCAGTTGAACCAGGCACATATCTTTATCTAACATTTAGGTAGAGATCCGGCAGAGGTAGATTCTTTTGATCCTTACAGCTCAGGCGCTGACCTCTCAGATGACCCATTTAATTTTACCGGCGTAGATCCTCCTTTGTATCGACCTGACATCCCTGTTGATAGAGATCCAGTGACTTAGGAGGAGTTACATCAGGTGGACAGGATTGATGATGTGGACATCGACACCACTGTCTTCTTCCGATGTGTATTTTCGTTATATCTTTTGATAGGGCTTTGTTAGCTATTGGGTGTCTGTGCCCCATTCTCGCTATATCTTTCGATAGGCCTCTGTTAGTAGTAGGGCATCTGTGCCTCACTTCCCTATATTTTTAGTTGTACAGAGATGATGTATTAGATGATGATATACTTAGGAATGTATGCACAAATTTTTAATTCCCTATATCATATCGCCATCTATTATCTGTAATGCATGCATCATGTTTTGCATATGTATGTATGTCTAGAGATATTCAGCATTGACCCCTGGATGTTCTTATGACACGGCCCGTGCAGATGTCTTCTTCGATAGTTAGCTGTATTGATCATACCCCACCATCATTGGTGGTATCAGGTATGCGATCGTGGTATGATAGCATGTCACCATTAGACAGGGTGATCGTAGATCATTTATTGTAGCATACTATGACCCTGTTGATATTTCAGGTTCCCACAGGATTCGTGGATGGCATGCTGGAGCACTAGGTATCGGAGAGGCAAGTTTTCTGATTTGGAACCCAGGAGTTGACTCCCACTCTGGAGGAGTATGCACGGTTGACGATGCAGCCACTAGACAGACCTTGTGTGCATATGACTTTGGGGGACATGAGTCGGCGGTTCATGACCCTAACTGGACTGAGTCGTAGAGTGGTGCAGGATGAGCTTACATCTGGCCATGTTATATCCCAGCGTTTTCTGTTTGACAAATTTGGCTATGAGGATAGTTATAGATGACATTCCGGGGATTTTACCACATCGAAAACTCATTGGCGTCTGGCCAGAGTGGATGTACTGCTATTGTGCGTACTGTAATATGTCCACATGCCACTTTATATGGACGAGTTGGACATAGGAGTTATCATGGTGGTGAGAGCTCTCAGGGAGGGTCATACCATCATTTCTATGATTATAGCCTAGACATTGAGGTCAGCTACATACTGCTGCACTTGTCTTACATGAGTATTTACGGGCAGTTCAATCATGCTATACGTGTGGTTTATGTCACATCTGAGACCGATTGGCACTTTTAGACGACATGGGTATTGTTTCACCCATGATATAGCCAGGTCATATTCATTTCAGCCTGCGGAGTGTACGGATGCTATGTATTGGTCCGCTTTCTTAGCTGATATTGTAGACCCGTTTAGTATATTGCCGTGCTCAGGGCTCAGCTCACCTTACAACTTTATTACTCATGCTCCGGGCATAAATTACATCCCTCTGGCTAGTTTGAGGGGCATGACTACTTACCATCCATTGGCCGCGATGTCGTAGTTTGACTAGTTTCAAGATTTTCAACCTTTCGAGGGGGCGTTGGGCCAGCGTTCAGCTTCTCGCTATCTTTCAGCAGAGGACATATCCTGTGTGTATGCATGTTGGGATCAGCGCGAGATAGCCACTTTCTCTATTAGTCATCTAGGTTATTCTACAGAGTATTCCACATGGATGGAGATAGAGATTGCACCGGCTGAGGTAGTATCCACATTATCGAGTATTGATTCAGATTGTGGAGAGCCCATGGACGACATTAATTCTCACATCGAGGAGGGGTCAGGTGCTGGGTTGCCAACATCTTCTTTAGATTCTCCCAGTACTAGCACTATCGTGATTCAGCATTCATCACAATACCTTGAGCAGAGTCTTCATCTGATGACCTTTGAGAGAGATCAGGCTAGAGCCCTGATGTTGACAGCTCTTGATGGGAGAGACGCAACCCTATTAGAGAGGGACGAGGCATTAGCTCATATAGATGCCGCTATCGTTAAGCGGGATGACGCTAGATCAGCCCGGGATGTAGCAGTCACAGATTGTACTGTAGTGAGGTTCCTTACCATTGGCATACTTGTAGAGATGAGCACTTACATTGATGAGCACATGGTCATCATGAAGATGATCTAATGGGTGGCGTGGATATCCTCGTACAGGAGACCACAACCTTACATAATTCTTATGAGAGGGATGCCATGTTGGGCTTGTTAGCTCGCATACACACCGATTTGTAGATGGGCTTGTATTTTTCTGCACAAACTAGCTTAGCCATTTTGTCATGTATAGTTTACATTGTGTATAACTAACAACATTATATAGCAGGAAAATATATTTTTGATCACTTCCCTTTTAGATATGCTCTGATACTTGCTTGATATTTGCTTGCTTCTTCAGGGTTTGTGACCTTGATGTATTCTAAATTCCTCCTTGCTGGATGGACATTGAGTTGTCTCTGGATAGTTCAGAATAGATCATGGATCTGTGTGTATCCCTACCATTTCTCGGTGTCTTGGGACTGCATTCTATATGGAAATATGGAGAGGATTGTGGCTTTCCTCTCTGAGATTGACCGCACCACAGATGGTCACCAGTACTCCTACTTAGGAGGAGCCTATTTAATTCCATCTCTTATGGATTGGTGTTGCTCTTCAAGGAACAAACGCGACTTAGATGGTCGCCGAATCTCCTATTTGGGAGGAGTTTAGGTAATTTCATCCCTTTGGTTTGAAGCCGATGAAATGTGGTGGATTGAAGTTTGATCCTAGTACCGTTGACAAGTATTTGTGTTTTGGTAGGGGGTTAGACTGAACCATGAATGGATGCCTATGTACTCCTATTGAAGAGGAGATCAGGTCTGCGTAGTTTGAACCTGGTGTAAGAGGTTCAACGCTGTTTATGAAAGGCTGATGGGTGTAGAAGCTTTATTGATGAAAAAGGTTGTAGAAGTGTTTTTGTGGTTTTTGTTTTTCTAGAAAAGGGTAGAAATGTTTTTGTTGTTTTTTGTTTATTATGACCGGGCCATATAGAATATGGTTGCCTATGTAATCCCGTGTATCAAGGAGATCAGGTCGATGTAGTTCGCCCCTCAGGGCGAGTTAAAAAGTGTAATCCCATGTGCAGGATAAACTGCGGGGAAGAAAGATTAATCCCATGTACAGGTCAAACTGTGGGGAATAAAGTTTAATCCCATGTGCAAGACAGACTGCGGGGAAGAGAAAGTTTGATCCTAGGTTAAGGATAAACTGCAGGTACGAGAAGTTTGATCCTATGTATAGGTAGCCAAACTGTAAACGCGAGAGGCTCAATCCGTAGTAGGATGACCTAAGTTGTATGAGCGCAGTAAAGCCAGGCTGCTGGCTTGAAGAGTATATTTCCCAGAGGGGAAAAGTGTGGACAAGAGTTGTATGTGGTAAAGGGTTAAAGAACCGGAATGACTGGTGATCTGATGATCCAACACCAGGATGTTTGGTTGATGGTAACTTCAGACATAATACCGTTTCACGGTGTCCGAGTTGATGAGTTGTGGAAATTCATCGCCGTCCATTTCTTACAATCTGAAAGTGCCTCCGGTCAATACTTCCTTGACAATAAACGGGCCTTCCCAGTTAGGAGAGAATTTTCCCTTAGATTGATCTTGGTTGTCAATGATCTTCTTCAAAACCAAGTCATGTTGTTTAAACTGTTGTAGCCGGACTTTTTTGTTGTAGGATTGGGTGATCCTTTGTTGATATAATTGATCATGGAAGATAGCCAAGGTTCGCCTTTCATCTATTAGAGACAACTGGTGATACATGTCTTGTACCCATTGATCTTCATCCAGCTGAGCGTCCATCAACACTCTGAGGGATTCCATTTCTACTTCTATGGGGAGTATTGCTTCCATCCCATAGGCTAATGCGAATGGGGTTGCCCTAGTTGAAGTGCGCATTGATGTTCTGTAGGCTAACAGAGTAAGAGGAAATAGGTCAGGCCATCCTTTGTGATTGACGGACATCTTTTGCATAATCTTCTTGATGTTTTTGTTAGCCGCTTCAATAACACCATTCATCTTTAGACGGTAGATGACGGAGTTAAGGTGTTTGATATGGAATTTATTGCATAGTTCCTCCATCATTTTGTTGTTGAGGTTCTTAGCATTGTCTGATACAACTACCTCGGGTTGTCCGTATCGACAAATGACATTGTTTCTGATAAAAGCAATGATGACTTCTTTGGTAACCTTGGGGAAGGAGGCTGCTTCTACCCACTTGGTAAAGTAGTCGATCATGGTGAAGACGAAGCGATGTCCGTTACTGGCTTTGGGCTCGATGGGCCTGATCATGTCCATTCCCCACACTGAAAAGGGCCAAGGTGAACTCATATTGTGGAGCTGCCGTGTAGGGGCATAGATAGCATTCCAATGAATTTAGCATTGATAACATCTCTTGACGTGGTCATAGCAATCAGCTCTGAGAGAGAGCCAATAATGTCCTATCCTGAGGATCTTCTTGACAAGGAGGAGGCCACTCATGTGTGGGCCACAGACTCCACCATGGATCTCATCCATGAGTCTTTGAGCTTGGTCTTTGTCTAAACATCTGAGAAGACCTAGTCCTGCATCTCTTTTGTAGAGTGCATCTCCGCTCAGGTAGAATTTCATAGCAAGTCGATGAATCCGCCTTTGTTCAGTCAGGCTCGCCTCAACGGGTGTAGATCCATCTTGTAGGTACTCCTTGATATGTTGATACCAAGGTTGTTGGATGGGAGGTAGCTCATCCGATACTTCTCTAACATAGTTCCCATAGGCTGGTTCCCTTTGCAGGGCTAATATGACGCTTGGCATGTGTTCCTTGTCAGGTATGTGAATCAAGGAGGCCAAAGTTGCTAATGCGTCCGCAAAGTCATTCCTATTACGAGGAATGTGTATAAAGGAGATTTCTTCAAACTCTGAAGCCATCTGTAAAACTTGCCGATGGTAAGACTGCAATCGCAGCTCTTTAGTTTGATAAATTCATGTGGATTGTTTGATTACCAACTCTGAATCCCCAAAGATAGTTAACCGTCTGATACCCATTGAACGGGAAAGTTTTAGCCCCATGATACAGCTTTCATACTCAGCTGTGTTATTGGTGCTGACAAACTATAATTTGACGGCGACGGGATACTGCTCCCCCGTACCGGATACTAGAACTGCTCTAGCTCCAGAACCTTCCGTATTTACAACTCTATCAAAATACATCTTCGACGCTTGGAGTGTATCGTACTGATGGTGTGGCTGAATTGCCATTCCCCCTTCATCGGGGAAGTACGTTTCCAAGGGTTTGAAGTTCCCTGAAGGTGTGGCGGTCAGTTGATCCGCAATTTCATGACCTTTAATGGACTTTTGAGTCACGTAGACAATGTCAAATTGTTGTAGGATCAACTGCCATCTGGACAGTCGACAATTCAGTATGGGTTTACTGAACACATACTTGAGAGGATCCACACGGGATATAAGATGGGTTGTGTGCCCATGGAGGTAATGTTGTAACCTCATGGCAGCCCATACTAAAGCACAACAAGTCCTCTCAATCAGAGTGTACTTGTGTTCACTGCTGCTGAATCTTTTGCTGAGGTAATAGATAGCTCGTTCTCGGACTCTATCGTCTTTCTAGCCCAGCATGCAGCCCATGTCATTGTCACTTATGGACAGGTACATGAACAGGGGAACATCATCCCTGGGTGGTACCAAAATAGGAGCTTTGACTAGCTACTCTTTAATTGTAAGGAAGGCATTCTGGCACTCATCATGCCATTTCATGGAGGAGTTCTTCCTTAACAGCTTGAAGATAGGCTCACAGGTTGCTGTGAGTTGAGAAATGAATCGGCTAATGAAGTTGATTCTTCTCAAAAATCCCCGTATTTCCTTCTCTATCTGAGGAATGGGCATTTCCGTGATGGCCTGGATTTTGGTAGGATCTAGCTCAATCCCTTTGTGGCTAACTAGAAATCCTAGCAACTTGCCTGATTTAATGCCAAAGGTGTACTTGGCCGGATTCAACTTCAAGTTGTACTTATGCAACCTGTTTAAGAGCTTTTTGAGATGGTCTAAGTGGTACTCCTCCTTCCGGGACTTGACAATGATGTCATCCACGTAGATCTCTATCTCTTTGTGCATTAAATCGTGAAAAAGAGCCATCATAGCTCTCTGATAAGTAGCTCCGGCATTAGTGAGGCCGAATGACAACCGTCTGTAGCAAAAGGTTCCCCAAGGCATGATGAAAGTAGTTTTTTCACGATCTTCCTCAGCAACCATGATCTGATGGTACCCCACAAAGCAATCAGCGAAGGAGTACATGCCATATTGAGCAGTATTGTCAATGAGAATGTGGATAAAGGGCACGAGAAAGCTATCTTTAAGGCAAGCTTTATACAGATCCCGATAATCCATGCAGACTCGCACCTTTCCTCCAGGCTTAGGCATGGTAACGATGTTAGATATCCATTTAGGATATGTGGACACCATGATAATGCTAGTTTGAAATTGTTTCACAATTTCTTCTTTCACCTTTAAACTCCACTCAGGTTTCAATCACCTGAGCTTCTGCTTAACTGGCTTGAATCCCTCTTTAATAGGAAGGCGATGAAGAATAATGTTAGTGGAAAAACCCACCATGTCTTCATGAGACCATGCAAGCACATCTTTGAATTGGGTTAATAGCATAACCATGTCATTCCTCTAGTTTGGGGTAAGGTCTGAACCAATCTGGATTAACTTACGTTTTCTAAGGTTCCAAGATTGAAGGAGGTGGTTTGATCAAGGTTGGGTTTAGGCTTGTCTTCGACCCATTCTTTGAACTCCGAAGGCACCTCAATGTCCTCTTGTGTTTCCAGCAAGTATGAGTCCAACTTTTCATCAAAGTTACAATCCTTGTAGAGAATAGGCATCTTATCAGCAAGTACATGCACATCTAAGTTCAGAGTCCTGAAACAAAATATGTTTTCACTTAATATATATGAAACTGTTTAATCATACATAATGTTAGCATGTACGGACAAAATAACTGCTAATACTATACAGAAAAGTAAGCAGTTATGATATCTACAAGGTAGAAAGAAGTCCTGCCCATTTTACCCTTGTCGACCAATGCAAGGAGTGCAACTCCAATTGGCAAGGATAAAGTCCTGGTGGACTGCATTGACGGAGGGGCTGTCATCGTCCTCCTTCTCGCGAATAATGACCATAACATCTGGGCAATCATCGTCTAGGGTATATCTGTTTGTATGTTCATCATGAACAATGATGCGCATGCCTGACATTATCTGGACGATGTTTTGTTTGATTCTTTGTTTCTCTTCCTCCACTATGGGATCTGGAACAAAGACTTCTTTTGCTTTGAACGGCACTGGCTTAGGAAATAGCATAGCCATCACGCTGGTTGGCACCTTTACAGGAGGTTGTGCGGACTCAGCGTTTGAAGGCGAAGATAAATCCCGCGTGGTTGAAGCTGAAGGAATCTGTTGATGCTTATGAGGATTCCTCTTACTAGAACTGGAAGAAGAGCCTAGTCCAGCTGTCCCAATTTGACTGGCTACTTAGATGGGATATTTGATACCTTGGTGATCTTTACCCAGCCCTTGTCCTGGCTGATGATCCAAAGACATCATTTCCTAAGTAGCCGACATTACTTCGGCAGAGATCTTGGGTACGGGCAATGGCGTTCCCAGGGTATAAAATTGAGGGTTGCTTACTTCCAAAGTGTGGAAACTGACCGGCTCAACATCGGAATTAAAACTGATGAACGACATGTCACCTTGTTGAGGGCATTTCGGTTCAGCGTTGATTGTAACTAGGCTATTATTGATAATATATTTCAGTTGCTGATGAAGGGTGGAGGGGACTGCCCCAGCCATATGAATTCACGGTCTTCCCAAGAGTAGGTTGTATCCCAAATCTATCTTGAGTACGTGGAGAAACACGCAGAATGTATGGGGACCAATCTCAATTGGCAGCTCAATCTCTCCGACTGAATTCCGACGGGATCCATCAAAAGCTTTGATAATCGTATGGCTACTTCGGATTCGGTTGAGATTGACGTTCATCTTCAACAATGTAGCGTATGGACAGATATTCAACGATGAACCTCTGTCTACTAAGACTCCAGCTAGCATATATCCGGAGGACAAGACCGCAATGTGTAACGGCTTGCAATGACCGCTCCTTTCGGGCGGTATGTCATCATCATTGAAAAAGATCACATTGTTGTTGAAAATGTGATCAGCCAGAAGTTAAAAATTTTCCACATCCACTGATTTTGGCAAGTAGGCTTCTTCCAAAACCTTTAGTAGAATCTTCCTGTGATCCTCGGAAGTTAAAACGAAGTCTAGTATTGAAATTTGATGTGGAACTTCTCTTAAGCTTAAAACCACCTTGGCTTCATTATGACCCATGGCACGAAGGAATTTTTCAATCTTCTCCATAAGAATTTTCCCCTTTGATTTGATGGTAGACTTCATCACCCGTTGGGGAAGATACAGTGGATTCTCCTTCGACACTACAGCAGTTGTATGCGAGGTGGATCCTTCACCTTCTTCATAATTCCACGGAACTGTGTGCAGGCTAACAATAGGATATTGTGCTCTGCATGGTAAGTTGATTGGCTCGGGAGCGGCCACTTTCAAAGGATTGTTGCTTCCTCTGAGTTGAATTGTTGTTATAGTGAGTGGCTTGACAATTCCATTAGCCTCAGTAGAGATAACTACCACCAATCCCTTACATTTAGTAGGATAGATGTTCTCACTACCACGTAGCATAGTATCATCATCTGCTAGCTACAGGACACCGCTATCAATGAGATTCTGGATAAGGTGGCGGAGTGCCCAACATTCTTCTATGCTGTGACCGCGAGAATGGGAGTGATATTAACATACTCCATCATAATTGTACCGTCCTGAATGGGGATTGATTGGAGGTAGAAGAAATTAATCCTTCCTTCATTGATTATCATTTGAAGGATTTCCTCCATAGGTTGGCCCAGATATGTAAATTCTCTTCTGTTAGCAAAATCCCGATGAGCTTTGGCATTCACTCTCTTTGCCACTTTGTCCTCCATTGATTCACTTTCTGGAGGTGAAGGGGGAATATTCATAACAAGAGGAAGGAGACTAGCATGCTCCTAGCTGATTAATTGGCGTGTGACTTGATGATGGTATGTCACCAGTTATGCCAATTGCTCGATTTGCTTGCACAGAGCTTTCATCTTTCATTCTATTGAGAATCGAAACTTGGCATAATCCCATTTCTCAGCACCGTCTTTGATGATCTGGGATGCTTCACCGTTAGAATTGGAACTTTGTCCACTGCTCCAATTAATCATGTTGACTTCTTCTTCTTTATATAGAGGAAAAGGGTTGTCCTGCACATGAGGTTGATCTGGTTTGGTGACCACAATCTCACCGTTGTCTATCAGGTCTTGGATCTTATGTTTCAAGGCCCAAAAATCTTGAGTATCATGTCCAGGTGCCCCGAAATGATAAGCACATTTCCAAGCAGCATTAAAACCCCTACCATTAGGGCTGGCTGGGAGAAGAAGATGCGTGATTTTCTTCTGCGTGGTCAGAAGGGTAAGAATGTTCTCGAGGGAGTCCCCTAAGGGTGTGAACACTCGAGGGCATTTGACTTCTCCACCTTTTGGTATTCAAGGGTTCGAAGACTGTGCTTGAAAAGGGGTGTAATTTCTCCTCTGGATAGGCATGTTCTGATTGCCTTTTTGACCTTGTAGTATCAGGGAAACATCCTCTTCTTTCTTTTTATGGACCCTCTGGGGGTTGTTTCCATAATTTCTATATTGGATGTGTTCAGCAACAGCTTTAAGGGCAGCTAGGTCTTGAATCTTTCCTGACTTCAATCCCATCTCATCCATCTCCCCATGTTTGATCATTTCAAAAAATGGTTTACCGATGCCAGCTAAGACTCTCTCATAGAAAGGACCTTCTTGTATGTCAATAAAGGTCATAACCATCTCTGACTTTGTCATAGAAGGAATATCTTGAGCAGCAAGGCGCCTCCACCTTTGAGCATACTCTCTGGAAGACTCATTGGACTGTTTCTTGACCTTGGTAATCTGGTACCGGTCAGGAGCCATCTGAGACTAGAAACTGTATTGCGTGAGGAAGGCGTGAGCTAGCTCTTCCCAGCTATGGACCTTTGAATTGTCTAATCTGGTATACCACGAACGGGCTTTTCCAGTCAGACTTTTCTGGAATAGCTGCATTCTGAGCTTCTCATCTTCTACATAAGATCCGAGTTCTCCAATGAACACCTTCAAATGTGTGTAAGGATCTCCTAACCCATCATACTTTTCAAAGTCAAGAGTTTTAAATTTTTCTGGATAATGAACACCAGGGAATATACGAAGGTCAGCATATGACACACTCCCGTGTGCTCCAATTCCTTTGATAGCGCTAAAGGTTTCTTCCATTTGAAGAACTTTTTTTTGATGTCACCGGTGTCTAGATCTCTTGTGATATGAGCGGCATCATAACTTTTGTTGGTTGTATCCAACTGCAGCTCAGGTATTGTAATGGCTTTATCAGGACCTTGAGTTCCTCCTTGTGTAGAGGATTCAACATGTACAAGTATTTTTGGACCCTACGTAGATTGATGTAGTTCTTTAATTAGAACAACCAAGTCTATGATTTGCTTACTTAATCCGTCAAATTCTTCGCGAGAAACTGGATTAGACTGGACAGATGCAGACATGATTGGCTGTAGGCCTGCGACCTTTTTGGACTTTGACCGGGTATTAGGTCTGAATGCTTCCCTATAACAAAACTGGCATTGTTTAGTTTTTAGGGAATGTGTAAATATTAACATGGTATGTGGTGTGTCCGTTTTAGGAATTTTTGTCCTGTAAAACGGATGTTAGCTATTCGTAGTACAGGATAGCATGTTAATGTAAATATGTATATGCACATATTTCTTCATATTTCTCATTACATGGAGATGAATATGGAATGTAAATTATGAGTAATTGTTTTTACAAGTAATTTAAAATGAGAAAGCATGAAGAGACTTTCCTCCACGTTTGGTTTATCAGAGGCTGACCTATCTTAGGTTACTCTCGCGGCTTTTCGGCATGAAGGTTCCCAAATCATCGCAATTTACTCGACGGGAAGTTAATCTCGTCTTTTAACTGGAGTGAATTTGGGTGGTGCCTTTCTTGAGCATCGCGGGAATTAGTCTTCCTACGAGTCCAGTAATCAAACACCGACAGGATAGCCTCCTGGTGGAGGGACCACACAACAAACATTCACATACATCGCGTCTCACCGTATATGAAAATGATGACATGTGCGAAGCACTAATATCACAGGCAGATATAGTGTAAAGCATTAATCATAGTAAAGATATGCATTCGTACACATTCATCACAAATGTAAATACAACATCCACACACAAGCACATAACAATTTTGAAAAGCTTGCAATAGCGGCTAAAGTCCTCTTATTGGAGTCCCCAGCAGAGTCGCCACCTGGCGACATCGGGATTTTTATTTGTCCCTTTTCGTTACCTGTTCTTATGTGTTCTCATTTTAGGTGAGATTTGTTTGAAAAAATAAGTGAAAAAGGTCCGACATGTGTAATGTCGACGATTTGACTATAAGAGTCGCCAGTTGATTTTGTAGCTGGTTATACCAACACAACCGAGAAAAGTTTTGCACATTGACCCAGTGATGTGACACTGCTAAACGGGTCTGTGAAACCGAGATTCATTTAGGGTCCGGGGACTTGCTTATGCGGAGGAAAGGTGTTAGGCACCCCCTGACATCCGTGTTGCCACGGTGACCGCCACTTTTCAATAAACTGTTATATGAATATGTGTGTGTGTGGGTCAATGTGCTATTATTTGGAAGTAGTGCTATGCCTCGTTTGCACCTTTATACATAGGGTTTGAATTTGTATAAAAATTCAATTTTAAACAAGATATAGCAGTGATGTTTTAAAAGAGGTTTTTCAAACCCTGCGCTCAATAGTAATTGAGGCCTTTGATACTTCCATTTTATTCTGTATTCGGCTTGATTGATTTTATTTTACAGATGTGAGGCATCTGTATGAAAATAATGTACAAAAGGTGCTGAATTCCTCGTGGGTATGAGAACCATCTGAGGAAATCCAAACATTACAGATAAATTACAAGCTGCTTATAGCTGAAAAGGTCCATCACAAGAACCGAATCTAGATTCAATAGACTAAATCTGTGATCACATGATTCCTAAGCTCACATGATGCCACAATTGATATAAACGCAGTAAGCATGTATATATATAAAAGCTGTAAATATATATATACAAACATGATCACCAACCACGAAGCAGCTCCATGGGGGATCAGAAATGTAAATTAAGCTGTAAAAACGATCAACCACCACGGAGAAAACTCCAAGCAGCTCCGGTGCGTTTACTTGCTTTCGTATATATATATTTCTATATATGGATTGTGTGTCGAACTTTGTTCGATGAGCCTGGATTTTATATCTGGTGCGTTTACTGCTTTAATATATATATATATATATATACACTGAAATAAAATCACGGACCGAAGTTCGGGTAAACACACGCAACACGACTCTTAACGTAAAGAAGGGTGTGTGCAAATGTGAATAGAAAGGCTTGAAAATATGTAAGAAGGCTTACAGTGGGCTGCTAAAGAAGATTTCAATAACTTTAAAGTAGATAAACGCTGGCTTCCATCGGTACAGAAGTAGCTATATGTGAGCTCACAAGTGTTTAAAATGAGAAAGCACTCAGTTTGGGGTGTGTACAGAGCAAATTGGACAGGGCTTCCTAACCTTTTCTCCTTGCAAAATGGCCACCCCATGCCCTCTATTTATAGAGGGTGTACCTGAGGCTGCCCTGGGTGCCCCGGGCTTCGCGGGTCCTGTCGTCTCGAAGTTCATGCACGTAGGCAAAGTGATGTCCGCTCGAACTTTAAGAATTGTAATCTAGGCATCCGACTGAGGTATAAAAGACCAATTTGGACCACCGTTGTCGAGAGTTACGCAATGACATAGGATTAGAGGTTGTACGAAGTCATGAAGATGGGACAATGCCCTCCGATCTTCAGCTTCAAATTCTTTCCATTATCCTGCGCAATAGTCACTCGGGATTGGTTTTTCTTAGCTATTGTGGGACATTGTTGTGTAGAAATGTATGTCAAAAATGTTGAGACGGCGTGATGTGGCGTCATGGTGCCAAGGTGACGACTTTGCCTCTCACCGGGGTTATCTCCGGTTTGGGCTGATAAAGCAGACATTGCTCAGGGTTATCGCTAAGATTGGACTACTGTAAATGTTGAAGGTCCTCAATGTCATCTCTGAGGTGTGCCTGTCTTATACTGAGTTCCTCGATGTGAGCGCCAAGGTTGAAGCTGATGGCATGCATTTTTTTAAAATAAGCATTTCCGGGGTTATCTCCGAAACTGCCACTGCCTTCCTTGGGGTTATCTCCAAGGTTGAAATCTGCTATTCCCAGTGTTGGGACTGAGACAGAACATCTCGGGTTATCTCTGTGATGAATCGGTCTTCTCCGATTTGTGTTCCGGTATTGGATCTGCATATCTTGGGGTTATCTCTGAGGTTGGAATTGTTACTCCCGGTGTGTGTTCTGGGGTTAAGATGTTCCTCCCGGTGGTATCCGAAATGGATATGAACCATCTTTCTGGGTTTCCTCTTGAAAGATGAATATGCGCTCCTGCGATGTCAGTAACAGATATTCAGAAAATTTTGAGTGTCTACACCGAGATCCGACTCATGTGACACAGATTGACAGCTTGACCCAGCGGCTGGATCGAACACATTTCTTTATCCCTCAGATGACCCATTTGGCTTTGCTAACGCAGATCCTTCTTTGTATAGGCCTGACGTCCCTGTTGATAGAGATCCAGTGACTCAGGAGGAGTTATATCAGGTGGACAGGATTGATGATGTTGATATTGACAACATTGTCTTCTTCTGATGTGTATTCTCGTTATCTCTTCTGATAGGCCTATGATAGCTATTGGGTGGCTGTGCCCTATTCTCGCTATATCTTTTGGTAGGCCTCTATTAGTAGTAGGGCGTCTGTACCCCATTTCCCTGTATTTTTAGTTGTACATAGATGATGATGATATACTTAGGAATGTATGTACAGTTTTTCCATTCCCTATATCATATTGCCATCTATTATCTGTTATATATGTATCATGTTATGCATATATATGTATGTCCAGAGATATTCATCATTGACCCCTGGATGGTATTATGATACGTACCACACAGATGTCTTCTTCGATAGTCAGTCGCATAGATCACACCCCGCCATTATTGGTGGCATCCCGTCTGAGATATTGGTATGATAGTATGTCACCCTCAGATAGGGTGACCATAGACCAGCTGTTGCGGCATACCATGACCCTTTTGATATTTCAGGTTCCCACAGGATTCGTGGAGGGCATGTTGGAGCACTGGATACCGGAGAGACAGGTTTTTCGGTTTGGGATCCATGAGTTGACTCCCACACTACAGGGGTATGCACGGTTGACGATGCTACCGCTGGACAGATCTTGCGTACATATGGCGTTGGGGGACATGAGTTGACGATTCATGACCCTCACTGGATTGAGGCATAGGGTGGTGCAGGATGAACTGACATCTGGCCACATTATATCCCAGCATTTTCTGTTTGACAGATTTGGCTCTGAGGATAGTTGTAGACGACATTCTGGGGATTTCACCATACCGGAGGATCATTGGCGTCTGGCTAGGGTTGATGTACTGTTATTGTGCGTACTGTCATATGTCTACATGCCACGGTATATGGATGAGTTGGACATACGAGTTATCATGGCAGTGAGAGCTCTTAGGGAGGTTTGTACCATCATACCGATAATTATAGCTGAGACATTGAGGTCGGCTACAAACTGCTGTACTTATCTGACATGAGTATTTACGGGCAGTTCGGTCATGCTATACGTGTGGTTCTTGTCACACTTGAGACCGATTGGAACTTTTAGACGGCATGGGTATTGTTTCACCCATGTCATATTCATTTTAGCCAGCGGAGTGTACGGATGCTATGTCTTGGTCCACTTTCTTAGGTGATATTGTAGACCCGTTTAGTATATTATCGTGCTCAGGGCTCAGCTCACGTTACAGTTTTATTACTCATGCTCCGGGCATGGATTACATCCCTCTGGCTGGTTTGAGGGGCATGACTACTTACCATCCACTAGCCATGATGTCGCAGTTTGACTAGTTTTAGGATTTTCATCCTTTTGAGGGGGCGCTAGGACAGCGTTTAGCTTCTTGCTATCTTTCGACAGAGGACCGATCCCGTGTGTATGCATGTTGGGATCAGCACGAGATAGCTGCTTTTGCCATTAGTCATCCAGGTTGTTCTGTAGAGTATTCAGCATGGATGGAGGTAGAGACTACATCGGCTGAGGTGGTATCCACATTACCGAGTATTGACTCAGATGGTGGAGAGCCCATGGAGGACATTGATTCTCACACTGAGGAGGAGCCATCTACTGGGTTGTCAACATTTCCTTTAGATTCTCCCAGTACTAGCACTGTCGTGATTCAGCATTCAGCACAGTACTTTGAGCGGAGTCTTCATCTGATGACCTTTGAGAGAGATCAGGCTAGATCCCTGATGTTGATAGCTCTTGATGGGAGAGATGCAGACTTGTTAGAGATGGATGAGGCATTAGCTCGTAAAGATACCGCTGTGGTTGAGCAGGATGAGGCCAAATCAGCTAGAGATGCAGTGATAGTTGAGCGAGATAGCGCCATATCTGCCCGGGACGTAACTGTCACAGATAGTACTGCAGTGACTGGCATACATGCATAGATGAACACTCACATCGATGAGTATATGGTCACCATGCAGATGGCTGCAAATCTATTGGGTCGTGTGGATATCTTCGTATAGGAGACCACATCTTTACCTACTTCTTCGGAGAGGGATGCCATGTTGGGCTTGTTAGCTCGCATATACACCGATTTGTAGATGGACTTGTACTTTCCTGCATAGACTAGCTTAGCCATTTTGTCATGTATAGTTTACATTGTGTATATCAAACAACATTATATATAGCAGGGAAATATATTTTTGATCACTTCCCTTTTATATATGCTCTGATACTTGCTTGATATTTGCCTGCTTCTTCAGGGCTTGTGCTCTTGATGTATTCTGAATTCCTCCTTGCTGGATGGACATTGAGTTGTCTCTGGATAGTTCAGAATAGATCATGGATCTGTGTGTATCCCTACCATCTTTGGTGTCTTGGGACTGGTTTCTTGTATGGAAATATGGAAAGGATTGTGGCTTTCCTCTCTGAGATTGACCGCACCATAGATGGTCCCCAATACTCCTATTTAGGAGGAGCCTAGTTAATTCCATCTCTTTTGGATTGGTGTTGCTCTTCAAGGAACAACTGCAACTTAGATGGTCGCCGAATCTCCTATTTAGGAGGAGTTCAGGTAATTCCATCCCTTTGGTCTGAAGCCAAGGAAATGTGGTGGATTGAAGTTTGATCCCAATACCATTGACAAATATTTGTGTTTTGGTAGGGGGTTAGACCGAACCATGAATGGCTACCTACGTACTCCTGTTGAAGATGAGATCAGGTCTGCGTAGTTTAAACCTGGTGTAAGAGGTTCAACGTTGTTTATGAAAGGCAGATGGGTGTAGAAGCTTTATTGATGAAGAAGGTTGTAGAAGTGTTTTTGTGGTTTTTTGTTTTTGTAGAAAAGGGTAGAAATGCTTTTGTTGTTTTTTGTTTATTGCGACCGGGCCATATAGAATATGGTTACCTACGTACTCCCGTGTATCAAGGGGATCAGGTCGATGTAGTTTGCCCCTCAGGATGAGTTGAAAAGCATGATCCCATGTGCAGGGTAAACTGCAGGGAAGAAAGATTAATCCCATGTACAAGTCAGACTGTGGGGAAGAAAGTTTAATCCCATGTACAGGATAGACTGCGGGGGAGAAAAAGTTTGATCCTAGGTTGAGGATAAACTGCAGGTATAAAATGTTTGATCCCATATTTGGGGGGTAACAAACTATGAATGCGAGAGGTTCAATCAATAGTGGGATGACCAAAGTTGTAAGAGCGCAGTGAAGCCAGGCTGCTGGCTTAAAGTGTATGTTTCCCTGAGGGGCAAAGTGTGGAAAAAGTTGTATGTGGTAAAGGGTTGAAGAACCGAAATGACTGGTGATCCGGTGATCCAATACCAGGATGTTTGCTTGATAGAAACTTCAGACATAGTATCGTTTCACGGTGTCTGAGTTAATAAACTGTGGAAATTCATCGCCATCCATTTCCAACAATCTGAGAGCACCTCCTGTCAATACCTCCTTGACAAGAAATGGGCCTTCCCAGTTAGGAGCGAATTTTCCCTTGGACTGATCTTGGTTGTCGAAGATCTTCTTCAAAACCAAGTCATGTTGTTTAAATTGCCGTAGCTGGACTTTTCTATTGTAGGATCGGGCGATCCTTTGTCAATATAACTGACCTTGGAAGATAGCCGCGGTTCGTCTTTCATCTATTAAAGACAATTGGTTATACTTATCTTGTACACATTGATCTTCATCCAGCTGAGCATCCATCAATATTCTGAGGGATTCCATTTCTACTTCTATGGGGAGTACTGCCTTCATCTCATAGGTTAATGCGTAGGGGGTTGCCCCAATTGAAGTGTGCATTGATGTTCTGTAGGCTAACAGAGTAAGAGGTAATAGGTCATGCCATCCTTTGTGGTTGGCGGAAATCTTTTGCATAATATTCTTGATATTTTTGTTAGCCGCTTCAACAACACCATTCATATTTGGACGGTAGATGACGGAGTTAAGGTGTTTGATGTGGAATTTACTGCATAGTTCCTCCATCATTTTGTTGTTGAGGTTCTTAGCATTTTCTGATATAATTACCTCGGGTTGTCCATATCGACAAATGACATTGTTTCTGAGGAAATCAACGATGACTTCATTGGTAACCTTGGGCAAGGGGGCTGCTTCTACCCACTTGGTAAAGTAGTCGATCACGGTGAAGATGAAGCGATGTCCATTACTGGCTTTGGGCTCGATGGGCCCGATCATGTCCATTCCCCACATTGAGAAGGGCCAAGGTGAGCTCATATTGTGGAGCTCCCGTGGAGGGGTGTGGATAGCATTCCCATGAATTTGACATTGATAACATCTCTTGACGTGGTCATTGCAGTCAGTCTTGAGAGATAGCCAATAATGTCCTGTCCTGAGGATCTTCTTAACAAGGAGGGTGCCACTCATGTATGGGCCACATACTCCACCATGGACCTCATCCACAAGTCTTTGAGCTTTATCCTTATCCAGGCATCTGAGGAGACCTAGTCCTGCATCTCTCTTATAGAGTGCATCTCCGCTCAGGTAAAATTTCATAGCAAGTCGATGAATCCGCCTTTGCTCAGTCAGGCTCGCCTCAACGGGTGTAGATCCATCTCGCAAGTACTCCTTGATATGCTGATACCTAGGTTGTTAGATGGGAGGTAGCTCATCCGATACTTCTCCAACATAGTTCCCATAGGCTGGTGCCTTTTGCAGGGCAAATGTGACGCTTGGCATGTGTTCCCTGTCACGTATGTGAAGCAAGGAGACCAAAGTTGCTAATGCGTCTGTGAAATCATTCCTATTACAAGGAATGTGTAGAAAGGAGATCTTTTCGAACTCCGAAGCCATCTGTACAGCTTGCCGATGGTAAGGTAGCAAACGTAGCTCTTTGGTTTGATAGATTCCTGTGGATTGTTTGACTACCAACTCTGAATCCCTAAAGACAATTAACCGTCTGATTCCCAATGAACGGGCAAGATTTAGCCCCATGATACAGCCTTCATGCTCAGCAGTGTTGTTGGTGCTGATAAACTATAATTTGACAGCAACGGCATATTGCTCCCCCATAAAGGATACCAGAACTGCTCCGACTCTAGAACCTTCCACATTAACACCTCCATCAAAATACATGTTCCATATTTGACGTGCATCATATTGATGGTGTTGCTGAATTGTCATTACCCCTTCATCGGGGAAATATATTTCCAAGGGTTTGAAGTCCCCTGAAGGTGTGACGGCCAGTTGATCCTCAATTCCTTGACCTTTAATGGACTTTTGTGTCACGTAAATAATGTCAAATTATTATAGAATCAACTGCCATCTGGACAGTCGGTAATTCAGTATGGGTTTACTGAACATATACTTCAGAGGATCTACGCGGGATATGAGATGGGTTGTGTGCCCATGGAGGTAATGTTGTAACCTCATGGCAGCCCATGCTAAAGCACAACAAGTCTTCTCGATCAGAGTGTACTTGTGTTCACTGCTGCTGAATCTTTTACTGAGGTAATAGATAGCTGATGAGTGAGTTTTATACACATGAATTGGATACATTCGGGCTTAATTTATTATTGTTCTCAAGTCTTTTAGGATGTTTTTATGTGTTTGTGTCTATTCATGCATGTTTTACATTGTTTTGTAGGATTTGGGACAAAAGTTACATGGATCGACGTTCGGGGTGGCTAGATGCACGTTTTCGGCTTACCATTTACACAGCAGTCACTTCAGAGTCAATTTGAGTATTTCTACGGACCTTATTTCGAAAAACTTAAAGAACGAAAGTTGTAGATCTACTTCTCCTCTTTCCGGAACATCTTGAATCATCAAAATCGGAGTTCGTATGAAGAAGTTATGGCTATTTTCCCAAAGGACGTCAGAGCAGAAAATGTCAGAAAATGTTCTAGCGCCGGGGCGCCCATTTGTAGTTCATTTCCAGCGCCGGGGCGCTGGGGGCAGAATCCCAGCGCCGTGCCCAGCGCCGGGGCGCTGGGGAAGTCAGTGGAAAGGCTTGGACGCGTTTTGGGGCGAATTTTGACATCTTTTTTACTCCAAATTGGATTGGGTTTGTTCCTAACCTAAAAATTAGACTTGTAACCTATAAATATATGATGTAAGACATAAAATAAGGGGGGATTACATAGATTAGACTAGATTAAACACTCCATTAGATTAGAATCTAAACCCTAGTTCTTAATTAGCCATTAGGGATTGAAGCAACTTGGAGATCATTGAAGATCAAGAGCAGGAGCAAGAGGGGAGCATCAGATTTGCTGACAACAGATTCTATTCTCTTCTCTTATCATACTTTTATCTTTTAATGTCTATTCAATTGTGGATTCTTAGTTTTAATTCATTAATTATGAACTAACTCTTTTAATAAGATTTCAATTGAACTTTTTATGGTTTTGAATTGATTATTTAATTTATTCTAATTATTTATGTTGAAGTGAATTGTTTATCTTGTCTTGAGCTTATTGATTAATTATCTGATCAGTAATTACCTTGTTACTCTAGAAGGAATTGGAAGAGGAATTCTAGGGTTAGAACTGGGCATGATAACATGTGACTTAGTTATTTGCATGGTGAATAATTAGGTTTGTGAATAGAATGGAAATATCTGTTTACCGCATGTAACACATAAGGAATTGGGATTGTAGCGAGTTTAATTCAATTGTTTTGCATAGAGATATAGCAAAATTAATCTGGGTTAAATAGAAGGCAATTGATCACTCGAGAGAGGGCTTTTGGCATTTGAGAATTCCTGTTAACAATTCAGTAGATATAATAATTGGGATAGTTGAATAATTGATTCATAATCCGTAATTGGGGATATTGGAGTCTTAATTCTTATTTATCTGAATTCCATCAATTCTTAGTTGTTTATTTACTTTCTTTTAGAATAATCTTTTTGTTTTGTTTAATTTAGTTTTCTTAAATTTAGAAATCACAATTATTGGTTGTTTAAATAAAATTGATTTGGTTAAGAATTAGTACTTGGTGATTTTTATTAAATAATTCCTCGTGGGAACGATACTCTACTTTCACTTTATTACTTGTTGACCGTGTATACTTGCACGTATTCATTGATTGCGAAATCGATCAACAAGTTTTTGGCGCCGCTGCCGGAGAATTAATTTAATAATTATTTACCAATATTAATTTCAATCAATTTAGTCTTAATTTAAACATTTTTATTTTTATTTTTAATTCTCTTCCTATATTTCTCTCTTTTTAGGTACCATGGATGACTTTACGTATCAATGGCCATACACGAACATGACTCAACCAAGGGGAGCGGAGATTGACAGACTCGAGAAACTTTCTGCATTGGCAGCACAGGTGGCCGCAATAGCTAAGAAAATAGAGACATGGAGTCCACCATCCACGCAGCAAGTAGCTATGGTTTGTGAGTTATGTGATGGGAGTCATGCTACATATCAATGTGCCATAAATGCCAAATCAACTAAGTTTGTAGGGAGCTATAGTCATGTCTATCCTAACAATTATCATCAGGATTGGGGGTATCACCCGGATTTTTCATGGAGTAACAATCAAGATCAATTTTATGCTCCAAGTCCAACATACCCACCAGATTTCTCGTGTCCACCTCCACTACAACAGGAAGACCATTCAAATTTGGAGGAAGCCTTGGAAAAATTTATTAAAGCTTCTGAAAAAAGGAACGAGGAACAAGACAAAAAATTGAATCAAATAGAACTGAATATGAAAAGCCAAGGTGCGTCGATAAAGAATTTGGAAAATCAATTGGGGCAGATAGCACAAGCGTTGAACAACCATCCTCAATACACTTGGCTCTATGACATGGATGACGAAACTGATGATGAGTCCGAACCAAATCTGCAACCGGATGTGCCAAATGGTATAGATGTTGAAAGAGAGAAAACAATTGGGAACAAACAAAAGGAGATCAACGAAGATTTAACTGTAAGATTCAACGAAGATGAATCGATTTCATTAGTGTCCCATGTACCTTCTCCACCAAAGTTCAAGAATCCGGGCAGTTTTGCAAAACCATGCCCAATTGGCAGTCATGTCGTCGGCAAAGCTCTTTATGACATAAGAGCTAGTACAACTGTGGAGTCATGGTGGGATGAAAAAGAGAAGATAGAGGAAGAGCCCATTGTGTTTGACAAGCTTCCATTCCACACTCTGATCACAGACACAATGGGGAAAGCACCTAGTTGTTTGTCATATTTAATGGGGATCCGATCTAAAAAGAGAATGCTAGGTGACTTAGATTCAATGGCCATTACAAATGGGAACCTACCAAAAGTTATATTATTTCCAATGGATGGAGGGTTCCTCAAATTTCGTAGGGGAATTGGATAGAGAATTAAAGAAGTCGGGCTGAGACTATAAAACAAGCGCTTATTGGGAGGCAACCCAAGTTTAATTTTTATTTTTAGTTTTTATTAAGTTTTATATTAGTAGTTTTGAATTTTCATTTATTTAGGATTTAATAAAAGTGCTTATATCATGGTTTTACAGGTTATTCAGGTCAAGTTCAAGTGTGGTGCCCAATTTGTTCCATGTGCTTAGCCTATTCTCCAAACTTAGCGGACAAGGAGGAAGATTGCTATATTTTCAGGGAAGTCCTCTGCTTTAATTTTTTCTATTGTAGCCATTGAGGACAATGTCTAGTTTAAGTTTGGGGGCAGTTTAGTGTCGTATTGCATATAGTTAGTTATTTACATTGTAGTTCGTTATATTTTCGGGTTATTTACATTTAGTTTTTGCATTCAGTTTTTTGTTAAAAAAAAAATTTTAAAAATCGCAAAAATAGTAGTTAGTTTACTATGTTTGTTGCAGTTAGTTTATATTTGCATGATTCCAACTGTTAGATAGTAAAAGTCTATTTTGGCCAATGATGAGACTGGAGTTAAGTAGATAAGTATAGTATTGAATATTCAGGCTTTGATGTGATTTCTTGTTATGAATTGAATCTTTTCCTGTTTGAAACTGGTATAATTAAGGTTAGCACGTTAATAACAGCTATGTTGACTGATTAAGTTTAAATTGATACATAATGAATTTCTTAAGGATAATACTAATGTGAAGGAATGAAAGACATGAATAGGCGGAGATGGCTAAATTGTGATAAAAACTTAAGTTTGGGGGGAAAATTTGGGATATATAAGCTTCGCTAAAAAAAAAAAGAAAGAAAGAAAAAAAAAATTACCGTGGCTAGTTTTGTTTCGGGGCCTTTGTTACTTGAGTAAGTACGCCCGAAGGGGTATCTTAAAACCTAGCGCCCTAAGGTCTTATATGGTCTGGGAGTTGTTGGTCGAAAGCTCGCTAAGGGGTGACACTGTTAGCCTAATGGAGTGAGACATTGCACAGTCATGGTTAAAAAAAAACAATAAAACGGGAAAAGAGCAAAAAGCCCCCGTAATGAAAAGTAAAGCATAAGTATCCTGGATTGGACTCTTGAACTTGGTGGATGTTTACTTTAGTTGGATCTAGCTTGTTCATGAATTTTGTGAGTTTTCACTGTATGATGCCTTTAAAGAGGCCTATTATGTGTTAAATTTGATTTTATATTAGTTAACATTGTTTTGGAGCACACACGCACTATATCAGTGATAACAGTCTAAGATTTGATGAGTGATTGGGAAATTACTGATTTGTTTTAATATGATGTATTATCATGTTTACTTGATTTCTCTAAGGCCGGTTGAATAGACTTGTTTCTGTCATTACTGTTGGATTCGTAGGCATATAGATTAGTTTCATTACATTGCATTGTATAACATTTTTGTGTTTTTGCTTGAGGACAAGCAAATGTTTAAGTTTGGGGGTATTTGATGAGTGAGTTTTATACACATGAATTGGATACATTCGGGCTTAATTTATTATTGTTCTCAAGTCTTTTAGAATGTTTTTATGTGTTTGTGTCTATTCATGCATGTTTTACATTGTTTTGTAGGATTTGGGACAAAAGTTACATGGATCGACGTTCGGGGTGGCTAGATGCACGTTTTCGGCTTACCATTTACACAGCAGTCACTTCAGAGTCAATTTGAGTATTTCTACAGACCTTATTTCGAAAAACTTAAAGAACAAAAGTTGTAGATCTACTTCTCCTCTTTCCGGAACATCTTGAATCATCAAAATCGGAGTTCGTATGAAGAAATTATGGCTATTTTCCCAAAGTACGTCGGAGCAGAAAATGTCAGAAAATGTTCTAGCGCCGGGGCGCCCATTTGTAGTTCATTTCCAGCGCCGGGGCGCTAGGGGGCAGAATCCCAGCGCCGTGCCCAGCGCCGGGGCACTGGGGAAGTCAATGGAAAGGCTTGGACGCTTTTTGGGGCGAATTTTGACATCTTTTTGACTCCAAATTGGATTGGGTTTGTTCCTAACCTAAAAATTAGACTTGTAACCTTTAAATATATGATGTAAGACATAAAATAAGGGGGGATTACATAGATTAGACTAGATTAAACACTCCATTAGATTAGAATCTAAACCCTAGTTCTTAATTAGCCATTAGGGATTGAAGCAACTTGGAGATCATTGAAGATCAAGAGCAGGAGCAAGAGGGGAGCATCAGATTTGCTGACAACAGATTCTATTCTCTTCTCTTATCATACTTTTATCTTTTAATGTCTATTCAATTGTGGATTCTTGATTTTAATTCATTAATTATGAACTAACTCTTTTAATAAGATTTCAATTGAACTTTTTATGGTTTTGAATTGATTATTTAATTTATTCTAATTATTTATGTTGACGTGAATTGTTTATCTTGTCTTGAGCTTATTGATTAATTATCTGATCAGTAATTACCTTGTTACTCTAGAAGGAATTGGAAGAGGAATTCTAGGGTTAGAACTGGGCATGATAACATGTGACTTAGTTATTTGCATGGTGAATAATTAGGTTTGTGAATAGAATGGAAATATCTGTTTACCGCATGTAACACATAAGAAATTGGGATTGTAGCGAGTTTAATTCAATTATTTTGCATAGAGATATAGCAAAATTAATCTGGGTTAAATAGAAGGCAATTGATCACTCGAGAGAGGGCTTTTGGCATTTGAGAATTCCTGTTAACAATTCAGTAGATATAATAATTGGGATAGTTGAATAATTGATTCATAATCCGTAATTGGGGATATTGGAGTCTTAATTCTTATTTATCTGAATTCCATCAATTCTTAGTTGTTTATTTACTTTCTTTTAGAATAATCTTTTTGTTTTGTTTAATTTAGTTTTCTTAAATTTAGAAATCATAATTATTGGTTGTTTAAATAAAATTGATTTGGTTAAGAATTAGTACTTGGTGATTTTTATTAAATAATTCCTCGTGAGAACGATACTCTACTTTCACTTTATTACTTGTTGACCGTGTATACTTGCACGTATTCATTGATTGCGAAATCGATCAACAATAGCTCATTCTCGGCCTCTATAATTATTTTGACCCAGCATCCAACCTATGTCATTGTCACTTATGGACAGGTACATGAACAGGGGAACATCATCCCTGGGTGGTACCAAAATAGGAGCTTTAACTAGTTACTCTTTGATGGTAAAAAAGGCTTTCTGGCACTTATTATTCCATTTCATGGAGGAGTTCTTCCTTAACAGCTTGAAGATAGGCTCACAAGTTGCTGTGAGTTGAGAAATGAACCTACTAATGAAGTTGACTCTTCCCAAAAATTCTCATATTTTCTTCTCTGTCTGAGGAATGGGCATTTCCATAATGGCCTGGATTTTGGTGGGATATAGCTCGATTCCTTTATGGCTGACTAGAAATCCTAGTAATTTGCATGATTTAACGCCAAAGGCGCACTTGGCTGGATTCAACTTCAAGTTTTACTTACGCAACCTGTTGAAAAGCTTTTTGAGATGGTCAAAATGGTCCCCCTCCTTCTGAAACTTGACGATGATGTCATCCACATAGATCTCTATCTCTTTGTGCATTAAGTCGTGAAAAAGAGCCATCATAGCCCTCTGATAGGTAGCTCCGGCATTGATGAGGCCGAAAGACAACCGTCTGTAGCAAAAGGTTCCCCAAGTCGTGATGAAAGCCGTTTTCTCATGAGCATCCTCAGCAACCATGATCTGATGGTACCCCGCAAAATAATCGGCGAAGGAGTACATGTCGTATTGAACAATATTATCAATGAGAATGTGGATAAATGGCACGGGAAAGCTATCCTTAAGGCAAGCTTTATTTAGATCCCGATAATCCACACAAACTCGCACCTTTCCCCCAGGCTTAGGCACGGGCACAACGTTGGATATCCATTCAGGATATGTGGACACCATGATAATACCAGCTTGAAATTGTTTCACAATTTCTTCTTTCACCTTTAAACTCCACTTAGGCTTCAATCGCCTAAGTTTCTTCTTGATTGGCTTGAATCCCTCTTTGATGGGAAGGTGATGAAGAATAATGTCAGTGGATAAACCCACCATGTCTTCATGCGACCATGCAAACACATCCTGGAATTGGGTTAATAGCGTAACCATATCATTCCTCTGGTTTGGGGTAAGGTCTTAACCAATCTGGATTAACTTAGGGTTTTCTAAGGTTCCAAGATTAAAGGAGGTGGTTTGATTAAGGTTGGGTTTAGGTTTGTCTTCAACACATTCTTTGATCTCCGGAGGCACCTCAATGTCCTCTTGTATTTCCAGCAAGTCTGAGTCTAACTTTTCATCAAAGTTACAATCCTTGTGGAGAAGAGGCCTCTTATCAGTAAGTATAGGCACATCTAAGTTCAGAGTCCTGAAACAAAATATGCTTTCACTTAGTATATATGAAACTGTTAATCATATACAGTGTTAGGATGCACGGACAAAACAACTGCTAATACTATACAGAAATGTAAGCAGTTATGATATTTGCAAGGTAGAAAGAAGTCCTGTCCATTTTACCCTTGTCAACCAATGCAAGGAGTGCTGCTCCAATTGGCAAGGACGAAGTCCTGGGGGACTGCAATAATGGAGGGCCTGTCATCTTCCTCCTTCTCCCGAATGATGACCATTATGTCTGGGCAATCATCGTTTGGGGTATATCTGTTAGTATGTTCATCATGGACAATGATGCGTACACCTGACATCATTCTGAAGATGTCTTGTTTAATTCTCCATTCCTCTTCTTCCACCTTGGGATCTGGAACAAAGACTTTCCTTTTCCTTTACCAGTATCGACTTAGGAAATAACATAGCCATTACGTTGACTGGCACCTTTACCGGAGATTGTGAGGACTCTGGATGTACAGGTGGAAATAATAGTCGTGTGGCTGAAGTGGAAGGAATCTACCTATGCTTATGTGGATTCCTGTAACTAGTACTGGCAGAATAGCCTAGTCCGGCTATCCCAGTTTGACTAGACACCTGGATTGGGTGCTTAATACCCCGATGCTCTTTACCCAGCCCTTGTCCTGGCTGGTGTCCCAATGACATCATTTCTTGAGTAGCTGCCATCACTTCGGTATAAAATTTGGGTATGGGAAATGGTGTCCCAATGGCATGATATTGAGGGTTGCTTACTTCCAAAGTGTGGAAACTGACCGGCTCAACATCGAAATTGAAACTAATGAACGGTATATCACCTGGTTGAGGGCATTCCGACTCAGCGTTAATTGTAACTAGGCTAATATATTTAAGTTGCTGATGAAGAGTGGAAGGGACTGCCCCAGCCATATGATTCCACGGTCTCCCTAGTAGTAGGTTGTATCCTGTATCTATTTTGAGCACGTGAAAAGACACACAAAACGTATAAGGACCAATCTCAATTGGCAGCTCAATCTCTCCGATTGATTTCCGGCGGGATCCATCAAAAGCTTTGATGATCGTATGGCTACTTCGGATTCGCTGGAGATTGACATTCATTTTCAGCAGCGTAGCATAAGGACAGATATTCAAAGACGAACCTCCATCTACCAAGACTCTAGTTAACATATACTCGGAGGACAAAACCGCAATGTCGAACGACTTACAATGACCGGTTCCTTCAGGTGGTATGTCATCATCAGTGAAAGAGATCACATTGTTGTTGAAAATGTGATCAGTAAGATGTTGAAATTTTTTCACATCCACTGATTTTGGCAAGTATGCTTCTTCCAAAACCTTTAGTATAATCTTCCTGTGATCTTCAGAAGTTAAAACCAAGTCTAATATTAAAATTTGATGTGGACTTCTCTTAAGCTTAAAACCACCTTGGCTTCATTATGTCCCATAGCACGGAGGAATTTTTCAATCTTCTCTATAGGAATTTTTCCCTTTGATTTTACAGCATGCTTTATCACCCGTTGGGAAATATACAGTGGATTCTCCTTCGACACTGTAGCAGTTATATGAGATGTGGATCCTTCAGCTTCTCCATAACTCCAGGGAACTTTCTGTAAGCTGATAATAGGATATTGTGGTCTGAATGGCAAAATGAGGGGCTCTGGAGTAGCCACTTTCAAAGGATTGTTAATTCCTTTGAGCTGAATTGTGAGTGGTTTAACAATCTCATCAGCCTCAGAGAATATAACTGCTACCAATCCCTTCCATTTAGTGGGACAAGTATTTTCACTCTCAAATAGCACAGTATCATTATCTGCCAATTGCAGGACACCGCTATCGATTAAGTTCTGAATAAGGTGGCGGAGTGCCCAGCATTCTTCCGTGTTGTGACACGAGAATGGGAGTGATACTGACATACTCCAAAAGGGTTAAACCGTCTTGAACGGGGATTGATTGGAGGTAGAAGAGAAGTGATTCTTCCTTCACTGATTAGCATCTGAAGTATCTCCTCCATAGGTTGGCCTAGGTATGTAAATTCCATTCTATTGGCAAAATCCCGACAGGCTTTAGCAGTCACTCTCTTCGTCACTTTGTCCTCCGATGTTTCATATTTTGAAGGTGACAATGGAGTATTCATAACCAAGGGAAGGAGACTAGCATGCTCCTGGCTAATTAATTGGCGTGTGACTTGATGCTGATAGGTCACCAGTTTTGCCAATTGCTCAATTTGCTTGCATAAAGATTTCATCTTGTGTTCCATCACAAACTGGAACTTTGCATAATCCCACTTATCAATATCGTCTTTGATGATCTGGGATGCTTGACAGGTAAAATTGGAACTTTGTCCAGTGCTCCAATTAATCATGTTGACCTCTTCCTCTTTGTGTGGAGGAAGAGGGTTGTCTTGCATATGAGGTTGATCTGGTTTGGTGGCCACGATCTCACCGTTGTCTATCAAATCTTGAATCTTGTGTTTCAAGGCCCAACAATCTTGAGTATCATGTCCAGGTGCCCTGGCATGATAAGCACATTTCTAAGCAGCATTAAAACCCCGTCCATTAGGGCTGGCTGGTGGAAGAAGATGCATGATTTTCTTCTGCGTGGTCAGAAGAGTGAGAATATTCTCGAGTGAGTCTCCTAAGGGTGTGAACACTCGAGGGCGTTTGACTTCTCCACCTTTTGGTATTGGAGGGTTTGAAGGCTGTGCTGGAAAGGGAGTATAATTTCTCCTCTGGATAGCATGTTCTGATTGCCTTTTTGACCCTGTCGTATCAGGGAAACACCTCTTTCTTTTTACGGACCCTCCGGGGGTTGTTTCTATAATTTCCGGATTGGATGTGCTCAGCAACAGCTTTAAGGGCAACTAGTTCTTGAATCTTTCCTGACTTCAATCCCATCTCAACCATCTCCCCATGTTTGATCATTTCAAAAAATAGTTTACCGATGCCAGCTAAGACTCTCTCATAGAAAGGACCTTCTTGTATGTCAATAAAGGTCATAACCATCTCTGACTCTGTCATAGAAGGAATATCTTGAGCAGCAAGGCGCCTCCACCTTTGAGCATACTCTCTGAAAGACTCGTTGGACTATTTCTTGACCTTGGTAATCTGGTACCGGTCAGGAGCCATTTGAGACTGGAAGCTGTATTGTGTGAGTAAGGCATGTGCTTGCTCTTCCCAGCTATGGATCTTTGAATTGTCTAATCTGATATGCCACGAACGGGCTTCTCCAGTCAAACTCTTTTGGAACAGCTGCATTCTGAGCTTCTCGTCCTCTGTATAAGATCTAAGTTCTCCAATGAACACCTTCAAATGTGTATATGAATCTCCTAACCCATCATACTTTTCGATGTCAGGAGTTTTGAACTTTTTTGGATAATGAACACCAGGGAATATACAAAGGTCAGCATATGAAACACTCCCGTGTGCTCCAATTCATTTGATAGAACGAAGGATTTCTTCCATTTGAAGAACTTTCTTTTTTTATGTCACCGGTGTCTGGATCTCTTGTGAGATGGGCGGTGTCATGACTTTTGTTGGTTTTATCCAACTACAGTTCAGGTACTGTAATGGCTTTGTCAGAACCTTGAGTTTCCCCTTGTGTGGAGGATTCAACATGTATGGCTATCTTTGGACCCTAAGTAGATTGATGTAGTTCTTTAAGCAAAACAGCCAAATCTATAATTTTTTTACTTAATCTGTCAAATTCTTCGCGAGAAACTGGATTAGACTGGTCAGATGAAGACATGATTGGCTGTAGGCCTACGGCCTTTTTGGACTTTGACTGAGTAATAGGTCCGAATGCTTCCCTGCGATAAAACTGGCATAGTTTAGTTTTAGGGAGGGTGTAAATGTTAACATGCTATGTGATGTGTCCGTTTTAGGAATTTTGTCCTGCAAAACGGATGTTAGCTTTTTGTAATATAGGATAGCATGTTAATTTAAATATGTATATGTACATATTCTTCATATTTCTCATTACATGGAGATGAATATGGAATGTAAATTACAAGTAATTTGACTTTACGAGTAATTTGAAATGAGAAAGCATGAAAAGACTTTCCTCAGCATTTGGTTTATCAGAGGCTGACATATCTTAGGTTTCTCTCACGGCTTTTTGGCACGAAGGTTCTCAAATCATTGTAATTTACTCAACAGGAAATTAATTCGGTCTTTCAACTGGAGCGAATTTGGGTGGTGCCTTTCCTGAGCCTCGTTGGAATTAGTCTTCCTATGAGTCCAGTAATCAAACATCGACAGGATAGCTTCCTGTTGGAGGGACCACACAACATACACTCACATACAACGTGTCTCACAGCTTATGAAAGTGATGACATGCGCGAAGCACTAATATCACATGCAGATATAGTGTCAAGCATTAATCGCAGTAAAGATATGCATTCGTACACATTCATCATAAATGTAAATACAACATCCACACACAAGCATTTAACAGTTTTGAAAAGCTTGTAATAGCGTCTTAAGTCCTCTTACTGGAGTCCCTAGCATAGTCGCCACCTATCGACGTCCGGATTTTTTATTTGTCCCTTTTCGTTACCTATTTTTTTGTGTTCTCATTTTAGGTGAGATTTGTTTAAAAAAATAAGTGAAAAAGGTCTGAAGTGTATAATGTCGACGATGGACTGTTAAGAGTCGCCAGTTAGTTTTTTAACTGGTTGTACCAACACAACCGAGAAAAGATTTGCACATTGACCCAATGATGTGACACTGCTAAATGGGTCTGTGAAACGGAGATTCATTAGGGTCCGGGGACTTGATTATGAGGAGGGAAGGTGTTAGGCACCCCCCGACATCCGTGTTGCCATGGTGATCGCCACTTTTCAAGAAACTGTTATATGAATGTGTGTGTATATGGGTCAATGTGCTATTATTTGGAAGTAGTACGAGGCTTTGTCCGCACCTATATACACAAAGTTTGAACTTATGTAAAAATTCAGTTTTAAACAAGATATAACAGTGATATTTTGTAAGAGAGATTTTTTCAAACCCTTATGCTCAATAGTAATTGAGACCTTTTACACTTCCATTTTATTATTAAATGTTCGGCTTGATTGCTTTTATTTTTGAGATGCGAAGCATCTTTTAGAAAATAATGTACAAAGCAGTGCGGAAGTCCTCATGGGCATGAAAACCATCGGAGGAAATCCGAACACCGTAAATAAATTTACAAGCTGCTTACAACTGAAAAATGTCCATCAAGGGAACCGAATCTAGATTCAGTAGACTGAATCTGTGATCACATGATTCTTAGGCTCACATGATGCCGCAATTAATATAAACGCGGTAAGCAGGTATATATATATATATATATATATATATATATATAAATATATATATACAGATGATCAACCACCATGAAGCACCTCCATGGGAGGGTCAGAAATGTAATAAAGCTGTAAAAGTGATCAACCGCCACAGAGGAAACTCTAGGAGGGACAAAATGTAAATATATATATATATACACACACACACACACACACAAAAGCGCGTAAACGCACCGAATATAAAATCCAAGCTCATTGGACAATGTCCAACAACAGTTAATATATATAAGTATATATATTAAAGCAGTAAACGCACCAGATGTAAAATTCAGGCTCATCGAACAAAGTTCGGCACACAGTTCATATATATAAGTATATATATAAAAAAGCAATTAAACACACCAGACGTAAGTCTAGGCTCATCGAACAGAGTTCGACACACAGTTCATATATATAAGTATATATATACGAAAGCAATTAAACGCACCAAACATAAGTCTAGGCTCAATCAAGGCATAACTCGATAATGTTAGTCCATATATATATATATATATATATATATATATATATATATATATATATATATATATATATATACATACAAACTAAAATGAAACCACGGACCAAAGTTTGGGCCTACACACGCAACACGACTCTCAATGTGAAGAATAATGTGTGCAAATATGAGGAGAAATGCTTTAAAATGTGTAAGAAGGCTTATAGTGGGCTGCCAAAGAAGACTTCAATAACTCGAAATGGATGAATATTCGGCTTTCGTCGGTAAAAAGTAGCTATATATGAGCTTACAAGTGTTTAAAATGAGAAAGCACTCAATTTGGGGTGTGTACAGAGCAAATTGGACAGGGCTTCCTCGCCTTTTTCTCTTTCAAAATGGCCACCCTAAGCCCTCTATTTATAGAGGGTGCAGGTGTACCTGAGGCTGCCCAGGGTGCCCCGGGGCTTCGCGGGTCCCGCTGTCTCGAAGTACGTGCAAGCAGGCAACATGATGTCCGCTCGAACTTTCAAAATTACAATTCGGGCATCCGACTGAGGTATGTGAGACCTATTTTGGACTGCCATTGTCGAGAGTTACATAATAACATGAGATTAGAGGTTGTTCGAAGTCATGAAGATGGGACGATGCCCTCCAGTCTTCAGCTTCAAATTCTATCTGTTATCCTGCGTAATATTCACTCAAGATTGAACTTCCTTGGCTCTTGTGGGACATTGTTGTGTAGAGATGTATGTATGAAATGTTGAGATGGCGTGATGTGGCGTCAATGTGGCAAGATGACGATTTTTCCCCTCACCGGGGTTATCTCCAGTTTGGGCTGATAAAACAGACGTTGCTCAGGGTTATCTTTGAGATTGGACTGCTAAAAGTGTGGAAGGTCCTCAGTATCATCTCTGAGGTGTGCCTGTCTTTCTGGTGTGATTACCAGGCCTTGTACTGAGTGCCTTAGTGTAAGCGCCGAGGTTGAAGCTGATTGCATGCATTTGAAACAAGCATTTTCGGGGTTATCTCCGGAACTGCAACTGCCTTCCTTGGAGTTACCTCCAATGTTAGAATCTACTATTTCCAGTTTAGGGACAGAGACTGAACATCTCGGGGCTATCTCCGAGATGAATCGGTCTTCTCTGGTGGATTTTCCAGTATTAGAACTGCAAGCCTCGGGGTTATTGCCAAGGTTGGAACTGTTACTCCCGGTGTGTGTTTTGGGATTGAAACTGAGCTTCTGGTAGTATCCGGAATGGTTGTAAGCAATCTTCCAGGGTTATGTTTGAAAGACGAATCTGCCCTCCTGCAATGTCAGTAACAGGTGTGTAAAAAATTTCGAGTGTCTACAGCAATGTTATGATGAATGTTAAAATGCTTTCGCACATCGCCCTTCACAAATCGCATTTTGCACTTTGCATTTGGCCAATCGCACTTTGCAACATGCACATCATATTTTGCAAATACCAAATCGCACTTCGCACATCGCAAATCGCTTTACCTTTACTGGTTATTGCTAATGCCTGTGCTGGTGTTGACTCCAACGATTTGATTTTTGTCGGTGTTGCCGATGCTTGTTTGATGAAGATAAACTGAGATATTTTTCACATCTTTGCTGGGGATGATGTTCTGAAATCACAGGACCTTCCCGATGTATACGCTGGTAGTTTACAACGGTGCCTACCCTGCTTGTAGTTAATAGTGATGCCTACCTTACTAGTAGTGGACAACGATTGATCACTGGACTGTCTTGATGCCTATTAGAACGGTAGTTTTCAATAGCGAATTTTTTTTCAAGTCTGGGCATTTAATGTGTATGCATATTTGACTCTATTGGGGATGTATGCTTAACTTTTTAATGGAGATATGCGCTGATATAGCGCAGTTGCACATGTGCAGACCATGCATGATGTGATGATCTTAGGAGTCTATTGTCCTAAGTTGATGTACATGCTTAATTAACTTGACTAGATGCAGAAACATACCTCACCCTTTTTGAGGCGATTTGGAGTTTTTTTTAATTGTTGGGTGCTTGTGCCCCATTTCCTTATGCTTTTTATTCGCGACCCGACTAGATTGATGATTTGGGTTCCATCGACGTCCCTGAAGGGTAAGACCCGTTCTTTCACGGCCCATATTTGAACTTCGGTGTAGAGGCCTCGACTTGTGAGAACTTGGCATAGGTCAACATTTTTGATGATGTAGATTTCATTTGCTAAACCTTTGGTCATTGGGCGTCTATATTTTGAGTTAAGGGTTCCCTTGGGAATTTTTTCCATTTTTTGTTGGGGCAAGCTTATGTTGTCGTGATTTCTTTCAATAATTCTCCCCTTTCCTTTGATGAGAGTCTTGGTCCCGCCTTAGACTCCTTCCATTTCCTGGAATCAGAAAATACCCAGTCTTTTTGTATATTAATGTCAGGGATTCATGTGAGAAACTTTCTTTGTTGACCAAGTCACGAGTGAGTAAAATCCTGCACATCAAAAAAATAAAATGCACCAAAAGCTTGACGGCTCGGCCGTTAGGATTAGTACACTCTTGTGAATGAGGCATTTGAAGTTAAAGTTTATGAAATTGAATTAGTTATGAAATCACAAGGAAATTTTAAAGCATCCATGGGCATTGTTCATGGGTAGGATTAGACTCAAAAGACTTATCTCCCTATATCAGAGATGCTTCATCTTCGCTCTAAACATTATTCTTCGTAGAATTGATTTCATATGACACACACACTATGAGTGACGCAACTCTTAGCAGGGGTTTCATTTCCATGAATTTTAAGATTCCAAATTTTCTTTTTTCTTTTACTTGAGTTGTCTCGTTTTCTTAGGTTATTCAAAGTTACCCATTTAACGAGTTTTGGACCAATGACTCCTAAACAAGATGACTTTAGGGCACTAGGTGTTAAGACACACCTTCAGGTTTACTGGCTCGAGTAATAAAGGCCACACTCAAGCTAAGTCAAGAGGTCACTCTATTTGCTCCTCGCCTGAGCTTGTGCAAGGTCCGTTTTCTTAGGCTCTAAATTACCAATGTTGCGAGTGTTGGGCCGATGACTCCCAAACCAGATAGCTTTAGGGCACCAGGTGTGAATACACCCCTCAGGCTTAATTGCTCGAGTAACCTAGACCAGGATTCAGATCTGCTCAGGTTTTGCCTTTTTTTTCAATGTTCATTTTCTTAGGTGCTAAGTTAACCATGTAACGAGCGTTGGGCCGATGACTCATAAACCAGATGGCTTTAGGGCATTAGGTGTAAAGACACTCCTCAGGCTTAATAACTCGAGCAACCTAGGCCACGATTCGAGAAATTAGACTAGCGACTTATCTTTTATCTTTTCATTAATTGCCATTTATTTTTGCCATAGCTTCATACCCCACTACTAAGAGTCAGGGCAATCACAAAGTGTAGACATGCATATGAGGTCAAGTCTGTTCCAAAAAGCGCTTTGAACTAGGATGTCATGCCCAATCAAAAATGTTGAATAGTCTTAATTCTTTAATTATTCATGTGATTATTGCTCCATGGAATCTTATCAGAATTAACCCCATTCATAACAAGTTAAGCAAAAGTTTTCTCTTTTAAAACCTTTTTCAAAGAATATTTAACATATATATTATTGCTAATGCATGTAAATGGAGACTGAAAGCACATAAAGTGTAACGCCTCAATATCCGGTCTACTTTCACATCCGAATTTCGTGCGTCACGGTTCCGCTTCTTACCAAACACACATCATTATATAGCTAAATATAAATATATACATTCTCAAATCCCAGGTTCTAGAACCCATAAAACCTCTTTCATTACAAATAATGATAATTACATTATTCTTTATATCTTGCACAAATGACTTTCATCCGCCACCAAGGATACATAAACGTTCATTAAACTATTCTATAGTTCAATTCATCTTTCAACATTACAAGTCTTCACTTAATCTTCATGCACATTCACATACTGAATGGCACTTCTTCTGGATACGACTTAGCTTGATCTTTAAGGGATCCTTAAGTTCTTTCCTATGTCGTTCGCTAAAAATATTTTTCATTTAAAGCAAGTGTGAGCATTCAATTGCCCAACAAATCATAACAGTTGAACAAATAATTTCAAGAGTATAAACATTCTTCAGAACTTCGATAATCGAACAAAGGTTATGAAGCAGCTTGAATAATAGGAATAGTCTCGATTCCTATCATTTTACAACATTCATCATATACTCTTTACATTACTTTCATTCTTCTACCTTTTTCCATACATATCCTGTCTAGCTAGAATCATTAGCACAGACTTAACAATAACGGTTCATGTATATACAGAACATACTTGTATTAAACAGTTCAATCACAGAACAGTTCATCACAAAGAAACACTGAAGTGTTCACATTGTGGCACAAGGTATCATACGTTCTACCACCTTGTACAAATATCACACATTCGCACACATACCGAACTTCTCAAGTCTAACATCTGAGAAGTCAAGAAACTAGCATTCATATAAAATATGAATGAAGTTAGGAAAACTTGCCTGACGCACAGCTACAGTTTACGCTAAACTGCTCATTCCAATTCCTATGTAGCACAAAAAAAATAGCATGTATACCAATTAGTCATATATTTGACTTACGCATTAGTTTACTTAACTTTACTTCTTAAGGTTTGCGTTCTTGTAATTTAAGTTTACGCGACTAACTTTCATTACCAGTTTACGGCTTTATGACATACGGAGATGTCTTATTCATACATTTATCATCTTGGATGATTTACATTCTTATCTTCTTCTTATAACTCTCCTAAGACTCAGCACACATCGTGTCTCTGCTAGTAGTCCATATGGTACTCTGAGTGGTTTCCCATAAACAACCAACAAACAAGTTCCCGTCTCATCTACACTACCCACGCAGTAAGTTAGATCGGTTGCCAGTTTTATATATACCTTCGCTCTCTAAAGGAATTGTTCAGCCCAGCTCCCATATGTTAACCATCAAAGGTTACGATTGTACCACAACCTAACTTCTCTTAACTTGTCCGAACCATTAAACTATAATGTTCGTTAAGTCAACTTATTATTCCTTATGGCTTTCTAGCAACTAAATGTTATACCTCAGAATTCATTCTTTATCGTCTAAGTCATACCGTCCTTCGCATACACCGAGCGATCATTCCATATTAATACTAAAAGGTCATAGCGTGAAACATTTTACAATCCCTTATTCTTATCTTACCATGTCCGGTTCACTCGACTCGAAACGTTATCCAAGTTAAAACTACTAACTCGGCTTCTTAACATTATATGTTATTATCTTTAACTCAGTTTCTTCACCGTTCATGGTTAAACAACATTCTTCATTACCTTATGGTCAAACCATACACGGAGTGTAGGTTCAGCCCATTTATTAATCACGTACACTCAACCCTTACGTTGGTTAAAGTGTTTTAACACTTACCTTTCATTCTAACATTCTCGATCTGACTCACCCTCGGATTTTCATTAATCTCATTACCACATCATAACATCAAAATGTTATACATCATCTTCGTCACTCAACGTCTAAGGAATCACCATCACAATAATCCTTTAAGTTCATTCATTACGACTACGGTCCCCGAACATCGGTTACGTAATCTAGCGCTTAAATTCTTCATCTTTTAATCTCGTTTAGTCTTTCCATTCAACCTTTACTAAAGGTTTAAGTCACTTGATTAAGTGTTACATTACTTAAACTACATGTTTATACTTCTTTCTTGCACATCCCCCAGTAATTGAGAAATAAAAATCTCATTACTAGGCCTTGCCCTGCACCGGCGTTGCGGCGCCGTGCCTGTGAGGGCCCCGAATCCAGGTCCCAAATCACCTCGGACCCGGTTCGATCATTCTATCACTATTACTATTATTTGCGAAAGATATAAACATAAATTATTTATACATTAAACTTACACACTTTTTCCCAAAGTCAAGTAACCTTAACTTAATACACATTTCATAACTTACTTAACACATAATCTTAAAATACAACACTTATACAATTTAGCTGCACGTATATCCTAACGCTGGAACTATCTTTAACCTTTCCTTGTATCCGACGCATTCATCTTAATCTGCAATGTTTATCATGATATAGGAAGGGTGAGCATGAAAGTTGCCCAGCAAGTTTAAATTCAATAATATAACGATATATCATGATTGAAAGAGTATGAACAATAAGCTGGCTATAATTTATTAATATAATTGAGAACTAGCATGAACAAACTTTTGACTGAACAAGTATTAAACATGAACAAATATATCTGAACCAACGGGTAATGAAGGTGATCAGCCTTTCATACCTGACTTATACATGCAATATGTACAGAGTACAATTCATGGCAACCAGCAATGATTAACCATAAGCTTATCTGAATGAAACACTCTTAGTAGAGTTAAGTAAAAACAAACTTGCCTGAACCGTTGATTACCGCTACGCAATTTATACGCTTTATCCGAAGACCTAATATTAGTAATATAGATCTCCAAAATTAGAATAATATCATCACAGTATAATATTACTATATATATAAACATAAAATAACCTAAACATATAACACATAACCCTATCAGTCTATAACACACATAAGACTTGGTATCAAGTCAAACTATTACAGTCTATCTTGATTCCGACAAAATTCTAATGTCCCGACGGTTTAGTCGGACTTTTATCGAGTCTAAGTTCAATTAAACTCTGCCTAAACACTTAACAATTAAATCAGATAATTTTAATAACAGTCAAAATATTTTTCGTAAGCTCGTAATAATTTTTAAATAATTATTACCATTTATCATAAATTTTCAATCATTAAACACTTATTAAAATAAATTAAATACCACATAATTCTTTTATCATTAATATTTATTTATTATCAAATATTAATAAAATACATGTCATAATATTATAATATATTTATAATATCACAAAGTATTTTTAATACCTTAAAATCATATTTATATGATTTTTAAACAATTAAATTCATTATCCGATATTTGTTTTTAATATTAAAATATTAATACTTTTATGACAAAATATCAAAAGTTATATTTTATAACTTAAAATATTTTTCTAACACTTAAATCATTTTTATATGATTTATAAAACATTAATTCTATTTTTTCTTAATTTATTTAATACGTTTATTAAATAAACTAATTATTATTAACATTAATTAATTAATGAATTTCATCACAAAATATTAAAAATCACTAAAAATATCTTTAAATATTTTCTTATACCATAATATTATTTTTCATGATTTTTCATGAATTAAAACCATTTTTAAATAATTTATTTAATATAATAATTAAATAAATTAAATATCATTTATATTCCAAAAATATTAAATATTTATGAAATATATTCAAAATAATTAAAAACTATTTTTCAGACTTTAAAATAATTTGTCAGAATTTATTTTGTATTTTTAATAATTAAAAATCATTTTTATCTATTTTTAAATAATTTTCAGAAAATAAAAAATAAAACTGTCACTAAAGGGCCCTATAGCGACAGAGCTGTCGCTATAGGTGTTCTTGGTGTGTTCTTGAGCTGCCCAGATCTTCAAGTCAGACTTCGAGGGGTATAGTTTGACCGGCTTTTAATCTATGCTCGTGTTGATTTCTGGGAATCTACTGGGGTTACAATTGTAGTACGAATGTAATACTACATTAACCAACAAAAAGATAGGTCATACAACATCACACTTAGCAGATCTGAGTCTTTAAAAACTCTGACAACGTTGTCCTTCATTTCTGGGTTTTCCAGAAATGAAGAACTGTCCAAGGGTGCTACTTTAGATCCTTGTATCTTTCAGTATAAGTAGTGTTTGTGTGATGTAATGGTTCATTCGTGTAGAGTACATATCAAAGTACAACTCCATAACCTTAACTCAACTTAACAATATCAAAAACGCAAGATCTGGACTGATCAAACTAAGGGTCACAAACTGTTCTTGAAGATTCTGGGTTTTCCCGAATCTTCATCTGGCCAGTTGGTCAACGTGGTTTTGACCACGCTTAATTTTCATTATGCTAAGGCTCTGAGTAATCTAAAGGAATATATATGTAGTTCATATGTTAGGCTACAACCTTAAACAACAATCTGGCCAAAAATAACAACGAACAGTAAGATCATAGCCGAACAAAATGTTGTCAGACAACACACTGAGTTCTGGGTTGCCCAGAAGCTTACTCCCATGATCGGTCAACGCTGTTTGACCAATCATAACATGAAATCTAGACCCGATCTGGCCATGATTCAAGTTGTAGATTAAAGATAACATGGCATACTACACATCTATAACATAAAACACAGAAAACATATAATACACAAGGATCTAGAGACACTGACATTGGCTTGTCAGACAACATTTTTAGGGTTCTTGACCAGTTTTGAAAAATTAATTTTCGTGCCTTTAGATGTTATGGATCCATGATCCAATAACCCAGATCACTTACTAACACCCTAATACACAACTTTAACCGACAAATTATAACATTTAACACAAGATCAAAGGATTTCGAAATTTAGGGTTCTTATACCTTTTGAGCTTTGATCCATGAATTTGACTTTGTGATCTGATCTAGGCTTGCTATGAAATGATCATGGCTTTAGTTTCTCACTCTACTCCCGAATTTCTAGAGAGAGAAGGGCTTGGTAGAAAATGAAAAATGTAAGTGGCTTTCTCTCTCTTCAATCCTATAATTTGATATGATTCAATGTATTGGATTGCAATATATGGCTGGTAAATGACACATATCTAGGGCTAGGCTATTGGTTAGTTCACCAACCCAATATCTTGCCAAGATTTGCAAGTTACCCTACTAAAAAATCCAAGAAGGGTATTATAGTCTTTTTAATTTCTAAATTAATGGCATAATGGTCATTGTCCCAAACCCTTAGGGTTTAGGGTTTGGTTAAGGTTTAGAAAAATTTAGGGTTTAAGGTTTAAAACTCTTAGGGTTTACAAATTTAATTTTCTAAAATTTCCAATTTATGATTCAAAAATAGAAAATTAATATTTCTAACTTATAATTAGAATTTTCTAAGTATATAAAATTTCTTAATCATACTTTAAATCTTGTTAATTAGGATTAACATTTCCTAATTAAAATCGCTAATTACGCAATTAGGGTCAAAATCACGGATTAGGGTTTACAAACCACTAATCAGGGTTTCTAATAGAAAAATAATTTTCCTAAATTAGAAATTAGATTCCGTAATTATATTAATGTTTTCTAATTACTAATAACTTGAAAATTAGGATTAATATTTTCTGATTAACATTAAAACTATTTAACTAACAATTAGGTTTTTCCTAATTATAAATTAGGATTCCCGGAATTGTAATTAGGGTTTCCAAAACCGATTTTATGGTTTCTTGTAATTCGCTAAAGTTTTCTAACCGAACATTGACGTTCTTAATATATACTTAGGATTTGTTACAGATATCGTTAATCTGGTAAACCCTTGACCCTTAACCACATATCGTACACATATACATAGAACATAAACGCGTATTCCCTTAATCTTGAATAACTCACCTAAATCTTTTCACTGAATTTTGAAATCCTCAAAATTCCATCTTAAAAATATCAAAAGCATTCACTTATTTTCTGTCTAGATTCTAATTTTGAACCTTAAAGCAATTAATAAAAATTTAAAAAAATTTCTAAATTCTCGGGTTGTCACAGTGCCCCTTCCTTTCTCTCACGCTGCGGCGCGACTTACGTCTCTCTTTTCCCTTGGTCTGGTGTTGCGGCGCCGAACCCTTTGTTATCACTCGCGCTACGGCGCCAACTGACAGTACCTGAGGCTCCGAGCTCGAGCTGCGGCGCCACTTCCTAAAGCTCAGTCGGCGTTGTGGCGCCAAGCCTAAACCCTAGAAATTTTTCTAAGTGTTAAATTCGATTCGAGACGCTTACTTCCCGTTCTTATAACTTCTTCGTTATAACTCGGAACGAGATCGTTCCAAAGCCATTCTCTTCCTTATATTACGTACTTTAATACCCCTTAGATAGAACTTCGTTCTAAATCTGTTAACATGCCATTCAATTGGCTTAATCTACACCCTTTGATCATTTTTATGCTTTTAACATTCTTCGCTCGTTCGTCCGTAATTCGGTCATCCGAACTCGGAACTCGATTGTTCTTGAGTCCACGACTCACATTTTCTATATTCTCTTACTTTCTTATGAAACCCTACATGTTTGAGTTCATTTACTAACTTCCTAATTCTCGTTCATCTTTTACAAAAATTTCACCATAACTTCGTTATAGCTACGTTTTAATTCGTTCTTCATGAATGTTTCTTCCATTCCTAACCAAGCAATATGCAACTAACTTATACGTGATGGTTTTAAGCTTGTCCATCAACAACAATTATCCTACGATGGTTTTAAACTTGTCCATCAACAACAATTATCCTACGATGGTTTTAAATTTGTCCATCAACAACGTTCTTCGTGTTCTTCGTTCGTTCTTCGTTTTAATCGATATTTTGGATTACGATCCTACTTTTTCTTGGAATTTGATGTTATAGAACATCATTCCTTACTTAATCCACCTACTCATTCATAATATTCATTCGAATCGCTTAACAACCTCACGAATCTTATACTTCCTTAAGAAATTTATAAACTAAATTTCTAAGTTCTTATTTTTTCTTTTCTCATGATTTCAACCATATGAAATCATTTCTAACATCAACTTCTCCCTATTCTCATTAAGTTATGTTTTTGAACATTAGAACTTAAAGAAAATATTAGAAGAAACTAGGGTTCGGATTATCGTTCTTCTTTAACCCTCTTCCGATATACAAAGCCGACAATTTGCAAGCTTTTCTATTTCACGATCACTTTTGATCCGAGCCTTCATGCTCAATCTCTTCCTTCTCCCTCTTCATCCGAGCTCTCTCTCTCTCTCTCAAGTTATAGGATTTTCAAAATCCCAAAATAATGAACATAAGTTTTCTATTTATAGAATTTCAAGGCTAGGGGTAGTTTGGTCATCATCCCACACCTCCTTACTATTCCCACCTCCTCCAACACTTAGCCACCAAGTAAACTTGGCCTCCACCCTTACTTGGTGGCCAAGTGGTCGGCCAACATGCCCATGGGTCATCCCATGGGTTGCCCCAATGGTTCTTACCCATCGACTCGATCCGCGGTTTCTTTTCTTGGTTTGGGCCTTAACCCTAATTCTTATTGGGCTTATCTTGGGCTTAATTTCACAAATCATTGGGCTTGACATAATCCAAGTCCAATTGGATTCTACAAAGTCCATGAACTCAAAGTCCATTAAGACTAATCGTATTCTACACATTCCATTCTCGTACTCTCGTATTCTGTTCGTATATCGTTCGTACGATATTCATATTATATGTCGTACTAATCTTCGTACTATACTCGTATAATAACTAGTATTATACTCGTATCTCTCACGCATAATAACCCTAGTTATTATACATACTCATAGTATTCTCGAAAATCACTTTTCCTAACCCTTAGGTTTTACGTCCGCAGGCGAAAACTTCGTTTTTTCCATAACTGAAATATTATTGAATATTCCTTCACGTCTCAACATTTTACGTAATCAATAACTTCTTGAAATTTCAAAATAAAACTCCGAGCAAAAACTGAGAAATAGTGCATATTTCGTCTTTTTCCCTGAAAATATTTTTTTCCCCGGAAAAATCTTATTTTCGTCTTGAAAATTCTCATTCATTCAGTCTAGCTCATAGCCAGAATACTCCCGACTTATAATCATCCTAGGTTATAGAACGATTAATAAACACATAGCATAGAATAGTATTAATAAAAATTCATTTTATTAATAACTAATTCTTTAAACTTGAATTCTGGACAATCCGATTTTACTCAGGTTGTCACACTTCCCTCCTTAAAAAAATTCTGTCCTCGGAATTTCTTAAAACCAAACCCTTACCCGGGTTCTCACATTCTCCCCTTCTTCATAGAATTTCGTCCTTGAAATTTTAGCTTACTCTTCTTCTCAACTTCTCTTCAAAGAAGTTCTTATCTTCCCATCATTCCTAACCTCCATAACCTATCAAGAATCATTAAGTAGAAGGAGTAGTGAGGAATATAAAATTTTCTTTTAAAACAATTCATACTTTTGTTGAGGGGTCAAATTGACCATGAACTCTTACTAAGTTAAACAGCCTTTCGCTGTAACCCTTTCTTTCCATGGTAAGTTTACAATCACAAAGAAGGTAAACTACCTCTTTCCATACGTAGGTGATCAACCTATCGTATAATCCCATTTCAGGGTATGTTCACCTCAGACTTAATACCAAAACTTTGGATATTTCTTGAAACATTCGTCTAGTTAACTCAATTGACATCGAATACTTCTTTAAATTCTTTTCGCAATACATCAAAACGTTTTATGACGTCATGATATCGTACTCTTCAAAGTACGTTGAGGACTTCGTCAGTTTATGACTTAGTCATTATACATTATACCATAGCGGTTTGTTGATCCCAAGATCACATCCCACCAGGTTCAATTGCATTAACAACTCCATCCTTTTACCACCCTTGCATCAAATGCACGAAATTCATTTTGATATTTTAAATCAATTTATGTCTAGCCGAAATGATTAGCATAGACATACAAAGAATAGCTCTTTTAAAATCCATTGGTTCCAAAAGTTGAACCAATTCTTTCTTTTTCAAAATGTACATTTCAGCACGATTTGAATAAACTTCGAAATCTAGCATAGCTAGAGGATTTGGAATATCCTATTCTCCATCTTCCTTCATTGTCTTACTGTGACAATACTTAAACTTCTCTAGCACCTTCAATGCTAAGTCTACTGAAAATACTTCGTTTTCAGTCTAAACATCTCTATACTTTAATACAGTCCATCAACTTACCACACATTATGAGTTCAGGAACTTTCCATAATAGTATGAGTTTAAGAAAATCCAGACAGATCTTAAGCGTCCATTCGCTGAGACGTTCGAAAACATACCATATAATATAAGTCACAAACTTACCATAAGTATGAGTTTCAACAACTCGCACCTACCTTATCGTTCTCTACCTATCAAGTATATACATGAGAAAAGATTTACCTTCTCGTCATATACATCTTAATATCGCAACCAATTCCAATGATTATCACTGTAATAAACTGAGTAGTTGTTACACCAAGCACAAACCTCTGCCCATTCAAAGGTTCATACAACTCAGCCATCACACGAGTCCTCAATTGAAATCTTACAACTTCTAAATTTCTCTTTACTTAATACGAATTTTCTTTAATTCGTATGCTATCCTTTACAACTCAATCTGAGTTCTTCTTCCCCCATACTACTTCGTAGTACCATTCATTCATAGCATTAGCTATAAATCATTCATCGTTTAACAGCTCATATGTTACTACGATTTACTATGATCACGTGGTGATCTTCTTCCTTAATCGTTTAACTTAACGATTTTCTTATCCTTCTCTCTACGATTATAGTCTTAGGTACTCTTACCTAAGAGTTATAACCTATAGCTTTGATACCAACCTGTAACGCCCCGAAATCCGGTCTACTTTCACATACGGATTCTGTGTGTCACGGTTCTGCTTCTTACCAAACACACATCATTATATAGCTAAATATAATGACATACATTCTCAAATCCCAGGTTCTGGAACCCATAAAACCTCTTTCATTATAAATAATGATAATTACATTATTCTTTACATCTTGCACAAGTGACTTTCATCCACCACCAAGGATACATAAATGTTCATTAAACTATTCTATAGTTCAATTCATCTTTTTACATTACAAGTCTTCACTTGATCTTTATGCACATTCACATATTGAATGGCACTTCTTCTGGATACCGGTCAGCTTGATCTATAAGGGATCCTTAAGTTCTTTCTAATGTCGTTCGCTGAAAATATTTTTTATTTAAATCAAGTGTGAGCATTCAATTGCCCAGCAAGTCATAACAGTTGAACAAACAATTTCAAGAGTTTAAACATTCTTCTGAACTTCGATAACCAAACAAAGGTTATGAAGCAGCTTGAATAATAGGAATAGTCTCGATTCCTATCATTTTACAACATTCATCACATAATCTTTACACTACTTTCATTCTTCTACCTTTTTTCATACATATCCTGTCTGGCTAGAATCATTAGCACAGACTTAACAATAATGATTCATGTATAAACAGAACATCCTTATATTGAACAGTTCAATCACAGAACAGTTCATCTCAAAAAAATACCGAAGTGTTCACATTATGGCTTAAGGCCTCATACGTTCTACCACCTTGTACAAATATCACACATTCGCACACATACCGAACTTCTCAAGTCCAACATCTGAGATGTCAAGAAACTAGCATTCATATAAAATATGAATGAAGTTAGGAAAACTTGCCTTACGCACAGCTACAGTTTACGCTGAACTGCTCATTCCAATTCCTATGTAGCACATAAGAAAATAGCACGTATACCAATTAGTTATATACTTGACTTACGCATTGGTTTACTTAACTTTACTTCTTAAGGTTCGCGTTCTTGTAATTTAAGTTTACGTGACTAACTTTCATTACCAGTTTACGACTTTATGACATACGGAGATGTCTTATTCATACATTTATCATTTTGGATGATTTACATTCTTATCTTCTTCTTATAACTCTCCTAGGACTCAGCACACATCGTGTCTCTGCTAGTAGTCCATATGGTACTCTAAGTGGTTTCCCACAAACAACCAACAAACAAGTTCCCGTCTCATCTACACTGCCCACACAGTGAGTTAGATCGGTTACCAGTTTTGTATATACCTTCGCTCTCTGAAGAAATTGTTTAGCCCAGCTCCCATATGTCAACCATCAAAGGTTACGATTGTACCACAACCTAACTTCTCTTAACTTGTCCGAACCATTAAAGTATAATGTTCGTTAAGTCAACTTCTTATTCCTTATGGCTTTCTGGCAACTAAATGTCATACCTCAAGATTCATTCTTTATCATCTAAGTCATACCGTCCTTCACATACTTAGAGTGATCATTCCATGTCAATACTATGAGGTCATAGCGTGAAACATTTTACAATCCCTTATTCTTATCTTATCACGTCCGGTTCACTCGACTCGGAACGTTATCAAAGTTAAAACTACTAACTCGGCTTCTTAACGTTATGCGTTATTATCTTTAACTCAGTTTCTTCACTGTTCACGGTTAAACAACATTCTTCATTACCTTACGGTCAAACCATACACGAAATGTAGGTTCAGCCCGTTTATTAATCGCGTACACTCAACCCTTACGTTGGTTAAAGTGTTTTAACACTTACCTTTCATTCTAACATTCTCTATCCGACTCACCCTCGGACTTTCATTAATCTCATTACCACATCATAACATCGAAATGTTATACATCATCCTCGTCACTCAACATCTAAGGAATCACCATCACAGTAATCATTTACGTTCATTCATTACGACTACGGTCCCCAAACATCGGTTACGTAATCTAGCGCTTAAATTCTTCATCTTTTATTCTCGTTTAGTCTTTTCGTTCAACCTTTACTAAAGGTTTAAGTCACTTGATTAAGTGTTACATTACTTGAACTACATGTTCATACTTCTTTCTTGCACATCCCCCAGTAATTGAGCAATAAAAATCTCATTACTAGGCCTTGCCCTGCACCGGCGTTGCGGCACCGTGCCCCTTCCTTTCTCTCACGCTGCGGCGTGACCTACGTCTCTTTTTTCCCTTGGTCTGGCGCTGCGGCGCCGAACACTTTGTTATCACTCGCGCTACAGTGCCAACTAACTGTACCTGAGGCTCCGAGCTCGCGCTGCGGTGCAACTTCTTAAAGCTCAGCTGGCGCTGTGGCGCCAAGCCTAAACCCTAGAAATTTTTCTGAGTGTTAAATTCGATTCGAGACGCTTACTTCGCGTTCTCATAACTCCTTCGTTATAACTCAGAACGAGATATTTCGAAAGACATTCCCTTCTTTATCTTACGTACTTCAATACCCCTTGGACAGAACTTCGTTCTGAATATGTTAACTTGCCATTCGATTGGCTTAATCTACACCCTTTTATCATTTTTATGCTTTTAACGTTCTTCGCTCGTTCATCCGTAATTCGGTCATCTAAACTCAGAACTCGATCGTTCTTGAGTCCACGACTCACGTTTTCTATATTTTCTTGCTTTCTTATGAAACCCTACACGTTTGGATTCATTTACTAACTTCCTAATTCTCATTCATCTTTTACAAAAATTTAGCCATAACTTCGTTATAGCTACGTTTTAATCCGTTCTTCATGAACGTTTCTTCCATTCCTAACCAAGCAATATGCAACTAACTTACACGCGATGGTTTTAAGCTTGTCCATCAACAACAATTATCCTACGATGGTTTTAAACTTGTCCATCAACAACAATTATCCTACGATGGTTTTAAATTTATCCATCAACAACGTTCTTTGTGTTCTTCGTTCGTTCTTCGTTTTAATCGATATTTTGGATTATAATTCTACTTTTTCTTGGAATTTGATGTTATATAACATCATTCCTTACTTAATCCACCTACTCGTTCATAATATTCATTCGGATCGCTCAACATCCTCACGAATCTTATACTTCCTTAAGAAATTTATAAACTAAATTTCTAAGTTCTTATTTCTTCTTTTCTCATGATTTCAACCATATGAAATCATTTCTAACATCATCTTCTCCCTATTCTCATTAAGTTATGTTTTTGAACATTAAAACTTAAAGAAAATATTAGAAAAAACTAGGGTTCGGATTACCATTCTTCTTTAATCCTCTTCCGATATATAAAGCCGGCAACTTGCAAGCTTTTCTATTTCACGATCACTTTTGATCCGAGCCTTCATGCTCAATCTCTTCCTTCTCCCTCTTCATCCGAGTTCTCTCTCTCTCTCTCTCCCAAGTTATAGAATTTTCAAAATCCCAAAATAATGAACATAAGTTTTCTATTTATAGAATTTAAAGGCTAGGGGTAGTTTTGTCATCATCCCCCACCTCCTTACTATTCCCACCTCCTCCAACACTTTTCCACCAAGTAAACTTGGCCTCCACCCTTACTTGGTGGCCAAGTGACCGGCCCACATGCCCATGGGTCATCCCATGGGTTGCCCCAATGGTTCTTACCCATCCGTTTACCCATCAACTTGATCCGCGATTTCTTTTCTTGGTTTGGGCTTTAACCCTAATTCTTATTGGGCTTATCTTGGGCTTGATTTCACAAATCATTGGGCTTGACATAATCCAAGTCCAATTGGATTCTACCAAGTCCATGAACTCAAAGTCCATTAAGACTAATCGTATTCTACAAATTCCATTCTCGTATTCTTGTATTGTTCTCGTATATCGTTCGTACGATATTCGTAGTATACGTTGTACTAATCTTCATACTATACTCGTATAATAACTAGTATTATACTCGTATCTCTCACGCATAATAACCCTAGTTATTATACATACTCATAGTATTCTCGAAAATCACTTTTCCTAACCCTTAGGTTTTACGTCCGCAAGTGAAAACTTCGTTTTTGCCATAACTGAAATATTATTGAGTATTCCATCACGTCTCAACATTTTGCGTAATCAATAACTTCTCGAAATTTCAAAATAAAACTCCGAGCAGAAACGGAGGAAAAGTGCCTATTTCGTCTTTTTCCCCGAAAATATTTTTGTTCCCGAAAAAAATCTTATTTTCGTCTTGAAAATTCCCATTCATTCAGTCTAGCTCATAGCCAGAATACTCCCGACTTATAATCATCCTAGGTTATAGAACGATTAATAAATACATAGCACATAATAGTATTAAAAAAATTCATTTTATTAATAACTAATTCTTTAAACTTGAATTCTAGACAATCCGGTTTTACTCGGTTTGTCACATAAAGAGATGAAAGAGTCATACCTCACATGTGAATTATTTATTCTGAGAAAAGTATGATTGGAAAAGACTTGATGATCATACTGGATCGCCAGTGAGATGATATAAGGGAAGCTCTGATGATGATGGACTTTTAGGAATATGCATGTGAATGTTATTTGTAACTACCCTAAAATTTATACAATTAAATTCTTGATTTCAGTCGTTAATAATACATTCAACCTCAAATTTGATATCATTAAATGATAATACAACCATTGAAAATTTGCGGAATAATTAAAAATTTTTATTACAAACTATCCTTGTTCCCAAAACCTTCAACCTTTACATCTAAATATCTCAGAATTAATTTAATACTATAATAGTTTACATCGCGAAACGATATTACAATTCAACATTAATACATCATTCGGAACCTTAACCATGTATGTGAATGAGATTGTGAGATTGCATGGCATGCCAATATCCATAGTTTCGGATCGTGACCCAAGATTCACTTCACGATTTTGGGTTAGCTTACTGAAAGTTATGGGCACGGATTTACGATTCAGTTCGGCATACCTTCCTCAAACGGACGGGCAATCAGAGAGGACTATTCAAACTCTTGAAGATCTATTAAGACTCTGTGTTCTAGATCTCAAAGGGAGTTGGGATAAGTACCTACCATTGGTGGAATTCTCCTACAACAACAGTTATCAGGCGAGCATAGGTGTGGCTCCATTCGAGGCGTTGTATGGAAGAAAATGTCGTTCTCCAGTATGCTGGGACGAGGTGGGTGAAGCAACATTGTTGGGACCAGAGTTGGTACGCATGACTACAGAGAAGATCCAAACGATTCGACAACGTATACAAACGGCATATGGTCGACAGAAGAGTTATACGGATCTTCATCGGAAGGACGTGGAATTTAATATTGGGGATCATGTATTGTTACGTGATGCACCATGGAAGGGAGTTACAAGATTTGGGAAGAGAGGAAAGCTCAATCCAAGATTTGTTGGTCCATTTGAGATTCTTGACCGAATAGGAAATGTGGCATATAGACTCGCATTACCTCCAAGCATGTCTCGTGTTCATAATGTTTTTCACATATCTATGCTTTGTAAATATGTTAAAGACCCGAACCACATTATTGAGTTAGAACCAGACGAGATAGCTGAAGATTTAACGTACGAGGAGGTACCTGTTAAGATCTTGGATAGGAAAGAGCATGTCCTACGCACAAAGTTTATACCACAAGTTAAGGTTTTGTGGAGAAACCATGCTATTGAAGAAATGACCTGGGAGTTGGAATAAGAAATGAAAGCGAGGTATCCTCACCTTTTCGAAATATCAGGTACGTACGTCAATTTTGAGGACGAAATTTCGTAAGGAGGGGAGGTTGTAAGACTCCATCTTATTAATGAATAAAATCAAATTTTCTCTAAATATTATTGTGAATAATAAGGGGTTATTTTGATATAATACTTTGGTTATGGGTGAAATGTGCAAATTTTGTAAAATAAGCAAGTGGTTATAAAATATTCATTTTGTCGGGGAATATTCGTTTGGTCGTGGAATATTCTTGCTGTCGGGGAATATTCGTACGACGGCGCAGCCTTGTGTGGGCCCCATAACGGAAAGCGATTGGATAAAGAAAATGACAAGTATAAGTTGTTTATAAATAACGGCGTAGTTGTTACCATTAATACTGTTGGAATACCTGGTGGTTAAAATACAGTAGCACACGGTATTGCACCAATTATTGATTCTTACGTAAGAAGGCACTACTTGTTACAGTAGTTATTATTCAATATTTTATTTTATTGATTCAATAATTGCTGCGTTGATATTTTATATTATTGTTGTTTCAATAATTGTTGTTGCACAGTATTTTTCTTTATCAGATCAATAATTCATATTATTTGAATAATATTATTAGATAACATTATTGGCAATGTCTAGAAAGTTCTATCTAAGGAGAGGTTTGGTCATCTAATTGCGCGCCAGTAAGAAAAAATTCTTATTGGAAAGTCCCCTATTTCCTAGGAACGGTCTGGTTGTCATAAATGTGATTCTGTAATGTTATTTGTGAATAATTAATTATTGATTCATATGATTATTTATTTTATGTGGATATAAATGAGGGATATATTTTTGTGGTTAAAAATGAAGGAGTTATGTTGAGGTTTTTATCAGTATTTTTGTCGGAATTGAGGTATTAAAAATCAGGGTTTTTGAGATATTTTGCGGGGGTTAAAATTTTTAATCCGACCGTTGGATCGTGGTAATTTTTGGATATGTTATACATATATAAGTTGAGTATATGTCCACAAATTTTGAACCGTTAAAAATGAACGTATGATTTATTATGAATTTTACGAGATGACTGGTTCAGAAATTGTTGAATTTTCGGAGTTAATCATTTTTGTGGAAAATTCTAGAATTGGTGGGCCCCAGTCTTGGTTGGTGAAGAAATGTGCTGAGATTTTTATTCAAATGTGGTGGGTAGAAATAGTAGTAGGTAAAGTCATCAGGTTGTAGGTTAAGTCTACTTCGACGTGCTAACATTTTCCTATAAATAGAGGGCTAAGTTCGAATTGAAAATCACACCAGAAACAAGTTTTCTCTCTTTCTCTCTCTAGATTATTGAGTGTATTTTGTGAGTATTTAGATACTTTGAGAGTTTTTATTAATCAGAGCAAGTTTCTTTCAGCCTTATACCGGTATTCTGACCAGAAGTACTGATATTTTGAGGTAAGGGATATTATTTTCTTCTTAAATGATATTATTTTCTTCAATATCATTATGCTGAAATATTAACATGAGTTTTTATCAAATTTAGAACTTTTTGTATCGGGGTTACTATTCACGTATACGTTACTATTCACGTATACGGCACTATTCACGAATACGGCACTATTCACCGAAAAATAAAATTTTCCCTTTTTGTCCAAGATGTCTATTATGGTTACTATCTTTGATTGTATCCATGTTTTGATCTTTATTTTTGAATTATGCTTCACAATTGATTATTATGAAGTATTATTGATCTTGGATAAACTATTATACGAATCCCTACTATTTGTCCTTCTGTCTCACTAGATTCGTTCTCTTTAAGATATTTTTCATCATTCTCAGTCCTAAATGATGATATTACTGAATATCTTTGGCCTGTAGTGCAAAGATGTATGATTACTTGATGAATATCTTTGGCCTGTAGTGCAAAGATGAACAGGTGTTGAGATGAACATGACTGACAGGTGATACAAATGAATATATTTGGCCTGTATTGCAAAGATGAATATTTGGATAAAGATGATTATTAATTGATGTTACAAGAATAAAATATTGATGATGGACTTTTAAATCTTAGAAGATAGTAGAATTCATTCTCTACTTGACTCTTCTAATAGTTTGTTGTTTCCGCTGCAGTTGTTGATCTAAAACTTGTTGTCGATTATATTCTATCAGATTTTTTCCTGTTGAATACTAATGATAATTTGTTGTATATTATCTTAGTCATAATATTCTTTACTGGGCTAGTTGAGCTCACCCTTTTCTTTTTTGTTCCATTTTTCTTCTTAGGAGGTGAAAACATAGCAGGATCTAGTCGGGGTATGGAGTGATGGTTCTAGAAAGATGTTTTAGCAGTTCTCACTATTTCTGTAAAATATTATTTGAATAATTGTATTGAGGACTTATTCGAGTGTGGATATTGTCTAGAAGACAATATTTGTATTTAAACTCACAGTATGTGTTGTCGTATTTCGCACGACAATTATATTATTGAAGTTGTAGTTTGCTTTCTGTACCATGTATTTGGCGACTCAGAATGGGTGTTGTATACCTATTTTGGGGGCGTCACAGTTGGTATCAGAGCTTAGGGATATGATCGTTGGCTGAGATGTGAGACAAGAACTAGAAGGGGAGAGACGGAGAATTCCTTCGCTAGTATGACCTGACTAAGTTTATTTGGTCGGTCAGAGTATAGGGATAATATATGACATGACTATTAACCCTTGTTTTATGACAGTATTTAAGAATGGCAGCTGAAAACGTTAATAATGGAGTAAATCAGACCGTAGAGACACCTCTGATCACCACCCAGGGGAACGTGCAACAGAAGGCAATATTCCCCCTGTAAACAACGTTACCGAGCAAACGATGAATGATGGAATATTTAGGAGCTTTTGCAGTTCATGCAAAATCATACGAGGGAGACTCGTGTGCAGAATACAGGTGGAAATGATAACAACGCGCGGTTTGTCACAGCCAAGCGGTTCAAAGAATTGGGACCACCAGAATTTAAGGGAAAGCCGGATCCGATCATGACGGAAATGTGGGTCAAGCAAATTACCAAGATATTCGATGTCTTAGGATGCACGGAGGAACAGAAGGTTCCATTCGCCACTTTTATGTTCTGCGGTGAGGCAGACTACTGGTGGGAGTCTGTGAAGCGTACCCAGCCTGACGCACTCAACATGTCCTGGGAAACATTTCAAAAACTGTTCAATGACAAGTACTTTCCTGAAAGTATTCGTCATATGAAGGAGGTGAAGTTTATCAAACTGGAACAAAACAACATGACGGTGTCCCAGTACGAGGCGAAGTTTGCAGAGTTATCCAGGTTTGCACCTCATTTGGTCGAAAATGAGGAACGAATGACAAGGATGTTTCTGAGAGGTCTAAAACCCGAGATTCGACAATATCTTATCTCTCATAAATTTTCTTTATATTCAGATGTTGTAAACAAGGCTCAATTATTAGAGCGAGATAATGAGTATGTGCAACCGAGGGACCACAACCAGGGTCATACCGGTGGCGGCAGTCATCGAAGCAATGAAAACCAGCAGGGAGGAAAATATTCGGACAAAAGCGGTAACCATTCTGGTGGTAATCGTGGTCGTGATAATAAAAGGAGCGAGTCAGGAGGAGATTTCAAGAAGAGAAGGTACAACAATGATAATGTGAAGACGTCAGCATAAACATCAATTGTTTCTAGGGGAGGAGAACGACCACCGGTCGTATGTTACAAATGTGGGAAAGATGGACATATCAGCCCAAACTGCCCACAACAATCTAAGGTATGTTATAACTATGGAAAGAAGGGTCATATAGCTCGAGAGTGTTCTGTAGCAAAACCAAGTTCAGCGGGGATGGTGACTCCAAAAGCTGTCCCGGATAAGTCAAAATCAGCGGTTCCTGGAAGAGCGTTTGTCGTGACTGACCAAAACGCGAGAAACCCGAACGAGGTGATCACGGGTAAGCTAATCTTGAATTCTTGCGAAGTTTATACTTTACTAGATACTGGTTCTACCCATTCTTTTATCTCTCCTGCTTGTGCTCAACATTTAAACTTGACTCCGGAGAAATTGGACTTTGACTTGTCTGTTGAAACTCCGTTGGGTGAAACCTTCGTTACATCTACAGTTTATAAATCTTGCATGATCCAAGTTGGCACTATCACATTACCTGTTGATCTTATTTCTTTAAAGATACTTGCTTTTGATGTGATTTTAGGAATTGATTGGTTAACCACTCATCATGCTAAAATTGATTATTTTCGTAAGGTTGTTAGTTTTCATATTCCTAACCAACCTGTCATACGGATTCAAACTACTAAACCACAAAAATCAGTCACTGTCATATCAAGCAACAAAGCTATTCGTTTATTGAAAAATGGATGTCAAGCTTTCTTAGCCCATGTTATGGATTTGAACAAAGACAAGTCAGATTTGAATAATATTTCTATTGTTAGAGAATTTCCCGATGTATTTTCTGAAGAACTTTCTGGTCTACCCCCAGAACGTGAAGTTGAATTCTTTATTGACCTTGAACCCGGAACAAAGCCCATTTCTAAAACCCCATATCGAATGGCTCCTATTGAACTTCAAGAGTTAAAAGTCCAACTATAGGAGTTGTTGGACATCGGTTTTATTCGTCCTAGTACATCTCCTTGGGGTGCTCCTATTTTATTCGTAAAGAAGAAAGACGGGAGTATGCGACTTTGTATCGACTATCGAGAATTGAATCATGTCACTATCAAGAATAGGTATCCGCTACCTCGCATTGATGACCTGTTTGACCAGTTGCAAGGAGCACAATTCTTTTCAAAGATCGATCTTCGTTCTGGATATCATCAGCTGAAGATTAAAACTGAGGATATTCCAAAGACTGCCTTCAAAACTCGGTACGGGCATTATGAATTCTTAGTCATATCTTTTGGATTGACTAATGCTCCTGCTGCCTTCATGGATATGATGAACCGTGTATTCAAAGAATATTTGGATCAGTTCGTTGTTGTCTTTATTGATGACATCCTCATCTATTCCAAAAGCCGTGAAGATCATGAGCGCCATTTGAAGCTGATATTACAAAGGCTTCGTGAAAACAAGCTATATGCCAAACTGAAGAAATGTGAGTTCTGGCTTGAGGAAGTAGCATTCCTTGGGCACGTGGGGTCAAAACATGGAGTATCTGTCGACCCGGCGAAGATTAAAGCCATACAAAGTTGGGAGCAACCGAAGTCGGTAATCGAAGTCGGTAACCGAAGTACGTAGCTTTCTGGGCTTAGCTGGTTATTATCGGAGATTTGTGGAAGGATTTTCTTGAATCGCTACTCCGTTAACTCAGCTGACTCGAAAAGATACAAAATTCGTATGGAGTGAGGAATGTGAGAAGAGTTTTCAAGAACTCAAGAGGAGACTCATTTCGGCACCTGTTCCGATAATACCATCTGGCTCGGATGGATTTGTTATCTACAGCGATGCTTCAGGCAAAGGGTTAGGATGTGTTCTCATGCAACATGGGAAAGTCATAGCCTATACCTCGCGACAACTCAAAGAATATGAGAGAAATTATCCTACTCATGATTTGGAGTTGGCAGCAGTCGTTTTCGCGTTGAAGATCTGGAGACACTACCTGTATGGGGAGAAAGTGGAGATCTATACAGATCATCAAAAGCCTCAAATATTTCTTCACCCAAAAGGAACTCAACATGCGGCAGCGACGTTGGCTCTAGCTGTTGAAAGATTACGATCATACCATCCAATATCATCCTGAAAAAGCAAACGTTGTAGCTGACGCATTGAGTAGAAGATCATATGCGGGTACGAGTGCAATGTTGTTAACACAAAGGCCCATTTTGTATGACTTGAAAAGGATGGAGATAGAGACGAAGGCTCCAAGTACCCACATGATAATATCAAATATACGAGTAGAACCGACTTTAATCGATAAAGTTAAAACTGCTCAAGCTACGGACATAGAGCTGATGCGTATGAAGAAGAAAGTGCAAGAAGGTGCTATTCCAAAAGCAAGAATCGATGAAGAAGGAATACTTCGAGTCAACTCCAGACTTTGTGTTCCTAACGATTTTGACTTCAAGCATAGCATAATGATGGAGGCACACAGCACACCGTTTGCAATCCATCCTAGGAGTACAAAAATGTATCACGATCTTCGACATATATTTTGGTGGACCAATATGAAAAGAGAGATCGCAGAGTTTATCTCGAGGTGTTTAACTTGTCAACGTGTAAAGGCGGAGCATCAAGTGCCAAAGGTTCCATTGCAACCACTTGAGATCCCGAAATGGAAGTGGGAACACATTACCATGGATTTTGTTACAGGTCTTCCCAAGGTTTCTCAAGGCATAGATGCGATTTGGGTTATTGTTGATAGATTAACCAAGTCTGCTCATTTCTTACTGATACATGAGACTTATTCCCTTGAACGTCTTGCTAGTATATATGTGAACGAGATTGTGAGATTGCATGGCATGCCAGTATCCATAGTTTCAAATCGTGACCCAAGATTCACTTCACGATTTTGGGTTAGCTTGCAGAAAGCTATGGGCATGGATTTACGATTCAGTTCGGCATACCATCCTCAAACGGACGGACAATCAGAGAGGACTATTCAAACTCTTGAAGATCTATTAAGACTCTGTGTTATAGATCTCAAAGGGAGTTGGGATAAGTACCTACCATTGGTGGAATTCTCCTACAACAACAATTATCAGGCGAGCATAGGTGTGGCTCCATTCGAGGCGTTGTATGGAAGAAAATATCGTTCTCCAGTATGCTGGAACGAGGTGGGTGAAGCAACATTGTTGGGACCAGAGTTGGTACGCATGACTACAGAGAAGATCCAAACGATTCGACAACGTATACAAACGGCACATGATCGACAAAAGAGTTATACGGATCTTCATCGGAAGGACGTGAAATTTAATATTGGGGATCATGTATTGTTACGTGTTGCACCATGGAAGGGAGTTACAAGATTTGGGAAGAGAGGAAAGCTCAATCCAAGATTTGTTGGTCCATTTGAGATTCTTGACCGAATAGGAAATGTGGCATATAGACTCGCATTACCTCCAAGCATGTCTCGTGTTCATAATGTTTTTCACATATCTATGCTTTGTAAATATGTTAAAGACCCGAACCACATTATTGAGTTAGAACCAGACGAGATAGCTGAAGATTTAACGTACGAGGAGGTACCTGTTAAGATCTTGGATAGGAAAGAGCATGTCCTACGCACAAAGGTTATACCACAAGTTAAGGTTTTGTGGAGAAACCATGCTATTGAAGAAATGACCTGGGAGTTGGAATAAGAAATGAAAGCGAGGTATGTAACGACCCCAAAATAGGTTCATTCCACCCAACCCATTCTGAGTCGTCAAATACATGGTACAGAAAACAACTACAACTTTATTACAACAATTGTCGTGCAAAATACAACAACACATATGCTGTGAGTTTGGATACAAATATATACCAAATGTGACTCATGTTCCAACCGTGGACATCACCTCACAATAACACCTTACATAAAGGTATAGTCAAAAACTGTTTTAGAAATTAGAATCTTTGGGAAGTGCTCAAGGAAACCTTCGTACATGGGAGGCCACGCGTCTAGGTTATGATAGATATCATATGGCCACAGAATTATCCTTGGTTGACCCAATAGACCCCAAAGAAAAACGAAAAGATTACTATCATATTCTTCCCAATGGTGAGTCTTCTCTTGACTTATCATTATCTCCACTGTCTCTAATTGAGAATTATACTTCAAACAAACACCAAGATTATATAGGTAGTGCCCATAGATATACTCAGCAAGTGGATGAGCACAACCCTGTCCTATGATGACACGAGGTTGTATGTCATTAGACATCTTGTATGATAGTGACAAAACACCCTTCCAACGTTGGGTTCGCCTCACCCTATTTTCTTCACCAAATATAACTACTAAATGATGACCACCGTTCTATTTCCTTGTTACCCCCGCTCGACCCAGCTACACTCTTATTACCTGAAAGGAATTGTGAAGCAAAAGGGTGAGCACAACTAGCTCAGTAAAGAATATCATGACTAAAGATAATTAAATTATCAATAGCCTTCATCAATAATAAATCAGAGATTTAGAACATATGGTAAATGATAAAAATTTCAACCATAGTTGCAGCGGAACGAGCAATCCATTAGAAGAGTCAAATAGACTATAAAGTCTATTATCTTCTCCATGTTAAAAATCCACCAACAATATTTTATCCATGTAACATCACTCAACAGTTCCTTTCCACAATCATATGAATAACTCATAATCATAATTGTGACTATAAATTTTTCTTCGCACCCAGGACGAAGAATATTTTCATCACCTGTCTTTACCTGAAACATCAAAGATCATGGTTATACCAAATCACAATTCCTGTTTATAATCATACTAACAAATCCATCTTTGCACTACGGGCCAAAGATATTCATCAACAAACCATCTTTGCACTACGGGCCAAAGATATTCACCAACAAACCATCTTTGCACTACGGGCCAAAGATATTCAACAACAGTTCATCTTTGCACTACAGGCCAAAGATATTCATCAACATGCCATCATTGCACTACATGTCAAAGATATTCATCAATAATTCATATTTGCACTACAGGCCAAATATATTCATATCTCAAAGAAATATATAATCATTTCAGAATTTATATAAACAATAATTATAACCATGTTGATCAATTCACCTTTGCACTTAAGCTTAAGATATTCAATTATAAATTCAATGGTCATGATCATACCAGTCACAATTCAACTTTGCACTACAGGCCAAAGAGAACCCTAGTCATGATCATACCAATAATCTACCCATCTTTACACTCTAGAGAAAGAGAATTTCAACATCAGGGTTATAAAAATGTTATATATGATAATAAAATCAATATAATCAACATATAGTTTTAATCTCAAGAGTAATATTCGTAACTCATGAATAGTAATCCCGACACAAAAGATAAAAATTCTACAATAAAATTCATACCAATATTTCGGTATAATGATATTAAAAGAATAACATTACTTAAATTTATAAACAATTTATTTTAATTGTTTACACTTTACTAATTAATGCATTTAATCATCATAAAATGCCAACTCTTACAATTTCATCATCAATAACCAAAACCCTCATCAAAAATCTGCATATACCTCATATAGGATTCTCAAGCCATAAAATCCTATTTTTCAATTTTCTTTCTTCACAAAACATATTTAATTCATTTACTCATAACTAGACTATTTTCATGAAAAATACCAAATCAGTTCCAAAAATATTTCTTTTCTGGGATTTAGCATAATATAGTCCCATAGTGAACATATATTTTTCTCAGAATTTTTAAAAGTCATTTACTATTTTTCATATGGCCAAAATAGCCGAATATTTAGACATTTGTCAAAAATTATACTTTTGTCTAAAAATTCTGAAATTTACAGAGTATACTTCTATCATATACATGTACTCCCAATAAAAATTTCATCAATTTTGGAGTTAACCACAAGGAATTATAAGCGGTTACTTTTAAAATAGTCTTTTCTCATAAAATTCATAACTCTCAATCTATACATCCAAAAATCACCATTTTTGGACACAATCAAGAAAACTCATCAAAATATCATTTCAAATTTTTCCAGAATTTTTGAAGATCAGAAAAATTACGAAACTGAAAATCATAACAACCCTTAAAATCCATTACTATCCCTTACAATCCCTTACAATCCCTTACCTCAAAAGAGCAGTACTTCTGACTGGATGTCGGATATGATGCTGAGGGAAACTTGCACTAATGAATAGCAACTCACCAAGTATCTAAAAACTCACAAAATATGCTTCATAATATAGAGAGAGAAAGAGAGAAAGCTTATGTTTCTGGTGTGATTTTCAATTCTAACTTAGCCCTCTATTTATAGGAAAATTTTGGTAGGTTTGACCTGCAACCTGATGGCTTTACCTGCTACTATTCCCACCCACCACATTTGAAATATAATTCAGCACATTTCTTCACCAACCACAAGTGGTGCCCACCAATTCTAGAATTTTCCATCAAAATGATAAACTCCGAAAATTCAATAATTTCTGAGCCAGTCATCTCGTAAAATTCATAATAAATCATACGTTTATTTTTAACGGTTCAAAATTTATGGACATATACTCAACTTATATATGTATAAAATATCCAAAAATTATCACGATCCAACGGTCGGATTAAAAATTATAACCCCCGCAAAATATCTCAAAAATCCTGATTTTTAATACCTCCATTCCGACAAAAATACTGATAAAAACCTCAATATTAACTCCTTCATTTTTAACCACAAAAATATATCCTCATTTATATCCACATAAAATAAATATTTCCTTATCATATGAATCAATAATTAATTATTCACAAATAATATTACAGAATCACATTTATGACAACCAGTCCGTTCCCAGGAAAGAGGGGGCTTTCCAATAAGGATTTCTCCTTACTGGCGCGCAATTAGATGACCAAACCTCTCCTTAGACAGAACTTTCTAGACATTGCCAATAATGCTCTCTAATAATACTATTCAAATAATATGAATTATTGATCTGATAATGGGAAATACTGTGCAGTGACAATTATTGAACAACAATAATATAAAATTTCAACGTAGCAATTATTGAATCAATAAAATAAAATATTGAATAGTAATTACTGTAACAATTATTGAGTAGTGCCTTCTTACGTAAGAATCAATAATTTCAAAAATACTGTGCAATACCGTGTGCTACTGTGTAATAACGCGTATTACTGTATTTTAACCACCGGGTATTCTAACAGTGTTAACGGTAACAACTACGCCGTTATTTGTAAAAACTCAAATTTGTCGTTTTCTTCATCCGACAGTTATTCTGTTATGGGGCCCACAAATGGCTGCGCCGTCGTACGAATATTCCCCGACAGAAAGAATATTCCACGACCAAACGAATATTCCCCGACAACAATGATTATTTTATAACCACTTGCTTATTTTGAAAAAAAATCATATTTTACTCATAACTTTAAACTTTTATCAATTTAACCATTTACTGAATAGTAATTATAAGAAAAATTAAATACTTTTATTTCATAAAATTCGGGGTCTTACAAGGTATCCTCACCTTTTTGAAATATCAGGTACGTACGTCAATTTTGAGGACGAAATTTTGTAAGGAGGGGAGGTTGTAAGACTCCATCTTATTAATGAATAAAATCAAATTTTCTCTAAATATTATTGTGAATAATAAGGGGTTAATTTGATATAATACTTTGGTTATGGGTGAAATGTGCAAATTTTGTAAAATAAGCAAGTGGTTATAAAATATTCATTTTGTCGGGGAATATTCGTTTGGTGGTGGAAAATTCTTGTTGTCGGAGAATATTCGTACGACGGCGCAGCCTTGTTTGGGCCCCATAACGGAAAGCGATTGGATGAAGAAAACGACAAGTATAAGTTGTTTATAAATAACAGCGTAGTTGTTACCGTTAATACTGTTGGAATACCTAGTGGTTAAAATACAGTAGCACACGGTATTGGACCAATTATTGATTCTTACGTAAGAAGGCACTACTTGTTACAGTAGTTATTATTCAATATTTTATTTTATTGATTCAATAATTGCTGCGTTGATATTTTATATTATTGTTGTTTCAATAATTGTTGTTGCACAGTATTTTTCTTTATCAGATCAATAATTCATATTATTTGAATAATATTATTAGATAACATTATTGGCAATGTCTAGAAAGTTCTATCTAAAGAGAGGTTTGGTCATCTAATTGCGCGCCAGTAAGAAAAAATTCTTATTGGAAAGCCCCCTATTTCTTGGGAACGGTCTGGTTGTCATAAATGTGATTCTGTAATATTATTTGTGAATAATTAATTATTGATTCATATGATTATTTATTTTATGTGGATATAAATGAGGGATATATTTTTGTGGTTAAAAATGAAGGAGTTATGTTGAGGTTTTTATCAGTATTTTTGTCGGAATGAAGGTATTAAAAATCAGGGTTTTTGAGATATTTTGCGGGGGTTAAAATTTTTAATCTGACCGTTGGATCGTGGTAATTTTTGATATGTTATACATATATAAGTTGAGTATATGTCCACAAATTTTGAACCGTTAAAAATGAACGTATGATTTATTATGAATTTTACGAGATGACTGATTCAGAAATTGTTGAATTTTCGGAGTTAATCATTTTGGTGGAAAATTCTAGAATTGGTGGGCCCCACTCTTGGTTGGTGAAGAAATGTGCTGAGATTTTTATTCAAATGTGGTGGGTGAGAATAGTAGCAGGTAAAGCCATCATGTTGCAGGTTAAGTCTGCTTTGGCGTGCTAACATTTTTCTATAAATAGAGGGCTAAGTTCGAATTGAAAATCACACCAGAAACAAGTTTTCTCTCTTTCTCTCTCTAGATTATTGAGTGTATTTTGTGAGTATTTAGATACTTTGAGAGTTTCTATTCATTAGAGCAAGTTTCTTTCAGCCTTATATCGGTATTCCGACCAGAAGTACTGATATTTTGAGGTAAGGGATATTATTTTCTTCTTAAATGATATTATTTTCTTCAATATCATTATGCTGAAATATCAACATGAGTTTTTATCAAATTTGGAACTTTTTGTGTCGGGGTTACTATTCACGTATACGTTACTATTCACGTATACGGCACTATTCACGAATACGGCACTATTCACCGAAAAATAAAATTTTCTCTTTTTGTCCAAGATGTCTATTATGGTTACTATCTTTTATTGTATATATGTTTTGATCTTTATTTTTGAATTCTGCTTCACAATTGATTATTATGAAGTATTATTGATCTTGGATAAACTGCTATACGAATCCCTACTATTTGTCCTTCTGTCTCACTGGATTCGTTCTCTTTAAGATATTTTTCATCATCCTCAGTCCTAAATGATGATATTACTGAATATCTTTAGCCTGTAGTGCAAAGATGTATGATTACTTGATGAATATCTTTGGCCTATAGTGCAAAGATGAACATGTGTTGAGATGAACATGACTGACAGGTGATACAAATGAATATCTTTGGCCTGTAGTGCAAAGATGAATATTTGGATAAAGATGATTATTAATTGATGTTACAGGGATAAAATATTGATGATGGACTTTTAAATCTTAGAAGATAATAGAATTCATTATCTACTTGACTATTCTAATGGTTTGCTGTTTTCGCTGCAGTTGTTGATCTAAAACTTGTTGTCGATTATATTATATCAGATTTTTCCCTGTTGAATACTAATGATAATTTGTTGTATATTATCTTAGTCATAATATTCTTTACTGGGCTAGTTGAGCTCACCCTTTTCCTTTTTGTTCTATTTTTCTTCTCAGGAGGTGAGAACATAGCAGGATCTAGTCGGGGTATGGAGTGATGGTTCTAGAAAGATGTTTTAGCTGTCCTCACTATTTCTGTAAAATAGTGTTTGAATAATTGTATTGAGGACTTATTTGAGTGTGGATATTGTCTAGAAGACAATATTTGTATTTAAACTCACAGTATGTGTTGTCGTATTTCGTACGACAATTGTATTATTGAAGTTGTAGTTTGCTTTCTGTACCATGTATTTAGCGACTCAGAATGGGTGTTGTATACCTATTTTCGGGGCGTCACATGGGTAGCCGTAGGAAAACCTGCTGCTGCCACGGGTTGACCCGCGACACTTTTGGTCTATAAATAGACCCGATCAGCAATAAAATGGAAGAAAAAAGAAGAAAATAGAGAAAACTATGTCCATTTCAGCTTGTAACCTCTGCTAGAGTGCTCTAAACTGAGTGATTCTCCTTTCTAAACACTTGTAAGGTCGTGTTCTGTACCATACTGAAGGTTAACCGATGGAAACTGAGTTTTCAGGCCTCAAAAGTTATCTGAAGTCTTCTTGACAGCACACTGTAAGATATTTCAGATTTTTAAGCTTTCTATCACTTTTATATATATTTATATACAAACATTGAGAGTTTCTTCGAGTGGGTACGCCCGGATCGTTAATCCGTGGCTTATATATATATATATATATATATATATATATATAGAAAAGCAGTAAACGCTCCGCACATTCTATCCAGGCTCAGTCGACTTCGAGGATTGAGGATATATATATATATATATATATATTACATTTCAAAGTTCTTCCTGGAGTTTACTTCGTGGTAGTTGATCGTCTATATATATATATTTACTGCTTTTATATAAATATCTGCTTTAACTGCTTTCATAATGTAGATATTTAATATTCCAGTCTGTAGGCTAGATTTATCCAAATTTTACTATTTCTAACTTTGACCGGTTCAAAAGTGACTAAACTAGAATCGTTGAAGCTAGAATGGTTTAGATTTATTCAAATCTAGTTCTTTTTCTATCTTTTATACATATTATTTTTTCATGTGAGCTTAGGAATCATGTGATCGAAGATTCAGCCTTTAAATCTAGATTCGGTTCCCACAATGGACATTTCTCCGCTGCAATCAGCTTGTATATTATCTACGGTGTCTGGATATCCTTAAATGGCTCTCATGCCCAGAAGGAGTTCGACATTTCTATGTATTTTATTTTCTTGAATATTCCTCGCATCTCGAAAATAAAAGCAATCAAGCCGAATACGTAATAAAATGCAAGTATCAAAGACCTCAATTACTATTGAGTATAAGGGTTTAAAAACCTGTTTTTCCAAAACATCACTATTATATCTTGTTAAAATTGAACTTTTATATACAAGTCAAACCCTTTGTATATAGGTGCAAACGAGGAATAACACTACTTCCAGATAATTGCACATAAGCCTAACACACACACATTGTAAGACCCCAACTTTTATGAATAAAGATGAATTTTCTATAAATATCATTTTTGAGTATTAAGGAGTAAATTTGATATAATGTTATAGTTATGGGTAATATTTATAAATTTTGCAAAATAAGCAAGTGGTTATAAAATATTCATGTTGTTGGGGAATATTCGTTTGGTGGTGGAATATTCTTTCTGTCGGGGAATATTCGTATGACGGCGCAGCCATTTATGGACCCCATAACAGAATAACTGTCGGATGAAGAAAACGACAAATTTGAGTTTTTATAAATAACGGCGTAATCCTTACCGTTAGCACTGTTGGAATACATGGTGGTTAAAATACAGTAATACGAGTTGTTGCACAGTAGCACACGGTATTGCACAGTATTGTTAAATTATTGATTCTTACGTAAGAAGACACTACTCAATAATTGTTACAATAATTATTGTTCAATATTTTATTTTATTGATTCAATAATTGCTGCATTGATATTTTATATTATTGTTGTTTCAATAATTGTCACTGTACAGTATCTCCATTATCAGATCAATAATTCATATTATTTGAATAATATTATTAGATAGCATTACTGATAATGTCTAAAGAAGTTCTGTCCAAGGAGAAGTTTGGTCACCTAATTGCGCACCAGTAAGGAGAAATTCTTATCGGAAAGCCCCCTTTTTCCTAGGAGCGACCAGGTTGTCATAATTGTGATTCTGTAATATTATTTGTGAATAATTAATTATTAATTTATATCATAAGGAAATATTTATTTTTTATGTGGATATAAATGAAGGATTTAATTTTGAGGTGTTTTATCAGTATTTGGTCGGAATGGAGGTTTTAAAAATCAAAATAGTGTTCTTAAAGCTCTATTACGTGAGTTATAATTTTAATCCGACCATTGGATCGTTGTGATTTTTGGATATGGTATACATATATAAGTTGAGTATATGTCCACAAATTATGAACCGTTAAAAATTAACGTATGATTTGTTATGAATTTAAAGAGGTGTTGAATAACGTCCGTATGTGGATTTCAGATATTTTCTGTTTAGAATTTAGAAAAACTTTATTCTACAAAGCTGTAGAGAATTAAATTTCCTATAGAAAGGACATGAGATTTGAAATTTTCTGATAAAAGAGCTATTTATTATGAATTATTGAAATTTCAGAAATTAAAATATTTTTATTAAAAAATGGGTGGGACCCACTTTTATTTTTGAAAACACATGTGCTGCTAAATTCTTCCAAGCTGGCAGCTCAAACAATTCAAATGAAGTGTACGTGGAGGAAAGAAAGAAAAAAATAATATTTTATTATTTTAGTCTCCTTTGGCGTTCTACCATTTTCCTATAAATAGGGCGTTTAGGTTAGAATTGAAAATCACACCAGAATTAGAGAATTCTTCTTCTATAATCTTGAGTGTATTTCTTTAGAGTTTTAGAAAGCTTTGAGCGTAAAAAACAGTGAAAGTTTTCTTTAAGAATATCCCCGCTATACCAGTTGGAATACTCTTCTTTTCAAGGTAAGGGATGTTATGTTTGTTCAATATTCGCTTGAAATAATATTTTCATCCATACTCTGTAGTATGTAAGTAATATTATTTCGATTCAGATTTCGAATTCTATACTCGTTTTGTTAAAATTTTGGCTTCTATACTCCATGAAATTAATAGAATATCCTTGATATTTGCGCTACATCCAGTATCTTTTTATGGAAATATTATTCTGAGCATTCTTGATAAGTTTTAACTTTTTCATGCCGGAGTACTATTCACGGGGTTACTATTCCCGAAGTACTATTCACGGGATACTATTCACTCGAGTACTATTCACCTGGGGTACTATTCATGATAAAAATTGATTCATTTTCGGTCCAAATTATTTTTGGTACAATATTATTCTTGAATTTTACTCCACAAAGCAGTATCATGTTGACAATTTGGACGTTATTGATTTCTGGATAAATTAAATTATAAATCTTTAAAAATTTATCCTTGAACTTGTTTTATTGAATTCTTATATCATTGTCATCGTCCTCATTGAAAGTTATCTGTGGCCTGTAGTGCGTAGATAGACTTGGTATGATTATGACAAGGGATTATTCGGTATAATCATGACCGTAATGTTACAAATGATGTGGTAAAATTCCTTATTGGCCCGTAGTGCATTGATGGACAATTGTTGGTATGATCATGACCATTGATGAATACATGAATATCCTTGGCCCGTAGTGCATGGATAATTTGTGGTCGTGATACTAATGAATATCCTTGGCCGTAGTGCATGGATGATGTGGATTATTTATTAAGCTGAGTCTTAGCGATAAAAGTGATGAAAAATCTTTTAAATCATAGAAGATAGTAGATTTTATTCTCTACTTGACTCTTCTAATGGATTGCTTGTTCTGCTGTTGTTGAACTTGATGTTTGTTATATTTTATCAGTTTAACACCGTTGAAGGCTAACGAAAAATTATTCAGCATTATCTTAGTCATAATATTTCTTACTGGGCTAGTTGAGCTCACTCTTTTTCTTTCATTGTTCTTTTTAGAAAATGAGAACGTAGTCGGGACTAGTCGGGGAACGGAGTGACGGTCCAGATGATAGCATTAGTAGTCCTCACTATTCTATGAAATAGTGTAATAATAAATGTATTGAGGACTTATTTTGAGTTTTAATGCTGTCTAGAAGACAATATTTGTATTAAAACTCACAGCTCATGTTATATATTTAAGTTTGTATTTGAATTTTGTACCATGTATTTGGCGACTCAAGATGGGTGATGTATACCTATTTTTGGGGCGTCACAGTTGGTATGAAAGCTTAGGGATATGATCCCTGGCTAAGATGTGAGACTAGAACTAGGAGGGGAGAGACGGGGAATTCCTTCGCTAGTATGACCTACCTAAATTTATTTGGTATTTAATTGGTCGGTCAGAGTATAGGAATAATATGTTACATGCCTATTAACCCTTGTTTTGTAGCAGTATTTGAAAATGATATCCAAGAATATTGAGAATAGCAATGGAGCACAGGAGACCGTTGAGTCACCATAGATCAATACCTAGGATAATGTACAACAAGAAGACAATAATCCTCAGTTAAACAACAACGATCAAATGATGAACGATGGAATGTTCAAAGGCTTTATGCAATTCATGCAACATCAGGCGAGAGCGGCTCCTGTCCATAATATAGGTGGAAACACTGGAAACTCTCGGACGGTCACCGCTAAACAGTTCAAGGAGCTGGGACCACCGGAGTTTTTTGGAGAGCCAAAACCACTTAAGGCGGAGACATGGATAAAGCAGATTAATAAGATATTTGATGTCTTGGGATGCTCCGAGGAGCAAAAGGTTCCCTTTGCCACCTTCATGTTGCGGGCAGAAGCAGATTACTGCTGGGAATCTGTAAAGCGTACTCAACCGGCCGCACTGAAGATGTCTTGGGAGAAGTTCCAAGAACTGTTCAATGATAAGTACTTTTCCGAAAGTATTCGTCACATGAAAGAGGTATATTTTATTAAACCGGAGCAAAACAACATGACCGTGTCATAGTACAAAGCCAAGTTTGCTGAGTTGTCCCGGTTTGCGTCCCACTTAGTTGATAACGAGGAGAGAATGACACGGATGTTTCTAAGAGGTTTGAAACCTGAGATACGCCAATACTTAATTTCTCACAAACTATGTTTGTATTCAAATATTGTAAATAGGGCTCAGTTATTGGAGCGTGATAACGAGTCAACCCAACCAAGAGATAGCAGCCGACAAAATGATAATACCAGTGGTAGCAGTCATCGAAGCAGTGACAACAAATGTGGAGGGAATCAACATGCCATAAATGGTAACCACTTTGGTGGTAATCATGGCCAAGACAATAAGAGTGGACATTTCAAGAAGAGGAGATTCAACAATGATGGAAAGACGTCCGCACCAGCACCTGTTGTTAAGGAAGGAGAACGACCACATATAATATGCTTCAAATGCGAAGGGGAGGGACACATCAGTGTAAAATGCGCGATGCAGTCCAAAGCGTGTTATAATTGTGGAAGAGAAGGTCACCTAGCAATTTTGTCGTGCACCAAAGACAAGTCCAGCTGGGACGGAGGCACCAAAGGCCGTCCCAGAAAATTCAAAGCCGGTAGTTCAAGGGAGAGCGTTTGTCGTGACCTCCTAAAAAGTAAGAAACCCGAACAAGGTCATCACGGGTAAACTTATCATAAACTATATCAAAGTCTATACCTTATTTGATACCGGTTCTACCCATTCTTTTATTTCTCCTACTTGCGCTCAACGTTTAAATATGACTCCGAAAAAATTAGACTTTGACTTATCTATTGAAACTCCGTTGGGAGAAACCTTCATTACATCCACTATTTATAAGTCTTGTTTGGTTCAAATCGGTACCCTCACATTACCTATCGATCTTATTTCATTGAAAATACTTGCATTTAACGTAATTCTAGGAATTGATTGGTTAACTACTCATCATGTAAAAATTGATTATTTTCGTAAGATTGTTAGTTTTCATATTCCTAACCAACCTATTATGCGAATTCAAGCAACCAAACCATTAAAATCAATCACTATCATCTCAAGCCATAAAGCTACTCGTTTATTGAAAAATAGATGTCAAGCTTTCTTAGCTCATGTCACGGATTTAAACAAAAATACGTCAGTTTTGAATGATATTTCTATTGTTAATAAATTTCCTTACGTATTCCCTGAAGAACTTCCTGGCCTACCCCCAGAGCGAGAAATTGAATTTTGTATCGACCTTGAACCAGGTACAAAACCCATTTCCAAAGCCCCATATCGAATGGCTCCTATTGAACTTCAGGAGTTAAAGACCCAATTGCAGGAATTATTAGACATCGATTTCATTCGTCCTAGTACATCTACTTGTGGTGTTCCTGTTCTATTCGTGAAGAAAAAAGATGGGAGTATGCGACTTTGTATTAATTATCGGGAGTTGAATCATGTCACCATCAAGAATAGGTACCCATTGCCACGTATTGATGACCTGTTTGACCAGTTGCACGGCGCCAAATTCTTTTCAAAGATCTATCTTCATTCCGGATATCATCAGTTAAAGGTTAGAACCGATGACATTCCAAAGACGACTTTCAGAACTCAGTATGGACATTATGAATTCCTAGTCATGTCTTTTGGATTGACTAATGCTCCTGCTCCCTTCATAGATATGATGAACTGAGTATTAAAGGAATATTTTGATCACTTTATGGTCGTCTTTATTGATGATATCCTCATATATTCCAAAAGCCATGAAGATCATGAGCAATACTTGAGGCTGATACTCCAAAAGCTTCGTGAAAACAAGCTTTATTCCAAGTTGAAGAAATGCGAGTTCTGTCTTGAGGAAGTAGCATTCCTTGGCCACGTATTATCAAGTCATGGAATATCTATTGACCCGGTGAAGATTGAAGCTATTCAAAGCTGGGAGCAACCTAAATCAGTGACCGAAGTACGTAGCTTTCTCGGTTTACCTGGTTATTATCGGAGATTCGTGGAAGGATTTTCTTGAATCGCTACTCCGTTAACTCAGCTGACTCGGAAAGATACAAAATTCGGTTGGAACGAGGATTATGAGAAGAGTTTTCAAGAACTCAAGAGGAGACTCATTTCAGCCCCTGTTCTGACAATACCATCTGGCTCGGAGGGATTTGTCATCTACAGTGATGCTTAGGGCAAAGGGTTAGGATGTGTTCTCATACAACATGGGAAAGTCATAGCTTATGCCTCTCGGCAACTTAAAGAATATGAGAGGAATTATCCTACTCATGATCTAGAGTTGGCAGCTGTTGTCTTCGCACTTAAAATTTAGAGGCATTACTTGTATGGGGAGAAAGTGGAGATCTTTACGGATCATAAAAGCCTCAAATATTTCTTCACTCAAAAGGAACTCAACATACGGCAACGACGTTGGCTCAAACTGTTGAAAGATTATGATCATACTATTCACTACCATCTTGAAAAAATGAACGTAGTAGCTGACCCATTGAGTAGAAGATCATATGCGGGTACAAGTGCGATATTGTCAACGCAAAGTCCCATTTTATATGACTTGCACAGGATGGAGATAGAGTTAAAGACTCCAGGGACCTACGTAATGATGGCAAATATACGAGTAGAACCAACTGTAATCGATAAAGTTAAAGCTGCTCAAGCTACAGGTATGGAGCTGATGCGTATGAGGAAGAAAGTGCAAGAATGTGCTATGCCGGAAGCAAGAATCGATGAAGAAGGAATACTTCGAGTCAACTCTAGACTTTGTGTTCCTAACGATCCTGATTTGAAGTGTAAAATCATAATGGAGGCGCACAACACACCGTTTGCAATCCATCCTGGGAGTACCAAAATGTATCATGATCTTCGACATACATTTTGGTGGAGCAATATGAAGAGAGAGATCGCGGAGTTTATCTCGAGGTGTTTAACTTGTCAACGTGTAAAGGCGAAGCATCAAGTACCAAAAGGTCCATTGCAACCACTTGAAATTCCAGAATGGAAGTGAGAGCACATTACCATAGATTTCGTTACCGGTCTTCTCAAGGTTTCTCAAGGCATAGATGCGATTTGGGTCATTGTTGATAGATTGACCAAGTCGACTCATTTCTTACCTATACGAGAAACTTATACACTTGAACGTCTTGCTCGTATGTACATAAACGAGATTGTAAGATTGCATGGTATGCCAGTATCCATAGTTTCTGATCGAGACCCAATATTCACTTCACGATTTTGGGTTAGCTTGCAGAAAGCTATGGGCACAGATTTACGATTTAGCTCGGCATATCATCCTCAGACGGACGGTCAGTCGGAGAGGACTATTCAAACTCTTGAAGATCTATTAAGACTCTGTGTCCTTGACTTCAAGGGAAGTTGGGACAAGTTCTTACCATTGGTAGAGTTTTCCTACAACAACAGTTATCAAGCAAGTATTGGCATGACTCCATTTGAGGCGTTGTATGGAAGAAAGTGTCGTTCTCCAGTATGCTGGGATGAGGTGGGTGAAACAACGTTGTTGGGACCGGAGTTGGTACGTATGACTACGGGAAAGATTCAAACGATCCGACAACGTATAAAAACCTCACAAGATCGACAAAAGAGTTATGCTGATCTTCATCGAAAGGACGTGGAATTCAATATTGGAGAACATGTGTTGTTACGTGTTGCTTTATGGAAAGGAGTTACGAGATTTAGAAAGAAAGGAAAGCTCAATCCTCGATTCATTGACCCATTTTTAATCCTCGAACGAGTAGGAACTGTGGCCTATAGACTCGCCTTACCGCCAAGTATGTCTCGTGTTCATAACGTTTTTCATATATCTATGTTACGTAAATATGTGAAAGACCCGAACCACATTATTGAGTTAGAACCGGATGAAATAGCGGAAGATTTAACATATGAAGGGGTTTCTGTTAAAATCTTGGATAAGAAGGAGCATATTTTACCCTCCAAGGTTATACCTCAAGTCAAAGTCTTGTGGAGAAATCACGATGTTGAGGAAATGATCTGGGAGTTAGAATCTGAAATGAAATCAAAGCATCCTTACCTCTTCGACATACCAGGTACGTACCCTAATTTCGAGGGAGAAATTTCATAAAAGGGGAGGTTGTAAGACCCCAACTTTTATGAATAAAGATGAATTTTCTATAAATATCATTTTTGAGTATTAAGAAGTATATTTGATATAATGTTATAGTTATGGGTAATATTTATAAATTTTGCAAAATAAGCAAGTGGTTATAAAATATTCATATTGTCAGGGAATATTCGTTTGGTAGTGGAATATTCTTTCTGTCAGGGATTATTCGTACGACATCGCAGCCATTTGTGGGCCCCATAACAGAATAACTGTCGAATGAAGAAAACGACAAATTTGAGTTTTTATAAATAATGGCGTAATCGTTACCGTTAACACTGTTGGAATACCTGGTGGTTAAAATATAGTAATACGCATTGTTACACAGTAGCACACAGTATTGCACATTATTGTTAAATTATTTATTCTTACGTAAGAAAGCACTACTCAATAATTGTTACAATAATTACTGTTCAATATTTTATTTTATTGATTCAATAATTGCTGCGTTGATATTTTATATTATTGTTGTTTCAATAATTGTCACTGCACAGTATCTCCATTATCAGATCAATAATTTATATTATTTGAATAATATTAGTAGATAGCATTATTGACAATGTCTAAGAAAGTACTGTATAAGGAGAGGTTTGGTCACCTAATTGAGCGCCAATAAGGAGAAATCCTTATCGGAAAGCCTCCTCTTTCCTGTGACCGACCTGGTTGTCATAATTGTGATTCTGTAATATTATTTGTGAATAATTAATTATTAATTTATATCATAAGGAAATATTTATTTTTTACGTGGATATAAATGAAGGATTTAATTTTGAGGTGTTTTATTAGTATTTTGTCTGATTGGAGGTTTTAAAAATCAAAACAGTGTTCTTAAAGCTCTATTGCGTGTGTTATAATTTTAATCCGACCGTTGGATCGTTGTGATTTTTGGATATGTTATACATATATAAGTTGAGTATATGTCCACAAATTTTGAACCGTTAAAAATTAACGTATGATTTGTTATGAATTTTAAGAGGTGTTGAAAAACGTTCATATGTGGATTTCAGATATTTTCTGTTTGGAATTTGAAAAAAAAATTTCTACAAAGTTGTAGAGAAATAAATTTTCAATGAAAATTACATGAGATTTTATTTTTTCTGATAAAAAGGCTATTTATTATGAATTATTGAAGTTTTGAAAATTAAAATATTTTTAAAAAAATGGGTGGGACCCACTTTTGTTTTTGAAAACATGTGAGCTGCTAAATTCTTCCAAGATGGCTGCTCAAACAATTCAAATGAAGTGTGCGTGGAGGAAAGAAAGAAAAAAAAATATTTTATTATTTTAGTCTCCTTTGACGTTCTAGCATTTTCTTATAAATAGGGCGCTTAGGTTGGAATTGAAAATCACACCAGAATTAGAGAATTCTTCTTCTATAATCTTGAGTGTATTTCTTTAGAGTTTAAAAAAGCTTTGAGCATAGAAAACAGTGAAAGTTTTCTTCAAGAATATTTTCGCTATACCAGTTAGAATACTCTTCTTTTCAAGGTAAGGGATGTTATTTTTGTTCAATATTCGCTTGAAATAATATTTTCTTCCATACTCTGTAGTATGTAAGTAATATTATTTCGTTTCAGATTTCGAATTCTATACTCGTTTTGTTAAAATTTTGGCTTCTATACTCCATGAAATTAGTAGAATATCCTTGATATTTGCGCTTCATCCATTATATTTTTATGAAAATATTATTCTAAGCATTCTTGATAAGTTTTAACTTTTTTATGTCAGAGTACTATTCACGAGATTACTATTCCCGAAATACTATTCACGGGGTACTAGTTACTTGAGTACAATTCACCCGGGGTACAATTCATGATAAAAATTGTTTCATTTTTTGTCTAAATTATTTTTAGTACAATATTATTCTTGAATTTTACTCCACAAAGAAGTATCATATTGACAATTTGGACGTTATTGATTTCTAGATAAATTAAATTATAAATCTTTAAAAATTTATGCTTGAACTTGTTTTATTGAATTCTTATACCATTGTCATCATCCTAATGTTTATATTATGTTGAAAGTCATCTGTGGCATGTAGTGCATAGATGGACTTGGTATGATTATTACCAGGGATTATTCGGTATAATCATGACCGTAATGTTACAAATGATGTGGTAAAAGTCCTCATTGGCCCGTAGTGCATTGATGGACAGTTGTTGACATGATCATGACCATTGATGAATACATGAATATCCTTGGCCCGTAGTGCATGGATAATTTGTGGTCGTGATACTAATGAATATCCTTGGCCGTAGTGCAGGGATGATGTGGATTATTTATTAAGTTGAGTCTTAGCGATAAAAGTGATGAAAAACCTTTTATATCATAGAAGATAGAAGATTTTATTCTCTACTTGACTCTTCTAATTAATTGCTTGTTCCACTGCAGTTAAACTTGATGTTTGTTATATTTTACCAGATTAACACTGTTGAAGGCTAACGATAAATTATTCAGCATTATCTTAGTCATAATATTTCTTACTGGGCTAGTTGAGCTCATCCTTTTGCTTTCATTGTTCTCTTCAGGAAATGAGAGCGTAGCCGGGACTAGTCGGGGAACGGAGTGACGGTCCAGATGATAGCATTCGTAGTCCTCACTATTCTATGAAATAGTGTGATAATAAATGTATTGAGGACTTATTTTGAGTTTTAATACTGTCTAGAAGACAATATTTATATTAAAACTCACAGCTCATGTTGTATATTTAAGTTTGTATTTGAAATTTGTACCATGTATTTGGCGACTCAAGATGGATGATGTATACCTATTTTGGGGGCATCACACACATGCAGATAAAAAGTTAATTGAAAAGTGGCGGTAACCGTGTTTTCAAAGAAGTCGGGGGGTGCCTAACACCTTCCCTCCAGTTAATCAAGCCTCCGAACCCTAACAAATCTCGATTTCCAAGACCAGTTAAACAGTGTCTAACCATTGGGTCTTTGTACAAATCTTTTCAAATTCGGTTGAGTTGGTGCAACCATTTCAAATCTACCAATTGGTGACTCTAAGTCAAATCGTCGACATTTATATGTCGGACCTTTTCAAACTTGCCTTTTTAGATAAAACTCACCCAAAAAGAGAACACCAAAAGACAAGCACAGAAAGGGACACAAATCATCCCGACGTTGACAGGTGGAGACTCTGCTGGGGACTCCTGTAAGAGGGCTTAAGCTGCTGTTCAAACTTTTCAAAACAAAACTTTTTATTTGCTGATGTGTGAATACTACATTTACATTGAATGGGTATATACTAATGCTTTATTTACTGCACTTTAGTGCTTCGCACCATATCTGCCTATGATATTAGTGCTTCACACATGTCATCATTTCCATACGGTGAGATGCGATATATGTGAATGTATGTTGTGTGATTCCTCCACCAGGAGGCAAACTTATCGGTGTTTGATTACTAGACTCAAGGGAGACTAATCCCGCGAGGCTCAGGAAAGGCACCACCCAGATTCACTCCAGTTGAAAGATCGGATTAACTTTCCATCCAGTAAATTGCAATGATCTTGGGACCTTCATGCCTAAAAGTCGTGAGAGTAGCCTAAGATAGGTTAGCCTCTGATAAACCAAATGCGAAGGGAAGTCTCTTCATACCTTCCCCTTTTAATTACATGTCATTTCAATTCCATGTAATTTCATTCCATGTCAATCTCAATGTAATGGAAAATATAAAGGAATATGTAAATATGAATTCCTTTCCCTATCAAGGCCTATCATGCTATCCTGTCATAAAAAAAACTAAACTCTGTTTTTACAGGAGAACAGACACATTGCATAGCATACAACATCTTCACATTTTCCCAAACTAAACTACGTAGTCTTTTAGTAGGGAAACAATTGGTCCCTTTACCCGTTCAAAGTCCAAAAAGGTACTAAGACCACCTCCAGACATGGCTACAAGTGCCTAGCCTAATCCTACTCCTGTTTCCCGAGAGGAGTTCGTGTGATAACCTGAAAATTCTTAAAATCTTGAATGATTAGAATAAAGGTTAAAGAATAAAACCTAGATGAGAATTTGAGGATTTATTTAAAAATTTTAAGTAAAACCTATATGGTTTGCTATTCGAATGAGAATAGAGAAAATATGGGTTACAAAATTCTAAAACCCTAGAAATGAATTTAATATGAACTTGAAGGAATATCAAGAATAAGGTATTACGATACCTATAAATTCGATGTGAACTGAATAGTCTAAGAAATGTTTTATAAGTACATATGAAAATTTTATTAAGGAGATAAGATTTCACATGAAGAGATGCTATGAGGTTAAACGAAGATGAGTATAAGTCTAGAAATATATATACTTAGTAAGGTGCTATATATATTTTAGCAAGAGGAATGTTGAATTAAGTTAATGATATAAGGATCAAGATAAAACTATGTTAGTAATTAACATAGCTTAAACGTTGACCTTGACTATCAAATAAGAATTTGAATAATTATAAAGTCGTTAGTTAATACGATTAGCAATAAGAATGGAGTAATTTAAAACTCACAATTTGAGTTAGAGATATAATTTTGAAGCACGGACTGCTCGGTTGCGTCCGAAACGTCAAGTTTAGTCAGAATGGACAGTAAACACAAAATGTGTAAATATTGACTTTTGGTTAAAGTCAATAGTTGAATTTTTATGGAGAAAAGTTAAAATTAGTGTGAGAAGTGAAATATGTTATGATTATGTGAATTATGTGTATGATTAGATAAATATACATTATATAATGTGCATACATTTATTTTGTATGTAAAAATGAATTAAAAATTAAGTTATGTAACCTAATATATATATTAAGTGTGATAATTAAATAACCTAAGAAGTTATGATACAGGAGAATATTAGTATATAAAATATATACTAATTCTAAGATATTTATTTTATACATCTCAATTAATTAATTTTATAACCTAATTATAACAAGTCTAATTGGGTTAAGAAATTAAATATGCATGAATAAGAATTTAAGTTATAATTGAGGAAATGAAAATCCTAATTAAATAATTAGGAAAGGATATAATTAAAAGTAGTGGACTATGTAAATTACATGGCCCAAACATGTTAAGTAGAAAGCCCAAAAGATGAAATTGGTGGCCCAACTTTAAGCCCAAAACATGTTAAGTAATGATGGAATTTACTAACTCTTCACCAACTCTCCATATGTGTCATGTTATCTTTAAGCCACCATCTTTCACCAAAATTACATGTAATCTAAGTCTACAAGCAATCTTAAAGACGATAAGAGAGAGAGAGAGGGAAAGTAGATTATGGTGGAAGAAAACTTAGATATACAAAATATATCTACACAAATTACTAACACCCAAAACCCATTCCATTTCTCTCTCATCTCTTATTAGCTAACACAAAGAAAACCAAAGAGAGGTGTGGTCGGCAGCCACAAGAGGTAAAGGAGAGGAGGTTTTGATCTTCAAGCTACCCAAGATCATCATCTACTTTGAAAGATTAAGAAATGCTAGCAAAAGATCAAGGTATAAACCACTTTTTAATTAAGTTATTCTTAGTTGTTTAAATAAAAACTTGGATTTATGTTCTTGAACTTTAAAACTCTAGATTTACATGATCTAGAGTGTGTTATGTGTGGATCTATCCATCTTGTGTATTAAAAGTTAGATCTAAAGTATGAAATAGAAACTAGGTTTTTCAAAATGTAGATAACCTAATTTTTCTAAGCTTTGATTGTGTTTAATCTCGTGTTTGATAATTGTTTGATAAAATAGATCGTGTATCATGGAAGAATTAGGGGTATATGAGGTATTAGTAAGTGTTATGTTGAGTTAAGTTGGTTATTATGTGAAAACATGAAAGTTTTCTTAGAAGACACCAGGAGTTAAAAATTAGATTTTTGTGAAAACGAAATGCGAATTTCAAACGACCATATCTCCTATTATATTTCGAATTTTTTATTGTGGTAAAGTCCTAGAGTTAGATCTATGAGTTTTCTAACATCTCCAAGTAGAATCACTGAAAAAGGAGTTGTAGATTTCTATATGGACTATTTTTAACAAAGCAAGAAAAACTGTAAAATGACAAAAAGCTACTGCCCAAAATTTTGTAAGGGCTGTTTTGGCCACTTAATTTGTGAGAAACATTCTGGCATTTTGGGACATGAAAACATATGGTATTAAGTATATCCTGTCCAAAAACGAGCTCATTCTGACTTACAACGACCAAGTTATGGTCATTTCAATTTCTGTGATTTTCTGACAAAAATGGCTATAACCGGAGTTTTATAACTCCGATGGCCACGAAATTTAAACTGGAGCATCACGTTAACACGTATAAGATTGTGTCAAGAGATGAGAATTTCTGGAGTTGAGCATGATAGGTGTTACCTCTTTTATAGTTCTTATAAAAGAGCTCTAACTCATGCAAGTATACACGGGTCAACAAGTAATACATAGTAAGTAAAGTATCGATCCTACAGAGAAAGTTGTTAACCTTAGACTACTATGCATTAATTAACTCACTATATTTATATGCTAAGACTAATGACATCAATTGTTGATTTAAACTAATTATGATTACAAACTAAAAATACAAATATAAATGGACTAAATATAATGTGGAAACAATGGGATCCTAACTGCATTCAATATTTCGCTTAATCGACATATGTCATTCAAGAAGTGTTCACATATCACATGATAATAGCCAAGAGCACAAAGAGAGTTATAACCATTTTCCAATGGACTATAACCAAATCACATATCATCTACAGATGTTAGAATCTATGTAATCACCAATACTATCACAATTACCATATTTCTATTCGCAATTGCAATCCTATTGATTTTAAGCATAACCCTTATTCTAGCTCATACGGTGAAACAGTATATTCGTATCTGATTCACAAAATATGCAAGACTTCCTCTAGCCCCATATTCGCATGCTATCATGATTACAATCCATATTTATATGTTCATTTCCAATTCCATACAAATGCTAAAACGAATAATTATCGGTCATTCATACATGTAAAACAACCATGATAGATAACTCATATGATATGCAAAACAAATCTAACACTTAGATGTACAACCAACCTACATATTAAAATCCATTAGAATCCCATAATGGGGTTTAGTTCACGACTGAACCAAAAGCCATTATGAGATCAATGTTAAGCATGATCAATAAACAAGCAATCAAAGTAAGAAGGATAGAACGATCAAACTCAATCGCTGAATAGAAATCAAAGATTAACTATTAAATCCACAAAGAAATCCCATAAACAATAATCAATATCCATGATGACAGAGATCTCCAAGAAGAAGTAGAGAAAAATAGACGTTATGGCTTTCTCCTACGTTGGAATCTCTCCCAAGGTGTAAACCCTAGTTTCTACTATGAAAAGAGAGAAGATGGAAGTAGCTATCTAGCCCCCAAGGGGTGGAATATGTCTTACATGATGAGAATATGTCTAATATATACCCTAATTGAATCCCCCACTCAATCACGCTTCAATTGCTCTGTTTAGTGAAAAGTCATCTTTAGTCATCGCCCGAAGTCACGCGGCCGCGCAGGTGGGCGCGCAACTTGCAGAAACTTGCAGAAAATCGGGTTTTTTGGCTCAGGGTCGCGCGCCCGCGCGCGGGTGATTTTCTGCTGCAGTGTGCTCTGGTAAAATGGCCATAACTTTTGATCCGAGAAGAGTTACGGGGCCTGCCACCTATCAAATCGAAGATATCGACGAACCCTACAACTTTCATTCTTTGATGATTGAGAAATTACGGGCAGATGAAGGTTGAAATCGAGCTGGAAGGGACTGCTATGAAAATGGCAAACCAAAACAGCGTAGTTTGACGTCCGTCGGTACAACGATCATAACTCTTGCATCCGAACTCCGATTAGAGCGATTCAAGATGTTCCGGAAAGCTAAGAAGACGCTCTACAACGTAAGCTAAGTTCCAAACCAATAACATGAAGTAACATGAAAGCCAAAATGATATCCGGATTGCCTTTTCTTTGCATTTTCTTTGCGTTTCCTTACAATAATCGCTCACACCACTTCCAAACATAAAATCTACAAAATAAACACAAAATGCATGAAAAGTAACTAAGACACATGAATATAAGCAATTAATTCAAGTAAAAGATACCGGATAAATGCATAAAAAATCCACTTATCACACCCCCAAACTTAAACCGTTGTTTGTCCTCAAGCAACAACAATGCTAATGCAATATACATGCTATGCAAGCTATGCTACTATGACAATGATTCCCCAAATTTTCAGTCATGTTATGAATTCCAATAAGATATGCCTTAAAGAAATATCAAGATCCAAGAACAAAGCATCAAACTAAGCTAAAGGCATAATGACATACAATCAGATAATCCTAACTTGCTATAAAGATGTTGTGTGTGTGTGATGTGTTCACAGATATGCTTGATAAAAATGAAGATGCCACATGTTAAATTGCTTAAGACAGAAAATTGATGTTTAAATCAAGAACTGCATATACTAATGAGACATCAAATACTCCAACTCATCAATACAAATTAAGGTTCAATAATAGGTTTATTCTGCTTTATTTTTACTCGCGAGGGCGATTTTCGCACTTTCCCGCGGTGTTTATTGATTTTGATTTATATATATATATATATATATATATATATATATATATATATATATATATATATATATATATTTTCCATGACTGTGCAATGTCTCATTCCATTAGGCTAACAGTGCTACCCCTTAGCGAGCTTTCAACCAACGACTCCCAGACTATTAAGACCTTAAGGGGCTAGGTGTAGAGACAATCCCCTCGGGCGTACTTACTCAAGTAACAAAGGCCCCGAAACAAGACTATCCACGGTAATTATTAAATTTTTTTTATTTTATATATATATATATATATATAGCAAACATACCCATGCGTTCCCAAAACTTGAATTTAAGTGTCTTCATAGTCATTACTCACTTCCTACACAATTCTATCATTAAAAACAATATTTTCCTCTCAACATACAAGCATGCTAATCTTAACCAACAAGCAAATAGGAACATTGTCGTGCTACCTAGTAACATCTAAACAGCAAGCATGAATTATATCCTGCATAAAATTATAACTAAGCTCAATATATCCACTAAATTCAAAAATCTATCAAATTTCTATGTTATCATTGGCCAAATTAGAATTCAACTAAATAAAAGCCTGGGATTATGCAATGTTATGCAACTAAACACGTACTAAGTAAACAAGACAAAAGAAAACTAAACAATAAAATAAAATAAAATTAAAAAATTCATACTAAACTACCCGTACCATGCAACTTAAACATGCAATAAAACTATATGCAATTAACTATATGCAACAACTACTCACTACAACCCAATACCCCCAAACTTAAAATAAACAATGCCCTCATTGTAATTAAAAGTGAAAGGATACTCCCCTAAGTGGCAATGTCATCTTCGTTCGCCTCCTCATGATCCGATGGTTAAGTTTGAGATATTCTATAGTTGGAGACTGAGTGTGGGCTTCTAATTGTCCGAATGCTTAAAATTGGAAATTAAAATAAACAGCTCAGCATCAATCAGGCATCGCGCGCGGTCGCGCGCTCCTCCTATGCAATCCTCGCGCGGGCGCGCAACTTGTAGTGTGCAAAGTCTGTCCAGCCAGGTGCTTGCGCGGGCGCGCGTCCTCAAGCCTCTTCTGCCGCGCTGCCGCGCGGCTTCTTCAACTCTGGTTTTGCTTCAGTTTTGTTTGACTTCTGTTCGATCATGAATGCTTATAGCAATTGGATTTAACCTGAGAGGAGAAACAATCAAACTATTATTCATACTTACCACTATCTAACCTTTACTAAATATGAAAATGTAAATAATAATTTAACATTGAGGGAGAAAGATTGGATGGGGTGACTCCCATCTAGCTCTCGGTTTATAGTCTACTAGCTGGACTCTTTTCTTAACACCGCTATCCAATTCCTCTACGAGAAGATTAGAACCCTCCATCCATTAGGATTGCTATGTGCTTTGGTAGATTCCCCATCATGAGAATTTGTGAATTGAAGCCATCTAGCATATTTCCTGTACATGATGTCCCTAGTTCCATTGTAATGCCAGGTGCTTCTCCCGTTGTATCTGTGAATAGATTTTGCCATTAAGGAATGAAAGATTCAACGGGATTTTCTTCTTCTATTATCTCTTCCGTAGCCCACCATGGTTTGTAAGAGGCCTCATAATCGCAGAAATTATTGCTTTGGATGTGACTACCAAAGGGACATGGGTGTGCAAAGTTCACTGAATTTTTCAACTCTAATTGAGAAGGCACTTGGGGTATTATACAATTCAGCTCATGTTCTTCATTTTCAATGCTCCCAGCTATCTCCTCACTGTCCACTCCTTTTAGTTCATTCAGTGGTATGTACACTTCTGGTTCTCCATCAGTTTCATCGTCCATGTCATAGCACCAATTGTTTGGAGGGCGACTGTTCAAGGCTTCGAACATTTGATCCATCTGATTATGTAGATTTCGAATTGACCTCTCTTGCTCAATCATCTCCTCCTCAGTTGATGCTACAAATTTGAACCACAAATCCTCCCTTTTTGAATTATCTTTCTCAGTTTCGAATTCCATGTATTGAGGACCATTCATTGACGAATTAATGAGTTGTTCCATCTGTCTATTAAGATTTTGGCTTGATAACTCCTGACTCATCATCATCTCTTCATGGTCTGCTATGCTATTTTACATGACTTTCTTCAACCTTGAATTTGCTTCTTGTTGTATTGGAGGTGGATATGAGAAATTCGATGGATGTGTTTGACTTAGGGCACAGTATTGGTCTCGATAGTTATAACTCCATTCAGAATCTAAGTGATACCCCCAATCTTGAGGATAATTGGGATAAACATAGTTGTTGAGGTAATCACCCCAAACTGTACTTGTCCAACTCTGACATTGAGTCATTCAGTTCTTGTGTCCCTTGGTTGAATCCTATTTGCATAAGGCCCTTGATAAGAAAAGTCACCCATGGTACCTGCAACCTAAAACAAAATAAAAATAAAAATAGAAATGAGAAATGAACAGAATTGTCTAAGTCATACAATATAGCTTTAAACTAATGATAATTATCTAAATTAACGCCTTTCCCTGGCAGCGGCGCCAAAAACTTGTTGCCTCTTTTATAGTTCTTATAAAAGAGCTCTAACTCATGCAAATATACACGGGTCAACAAGTAGTACAGAGTAAGTAAAGTATCGATCCCACAGAAAAAGTTGTTAACCTTAGACTACTATGCATTAATTAACTCACTATATTTATATGCTAAGACTAATGACATCAATTGTTAATTTGAACTAATTATGATTACCAACTAAAAATACAAATATAAATGGACTAAATATAATGTGGAAACAATGGGATCCTAACTTCATTCAATATTTCGCTTAATCGCCATATGTCATGCAAGAAGTGTTCACATATCACAGGATAATAGCCAAGAGCACAAAGAGAGTTATAACCATTTTCCAATGCACTATAACCAACTCACATATCATCTACAAATGTTAGAATCTATGTAATCACCAATACCATCACAATTACCATATTCCTACGCACAATTGCAATCCTATTGATTTTAAGCAAAACCCTTATTCTAGCTCATACGGTGAAACAGTATATTCCTATCTGATCCACAAAATATGCAAGACTTACTCTATCCCCATATTCGCACGCTATCATGATTACAATCCATATTTATATGTTCATTTCCAATTCCATATAAATACTAAAACGAATGATTATCAGTCATTCATACATGTAAAACAACCATGATAGATATCCCATATGATATGCAAAATAAATCTAACACTTAGATGTACAACCAACCTACATATTAAAATCCGTTAGAATCCCATAATGGGGTTTAGTTCATGACTGAACCAAAAGCCATTATGGGATCAATGTTAAGCATGATCAATAAACAAGCAATCAAAGTAAGAAGGATAGAACGATCAAACCCAATCGCTGAATAGAAATCAAAGATTAACTATTAAATCCACAAAGAAATCCCACAAACAATAATCAATTTCCACGATGACAGAGATCTCCAAGAAGAAGTAGAGAAAAATAGACGTTATGGGTTTCTCCTACGTTGGAATCTCTCCCAAGGTGTAAACCCTAGTTTCTACTATGAAAAGAGAGAAGATGGAAGTAGTTATCTAGTCCCCAAGGGGTGGAATATGTCTTATATGATGAGACTATGTCTAATATATACCCTAATTGAATCCCCCACTCAATCATGCTTCAATTGCTCTGTTTAGCTAAAAGTCATCTTTAGTCATCGTCCGAAGTCGCGCGGCCGCGCAGGTGGGCGCGTAACTTGCAGAAACTTGCAGAAAATCGCATTTTTTGGCTCAGGGTCGCGCGGCTGAGCACGGATTCGCGCGCCCGCGCGCGGGTGATTTTCTGCTGCAGTGTGCTCTGGTAAAATGGCCACAACTTTTGATCTGGGAAGAGTTACGGGGCTTGCCACCTATCAAATCGAAGATATCGACGAACCCTACAACTTTCATTCTTTGATGATTGAGAAATTACGGCCAGATGAAGGTTGAAATCGAGCTGGAAGGGACTGCTATGAAAATGGCGAACCAAAACAGCGTAGTTTGACGTCAGTCAGTACAACGATCATAACTCTTGCATCCGAACTCCGATTAGAGCGATTCAAGATGTTCCGGAAAGCTATGAAGACGCTCTACAATGTAAGCTAAGTTCCAAGCCAAGAACATGAAGTAACAAGAAAGCCCAAATGATATCCGGATTGCCTTTTCTTTGCATTTTCTTTGTGTTTCCTTACAATAATCGCTCACACCACTTCCAAACATAAAATCTACAAAATAAACACAAAATACATAAAAAGTAACTAAGACACATGAATATAAGCAACTAATTCAAGTAAAAAATACCGGATAAATGCGTAAAAAATCCACTTATCAATAGGGCTAATTTCTTAAGCTATACATTAAAAAAAGAGTTTTGAAAAATACTAAAGGAATTTGAAAAATTATGAAAAAATACATTTTATGTATGAAATATATGTATATGTGTTTGGACAAATGATAAAAAAAATAATAAATTGATTTGATATTTTCGTGAAAAGGATAATGAATCCAGCTTGTTGGATTGAAAAATCTGATGAATCCAACTTGCTGGATTGAAAAACAGTTTACTGAATTAAAAGTATGTTAAATCCATCTTGTTGGATTGTAATCTAGTTGCTGGATTTGGAATCCAGTTTGTTGGATTGCAATTTGATTTGCTGGATTGGCCATCTGGTTGCTGGTTTTGGAATCCAGTTTCCTAGATTGTTGGATTGCAATCTGGGTTGCTGGATTGGTATGTTTGAATAATCCAGGTTGCTGGATTAGTATTTGACTTATTAGATGTTAAAGAAGAACTTATAATATATAAAATTAGAGAGTTAAATCATAATGTATATGATATAGTGATTAAAGAATTATCAAAAGATGATAATAATGCTGATGTGTTAAGATGTTATCTAATATTTGATTAAGTGTTAGATAATTTATGGATAAAGAAATGGTATTAAGAGCTACAAGGTATGTTATACTAATTGAAAGATCAATCTTATAATTGATAGGTCTTTCATGAGAGATTAAATTAGTTTGCTTAGCGGTAATCAGCGGTGCATGCAACTTCCCTGACTAAAACTTGAGTTGTATGTTCAAAACATGTTATTGAATAATTATTGTTGATTATTCTCGTCTATATTGATTATTGATTCGCACGTTGTGCATATTATAAATGTTTATCATGTATGAAAGGCTGATCACCTTCATTATCATTTGATTCAGTTAATCTGTTCATGTTCATTCTTGACCATTCACTTTTATTGACTTGGTCATTCAGCTAAGAAAATTTGTTCATGCTCTTTCACACTATTTATATTGTTGAAAGTTAGCTAGCTTATTGTTCAATTCTTTCAATCATGATATATCCTCAACTAAACTTATGCTTGCTGGGCAAATTTGTTGCTCACCCTTGCTATATCATGATAAAAAAATTCAGATTAAGATGAAAGCTCGAGTAAAGACAGAGGCAAAGGCAAAGTCCAAGATTAAGTTATTATGCAGTTAGAACTATTAATTTTCCTAATGCAAATGATATTGTAAACCTTTAAAATATTGAATGTATGCATTAAGTTAAGGTTGTAGACCTTGGGAATGATGTGTAAAAGTTTAATGTATAAACAATTTATGTTTATATCTTCCGTAATAGCTATAGAAATGATGTACCAGATCTTAGGTAAAAAGTACCCGGGTTTGGGGATGTCACAGTTGGTGTCAAAGTTGTAGGTTATAAACCTTAGGTAAGGGTACCTTAGGCTATAACCGCGGAGATGATGATAAGGAATAAACTCAGATCGAGTTTAAGTGATAAGAGATGAATTTAAGAAATTCATCATTTTAAAGTAAAGAGAAAGATAAATAAGATTCAAAGAAGAATCTTGAAAAGCTATAAAGATAAGAATATTGAATTACCTGGCTCTAGTAATAATGAAAAGTGAAAATAAATAGACGATGTCTATAAGATGAAAAGTGTAAATAAAATCATAATATAATATGATTAAAGAGAAGAATAAGAATATCATAGTATAAATCGATCGTAAGTATAAGGAGAAATGATTACAAAATAAGATCACGACGTGATCAGATTAAATCGTTGAATAACATATGATATGTTAAGTGATTAGAATGATATAGCTTAACGCTATAAAGAGAAGGTACTAGGAAATGGTACAATGTAAACTCGAAAAAAAAGTGGTAAATATTAAGATACGGATTAAAGAAAATTCGTATTAAGAAAAAAGAAAGTTAGAATGGGGTGGGATTTCAATTGAGGACTCATGTCAGCAGCTGAGTTGTATGATTCCTTGTATGGACAGGGAATTTGTACTTCGTTTTAGAATCACTTAGCTTCCTGGTCGATATAGTGGTGAGGTTGACCAAATCTTTGTATGAGCGGGGAATTGTCCGCTTAGCTTCCTATATTGATTAGTGGCCGAGTTTGGTTTGACAACCACTTAGTTTCTTACATTGATAATCATTGGAACCTGATGTCACGCTATTTGCTATATGCATTTTGATAAGGTGATTCTTTTCTCATGTGTATAACGAATAGGTAGAGAATATAAGGTAAGTTGCAAGTTCTTAAAACTCATACTTATGGTAAGTTCGTGACTCATAATCATATGGTATGTTTTGAACTCCTCAGCGAATGGACGCCTATGGTTTGACTAGGATAAGTTCTTAAACTCATATGATTGTGACAAGTTATTGAACTCATAATGTGTGGTAAGTTTGATGAACTGGGTATAGGAAAGTGGTGAATGGAGCATTGAGAATTATAGGAATAGATACATTTATTAAGCAATGGATCATTAGAGAAAGTGAAGTTGATGGTGGAAGCATAGGTATTCCAAATCTTCTAGCTATGCTAGACTTCGAAATTTTTAAAATCAAGCTAAATTCGCACTGATGTGCCTTTAAAAATAAATTTTTGTTATCCTCAATACACGGTGACAAGTGTGTAGGTGTGGACTTCGGGCCACTAACACATCATTACCTGTTGTGGCATGATGACACCAAAGATGATTTTCAAAGGTTTTTGAACAGTTTAAAGAAGAGTCTATGCTAATTGATTCGTCTAGACAAAAATGATTTGAATCATCAAAATGTATTTTTATATCATTAATGCATCATGCAACCTGGTGCAAAGATGATAAAAATAATGGAGTTATCAATGCAGAATTACTTAGTGTCGGATGTGATCTAAAGATTGTCAGCCCACTATGGAATGATGTAGTATGACAAAGTCACAAAATGATGAAATCCTCAAACGGACTGTAAATACAGTGCGGTATCATGATGTCATAAAATGATTTTAAGAATTTTAAAGGTAAATTATTGCCAACTGAATGTGGCTAGCAATGATTCAATTGAAATTCGAATTATTTGATATGCGTCTAAGTTATTTGATTCAGCTAGACAAATGTTTATAACAATTCAAAGTATTTTTGAGAATTTATCCTGAACCAAATTATTTTGGTGCGGAATCCTATGATAAGACTGAGGTGAACTATGTTGATTGGATAAAATAATCCAATCTAGTAGCGTAAATATTTTCTAGACATGATTGATACGTTATGCATGACGTAAGAGTACGATAGGCTAATCACCTAAAGTACTAACAACGGTAGTTTACCTTCTTTGTGATTGTAAACATACCTAGTAATTTACTGTTTTGCGATATAAATATCGTTAAAACTACGTGTTCATGGTCTATATGACCCCTCAGCATGATTTGGAAAGTTTTAACTCCTTAGACTGAAGTCATGGAAGAATGTGATAGTAGCAGAGCTCCTCATAGTAGGAAGCAAGATGTACTCATTAAATTGAGCATGAAATCAAGTAAAGGTTAATTTGAAAAACTTGTTTTGATAAATAAATGGACTGGTGATTAGTAGACTGAAATTTCGAGGACGAAATTTTTAGAAAAAGGGGTTAATGTGATAACCCGAAAATTCTTAAAATCTTGAATGATTAGAGTAAAGGTTAAAGAATAAAATCTAGATGAGAATTTGATGATTTATTTAAAATTTTCAAGTAAAACCTATATGGTTTGCTATTCGAATGAGAATAGAGAAAATATGGGTTATAAAATTTCAAAACCCTAGAAATGAATTTAATATGAACTTGAAGGAATATCAAGAATAAGGTATTACTATACCTGTAAATTCGATGTGAACTGAATAGTCTAAGAAATGTTATATAAGTACATATGGAAATTTTACTAAGGAGATAAGATTTCACATGAAGAGATGCTATGAGGTTAAACGAAGATGAGTACATGTCTAGAAATATATATACTTAGTAAGGTGCTATATATATTTTAGCAAGAGGAATGATGAATTAAGTTAATGATATAAGGATCAAGATAAAACTATGTTAGTAATTAACATAGCTTGAACGTTGGCCTTGACTAGCAAATAAGAATTTGAATAAGTATAAATGTGACGCCCCCAAAATAGGTATACATTGTGACGCCCCTAAAACAGGTATGCATCACCCATTCTGAGTCGCTAAAATATGGTGCAAAAATAACTACAACTTTATTAATATAATTGTCGTGCAAAATACGACAACACATAAACTGTGAATTTAAATACAAATATTGTCTTCTAGACAATATCTACACTCAAATAGTCCTCATTACAATTACTGATACATTATTTTACAAAAATGGTGAGGACTACTAAATAATTTTTAGAACCATCATTCCATACCCCGACTAGTACTCGCTACATTCTCGCATCTTGAGCAGAAAAATGGAACAAAAAGAAAAAGGGTGAGCTCAACTAGCCTAGTAAAGAATATTATGACTAAGATAATATAGAACAAATTATCGTTAGTCCTCAACACGGAAAAAACTAATAGAATACAATAGACAATAAATTTTAAATCAATATTCACAGCGGAAATAATAATTCATTAGAAGAGTTAAGTAGAGAATGAAATCTACTATCTTCTATATATGAATTTAAAAGCTCAACGTCATTATTTTATCCATGTAACATCAATCAATATATATCTGGAATCAAATATTCATCTTTGCACTACAGGCCAAAGATATTCATCAGTTGGTCATGTTCATCTAAACACCTGTTCATCTTTGCACTACAGTCCAAAGATATTCATCAAAAAGTCATTCATCTTTGCACTACAGGCCAACGATATTCAGTGATATCATCATTTAGGACTGAGGATGATGAAAAATATTTTAAAGAAAACGAATCCACTGAAACAAAAGAACAAATATTAAGGATTCGGACTTTGGTTTATCCATGTTCAAATATACTCCATAACATACCATAGCGGAGTAAAATTCAAAAATAAAGATCAAAACATGGATACAATCAAAGCTAGTAACAAAAATAGACATCCGGGACAAAGAAGAGAAAATTTTATTTTTCTGTGAATAGTACCGTATTTGTGAATAGTGTTGTATACGTGAATAGTACCGTATACGTGAATAGTAATCCCGACATAAAAAGTTTCAAATTTGATAAAAAGTTCAGACCAATATTTCAGCATAATGATATTAAAAAATAATATCATTTATGAAAACAATAGCATCCCTTACCTCAGAAAGACAGTACTTCTGACTGGAATACTTGATATAGTACTGAAGGAACTTATACCGTATAGCAACACTCAAAGTATCAAAATACTCACAAGAATACGCTCGATAATATAGAGAGAGAAATCTTTAGTTTTTGGTGTGATTTTGAATTATAACCTAAGCACCCTATTTATAAGAAATTGATTACAACACCAAATCAGAAAATTTTAAAAAATAATAGTATTTATTATAATTTTCTACGCCAACCTTTGAATTCAGATTTTAACATGTTTAACAACAAGTGAGCCCACCAATCATAACAAAAACGTTGTTTTTAAAAAAAATATTTAAAACTTCAAAAATCAATTATTCCAGAACTTCAATAGTTCATAATAAATAGTCCTTTTATCAGAAAAAATTCGAATCCTATGTCCATTCCATAGAAAATTCAATTCTCTACAACTTTGTAGTTTTAAGTTTTTCCAAATTCCAAACAGAAATTGACCGAAATCCACATACGGGCGATTTTACAGGCTATAATCAAATTTCAATCAAAATATGGGGTCCACAAACATGAAAAACATGTTTTAAATATTTTTAGTAATAAAAATACTCTTTCTCCTCATATATTCATATATCCCACATTCATTGTAAAAAATATCACAATTATTATATTATTATAATATAATATAAATAAATTATTTTATCAGAAAAAAAATAAAATATTAATTTTCAACAATTGTCACATTAAAAATTTTCTCCATCTATATCCACATAAAATGAATATTTTCCTTATCATACAAATTAATAATTAATTATTCACAAATAATATTACAAAATCACAATATCGATAACCAGGCCGTTCTCAGGAAAGAGGGGGCTTTTCAATAAGGATTTCTCCTTACTGGCGCTAAATTAGGTGACCATACCTCTCATTAGACAACTTTCTAGACATTGTCAATAATGCTATCTAATAATATTATTCAAATAATATGAATTATTACTCAAATAATAAAAAATACTGTGTAGTGACAATTATTGAAACAACAATAATATAAAATATCAACGCAGCAACTACTCAATCAATAAAAGAAAATATTGAACAGTAATTACTGTAACAATTATTGAGTAGTGCCTTCTTACATAAGAATCAATAATTGGCGCAATACCATGTGCTACTGTGCAACAATGCGTATTACTGTATTTTAACCACCGGGTATTCCAACAGTATTAACGGTAACAACTATGTCGTTATTTATAAATATTCCCCGGCAGTAAGAAAATTCCACGACCAAACCAATATTCCCCAACAATAATGAATATTTTATAACCACTTGTTTATTTGAACTATTTGCGTATTTTACCCATAACTAACCACATTAATCAATTTAACCCTTACTATTTCAAAATAATAAATAGAGAAATTCAATTTCATTTATAATAAGTTGGGGTCTTACAATCTCTCCTCCTTATGAAATTTCGTCCTCAAAATTGACGTACGTACCCGGTGTTTCGAAAAGGTGAGGATACCTCGCTTTTATTTTCGTTTCCAACTCCCAGGTCATTTCCTCAATAGCATGGTTCCTCCACAAAACTTTGACTTGTGGTATGACCTTTGTGCGTAGGACATACTCCTTTCTATCCAAGATCTTGGCAGGTACCTCCTCATACGTTAAGTCTTCGGCTATCTCGTCTAGTTCTAACTCAATAACATGGTTCGGGTCTTTCACATATTTACGAAGCACAGATATGTGAAAAACATTATGAACACAAGACATGCTTGGAGGTAATGCGAGTCTATAGGATACTTTTCCTACTCGGTCAAGAATTTGAAATGGACCAATAAATCGTGGATTGAGCTTTCCTCTCTTTCCAAATCTTGTAACTCCCTTCCATGGAGAAACTCGTAACAATACATGATCCCTAATATTAAATTACACGTCCTTTCAATGAAGATCCGCATAACTCTTTTGTCGATCTTGTGCTGTTTGTATATGTTATCGAATCATTTGGATCTTTTTCGTAGTCATATGTACCAACTCTGGTCCCAATAATATTGCTTCACACACCTCATCCCAACATATTGGAGAGCAACACTTTTGTCCATACAATGCTTCGAATGGAGCCACACCTATACTTGCCTGATAACTGTTGTTCTAAGAGAATTTCACTAATTGTAAATACTTATCCCAACTCCCTTTGAAGTCTAGGACACAGAGTCTTAATATATCTTTAAGAGTTTGAATAGTCCTCTCTGATTATCCGTTCGTTTGAGGATGGTATGCCGAACTGAATCGTAAATCCGTGCCCATAGCTTTTTGAAAGTTAACCCAAAATAATGAAGTGAATCTTGGGTCACGATCCAAAACTATGGATACTGGCATGCCATGCAATCTCACAATCTCATTTACCTACATACGAGCAAGACGTTCTAGGGAATAAGTCTCCCGTATCGACAAGAAATGAGCTGACTTAGTTAATCTATCAACAATAACCCAAATCACATCTATGTCTTGAGAAACCGTGGGAAGACCCGTAACGAAATCCATGGTAATGTGTTCCCACTTCCATTTGAGAATCTCAAGTGGTTGCAATGGACCCTTAGGCACTTGATGCTTCGCCTTTACACGTTGACAAGTTAAACACCTCTAGATAAACTTTGTAATCTCTGTCTTCATATTGTTCCACAAAAATATATGTCAAAGATCACGATACATTTTGGTACTTCCAGGATGGATTGTAAACGGTGTATTATGTGCCTCCATCATGATCTTATTCTTCAAATCAGAATTGTTAGGAACGCAAAGTCTGGAGTTGACTCGAAGTATTTCTTCTTCATCGATTCTTGCTTCTGGAATAGCACCTTCTTATACATTCTTCTTCATACGCATCAGCTCCAGGTCTGTGGCTTGAGCAACTTTAACTTTATCGATTAAAGTTAGTTCTATGCGTATACTTGACATCATTGCATGGGTTCATGGAGTCTTAAATTCTATCTTTATCTTTTGTAAATCACACAAAATGGGCCATTGTGTTAACAATGTCGCACTCGTTCCCGCATATTATCTTCTACTTAATGCGTTAGCTACCACGTTCGCTTTTCCAGGATGGTATTGAATGGTATGGTCGTAGTCTTTCAACAGCTCGAGCCATCGTCGTTGCCTCATGTTAAGTTCCTTTTGGGTGAAAAAATATTTGAGACTTTTATGGTCTGAATATAACTCCACTTTCTCCCCATATAAATAGTGCCTCCAGATCTTTAGCGCGAAAACGACTGCTGCCAACTCTAAATCATGAGTAGGATAATTCCTCTCGTATTCTTTAAGTTGTCGTGAGGCATAGGCTATGACCTTCTCATGTTGCATGAGAACACATCCTAACCCTTTGCCCGAAGCATCGCTGTAGATAATAAATCCATCCGAACCAGATGGTATTATCAAAATAGGTGCCAAAATAAGTCTCCTCTTAAGCTCTTGAAAACTCTTCTCGCATTCGTCGCTCCATATAAATTTTGTATCCTTTCGAGTCAGCTGAGTTAACGAAGTAGCGATTCAAGAAAATTCTTCTACAAATCTCCGATAATAACCAGCTAAGCCCAGAAAACTACGTACTTCAGTCACCGACTTTGGTTGCTCCCAAGTTTATATTACTTTAATCTTCGACGGGTCAACAGTTACTCCATGTTTTGACACCACGTGCCCAAGGAATGCTACTTCCTCAAGCCAGAACTCGCATTTCTTCAACTTAGCATATAGCTTATTTTTACGAAGCCTTTGGAGCACTAGCTTCAAATGGTGCTCATGATCTTCACGACTTTTGAAATATATGAGGATGTCATCAATAAAGACAACAACGAACTGATCCAAATATTCCTTGAATACTAGGTTCATCATATCCATGAAAGCCGTAGGAGCATTAGTCAATCCAAAAGACATGACTAAGAATTCATAATGCCCGTACCGAGTTCTGAAGGCAGTCTTCAGAATATCCTCAGTTCTAATCTTCAGCTGAAGATATCTAGAACGAAGATCGATTTTTGAAAAGAATATGCTCCTTGCAACTGGTCAAACAGGTCATCAATACGAGGTAGCGGATACCTATTCTTGATTGTGACATGATTCAATTCTCGATAGTCAATACAAAGTCGCATACTCCCGTCTTTCTTCTTTACAAATAAAATAGGAGCACCCCAAGGAGATGAACTAGGACGAATGAAACCGATGTCCAACAACTCCTATAGTTGGACCTTTAACTTCTGAAGTTCAATAGGAGTCATTCGATATGAGGTTTTAGAAATGGGCTTTGTACCAGGTTCAAGATCAATAAAGAATTCCATTTCATGTTTCGGGGGTAGAACGGGAAGTTCTTCAGGAAATACGTCAGGAAATTCACTAACAACAGAAATTTTATTCAAATCTGACGTGTTTTTGTTCAAGTCCATAATATGGGCTAAGAAAGCTTGACACCTATTTTTTAATAAACGAATGGCTTTATGGCTTGATATGACAGTGATTGATTTCAGTGGTTTAGTTGCTTGAATTCGAATATCAGGTTGGTTAGGAATATGAAAACTAACAACCTTACGAAAACAATCAATTTTGGCATGATGAGTAGTTAACCAATCAATCCCTAAAATCACGTCAAATGCAAGTATCTTTAAAGAGATAAGGTCAACAGGTAATGTGATTGTGCCAACTTGGATCAAACAAGATTTATAAATAGTGGATGTAATGAAAGTTTCTCCTAATGGAGTCTCCACAGATAAGTCAAAGTCTAATTTCTCCGGAGTCAAGTTTAAACGTTAAGCACAAGTAGGACAGATAAATGAATGGGTAGCACCGGTATCTAGTAAGGTATAAACTTCGCAAGAATTTATGATTAGCTTACCCGTGATCATCTCGTTTGGGTTTCTCGCATTTTGACTGGTCACGACAAACGCTCTTCTAGAATCGTTGACTTTGACTTTTTTTGGACAGCCTTTTGAGTCACCATCCCCGCTGGACTTGGTTTCGCTACAGTACAATCTTGAGCGATATGTCCTTCCTTTCCACAATTATAACATACTTTGAACTGTTGTGGACAGTTTGGACTGATGTGTCCCTCTTTTTCACATTTATAGCATACGACTGATGGTCGTTCTCCTCCCTTAGAAACAGTTGATGCTGGTGATGACGTCTTCACATTGTCATTGTTGAATCTCCTCTTTCTAAAATCTCCCCCCGACTTGATTCTTCTATTTTCATGGCCACGATTACCACCAGAGTGGTTACCGCTTTTGCCTGAATTTTTCTTTCCCTGCTGGTTATCGTTGCTCCGATGACTGCTGTCACCGGTATGACCCTGGTTTATGTCCCTCGGTTGAACGTACTCGTTATCTCGCTCTAATAATTGAGCCCTATTGACAACATCTGAATAAAGAGAAAATTTATGAGAAATGAGATACTGACGTATATCGGGTTTCAAACCTCTCAGAAACATCCGCGTCATACGTTCCTCATTCTCCACCAAATGAGGTGCAAACCTGGATAACTCAGCGAACTTTGCCTTGTACTGGGACATCGTCATGTTGTTCAGTTCCAGTTTAATAAACTCTACTTCCTTTATATGACTAACACTTTCAGGAAAGTGCTTGTCATTGAACAGTTTCTAAAACGTCTCCCAAGACATGCTGACTGCGGTTGGATGGGTACGCTTCACAAATTCCCACCAGTAATATGCCTCATTACGGAACATAAAAGTGGCGAATGAAACTTTCTATTCCTCCGTGCATCCCAAGACATCGAATATCTTGGTAATTTGTTTGACCCACGTCTCCACCTTAATCGGATCCAGCTTTTCCCAGAATTCTGGTGGTCCCAACTCTTTGAACTGTTTGGCTGTGACCAGCTGTGCGTTGCCATTGATTCTACATGTATTTTGAATAGGAGTCTCCCTCTTCTGCTTTTGCATGAACCGCAAAAAGCTTCTAAACATTTCATCGTTCATTGTCTGCTCAGTGGTGTTGTTTACAGGAGGAACATTATCGGCATGTTGCACTTTCTCCTCATTGGTGAGTAAAGGTGTCTCCACGGTCTCATTTACTCTACTGTTAATATTCTCAGTTGCCATTCTCAAATACTGCCACAAAAGAAGGGTTAATTACAAAAATTAACATATCACACCATATCCCTATATTTTGACCAACCAACAAATAAGCTTAGGTAGGACACACTAGAGAATGATTTACTCGTCTCTCCCCTCCTAGTTCTATTCCCTGATCTCCGCCAGAAACCATATCCATAAGCTCTGATACCAACCGTGATGCCCCCAAAATAGGTATACATCACCTATTCTGAGTCACCAAAACATGGTACAGAAACAACTACAACTTTATTAATATAATTATTGTGCAAAATACGACAACACATAAACTGTGAGTTTAAATACAAATATTATCTTCTAGACAATATCCACACTCAAATAGTCCTCATTACAATTATTGATACATTATTTTACAAAAATGGTGAGGACTACTAAATAATTTCTAGAACCATCATTCCATACCCCGACTAGTACTCGATACATTCTCGCCTCCTGAGAAGAAAAATGGAACAAAAAGAAAAAGGGTGAGCTCAACTAACCCAGTAAAGATTATTATGACTAAGATAATATAGAACAAGTTATCGTTAGTCCTCAACACGAAAAAATCTAATAGAATATAATAGACAATAAATTTTAAATCAATATTCGTAGCAGAAATAATAATTTATTAGAAGAGTTAAGTAGAGAATGAAATCTACTATCTTCTATATATGAATTTAAAAGTTCATCGTCATTATTTTATCCATGTAAAATCAATCAATATATATCTGGAAACAAATATTCGTCTTTGTACTACAGGCCAAAGATATTCATCAGTTGGTCATGTTCATCTAAACACCTGTTCATCTTTACATTACGGGTCAAAGATATTTAGTGAAATCATCATTTAGGACTGAGGATGATGAAAAATATTTTAAAGAAAATGAATCCACTGAAACAAAAGAACAAATATTAAGGATTCGTACTTCGGTTTATCCATGTTCAAAAATACTCCATAACATACCATAGCGGAGTAAAATTCAAGAATAAAGATCAAAACATGGATACAATCAAAGCTAGTAACAAAAATAGACATTTGGGACAAAGAAGATAAAATTTCATTTTTCTGTGAATAGTGACGTATTTGTGAATAGTGCCGTATACGTGAATAGTAACTCCGACACAAAAAGTTTTAAATTTGATAAAAAACGCTCGATAATATAGAGAGAGAAATCTTTAGTTTCTAGTGTGGTTTTGAATTCTAACCTAAGCACCCTATTTATAAGAAATTGCTTAGAACACCAAAGCAGAAAATTTAATAAAATAATAATATTTATTATAATTTTCTACGCCAACCTTTGAATTTAGATTTCAACATGTTTAACAATAAGTGAGCCCACTAATCATAACAAATTAGTTTTTTTTTTAAAAATATATTTAAAACTTCAAAAATCAATTATTCCAGAACTTCAATAATTCATAATAAGTAGCATTTTTATCAGAAAAAATTCAAATCCTATGTCCATTTCATAGGAAATTCAATTTTCTACAACTTTATAGTTTTAAATTTTCCAAATTCTAAACAAAAATTGACTGAAATCCACATACGGACGATTTTACAAGCTATAATTAAATTTCAATCAAGAAATGAGGTCCACAAACGTGAAAAATATGTTTTAAATATTTTTAGTAACAAAAATACTCTTCCTCCTCATATATTCATATATCCCACATTCATTGTAAAAAAATATAACCATTATTATATTATTATTATATAATATAAATGAATTATTTTATAAGAAAAAAATAAAATATTAATTTTCAACAATTGTCACATTAAAATTTTTCTCCATCTATATCCACATAAAATGAATATTTTACTTGTCATATAAATTAATAATTAATTATTCACAAATAATATTACAGAATCACAATATCGACAACCAGACCATTCTCAGGAAAGTGGTGGCTTTCCAATAAGGACTTCTCCTTACTGGCGTGTAATTAGGTGACCAAACCTCTCCTTAGACAAAACTTTTTAGACATTACCAATAATGCTATGTAATAATATTATTCAAATAATATGAATTATTGCTCCGATAATGGAAAATACTGTGTAGTGACAATTATTGAAACAACAATAATATAAAATATTAACGCAGCAACTATTCAATCAATAAAATAAAATGTTGAACAGTAATTACTGTAACAATTATTGAGTAGTGCTTTCTTATGTAATAATCAATAATTGGTGCAATACCATGTGCTACTGTGCAACAACGCGTATTACTGTGTTTTAACCACCGGGTATTCTAACAGTTTTAACGGTAACAACTACGTCGTTATTTATAAACAACTTATACTTGTCATTTTCTTCATCCAATCACTTTTCGTTATGGGGCCCACACAAGGCTACGCCGTCATACGAATATTCCCTAATAATAATGCATATTTTATAACCACTTGCTTATTTGAACTATTTGCGCATTTTACCCATAACTAACCACATTAATCAATTCAACCCTTACTTTTTTAAAATAATAAATAAAGAAATTTAATTTCATTTATAATAAGTTGGGGTCTTACATACATCACCCATCTTGGGTCGCCAGATACAAGGTACTGAATACAAATACAAACTAATTATACAACAGTCGTGTAAAATACGACAAAATATAGGCTGTGAGTTTTAATACAAATATTATCTTATAGATAGTATTCAAACTCAAAATAAGTCCTCAATACATTTATTATCACACTATTTTATAGAATAGTGAGGACTACTAATGCTATCATCTGGACCGTCACTCCGTTCCTCGAGTAGTTCGTGCTACATTCTCATTTCCTGAAGAGAACAATGAAAGTAAAAGGGTTAGCTCGACTAGCCCAGTAAGAAATATTATGACTAAGATAATGCAGAATAAATTATCGTTAGCCTTCAACAGTGTTAAATTGATACAATATAACAAACATCAAGTTTAACTGCAGCGGAACAAGCTATCCATTAAAAGAGTCAAGTAGAGAATAAAATCTACTATCTTTTATGATTTAAAAAGGTTTTTCATCACTTTTATCGCTTAGACTTAACTTAATAAATAATACACATTATTCCTGCACTACGTCCAAGGATATTCATTAGTATCACGACCACAAATTATCCATGCACTACGGGCCAAAGATATTCGTGTATTCATCAATGGTCATGATCATGCCAACAACTGTCCATCAATGCACTACGGACCAATGAGGACTTTTACCATATTATTTGTAACATTACGGTCATGATTATAACGAATAATCCCTGGTCATAATCATACCAAGTCCATCTATGCACTACAGGCCACAGATGACTTTTAACATATTATAAACATGAGGATGATGACAATGATATAAGAATTCAATAAAACAAGTTCAAGAATTAATTTATCTAGGAACCAATAACGTCCAAATTGTCAACATGACACATCTTTGTGGAGTAAAACTCAAGAATGCTCAGAAGAATATTTTCATGAAAAGATACTGGATGAAGCGCAAATATCAAGGATATTCCACTAATTTCATGGAGTATAAAAGCCAAAACTTTAACCAACTGAGTACAATAAAGAATGGAATAACAAAAGAAATCACCAGGCATGCGATATACCGCACAGACAGGTTATTTCAACATAATAACAAATAACAGAACTAGGTCATGCGTAAATGCATAGACAGGATATTCCAACAGAATAATAAAGAATGAAATAGCAATAGAATTCACCATGCATGCGATAGACCGCACAGACATGTTATTCCAATAGAATAATAAATAATGGAACCAGGTCATGCGTAAACACACAGACAGGATATTCCGACAGAATAATAAAGAATGGAATAACAACAGAATTTCACCATGTATGCGGTACTTCGCATAGACAGGTTATTCCAACATAATAATAAAGAATGGAATAACAACTCTTACGAGTATTAGAAAGAAAATAATTCTCTTCATGAATATGAAAGAATAATACCCCTTACAAGTATAACAAATAATATCCCTTACGAGTATAACAAATAATATCCCTTACGAGTACAACAAATAATATCCCTTACCTTAGAAGAAACTGGAAATAGGAGTAGTGAATTAACAGAATACTTTTCTTTTTTCTCTCTATAGTTTCTCTATCTAGAGTTTCAGTGAATTCGTAAGAAATAATGAAGGAATGAGCTTCTATTTATAGGACAATGGACTGAATAGCAACTAATTCATGAACAGTCCTGATTGATTTACTTTTAAACGGACGGTCTATATTGATTTACTATGCAGTATTAATAAAATATTCTAATAAAATAAAATCTTTTAAATAAAATATAATATATTCTATTTATAATCTAATAAAACGAATAACTTTATAAAAGTATTCTATTTTATATAAAAAGATTTTACTATGCAAACACTATGCAAACACTATACAAACACTATGCATAATAGAATATTACATATTCTATTTATAGTATAATAAAATAAATAACTTTATAAAAGTATTCTGTTTTATATAAAAAGTTTTCTATTTTATTACATTTATAATAATAATAAAACAAAACTTATCACCTTTATTATAATTCACAATATCAATCGACCAGGTCGTTTCCAAGAAAGAGGGGGCTTTCCAATAATGATTTCTCCCTATTGGCGCGCAATTAGGTGACCAAACCTCTCCTTGGCAGAACTTCTAGACATCGTTAATATTGAAAATAATAATATGAATAACTTTGCCGTCTCAATTATTGATTTAATAACATAACATATTATACAGATGCTACTGTGATAATAATTGAATCAATAATATGAAAGATATGATGCAGCAATTACTGTAGTAATAATTGAGTATATGTGACGCCCCCAGAATAGGTATACAACACCCATTCTGAGTCGCCAAATACATGGTACAGAAAGCAAACTACAACTTCAATAATACAATTGTCGTGCAAAATACGACAACACATACTGTGAGTTTAAATACAAATATTGTCTTTTAGACAATATCCACACTCAAATAAATCCTCATTACAATTATTCAAACACTATTTTACAGAAATAGTGAGGACTGCTAATACATCTTTCTAGAACCATCACTCCATACCCCGACTAGATCCTGCTATGTTCTCACCTCCTGAGAAGAAAAATGGAACAAAAAGGAAAAGGGTGAGCTCAACTAGCCCAGTAAAGAATATTATGACTAAGATAATATACAACAAATTATCGTTAGTCTTCAACAGGGAAAAATCTGATAAAATATAATCGACAACAAGTTTTAGATCAACAACTGCAGCGGAAACAACAAACCATTAGAAGAGTCAAGTAGAGAAAGAATTCTACTATCTTCTAAGATTTAAAAGTCCATCATCAATATTTTATCCCTGTAACATCAATTAATAATCATCTTTAACCAAATATTCATCTTTGCACTACAGGCCAAAGATATTCATTTGTATCATCAGTCGGTCATGTTCATCTCAACACCTGTTCATCTTTGCACTACAGGCCAAAGATATTCATCAAGTAATTATACATCTTTGCACTACAGGCCAAAGATATTCAGTAATATCATCATTTAGGACTGAGGATGATGAAAAATATCTTAAAGAGAACGAATCCAGTGAGACAGAAGGACAAATAGTAGGGATTCGTATAACAGTTTATCCAAGATCAATAATACTTCATAATAATCAATTGTGAAGCAGAATTCAAAAATAAAGATCAAAACATGGATACAATCAAAGATAGTAACCATAATAGACATCTTGGACAAAAAGGAAAAATTTTATTTTTCGGTGAATAGTGCCGTATTCGTGAATAGTGCCGTATACGTGAATAGTGCCGTATACGTGAATAGTAACCCCCGACACAAAAAGTTCCAAATTTGATAAAAACTCATATCAATATTTCAGCATAATGATATTGAAGAAAATAATATCATTAAGAAGAAAATAATATCCCTTACCTCAAAATATCAGTACTTCTGGTCGGAATACCGGTATAAGGCTGAAAGAAACTTGCTCTGATGAATAGAAACTCTCAAAGTATCTAAATACTCACAAAATACACTCAATAATCTAGAGAGAGAAAGAGAGAAAACTTGTTTCTGGTGTAATTTTCAATTCTAACTTAGCCCTCTATTTATAGGAAAATTTTGGTAGGTTTGACCTGCAACCTGATGGCTTTACCTGCTACTATTCCCACCTACCACATTTGAAATATAATTCAGCACATTTCTTCACCAACCACAAGTGGGGCCCACCAATTCTAGAATTTTCCATCAAAATGATAAACTCCGAAAATTCAACAATTTCTGAACCAGTCATCTTGTAAAATTCATAATAAATCATACGTTCATTTTTAACGGTTCAAAATTTGTGGACATATACTCAACTTATATATGTATAACATATCCAAAAATTACCACGATCCAACGGTCGGATTAAAAATTATAACCCCCGCAAAATATCTCAAAAACCCTGATTTTTAATACCTCCATTCCGACAAAAATATGGATAAAAACCTCAACATTAACTCCTTCATTTTTAACCACAAAAATATATATCCCTCATTTATATCCACATAAAATAAATATTTCCTTATCATATGAATCAATAATTAATTATTCACAAATAATATTACAGAATCACATTTATGACAACCAGGCCGTTCCCAGGAAAGAGGGGGCTTTCCAATAAGGATTTCTCCTTACTGGCGCGCAATTAGATGACCAAACCTCTCCTTAGACAGAACTTTCTAGACATTGCCAATAATGTTATCTAATAATATTATTCAAATAATATGAATTATTGATCTGATAAATGAAAATACTGTGCAGCAACAATTATTGAAACAACAATAATATAAAATATCAATGCAGCAATTATTGAATCAATAAAATAAAATATTGAACAATAATCACTGTAACAATTATTGAGTAGTGCCTTCTTACGTTCGAATCAATAATTCAATATACTGTGCAATCCGTGTGCTACTATGCAACCACGCGTTATTACTGTATTTTTAACCACCGGGTATTCCAACAGTATTAACGGTAACAACTACGCCGTTATTAATAAACAACTTATACTTGTCGTTTTCTTCATCCAATCGCTTTCCGTTATGGGGCCCACACAAGGCTGCGTCGTCGTACGAATATTCCCCGACAGCAAGAATATTCCACGACCAACCGAATATTCACCGACCAAAAATAAATATTTTATAACCACTTGCTTATTTTGCAAAATTTGCACATTTCACCCATAACCAAAGTATTATATCAAATTAACCCCTTATTATTCACAATAATATTTAGAGAAAATTTGATTTTATTCATTAATAAGTTGGGGTCTTACAACCTCCCCTCCTTATGAAATTTCGTCCTCGAAATTGACGTACGTACCTGATGTTTCAAAAAGGTGAGGATACCTCGCTTTCATTTCTGATTCCAACTCCCAGGTCATTTCTTCAATAGCATGGTTTCTCCACAAAACCTTAACTTGTGGTATAACCTTCGTGCGTAGGACATGCTCTTTCCTATCCAAGATCTTAACAGGTACCTCCTCGTACGTTAAATCTTCAGCTATCTCGTCTGGTTCTAACTCAATAATGTGGTTCGGGTCTTTAACATATTTACGAAGCATAGATATGTGAAAAACATTATGAACACGAGACATGCTTGGAGGTAATGCGAGTCTATATGCCACATTTCCTATTCGCTCAAGAATCTCAAATGGACCAACAAATCTTGGATTGAGCTTTCCTCTCTTCCCAAATCTTGTAACTCCCTTCCATGGTGCAACACGTAACAATACATGATCCCCAATATTAAATTCCACGTCCTTCCGATGAAGATCCGCATAACTCTTTTGTCGATCCTGTGCCGTTTGTATACGTTGTCGAATCGTTTGGATCTTCTCTGTAGTAATGCGTACCAATTCTGGTCCCAACAATGTTGCTTCACCCACCTCGTCCCAGCATACTGGAGAACGACATTTTCTTCCATACAACGCCTCAAATGGAGCCATACCTATGCTCGCCTGATAACTGTTGTTGTAGGAGAATTCCACCAATGGTAGGTACTTATCCCAACTCCCTTTGAGATCTAAGACACAAAGTCTTAATAGATCTTCAAGAGTTTGAATAGTCCTCTCTGATTGTCCGTCCGTTTGAGGATGGTATGCTGAACTGAATCGTAAATCCGTGCCCATAGCTTTCTGCAAGCTAACCCAAAATCGTGAAGTGAATCTTGGGTCACGATCCGAAACTATGGATACTGGCATGCCATGCAATCTCACAATCTCGTTCACGTACATACTAGCAAGACGTTCAAGGGAATAAGTCTCACGTATCGGCAAGAAATGAGCGGACTTGGTTAATCTATCAACAATAACCCAAATCGCATCTATGCCTTGAGAAACCTTGGGAAGACCTGTAACAAAATCCATAGTAATGTGTTCCCACTTCCATTTCGGGATCTCAAGTGGTTGCAATGGACCCTTTGGCACTTGATGCTCCGCCTTTACACGTTGACAAGTTAAACACCTCGAGATAAACTCCGCGATCTCTCTTTTCATATTGCTCCACCAAAATGTATGTCGAAGATCGTGATACATTTTGGTACTCCCAGGATGGATTGCAAACGGTGTGTTGTGTGCCTCCATCATTATTCTATGCTTCAAGTCAAAATCGTTAGGAACACAAAGTCTGGAGTTGACTCGAAGTATTCCTTCTTCATCGATTCTTGCTTCTGGAATAGCACCTTCTTGCACTTTCTTCTTCATACGCATCAGCTCTATATCCGTAGCTTGAGCAGCTTTAACTTTATCGATTAAAGTCGGTTCTACTCGTATATTTGATATCATCATGTGGGTACTTGGAGCCTTCATCTCTATCTCCATCCTTTGCAAGTCATACAAAATGGGCCTTTGTGTTAAAAACATTGCACTCGTACCCGCATATGATCTTCTACTCAATGCGTCAGCTACTACGTTTGCTTTTCCAGGATGGTATTGGATGGTATGATCGTAATCTTTCAACAGCTCAAGCCAACGTCGTTGCCGCATGTTGAGTTCCTTTTGGGTGAAGAAATATTTGAGGCTTTTATGATCTGTATAGATCTCCACTTTCTCCCCATACAGGTAGTGTCTCCAGATCTTCAACGCAAAAACGACTGCTGCCAACTCCAAATCATGAGTAGGATAATTCCTCTCATATTCTTTGAGTTGTCGTGAGGCATAGGCTATGACTTTCCCATGTTGCATGAGAACACATCCTAACCCTTTGCCTGAAGCATCGCTGTAGATAACAAATCCATCCGAACCAGATGGTATTGTCAAAACAGGTGCCGAAATGAGTCTCCTCTTGAGTTCTTGGAAACTCTTCTCGCATTCCTCACTCCATACGAATTTTGTATCTTTCCGAGTCAGCTGAGTTAACGGAGTAGCGATTCGAGAAAATCCTTCCACAAATCTCCGATAATAACCAGCTAAGCCCAGAAAGCTACGTACTTCGGTTACCGACTTCGGTTGCTCCCAACTTTGTATGGCTTCAATCTTCGCCGGGTCGACAGATACTCCATGTTTTGACACCACGTGCCCAAGGAATGCTACTTCCTCAAGCCAGAACTCGCATTTCTTCAGTTTGGCATATAGCTTGTTTTCACGAAGCCTTTGCAGTACCAGCTTCAAATGGCGCTCATGATCTTCACGGCTTTTGGAATAGATGAGGATGTCATCAATAAAGACAACAACGAACTGATCCAAATATTCTTTGAATACACGGTTCATCATATCCATGAAGGCAGCAGGAGCATTAGTCAATCCAAAAGACATTACTAAGAATTCATAATGCCCGTACCGAGTTCTGAAGGCAGTCTTTGGAATATCCTCAGTTTTAATCTTCAGCTGATGATATCCAGAACGAAGATCGATCTTTGAAAAGAATTGTGCTCCTTGCAACTGGTCAAACAGGTCATCAATGCGAGGTAGCGGATACCTATTCTTGATGGTGACATGGTTCAATTCTCGATAGTCAATACAAAGTCGCATACTCCCGTCTTTCTTCTTTACGAATAAAACAGGAGCACCCCAAGGAGACGTACTAGGACGAATAAAACCGATGTCCAACAACTCCTGTAGTTGGACTTTTAACTCCTGAAGTTCAATAGGAGCCATTCGATATGGGGTTTTAGAAATGGGCTTTGTACCGGGTTCAAGGTCAATAAAGAATTCAATTTCTCGTTCCGGGGGTAGACCGGGAAGTTCTTCAGGAAATACATCGGAAAATTCTCTAACAATAGAAATATTATTCAAATCTGACTTGTCTTTGTTCAAATCCATAACATGGGCTAAGAAAGCTTGACATCCGTTTTTCAATAAACGAATAGCTTTGTGGCTTGATATGACAGTGACTGATTTTAGTGGTTTAGTAGTTTGAATTCGTATGACAGGTTGGTTAGGAATATGAAAACTAACAACCTTACGAAAACAATCAATTTTAGCATGATGAGTGGTTAACCAATCAATTCCTAAAATCACATCAAAAGCAAGTATCTTTAAAGAGATAAGATCAACAGGTAATGTGATAGTGCCAACTTGGATCATGCAAGATTTATAAACTGTAGATGTAACGAAGGTTTCACCCAACGGAGTTTCAACAGATAAGTTAAAGTCCAATTTCTCCGGAGTCAAGTTTAAACGTTGAGCACAAGCAGGAGAGATAAAAGAATGGGTAGAACCGGTATCTAGTAAAGTATAAACTTCGCAAGAATTCAAGATTAGCTTACCCGTGATCACCTCGTTCGGGTTTCTCACGTTTTGGCCAGTTACGACAAACGCTCTTCCAGGAACCGCTGATTTCGCCTTATCCGGGACAGCCCTTGGAATCACCACTCCCGCTGAACTTGGTTTCGCTATAGTACAATCTCGAGCGATGTGGCCTTCCTTCCCACAGTTGTAACACACCTTGGATTGTTGTGGACAGTTTGGGCTGATATGTCCCTCTTTCCCGCATTTGTAACATCTAACTGGCGGTCGTTCTCCTCCCCTAAAATTTGTTGTTGGTGCTGGTGCTGGTGCTGATGTCTTCCCGTCATTGTTGAATCTTCTCTTTCTGAAATTTCCACTTGACTCACCTCTCCTATTATCATGGCCACGATGACCACCCGAGTGGTTACCGCCTTTGTTCGTATTTTTCCCTCCTCGTTGGTTATCATCGCTCTGATGATTGCTGTCACCGGTATGACCCTGGTTGTGGTCCCTCGGTTGAGTATACTCATTATCTCTCTCTAATAATTGGGCCCTGTTGACAACGTCTGAATATAAAGAAAATTTATGAGAGATAAGGTATTGACGAATCTCAGGTTTTAAACCTCTCAGAAACATCCGCGTCATTCGTTCCTCATTTTCGACCAAATGAGGTGCAAACCTGGATAACTCTGCAAACTTCGCCTCGTACTGGGACACCGTCATGTTGTTTTGTTCCAGTCTAATAAACTCAACCTCCTTCATATGACGAATACTTTCAGGAAAGTACTTGTCATTGAACAGTTTTTGAAATGTTTCCCAGGACATGTTGAGTGCGTCAGGCTGGGTACGCTTCACAGACTCCCACCAGTAGTCTGCCTCACCGCGGAACATAAATGTGGCGAATGGAACCTTCTGTTCCTCCGTGCATCCCAAGACATCAAATATCTTGGTAATTTGCTTGACCCACGTTTCCGCCATGATCGGATCCGGCTTTCCCTTAAATTCTGGTGGTCCCAATTCTTTGAACTGCTTAGCTGTGACAAACCGCGCGTTGTTATCATTTCCACCCGTATTCTGCACACGAGTCTCCCTCGTCTGATTTTGCATGAACTGCAAAAAGCTCCTAAACATTCCATCATTCATCGTTTGCTCGGTAACGTTGTTTACAGGAGGAATATTGCCTTCCTGTTGCACGTTCCCCTGGGTAGTGATCAAAGGTGTCTCCACGGTCTGATTTACTCCATTATTAACGTTCTCAGCTGCCATTCTTAAATACTGCCATAAAACAAGGGTTAATAGTCATGTCATATATTATCCCTATACTCTGACCGACCAAATAAACACCAAATAAACTTAGTCAGGTCATACTAGCGAAGGAATTCCCCGTCTCTCCCCTCCTAGTTCTTGTCTCACATCTCAGCCAGGGATCATATCCCTAAGCTCTGATACCAACTGTGACGCCCCCAGAATAGGTATACAACACCCATTCTGAGTCGCCAAATACATGGTACAGAAAGCAAACTACAACTTCAATAATACAATTGTCGTGCAAAATACGACAACACATACTGTGAGTTTAAATACAAATATTGTCTTCTAGACAATATCCACACTCAAATAAATCCTCATTACAATTATTCAAACACTATTTTACAGAAATAGTGAGGACTGCTAATACATCTTTCTAGAACCATCACTCCATACCCCGACTAGATCCTGCTATGTTCTCACCTCCTGAGAAGAAAAATGGAACAAAAAGGAAAAGGGTGAGCTCAACTAGCCCAGTAAAGAATATTATGACTAAGATAATATACAACAAATTATCGTTAGTCTTCAACAGGGAAAAATCTGATAAAATATAATCGACAACAAGTTTTAGATCAACAACTGCAGCGGAAACAACAAACCATTAGAAGAGTCAAGTAGAGAAAGAATTCTACTATCTTCTAAGATTTAAAAGTCCATCATCAATATTTTATCCCTGTAACATCAATTAATAATCATCTTTAACCAAATATTCATCTTTGCACTACAGGCCAAAGATATTCATTTGTATCATCAGTCGGTCATGTTCATCTCAACACCTGTTCATCTTTGCACTACAGGCCAAAGATATTCATCAAGTAATTATACATCTTTGCACTACAGGCCAAAGATATTCAGTAATATCATCATTTAGGACTGAGGATGATGAAAAATATCTTAAAGAGAACGAATCCAATGAGACAGAAGGACAAATAGTAGGGATTCGTATAACAGTTTATCCAAGATCAATAATACTTCATAATAATCAATTGTGAAGCAGAATTCAAAAATAAAGATCAAAACATGGATACAATCAAAGATAGTAACCATAATAGACATCTTGGACAAAAAGGAAAAATTTTATTTTTCGGTGAATAGTGCCGTATTCGTGAATAGTGCCGTATACGTGAATAGTGCCGTATACGTGAATAGTAACCCCCGACACAAAAAGTTCCAAATTTGATAAAAACTCATATCAATATTTCAGCATAATGATATTGAAGAAAATAATATCATTAAGAAGAAAATAATATCCCTTACCTCAAAATATCAGTACTTCTGGTCGGAATACCGGTATAAGGCTGAAAGAAACTTGCTCTGATGAATAGAAACTCTCAAAGTATCTAAATACTCACAAAATACACTCAATAATCTAGAGAGAGAAAGAGAGAAAACTTGTTTCTGGTGTAATTTTCAATTCTAACTTAGCCCTCTATTTATAGGAAAATTTTGGTAGGTTTGACCTGCAACCTGATGGCTTTACCTGCTACTATTCCCACCTACCACATTTGAAATATAATTCAGCACATTTCTTCACCAACCACAAGTGGGGCCCACCAATTCTAGAATTTTCCATCAAAATGATAAACTCCGAAAATTCAACAATTTCTGAACCAGTCATCTTGTAAAATTCATAATAAATCATACGTTCATTTTTAACGGTTCAAAATTTGTGGGCATATACTCAACTTATATATGTATAACATATCCAAAAATTACCACGATCCAACGGTCGGATTAAAAATTATAACTCCCGCAAAATATCTCAAAAACCCTGATTTTTAATACCTCCATTCCGACAAAAATATGGATAAAAACCTCAACATTAACTCCTTCATTTTTAACCACAAAAATATATCCCTCATTTATATCCACATAAAATAAATATTTCCTTATCATATGAATCAATAATTAATTATTCAAAAATAATATTACAGAATCACATTTATGACAACCAGGCCGTTCCCAGGAAAGAGGGGGCTTTCCAATAAGGATTTCTCCTTACTGGCGCGCAATTAGATGACCAAACCTCTCCTTAGACAGAACTTTCTAGACATTGCCAATAATGTTATCTAATAATATTATTCAAATAATATGAATTATTGATCTGATAAATGAAAATACTGTGCAGCAACAATTATTGAAACAACAATAATATAAAATATCAATGCAGCAATTATTGAATCAATAAAATAAAATATTGAACAGTAATCACTGTAACAATTATTGAGTAGTGCCTTCTTACGTACGAATCAATAATTCAACTATACTGTGCAATCCGTGTGCTACTATGCAACCACGCGTTATTACTGTATTTTTAACCACCGGGTATTTAAACAGTGTTAACGGTAACAACTACGCCATTATTAATAAACAACTTATACTTGTCGTTTTCTTCATCCAATCGCTTTCCGTTATGGGGCCCACACAAGGCTGCGTCGTCGTACGAATATTCCCCGACAGCAAGAATATTCCACGACCAACCGAATATTCACCGACCAAAAATAAATATTTTATAACCACTTGCTTATTTTGCAAAATTTGCACATTTCACCCATAACCAAAGTATTATATCAAATTAACCCCCTTATTATTCACAATAATATTTAGAGAAAATTTGATTTTATTCATTAATAAGTTGGGGTCTTACAGTATAACTGAGTGACTTCTTACGTAAGCATCAATAATCAATACCGTGTGCTACTATGCAACCACGCGTATTACTGTACTTTTACTACCGAGTAGTTTAACAATTTTAACGGTAACACTTTCGCCGTTATTTTTATAAAAAGATAATTATGTCGTTTTCTTACTACGACAATACTTCTGTTGTGGGGTCTATCAATGATTATGTCGCCGTACGGATATTTCTCGACAAAAAGAATATTCTCTGACCAAACGAATATTATATAACAACTTGCATACTTTGCAAAATTTATAAATACTACCCACAACTATAACACTATCTCAAATCCACACCATAATATTAAAAAAAATATTTCGAGAAAATTAAATTTTTATTCATAAAATTTGGGGTCTCACAATCTCCCCTCCTTATGAAATTTCACCCTTGAAATTTATGTACGTACCTGGTATGCCGAATAGGTGAGGATACCTTGACTTCACTTCAAATTCTAACTCTTGAGGTATAACCTTTGAGTGTCGAATATAATCCTTCTTATCCAAGATTTTAACACGTATCTCCTTATACGTTAAATATTCTGCTATCTCGTCCAATTCCAATTTAATAATATGGTTCGGGTCGTCCACATATTTACATAACATCGATTCGTGTAAAATAACGTTATGAACACGCGACAAACTTGGCGGTAAAACGAGTCTATAGGCCACAGTTCCTACTCGATCGAGAATTTCAAATGGACCAATTAAATCGAGGGTTGAGATTTCCTCTCTTCGTCGATTCTTGCTTCTAGAATAACGCCCTCTTGAACCTTCTTCTTCACATTCATCAAATTCGGGTGTGTAGCTTGAGCGGCATTAACTTTATCGATTAAAGTTGATTCTACTTGTATATTCGTCATCATCACATGGGTCCCTGGAGTCTTTAACTCTATCTCCATCCTTTACAAATCATACAAAATGGGTTTTTGTGTTAACAACATCGCACTCGTAAATGCATACGATCTTCTACTCAACGCGTTAGCTACCACGTTCGCTTTCGTACGATGGTATTAAATGGTACGATCGTAATCTTTAACAGCTCGAGCCAATGTCTTTGGCACATTATACGTTCATTTTGGTTAAAGAAATATTTAAGGGTTTTAGAAATGGGTTTTGTACTAGGGTCAATACAAAATTTGATTTCACGCTCTCGAGGTAGGCTAAGAAGTCTTCAAGAATACGTTAGAAAATTTATTAACAATAGAAATATCATTCAAAACTGTGACTCTCATCCAAGACTTGGATAGTACGTCACATTGATACCTATCAACTTGCCACCGTTATTCACGGCTTCCCCTACAGAAAGTCTGGCTTCAGTGCATTCCACACAAGGAAGTTAACAACGAAAGGACCGAGGCTTTTTACTTATGGCTTGATATGACAACGATTGACTTTAGTGGTTTGGTTGCTTGAATTCGCATAACAAGTTGGTTAGGAATATGAAAGCTAACCACCTTACGAAAAGCTTGATGAGTAGTTAACCAATCGATTCTGAAAATCACATTATAGGTAAGTATTTTCAAAGAGATAAGATCGACAGGTAACGTGAAAGTGTCGATTTGAATCAACAAGATTTATAAACAGTGGAGGTAACGAAGGCTTCTACTAATGAAGTTTCAACCAATAAGTCAAAGTATAACTTCTCCTAAGTTAAATTTAAACGTTGAGCGCAAGCAAGAGAGATAAAAGAATGGGTAGAACCGGTATCTAATAAGGTATAGACTTCGCACGAATTTATAATTAACTAACCCGTGCTAACTTCGTTCGGGTCACTCGTTTTTTGAGAAGTCACAAAAAATGCTCTTCCTGAAACCACTGACTTTATTTTGTCCGTATCCACCTTTGGTGCCACCGTCCCAGCTGGACTTGACTTTGGTGCACGACAAAATCGGGCTAGGTGACCTTCTCTTCCATAATTATAGCATGCTTTGGTTGGCATCACACAGTTTGGACTGATGTGTCCCTCCCCTCCACATTTAAAGCGTATGATAGGTGGTTGTTCTCCTTCCTTAACGACAGGTACTGATGCTGACGTCTTTTCATCATTGTCGAATCTCCTCTTCTTGAAATGTCCATTCTTATTATTTTGACCATGATTACCACCGAAGTGGTTACCATTTCTAGCATGTTGATTCCCTCTACGCCTGTTGTCACCGCTTCGATGACTGTTATCATTGGTATTATCATTTTGTCGGCTGCTCTCTTTTGGTTGGGTTAACTCATTATCGCGCTCCAATAACTGAGCCTTATTAACAACATCTGAATACAAACACAGTTTATGAGAGATAAGATATTGATGTATCTCGAGTTTCAAATCTCTTAGAAATATTCGCGTCATTCTCTCCTCATTATCAACCAAATGGGACGTAAATCGGGACAACTCGACAAACTTGGCTTCGTACTGCGACACGGTTATGTTGATTTACTCCAGCTTGATGAACTCTACCTCTTTCATGTGACAAATACTTTTTGGAAAGTACTTGTCATTGAACAATTCTTGAAACATCTCCCAAGACATCTTCAGTGTGGCAGGTTGAGTACGCTTTACAGATTCTCACCAGTAATCTGCCTCTGCCCGCAACATGAAGGTGGCAAAGGAAACCTTTTACTCCTCAGAGCAACTCAAGACATCAAATATCTTGTTGATCTGCTTTATCCACGTCTCCGCCTCAAGTGGCTTTGGCTCTCTAAAAAACTCCGGTAGTCCCAGCTCCTTGAACTGTTTGGCGGTGACCGTCCGAGAGTTGCTAGTGTTTCCACCTGCATTTTGGATAGGATCCGCTCTCGCCTGATGTTACATGAATTGCATAAAGCCTCTAAACATTTCATCGTTCCTCATTTGGTCAGTGTTGTTATTTGCCTGAAGATTGTCGCCTTCCTGATGCACATTATCCTGATTATTGATCTGTGGAGGCTCAACGGTCTCCTGTGCTCCATTGCTATTCTCAACATTCTCGGATGTCATTTTAAATACTGTCACAAAACAAGGGTTAATTAAAATATCACATATTATCCCCATACTCTGACCGACCAATTAAATACCAAATAAACTTAGGTAGGTCATACTAGGGAAAGAATTCCCCATCTCTCCCCTCCTAGTTCTTATCTCACATCTCAGGCAGGATCATATCCCTAAGCTTTGATACCAACTATGACGCCCCTAAAATAGGTATACATCACCCATCTTGGGTCGCCAGATACAAGGTATTGAATACAAATACAAACTAATTATACAACAGTCGTGTAAAATACGACAAAATATAGGCTGTGAGTTTTTATACAAATATTATCTTCTAGATAGTATTCAAACTCAAAATAAGTCCTCAATACATTTATTATCACACTATTTTATATAATAGTGAGGACTACTAATGCTATCATATGGACCGTCACTCCGTTCCCCGACTAGTTCGTGCTACGTTCTCATTTCCTGAAGAGAACAATAAAAGTAAAAGGGTGAGCTCAACTAGCCCAATAAGAAATATTATGACTAAGATAATGCAGAGTAAATTATCGTTAGCCTTCAACAGTGTTAAACTGATACAATATAACAAACATCAAGTTTAACTGCAGCGGAACAAGCTATCCATTAAAAGAGTCAAGTAGAGAATAAAATCTACTATCTTTTATGATTTAAAAAGGTTTTTCATCACTTTTATCGCTTAGACTCAGCTTAATAAAAAATCCACATCATCCCTGCACTACGGCCAAGGATATTCATTAGTACCACGACCACAAATTATCCATGCACTACGGGCCAAGCATATTCGTGTATTCATCAATGGTCATGCTGTCCATCAATGCACTACGGACCAATGAGGACTTTTACCACATCATTTGTAACATTACGGTCATTATTATACCGAATAATCCCTGGTCATAATCATACCAAGTCCATCTATGCACTACAGGCCACATATGACTTTCAACATAATATAAACATGAGGATGATGACAATGATATAAGAATTCAATAAAACAAGTTCACGAATTAATTTATCCAGGAACCAATAACGTCCAAATTATCAATATGACACTTCTTTGTGGAGTAAAACTCAAGAATGCTCGGAAGAATATTTCCATGAAAAGATACTGGATGGAGCGCAAATATCAAGGATATTCCACTAATTTCATGGAGTATAAAAGCCAAAACTTTAACCAACTGAGTACAATAAAGAATGGAATAACAAAAGAAATCACCAGACATGCGATAGACCGCACAGACAGGTTATTCGAATAGAATAATAAATAACATAACCAGGTCATGCGTAAACGCACAGACAGGATATTCCAACAGAATAATAAAGAATGGAATAACAACAGAATTCACCATGCATGCGATAGACCGCATAGACAGGTTATTCCAATATAATAATAAATAATGGAACCAGGTCATGCGTAAACGCACAGACAAGATATTCCGACAGAATAATAAAGAATGGAATAACAATAAAATTTTACTATGTATGCTGTACTTCGCATAGACAGATTATTCCAACATAATAATAAAGAATGGAATAACAGCTCTTACGAGTATTAGAAAAAAAATAATTCTCTTCATGAATATGAAAGAATAATACCCATTACGAGTACAACAAATAATATCCCTTACGAGTACAACAAATAATATCCCTTACCTTAGAAGAAACTGGATATAGGAGTAGTGAAGTAGCATAATACTTTTTTTCTTTCTCCCTATAGTTTCTCTCTCTAGAGTTTCAGTGAATTCGTAAGAAATAATGAAGGAATGAGCTTTTATTTATAGGAGAATGGACTGAATAGTAACTAATTCATGAACGGTCCTGATTGATTTACTTTTAAACGGATGGTCCATACTGATTTACTATGTAGTATTAATAAAATATTTTAATAAAATAAAATCTTTTAAATAAAATATAATATATTCTATTTATAATCTAATAAAACGAATAACTTTATAAAAGTATTATGTTTTATATAAAAAAATTTTACTATGCAAATACTATGCAGACACTATGCAAATACTATGCATAATAGAATATTATATATTCTATTTATAGTCTAATAAAATAAATAACTTTATAAAAGTATTCTGTTTTGTATAAAAAAATTTCTGTTTTATTACATTTATAATAATAATAATAATAAAACAAAACTTATCACCTTTATTATGATTCACAATATTAATCGACCAGGTCGTTTCCAAGAAAGAGCGGGCTTTCCAATAAGGAATTCTCCATATTGGCGCGCAATTAGGTGACCAAACCTTTCCTTGACAGAACTTCTAGACATCGTTAATATTACAAATAATAATATGAGTTACTTTGTCGTCTCAATTATTGATTTAATAACAAAACATATTATACATATGCTACTGTGACAATAATTGAATCAATAATATGAAAGATATGATGCATCAATTACTGCAGTAATAATTGAGTATAACTGAGTGACTTCTTACGTAAGCGTCAATAATCAATACCGTGTGCTACTATGCAATCACGCGTATTACTGTACTTTTACTATCGAGTAGTTCAACAGTTTTAACGGTAACACTTTCGCTGTTATTTTTATAAAAAGATAATTCTGTCGTTTTCTTACTACGACAATACTTTTGTTGTGGGGTCCACCAATGATTATGCCATCGTACATATATTCCCCGACAAAAAGAATATTCACTGACCAAACGAATATTATATAACAACTTGCATACTTTGTAAAATTTATAAATAATACCTACAAATATAACATTATCTCAAATCTACACCATAATATTAAAAAAAATATTTCGAGAAAATTAAATCTTTATTCATAAAATTTGGGGTCTCACAATAAAGTCGTTAGTTAATACGATTAGCAATAAGAAGGGAGTAATTTAAAACTCAAAATTTGAGTTAGAGATAGAATTTTGAAGCACGGACTGCTCGGTTGCGTCTAGAACGTCAAGTTTAGTCAGAATGGACAATAAACGCAAAATATGTAAATGTTGACTTTTGGTCAAAGTCAACAGTTGACTTTTTATGGAGAATAGTCAAAATTAGTGTGAGAAGTGAATTATGTTATGATTATGTGAATTATGTGTATGAATAGATAAATATACATTATATAATGTGTATACATTTATTTTGAATGTAAAAGTGAATTAAAAATTAAGTTATGTAACCTAATATATATTAGGTGTAATATTTAAATAACCTAAAAGGTTATGATACGGGAGAATATTAGTATATAAAATATATACTAATTCTAAGAGATTTATTTTATATATCTCAATTAATTAATTTTATAACCTAATTATAGCAAGTCTAATTGGGTTAAAAAATTAAATGTGCATGGGTAAGGATTTAAGTTATAATTGAAGAAATGAAAACCCTAATTAAATAATTAGGAAAGGATAGAATTAAACGTAGTGGACTATGTAAATTACTTGGCCCAAATATGTTAAGTAGAAAGCCCAAAATATGAAATTGGTGGCCCACCTTTAAGCCCAATTAAGGAGTGGCATATTGGACATTTGGTATGCTAAATAAGAATTAAAAAGAAATCAATTTTTAAGGATAATAAGGCCACATGGTCAGCCAAGATAAGGAGGGAAAGATGGAATGAATGTAATGATTGAATTTACTAACTCTTCACCAACTCTCCATATGTGTCATGTTATCTTTAAGCCACCATCTTTCACCAAAGTTACATGTAATCTAAGTCTACAAGCAATCTTAGAGATGATAAGAGAGAGAGAGAGAGAGAGAGAGAGGGAAAGTAGATTATGGTGGGAGAAAATTAGATATACAAAATATATCTACACAAATTACTAAAGCTCAAAACCCATTCCATTTCTCTCTCATCTCTTATTAGTTTACACAAAGAAAACCAAAGAGAGAGAGAGAAGAGAGGTGTGGTTGGCAGCCACAAGAGGTATAGGAGAGGAGGTTTTGATCTTCAAGTTACCCAAGATCATCATCTACTTTAAAAGATTAAGAAATACTAGGAAAAGATCAAGGTATAAACCACTTTTTAACTAAGTTATTCTTAGTTATTTAAATAAAAACTTGGATTTATGTTCTTGAACTTCAAAACTCTAGATTTACATGATCTAGAGTGTGTTATGTGTGGATATATCCATCTTGTGTATTAAAAGTTAGATCCAAAGTATGAAATAAAAACTAGGTTTTTCAAAATGTAGAGAACCTAATTTTTCTAAGCTTTGATTGTGTTTAATCTTGTGTTTGACGATTGTTTGATGAAATAGATCCTGTATCATGGTAGAATCAGGGGTATATGAGATATTAGTAAGTGTTATGATGAGTTATGTTGGTTATTATGTGATAACATGAAAGTTTTCTTAGAAGACACCAAGAGTTAAAAATCAGATTTTTGTGAAAATGAAACGCGAAATTCAAACGACCATATCTCCTATTATATTTTGAATTTATGAGTGTGGTAAAGTCCTAGAGTTAGATATATGAGTTTTCTAACATCTCCAAGTGAAATCACTAAAAAAGGAGTTGTAGATTTCTATATGGACTATTTTTAACAAAGCAAGAAAAACTGCAAAATGACAAAAAGCTACTGCCCAAAATTTTGTAAGGGCTGTTTTGGCCACTTAATTTGTGAGAATCATTCTGGCATTTTGGGACATGAAAACATATGGTATTAAGTATATCCTGTCCAAAAACGAGCTCATTCCGACTTACAACGACCAAGTTATGGTCATTTCAATTTTTGTGATTTTTCGACAAAAATGGCTATAACCGGAGATTTATAACTCCGATGGCCACAAAATTTAAACTGGAGTGTCACGTTAACACGTATAAGATTTTGTCAAGAGATGATAATTTCTGAAATTGAGCATGATAGGGCTAATTTCTTAAGCTACACACTAAAAAAATGATTTTTGAAAAATACTAAAGGAAGTTGGAAAATTATGGAAAAATACTTTTTATGTATGAAATATATGTATATGTGTTTAGACAAATGATAGAAAAATAATAAATTGATTTGGTATTTTCGTGAAAATGATAATGAATCCGGCTTATTGGATTAGAAAATCTGATGAATCCAGCTTGATGGATTGAAAAATAGTTTACTGAATTGAAAATATGTTGAATCCTGTAACGACCCCAAAATTTGTACAATTTAATTCTTGACTTCGGTCGTTAATAATACATTCAACCTCCAATTTTACATCATTAAATAATAATACAACCATTAAAATTTGCGGAATAATTAAAATTTTATAAATTTCCCTTCCATATTGTCCTAAATCGCAACCTTTACAATACATTTCCTCGATTCAAATTTATATCATGAATCGTTACAACAAAATAACTTTACAAAGTCTTACATCATAAATAGATATCCAAATACACCAAATAACTCAACTTACAATTTAACAATATGTTACATACAAAATATCAATTACATTTCTCGTAAAACGTAGATAATCTTCGTGAATATGGTTCTCTAAAATTCACTTAGCACATATCCTTACCTTGAATCTTTAACCTGAAAAAGTGGTTATTTGCAAGGTTGAGCTCTACAGCCCAGTAAAATATAATAATTTTTATGCATCACATAGCACATAATAATATGCTCAACATATATCTCATAAACATTGAACTAACCTAAAATACATGCTACAGTTCATATTACAAGTATAAAGATTGAGTTCCTTTCTCAATCAGCATGCTTTATTCAATCAACGTAGTCATAAGTTGACTTTAACATTTCATACATTCACATATATATAACACATCATGGTCTTTGAGATAAAACTTTAAAACAGTTAATCATCAAGTTCCCATAACAAATAGGAACTGGAAGATTTGCCTTAATCGTTGTTTACCAACAACAGTTTAACATCTTACAGATATCTACACTTCACGTGCCCTACAAAATTATATAATCATTCACATTAACTATTAGTCACATAACAATGCCATATTAGTTGTAATGTAAACTTTATTCTACGTCTCATAACCCTTCCTATCATAAATACACAATGTTCAATTTATTTGTGTTAACTTTCAACTTATATCTCACTGTATTTCATATTTGAAGTCCATTCAAATGTTTAAGTCTTGCTAGGACTACTTATTGGTTTTATATTAACACTATTCAATATCTTATTATATTCATTTCATTTGATTTAAAATACTTTTTACGTTCATTATCACTTATCACGGCGTTTCGACGTTTATTCATCACACGCCCAATTTGTCTTATGTGCTTAGTATGCTTATACAACTTATCTAATATATCATTTATTAATGTTATGCATCATTATACTTCCTAATATTCATGTTCTATAACTTAGAACAACATCTCTTATCGTCAAGAGCATTACACTTGCATACATGCATGCCTGACGCCTTCCGATTGCCTCCGAAAACACAATAGTCCTACAAATGACCATTTTTACCCTTCCTAAAGACCTCAAATTAAAAAACTTAAAGAACAAAAGTTGTAGGTCTATTCGTCCTCATTCCGGATCATCTTAAATCACCTCAATCGAAGTTCGTGTGAAAAAGTTATAAACATTTTACCAAAACAGGTCAAAGCAGTCACACCTTGCACACTAGGCGCGCGGTCGCGCCCAATTCCGCACGCCCGCGTGACATGGCAGTGCCTAGATGCGAGCCCGTACTCCTGGGATGCGCGGCCGCACGTGGCTACGCCCAGATTACAGATTTTGTAATGTTTTTACTTCAAACCTTCATAACTTATTCGTTTCAAGTCGGAATTAGTTGGTTTTTGATTCTATGAACTCGTGAAACACTGAACTACTCATCTACAAAATAATTTTAACATTTCAAAAAACTTTAACACATCAATTTAAGGGTTCTAATTCAATGTTCATGCTATATTTTCATGTTTTAAACACATTTAGCGAATTCGATCGCCACGATTTCGTTTCTTAACCAATTAACACGATTTAAACTACGCCGTTTTTGTTTCTTCACATACTAACATAATCCAATACCAATTTATAGATAATAGCAAGTATTGATCATGAAATTTTGTACTTTCTTAGCCATATCCTATAAACATAAACACTGTTTTTACAATTCCTTCCTACAATCCCAATTCTCACGAATTTGACAAACAAGTATCAATCATATATGATGGTTAACAGATTATACATACCCAATAAACTTTATAAACCAATTCTTTACTCAAATCATGCACCATAACCAATTAAAGAGAAGAAGTTTAGATAAAACATAACTAAGAACTAGGGCTATAATATTACCTTTTTAATTTCTCCATAAGCTTAATTAGAGGATGAGAATAGCTTGATTATCCTTCCTCTTCCTTCTTTGATTCTCACAATCGCCCTTTTTTTCAATTTAACAAAGGATTTCTTCTCTTTCTCACTCAATTTCTCTCCTATTCTTTGTTTTCTCTGTTATTAGGCTTTAGGAACAAAACACGTATATCAATATAACTGATATAAACATAATACGTATGCATTATGGGTTCTTCAGTTACAATAACAAAGGGTCACTAAGCCATGTTTGGCTAGCACCCAAAATGTCCTTTTTCAATTTATTTTAATACTCCTCTATTATATGGTACATTTGTCACACATAACCAAATCTAATCTTATAATTTCATATTAAGTTACATTGTGTTTATTAATAACTTAATTTATCAAATCACTCCTTATCATCATAATAAATTTATTTAATAAATTATTCATCATCTAATTTAATTATTTAATTAAATTAGAGCCTTGCCATTCTATTAGCATAATAAAATACGCACCGATTGTAAAATTATTTATCATCAATTAACTTAATATTATCATACATGAATAAATTATTCCATAATAATTCTCATCAAATATTTACTTTATAAAATAAATATCTCAACTAAAATATTTATTTTACCTGATAATTATCTTAACTATTTATAAAATTCACAATTAAATTACATTAACATATTACATTTACATGTAACGCATTACCCTCTCAAAAATAAATATATTTACATTAATTTACTATTTTAATTAAGTGAATTACTCTCAATATTTATGAAATTTAATTCATAACAATTTCATTGCCAATAAGGCATAATAATCAAATTATAGTATTTCATACTCAAACTCAAAACATATCAAAATAAGAATTTTAATTATTAAATTTTTATTTTAATAATTTATAAAAATTCGGGTTGTCACGAATCCAGCTTGCTGGATTGCAATCTAGTTACTGGATTTGGAATCCAGTTTGCTGGATTGCAGTTTGGTTAGCTTGATTGGCCATCTGGTTGCTAGATTTGGAATACAGTTTGCTGGATTGCTGGATTGCAATCTTGGTTGCTGGATTGGTATGTTTGAATAATCCAGGTTGCTGGATTAGTATTTGACTTAGTAGATGTTAAAGAATAATTTATAATATATAAGTTTAGAGTGTTAAATCATAATGTATATGATATAGTGATTAAGGAATTATCAAAGGATGATAATAATGCTGATGTGTTAAGATGTTATCTAATATTTGATTAAGTCTTAGATAATTTATGGATAAAGAAATAGTATTAAGAGCTATAAGGTATGTTATACTAATTGAAAGACCAATCTTATAATTGATAGGTCTTTCATAAGAGATTAAATTAGTTTGCTTAGCGGTAATTAGTGGTGCAGGCAAGTTCCCTGACTAAAACTTGAGTTGTATGTTCAAAACATGTTAGTGAATAATTGTAGTTGATTATTCACGTCTATATTGATTATTGATTTGCATGTTGTGCATATTGTAAATGTTCATTAGGTATGAAAGGTTGATCAACTTCATTACCATTTGATTCAGTTAATCTGTTTATGTTCATTCTTGACCATTCAGTTTTATTGACTTGGTCGTTCAGCTAAGAAAATTTGTTCATGCTTTTTCACAATATTTATATTGTTGAAAGTTAGCTAGCTTATTGTTCAATTCTTTCAATCATGATATATCCTCAATTAAACTTATGCTTGCTGGACAAATTTGTTGCTCACCCTTGCTATATCATGATAAAAAATTTCAGATTAAGATGAAATCTCGAGTAAAGACAGAAGCAAAGGCAAAGTCCAAGATTAAGTTATTATGCAGTTAGAACTATTAATTTTGCTAATGCAAATGATATTGTAAACCTTTAAGATATTGAATGTATGTATTAAGTTAAGGTTGTAGACCTTGGGAATGATGTGTAAAAGTTTAATGTATAAACAATTTATGTTTATATCTTCCGCAATAGCTATAGAAATGATGTACCAGATCTTAGGTAAAAAGTTCCCGGGTTTGGGGATGTCACAGTTGGTATCAAAGTTGTAGGTTATAAACCTTAGGTAAGGGTACCTTAGGCTATAACCGCGGAGATGATGATAAGGAATAAACTCAGATCGAGTTTAAGTGATAAGAGATGAATTTAAGAAATTCATCATTATAAAGTAAAGAGAAAGATAAATAAGATTCAAAAAAGAATCTTGAAAAGCTATAAAGATAAGAATCTGGAGTTACCTGACTACAGTAATAAAAATAAAAAGTAAAAATAAATAGACGATGTCTATAAGGTGAAAAGTGTAAATAAAATCATAATATAATATGATTAAAGAGAAGAATAAGAAGATCGTAGTATAAAGCGATCGTAAGTATAAGGAGAAATGATTACAAAATAAGATCACAACGTGATCAGATTAAATCGTTGAATAACATATGATATGTTAAGTGATTAGAATGATATAGCTTGACGCTATAAAGAGAAGGTACTAGGAAATGGTACAACGTAAACTCAAAAAAGAGTGGTAAATGTTAAGATACGGATTAAAGAAAATTCGTATTAAGAAAAAAGAAAGTTAGAATGGGGTGGAATTTCAATTGAGGACTCATGTCAGCAGCTGAGTTGTATGATTTCTTGTATGGGCGGGGAATTTGTACTTGGTTTTAGAATCACTTACCTTCCTGATCGATATAGTGGTTAGGTTGACCAATTCTTTGTATGGGCGGGGAATTGTTCGCTTAGCTTCCTATATTGATTAGTGGCCGAGTTTGGTTTGACAACCACTTAGTTTCTTACATTGATAATCATTGGAACCTGATGTCACGCTATTTGCTATATGCATGTTGATAAGGTGATTCTTTTCTCATGTGTATAACGAATAAGTAGAGAATATAAGGTTAGTTGCGAGTTCTTAAAACTCATACTTATGGTAAGTTCGTGACTCATAATCATATGACATGTTTTGAACCCCTCAGCGAATGGACGCCTATGGTCTAACTACGATAAGTTCTTAAACCCATATGATTGTGGCAAGTTACTAAACTCATAATGTGTGGTGAGTTTAATGAACTAGGTATAGGAAAGTGGTGAATGGAGCATTGAGTATTATAGGAATAGATAGATTTATTAAGCAATGGATCATTAGAGAAAGTGAAGTTGATGGTGGAAGCATATGTATTCCAAATATTCTAGCAATGCCAGACTTCGAAGTTTTTGAAATCAAGCTAAATTCGCACTGATGTGCCTTTAAAAATGAATTTTTGTTATCCTCAACACATGGTGACAAGTGTGTAGGTGTGGACTTCGGGCCACTAACACATCATTACCTGTTGTGGCATGATGACACCAAAGATGATTTTCAAAGGGTTTTGAACAGTTTAAAGAAGAGTCTATGCTAATTGATTCGACTAGACAAAAATAATTTGAATTATCAAAATGTATTTTTATATCATTAATGCATCATGCAACCTGGTGTAAAGATGATAAAAATGATGGAGTTATCAATGCAAAATTACTTAGTGTCGGATGTGATCTAAAGATCGTCAGCCCACTATGGAATGATGTAGTATGACAAAATCGCAAAATGACGAAATCCTCAAATGGATTGTAAATACAGTGTGGTATCATGACGTCATAAAATGATTTTAAGGATTTCAAAGGTAAATTATTGCCAACTAAATGTGGCTAGCAATGTTTCGATTAAAATTCGAATTATTTGATATGCGTCTAAGCTATTTGATTCAGCTAGACAAATGTTTATAAAAATTTAAAGTATTTTTGAGAATTTATCCCGAACCAAATTATTTTGGTGCGGAATCCTATGATAAGACTAAGGTGAACTATGTTGATTGGATAAAATAATCCAATCTAGTAGCGTAAATAGTTGCTAGACATGATTGATACGTTATGAATGACGGAAGAGTATGATAGGCTAATCACCTAAAGTACTAGCAACGATAGTTTACCTTCTTTGTGATTGTAAACATACCTAGTAATTTACTATTTTGCGATATAAATATCGTTAAAACTACGTGGTCATGGTCTATATGACCCCTCAGTATGATTTGAAAAATTTAACTCCTTAGACTGAAGTCATGGAAGAATGTGATAGTAGCAGAGCTCCTCATAGTAGGAAGCAAAATGTAATCATTAAATTGAGCATGAAATCAAGTAAAGGTAAATTTGAAAACCTTATTTTGATGAATAAAAGGAGTGGTGATTAGTAGACTGAAATTTCGAGGACGAAATTCTTAGAAGAAGGGGTGAATGTGATAACACGAAAATTCTTAAAATCTTGAATGATTAGAATAAAGGTTAAAGAATAAAACCTAGATGAAAATTTGAGGATTTATTTAAAATTTTCAAGTAAAACCTATATAGTTTGCTATTCGAATGAGAATAGAGAAAATATGGGTTATAAAATTCCAAAACCCTATATATGAATTTAATATGAACTTGAAGGAATATTAAAAATAAGGTATTACGATACCTATAAATTCGATGTGAACTGAATAGTCTAAAAAATGTTATGTAAGTACATATGGAAATTCTATCAAGGTGGTAAAATTTCACATGAAGAGATGCTATGAGGTTAAACGAAGATGAGTATATGTCTAGAAATACATATATACTTAGTAAGGTGCTATATATATTTTAGCAAGAGGACTGATGAATTAAGTTAATGATATAAGGATCAAGATAAAACTAAGTTAGTAATTAACATAGCTTGAACGATGGCCTTAACTAGCAAATAAGAATTTGAATAAGTATATAAGCCGTTAGTTAATACAATTAGCAATAAGAAGGGAGTAATTTAAAACTCAAAATTTGAGTTAGAGATAAAATTTTAAAGCACGGACTGCTCAGTTGCGTCCGGAACGTCAAGTTTAGTCAGAATGGACAGTAAACACAAAATGTGTAAATGTTGACTTTTGGTCAAAGTCAACAGTTGACTTTTTATAGAAAAAAGTCAAAATTAGTGTGAGAAGTGAAGTGAATTATGTATATGAATAGATAAATATACATTATATAATGTGTATACATTTATTTTGTATGTAAAAGTGAATTAAAAATTAAGTTATGTAACCTAATTTATATTAGGTGTGATAATTAAATAACCTAAGAGGTTATGATATGTGATATTATTAGTATATAAAATATATACTAATTCTAAGAGATTTATTTTATACATCTCAATTAATTAATTTTATAACCTAATTATAGAAAGTCTAATTGGGTTAAGAAACTAAATGTGCATGAGTAAGGATTTAAGTTATAATTGAGAAAATGAAAACCCTAATTAAATAATTAGGAAAGGATAGAATTAAAGGTAGTGGACTATGTAAATTACTTGGCCCAAACATGTTAAGTAGAAAGCCCAAAAGATGAAATTGGTGGCCCACCTTTAAGCCCAATTAAGGAGGGGCATATTGGACATTTGGTATGCTAAATAAGAATTAAAAAGAAATCAATTTTTAAGGATAATAAGGCAACATGGTCAGCCTAGATAAGGAGGGAAAGAGGGAATGAATATAATGATGGAATTTACTAACTCTTCACCAACTCTCCATATTTGTCATGTTATCTTTAAGCCACCATCTTTCACCAAAGTTACATGTAATCTAAGTCTACAAGCAATCTTAGAGATGATAAGAGATAGAGAGGGAAAGTAGATTATGGCGGGAGAAAACATAGATATACAAAATATATCTACACAAATTACTAAAGCTCAAAACCCATTCCATTTCTCTCTCATCTCTTATTAGCTAACATAAAGAAAACCAAAGAGAGAGAGAGAGACAAGGGAGGTGTGGTCGACAGCCACAAGAGGTAAAGGAGAGGAGGTTTTGATCTTCAAGCTACCCAAGATCATCATCTACTTTGAAAGATTAAGAAATGCTAGCAAAAGATCAAGGTATAAACAACTTTTTAATTAAGTTATTCTTAGTTGTTTAAATGAAAACTTGGATTTATGTTCTTGAACTTCAAAACTCTAGATTTACATGATCTAGAGTGTGTTATGTGTGGATCTATCCATCTTGTGTACTAAAAGTTAGATCTAAAGTATGAAATGGAAACTAGATTTTTCAAAATGTAGAGAACCTAATTTTTCTAAGCTTTGATTGTGTTTAATCTTGTGTTTGATGATTGCTTGATAAAATAGATCATATATCTTGGTAGAATCATGGGTATATGAGGTATTAGTATGTGTTATGATGAGTTATGTTGGTTATTACGTGAAAACATGAAAGTTTTCTTAGAAGACACCAAGAGTTAAAAATTAGATTTTTGTGAAAACGAAACGCAAAATTCAAACGACCATATCTCCTATTATATTTCGATTTTTTTAGTGTGGTCAAGCCCTAGAGTTAGATCTATAAGTTTTCTAACATCTCCAAGTGGAATCACTAAAAAAGGAGTTGTAGATTTCTATATGGACTATTTTTAACAAAGCACGAAAACTGTAAAATAACAAAAAACTACTGCCCAAAATTTTGTAAGGGTTGTTTTGGCCACTTAATTTATGAGAAAAATTCTGGCTTTTTGGGACATGAAAATATATGGTATTAAGTACCTCCTGCCCAAAAATGAGCTCATTCCGACTTAAAACGACCAAGTTATGGTCATTTTAATTTTTGTGATTTTTGACAAAAACGGCTATAACTGGAGTTCTATAACTCTAATGGCCACGAAATTTAAACTGGAGCGTCACATTAATACATATAAGACTATGTCAAGAGATGAAAATTTCTAGAGTTGAGCATGATAGGGCTAATTTCTTAAGCTACATACTAAAAAATTATTTTTGAAAAATACTAAAGGAAGTTGGAAAATTATGGAAAAATACTTTTTATGTACGAAATATATGTATATGTGTTTGAACAAAGGATAGAAAAATAATAAATTCATTCGGTATTTTCATGAAAATGATAAAGAATCCAGCTTGCTGGATTGGAAAATCTGATGAATCCAGCTTACTAGATTGAAAAACAGTTTACTGAATTGAAAATATGTTGAATCCAGCTTGCTGGATTGCAATCTAGTTGCTGGATTTGGAATCCAGTTTGCTGGATTGCAGTTTGGTTTGCTGGATTGGCCATCCGGTTGCTGGATTTGGAATCCAGTTTGCTGGATTAGTATGTTTGAATAATCCAAGTTGCTAGATTAGTATTTGACTTATTAGATGTTAAAGAAGAATTTATAATATAAAAGATTAGAGTGTTAAATCATAATGTATATGATATAGTGATTAAGGAATTATCAAAGGATGATAATAATGCTGATGTATTAAGATGTTATCTAATATTTGATTAAGTGTTAGATAATTTATGGATAAAGAAATAGTATTAAGAGCTACAAGGTATGTTATACTAATTGAAAGATCAATCTTATAATTGATAGGTCTTTCATGAGAGATTACATTAGTTTTCTTAGCGGTAATCAGCGGTGCAGGCAAGTTCCCTGACTAAAACTTGAGTTATATGTTCAAAGCATGCTAGTGAATAATTGTTGTTGATTATTCACGTCTATATTGATTATTGATTCGCACGTTGTGCATATTGTAAATGTTCATCAAGTATGAAAGGCTGATCACCTTCATTACCATTTGGTTTAGTTAATCTGTTCATGTTCATTCTTGACCATTCATTTTTATTGACTTGGTCGTTCAGCTAAGAAAATTTGTTCATGCCCTTTCACAATGTTTGTATTATTAAAAGTTAGCTAGCTTATTGTTCAATTTTTTCAATCATGATATATCCTCAATTAAACTTATGCTTGCTAGGAAAATTTGTTGCTCACCCTTGCTATATCATGATAAAAATGTTCAGATTAAGATGAAAGCTCGAGTAAAGACAGAGGCAAAGGTAAAGTCCAAGATTAAGCTATTATGGAGTTAGAACTATTAATTTTGCTAATGCAAATAATATTGTAAACCTTTAAGATATTGAAGGTATGTATTAAGTTAAGATTGTAGACCTTGGGAATGATGTGTAAAAGTTTAATGTATAAACAATTTATGTTTATATCTTTCGCAATAGTTATAGAAATGATCTACCAGATCTTAGGTAAAAAGTACCCGGGTTTGGGGATGTCATAGTTCGAGGGACTGAGAAATTAGATAGCAGAATTGGCTGTCTTTCTGAAAAAACAAAGTAAAAACACTCAGAGCCAGACAATGCCTACTCAACCAGAGTCATTCACACGAGGGGGCCGTCAGGGTATTGACAGAAAGATGGAAACCCAGATACCTAAACCTCATTCCAATAAAGGAACCAGCAAAACCTCTGAAATCACTAAACTTAGGGATGATCAAGAAATTGGGGATATAGGAAAGAAAGTCCAACAAATGGAGGAAACCATCCAATCAATCAAAGGGACCGAAAACTATGGAAGTGTCACTTATTCAGATCTCTGCATATTCCTAGGGGCTCGATATCCTAACAAATTCCAAGTCCCAGAGTTTGAAAATTACAGTGATGCAAGCGATCCCTATACGCACCTGAAAGTTTACATTGGCGAGCTAGGGTCTTATGCTGAAGATGAAAGCCTCAGAATGCAACTTTTCCAAAAGAGTCTAATTGGAGAGGCTAAAGCCTAGTATGCCCGACTTGACAATGCCAGAATCCATAACTGAGAAGAATTGGCCCACGCCTTTCTAAATCAGTATAATTTTCAGTCACAAATGGCACCGGATATATACCAAGTGACTAAAGTCAAAAAGCAGAGTACTGAGTCTTTCTAAGAATATTCCTAAAGGTGGAGACGTCTGGCAGCGCAAGTCATTCTATCAATGACAGAAACTGAGATGGTAATTACATTTATTGATATCCAGGAGGCACCTTACTATGAAAGAATCCTAGCAGGCATAGGAAAGCCATTCTCAAAGATGATCAAACATGGCGAAATGCCAGAGATTGGACTGAAGGCAACCAACATTAAAGACTTCACTACCTTTGAAGCAATCACCGAGCATATACAGACTGGCAAGTATGCGAGCGATCCCAAGAGGGTACCCGATAGAGGCAATGAAGATGTATCCCTCATTTTACAAGGGCAAGCTAGGAGACCAACCTATAGTCCCCCTATTTGGAAGAAGCAAGACAATCTGTCATTTCAACAATAGGCTGCATTTAATCAATGCCAGGATAGAAAGAGAAATTTGAAAGAACAGAAAATCGAGTGTTCACTCCACTGGGCGATTCCATTGAAAATGTATTGGTAATGTTAATGGATCACAAGAAAATTACCGAACTGGGTCCACCTCTGGATCCAAGAAGCAAAAGATACAATCCGAGACAGAGATGTGCTTACCACTCAGGGTCTCTGGGACACGTGTTGGTCAAATTCCAGTTACGCTCACACGTAAGTATACGTGGTCAACAAGTAACATATTGATAAGAAAAGAATCGTTCCCACAGAGAATAGCAAGAAATTAATCCTAACAATTACCAGTTTTATATTAACCCAATTTTATTAAACTATCCAAATCAATGATTATGAATAAAGAAAACTATGAAACTAAAAATACCAATCAACCCACACAACTTAAAAACCGTAATTTCAAGCAAATAATGGAGAATTAGGCTTACAACTTCACTTTAAGTCTCACTCCAATTATCACACCTTATTCTAGTTTAATTCACTATCTCAGTTTATTAATCAAGAACACTTATGTAGAATTAGCCATCTCTCAATCCACTAACACCATATTAACTTAAATCCACAAATAAGATAGAATTAAGTCAAACACCCTAATTAACTAATTCACTATATCTCTATGTGAATTAAAATTAAAAAAGAGTTTAAATTTCAAGTTCTTTATCCGATTACATGTGATGCCAGGTATATGTCTATCTTAACATTTATCAAGATTCCATGAAAACACAAAATTCAAGAACACATCCTATTGTGATTAGGTCTAGACTCATACATTATCTCTCGAATCTATACAAATCCATATATAATTTGTTATCAAGTAATTCATAAATTAAATATGAATCACAATAGATAAACTGAATTGATAGTTTATTTAACTCAAATCAAGGTATGATAATTATCATTCAACAGTAAAGATCCATTGCAAGTCTAAAAAGTAATTTAGTTCATAATTAATGAATAAAAACTGAATAAAGTAAAGAAATCATCATCCCAATTATAAGAACTGAATTTAAAAAGAAGAATAGTAATACACCACCCTTCTTAGCCTTTAATTATGCAATCTTCATGAAATCACCTCCTTCCTTCGTTCCTCTAACATCTTCCTCTAAGTTATGGCTCTCTAAAGTGTAAATTTTTTGTTGGATAAGTTCAACACTCTACTAATTGACATAAATTAATTCCCCTCTATTGAACTAAATCCAGTCCCAATCCATATCAAAGTCATCACATCCAATCTAATTAGGAATTCTAATAAAAATCCAACTCCTAGTTGTACCCAACAAGTTTTTAACTCCAAACATCCCAATTACTATGAAACAACTCTCATGTCACACTCCTAACTTGACCCTCCTACATAAACAAGTTATAGCTCCCAACAAAACTCAATTTCAAGTAGAATAAACCAGCTCAGCATAAGTCTCGTCCGACCGGCTCGCCCTGCGCTGGGTTCTTTGTTAATGCAGTGCGGCCCATGCCATGTCAGTAGTAGGTTCTTCCCATGCATCGCGCCCCACGTCGGCTTCTATGTAGTCACGGCGCTCCCCACGTCGGTGATGCAGAATGTCCAAAATTGCTTGAGATTTCTTCCAATGCCAACTCTTTGACGTATTCACCTTATTATCCTGTAACAAGAGCAAAACCCATCAAAAGTAACATGAAATACTCAAAAACTAGCAACATACGAAGCTAAATAAGATTAAATTGTAGGTTAAAAACCTACTCATCAAATTCCCCCAAACTTAAAACATTGCTTATCCTCAAGCAAAATGGTATGCAATGCAAATATAACTACTGTATACCTACGAATCCAGCAGTAAGATAAAACATTGTCTACTCATACAGCCTCAGAGAAACCAAACAAATACGATAGTATATCATATCTAGACCAATCAATAACTTCTCAATCAATCATCAAATCTTAAACGGTTCTCACTAATATAGTGTGTGTGTGTGTGTGTGTGCTCAACAACCATACTAACTGATATAATGCTAAATATAACACATAATAGGTCTTTTTAAAGGCATCATACAGTGTAAACTCAAGAAATTCAACAACAGTCAAGATCCAACTAAAATCACACAATCACCAATATCAAGGGTCAACATAGGGTACTTATGCTTTTATTTTATTTTTCACTTACGGGGGATTTTTGCTCTTATTTCCCGTTTTATTCTTCTTCTTTTTTATAATCATGGCTGTGCAATGTCTTATTCCCTTATGCTTTTCAATGCTACCTTAACGAGCTTTTGATCAATGACTTCCAAACCATTTAGGCCTTAGGGCGCTAGGTGTAAACACAATCCCCTTGGGCTTACTTACTCAAGTAATAAAGGCCACAAAACTAGACTAGCCACGATGTTTATTCATATTTTTTTAACATATAGCTTATATACCCCAAAATTTCCCCCCAAACTTTGGTTCTTGCCTAACTTTAGCCATAACTGCCCATTCTCATTATTCTTTCATTTAAACTAGTATTATCCTTAAGAATTTCATTATGTGTCAATTTAAACTTAATCAGTTAACAATGTTGTTCTAAAGTGCTAACATGATTATACCAGTTTCAAATTGAAAAAGATTCAATTAATAACAGGCGATCACATCAAAGCCTAAATAATCAATACTACACTCGTCTACACAATTCCAATCTCATCATTAACCAAAATAGGCTTTTACTATCTAATAGCTAGATTCATGCAAGATAAACTAAATGCAAATGCAAAACACGCAAGATGATTTTTTTAATTTTTTTATTTTTTTATGCATGAATGAATAAATCTAAATGCCAACATAATGAAAAAATCTAAATGCCAACATCAGTCAAACAATTCTAATAATTTATCACAAAATAACTATGAACAAGAATATTATATTAAATCACCAACAAAATTAATTAATCAAGTAAAAAGCAACACCCCCAAACTTAATTCAAGTAATGTCCCCATTACGACAATATAAAGAAAATAAAAGTGTGAGAACTTCCCTGAAAGACGAGTCACTACTCGTCATCATCTGAAGGAGGGTATGCTGGGAGCACAGGAGGAACAAGCATGGACACCTGACCGACATTTGGATTGCAGCTAGAAAATGCTTTAACAAGAGTGTTGAAAGCATTGGCATTGTACTGAAGCATCAAATCCTGACGTTGAGTAAGCTATAAGAAATGATTTCGTGAACCTCGAGAGTGTTACTCTTCTATTGGATCAGCTGCAACTGGGGGTGAGGGTTGGCGAATCATGATATAACCTTCTCATCTTGGATGCGATCTTGCCCCCTCCCATGCCTTGTATTTCTCAATGGTAGCATGATCAATTATAGCCATTGGTTGTTGTATTGGTTCAAAGGAATGCCATTGCACTCCAGCTTTGCGGCACAAATCTGTTATGAGAATTCCATAAAGAAGGCCCCCCGTAGTACTTCCTCGTAGCAGCCTCTAAATCAATTCTTGAATATATTCACCCACATCCACATTGTAGAACACGACTAAATTATTCACCCGATAATGATGATGTACAATCCAATATAGCAATCGTGCCCTTTCCTTGGTCACATCATTATGATGGCGTGTGGGCATCAATCGGGCACAAATGAATGCATAGCATGCTTTGCCATAACGACTTAACGCTGAGTATGGAAAACTTATCTTTTCATCCGTTCTGGCTCAGGTAACCCATTGTGTTCCTGGTTTGCACAATCTTGCAATTAGTTCATCCAAATTAGGCAAACCATCTTCATAGCTTCCATCTATCGGTGTTTCTAGCCCAAAGTACTTGTTAATGGCATTAGCATGAAATGACACCGGTTTACCCCATACCATGACTGTGTGATCAACATGCTCCATTGCGTTGGCATAAAACTCTTTTACGACGTTGATCACCGCAGGTAGTGGCTACTGCACTAGTTAAAACCAGTTGTGTTCCACAATCTTCAGTGCCATATCACCGTCAAGATTGGCATCCGGCTTCAATCCTCGTTCTAATACCAAAGTTTTCTGGTCAATGGTTGATTTGAACCTCGCCTCAGCACCCTTACTGACAAATTTGGTGTTATTAAATTGAGCCCGAGTAGTACAAGTGGATGCACGAGGTCTCTTATGCGAAGACATGGTGTTTTTAGTGCAATAAAGGGTGAAAACTTGGCTCAGGCAAATCGTTAAACAGTTGGCGGGCATGAAGGCTAACACCCCCAAACTTAACTTTTTTAAACAAACTCTAGGCCAAAATAATAAACAATCCAAAACAATCCTTGGGTAACAGAATCCCAAGGTTTTCCAACCAATTTTGACGAACAAGAGAGAATTAGAACTAAGTTGCAACAATTTTGAATTACCTTCAAGAAGAAATTGTCTCCAACTTAGAGTGATGCCCCAATTTGTGAGATGTTGTGAGGAGGAAGAATTGGACTTGGATTATAAGTGTGGTGATTATCTCGTAGAATGATTGTGGCTAATTGAGGGAAGTTGGGTTGATATAGAAAAGGAATAGTGGTTGAGTGTATATGGGGAGGAGTTATGGTGATTGTGGGTTAGTGGGATGAAGAGATGTGAAGAAGTGGAAGAGGTTGTATAGTTTAATTTGGACGTTATGGAAGTTATGGGGGAGTGGAAGAGGTTTAGTTGAGCAAGAAGTTGTGAATAATTGGTGTTATATGGAGTTATGTTGGAAAAGGAGACGTCAAACATGTTTTTAAAATCTGGACTTTCTAAGCGGTGCGCCCCGCGCCGTTGATAAGCCTTGGATGGCGCAACCTGCACTTGTGATGTAGTCTCTACACCTAGGATGGCGTGCCCCGTGCCGTAAGCTAGTATAGTATGGCGCGCCTTACGCTAGGTAGGCAAAAAGCTGGTGCAGTCTGGCGAGCCCCGCACCATGTGGTAGGGTAACATAGCGTGCCCCTCGCCGGTATAGCAGAAAGTCACTATTGAGGCAGCGCGCCCCGCGCCATTGATAACCCTTGGATGGCACGACCCGTTGCCCGTTACCTTTGAAGGTTTCGAGAGGATTTCTGCTATACAGCTCAACGGCGCCATGTGGGAAAACCTTATTGATCGTGAATGGCCCCGACCATCTTGATTTGAGCTTTCTGGGAAACAATCTCAGTCATGAGTTAAACAATAATACCGATTATTTCGGTTCAAACTTTCTCTATAAAATTTTTTGGTCGTGCCACTTCTTGACTTTTTCTTTATACAGCTTCGAGTTCTTATATGCTTGCAGTCATTAAGTTCATTTAATTGGAGTAAGCTCTTTTTTCTTGCAGCTGTTTGATCAAAGTTGAGATTCTGAATTACCCAGTATGCCTTATGTTGTAATTCCACTAGGAGGTGACACGCTTTCCCGTAGACCAACTGATACGGAGACATCCTAATTGGCGTCTTGTATGTTATCCTGTAAGCCCATAGTGCGCCATCCAACTTTAGAGACCAATCTTTTCTACTCAGATTTTATACCTTCTCTAAAATTTTCTTCTCCTCTCTGTTGGAAACCTCAGCTTGACCACTCGTTTGAGGGTGATATGTTGTTGCAACCCTATGATTGACCCCGTACTTTGCCAAGAGAGTTGTAAATGACTTATTGCAAAAGTGACTCCCCTCATCACTTATGATTACTTTTGGTGTGCCAAACCTTGTGAAGATATTCTTTTATAGGAACTTAAGAACCACCTTGGTATCATTTGTAGGGAGTGCTATAGCTTCCACCCAGTTTGATACATAGTCCACAGTAAGCAAAATATACAAGTTATTAAATGAGGGAGGAAAAGGTCCCATGAAGTCTATTCCCCACACATCAAAAACTTCAACTTCCATGATCGTGTTGAGCATCATTTCATTCCTTTTTGAGATGTTGCCCACCCTTTTGCATCTGTCACAATTTTTTACAAACTAGTGGGCATCCTTGAACACGGTAGGCCAGTAGAATCTTGCTTAAAGTACCTTTCCTGATGTTCGCTCACTCCCATAATATCCCCCGTACGCAGATGAATGACATTTGTGTAAGATATTCTTTACTTTGCTGTATGGCACACATCTACGAATCATTTTGTATGTACACTGTTTGAATAAATAGGGCTCGTCCCATATGTACCACTTGACGTCATGTAGGAACTTCTTCTTTTGTTGACGTGTCAGATAAGGGGGAAGGATTTTGCTCACCAAGTAATTGGAAAAATCTGCATACCATGGAAATTCTACGTTAACTCCAAAAAGTTGTTCATCTGAAAACGACTCGTTTATTAAACACTTATCTGCCCCATCCTTGTCCAAATTTTCTAATCATGAAAGATGATCTGCCACTTGATTTTTTGACCACTTTCTATCCTTTATTTCCAAATCAAATTCCTGAAGGAGAAGGATCCGTCCGAATAGTCTAGGCTTAGCATCCTTCTTTAATATTAGATAACGAATTGTCGAGTGATCCGTGTATACCACCACCTTTGTTCCTATTAAGTAAGCTCTGAATTTGTCACAGATGTATACTACTGCAAATAATTCCTTCTCAGTGGTTATGTAGTTTAATTGGGCATCCGTGAGGGTTTTACTTGTATAGTATATGGCGTGGAATATATTCTCTCGACGTTGACCCAAAATAGCCCCTACTGCGTAGTCGCTAGCATCACACATTAACTCGAAAGTCATTTTCCAATCCGATGCTACGATCACGAGAGTTGTAGTCAACTTCTTCTTCAATTGTTCAAATGCTGACTTACATTCCTCATCAAAACTTGTAAACTGCATCTTTCTCTAAGAGACTGCACAGTGGTTTTGCAATCTTAGAAAAATCTTTAATAAACATATGGTAGAATCCGGCATGTCCAAGAAAACTGTGGATACCCTTAACTGTAGTTGGAGGTGGAAGATTCTCAATTGTGTCCAACTTTGCTTTATTAACCTCTAAGCCCTTCGCCGAGACCCTGTGTCCCAAGATTATTCCTTCTTCAACCATAAAGTGGCACTTCTCCAAGTTAAGCACCAAGTTTGTTTCTACACATCGCTTCAAGACCATGACCAAGTTCTCTAGACAGATATCAAAATTATCTCCCTAGATTGAGAAGTCTTCCATGAAAACTTCCACAATCTTCTCTACCATATTTGAGAAGATAGCCATCATACATCTTTGGAACGTTGCCGGTGCATTACACAAACTAAAAGACATTCTCCAGAATGCAAAGGTGCCGTATGGGCACGTGAAAGTGGTCTTCTCTTGATCTTTAAGAGCTATTACTATTTGGTTGTACCCTGAATATCCATCCAATAAACAGTAAAATTCATGCCCCGCCAACCGATCCAACATCTGATCGATAAAGGGTAGAGGAAAGTGGTCCTTATGGGTTGCCTTATTCAGCTTCCTGTAGTCCATGCAAACCCTCCAACCAGTCACTGTCCTCATCGAAATTAATTCATTATCATCCACCCTTTTTTGGAACACATTGAACTAGACTGACCCATGCACTGTCTGAAATTAGGTAAATAATTCCCGCATCCAACCACTTCAGTATTTATTTCTTTACCACTTCTTTCATGATCGGATTTAGTCATCTCTGCTGTTGCACTGTTGGCTTTGCGTCCTCTTCCATAAGAATCTTGTGCATGTAAAAGGATGGACTTATCCCCTTTATATCTACAATTTTCTATCATATAGCCGACTTGTATTCTCTAAGCACTTTCAGCAACTTACTTTCCTACAGTTCATTAAGCGCAGATGCAATAATAACAGGTAAAGTATTATAATTGCCCAAATAAGCATACCTGAGATGTTTAGGAAGCAGCTTAAGTTCAAGAGTAGGTGGCCTTCTCCAATAAAGGTTTCATTCTTGCTGAAGCTTTTTCTTCCGTGTGTAATGGGTCGAATGGTACCTTGAATCTACTAACTCGCGGCAAAGAATCCAGTATATGTAAGTAATCCACGAACTCTGGATCATCCAAATCCTCATCCCTTAGCAGTGTGGTTTCTAACGGATCATTGACTAAACTTTTAACCAAGTCTTCATTAACTATCATGTCGATGACATCCACCCGAAAACACTCCTCTTCATCTGTAGGGAACTTCATGGCTTTGAACACGTTGAATTTGACTTCTTGGTCTTGAACCCTCATGGTTAACTCCCCTTTTTGAACATCAATGAAAGTCCTACCCGTAGCCAAAAAGGGTCTCTCTAGTATGATTGGGATGTTTTTATCTTCTTCATAATATAAAATTATGAAATCTGCTAGAAAAATAAATTTGTCCACCTTAACCAAGATATCTTCCATAATTCCTCTTGGATAAGTTACCGATCTGTCTGGTAGCTGTAATGATATGTTTGTAGGCTTCGGAGCTGGTAAACCCAATTCAGTGTAAACATATAATGGCATGAGGTTCACACTTGCCCCCAAGTCACACAAACACTTTTTGAAGGCCATGTTCCCGATTGTGCAAGGAATGGTGAAACTTCTTGGATCCTTCAACTTTGGAGGTAACTTTCTCTATAAAACTGCACTGCACTCCTCCGTCAATGCTACAGTTTCATAATCCTCTAACTTCTTTTTCCTTGACAGAATCCCCTTCATGAATTTAGCATAACTTGGCATTTGCTCTAGGGCTTCTACAAAAGGAATGTTGATATGAAGTTTCTTAAAAACATCTAAAAACTTTGAAAATTGTTTGTCTAGTTTTTGTTTCTAAACTCTTTGCTGAAACGCTGGTGGAGGATACACAACTGGCTCAACCTCTGTCTTGCTCTTGTCCACTTGCTTTTCCTCACCTTGTTTCCCCTCAACCACTTTGTCTTCACCTTCTTTTTCATCTTTTTTAGCTGAATTTTCTATGTTCTGCCCTTTAAGATGCTTTCCACTCCTCAAAGTAATTACTTGACACTGCTCATGATTCCCCTTTTTGATTTTTCTCAATGTCACTAGTTAGAGTTCCTTGAGGCCTATTATTCAATGCCAAAGTCAGCTGTTGAAATTCCTGAGAATTTTCACGTCTTATTAAACGAATATATTAATGGAAATGAATATTTATTTGAATATAAATGATTTTGTGTTACGAGATGAGTTAACTCAATTATATTGAACAATTTAATAATTGAGAATATATGAAATTTGTGATGAACTCGTTGAAAGCCTTGTGTGGCACGGTGATGGAAAATATTAATGAATATATTAATTAATGAAAGAATTGTTAAAAGAACAATTAATTTATATTTGTTATTAAAGAATTTCGATTAAATATTAATAGTAATATTAATCGACGAAGGAATTATCAAGTGAGCAATTAATTGTTAATTGTTATTGTAGAATATTAATTAATTATTAATAATGAGTGATTAATGATACATGATTATTAATTGTTATTATAAGTAAAGTAAATTGCATGAATAGAATTGTATTATTCATTTAATTTATGTGTGCTAGGTATATAATAATGTCTAGTGACTACATTAAAAAGAATGGGTAATGTGACACCTTGTGGTAACTATATTATATAACATGGAAACTATATAATAAGATTAATGAAATGTGTATGTAACAATATGCATGTGGGTAGACATTTAAAATAAAATGTACATGGATTATATGTATGTTGCATAACATCTACTACCTTGAAATGTTAAATCATATTGTGACATTAAGTTTTAATGTATGGAGAATATGTGTATAAAATATAACATAGGAATAGGAATGTGTATAAGTGTATAGTCCAATGTTACAAGAATGTTAAGGTATGGGAATTGTCCCAAAATGTGTGTCCCAATTGCTCCCTACTTCTCAGTCACGTATAGAACATAAAGGCTAAGGCCTATGTTCTTATCTTCTTCCAAGCTTCCTAGCTAATGATCATAGGGGAGTAGTGGTCATGATGAAATCCAACTAACATCCAACAACTCCTCCTTACCCTTTATGCAATCCTTCAATCCATGGGTTTGATTCAATGGGAAATTGCAAAATCTGTGTAATGGGTTTAATATAAATTGAACACTCCTCTTCTCATTCTTGGTTGCTAAGATTGTCTGATAAGTATACATTGAGAGGGAGAGTAGCTGAGCATTTGGATTGTGCTTTGATGAATTCATTTAAGCTTCAAGAGGTAAAATTCTATTTTTGTGTTCTTGAGTTTAAGTTTGTCATATTCTTGCAATCACTTGAATTCTCTGTTAATTGATATAGAATAGCGTGACATTGTATTGTCTGGGTTTGTATACATGTTTTGGAACATGGCAGCTGGTCTGGTTGTAGGTTTAATATTACATGTGATAAGGCTCTGCAGAACCAGAGCCATATTTTTTGGTTTTGATCGAAGTGGCACGGCCGCGCCACTTCTATAGCCTAATACCGCGCGGCCGCACGTGGTGTTTTTCCTAGATACTGCTTTAATGTTTCTGTATTGTTTTGAGTATACTATGATAGTTAGGTTAAGCATATAAATAATCCAAGCATGTGGTTAAACATTGTTTTGAACATAGTACGTTGTTTTAGCTTGAATTGAGTTGAGTTTTCAAGAAAACTTCAAGATTTGGAAAACTAGAAATTGTGAACTTGAAATAATGCATATTCTGACCTTGCAAGCATGTTAGTATGGTTTTGAAATGCATGTCGGATATACTAACTTAAATATATGAATTCCATAATGAAGCATGATCATGTTAGACTTATTAGTAAGCTTTACTAAATGAAAATATGAACTTTAAACGTGAATGTTAATATACTACCTTGAGTGTTGAAATCTGATAATTGTGAACATGTTAGATAATACTCTTAGACTCACTCATGTATAATAAACATATATATCATCATGCTTAAGTATCGTAATTCAAGTAAAGCATAAACGAAACATATTTCAAAACAAAACGATGTTAATTACACATATGTGATATGAATACTCACAAGCATGTCTAAAATGAGTTATATGACTACCTTATATGTTTAAGAATCAAGCATGTTAGAATTTGTGGTTTCATAACCTTGAATGACCTTAAATTGTTAAAGATGTCCAACTTGGAACCATATGATGCAAGACATGACCTAGATTAAACTTGAAAGATGCGAAAGGACCCTTAACATGTTAATATATGTTAGGTATGTAAGGATGGACAAGCTAGGCTAAGCAAGTGATTGCTCAGCCCTAGTTTGAACTGGGAGCCGCGCGGTCGCGCGTCTCCTTAGTACAAATCAGGCGCGACTGCGCCATTCTGCAAACTTGAAAAGTAACTTCTGTGATTTCTGAAGTATGTAGCATGCTAGTATTACTTCATTATGCTTATTCCTATCTATGACACACTGACAGAGGTAGCCTTGCATGTTAGCCCCTATCTTAGTTTGAATTGACAAAGTGTTTTAAAATAATGAAGTCTAACGGTAGTTCCGAGTTACGTAATAACATAAGTCTAAGATTTCATGATTGAGTCATGTGTGTATGCTTGATCTATATGTCAGCATTGTTTATCGAGTATGTTTAACTAATGGGCATCCTATACATGTAATACACTATAAATAGGATTCGAAAGTATTAATTTCTTAACGTCGATAGACTACGCTTAAGGCAAGTATCTGAACCCTACTTTTATTGTGCAAGTATCTAAACTATCCTTTACAATGTGCAAAGTATTCTTGAATTACTTTATTCGATTAAGGTCGTAAGCAAACCTTAAGTTATAGTACTTTCTCGTTTAAATGAGCTAGTATGTAAACTCTTGTGAAAACTATTATTCATGTTGAACTTGGTATTGTTCTTGAATATTGTGAAAGTGTCTATGCCATTTGATTCGGCTAGGCTATATGCATATTTATAAAATTATCCAAACCAATTTATTGGTGCGAAAATCTTAAAAGCTGAGTTGAACAACCCTTATGGTAAGGGGAATGTATGTTGTTGGAAACCCCAACACATGAGTAATTATTACTGTGGTATTATGCATAACATGGAGTATTATAGATTGATCATTTATAGTACTTGATTTGTGGGTTATCAGTTTAATATTATTAATTCTAGTAGATGTTCAATAGTACTTAGTGACTGCTCAGTATAAATTGTTTGTCCAGTTGGATACATTGATAGTTTTTGAATTCATATATATCTGTTGATTTATATTGAATTATCGTTCTTATTCCAAGAATTGTTGATATTCCTTATTCATGATATTATTCTAAAACTCTGAACTATCTTAGAGATGATACATCGATATTTTAACTCGTGCTATAAAACTCTTTACCCTTGTTGTATATTACTTGCTGGGCAATTTGTGCTCATCCTTGCTTATTTAAAACCTTTCAGTCAAGGCGGAACAGGGAGGCGTCTTTGGGAAAGACAAGGGCAAGGGCAAGGCTACTGACTAGCTTGTTCCTTTATGTTTAAGTCTATTATGTTGTAAAAAAACTATTTTTAGACTATGTTTAAGCTTAAGTAGGATTATATAATAAGTCTTTATTCGATATTATTATGTAATCTATTAAGCATTGTAGGTTGCGAGACTTGGGGGAATAATTATAATAAATTATTATATATTATTCTAAATTAGATCTTTCATTATGAATGTGTGATTTTAGTTGTTATGGTAATATTTTGATCACGTGACGAACTGAATTCAAGTGACCAAGTGGCGGTCCGAATTTGGGGACGTCTCATGTTGGTATCAAAGCTATAGTTATAAACCTTAGGAACGAAAGTCCTTATATTATAACTTAGGAAAAACTTAAAAGTTAGGAAGGGGATAAAACTCATGTAGAGTTGTCCTTGAGAGACCTAGTGTGTTATGAAATGTAACTTCATTCTATACAATGAACTTATGTTATTTAACATTCTAATAGAGTTGTTGTTTGTCATGTCTTATGTTAGTGATTGTAGGATGACTGCCATGGGAGGACCTAGCCAAGTAGTAGAGCGGGATCCGCGTGATATCCACATGGTATAGGTGGCACCCTTGATAGAGGAGCCTATATCAATAGTAGCCCCTATTGATGATGATGAGGAGGAGGAAGAGATGGAGCCTCTACTTGAGGAGTCTGATCCGGAGGAGGACCCTATGGACGAGGAGCCCGTGGAGGAGGAACCCGAGCCCATGGAGGACTCCGACGAGTCTACTTTCGAGGATCGGATGTTGGGAGACTACGAAGAATAGATTTTGGAATTAGGATGTAAAGTCGAGGAGCTAGAGACTGAGACTCTTGAAAGGCAACTAGTGATGCAGGAGATTGAGGTGGAAATTGCTCACCGGAAGGAGGCATGAATCCAGATGGGGGCCTTGTTTCACCGATCGGTGGCGAGGAATGTTGAGCTGGTAGGGAAGCTAGAAAAAATGGAGCAGAGGGTTTTTAGTGAGAGGATGGAGAAGGAGGCTCTCCGAACTCAGTTAGAGATGAAGGTGATGGATAGGATTCACTTCGAGGAAAAGTGGGGAGGAATCTAATGACAAGGTGGATGATCTAGAGGATGAGATGTGGTGCAAGAGGAGGAAGATAAACAAGATGGGTTATGCTCTACGCACAGCCATGGAGAGGTTGATCGATGGGGTCAATCACTACCCAGCTGAGCAAGACAGTTCCGGCATAACATAAGTCGAGATATTGTGGTACACATTACGCAGAAGGAATATCAGAGCGCCGTGGAGCGTGGGATGTTAGATTGAGTCTAGAGGAAAAAGCTCAGTAGTGTAGTATTTTATTTATGTGTTGTTTAATATGTTGTTGTAATCTCACTCTTTTCTGTAAGATGTAAGATGATGGTAACCCCAACTTTTGAAAAGTGTGAGAGGGGTAGTAAGTTTATGTTGTCCCCGTCGTTTGTGATAATAGGGGATATGTGTTACCATTTATAGCAGTCTACTAGAAAAGAACATGTGTTGTAACCATTTAGCATATGAATATAAATGGTCTTAATTCAGAAACGTGTTTTAAACCTTTAGTTCTTTTCTATTGAGAAATGTCTAAATACGATAATTAGATAATAAAATGAAAAATTTTGTGATGTAGAAAATGCCACCCAGATGTAGAATAACTATCCCAGAAGAGTCAGTTAATGATGATAGAGGACCTATAGATCCGATACAGAGACTTGTAGATTTATTGGGAGAAGCTCTGAGGGGAAGAAACGAACCCGTACCGCCCATTCCCCAAGCTATCCCAGTAACGACCTTCAAAGATTTTAAGAGTGTAGGACCCCCAAAGTTCACGGGAACTACTGACCCGATAGTTGCGCAAACTTGGATCAAGGAGATCGAGAATTCCTTCACTATAGCTCGCGTGGGTGAAGACCAGAAGAAAGTATTTGTCACATATATGATGAGGGGCGAAGCGAACTATTGGTGGGAAACTAATCAGCAGGGAGTGGGGGAAGGAATGATAACATGGGAAAGGTTTGCGATGATGTTCTTCGAGAACTATTTCCCGAATAGTATGAAGAGTAGGATGGAAGTGAAGTTCTTAGAGTTAAAACAAGGAGATATGACGGTGGTGCAATACGCGGCTAAGTTTAATGAACTAGCGTGATTCACGGAGCACCAAGTTTGGGATGAGGAAAGGAAGGCGAGACGTTTCGAGAAAGGGTTGAAGTCGTGGTTGTATAATAAGGTATCAGTCTTCCAGATTGATTCCTTTACGACCCTGTTAGAAAAGGCATTCATTGCAGAAGATGGCAGTGAGGCCGTAAGTCTATATCATAAGGAGAAGAAAAACAAGAAAACTGGTAGTGAGCATCATGGAGGAAGCAACAGCTGAGGGAGTAATTCTGGAAAGAGGAAGTGGGAAAATAACAACAACAACAACAACAACAGAAACAATAATCAAGATGGAAGTCACCAGGGAAACTTCAAGAAAAGGACCGAAGCTTGTAACAAGTGTGGAAGAAGTCATCAGGGGGAGTGCTGGAAGGGATAGAGAACTTGCTATAATTGTGACCAAGAGGGGCACATATCGCCAAATTGCCCAAAGCCAAAGAAAATCAGAGGATATTTTGCTTGTGGATCAACAGAGCACTAAATCAAGGATTGCCCGAAGAAAGGAAGCGGTGGAGCTGGCGGAGGCCAGGGAGGAGGAAGCAAGTTAATGATTGGTGGACCTGCGCAACACAACCGATCGACCGCCCGAACCTTTAACATGACCGTCCAAGACGCAGTGGCTGCGAAGGACGTGGTGTTAGGTATAATCCCAATCAATAATATAAATGCTTATATATTATTTGATTCGGGTGCCACCTGTTCTTTTGTATCTGAAGAATTTGCTAGTAAACTTAGTACACCCCAAGAACATTTAGAAGATCCTTTGAATATAGAAGTTGCGAATAAGGAAATAATCCCTGTAGAATACGTTTATCGAAATTGTCGGTCAAACATTGGAAAACATGAACTGAGCGTAGACTTGATTCCTATTAGTCTGGGAGAATTTGACGTAATACTGGGAATGGATTGGTTATATAATTATGCAACGATAATTGATTGTCAGAACAAGTGTGTGAACCTTCTGACTCCAAGTAAGTCGAAGGTAGTGTTTCATGGTAGCTCATCGCTTAAGAAATCGTGTTACGTTACGATGATGCAAGCCAAGAAATTGTTAAGGAAAGGATGTGTAGGTTATTTAGCTTACATCGTAGATACTCGAAAAAAAAAGGAGTAGAAATTAAAAATATACCTATAGTAAATAAATTTCGTGATGTGTTTCTGGATGATCTGCCTGGTCTTCCGCGAGATAGAGAAATCGAATTTGTAATAGACTTAGCACCAGGAACGACACCGATTTCGAAAGCTCCATACCTTATGGCGCCAGTAGAAATGAAGGAATTGATGATATAACTTCAAGAGTTATTGGATAAGGGTTACATTCGACTGAGTGTGTCTCCTTGGGGAGCATCAGTGTTCTTCATTAAGAAAAAGGACGGATCGATGAGGCTCTGTATCGATTATCAAGAATTGAACAGAGTAATGATCAAGAACATATATCCATTACCGAGGATAGACGACTTTTTTGATCAATTGAAGGGAGATAAATGTTTCTCGAAGATCGACTTACTAACAAGATATCATCAACTAAAAGTGCAGGACGAGGACATACCAAAGACTGCGTTTCGAACCCGTTAAGGACATTATGAGTTTTTGCTAATAATATTCGGTTTAACTAATACTTCGGCAACATTCATGGACTTGATGAATCGCGTCTTCAAGTCGTTCTTAGATAAATTCGTAGTAGTTTTCATTGACGACATTTTGATCTACTCAAAGATAGAGGAAGAACACGTCGAACACCTGAAGATTATTTTGGAAGCACTGCGAAAAGATAAGATGTATGCAAAATTTTTGAAGTGTGGATTTTGGATGAAGAAGGTTCAATTCTTAGGCCACGTGGTGGATGAGAATGGAATCTTAGTAGACCCCGAAAAGGTCGAAGCGGTAAGTAGTTGGGAACAACCGAGAACACCGACGGAGGTGAGAAGTTTCTTAAGGTTAGCTGGGAACTATCGAAGACTCATCTAAGATTTTTCTAAGATAGCGACCCCGTTGACTAATCTGATGAGAAAGATAGTAAAATTTGTATGGACCGACAAATGCGAGGAGAGTTTTCAAGACTTGAAAAAGAGATTGAGCGAGGCACCTGTATTATCATTACAAGATGATACGGAAGGATTTGTGGTGTATAGTGATGCATCGCATAGAGGACTAGGTTGTGTGCTGATGCAGCATGGCAAAGTCATTGTGTATGCATCACAACAATTGAAGGATTACGAAAAACGATACCCTACTCACGACTTAGAGTTAGCGATGGTAGTTTTTGCATTAAAGATATAGAGGCATTATTTGTATAGAGAGAAATGTGAGATATACACGGACCACAAAAGTTTGAAATATATCTTCACGTAAAAGGAGTTGAACATGAGTCAGAGAAGGTGGTTAGAATTGATCAAAGATTATGACTGTGATATCCTTTTTCACCCGGGGAAGACAAACGTAATTGTCGACGCTCTGGGCAGGAAAGGAAGGGAGAAATTGTATCAATTGACAACTAAGGAGGAGTTAATAAGAGATATGGAGAAGTTAGAAATAGAAGTGAAGGGTCCCGAGAGGTCTGAAGAGAAATTGTTTGTAATGGAAGCTTGTCCGACATTGTTGGATAGAGTGAAAGAAGCACAAGAGAAAGATGAAGATTGTGTGAAGACTAGAAAAGGGATCACGAAAAATGGAGAAGAAAAATTTTGAATAGAAAAAGACGGAATCTTAAGATTTGAAGGGAGGGTGTGGGTACCGGCGGTAACCGAGTTAAGAGAAGAGATTTTGCATGAGGCACACAATACGACATATTCCGTTCATCCGGGAGGCACTAAGATGTACCGAGACTTGAGGCAACATTTTTGGTGGCCCAATTTGAAACGGGAAGTCACAGAGTGCGTTAGTAGATGTAGCAATATTACGTAATGTGTCCGTTTATGAGTATTGTCCTGCAAAACGGATGTCAGTTGACAAGATAGCATGTCAGGTTTTGATATAAAGGGAATGCATGTACACATATTCCTTCATATTTTCCATTACATTGAGATTTACATGGAAATAAAATTACAAGTAATTGAAATATGAAAGTATGAAGAGACTTTCTTCCGCATTTGGTTTATCAGAGGCTGACCTATCTTAGGTTACTCTCGTAGTTTTTCGGCATGAAGGTTCCCAAATCATCGCAATTTACTTGACGAGAAATTAATCCGGTCTTTCAATTGGAGTGAATTTGGGTGGTGCCTTTCCTGAGCCTTGTTGAAATTAGTCTTCCTACGAGTCCAGTAATCAGACATCGACAGGATAGCCTCCTGGTGGAGGAACCACACAACATACATTCACATACAACGTGTCTCACCATTTATGAAAATGATGACATGTGCGAAGCACTAATATCAAAAGAAGATATAGTGTAAAGCATTAAGCGCAGAAAAATATATGCATTCGTACACATTCATCATAAATGTAAATGCAACATTCACGCACAAGCATATAACAGTTTTGAAAAGATTGTAATAGCGACTTAAGTCCTCTTACTGGTAATCCCCAGCAGAGTCGCCACCTGTCGACGTCGGAATTTTTATTTGTCCCTTTTTTGTTCTTGTTCTTTTGTGTTCTCATGTTAAGTGAGATTTTTTTGAAAAAACAAGTTGTGAAAAAAGTCCGACATTTATATGCCGACGATTGGACTATAAGAGTCGCCAGTTGGTTTTTTAACTGGTTGTACCAACACAACCGAGAAAATTTTTGCACATTGACCCAGTGATGTAACACTGCTTAACGGGTCTGTGAAACCGAGATTCATTAGGGTCCGGGGACTTGCTTATGTGGAGGGAAGGTGTTAGGCACCCCCCGACATCCGTGTTACCACGGTGACTACCACTTTTCAAGAAACTGTTATATGAATGTGTGTGTGTGTGGGTCAATGTGTTGTTATTTGGAAGTAGTGTTATGCCTTGTTTGCACATATATACAAAAGGTTTGAATTTATATAAAAATTCAGTTTTAAACAAGATATAGCAGTGAGGTTTTGTAAAAAGAGGTTTTTCAAACCCTTATGCTCAATAGTAATTGAGGCCTTTGATACTTCCATTTTATTATGTGTTCGGCTTGATTGCTTTTATTTTTGAGATGTGAAGCATCTTCGAGAAAATAATGTACAAAATGGTGCCGAATTCCTCATGGGCATGAAACCCATCTGAGGAATTCCAAACACCGCGAATAATTTACAAGCTATTTACAGTTGAAAATGTCCATCACGGAAATCGAATCTAGATTCAGTAGACTGAATCTGTGATTACATGATTCCTAGGCTCATATGATACCGTAGTTTATATGAAAGATGTAAGCAGTTATATATATAAAAGCTGTAAATATATATATATATATATATATATATATATATATATATATATATATATATATATATATATATATTGACATGATCAACCACCACGAAGCACCTCCATGGGGGATCAGAAATGTAAATAAAGCTGTAAAAGCGATCAACAACCGTGAAATAAACTCCAAGCGGGAAAAAATGTAAAGAAAGCAGTAAAAACGGTCAACCGCCACGAAGTAAACTCCAGGCGGGATGAAATGTAAATATATATATATATATATATATATATATATATATATATAAGCGGTAAACGCACCAGATGTAAAATTCAGGCTCATCGAACAAAGTTCGACAACAGTTCATACATATAGGTATATATATATATATATATATATATATATATATATATATATATATATATATATATATATAAGCAAGTAAACTCTCTGGATGTAAATCCAAGCTCATCGAACAAAGTTCGATCACAGTTCATATATATAAGTATATATATATATAAAAGTAAGTAAACACTCCGGATGTAAATCAAGGCTCATTGAACAAAGTTTGACCACACTTTATATATATAAGTATATATATATATAAAAGCAAGTAAACGCTCCGGATGTAAATTCAGGCTCAATCGAGGCATAACTTGATAATGCTAGTCCATATATAAATATATATATATATATATATATATATATATATATATATATATATACACACACACACACAAAAGAAATAAAAGCCAAGGACCGAAGTCTGGGCAAACACACTCAACACGACTCTCAACGTGAAGAACAGTGTGTACAAAGATGAAGAGAAAGGCTTTAAAGTGTGTAAGAAAGCTTACAGTGGGCTACCAAAGAAGACTTCAATAACTTGAAAGGGATGAACACTCGACTCTCGCCGGTAAAAAAGTATCTATATATGAGCTTACAAGTGTTTAAAATGAGAAAGCACTCAGTTTAGGGTGTGTACAGAGCAAATTGGACAGGGCTTCGTCGCATTTTCTCTTGCAAATATGGCCACCCCAAGCCCTCTAATTATAGAGGGGGGAGCCACGGGTGTACCTACGGGCTCGGGGTGCCCCGGGCAGTGTGAGTTCTGCCGTCTCGAAGTACGTGCACTCGAATAATGCACTGTTCGCTCGAACCTTCATAACTTTCAATCTGGGAGTCCGATGGAGGCGTGCCATACCATTCTGGAAAGCTCTTTTCGAGAGCTATGCAATGACATAGGATTTGCCTTTCTTTGATTTTGGGAAGATGGGTTCGTGACCAAAATGGTATTTTTGGGTTTCCGTCAGGTAGTCCGTCAAGCCGTTTTACGTAGTTTGCACTCGAAAGTTAAAATATGGTTCTTGTGGGACTTCTTTTGAAGTAATTTAAGTTGAAATGAGTGTATTTGATTTGAATTGAAATTTATTTAGCAAAATGACCATTTTGCCCCTCCCGGAGTTATCTTCGGTTTTCGCGTAGTTGTAGTAGTCTTTTCTCAAGGTTATCTCTGAGGTTGACTTGATGTTGACTTTGACTATCCTCAGGGTTATCTCTAAGGTTGGCTTGACCTCCTGGGGTTATCTCCAGGCTTTGAATTTGATCCTCCGGGATTATCTACGAGGTTGGAACTGATTTTCCCAAGGTTATCTCCGGGGTTGAAAACTGATTTCCCGAATTTATCTCCGAAGTTGGAAACTAGATCTCTCATGGCTATCTTCGGGGTTGGAATTGATGTTGTGGTTCTCCAGGGTTATCTCTGGAGTGTGAAAAAGATGATTTTGTCCTCTTGCATAGTTAGTAACAGGAAAACGAAATTTCGAGTGTCTACAGGATTTATTAGGAGAATTTTATGATCGAAATGTAGAACTACAAGATTGTATTCATGAGTTAGAAGAGTAGGGTGAAGAACGGCAGGCGATCGTGGAACAAAAGGATGTAACAGTTCAAGATTTTGCTACCCGATATGCGATGCTTGAACAGAAGCCCTCTTTGGTAGAGTATATGATAATAGAGCTGAAATATGAGAATGCAAATGTCAAATATCATCTGAAAGAAGAAATAACTGAACTAGTGAGAATTGAGGATGCATGGGTAAAAGCTGCACGACGCATTGATATTGTAGAAAGAGAAGTTCGATCCAAGAAGGCTAAAATAGATGATATGTATTTCTCTTTTTGTACAGCAATTGGGAGAACCCAACATCAAATTTTGAATTACCCTGTACAGAGCGGTTTACCCCAATTCGATATGGATCGAAGATTAATGATTCAGATCATGGATCAGGAGTACGATGAAGTAGTTGTGGGTGAAATATGCCCTATAGCGAAGTCAATTCTAGAGATAATGATGACACCAAAGGCTGTCCTATACAAGTCAAAGTCGATAGTTCAAGAGAGATCGTTTGTTGTGACCTCAAAAAAAGTGAAGAACCCGAATGAAGTTATCACGGGTAAGCTAATCATAAATTCTTGTGAAGTCTATACCTTATTCGATACCGGTTCTACCCATTCTTTTATTTCACCTACTTGTGCTCAACGTTTGAACTTGACTCTTGAGAAATTAGACTTTGACTTATCTGTTGAAACTCCGTTAGGAGAAACCGTCATTACATCCGCTGTTTATGAATCTTGTTTGATTCAAATCGGCATCCTCACATTACCTATTGATCTAATCTCTTTGAAAATACTTACATTTGATGTGATTTTAGGGATTGATTGGTTAACTACTCATCACGTTAAAATTAATTATTTTCGTAAGGTTGTTAGTTTTCATATTCCTAACCAACTTTTTATGCGAATTCAAGCAACCAAACCACTAAAGTCAATCACTATCATATCAAGCCATAAAGCCATTCGTTTGTTGAAAAATGGATGTCATGCTTTCTTAGCCCATGTCACAGATTTAAACAAAAATACGTTAGATTTGAATGATATTTTTATTGTTAATAAATTTCCTGACGTATTCCCCGAAGAACTTCCTGGCCTACCCCTAGAGCGTGAAATTAAATTTTGTATTGACCTTGAACTCGGTACAAAACCCTCAAATATTTCTTCACCCAGAACGAACGTAACATGCGCCAAAGACGTTGGCTCGAGTTGTTGAAAGATTACGACCATACCATTCAATACCATCATGGAAAAGTGAACGTAGTAGCTGATGCGTTGAGTAGAAGATCATATGCGGGTACGATTGCGATATTGTCAAACACAAAGACCCATTTTGTATGATTTACAAAGGATGAAGATAGAGTTAAAGACTCCAAGGACCCACGTGATGATGTCAAATATACGAGTAGAATCGACTTTAATCAATAAAGTTAAAGCTGCTCAAGCTACAGACCCGAAGTTGATGCGTATGAGAAAGAAAGTACAAGAAGGTGATATTCCAGAAGCAAGAATCGACAAAGAATGAATATTTTGAGTCAACTCCAGACTTTGTGTTCCTAATGACTCTGATTTGAAGTATAAAATCATGATGGAGGCACACAACACACCGTTTGCAATCTATCTCAGAAGTACCAAAATGTATCATGATCTTTGACATACATTTTGGTGAAGCAATATGAAGAGATAGATAACGGAGTTTATCGCAAGGTGTTTATCTTGTCAACGTGTCAAGGCGGAGTATCAAGTGCCAAAAGGACCTTTGCAACCACTTAAAATTCAAGAAAGGAAATAGGAGCACATTAACATGGATTTCGTTACTAGTCTTCCCAAGGTTTCTCAAGGCATAGATGCAATTTGGGTCATTGTCAATAGATAAACCAAATCTGCTCATTTCTTACATATACGAGAAACTTATTCATTTGAATGTCTTGCTCGTATATACATAAATGAGATTGTAAGACTGCATGGTATGTCAATATCCATAGTTTCTGATCGAGATCCAAGATTAACTTCACTATTTTGGGTTAGTTTGTAGAAAACTATGGGCACAGATTTATGACTCAGTTCTACATATCATCCTCAGACGGACGAGTAGTTAGAGAGGACTATTCAAACTCTTGAAGATCTATTAAGACTTTGTGTCCTAGACTTCAAAGGAAGTTGGGACAAGTTCTTGCCTTTAGTGGAATTCTCCGACAACAACAGTTATCGACCAAGTATAGGCATGGCTCCATTCGAGGCATTGTATGGACGAAAGTGTCGTTCTCCAGTATGCCAGGATGAGGTGGGTGAAGCAACATTGTTGGGACCATAATTGGTACGCATGACAACGAAAAAGATTCAAATGATCTGACAATGTATACAAACCTCACAAGATTGACAAAAGAGTTATGCTGATTTTCATCGAAGGGACGTGAAATTCAATGTTGGAGATCATGTATTGTTACGTGTTACTCCATAGAAATGAGTTACGAGATTTTGAAAGGGAGGAAAGTTCAATCCTCGATTAATTGGTTCATTTAAAATTCTCGACTGAGTAGGAATTGTGGCTTATAGACTCGCCTTACCGCCAAGTATGTCTCGTGTTCATAACATTTTTCACATATCTATGTTACGTAAATATGTGGAAGACCCAAACCATATTATTAAATTAGAATCAGACGAGATAGCGGAAGATTTAACGTATGAAGAGGTACCTATTAAAATCTTGGATAAGAAGGAACATATCCTACGCTCGAAGGTTATACCTCAAGTCAAAGTTTTGTGAAAAAACCGCGATATTGAAGACATGACCTAGGAGTTAGAATCTGAAATGAAAATAAGATATCCTCACCTCTTTGACATACCAGGTACATACACCAATTTTGAGAATAAAATTTCATAAGCAGGAGATGTTGTAAGACCCCAACTTTTATGAATAAAAATTTAATTTTCTCTAAATATCATTTTGAATAATAAGGTGTGAATTTGATCTAATGTTATAGTTGTGGGTAATATTTATAAATTTTACAAAGTAAGCAAGTTGTCATAAAATATTCGTTTGGTCGGGGAATATTCATTTTATTAGGAAATATTCGTACAACGACACAATCATTGGTGGATCCCATAACGAAATTACTGTCGAATTTAGAAAGCGACAAAAATAAACTTTTTATAAAATAACAACAAAACTTTTACTATTAACTGTTGAAATATCTGGTGATAAAGGTACAGTAATACTCGTGGTTACACAGTAGCACACGGTATTGTACATTATCTTTGATTATTGATGCTTATGTGAGAAGGTAATCAATTTTATTTAATTATTGCAATAGTAGTTGATGCATAGTATCTCATATTATTGATTCAATTATTGTCACAGTATCATCGACACAATATTTTATATTATTAAATCAATAATTGAGACGACACAGTTATTCATATATTATTTGTATTATTGACAATGTCTAAAAAGTTCTATCGAGGAAAGGAGTTTGGTCATCTAATTGTGCGCCAATAAGGAGAAGTCCTTATTGGAAAGCCCCTTCTTTCCTGGGAATGATGTGGTTGTTAATATTGCGGCTTATAATATTAATGATGAATAAATATTGAAAGATTAACAAATGTGATTAGTGAAGTCAAGTGATTTGATATAAATAAAGGGGTTTGACATGAAGTATTTATTGTAAATTTGGCTTATTACATGGACCCTCACTTACTCATTTTTCAAAATCGTCGATAGAAAGTTATCTCAGTTTTTGTATAAAAAAGAAAACGTTTTATCTAAAACAGAATACTTTTTCTAAATAGAATATATTATATTTTATTGCATAGTGATGCATAGTATTGCATAGTACTGCATAGTATTTGTATAGTGATGTATAGTGAAAATCAGAAATTTCACCGGTTTCATCCGTGATAATGTACTGTTCACCTATGATTTTCTTTTTAAATAGTATCATGCCATTCTCCTATAAATAAGATGCTTAGTTTAGAAATAAAAATCACACCAGAATCAGAGAATTCTTCTTCTATAATATGGAGCGTATTTCTTATGAGTTTAAGGAAGCTTTGAGTGTAGAAAATAATACAAGTTTTTTTTCAAGAATATCTCCAATATACCAGTCGGAATTACTCTCCTACTAAGGTAAGGGGTATTATTTATTTCATATTCGTAAGAGATATTATTTTTTGTATTCATAAAGAATATTATTTTCGTTTAATATTCGTAAGGAATATTATTTTCGTTCAATATTCGTAAGGGATATTGTCTTCGTCTAATATTCTAAAGGAATATTATTTTCATTCAATATTCGTAAGGAATATTGTTTTTGTTAAATATTCGTAAGAAATAATATTTTCTTCCATACTATGTAGTACGTAAGTAATATTATTTCATTTCATATTCCTAATTCTACACTTATTTTGATAAATATTGCTTCTATACTCCTTGAAATTTGATAAATATTCTACACTTATTCGTAAGAAATAATATTTTCTTCCATACTATGTAGTACGTAAGTAATATTATTTCATTTCATATTCCTAATTCTACACTTATTTTGATAAATATTGCTTCTATACTCCTTGAAATTAGTAGAATATCCTTGAAATTTACGCTTCATCTAGTATCGTTTCACTTAAATATTTTTTTGGACATTATTATTAAATTTTAATTTTTTTTAATGCCAGAGTACTATTCATGGGTACTATTTATACATACGGTACTATTAACAAGGTACTATTCACGGGGTACTATTCACTCAAGTAGTATTCACCCGGGGTACTATTCACGACAAAAATTGATTTCTTTTCTGTCCAAATTATTTTTGATACATGAATATTATTCTTAAATTTTACTCCACAAAGCTGTTATCATGTTGACAATTTGGACATTCTTAAACTCTTGATAAATTAAATTATAAATCTTTAAAATTTATCCTTGATCTCACTTAATTGAATTCTTATATCATTGTCATCATCCTCATGCTTATATTGTGATGAAAATCATCTTTGGGCCATAGTGCATAGATGGACTATTGATTGGTATTGTCATCATCCTCATGCTTATATTGTGATGAAAATCATCTTTGGGCCATAGTGCATAGATGGACTATTGATTGGTATGATTATAACCAGGATATATGTATCGGTATCATCATGACCTGTAATGTTACAAATGATGTGGTAAAAGTCCTCATTGGCCCGTAGTTCGTTGATGGACAGTTGTTTGGCATGATTATGACCACTGGTGATAAGAACGAATATCCGTGGCCCGTAGTGCATGGATAATTCGTGGATGTGATACTAACCTTGGCCCGTAGTGCATGGATAATTTGGTGATATGGATTAATTATTAAGATGTGTTACAGAGACAAAATATTGATAATAAACTTTTAAATCATAGAAGACAGTAGTAATCATGCTATACTTGACTCTTCTAATGGATTGCTTGTTCCGATGTAGTTAAACTTATTGTCTATTGTATTCTATCAGTTTTTATACTGTTCAAGACTAAGGATAATTTATTCTATATTATCTTAGTCATAATATTTTTTACTGGGCTAATTGAGCTAACCATTTTCTTTCATTATTCTCTTCAGGAAATGAGAATATAGCTGGAACTAGTCGGAGAATGGAGTGACGGTCCAAGATGGTTGCTATAGTAGTCCTCATTATTTTATAAAATAGTGTAAGACCCCAAATTATTAATAAATAAAATTTAAATTTCCTCTATTTATTATTTTGAAATAGTAAGGGTTAAATTGATTAATGAGGTTAGTTATGGGTAAAATGCGCAAGTATTTCAAATAAGCAGGTGGTTATAAAATATTCATTGTTGTCGGGGAATATTCGTTTGTTCGTGGAATATTCTTCCTGTCGGGGAATATTCATACGACGGCGCAGTCTTTTGTGGGCCCCATAACTGAAAGCGATTGGATGAAAAAAATGACAAGTATAAGTTGTTTATAAATAACGGAGTAGTTGTTACCGTTAATACTGTTGGAATACCTGGTGGTTAAAATACAGTAATACGCGTTGCTGTACAGTAGCACACTTTATTGCACCAATTATTGATTCTTACGTAAGAAGACACTACTCAATAATGGTTACAGTAATTACTGTTCAGTATTTTATTTTATTGATTCAATAATTGCTGCGTTGATAATTTATATTACCGTTGTTTCAATAATTGTCACTACACAGTATTTTTCATTATCGGGGCAATAATTCATATTATCTGAATAATATTATTAGATAACATTATTGGCAATGCCTAGAAAGTTCTGTCTAAGGAGAGGTTTGGTCACCTAATTGCGCGCCAGTAAGAAGAAATCCTTATTGGAAAGCACCCTCTTTCCTGGGAACGACCTGGTTGCCAGTACTGTGATTCTGTAATATTATTTGTGAATAATTAATTATTGATTTATATGATAAGGAAAATATTTATTTTATGTGGATATAGATGGAGAAAATTTGTAAAGTGACAATGTTAAAAATCGATATTTTATCTTTTTTGATAAAATAATATTTTATTATATTATTATAATATAATAATGATGATATTTTTACAATGAATGTGGGATATATGAGTATATGAGGAGAAAGAGTATTTTTGTTGCAAAAGTTATTTAAAACATGTTAAACATGTCTGTGGGCCCATTTCTTGACTGAAATTTGATTATAGCTTGTAAAATCGTCCGTTTATGGATTTCGATCAATTTCTGCTTGGAATTTGAAAAACCTTTCTTCTGCAAAGTTGTAGAGAATTGAATTTCCTATAAAAACACGTAAGATTTGAATTTTCTGATAAAAGGGCTATTTATTATGAATTATTGAAGTTCCGACGTTCCGAAATAATTAATTTTTGGGAGTTTTAGTTAATTATTTTGAGAAAAACGTTTTTTGTATTATTTTTGGACATCATTAACATGTATGGCTGGTGTTTTTGACCAAAAGGTGGGCTAAAGAAAATTTGTATAATTATATTAATATTTTATTAAATTTTCTGCTTTGGTGTTCTAAGCATTTTCCTATAAATAGGGTGCTTAGGTTAGAATTGAAAATCACAACAGAAACTGAAATCTTCTCTCTCTTTCTCTCTCTATATTAGTGAGAGTATTCTTGTGAGTATTTTAATACTTTGAGTATTGCTATATGGTGCAAGTTCAAGTCATAGCCTATATCCGGTGTTTCAACTAGAAGTGCTGTCTTTACGAGGTAAGGGATGTTATTTTATTCGAAAATGATATTATTTCTTCAATATCATTATGCTGAAATATTGGTTGGAAATTTTTATCAAATTTGAAACTTTTCATGTTGGGGTTACTATTCATGAGTTACTATTCATGAGTTACTATTCACGAGTTACTATTCACAGAAAAATAAAATTTTTTTCTTTTCGTCCAAAATATCTATTCTGGATACTAGCTTTGATTGTATCCATATTTTGATCATTCTTGAATTTTACTTCACTATGATTATTTATAAGGTATTTTTGGACATGGATAAATCGAAATACGAATCCTTAATATTTGTTATTTTGTTTCACTGGATTCGTTTTCTTTAAAATATTTTTCATCATCCTTAGTCCTAAATGATGATATAACTGAATATCTTTGGCCTGTAGTGCAAAGATGAATGATTTCTGATGAATATCTTTGGCCCGTAGTGCAAAGATGAACAGGTGTTATGATGAACATGACCAACTGATGAATATCTTTGGCTTGTAGTGCAAAGATGAATATTGATTGACGATACGTGGATAAAATATTGATAATGGACTTTTAAATTCATAGATAATAGTAGATTTCATTCTCTACATAACTCTTCTATGAATTATTATTTTCCGCTGCGAATATTGATTTAAAACTTGTTGTCTATTGTATTCTATTAGATTTTTCCCTGTTGAAGACTAACGATAATTTGTTCTGTATTATCTTAGTCATAATGTTCTTTACTGGGCTAGTTGAGCTCACCCTTTTTCTTTTTGTTCTATTTTTCTCAGGAGGCGAGAATGTAGCGAGTACTAGTCGGGGTATGGAATGATGGTTCTAGAAGTTATTTTAGTAGTCCTCACCATTTTTGTGAAATAATGTATCAATAATTGTAATAAAGACTTATTTGAGTGTGGGTATTATCTAGATGACAATATTTGTATTTAAACTCACAGTTCTTATGTTGTAATAGTAAAGTTGTAGTTATTTTTGTACCATGTATTTTGGCGACTCAGAATGGGTGTTGTATACCTATTTTGGGGACGTCACAGTTGGTATCAGAGCTTAGGGCTATGATCTCTGGCGGAGATCGGGGAATAGAACTAGGAGGGGAGAGACGAGTAAATTCTTCGCTAGTGTGTCCTACCTAAGCTTATTTATTGGTCGGTCATAATATAGGGGTATTATGTTATTTGTTAATTTATTTAATTAACCATTGTTTTATGGCAGTATTTGAGAATGTCGACTGAGAATATTAACAGTGGAGTAAATGAGACCGTGGAGACACATGTGCTCACCAACGAGGAGAACGTGCAACAGGCTGGCAATGTTCCTCCTGTGAACAACACCAATGAGCAGATGATGAACGATGGGATGTTTAGAAGCTTTTTACAATTCATGCAAAACCAGACGAGGGAGACTCGTGTTCAAAATATTGGAGGAAATGATAGCAATTCACGGTTTGTCACAGCCAAACAGTTCAAAGAATTGGGACCACCAGAATTTAAGGGAAAGCCGGATCCGATCATGGCGGAAACGTGGGTCAAGTAAATTACCAAGATATTCGATGTCTTGGGATGCACGGAGGAACAGAAGGTTCCATTCGCCACCTTTATGTTCCGTGGCGAGGCAGACTACTGGTGGGAGTCTGTGAAGCGTACCCATCCAGCCGCACTCAGCATGTCTTGGGAGACATTTCAGAAACTGTTCAATGACAAGTACTTTCCTGAAAGTATTCGTCATATGAAGGAGGTAGAGTTTATTAGACTGAAGTAGAATAACATGACGGTGTCCCAGTACGAGGCAAAGTTTGCAGAGTTATCCAGGTTTGCACCTCATTTGGTGGAGAATGAGAAACGTATGATGCGGATGTTTCTGAGAGGTTTGAAACCCGGCATACGTCAATATCTCATTTCTTATAAATTTTCTCTCTATTCAGATGTTGTCAACAGGGCTCAATTATTAGAGCGAGATAACGAGTACGGTCAACCGATGGATCACAACCAAGATTATATCGGTGACAGCAGTCATCATAACAATGATAACCAGCAGAGAAAGAAAAATACTGACAAGAACAGCAACCACTCTGGTGGTAATCGTGGCTATGAAAATAGAAGAAGCGAGTCGGGAGGAGATTTTAAAAAGAGGAGATTCAACAATGACAATACGAAGACGTCATCACCATCAGCAACTGGTTCTAAGGGAGGAGAACGATCATCGGTTATATGCTATAAGTTCGAAAAAGAAGGACATATCAGCCCAAACTGCCCACAACAGTTTAAGGTATGTTATAATTATGGAAAGGAAGGACATATCGCTCGAGATTGCACTGTAGCGAAACCAAGTCCAGCGGGGATGGTGACTCAAAAAGTTATCCCAGAAAAGATAAAGTCAACGGTTCCTGGAAGAGCGTTTATCGTGACTGGTCAACATGCGAGGAACCCAAACGAGGTGATCACGGGTAAGCTAATCATAAATTCATGCGAAGTTATACCTTGCTAGATACTGGTGCTACCCATTCATTTATTTCTCCTGCTTGTGCTCAACGTTTAAACTTGACTCCAGAGAAGTTAGACTTTGATTTATCTGTGGAGACTCCGTTAGGAGAAACTTTTATCACATCCACTTTTTATAAATCTTGTTTGATCCAAGTTGGCACCATCACATTACCCGTTGACCTTATCTCTTTAAAGATACTTGATTTTGATGTAATTTTAGGGATTGATTGGTTAACTACTCATCATGCCAAAATTGATTGTTTTCGTAAGGTTGTTAGTTTTCATATTTCTAACCAACCTGTTGTACGAATTCAAGCAACTAAGCCATTAAAATCAATCACTATTATATCAAGCCATAAAGCCATTCGTTTATTAAAAAACAGATGTCAAGCTTTCTTAGCCCATGTTATGGATTTGAATAAAGACACGTCAAATTTGAATAATATTCATGTTGTTATTGACTTTTCTGACGTATTTCCTGAAGAACTTCCCGGTCTACCCCCGGAACGTGAAGTTGAATTCTTTATTGATCTTAAACCTGGTATAAAGCCCATTTCTAAAATCCCATATCGAATGGCTCCTATTGAACTTCAGGAGTTAAAGGTCCAACTACAAGAGTTGTTGGACATCGGTTTCATTCGTCCTAGTACATCTCCTTGGGGTGCTCCTATTTTATTTGTAAAGAAGAAAGACGGGAGTATGCGACTTTGTATTGATTACCGGGAATTAAACCATGTCACTATCAAGAATAGGTATCCGCTACCTCGTATTGATGACCTGTTTGACCAGTTACAAGGAGCACAATTCTTTTCGAAGATCGATCTTCGTTCTGGATATCATCAGCTAAAGGTTAAAACTGAGGATATTCCGAAGACTGCCTTCAGAACTCGGTACGGGCATTATGAATTCCTAGTCATGTCTTTTGGATTGACTAATGCTCCTGCGGCTTTCATGGATATGATGAACCGAGTATTCAAGGATTATTTGGATCAGTTCATTGTTGTCTTTATTGATGACATCCTAATATATTCCAAAAGCCGTGAAGATCATGAGTATCATTTGAAGCTGGTACTCCAAAGGCTGCGTGAAAATAAGTTATATGCTAAGTTGAAGAAATGCGAGTTCTGGCTTGAGGAAGTAGCATTCCTAGGGCACGTGGTGTCAAAATATGGAGTATCTGTTGACCCGGCGAAGATTGAAGCAATACAAAGTTGGTAGCAACCAAAGACGGTGACCGAAGTATGTAGCTTTCTGGGCTTAGCTGGTTATTATCAGAGATTCGTGGAAGGGTTTTCTTGAATCACTATCCCATTAACTCAGCTGACTCGGAAAGATATCAAATTTGTATGGAGCGAGGAATGCGAGAAGAGTTTTCAAGAGTTTAAGAGGAGACTCATTTTGGCACCTGTTTTGACCATACCATCTAGTTCGAATGGATTTGTTATCTACAACGATGCTTCAGGAAAAGGGCTAGGATGTGTTCTCATGCAACGTGAGAAAGTTATAGCCTATGCCTCGTGACAACTTAAAGAATATGAGAGAAATTATCCTACTCATGATCTAGAGTTGGCAGCAGTCGTTTTTGCACTAAAGATCTGGAGGCACTATCTATATGGGGAGAAAGTGGAGATTTATTCAAACCATAAAAGCCTCAAATATTTCTTCACTCAAAAAGAACTCAACATGCGGCAACGACGTTGGCTCGAGCTGTTGAAAGATTATGACCACACTATTCAATACCATCCCGAAAAAGCAAACGTGGTAGCTAACGCGTTGAGTAGAAGATCATATGCAGGAACGATTGCGATGATGTCAAGTATATGCACTGAACCAATTTTAATCGATAAAGTTAAAATTGCTCAAAGCACAGACCCGGAGCCGATGCGTATGAAGAAGAAAGTGCAAGAAGCTGCTATTCTAGAAGCAAGAATCGATGAAGAAGGAATACTTCGAGTCTACTCCAGACTTTGTGTTCCTAACGATTCTAATTTGAAGTACAAGATCATGATGGAAGCACACAATACACCATTTGTAATCCATCCTGGAAGTACCAAAATGTATTGTGATCTTCGACATACATTTTGGTGGAACAATATGAAGAGAGAGATTTCAAAGTTTATCTCGAGGTGTTTAACCTGTCAACGTGTAAAGGCGGAACATCAAGTGCCAAAGGGTCCATTGCAACCACTTGAGATTCTGAAATGGAAGTAGGAACACATTACCATGGATTTCGTTACGGGTCTTCCCACGGTTTCTCAAGGCATAAATGCTATTTGGGTTATTGTTGATAGATTAACCAAGTCTACTCATTTCTTGCCGATACGGGAGACTTATTCCCTTGAACGTCTTGCTCGTATATACGTAGATGAGATTTTGAGAGTGCATGGTATGCCATTATCCATAGTTTCAGATCGTGACCCAAGATTCACTTCAAGATTTAGTTCGGCATACTATCCTCAAACGGACAGACAATCAGAGAGGACTATTCAAACTCTTGAAGATCTATTAAGACTTTGAGTCCTAGATTTTAAAGGGAGTTGGGATAAGTACCTACCATTAGTGGAATTCTCCTACAATAACAGTTATCAAGCAAGTATAGGTGTGGCTCCATTTGAAGCATTATATGGACGAAAGTGTCGCTCTCCAGTATGTTGGGATGAGGTGGGAGAAGTAACGTTGTTGGGACCAGAGTTGGTACGAATGACTTCAAAGCAGATCCAAACGATTCGACAACGTATACAAACGGCACAGGATCGACAAAAGAGTTATGCGGATCTTCATCGAAAGGACGTGGAATTTGACATTGGGGATCATGTATTGTTGTGTGTGGCTCCATGGAAAGGAGTTACAAGATTTGGGAAGAGATGAAAGCTCAATCCACGATTTATTGGTCCATTTCATATTCTTGACCGAGTAGGAAATGTGGCCTATAGACTCACGTAACCTCCAAGTATGTCTCGTGTTCATAATATTTTTCATATATCTGTGTTACGTAAATATGTGAAAGACCCAAACCACATTATTGAGTTAGAACCGGACGAGATAGCTGAAGACTTAACGTACGAAGAGGTACATGTCAAGATCTTGGATAGGAAGGAGCATATCCTACGCACGGAGGTCATACCACAAGTTAAAGTTTTGTGGAGAAACCATGCTATTGAGGAAAAGACCTAGGAGTTGGTAACGGAAATGAAAGCAAGGTATCCTCATCTTTTCGAAACACCAGGTACGTACGTCAATTTCGAGGACGAAATTTCATAAGGAGGGGAGGTTGTAAGACCTTAAACTATTAATAAATGAAATTTAAATTTTCTCTATTTATTATTTTGAAATAGTAAGGGTTAAATTGATTAATGAGGTTAGTTATGGATAAAATGCGCAAATATTTCAAATAAGCAAGTGGTTATAAAATATTCATTGTTGTCGGAGAATATTCGTTTGGTCGTGGAATATTCTTCCTGTCTGGGAATATTCGTACGACGGCACAGTCTTTTGTGGGCCCCATAACGGAAAGCGATTGGATGAAGAAAATGACAAGTATAAGTTGTTTATAAATAACGACGTAGTTGTTACCGTTAATATTGTTAGAATACCCGGTGGTTAAAATACAGTAATACGCGTTGTTGCACAGTAGCACACTTTATTGCACCAATTATTGATTCTTATGTAAGAAGGCACTACTCAATAATGGTTACAGTAATTACTGTTCAGTATTTTATTTTATTGATTCAATAATTGATGCGTTGATATTTTATATTATTGTTGTTTCAATAATTGTCACTACACAGTATTTTCCATTATCGGGGCAATAATTCGTATTATCTGAATAATATTATTAGATAACATTATTGGCAATGTCTAGAAAGTTCTGTCTATAGAGAGGTTTGGTCACCTAATTGCGTGCTAGTAAGGAGAAATCCTTATTGGAAAGCCCCCTCTTTCCTGGGAACGGCCTGGTTGCCAATACTGTGATTCTGTAATATTATTTGTGAATAATTAATTATTGATTTATATGATGAGGAAAATATTCATTTTATGTGGATATAGATGGAGAAAATTTTTAAAGTGACAATTGTTAAAAATTGATATTTTATCTTTTCTGATAAAATAATATTTTATTATATTTATATAATATAATAATGATGATATTTTTACAATGAATGTGGGATATATGAGTATATGAGGAGAAAGAGTATTTTTGTTGCAAAAGTTGTTTAAAACATGTTAAACATGTCTGTTGGCCCATTTCTTGACTGAAATTTGATTATAGCCTGCAAAATCGTCCGTTTATGGATTTCGATCAATTTCTGTTTGGAATTTGGAAAAACTTTCTTCTGCAAAGTTGTAAACAATTGAATTTCCTATACATACACACAAGATTCGAATTTTCTGATAAAAAGGGCTATTTATTATGAATTATTGAAGTTCCGAAATAATTGATTTTTGGGAGTTTTAGTTAATTATTTTGAGAAAAATGTTTTTTGTATTTTTTTGGACATCAATAACATGTGTGGCTAGTGTTGGTTGATTTCACAATCAAAGCAAACGTGCAAGTATACACGATCAATAAGTAATACAGTGATAAATTAGAGTGTCGATCCCTCAGAGAATTCCAATTAATAAACTCCAACTACTAGTACTGTATCAATTCAATTTTATTTAAACAACTAAAAATTGTGATTTTTTTTTTAAACTTAAGAAAACTAATTTTAATAAAGCAAGAAACTATTATAAAAGAAAACAAAGAACAAATTAAGAATTATTTGAATGCAAATGAATGATAAATAAGACTCCAATTTCTCCAAATATGATTATTAAATCAATTATCCAATTATCCCAATTATTCTGTCCACTGAATTGTTAACAGGATTTTTCAAATGCTAAAAGCCCTCTCTCGAGTGATCAATTGCCTTCTATTTAACCCAAATTAATTTTGCTATATCTCTATGCAAATCAATTGAAGTAAACTCGCTACAATCCCAATTCATTATGTGCTACATGCGGCAAATATATATCCTCATTTTATTTACAAACCTAATTATTCACTGTGCAAAGAACTAAGTCACATGTCACCTTGCCCAGTTCTAACTCTAAAATTCCTCTCTCAATTCCTTCTAGAGTAACACGATAATTATTGGCCAGATAATTAATCAATAAATACAAGGCAAGACAAACAATTCACTTTAACATAAATAATTGAAATAAATTAGATAATCAATTCATAACCATAAGAGGTTCCATTGGAATCTTAATAAAAGGAATTAGTCTATGACGAAAATAAAAATCACAAATACTTGATAAATCATCCTTAATGCGTTACACAATTTAAAAGAATAAAGAAGAAGAAGAACTCCTAGTTTCAAGCCTTCAGATCTCCTCTTCCTCCTTGATCAATCCCCTCTTCTGTCGAAAAATCCCTAATTGTGTAGGAAAAAAAAATTCTCTTCTCAATTAAGCCACATAAACCTTATATAGCCTCTCCCAATCCTAGTCCAAAATAACTTCTCACATAAGCTCCCATTGTACAATCAAACCCTTCGTCAACGCGCAAACTCGGTCAACTGAAATCCCGACCCAGCGCCCCGGCGCTGGGATTAGTACTGAATGTAGCGCCCCGGCGCTGGCCTTCCTAAAATTACCTTTTTGCCCTTTTTAGCTTCAATTCCACTGTTCGCTCCTGCAGCTCCCAAATCTACAAAACAACACATAAACGCAATAAACATATTCCTAAATGACTCGAAGTTACAACAAAATAAACCCAAGTATATCCGAGTTATGGGTATATAACCCAATCATCAAATACCCCCAAACTTAAATCGTTGTGTGTCCTCAAGCAACAAAACATAACCAATACGAATAACTAAATAACATACAAACGCAAACTAACTAAATGACCTTAATTCCAACAATCCAATAGCTCACGTATATCCATAGGCCTCAGAAAAATCACAAAAACATGCTAATACATCATATTACTTGCAACTCAATAATAGTCCAACAATCAATCAATCCAAATCTGTTATTATTGATATTGTGTGTGTGTGTTCAACAACCATGCTAACTAATGAAAAGCAAAAAGCTAAAAGATAATAAAGTTCATAAAAAGCTCATACACTTCTACTCAAGAGTTCATCAAATACACTAGATTCAACTAAAATTAAACAATCACCAAAATTCAGGAATCAACATGAAATACTTATGGTTATTAATTTTTTTTTAGACGGGGGCATTTTGCACTTTTCTCGCTTTATTATTATTATTAAATTTTTTTCTCTCATGACTATGCATTGTCTTATTCCCTTAGACTTTTCAATGCTACCTTAACGAGCTTTCGACCAACGACTCCCAAGCCATTAAGACCTTAGGGCGCTAGGTGTAGAGACAGTCCCCTCGGGCTTACTTGCTCAGGTAACAAAGGCCACAAAACTAGACAAGCACGCCACGGTATTTTTTTATATATATATATATTCCAAATATTTTTCCCCCAAACTTGAGTTTATGTATAAATTTAGTCTTGACTAGCTATTCAAATTGTCCCTTCATTTCACTAGCAATCATCCTTTAGAACTCTATTATCTAACCATTTAAACTATCATAGCCAACATGGTCGTCTTTCAAGTGCTATCCTATAATATCAGTGTTAAACAGATAAAGATTCAAATCATGTCAAGAAAATCATATCACTGACTCAACAATCCTTACTAGACTTGTTCATGCAATTCTAATTTCATCATTGGCCCCCGAATAATAAACGCACTAACAAACGCTGGAATTATTATGCAATCCTAAATGCAATATTTAACTAACAATAACAATCCAAACCCACAAACTAATAACAAACTACAAATTTGAAAATAAAACTTAACTACCCCCAAACTAATCTAGAGCAATGTCCTCATGCGAAAGTTACAACAAAATAAAATAGAGGACTTCCCTGACGAGCTTATTCTTCGGGTGGTGCATCATCATCCTCGCTCATCTCTTGATCGGAAGGGGGAAATACTGGCAGAACAGGAGCAGTTGGGAAATGGCTAAGTTGAACGCCCGGATGTGATTGGACGGTCAATGCATTCTGTGCAGCAAATTGGTCAACTAAGAATTTAAAAATCACGTCTTGACGTTCGGACAAGCGTACATTTTGGGACTCCATGTTGTAGAACCAGCCGTCTGTCTCCCGTTGGACAGCTTCGGGAACCACTCCACGATGAGCTACTGTAGATGGGCCATAAGTAGGTGGAGCCGGAGGTGGTGGGGCTTGTGTAGGTGCAACTTGGGGAATTATAAAACCCAATCCCCTAGGGTGATTTGCCCCACCTGTCCACACTTTATATCTGCTAATCAACTTATGGTCCAACACGGGCATAGGTGTTTGGATCATCTCATCCGATTTCCATTTTACTCCGAACTTAGCACACAAAACGCAGATGAGAGACGGATGTGGTAAACCTCCTATGGTTCCACCTCGAGATGCTCAAAGAATGGACTGCTGGATCACGTGACCGACATCTATTTGCAAGCCTTGGATAATTGAATATAGCAGCACTGCTCGTTCTTTAGTGACATGGCTCACATGTGTGCATGGCATGAGTTTGGCACAAATGAAAGCATACCACTCCTTCCCATATAGACTGAGGTTAGAATGGGGGAAAGTCATGCTACCCCGTTCATGCACTGTCCATGTGGTGCCCGGTTGACACAGCTCACGGATTATCTTCTCATAATCTGGACCTTGGCTTAGAAGCATACTCGTCGTTAAGATCTTCCAAATTCAGTTGATAGCACCCATTGATATCTTCGTCGCCAATTTTCACTGTCTTTCCCCTCACAAATACTCCGTAGTGATCGTGTTCTGAAACATTAGCATAGAATTCCTTGACAATTACAATCACTGCTGGATCAGGCTGTTCGGTGAGAGAGAACCATTTTTGTTCAGCAATCATCACTGCTATTTCTCCATCCTTGGTTTGATCGGGACGTAGACCCCGTTTGGGGACTAGTGAGCGGCTAGCGTTCTTGTGCTTCGGCGGAGACGAATCGGCGGCTATCAAATCTCAGTGGGGCTGAGGCGGTGCCTGAACCTTCGCCACGTTGTCGTTTGGAAGTCATTGATAAATTTCTGCATAAATACGAATTCACAATTAGTTGAAGTTGCCAAAAATTTAGTTGGGATACATGTATCCATGACACTACCCCCAAACATCAAAATATATATAAATGTTAAGTATAAAGTTAAGGGTGTGGCATGACATATATTAGCATGAAAATGCACAATTGTACCACTTAGATGCATGTATTTGTCAAATTCTACAAGTGTTAAGGAACACCTATAATTCGGTCAAAAGATGTGTCGAGTAAAGCAATATGACCTCTTGTATACATCAATTTGGTTTACACTCTCCCACAACAGTGATGAATATGTGTCTCAATAGGCATATAATATTGTGGCGGTAAGATGGCCTGTACATACAATGCATGGATATGGTGATTCATGCAAATTTAACCATTAGCATTGGGTCAGGCAATTTATCGAGCACCGTATGGGTAACTCATAACTTGCTTTGAAACACACTAATTTCTTTTATCAAATCTTCCTGGTAATCAATTACCACATATGCATGATATTCTAACCAAAAGTGGTGCAAAATCAAACGTGAGTCACCTTTTTGGGACAATGAAATACTTGAAATAACAAGGGTGAAAATCGGTAGGATGATGTTGTGACGCCCCCAAAATAGGTATACAACACCCATTCTGAGTCGCCAAATACATGGTACAGAAAGCAAACTACAACTTCAATAATACAATTGTCGTGCAAAATACGACAACACATACTGTGAGTTTAAATACAAATATTGTCTTCTAGACAATATCCACACTCAAATAAGTCCTCAATACAATTATTCAAATATTATTTTACAGAAATAGTGAGGACTGCTAAAACATCTTTCTAGAACCATCACTCCATACCCCGACTAGATCCTGCTATGTTCTCACCTCCTAAGAAGAAAAATGGAACAAAAAGGAAAAGGGTGAGCTCAACTAGCCCAGTAAAGAATATTATGACTAAGATAATATACAACAAATTATCATTAGTATTCAACAGGGAAAAATCTGATAGAATATAATCGACAACAAGTTTTAGATCAACAACTGCAGCGGAAACAGCAAACCATTAGAAGAGTCAAGTAGAGAATGAATTCTACTATCTTCTAATATTTAAAAGTCCATCATCAATATTTTATCCCTGTAACATCAATTAATAACCATCTTTATCCAAATATTCATCTTTGCACTACAGGCCAAAGATATTCATTTGTATCACCTGTTAGTCATGTTCATCTCAACACCTGTTCATCTTTGCACTACAGGCCAAAGATATTCATCAAGTAATCATACATCTTTACACTACAGGCCAAAGATATTCAGTAATATCATCATTTAGGACTGAAGATGATGAAAATTATCTTAAAGAGAACGAATCCAGTGAGACGGAAGGACAAATAGTAGGGATTCGTATAACAGTTTATCCAAGATCAATAATACTTCATAATAATCAATTGTGAAGCAGAATTCAAAAATAAAGATCAAAACATGGATACAATCAAAGATAGTAACAATAATAGACATCTTGGACAAAAAGGGAAAATGTTATTTTTCGGAGAATTGTGTCGTATTCGTGAATAGTGCCGTATACGTGAATAGTAACGTATACGTGAATAGTAATCCCGACACAAAAAGTTCCAAATTTGATAAAAAGTTCATATCAATATTTCAGCATAATGATATTGAAGAAAATAATATCATTAAGAAGAAAATAATATCCCTTACCTCAAAATATCAGTACTTCTGGTCGGAATACCGGTATAAGGCTGAAAGAAACTTGCTCTTATGAATAGAAACTCTCAAAGTATCTAAATACTCACAAAATAAACTCAATAATCTAGAGAGAGAAAGAGAGAAAACTTATTTCTGGTGTGATTTTCAATTCTAACTTAGCCCTCTATTTATAGGAAAATGTTAGCACACCGAAGCAGACTTAACCTGCAACCTGATGGCTTTACCTGCTACTATTCCCACCCACCATATTTGAATAAAAATATCAGCACATTTCTTCACCAACCAAGAGTGGGGCCCACCAATTCTAGAATTTTTCACCAAAATGATTAACTCCGAAAATTCAACAATTTCTGAACCAGTCATCTCGTAAAATTCATAATAAATCATACGTTCATTTTTAACGGTTCAAAATTTGTGGACATATACTCAACTTATATATGTATAACATATCCAAAAATTACCACGATCCAACGGTCGGATTAAAAATTAAACCCCCCGCAAAATATCTCAAAACCACTGATTTTTAATACCTCCATTCCGACAAAAATACTGATAAAAACCTCAACATTAACTCCTTCATTTTTAACCACAAAAATATATCCCTTATTTATATCCACATAAAATAAATATTTCCTTATCATATGAATCAATAATTAATTATTCACAAATAATATTACAGAATCACATTTATGACAACCAGGCCGTTCCCAGGAAAGAGGGGGCTTTCCAATAAGGATTTCTCCTTACTGGCGCGCAATTAGATGACCAAACCTCTCCTTAGACTGAACTTTCTAGACATTGCCAATAATGTTATCTAATAATATTATTCAAATAATATGAATTATTAATCTGATAAAGAAAAATACTGTGCAGCAACAATTATTGAAACAACAATAATATAAAATATCAACGCAGTAATTATTGAATCAATAAAATAAAATATTGAATAATAACTACTGTAACAATTATTGAGTAGTGCTTTCTGACGTAAGAATCAATAATTGGTGCAATATCGTGTGCTACTGTAATTTAACTACTAGGTATTCCAACAGTATTAACGGTAACAACTACGCCGTTATTTATAAACAACTTATACTTGTCGTTTTCTTCATCCAATCGCTTTCCGTTATGGGGCCCACATAAGGCTGCGTCGTCGTACGAATATTCCCCGACAGCAAGAATATTCCACGACCAAACGAATATTCCCCGACAAAATGAATATTTTATAACCACTTGCTTATTTTGCAAAATTTGCACATTTCACCCATAACCAAAGTATTATATCAAATTAACCCCTTATTATTCACAATAATATTTAGAGAAAATTTGATTTTATTCATTAATAAGCTGGGGTCTTACAACCTCCCCTCCTTATGAAATTTCGTCCTCGAAATTGACGTACGTACCTGATATTTCGAAAATGTGAGGATACCTCGCTTTCATTTCTGATTCCAACTCCCAGGTCATTTCTTTAATAGCATGGTTTCTCCACAAAACCTTAACTTGTGGTATAACCTTTGTGTGTAGGACATGCTCTTTCCTATCCAAGATCTTAACAGGCACCTCCTCGTACGTTAAATCTTCAGCTATCTCGTCTGGTTCTAACTCAATAATGTGGTTCAGGTCTTTAACATATTTATGAAGCATAGATATGTGAAAAATATTATGAACACGAGACATGCTTGGAGGTAATGCGAGTCTATATGCCACATTTCTTATTCGCTCAAGAATCTCAAATGGACCAACAAATCTTGGATTGCGTTTTTCTCTCTTCCCAAATCTTGTAACTCCCTTCCATGGTGCAACACGTAACAATACATGATCCCAATATTAAATTCCACGTCCTTCCGATGAAGATCCGCATAACTCTTTTGTCGATCCTGTGCCGTTTGTATACGTTGTCGAATCGTTTGGATCTTCTCTGCAGTCATGCATACCAACTCTGGTCCCAACAATGTTGCTTCACCTACCTCGTCCCAGCATACTGGAGAACGACATTTTCTTCCATACAACGCCTCGAATGGAGCCACACCTATGCTCGCCTGATAACTGTTGTTGTAGGAGAATTCTACCAATGGTAGGTACTTATCCCAACTCCCTTTGAGATCTAGGACAAAGAGTCTTAATAGATCTTCAAGAGTTTGAATAGTCCTCTCTGATTGTCCGTCCGTTTGAGGATGGTATGCCGAACTGAATCATAAATCCGTGCCCATAGCTTTCTGCAACTAACCCAAAATCGTGAAGTGAATCTTGGGTCACGATCCGAAACTATGGATACTGGCATGCCATGCAATCTCACAATCTCGTTCACATACATACTAGCAAGACGTTCAAGGGAATAAGTCTCACGTATCGGTAAGAAATGAGCAGACTTGGTTAATCTATCTACAATAACCCAAATCGCATCTATGCCTTGAGAAACCTTGGGATGACCTGTAACGAAATCCATGGTAATGTATTTCCACTTCCATTTCGGGATCTCGAGTGGTTGCAATGGACCCTTTGGCACTTGATGCTCTGCCTTTACACGTTGACAAGTTAAACACCTCGAGATAAACTCTGCGATCTCTCTTTTCATATTGCTCCACCAAAATGTGTGTCGAAGATCATGATACATTTTGGTACTCCCAGGATGGATTACAAATGGTGTGTTGTGTGCCTCTATCATTATTCTATGCTTCAAGTCAAAATCGTTAGGAACACAAAGTCTGGAGTTGACTCGAAGTATTCATTCTTCATCGATTCTTGCTTCTGGAATAGCACCTTTTTGCACTTTCTTCTTCATACGCATCAGCTCTATGTCCGTAGCTTGAGCAGCTTTAACTTTATCAATTAAAGTCGGTTCTACTCGTATATTTGATATTATCATGTGGGTACTTGGAGCCTTCATCTCTATCTCCATCCTTTGCAAGTTATACAAAATGGGCCTTTGTGTTAACAAATTGCACTCGTACCCGCATATGATCTTCTACTCAATGCGTCAGCTACTACGTTTGCTTTTCCAGGATGATATTGGATGGTATGATCGTAATCTTTCAGCAGCTCGAGCCAACGTCGCTGCCGCATGTTGAGTTCCTTTTGGGTGAAGAAATATTTGAGGCTTTTATGATCTGTATAGATCTCCACTTTCTCCCCATACAAGTAGTGTCTCCAGATCTTCAACGCGAAAACGACTGCTGCCAACTCCAAATCATGAGTAGGATAATTTCTCTCATATTCTTTGAGTTATCGCGAGGCATAGGCTATGACTTTCCCATGTTTCATGAGAACACATCCTAACCCTTTGCCTGAAGCATCGCTGTAGATAACAAATCCATCCGAACCAGACGGTATTGTCAGAACAGGTGCCGAAATAAGTCTCCTCTTGAGTTCTTGAAAACTCTTCTCATAATCCTCGCTCCAACCGAATTTTGTATCCTTCAGATTCCGCTGAGTTAACGGAGTAGCGATTCGAGAAAATCCTTCCACAAATCTTCAACATGGAGCTACGTACTTCGGTTACCGACTTCGGTTTCTCCCAACTTTGTATGGCTTCAATCTTCGCCGGGTCGATAGATACTCCATGTTTTGACACCACGTGCCCAAGGAACGCTACTTCCTCAAGCCAGAACTCGCATTTCTTCAGTTTGGCATAAAGCTTGTTTTCACGAAGCCTTTGCAGTACCAGCTTCAAATGGCGCTCATGTTCTTCACGGCTTTTAGAATAGATGAGGATGTCATCAATAATGACAACAACGAACTGATCTAAATATTCTTTGAATACACGGTTCATCATATCCATGAAGGCAGCAGAAGCATTAGTCAATCTAAAAGACATGACTAAGAATACATAATGCCCGTACCGAGTTTTGAAGACAGTCTTTGGAATATCCTCAGTTTTAATCTTCAGCTGATGATATCCAGAACGAAGATCGATCTTTGAAATGAATTGTGCTCCTTGCAACTGGTCAAGCAGGTCATCAATGCGAGGTAGTGGATACCTATTCTTGATAGTGACATGATTTAATTCTCGATAGTCGATACAAAGTCGCATACTTCCGTCTTTCTTCTTTACGAATAACACAGGAGCACCCCAAGGAGATGTACTAGGATGAATAAAATCGATGTCCAACAACTCCTGTAGTTGGACTTTTAACTCCTGAAGTTCTATAGGAGCCATTCGATATGGGGTTTTAGAAATGGGTTTTGTACCGGGTTCAAGGTCAATAAAGAATTCAACTTCACGTTCTGGGGGTAGACCAGGAAGTTCTTCAGGAAATACATCGGGAAATTCTCTAACAATAGAAATATTATTCAAATCTGACTTGTCTTTGTTCAAATCCATAACATGGGCTAAGAAAGCTTGACATCCATTTTTCAATTAACGAATAGCTTTATGGCTTGATATGACAGTGACTGATTTTAGTGGTTTAGTAGTTTGAATTCGTATGACAGGTTGGTTAGGAATATGAAAATTAACAACCTTATGAAAATAATCAATTTTAGCATGATGAGTGGTTAACCAATCAATTCCTAAAATCACATCAAAAGCAAGTATCTTTAAAGAGATAAGATCAATAGGTAATGTGATAGTGCCAACTTGGATCATATAAACTGTAGATGTAACGAAGGTTTCACCCAACGGAGTTTCAACAGACAAGTCAAAGTCCAATTTCTCCGGAGTCAAGTTTAAACATTGAGCACAAGCAGGAGAGATAAAAGAATGGGTAGAACCGGTATCTAGTAAAGTATAAACTTCACAAGAATTCAAGATTAGCTTACCCGTGGTCACCTCGTTCGGGTTTCTCGCGTTTTAGCCAGTCACGACAAACGCTCTTCCAGGAATCGCTGATTTTGACTTATCCAGGACAGCTTTTGGAGTCACCATCCCCGCTGAACTTGGTTTTTCTACAGAACACTCTCAAGCTATATGACCCTCCTTTCCACAGTTATAACATACCTTGGATTGTTGTGGGCAGTTTGGGCTGATATGTCCCTCTTTCCCACATTTGTAACATACGACCGGTGGTCATTCTCCTCCCCTAGAAACAGTTGATGTTTGTGCTGACGTCTTCACATTATCATTGTTGTACCTTCTCTTCTTGAAATCTCCTCCCGACTCGCTCCTTTTATTATCACGACCACGATTACCACCAGAGTGGTTACCGCTTTTGTCCGAATATTTTCCTCCCTGCTAGTTTTCATTGCTTCGATGACTGCCGCCACTGGTATAACCCTGGTTGTGGTCCCTCGATTGCAATCTCGTTCTAATAATTGAGCCCTATTTACAACATCTGAATATAAAGAAAATTTATGAGAGATAAGATATTGTCGAATCTCGGGTTTTAGACCTCTCAGAAACATCCTTGTCATTCGTTCCTCATTTTCGACCAAATGAGGTGCAAACCTGGATAACTCTGCAAACTTCGCTTCGTACTGGGACACCGTCATGTTATTTTGTTCCAGTCTGATAAACTCCACCTCTTTCATATGACGAATACTTTCAAGAAAGTACTTGTCATTGAACAGTTTTTGAAATGTTTCCCAGGACATGTTGAGTGCGTCAGGCTGGGTATGCTTCACAGACTCCCACTAGTAGTCTGCCTCACCGCGGAACATAAAAGTGGCGAATGGAACCTTCTGTTCCTCCGTGCATCCCAAGACATCGAATATCTTAGTAATTTGCTTGACCCACGTTTCCGCCATGATCGGATCCGGCTTTCCCTTAAATTCTGGTGGTCCCAATTCTTTGAACTGCTTGGCTGTGACAAACTGCGCGTTGTTATCATTTCCACCTGTATTCTGTACACGAGTCTCCCTCGTCTGATTTTGCATGAACTGCAAAAAGCTCCTAAACATTCCATCATTCATCGTTTGCTCGGTAACGTTATTTACAGGAGGAATATTGCCTTCCTGTTGCACGTTCCCCTAGGTGGTGATCAAAGGTGTCTCCACGGTCTGATTTACTCCATTATTAACGTTCTCAGCTGCCATTCTTAAATACTGCCATAAAATAAGGGTTAATAGTCATGTCATATATTATCCCTATACTCTGACCGACCAAATAAACACCAAATAAACTTAGTCAGGTCATACTAGCGAAGGAATTCCCCGTCTCTCTCCTCCTAGTTTTTGTCTCACATCTCAGCAAGGGATCATATCCCTAAGCTCTGATACCAACTGTGACGCCCCCAAAATAGGTATACAACACCCATTCTGAGTCGCCAAATACATGGTACAGAAAGCAAACTACAACTTCAATAATACAGTTGTCGTGCAAAATACGACAACACATACTGTGAGTTTAAATACAAATATTGTCTTCTAGACAATATCCACACTCAAATAAGTTCTCAATACAATTATTCAAATATTATTTTACAGAAATAGTGAGGACTGCTAAAACATCTTTCTAGAACCATCACTTCATACCCCGACTAGATCCTGCTATGTTCTCACCTCCTAAGAAGAAAAATGGAACAAAAAGGAAAAGGGTGAGCTCAACTAGCCCAGTAAAGAATATTATGACTAAGATAATATATAACAAATTATCATTAGTTTTCAACAGGGAAAAATCTGATAGAATATAATTGACAACAAGTTTTAGATCAATAACTGCAGCGGAAACAGCAAACCATTAGAAGAGTCAAGTAGAGAATGAATTCTACTATCTTCTAAGATTTAAAAGTCCATCATCAATATTTTATCCCTGTAACATCAATTAATAACCATCTTTATCCAAATATTCATCTTTGCACTACAGGCCAAAGATATTCATTTGTATCACCTGTCAGTCATGTTCATCTCAACACCTGTTCATCTTTGCACTACAGGCCAAAGATATTCATCAAGTAATCATACATCTTTGCACTACAGGCCAAAGATATTCAGTAATATCATCATTTAGGACTGAGGATGATGAAAAATATCTTAAAGAGAACGAATCCAGTGAGACAGAAGGACAAATAGTAAGGATTCGTATAATAGTTTATCCAAGATCAATAATATTTCATAATAATCAATTGTGAAGCAGAATTCAAAAATAAAGATCAAAACATGGATACAATCAAAGATAGTAACCATAATAGACATCTTGGACAAAAAGAGAAAATTTTATTTTTCGGTGAATAGTGTCGTATTCGTGAATAGTGCCATATACGTGAATAGTAACGTATACGTGAATAGTAACCCCGACACAAAAAGTTTCAAATTTGATAAAAGTTCATATCAATATTTCAGCATAATGATATTGAAGAAAATAATATCATTAAGAAGAAAATAATATCCCTTACCTCAAAATATCAGTACTTCTGGTCGGAATACCGGTATAAGGCTGAAAGAAACTTGCTCTGATGAAAAGAAACTCTCAAAGTATCTAAATACTCATAAAATACACTCAATAATCTAGAGAGAGTAAGAGAGAAAACTTATTTCTGGTGTGATTTTCAATTCTAACTTAGCCCTCTATTTATAGAAAAATGTTAGCACACCGAAGCAGACTTAACCTGCAACCTGATGGCTTTACCTGCTACTATTTCCACCCACCACATTTGAATAAAAATCTCAGCACATTTCTTCACCAACCAAGAGTGGGGCCCACCAATTCTAAAATTTTCTACCAAAATGAATAACTCCGAAAATTCAACAATTTTTGAACCAGTCATCTCGTAAAATTCATAATAAATCATACGTTCATTTTTAACGGTTCAAAATTTGTCGACATATACTCAACTTATATATGTATAACATATCCAAAAATTACAACGATCCAACGGTCGGATTAAAAATTATAACCCCCGCAAAATATCTCAAAAACCCTGATTTTTAATACCTCCATTCCGACAAAAATACTGATAAAAATCTCAACATTAACTCCTTCATTTTTAACCACAAAAATATATCCCTTATTTATATCCACATAAAATAAATATTTTCTTATCATATGAATCAATAATTAATTATTCACAAATAATATTACAGAATCACATTTATGACAACCAGGCTGTTCCCAGGAAAGAGGGCGCTTTCCAATAAGGATTTCTCCTTACTGGCGCGCAATTAGATGACCAAACCTCTCCTTAGACAAAACTTTCTAGACATTGCCAATAATGTTATCTAATAATATTATTCAAATAATATAAATTATTGATCTGATAAAGAAAAATACTGTGCATCAACAATTATTGAAATAATAATAATATAAAATATCAACGCAGCAATTATTGAATCAATAAAATAAAATATTGAATAATAACTACTGTAACAATTATTGAGTATTACCTTCCTACGTAAGAATTAATAATTGGTGCAATACCGTGTGCTACTGTATTTTAACCACAGAGTATTCCAACAGTATTAACGGTAACAACTACGCCGTGATTTATAAAGAACTTATACTTGTCGTTTTCTTCATCCAATCGCTTTCCATTATGGGGCCCACACAAGGCTGCACCGCCGTACGAATATTCCCCGACAGCAAGAATATTCGACGACCAAACGAATATTTCCCGACGAAATGAATATTTTATAACCACTTGCTTATTTTACAAAATTTGCACATTTCACCCATAACCAAAGTATTATATCAAATTAACCCCTTATTATTCACAATAATATTTAGAGAAAATTTGATTTTATTCATTAATAAGCTGGGGTCTTACAGATGTAGAGAATATGAACCAAGATGCACAGTGACTTACCCATCTCACAAATGACAAGAGTTGAATTCACCATCTATGAAGTTAAATTTAGAAACATACCTTTGTGGGAGATGAGGCTTGCTTTGTGAAAGGAAATCTTAATGTGATATGTCGAGATGCCCTCAATAGTGGAATATTATATGCAAGGTTAAGAGAAGTTACCGTCTGGACGTTTGTGGGTGTAGTAGTGGAAACGTGAAGAAGAGGAGAGGAAAAGATGTGAACCGAACAAACTTGTAACTGAAATAGGAATCGCAAACCTGGGGCTAGCCCCTGGGCGCTGGTTTTTGTACTAGCTAGAGTGCCGGGGCGCTAAAGGTCAGTGGCTTCAAGAGGCTTGAAGCGCCAGGGCACTGTGGCATGGCTTGTGAGTAGCGCCGGGGCGCTGGGCCTGAGTTGTCGACTCTGGACCTCAGAGCCGGGGCGTTGAATCCCTTGTATATTGGGCGTTGGGGCGCTGGACCTAACTTGTAGCTTTTGCCCGTTAGCGCCGGGGCACTGAAAAAGGCTTATAGTTGAGCACCGAGACGTTGAACATACTATGTAACGACCCCAAAATAGGTCCATTCCATCCAACCTATTCTGAGTCGCCAAATACATGGTACAGAAAACAACTGTAACTTTATTACAACAATTGTCGTGCAAAATACAACAACACATATGCTGTGAGTTTGGATACAAATATATACCAAATGTGACTCATGTTCCAATCGTGGACATCGCCTCACAATGACACCTTACATAAAGGTATAGTCAAAAACTGTTTTAGAAATTAGAATCTTTGGGAAGTGCTCAAGGAAACCTTCGTACATGGGAGGCCACGCGTCTAGGTTATGATAGATATCATATGGCCACAGAATTATCCTTGGTTGACCCAATAGACCCCAAAGAAAAACGAGAAGATTACTATCATATTCTTCCCAGTGGTGAGTCTTCTCTTGACTTATCATTATCTCCACTGTCTCTAATTGAGATTATACTTCAAACAAACACCAAGATTATATAGGTAGTGCCCATAGATATACCCAGCAAGTGGATGAGCACATCCATGTCTTATGATGACACGAGGTTGTATGTCGTTAGACATCTTGTATGATAGTGGTAAACCACCCTTCCAACGTTGGGTACACCTTACCCTATTGGATTCACCAAATATAACTACTAAATGAACTTTTCTATACTGCTTTGGGAGAACATCCACAGCTAGAGACCACTGTTCTATTTCCCCGTTACCCTCGCTCGACCCAGCTACACTCTTATTACCTGAAAGGAATTGTGAAGCAAAAGGGTGAGCACAACTAGCTCAGTAAAGAATATCATGACTAAAGATAATTCAATTATCAATAGCCTTCATCAACAATAAATCAGAGATTTAGAACATATGGTAAATGATAAAAATTTCAACCATAGTTGTAGCGGAACGAGCAATCCATTAGAAGAGTCAAATAGACTATAAAGTCTATTATCTTCTCCATGTTAAAAATCCACCAACAATGTTTTATCCATGTAACATCACTCAACAGTTCCTTTCCACAATCATATGAATAACTCATAATCATAATTGTGACTCTAAATTTTTCTTCGCACCCAGGACGAAGAATATTTTCATCACCTGTCTTTACCTGAAACATCAAAGATCATGGTTATACCAAATCACAGTTCCTGTTCATAATCATACTAATAACTTCATCTTTGCACTACGGCCAAAGATATTCATTTGTATCACCAGTTGGTCATGTTCATCTCAACATATGTTCATCTTTGCACTACTGGCCAAAGATATTCAACAACATGTCATCTTTGCACTACGGGCCAAAGATATTCATCAACAATTCATCTTTGCACTACAGGCCAAAGATATTCCTCAACAATTCATATTTGCACTACGGCCAAATATATTCATCAACAGTTCATATTTGCACTACAGGCCAAATATATTAATATCTCAAAGAAATATATAATCATTTCAGAATTTATATAAACAATAATTATAACCATGTTGATCAATTCACCTTTGCACTTAAGCTTAAGATATTCAATTATAAATTCAATGGTCATGATCATACCAGTCACAATTCAACTTTGCACTACAGGCCAAAGAGAACCCTAGTCATGATCATACCAATAATCTACCCATCTTTACACTCCAGTGAAAGAGAATTTCAACATCAGGGTTATAAAAATGTTATATATGATGATAAAAATAATATGATCAACATATAGTTTTAATCTCAAGAGTAATATTCGTAACTCATGAATAGTAAATCGTGAATAGTAACTCATGAATAGTAACCCCGACACAAAAGATAGAAATTCTACAATAAAATCCATACCAATATTTCGGTATAATGATATTGAAAGAATAACATTACTTAAATTTATAAACAATTTATTTTAATTGTTTACACTTTACTAATTAATGCATTTAATCATCATAAAATGCCAACTCTTATAATTTCATCATCAATAACCAAAACCCTCATCAAAAATCTGCATATACCTCATATAGGATTCTCAAGCCATAAAATCCTATTTTCCAATTTTCTTTCTTCACAAAACATATTTAATTCATTTACTCATAACTAGACCATTTTTATGAAAAATACCAAATCAGTTCCAAAAATATTTCTTTTCTGGGATTTAGCATAATATAGTCCCATAGTGAACATATATTTTTCTCAGAATTTTTAAAAGTCATTTACTATTTTTCATATGGCCAAAATAGCAGAATATTTAGACATTTATCAAAAATTGTAATTTTGTCCAAAAATTCTGAAATTTATAGAGTATACTTCTATCATATACATGTACTCCCAATAAAAATTTCATCAATTTTGGAGTTAACCACAAGGAGTTATAAGCGATTACTTTTAAAATAGTCTTTTCTCATAAAATTCATAACTCTCAATCTATACATCCAAAAATCACCATTTTTTGGATACAATCAAGAAAACTCATCAAAATATCATTTCAAATTTTTCCAGAATTTTTGAAGATCAGAAAAATTACGAAACTGAAAATCATAACAACCCTTAAAATCCCTTACTATCCCTTACTATCCCTTACTATCCCTTACCTCAAAACAGCAGTACTTCTGACTGGAATGTAAAGCCGAAGAAAACTTGCACTGAATAGCAACTCTCAAAGTATCTAAATACTCACAAAATATGCTTCATAATATAGAGAGAGAAAGAGAGAAAGCTTATGTTTTTGGTGTGATTTTCAATTCTAACTTAGCCCTCTATTTATAGGAAAATTTTGGTAGGTTTGACCTGCAACCTGATGGCTTTACCTGCTACTATTCCCACCCACCACATTTGAAATATAATTCAGCACATTTCTTCACCAACCACAAGTGGGGCCCACCAATTCTAGAATTTTCCACCAAAATGATAAACTCCGAAAATTCAACAATTTCTGAACCAGTCATCTCGTAAAATTCATAATAAATCATACGTTCATTTTTAACGGTTCAAAATTTGTGGGCATATACTCAACTTATATATGTATAACATATCCAAAAATTACCACGATCCAACGGTCGGATTAAAAATTATAACCCCCACAAAATATCTCAAAAATCCTGATTTTTAATACCTCCATTCCCACAAAAATACGGATAAAAACCTCAACATTAACTCCTTCATTTTTTAACCACAAAAATATATCCCTCATTTATATCCACATAAAATAAATATTTCCTTATCATATGAATCAATAATTAATTATTCACAAATAATACTACAGAATCACATTTATGACAACCAGGCCGTTCCCAGGAAAGAGGGGGCTTTCCAATAAGGATTTCTCCTTACTGGCGCGCAATTAGATGACCAAACCTCTCCTTAGACAGAACTTTCTAGACATTGCCAATAATGTTATCTAATAATACTATTCAAATAATATGAATTATTGATCTGATAATGGGAAATACTGTGCAGTGAAAATTATTGAACAACAATAATATAAAATTTCAACGTAGCAATTATTGAATCAATAAAATAAAATATTGAACAGTAATTACTGTAACAATTATTGAGTAGTGCCTTCTTACGTAAGAATCAATAATTTCAAAAATACTATGCAATACCGTGTGCTACTGTGCAATAACGCGTATTACTGTATTTTAACCACCGGGTATTCCAACAGTGTTAACGGTAACAACTACGTCGTTATTTGTAAAAACTTAAATTTGTCATTTTCTTCACCCGACAGTTATTCTGTTATGGGGCCCACAAATAGCTGCGCCGTCGTACGAATATTCCCCGACAGAAAGAATATTCCACGACCAAACGAATATTCCCCGACAACAATGATTATTTTATAACCACTTGCTTATTTTAAAAAAAATTCATATTTCACCCATAACTTTAAACTTGTTATCAATTTAACCATTTACTAAATAGAAAAATTGAATAATTTTATTTCATAAAATTCGGGGTCTTACATACTAACACGCTTGGTCTGGCTGAAATTCCTGCTCAGTTGTAACCCAAGAAAAGTGTATGACATCAAATAAAATAAAATAAAATAAAAATAAATAAATAAATAAATAAAAATAAAATAAAAATAGAACTCTCGGGGTTGCCTCCCTATAGCGCTTGGTTTACAGTCATCGGCCCGACTTGTCGGTGTTGCTCAATTGTCCACTAGTTCGGAGAGGTACATGACCGTAGCTTGACGTTCGATGGGTCCACTCCAATAATGTTTCAGACATTAGTCGTTAACCTTTAATGTGCAATTTGAATTTGGTTTTTTAATCTTGATGTTACCATGTGGTGCAACAGACACGACTTTAAAAGGACCTGACCAACGTGATTTCAGTTTTCCAGAAAATAAACGTAATCTCGAGTTGAAATGCAAGACTTGTTGGCCCGGTTCAAATGTTCTATCGAGAATTTTATTATCATGCCACGCTTTGACTTTTTCCTTATAGAGTTTTGCGTTTTCATAAGCGTTGAAGCGGAATTCATCCATCACGTTCAACTGCAGTAACCTTTTCTCACCTGCTGCTTGTTCATCAAAATTGAGCTTCCGAATGGCCCAGTGTGCACTATGTTCTAACTCGACTGGGAGGTGACACGCCTATCCGTAAACCATACAATAAGGTGACATACAGATCGGATTCTTGTATGCTGTACGATATGCCCATAGAGCATCATCAAGACGTAAACACCAATCTTTTCGTGACGGATTGGCCACCTTTTCCAAAATTCTCTTGACCTCCCTATTCGAGACCTCAGCTTGGCCATTGGTTTGGGGATGATATGCCGCTGCGATTTTAACAATTTTGTGAACTGCTTGTTACAGAAATGTGTTCCCTCATCACTTATTATTGCCCGCGGAGTCCCAAATCGCGTGAAGATATTTTTCTTTAAGAATCGAAGGACGACGTTAGCATCATTGGTGCGCAAAGCTGTGGCTTCAACCCATTTGGAAACATAATCCACTGCCAACAAAATATACTGATTATTAAAAGATGAGGGGAATGGTCCCATGAAATCGATTCCCCAAACGTCAAACAGTTCTACCTCCAATATAGTGTTGAGTGGCATTTCATTTTGCTTGGAGATATTACCTACGCGTTGGCATCGATCACACTTTAGTACATAGAGATACGCATCCTTAAATAATGAAGGCCAGTAAAATCCTGATTGTAACACCTTGGCCGCAGTTCGATCATCGGAATAATGACCTCCATAGTCTTAGGAGTGGCAATGACCCAATATGCTGTCCATCTCTTCATGTGGCACACATCGTCGAATCATTTGATCTGCGCAGGCTTTAAACAGGAACGGTTCATCCCAATAGTACTGCTTCACGTCATGGAGGAATTTCTTTCGTTGTTGCGAGTTCAAATCTGGTGGTAACACCTTAGCAACCACATAGTTCACATAATCAGCATACCAAGGCAGTGTTGTGGTTACTTGGAGAAGTTGTTCGTCCGAAAATTTCTCGTTGATCAGTGTATTGTCTTGGCTCTGTACCTCTGCATTTTCCAACCGCGAAAGATGATCCGCCACTTGGTTTTCTGTACCCTTTCTATCCCGGATCTCCAAATCAAATTCTTGCAGTAGTAACACCCACCGTATTAACCTCGGTTTGGCATTCTTCTTTTTGATCAAATATTTGATTGCAGAGTGATCCGTGTAGACAATGACCTTGGTCCCAATGAGATATGCTCTGAATTTGTCGAAGGCAAATATAACTGCAAGTAGTTATTTTTCGGTGGTTGTGTAGTTCAACTGAGCGTCTGTCAACGTTTTGCTGAAGTAGTAAATTGTGTGAAAGATCTTGTCGTGACATTGTCCTAGTACTGCTCCCACTGCATAATCGCTGGCGTCGCACATCAATTCGAATGGTAAAGACGAATCGGGCACCACAATGATCGGAGCAGATACCAACTTCTTCTTTAAAATCTCGAAGGCCTCAATACATGACTGATCCATTTTGAAAGGGACATCTTTCTCCAACAGGGAACATAAAGGTTTTGAAATTTGTGAAAAATCTTTGATGAAGCGTCTATAGAACCCTACATGCCCCAAGAAGCTCCGGACTCCCTTCACTGATAATGGAGGAGGTAATTTTTCAATAGTCTATATCTTCGCCTTATCCACCTCTAACACTGCTGCAGAAACCTTATGTCCTAGAATAATCCCTTCTTTCACCATAAAGTGACATTTTTCCCAATTGAGAACTTGATTAGTTTCCACGCAACGTTTCAACACTAAAATAAGATTTTTCAGGCAAAGATCAAAGCTATCACCGAACACAGAAAAGTCATCCATAAATACCTCCAAATTTTTCTCAACCATATTGAAGAAGATTGCCATCATGCACCGTTGAAAGGTTGTCGTTACATTGCATAAACCAAAAGACATACGCCGAAATGCAAACGTACCGTATGGGCATGTGAATGTCATTTTCACTTGATCCTCCGGTGCTATAGAAATTTGATTATATCTAGAATAACCATCCAAGAGATAATAGAACTGATGTCCAGCTAGCCTATCCAACATCTGATCAATGAATGGCAAGGGGAAATGATCCTTGCGTGTGGCTTTATTTAGCTTGCGGTAGTCCATGCATACTCTCCATCCTGTAACTGTTCGAGTAGGGATGAGCTCATTTGCCTCATTCTTCACCACTGTCATACCCCCTTTCTTTGGTACGCATTGTACAGGACTCACCCATGAACTATCTGAGATCGGGTAAATAATGCCAACATCCAACCACTTTATAATCTCCTTTTTCACCACCTCCTTCATGATGGGGTTTAGCCTTCTTTGCATCTCGATGGTTGGTTTTGCCCCTTCTTCCATTAAGATTTTATGCATACAGAATGATTGGCTAATACCTCGAATGTCCGTTATAGTCTACCCAATTGCTGTTTTGAATTGTCGCAAGACACGTACCAGTTTCTCCTTTTGCGTATCAGTCAATTCTGTTGAAACAATAACTGGTAGGGTATCGTCTTTTCCCAGGTAAGCATATTGTAGATGGGGAGGTAATGGCTTTAGTTCTAGCACCTGTGGCTCTTCTATTGATGGTTTAAACTTTTTAGCTTCCGCTTCGGGCCTTTCTATGGTGTCGAAGGATTGAGTGCTTTTCTGAAAAACTGATGGCGTGTCTAGCCATTTGACGTATTCGATATCCTCTTCAATACCATATTCGTCTACCCTGAGAAAAATAGATTCAAGTGGGTCCTCCGAAAAAATTGTGCTGAATTTATGATTCACCAATTCCTCCATAATATCAACCCACATACATTCACCATTTTCTTTTGGGTACGACATTGACTTGAAAACGTTAAAGGTGACATGTTGATCTTCAACTCGTATTGTCAATTCACCTTTTTAAACATCAATCAATGTCCTTCCTGTCGCCAAAAATGGTCGCCCAAGAATGATCGGGATTTCACTGTCCACTTCACAATCCAGAATAAAGAAATCCGCAAGGAAGATGAATTTATCCACTTTTACTAGCACATCTTCAACAATACCTCGTGGATATGTAACTGATCTATCTACTAACTGTAAACTGATATTTGTTGGGCGTGGAGCCTGAAGTCCGAACTGGCTGTAGACGGATAATGGCATTAGATTTATACTGGCCCCCAAATCACATAAAGCTAGTCCCGAAAACTGATTTCCAATCTCGCACGAAATATTAAAGCTACCTGGATCCTTAAGCTTCAGCGGTAATTTATTCTGAATGATAGCACTACATTCATCCGTCAATGCTACTGTTTCAAATTCACCCAATTTCCTCTTCTTCGACAAAACCTCCTTCATAAACTTCGCGTAACTCGGCATTTGTTCCAAGGTTTCGGCGAAGGGGATGTTGATATGCAATTTCTTGAAGATATCCAAAAATCGTGAGAACTGGTTATCTAACTTGGATTTCTGAAATCTCTGCGGATACGGTATGGGGGGCATTGTACTGGTTGGTTCTGAATTTTTCTGCTGTGAGGTCTCCTCTTGATGCTTTTCGGTCTCCACCACTTTCTCTATTTCAATTGATGCCTTGTCCTCCTTTTACCAATCCTTGACTGACTCTTGTAGTTCTTTTCCACTTCGTAGAGTTACCGCCTTACAATGCTCATCTCTGCCCGGGTTTTTCTCGGTGTCGCTCGGAAGTGTTCCAAGTGGTCGGTTATTCAATGCATGTGCTATTTGTCCCATTTGATTTTCCAGATTTTTGATTGACGCATTCTGACTTTGTATACTTAGCTCCATTTGACTAAATCTCTTGTCACTCTCCTCACTCCTTTTTTCAGTTGCTTTAACAAATCTTTCCAAGGCTTCTTCCCAACTTGCTTTCCGCACAGGTTGTTGTGTCTGGCTTTGAAACCCGGAATTGTTTTATTATTTCCGCGCTTGTTCTGCAGCTTGGTTGTTACTCCATGAAAACCCTGGATGATTTCTCCACCCTGGATTATATGCATTTTGATTCTGATAATGCTGAGTAGACCGATTATAACTCCCCACATATTGTGCTGCTTCAGCATTTATGGCACATTGATCCGTAGTATGACCCCCAGCACATATTTCACAAACCATTGCTACCTGCTGAGTGGATTGTGGACGCAATAATTCTATCTGCTTAGCCATTGCGGTTATTTGCACTTGTAATGATGTTATCGCATCCACATCATACTTTCCCGATGTTTTCGGAGGATTATTTCTAGTCATGGGCCACTGATAGTTGTTGGTGGCCATCGTTTCTAACAACTTATATGCCTCATCTAAATTTTTAGACATAATCGCTCCTCCTGTTGCTGCATCAATACTTGCCCTCGTGGATGCTTGTAAACCATCACAAAATATCTCCAATTGCATCCACTGTGGAATTCCATGGTGTGGGCACTTGCGGAGCATATCCTTAAACCTTTCCCACACCTCATACAACGATTCTAAATCAAACTGTGCGAAGGAATGAATATCATTCCATAGTTTTGCTAACTTTGCTGGTGGGAAAAACTTAGCTAGAAATTTTTGAGCTAAATCGTCCCAAGTAAGGATTGAGTTTGAAGGCTGAGAGTGTAACCAACTTCGTGCTTTATCTTTCAGGGTAAATGGGAACATTCTCAACCTTATAGCATCTTCAGACATGTTGTTGAATTTGAAGGTGGCTCAAATTTCCAAGAAACTTAAGATATGCTCATTCGGATCATCTAATGAACTACCCCCAAACTGACATTGATTCTGAAGCATTTGAATGGTTGCTGGTTTGATCTCAAAGGTGTTAGGATTGATTGTCGGCCTCTTAATACTCGACTGAATATCCGTGACATTCGGCATGGCATAGTCCCGAAGTGGTTTCTGATCGTTCCATACCATGTTCACTGGAATTTCTTGTTCTGCCAATTTTTCTTCCTCGGGTGGTGCCGCACTAGTCGATTGCGCTTTCTGGAACTTCCTTTCAATCTTGTCTATATAAGTAAAAAGTTCCTTTCTCGCCTTTGATCTAGTGTGCATACACTTGTAAAGAATTCCTACAAAGACAAGAAGAAAAATAAGTAACGTTAAAATTAAGACCGAATTGATTATAACTAATATGGAATTAATATTAACAAAGAAGTCCCCGGCAACGGTGCCAAAAACTTGTTGGTTGATTTCATAATCAAAGCAAACGTGCAAGTATATACGATCAACAAACAATATAGTGATAAATTAGAGTGTTGATCCCTCAGAGAATTCCAATCAATAAACTCCAACTAGTAGTATTGCATCAATTCAATTTTATTTAAACAACTAAAAATTGTGACTTTTTTTTAAACTTAAGAAAACTAATTTTAATAAGGCAAGAAACTACTATAAAAGAAAACAAAGAACAAATTAAGAATTATTTGAATGCAAATGAATGATAAATAAGACTCCAATTTCTCCAAATATTATTATTAAATCAATTATCTAATTATCCCAATTATTTTGTCCACTGAATTGTTACCAGGAATTCTCAAATGTCGAAAGCCCTCTCTCGAGTGATCAATTGCCTTCTATTTAACCCAGATTAATTTTGTTATATCTCTATGCAAATCAATTGAATTAAACTCGCTACAATCCCAATTTCTTATGTGTTACATGCGGCAAATAGATATTCTCATTCTATTCACAAACCTAATTATTCACTGTGCAAAGAACTAAGTCACATGTCACCCTGCCCAATTCTAACTCTAAAACTCCTCTCTCAATTCCTTCTAGAGTAACGTGGTAATTATTGGCCAGATAATTAATCAATAAATACAAGGCAAGACAAACAATTCACTTTAACATAAATAATTGGAATAAATTAGATAATCAATTCATAACCATAAGAGGTTCCATTGGAATCTTAATAAAAGGAATTAGTCCATGACGGAAATAAAAACCACAAATACTTGATAAATCATCCTTAATGAGTTACACAATTTAAAAGAATAAAGAAGAAGAACTCCTAGTTTCAAGCCTTCAGATCTCCTCTTGCTCTTTGATCAATCCCCTCTTCTGTCGAAAAATCCCTAATCGTTTAGAAAAAAATAATTATCTTCTCAATTCAGCCACATAAACCTTATATAGCCTCTCCCAATCCTAGTCCAAAACAACTTCTCACATAAGCTCCCATTGTACAATCAAACCCTTCGTTAACGCGCAAAGTCAGTCAACTGAAATCCCGACCCAGCGCCCTGGCGCTGGGATTAGTACTGAATGTAGCACCCCGGCGCTGGCCTTCTTAAAATTACCTTTTTTCCCTTTTTAGCTTCAATTCCACCGTTCGCTCCTGCTGCTCCCAAATCTACAAAATAACACATAAACGCAGTAAACATATTGCTAAATGACTCGAAGTTACAACAAAATAAACCCAAGTATATCCGAGTTATGGGTATATAACCCAATCATCAGCTGGTGTTTTTGACCAAAAGGTGGGCTAAAGAAAATTTGTATCATTACATTAATATTTTATTAAATTTTCTGCTTTGGTGTTTTAAGCATTTTCCTATAAATAGGGTGCTTATGTTAGAATTTAAAATCACACCAGAAACTAAAATCTTCTCTCCCTTTCTCTCGCTATTTTAGTGAGTGTATTCTTGTGAGTATTTTAATATTTTGAGTATTGCTATACGGTGCAAGTTCAAGTCATAGCCTATATCCTGTGTTTCAACTAGAAGTACTGTCTTTACGAGGTAAGGAATGTTATTTTATTCGAAAATGATATTATTTCTTCAATATCATTATGCCGAAATATTGGTTGGAAATTTTTATCAAAGTTGAAACTTTTCATATCGGGGTTACTATTCATGAGTTACTATTCACGAGTTACTATTCACCGAAAAATGAAATTTTCTTCTTTTCGTCCAAAATATCTATTTTGGATACTAGCTTTGATTGTATCCATGTTTTGATCATTCTTGAATTTTACTTCAGTATGATTATTTATAAGGTATTTTTGGACATGGATAATTGAAATACAAATCCTTAATATTTGTTATTTTGTTTCACTGAATTCGTTTCCTTTAAAATATTTTTCATCATCCTCAGTCCTAAATGATGATATAACTGAATATCTTTGGCCTGTAGTGCAAAGATGAATGATTTCTGATGAATATCTTTGGCCCGTAGTGCAAAGATGAACATGTGTTGAGATGAACATGACCAACTGATGAATATCTTTGGCTTGTAGTGCAAACATGAATATTGATTGACGTTACAGGGATAAAATATTGATGATGAACTTTTAAATTCATAGATAATAGTAGATTTCATTCTCTACGTAACTCTTCTATGAATTATTATTTTTCGCTGCGAATATTGATTTAAAACTTGTTGTCTATTGTATTCTATTAGATTTTTCCCTGTTGAAGACTAACGATAATTTGTTCTGTATTATCTTAGTCATAATGTTCTTTGCTGGGCTAGTTGAGCTCACCCTTTTCCTTTTTGTTCTATTTTTCTCAGGAGGCGAGAATGTAGCGAGTATTAGTCGGGGTATGGAATGATGGTTCTAGAAGTTATTTTAGTAGTCCTCACCATTTTTGTGAAATAATGTATCAGTAATTGTAATGAGGACTTATTTGAGTGTGAGTATTGTCTAGATGAGAATATTTGTATTTAAACTTACAGTTCTTATATTGTAATAGTAAAGATGTTGTTGTTTTTGTACCATATATTTTGGCGACTCAGAATGGGTGTTGTATACCTATTTTGGGGGCGTCACAAATAGTGTGAAAATAATTATAATGAAGACTTTATTTGAGTTTGAATATTGTCTACGAGACAATATTTGTATTGAAACTCAACTATTGTATTGTCGTATTTTGCACGACAGTTGTATAAATTAAGTTTATATTTGAATTTTGTACCATGTATCTGGCGACTTATAATGAGTTGTGTATACCTATTTTGGGGGTGTCACAGTTGGTATCAGAGCTTAGGGATATGATCCCTGGTGGATATCTGAGGCTAGAACTAGGAGGGGAGAGACGAGTAAATCCTTCGCTAGTATGACCTACCTAAGCTTATTTGTTATTTAATTTGTCGGTCAGAATATAGGGATAATATGTGACATGTTAATTAACCCTTATTTTGTAGCAGTATTTGAAAATGACATCTGAAAATCAAGAGATGAACTCATGTAGAGTTTTAAGTAATGAATTGAGGAGATTCATTTAAAGAATAAATATTGGAGTATAATATTTTGTTATAACAAAGATTTTTTTTGGGAGTACTAATTAAGTTATTAAACTTGATTGTAAGATGTTAGGTGAAAAAGAAATTAGAGATATCCATGTGATGAGTGAAGAATTAATAGTTACACCCGAGCTAGTCGCAGAGGTAGCAGCTGAGAGTAAGGAAGAAGAGGAACCTGAGGAGGATTTATTAGGAGAATTTTATGATCAAAATGTAGAACTGCAAGATCGTATTCGTGAGTTAGAAGAGCAGGGTGAATAACGGCAGCCGGTTGTGGAACAAAAGGCCGAAACAATTTAAGATTTTGCAACCCGATATGCGATGCTTGAACAGAAGCTCTCTTTGGTAGAGTATATGATAATAGAGCTGAAATATGAGAATGCATGTAACGCCCCAGAAAATCGAGCAAATTGTAAAATAATTTTTTTCAATTAATAATGAATAAAATTATGTTATATGTGAAGGTTGTTCTATAACCCAACAATGTTGGAAAGCCGTAGTATTTCGGCTACGTGAATGAATTAAAGTGTTTGAATTTTCAAGACGAAAATAAAAGCTTTCCGAGAAATTTTTTGAAAAATACTATTCACGCATTTCTATTCGAGAATTATTTTTGAATTTTCGAGAAATACGTAACGATAGAATATCTAGGTGGGATAGAATATCTAGGTTGGATAGAATATCCAATAATATTTCAGTTATGAAAAACGCAGTTTTTCGCCTGCAGACTTAAAACCTAACGGTTAGGAAAAGTGATTTCGAGAAGGAATTTAAATGTGTATAATGAATTAAAGCGATGATCGTATAATACGTAGGTATTGTACGAGGTAAAAAATATGAGTATGATACGAGATATTATACGAGTATGCATGAATGATGGTATATCATATATCATGAATTAGTATACGAGTGAGAATACGAGAATTATACGTATAGTATATATTCTAAGGCTTTAAGTCAATTATAATGGACTTATAGGATTGTGTAGGAATTTGTGAAGTCCAATAAGAATTAAGGTGCAAGCCCAAGATTTAGTAATGTTATAGCCCAAGTGTTAGTTAATATAAAGTCCAAAGCAAATTAATGTAAGCCCAAAAGAGTAAGCTAAACTAATTAAACCTAAGCCCAAAGTAATGATCCAATGGATTGGGGTGACCCATGGGGCAACCCATGATAATTTTGATAATCTTGGTGACTAAGAACTTTATGTGATGGCCAAGTAAGTTATGTAATAAACAAGTTTACTTAATAAGTAAGTAATGAATAGTATGGAGGTGTAATAAGGAGGTGGGATGACTTAATGACCAATTTACCCTAACTTAGGAAATCCTATAAATAGAGGAAGAGTTGGCTCATTTTGTTGTTTGTTAATTCACCAACAATATAAGTGCTTAAGTGTTAGAGAGAGTAAGCAAGCTTAAGTTAGACTTTCAAGAAGAAGAAAAGCTAGTTCATCAAGGGTAAGACTTTTGTCCAATAATCTTCCATCTCTTCCATAGTAGCTTGATAGAGAAGTGATGGTACATGTATATTACGAAGTAATGAAATGGATGAATCAAAGAACGTAAGTCTTAATAAGCCGTGAATAAGTACGTTGTTCATATATAAGTTATGAACCAAGGAATAACTTGTAGAAACTTGCCTTATGTTTATAATAATGAAGTTGTATGATAATAAGAAGCAAGGATGGTGGTTAAAAGATTAAAACCTTGATAAGTCATGAGAAATGAAAATCATAAGTAGTTTATACTTTTGTAAGTTATAAACTCATGAAGAACAAGTAATAACTTATCATGAAAATAAGTTAATGAAGTATGTATGTTAAGATGTTAATATGATAGATTGAATCTATTTGAAAAAAAGAACAAATCATAAGTAACGAAGTTTTACTTGAATTCACGAATTTGGACGATAATCGTCACATTCGTAAAATTCTCATAATGGAAGTCGAATTTTGATATTGAGATTAGAAACATTGGTTTTTAATGGAGATAAGTCGTATTTGGCATTATAGAGTTACGGACTTGAGAATGACTGAATTCCAACTTAGAACAAAGAAACGAGCGTTGAACGTTCATGAACGTTTATCGTTTTCATTAAATATGGATTAATAGGTGAATTTTTAGTTAACGAAGTCAAATAGATAAAATTCTTGCATGAACATGTAGAGTATGTAATTTGTGAATCGTAGACCCTTGAACGAGCCAATTTGAACTTATAATGAAGAAGTTACGAGCCTGGAAATCTCACAAAGTCAAAAATCTGTCAAAATGTTTTGTGGCACAGAGTACGCGCCACGGCGCAACTCAAAGAAGAAAGGTCCGCGCCGCAGCGCGAGGCTAAACCATAACATACTGTTAGTTGGCGCCGCAATGCGGCTAAGAAAGAAGGAGATGGCGTCGCAGCGCCGTGATCGAATTCTAGGAACAAGAAGCTCGCGCCGCAGCGCGAGTTGTAGAACAAAAGCTAGCGCCGTAGCACCAGCACTAAGTGAAGCATAGAGAGGAATGTTTTAAAATGTAAAATAAAGGAGAAGTGAATGAAGAGTGAATTAAATTCTTAATCAACTTAATGTAACATCATTTAGGATGAATAAACCTTAAGTAACATACTAAAGGTTGAAAGAAAGATTAATTGAACGCAAGTTATTAAGACTGAAACGATTAACGATAATAAGCTGCAAGGGCAGATAAATACTTGAGACGGGTTTTGTTAATGAAATAAAGTACGATTAAGTATAAGAAATGAAAGATAAGTTGATTGATGATGAATTAATTAACTTAAAGTAACATCCTCGATGATGACTATAACGTTGAGAATTAAAACTGAAAGTTGTTAAAGGTTACATGAACGTGAACGGTATGCAATAAGTGTACTTAACCAATGACGATCGAATTTTGATTAATAAACGTAAGAACGTTAGTAAGCCATAATTAAGATTAATAAGTTGAATTGATATTTATTAATGAAGTAAATTCATTTTAGACATAGAAGAGAAAGAAATTGGTAAGAATGATGTAAAAGAACGACTGTAAGCCGGAACCAATAATAACAAATCTAATACATAATTAGATTGAGAAGAAGGGTAAAATTTATTAGGAACCATGTATGTTCATTCATGACCTAATGTGGTATGTTATGTGATTATGTGTTGTAGAGACCGTAAAGACTGAAAGGAAAAGTAATTATACTGTAGCAGATGCTGAAGGCAAGTTTTTCTAAACGCTTGTCTAACCTTCGTGTTATCCAAATTTTCAATGATTTATGTTATGAGATGCATGAATGGTTTTAAAAAAAGAGTCGATCCAGTTTTAACTCGGCTAGACTAATCTTAAAGATTGATTGATTTATTTACAAGTCTTTCAATATAAAACTGTTAACGCTATCCTATGCCAAGTATTTGGTACGGATTCAAGGTAAGCTTGAGTATAAATAAACAAATATATTTTTTATCGATTATTCGATGGGCACGCGAGGTTGCCAAAACTTAAACGTACCTACATTTAATGGATGTTGTAAGACCCCAAATTTTATGAAATAAAAGTATTCAATTTTTCTATTTAGTAAATGGTTAAATTGATAAAAAGTTAAAATTAAGAGTGATATATGAATATTTTTCAAAATAAGTAAGTGGTTATAAAATATTCATTTTGTCGGGGAATATTCGTTTGGTCGTGGAATATTCTTTCTGTCGGGGAATATTCGTACGACGGCGCAGCTATTTGTGGGCCCCATAACGGAAAGCGATTGGATGACGAAAATGACAAAATTGAGTTTTTATAAATAATGGCGTAGTCATTACCGTTAACGCTGTTGGAATACCTGGTGGTTAAAATACAGTAATACGCGTAGTTGCACAGTAGCACACGGTATTGCACAATATTTTTTTCAATTATTGATTCTTACGTAAGAAGACACTACTCAATAATTGTTACAGTAATTTCTGTTCAATATTTTATTTTATTGAATCAATAATTGCTGCGTTGATATTTTATATTATTGTTGTTTTAATAATTGTCAATGCACTGTATCTCCATTATCAGATCAATAATTCATATTATTTGAATAATATTTTTAGATAGCATTATTGGCAATGTCTAGAAAGTTCTGTCTAAGGAGAGGTTTGGTCACCTAATTGCGCGCCAGTAAGGAGAAATTCTTATTGGAAAGCCCCTTCTTTCCTGGGAACGGCCTGGTTGTCATAAATGTGATTCTGTAATATTATATGTTAATAATTAATTATTGATTCATATGATAAGGAAATATTTATTTTATGTGGATATAAATGAGGGATATATTTTTGTGGTTAAAAATGAAGGAGTTAATGTTGAGGTATTTTATCTGTATTTTTGTCGGAACGGAGGTATTGAAAATCAAATTAGGGTTTTTGAGATATTTTGCGAGGGTTATAATTTTCAATCCGACCATTAGATCGTGGTAATATTTGGATATGTTATACATATATAAGTTGAGTATATGTCCACAAATTTTGAACTGTTAAAAATGAACGTATGATTTGTTATGAATTTTACGAGATGACTGGTTCAGAAATTGTTGAATTTTTAGAGTTAATCATTTTGGTGGAAAAATTTAGAATTGGTGGACCCCACTCTTGGTTGGTGAGAAATGTGCTGAAATTTTTATTCAAATGTGGTGGGTGGGAATAGTAGCAGGTAAAGCCATCAGGTTGCAGGTTAAGTCTGTTTCGGCGTGCTAACATTTTCCTATAAATAGAGGGCTAAGTTAGAATTGAAAATCACACCAGAAATATAAACTTTCTCTCTTTCTCTCTCTATATTATGAAGCATATTTTGTGAGTATTTAGATACTTTGAGAGTTGCTATTCAGTGCAAGTTTCCTTCGACTTTGCATTCCAGTCAGAAATACTGCACTTTTGAGGTAAGGGATAGTAAGAGATTTTAAGGGTTGTTGTGATTTTCAGTTTCGTAATTTTTTTGAACTTCAAAAAATTCTGGAAATATTTAAAATGATATTTTGATGAGTTTTATTGATTGTGTCCAAAAATGGTAATTTTTGGATGTATAGATTAAGAGTAATGAATTTTACGGGAAAAAACTATTTTAAAAGTAACCGCTTATAAGTCCTTGTGGTTAACTCCAAAATTGATGAAATTTTTATTAGAAGTATATCTATATAATATCAGTGTACTCTGTGAATTTCAGAATTTTTGGATAAAAGTACAATTTATGATAAATGTCTAAATATTCGGCGGTTTTGGCCATATGAAAAATAGTAAATGAGTTTTAAAAATTCTGAGAAAAATATATGTTCAATATGGGACTATATTCTGCTAAATCCCAGAAAAGAAATATTTTTGGAACTGATTTGATATTTTTCATGAAAATGGACTAGTTATGAGAAAATAAATTAAATATGTTATGTGAAGTAAGAAAATTAGAAAATAGGATTTTATGGCTTGAGAATCCTATATGAGGTATATACAGATTTTTATGAGGGTTTTGGTTATTGATGATGAAATCTTAAGAGTTGACATTTTATGATGATTAAATGCATTAATTAGTAAAGTGTAAACAATTTAAATAAATTATTTATAAGCATAAGAAATATTATTCTTTCAATATCATTATACCGAAATATTGGTATGTATATTATTGTGGAATTTCTACCTTTTTTATGTTGGGGTTACTATTCATGAGTTACTATTCACGAGTTACTATTCACGACAAAATTGGTTTCTTTTTCTAACCAAATTATAGTTGATTTATGAATATTGCTCTTGAAATTAAATTCATGTTTTGATCATATTATTTTTATTATCATATATAACATTTTTATAACCTTGATGTTGAAATTCTCTTTCGCTTGAGTGTAAAGATGGGTAAATTATTGGTATGATCATGACTATGGATTCTCTTTGGCCAGTAGTGCAAAGTTGAACTGTTGACTGGTATGATCATGACCATTGAATTTATAATTAAATATCTTTAGCTTAAGTGCAAAGGTGAAATGATCAACATGGTTATAATTATTGTTTATATAAATTCAGAAATGATTATATATTCCTTTGAGATATTAATATATTTGGCCTGTAGTGCAAATATGAACTGTTGATGAATATATTTGGCCTGTAGTGCAAATATGAACTGTTGAGTAATATCTTTGGCCTGTAGTGCAAAGATGAATTGTTGATGAATATCTTTGGCCGTAGTGCAAAGATGAATTATTGATGAATATCTTTGGCCTGTAGTGCAAAGATGAACTGTTGTTGAATATCTTTGGCCTGTAGTGCAAAGATGGTCTGTTGATGAATATCTTTGACCTGTAGTGCAAAGATGAACTGTTGTTGAATATCTTTGGCTGTAGTGCAAAGATGGATTTATTAGTATGATTATGAACAGGAACTGTGATTTGGTATAACCATGATCTTTGATGTTTCAGGTAAAGACAGGTGATGAAAATATTCTTCGTCCTGGGTGCGAAGAAAAATTTAGAATCACAATTATGATTATGAGTTATTTATATTATTGTGGAAAGGAACTGTTGAGTGATGTTACAGGGATAAAACATTATTGGTGGATTTTTAACATGGATAAGATAATAGACTTTATGATCTATTTGACTCTTCTAATGGATTGCACGTTCCGCTGCAACTATGGTTGAAATTTTTTATCATCTACCATATGTTCTAAATCTCTGATTTATTACTGATGAAGACTATTGATAATTTATTTATCATTAGTAATGATATTCTTTACTGGGCTAGTTGTGCTCACCCTTCTGTTCACAATTCCTTTCAGGTAATAAGAGTGTAGCTGGGTCGAGCGGGGGTAACAGAAAAATACGGTGGTCATCATTTAGGAGTTATATTTGGTGAATCATCTTGGGTGAAGCGAACCCAACGTTGGAAGGTTATTTTGCCACTATCATACAAGATGTCTAATGACATACAACCTCATGTCATCATAAGACAGGATTGTGATCATCCACTTGCTGAGTATATTTACGAGCACTACCTATATAATCTTGGTATTTGTTTGAAGTATAATTCTCAATTAGAGACAGTGGAGATAATGATAAGTCAAGAGAAGACTCACCATTTGGAAGAATATGATAGTAATCTTCTCGTTTTTCTTTGGGGTATATTGGGTCAACCAAGGATAATTCTATGGTCATATGATATCTATCACAACCTAGAAGCATGGCCTCCCATGTACAAAGGTTTCCTTGAGCACTTCCCAAAGATTCTCATTTCTAAAACAGTTTTTGACTATACCTTTATGTAAGGTATCATTGTGAGGTGTTGTCCACGGTTGGGACATGAGTCACATTTGGTATATATTTGTATCCAAACTCACAGCATATGTGTTGTTGTATTTTGCACGATAATTATTGTAATAAAGTTGTAGTTATTTTCTGTACCATGTATTTTGCGACTCAGAATAGGTTGAATGAAATGGACCTGTTTTGGGGTCGTTACAGATGTAGTATTGATCAACATAGAGTACTATAGGCTGATCACCTAGACGTGCTCGTAAGCTATGCCGGACTTACGGACTTAGTGCCGAGATGTCCTTTTAAAAGAACTTATGTAATGCTCATGGTCTTAGACCGAAATTGATGTTTTACTGAATATTCTCATTGTAAAACGTTTTGAAGGAAACGAAGTGTTATTTTGAATTATCAATAGTGTAATAACCCAATATTTTAAATATAATTAAATAATAAATTTTTGCATATAAATTTATTATTATTTTTATATAAAGGTGGAAATATGTGCAAAGCAAAGTATATGTATTTTTGTGACAAATAAATTTATTTATTACATGAATAATTGTAAATAATTTCTTTTTAAGAATTATTGATCGTTATAGATTATATTCCTATAATAAATTAGTAATAATAGTATTAGTTATTTTCCGTAAATATATGATTATTGTGTATAGGATATAATTGTTAGGATTATTATGATAAGTGGTGTAATACCCGAGAAATTTCATGTCTTAGGAATACACTAATGAAATAAATATTTATTTGGATATAAATGATTTCATGCTATGTGACGAGTTAACTCAATTATATTAAAGTGATTAATGTAGAGTTGTAACAAACTTATAGAAAGTCTTGTGTGGTGCGGTGATGTGAAATATTAATAATAATATTAATCGACGAATGAATTATTAAGTGAGCAATTAATTAATATTAATTGTTAATTGTTATTGTAGAATATTGACTAATTTCTTAATGATTTTTTTTATTGTTAGTAATATGTCTATAAATATAATAAGAATGATATAGATAATTAATAATTATGGAGATCCATAAATACATTAACCGATAATGATTAGAGTAATTAATTTTGGTGTTAATTAGTCAAGGAAGTGAATAATTTATTTAATTAACATAAATAAATAAGTTATTAATAAAATAATATTAGATTAACGGTTATGCGCATGTGAGCAGTATTACGACTATACGATATAGCGTAGTGTGACTTTTATGTGACTATATATTAAGTTCTATGAAACTATATTGTGTGAAGCAATGTGATTATGCATATTATAACTATAGGTTATAAATACATCATGAAGGTGTATATGACAAAATGTATGTGGGTATATATTAAAATAATATACCATGAACATATTGTAGGCTATTATTTTTTTATAAAGTATACTGATGTGATAAAAATTATACACGTATTATATGTGTGTTACATCTCCATATTACATCTACTACCTTGAAATATTAAACTTTGTTGTGGCATTAGGATATAGCCATGTATGAAGAATGTGTATATAAAATATAACATAAGAATAAGAAATTGTATAAGTGCTACAATTGCTAAGTTAAATTACTTGTCCCAAAACTAGTGTCCCATTTGCTCAAATCTCAGTAACGTGTAGAACACAAGGCTAAGGCCTATGTTCTTCCTTCTCTTCCAAACTTTCCTAGTTAATGATCATGGGGAGTGGTGATCATGATGCAAAGCACCAACCAATTACCAACTCCTCCTTACCTTTCATGTAATCCTTTCATCCATGAGTTCAATTTGGTGTATATATGCATTGTCTATGTTTTTAATTCTCTATTACGACAAGATTTGGTGTTCACTATCCAAAACAATTACATCTAACTACCCATCATAAAGGATAAAGACATAATTTAAATAACTTAAACAATAGTCTTTCCCATTAAAGGGTTACATCATTTTAAAAACAATCCCAGGTAATCTAACCTTAAAATTATTATATAAGTTTACGGAATATATCATAAAAATAAAACAAGTCTTTAACTTAATCAATCAAAATAAAATTCTCATAAGTCTTCAACACTTGGACATTTTGCCCTTTCCTTTGCTAGTAGATGGCTCATCAACTTTCTCAGCTTTAGCTACAATGTTAAATGCAAGAGTGAACAAACAATTGCTCACTGATATAAAGAGTAGTAATAACAACATGAGAATGAACAACGAATGTTGAATAATAATGAACTTGTTCTACGAATAAAAAATAGAAAACAAGTTTGAACTTTGATATCTGAGGGTCATAGGACCACGAACTATGTCTCCGGTATTTAGGTATTATTACCTTAACCTTAATTGTCATTAGACTATACAGACTCTTCTTAACGCACTTAGGGGGATCAGCTCTTTGTACCATCTATTGTGCACAAACATCTAAACGTTACACGTACAAAATCCCCTATGTTAGGGTTGTTCGTCTCAGTTTGAATTTAGAATTTCCGCAATAAAGAAAGTTTAGTTTGGAATTAGCTTATCAGTGATTCTAGAATTTTAGAACACTTTCCAATTATAGATTAATTTAATCAAGGCTATCAAGTCAAAGATCGGATATCAACAATATAATTGAATAAACATGATACACATACAAAGTGCTATATCCAAAAGAGTTAAAACAATCTCATTTGAATCAATGTATTAGAACAATATAAGCTTTGAATAATAATATCAGGATTTAGAAAATAAAACTCGCTCGAGATAACGATTTAGGTTAAAAGAGCTTGTACAAACATACGCAAGATAGATTAGGCTTGCTCAATAAAAAGAGGTAAGGTTTAGAAACTTGCATTCATTAATAAAAGAATGAAGTTAGAAAGTTTGCTCAATGTAAAGAGTTAAGGTTTAGGAACTTGCCTTTTATGTAAGCTACACAAGTGTAAAAATATCTCCAATTCATATATCATTGAAATCGCAACAATAATTAGTTGGATGAACATTAGCTTTAGGGTTTAAACCATAATTTAGGTCATAACCCTAACCTAGCACCTAACCATGTAGGTTAACATACTTAACAAATCTGAAATCTCATTACGATCCAACATAACTTAATCGTTCATCTCTAACTTTGAAAACATCACATTTGGTTTCATTTTATAACTTATTTAAATAATTATTCAAAATCTTTGCACTATGCATTACAACACCTTACAATCTATTATTATAGTTTATATTATGTCTTAACACCATTAACATGCATTCTTAACCAACATAAGTCCATTACACATGACCTGCAAATGAGCAGACTTCACTGCCTCAGACCAGAGTATGGCGCAGCTGCGCCGTTTCTGGTCTTGGCATCGGCGCAGCTGCGCTAGTGCATAGACAGAACCAGAAACGCAACAACAGTGTTCCGTTTTTAACCTAACAAACACGAATTTCACCTACAAAACAGTAAATTTAACATATACAATAAATATAAAATTATCACAAACATGATTGCTAACATATTCATCAACATAGAACAATTTAACAACAACTTTAACTAAATTAATTCTTTAAATTTCATGTTTTCTCATTAAAACTCTATTTTTGACACCTTTAGCGAATTCGATCGCCACGAATTTGTTTCTTAATCATTTGACACAATTCAAACTACGCCGCTTTCGTTTCTTCACATACTAACATAATCCAACATAAAATTGCATATTTTAACACATATTGAGCATGAAATTTTATACTTTCTAAGACATATCAAACAACATAAACACTGTTATATGGACTCTTTCTACTACAACCCAATTTCATGTTTTTAATCATCAATTAACACTTACATAAGATAGATAACATATTATAAACCCTTTACAACACAACTACCGATTATTCCAAGAATTCATCCATCCAATTTCTTCCCTTTTCCCTTTTCCCAAAAACTCAAGAATACCAATCTTAATTTTTTTTTTCATGGATTCTCTTACTACAATCATGTATAAATATCAACCATATATGATGATTATCAATTTATAATTCCATATATACAAGTATATATATATATATATATATATATATATATATATATATATATATATATATCAATTCAATCATAACTATAATTTTTTTAGGGAATACCCATAAAAATCAAAACATATAAGTTAGAAGAAATTTATACCTTAAACCCTTGATTGTATGCTAGCAAAATTGAGAGCAATTCTTTTCTCCAAAACCCTTCTTCTCTGACCCCCCCCCCCCAATAATACTGTGTTTCTTCTTCTTTGCTCTTAAGCCTTAGGAAAGAAATAAGACATGAAAGAAGAATAAACAGATATGGCTTAATTCCCACGTTCTTCTTCAGTTAAAAAAAATAAAAGATGTCAGTTGTGATAAGCCAAAGGCCACAAGGCCATGTTTGGCTAACCAAAAATTCCCCCAAACTAAATTATTTTAATAATATTATATTATATGATTTCATGTGTCACACTCTAGTTAACCAAATAACTTTAGCTTAATTAATTTAAATAACTTGTAATAGTAATTAAAATAATTTCTATTATAATTATATTTATGAATAATAAATAATTATATATCTAATTTAATTAATAAATTAAAAACATCACTTTATTTAATTAATTTATTTCCTTTAAATTAAACAATTCATTTAATTAATTTCTTAAATTATTACGCAATTGATTTAATTTAATTATTTTCTTAAATTAAATCCTTCAAATAAAATTATCATTATTCAATCTAATTAACATTAACCAATTTAGTTACTAAATCAATTCACCACAATTCATCAATTATTTATTTTTCGTAATAAATAAATTATTTAAAATATTTATTTAATTCAATAAATATTTAAATTAAATTATAAATTTCTCGATCGTTACATCCTTCCCTCCTTAAAAGGATTCTGTCCCCAGAATCACAACTCGAAAAATTTATTCGTTACATTCTTCCCTCTTTAACAAGATTCTGTCACCAGAATCGCTATACAAAATCAAGCAAATAACTGAGGATAATTCTTCATCATAACGCTTTTAAGTTCCCACGTAGCTTCCTCAGTATTGTGGTTCTTCCAGATTACCTTAACAGAAGGTATCACCTTATTCCTCAATACTTGCTCTATTCTGTCAACAATTTGAACAGGGATTTCCTCATATGTTAAGTCTTTCTCAAATTATAGGGGCTCATATTCTATAACATGTTTATAGTCAGGCTTATATGGTCTCAACACCGAGACGTGAAAAATATTATGAACATGCTCCAACTCTGGAGGTAAAGCTACCTCGTATGCCACTTCACCAACTCGTCGAAGCACTTCAAAAGGTCCTATAAACCTAGGGCTTAATTTTCCCTTCTTTCCAAAATGAATTTTTCCCTTCCAGGGAGACACTTTCAAGAACACATAACTACCAACATCGAATTCTCAATTTTATCAGTGTTGATCGGCATATTTCTTCTGTCTATCCTGTGCAGCTATCAATCTTGCTCGAATCACTTTGATGATCTCGACAGTCTGTTGTACCAACTCTGGACCCAATAGTTGACGTTCACCTACCTCATCCCAGCATAAAGGAGTTCTGCATTTCCTGTCGTATAACGCTTCGTAAGGCGGCATGCCAATACTCGCGTGATAGCTATTATTGTAGGCAAATTCTACCAATGGTAGATGGTCATCCCATTTTCCCTTGAAATCCATAATACATGCTCTGAGCATATCTTCTAGGGTTTAGATGGTTCTCTCACTTTGACCGTCTATTTGAGGATGGTACGCTGTGCTCATTCTCAACTGAGTTCCCAAACATTCTTGTAATCATTTCTAGAAATTAGATGTGAAACACGAATCTCTGTTTGATACAATGGACACAGGTACACAGTGCCTTGAAATAATTTCCTTAACGTATAGCTTTGCCAACTGATCCAGGTTAAATCTAATCTTGATTGGTAAGAAGTGTGCCGACTTCGTTAGTCGATTAACAATCACCCAAACGGCGTCATAACCTTACTGAGTCGTTGGAAGACCTACCACAAAATCCATTGTGATATGTTCCAATTTCCATTCTGGTATCTCCAGCGGTTGCAATAATCCACTTGGCCTTTGATGTTCAGCTTTAACTTTCTGACACGTTAAACATTTCGCCACACACTCAGCCACATCCTTTTTCATATTCGGCCACCAAAAATGATGTCTACGATCCTGGTACATCTTCGTACTTTCAGGGTGAATCGAATATCTTGAATTGTGACCTTCACTCAGAATCTCCTCTTTAATTTCCGGTACTGGCGGAACCCAAATTCTCCTTCGAATCGAAGTAACCCTTCCGAATCGATTTTGAATTTGTTCTCCTCACCTTTAGATATCTTCTGTTTTATCTTTTCGCAGTCTTCATCTTGAAGTTGTGCATTTTTCACCTTATCCACCAAAGTTGAACCGTTTCCTATCTGGAATAATTTTTCATCGGATTCTGTCGGATATCTAATTTCAAACACCATCTTTGTCTTTTCCGACACTAGCTTCTCCTGAGTAGTTAACATCATTAACTTCTCATGTCCCTTTCTACTTAAGTCATCAACAACAACATTCGCCTTTCTGGGATGATAGAAAATCTCACAGTCATTGTCTTTGATCAACTCCAACCATCTTCTTTGTCTCATATTCAAATCTTTCTGTGTAAAGATATGCTTTAGACTTCTATGGTCAGTATATATCTCACACCTCTCCCCATACAGATAATGACTCCAAATCTTCAGGGTAAACACCACTGGAGCCAACTCTAAGTCATGAGTCGGATACCCTTTCTAGTAATCTTTCAACTGTCGTGATGCATACGCAATAACTCTGTCATTCTGCATAAGCACACAGCCTAGTCCTTTATGCAATGCATCACTATACACCACAAAATTTCTTGTATCATCAGGAAATGACAATATAGGTGTTGAACTCAACCTCTTCTTCAATTCTCGAAAACTTTCCTCACACTTCTATATCCAAACAAACTTAACCACTTTCCTAGTTAAATTCGTCAACGGAGTCGCAATCTTAGAATAGTCTTGAATAAAACGCCTATAGTAGCTTGCCAATCCTAAGAAACTCCTTACTTCTGACGGTGTCTTCGGCTGGTCCCGGTTTATCACAGCCTCAACTTTTGATGGATCTATCGAAATTCCATCCTTATCAATAACGTGGTCGAGAAACTGTACACGTTCTAACCAAAATTCACATTTTGAGAACTTAGCATACAACTTCTCTTTTCTCAATGTCTCTAACGTCACTCTTAAGTGGTCAACATGCTCCTCCTTGGTTTTGGAATACACTTGTATATCATCAATTAACACCACCACAAATTTGTCTAAGAATGGTTTAAACACCCTGTTCATCAAATCCATGAACGCCGCAGGTGCATTGGTTAAACCAAATGACATAACTAGAGACTCGTAGTGACCATACCGAGTTCTGAATGCCATCTTCGGTACATCCTCTGGTCTCACCTTCAACTGATGATAACCACTTCTCAAGTCTATCTTTGAGAAATACCTCACTCCCTTCAACTGATCGAACAGGTCGTCAATTCTAGGTAATAGATACTTATTTTTAATCGTGACCTTATTTAATTCTCAATAATCAATGCAGAGCCGCATCAATCCGTCTTTCTTCTTAACAAACAACACAGGCGCTCCCCATGGCGAAACACTCGGCTAAATATACTTCTTATCGAGCAATTCTTACAATTAGACATTAAACTCTTTCATTTCTACCGGGGCCATTATGTATGGTGCTTTAGATATCGGGGCCGCTCCTAGTAGTAAATCAATCACGAACTCGATTTGTTGATCCAGCGAAAGACCCAGCAAATCGTCTAGAAATACATCTGTAAAATCTCTTATGATCAGTAATTCTTCTAACTTTACACTCTTCTTCTGTGTATCGACTATGTAGGCTAAGTATCCTACACATCCTTATCTCAACAACTTCTTGGCTTACATCACCATCAAACAACTTGCTTGTCGAGGTGACTTGCTACCATAGAACACTACCTTTGACGGAATCATAAGGTTAACACACTTCCTTTGGCATTCAATTACTGCTCCGTGATTGAATAACCAATCCATTCCCAGGATAACATCAAACTCACCCAGTCTAATTGGTATCAAATCTACCATCATCTCTTGACCTTTTATAACCACTCTTCAATTTCTATATATGAACCTAACAAGAATTACTTCCCTATTTGCAATCTCTATGCTCAAAAGATAATTTAATTCTTCCTGAGGCAAATCTAAGTTCTAAGCAAATTCATCGAATATAAATGAACAAGTAGCAGCCGAATCAAATAGTACATAAGCATTAATACCATTAATCGGAATGATACCTAACACCACATCCTTAGACTGAACAGCATCCTGCACGGTCATATTGAAAGTCCTTGCAGTAGGTCAGCTTGACTGTGCTGGTCCAATGATAGTCAATGCACTACCACCGTTGTTGTTTCCCTTTCCTCCACTTGCACTCCCCGTTGGCTTTTTAGGACAATCACAAGCTATGTGATCCTTGGAACTGCAGGTAAAACATGCTCCTTTCTTTAGGCTAAAATAGTTCGGTGCAATGTGTCCCTCCTGACCACAATTGAAATACACTCGTTTTCCCTTCAAACATACTCCAGTATGGTTCTTTCCACACGTCGCACAAGCTTTAAACTTTTTCTTTTGCTGACTTCCTTGCTATCCTCCCGCAGCCAAATTCTTGTTCCACTTCCTCTTCTGATTGTTACTTCCAACGTTACTTCCACCAGCCTTATTTTCACTCTCATTCTTCCTCTTCTTCTGTTCTTGATTGTACTTGGTGAAGGCATCGCTTCCACCTTCTGCGATATTTGCCTTTTCCAATACAGCAGTAAATGTATTTAACTGGAATATTGAAACCTTACTATACAGCCAGGGTTTCAATCCTTGTTCGAACCTTCTCGCCTTACGCTCATCAGTATTGACTTGGTAAGTGGCAAACCTTGCCAACTCATTAAACTTCGCAACATATTCTGGCACTGTCATAGTTCCTTGCTTCAGCTCTAGAAATTGCACCTCTAACTGATTCCGAGAACTCGCTGGAAAGTATATTTCGAAGAACGTCTCCTTAAATCTGTCCCACACTATCATTCCTTGTCCCCCACGAACCTTATTTGCCTGCCACCAGTAGCTAGCTTCAGACTTCATCATGAACGTTGCGAACGCGATCTTCTGATCTTCGTTAACTCTAGCAACGTCGAACACCTTTTCCATTTCTATGATCCAGGTTTGGGCTTCCACTGGATTCGTAGACCCTTGAAACTCTGGTGGTCCAACCGCTTTGAATTCCTTGAAGGTCGTAACTTGAGCTTGCGGTTCATTCGTAAGTGCACCCGTCAACAAGGTTACCAACTGCTGAACCGGGTTAGCATTGGCCTCGTTATTATTATTAGTAGACCCCTTAGGAGGTGGTTGTTGACGTGGTTATCTTCTTCTAGGAGACATTTTCTGTTAAAATGTACGCTTATTAGTTCAACACTCAACTTCTTGAGTAATTGAAGTTTAACTTAAACATTCTAAGATTAAAGCTATAACACATAACATTTCAAATAACTTTGATATTTTATTCATTCATAAAGTTTCAAAACATATAAAAGATAGCATATTTGCTATTAACATCCACTTTTCTGAACTAGATAAGTTTCAGGATTACATACTCATACTATCCCTTTATTATTCTCAAAATAAAGGATTCACAGTTTATTTATTCACATAATTGACCACATATTATTGTCACTCTTATCTTATCTATGCATATTAAGACGTCGCAAGGCTTCTCGACATTCCTCTTCCATAATACGATACGTTGTTCTACGATCCATCACGAACCACGACGAGTCTTCAAACTGAGGTGGGTAATAAAAGACTCGATCCTGGGCCCTATCAATCGCAGAATTAAAAGCGTAATCCATCTCGTTCATCTTGGCTTTCTTCACTTGGACATAAATGAGATAAGCCAAATCTGCTCATTTCTTACCTATACGAGAAACTTATTCACTTGAACGTCTTGCTCGTATATACATAAATGAGATTTTAAGACTGCATGGTATGTCAGTATCCATAGTTTCTGATCGAGACCCAAGATTAACTTCACGATTTTGGGTTAGTTTGTAGAAAGCTATGGGCACGGATTTATGACTCAGTTTTGCATATCATCCTTAGACGGACGGACAGTTGGAGAGAACTATTCAAACTCTTGAAGATCTATTAAGACTCTGTATCCTAGACTTCAAAGGAAGTTGGGACAAGTTCTTGCCATTAGTTGAATTCTCCTACAACAGTTATCAAGCAAGTATAGGCATGACTCCATTCAAAGCGTTGTATAGACGAAAGTGTTGTTCTCTAGTATGCTGGGATGAGGTGGGTGAAGCAACATTGTTGGGACCAGAATTGGTATGCATGACAACAAAAAAGATTCAAATGATACGGCAACGTATACAAACCTCACAAGATCGACAAAAGAGTTATGCTGATCTTCATCGAAGGGACATGGAATTCAATGTTGGAGATTATGTATTGTTACGTGTTACTCCATGGAAACGAATTACGAGATTTAGAAATAGAGAAAATCTTAATCCTTGTTTAATTGGTCAATTTAAAATCCTCGACCGAGTAAGAATTGTGGCTTATAGACTCGTTTTACCGTCAAGTATGTCTCTTGTTCATAACATTTTTCACATATCTATGTTACGTAAATATGTGGAAGATCTGAACCACATTATTGAATTAGAACCAGACGAGATAGCGAAAGATTTAACGTATAAAGAGGTACCTGTTAAAATCTTGGATAAGAAGGAACATATTCTACGCTCGAAGATTATACCTCAAGTCAAAGTTTTATGGAAAAACTACGATATTGAAGAAATGACCTGGGAGTTATAATCCAAAATGAAAACAAGGTATCCCCACCTCTTCGACATACCAGGTACGTACACTAATTTTGAGGACGAAATTTCATAAGCATGGGAGGTTGTAAGACCCCAACTTTTATAAATAAAGATTTAATTTTCTCTAAATATCATTTTGAATAATAAGGTGTGGATTTGATTTAATGTTATTGCTGTGGATAATATTTATAAATTTTGCAAAGTAAGCAAGTTATCATAAAATATTCATTTGCTCTGGGAATATTCGTACAATGGCACAATCATTGGTGGATCCCATAACGGAATTACTGTCGAATTTAGAAATCGACAGAAATAAACTTTTTATAAAATAACGGCAAAACTTTTACCGTTAACTGTTGAAATATCCGGTGATAATGGTACAGTAATACTCGTGGTTGCACAGTAGCACACGGTATTGTACAGTATCTTTGATTATTGATACTTACGTGAGAAGTTAATCAGTTTTATTCAATTATTGCAATAGTAGTTGATGCATAGTATCTCATATTATTGGTTCAATTATTGTCACAATATCATCTGCATAATATTTTATATTATTAAATCAATAATTGAGACGACATAGTTATTCATATTATTATTTGCATTATTGACAATGTCTAAAAAGTTCTGTCGAGAAAAGGGGTTTGGTCATTTAATTGTGAGCCAATATAGAGAAGTCCTTATCGAAAAGTCCCTTCTTTCCTAAGAATGATGTGGTTGTTAATATTACGGGTTATAATATTAATGATGAATAAATTTTGAAAGATTAACAAATGTGATTAGTGAAGTCAAGTTATTTGATATAAATAAAGGGGTTTGTCATGAAGCATTTGTTGTAAATTTGGCTTATTACATGGACCCCCACTTACTCATTTTTCAAAATCGTCGGTAGAAAGTTATCTCAGTTTTTGTATAAAAAAGAAAACATTTTATCAAAAACAGAATACTTTTTCCAAATAAAATATATTATATTTTATTGCATAGTATTTGCATAGTACTGTATAGTGTTGTATAGTACTGCATAGTGCTATATAGTGAAAATCAAAAATTTCACCGGTTTCATCCGTGACAGCGTTGTTGTTCACCCGTGATTTTCTTTTTAAATAGTATCCTGCCATTCTCCTATAAATAGGATGCTTAGTTTAGAAATGAAAACCACACCAGAATCAGAGAATTCTTCTTCTATAATATCGAGCGTATTTCTTTTGAGTTTAAGGAAGCTTTTAGTGTAGAAAATAGTACACATTTTCTTCAAGAATATTTCCGATATACCAGTCGAAATTACTCTCCTACTAAGGTAAGGGGTATTATTTATTTCATATTCGTAAAAGATATTCTTTTTCGTATTCGTAAGGAATATTATTTTTGTTTAATATTCGTAAGGAATATTATTTTCGTTCAATATTCGTAAGGGATATTGTCTTCGTTCAATATTCTTAAGGAATATTATTTTCATTCAATATTCGTAAGGAATATTATTTTTGTTCAATATTCGTAAGAAATAATATTTTCTTCCATACTCTGTAGTATGTAAGTAATATTATTTCGTTTCATATTCCTAATTCTACACTTATTTTGATAAGTATTGCTTCTATACTCCTTGAAATTAGTAGAATATCCTTGAAATTTATGTTTCATCTAGTATCGTTTCACTAAAATATTTTTTTGGATATTCTTGTTAAATTTTAATCTTTTCATGCCGGAGTACTATTCATGGGTACTATTCATACATACGGTACTATCCATAGAGTACTATTCATAAATTACTATTCACTCGGGTACTATTCACCCGGGGTACTATTCAGGATAAAAAATGATTTCTTTTCTGTCCAAATTATTTTTGATACATGAATATTATTTTTGAATTTTACTCCACAAAGCTGTTATCATGTTGACAATTTGGACATTCTTAAACTCTGGATAAATTGAATTACAAATCTTTAAAATTTATCCTTGATCTCACTTAATTGAATTTTTATATCATTGTCATCATCCGCATGCTTATATTGTGATGAAAGTCATCTTTGGCCCGTAGTGCATAGATGGACTGTTGATTGGTATGATTATGACCAGGAATTATGTATCGGTATAATCATGATCTGTAATGTTACAAATGATGTGATAAAAGTCCTCATTGGCCCGTAGTGCATTGATGGACAGTTGTTTGGCATGATTATGACCACTGGTGATAAGAACTAATATCCGTGGCCCGTAGTGCATGGATAATTCGTGGATTTGATACTAACGAATATCCTTGTCCCGTAGTGCATGGATAATTCGGTGATGTGGATTAATTATTGAGATGTGTTACAGAGATAAAATATTAATGATGAACTTTTAAATCATAGAAGATAGTAGACATCATGCTCTACTTGACTCTTCTAATGGATTGCCTGTTCTGCTGCAGTTAAACTTGTTGTCTATTATATTCTATCCGTTTTTATACTGTTGAAGACTAAGAATAATTTATTCTACATTATCTTAGTCATAATATTCTTTACTGGGCTAGTTGAGCTCACCCTTTTCTTTCATTGATCTCTTCAGGAAATGAGAATATAGCTGGGACTAGTCGGAGAATGGAGTGACGGTTCAAGATGATTGCTATAGTAGTCCTCACTATTCTATAAAATAGTGTGAAAATAATTGTAATGAGGACTTTATTTGAGTTAGGATATTGTCTATGAGATAATATTTATATTGAAACTCAGCTATTATATTGTCGTATTTTGTACAACAGTTGTATAAATTAAGTTTGTATTTGAATTATGTGCCATGTATTTGGCGACTCATAATGGATTGTGTATACCTATTTTGGGGGCGTCACAGATGTGCTGAATCAGGAGGCGATCAAGTTATGGCCATGAGTGAAGATATCCAGAACCAAGAGATAACCTCTATCGCGAGCCTTGAAAGCAACATAACCACTGACAACTGGACTATCAAGCCTCAGCTAGCCAAGAAGATGTAGATCTAGAGGATAAAGTTGTGAGTTCCAGGAGATGTTGGGACGGTATCACTTTCTTCGCAGTATGCCCTTTATTTTCCATGCATATAAATATTGAAAAAAATCAAACAATTAAAAAATTAAAAAAGTCAAAATAAAAAAATAAAAAAAGTAAAGCCAGTCAGGTCTCAGCCAAAGGGATGAGCTGCGTAGACCTGATCTCCCCCATACACGGGAGAACGTAGGCAACCATTTATGGTCTAGTCTAAACATTGCAAAAATAAACAAAAAGAAAACCCTTTCGCCACATAAAACTTTCATCCTTTTCACGCTAGGTTGGAACTACGCAGACCTGATCTCACGCATACATAAGAGTACGTAGGAAGTTATCAGTGGTGCGGTTTGACCCTCAAAAGAAACATCTAAACCCAAACATCAATACACCAAGAAAAACCCTCCAAGTCAGCGACCCATGTTGAGAAGACCTAAAAACACTTCAATATCATTGCATCAAATCTGACACGAGTCCCAGAAAGGATGAAATAGCGATACACCAAGACAACTAGCAGCAAGGATCTTTAAAGAGCCGACACCCTCAATCACAAGTCTTCATCAAATCAGAAAAAAATCATCAAGGCCGATTGCGTGAACAAGTTAGGAACAATGATTAAGGGCATCAAAGCCCAAATCCACTAGTTGTTCACCATATAATATAAAGGTAAAAGTCTCTTGTGATCCAGGTATCTTATTAGCCCATCTACTAAAGCAATTATCCAAGACAACAAGCAAGGCTGGGGCAATTTCAAAATTAGCGATAACCCGATATTGGGACCCTTACAGCAAGACTGGGGAAATCTCGAAAATAGCGACAACTCAACACTGGGGCATTTATCAACCATCCTAAAGAGGAAAATGCACCAGTCAGCACCATCAGCATGGTACATCATCATCAGAGCTTCCCTCATATCATCTCACTGGCGATTCGATATGATCATTTGGTCTTTTCCAATCATACTGTTCTCATAATAAATAATCCACATATGAGTATGACTCTTTCATCTCTTTATGAGCTTTCAGTCTCTATTTACATGCATTAACAATAATATACATGTTCAGTATTCTTAGAAAAAGGTTTTTGCTTAACTTGTTATGAATGGGATTAATTCTGATAAACGTCCGTGGGCCAAGAATCACCGGAACAATTAGAGAATTAAGATTATTTAACCTTTTTGATTGGACACAACATCCTAGTTCAAAGCGCTTTTTGGAACAAACTTGACCTTATATGCATGTCTACACTTTGCGATTGCCCTAAATCTTAGTTGTGGGGTATGAAGCTATGGCAAAAATAAATGGCAATTAATGAAAAGATAAAATATAAGTCGCCAGCCTAATGTCTCAAATCGTGGCCTAGGTTACTCGAGTTATTAAGCCTAAGGGGTGTCTTTACACTTGGTGCCCTAAAGCCATCTGGTTTGGGTAAATTAGCGCCTAAGAAAATGAGCATTAAAAAAAGAAAAGGCAAAACCTGAGCAGATCTTAATCGTGGCATAGGTTATTCGAGTAATTAAGCCATAGGGGTGTCTTTACACCTGGTGCCCTAAAGCCATCTAGTTTGGGAGTCACTGGCCCAACGCTCCCTACATGGGAGACTTAGAGACTAAGAAAACGGACATGTCAAGCTCAGACAAAAAAAGTAAATAGAGTGATCGCCTGACTTGTCTTGAAGCGTGGCCTTTATTACTCGAGCTAGTAAATCTGAAGGGGTGTCTTAACACCTAGTGCCCTAAAGCACTCCAGTTTGGGAGTCATTGGTCCAAAACTCGTTACATGGGTAATTTTGAATAGCCTAAGAAAACGAGAGAAGTTAGGAGAGAGGAAAAAAGAGCGAGAATCAAGAAAATTTGCGAAAGCATAGAAATGAAACCCCTGCTAAAAGTTGTGTCACTCATAGTACACGTGTCAAATGAAATCAAGTCTACAAAGAAGAACGTCCAGAGCGAAGATGAAGTATCTTGATATAGGGAGATAAGTCTTTTGAATCTAATCCTACCCATGAACAATGAACATGGATGCTTCAAAATTTCCTTGCGATTTCATAACTCATTCAATTGCATAACTTCTACTTCAAATGCCTTATTCACCATAGTGTACTAATCCTGACGGCCAAGCCATCAAGATTTTGGTGCATTTTGTCCTTTTGATATGCAGGATATTGCTCACTCATGATTTGGTCAACAAAGAGAGTTTCTTATATGAATCCTGTGCAATAACATGCGAAAGGACTGGGGCATTTTATGATTCCAAAGAATGGAAAGAGTCTAAGGTAGGATCAAACTTCTCAAAAGAAAGAGGAGAACTCGTGAAAGAAATAACGGCGACGCAAGCTTGGCCCGATAAAAGAAGGGGAATAATTCTCAAGAGAGTCCTTAACTCAAAAACAGACGCCTGACCGACGAGAGGCCTATCAAATGAAATCCTCATCATCCAATGTGTCAACCTGCGTCAAATCCTCACAAGTTGAGGCCTCTACACCTAATTTCAAATCTGGGCAGTGAAAGAATGGGTTGCACCCTCCATAGATGTCAACGGCACTCAGGGCATCAGTTCAGTCGGGTTGCGAATCAAAAGCACAAGGAAATGGGGTACAAGCACCCAACAGCGAAAAAAAACTCCAAATCGCCTCAAAAAGGGTGAGGTAAGTTTCTACTCTAGACAATTTAAAATGCGCATCAACCCAGGACAATAGACTCCTAAGGATAAATCTAGATCATCACATCATGCATGATCTACACATGTGCAAATGTGCTATATCAGCATACATCTATAGTAGATTTAAATATGTGTGCACATTAAATGCCTAGATTAGAGAAAAATTTTGTCGCATACATCATTTGGAATTTTAAGCCGTTAGCGTCAATCCAGTGTAACATCAGGTGGAGTCTGGTGAAGTAAGTCGTTGAATATTACTTTAGCGAAGGTAACAGAAGATCCAGTATTCTAAACCTTTGGCATCAATTCAGTATAACATCAAGACAGTTCAATGATGAAAGCTTTAAATACCACCGTTTGAGTGGGACTCGAAATAGTTTGGTGATGTTAGCGTAGTCAACTACCAGCAGGGTAGGCATAGTTGTCAAACTACCAGCAGGGTAGGTACCGTTGTAAAATACCAGCGTATACATCGGGAAGGTCCGGTGATTTTAGAACGTCATCCTCAGTAGAGATGTAGAAAACATCTTAATTTATCTTTATCAAACAGGCATCGACAACACCGATAAAAAGCTAAACTGTTGGAGTCAACACCAATATAGGCATCAGCAATAACCGGTAAAGGTAAAGCAATTTGCGATGTGCGATGTGAGATGTTCGAAGTGTAATTTGTGAAATGCGATGTGCGAGTTGCAAAGTGCGATTGGCCAAAAGTGAAGTACGAAGTGCAAAATATGATGTGCATTTTGCGAGCTGTGAGTTGCGAAAGCATTTTAACATGCATCATAAGCATTCATTGCATTGCGATTTGCATCATTAAATATACCTTGTCATATTTCAAGTTTATAATAATTTTTATCATATTCATTCCATTACATTGCATAAACATGATAAATGGGAGCATTTGTAGACACTCAATATTTTGTTTTCCTGTTACTAACTATGCAGGAGGACAAAAACGTATTGTTCACACTCCAGAGATAACCCTGGAGGACTACAACATCAGTTCCAACCCCGGAGATAACCCCAGGAGATCCAATTTCTAACTCCGGAGATAACCCCGAGAGATCAATTTTTAACCCCAGAGATAACCCTAGGAGATCCAATTTTCAACTCCGGAGATAACCCCGAGAGATCCAGTTTTCAACCCCAGGAGATCCAGTTTCCAACCCCGGAGATAACCCCGGGAGATGAAGTTTAAAGTCCGGAGTCAATCCCGGGAGGTCAAGCCAACCTCAGAGATAACCCTGAGGACAGTCAGAGTCAACAGCAGGCCAATCTAAGAGATAACCCTGGGAAAAGACTTCTACAATTGCGCCAAAGCCAAAGACAACCCCGGGAGGGGAAAATGGTCATTTTTCCAACTCAACCTCAACTCAAATCAAATTAACTCAATTCAACTCAAACTGTTTCAAAAGAAGTCCCACAAGAACCATATCTTAACTTTCGATCGCAAACTACACAAAATAACTCAACGGACTGCCTGCGAAGACCCAAAAATGTCATTTCGGTCATGGACCCATCCTCTCGAATTCAGAAAAGGGAAAGCCCTATGTCACTGTATAATTCTCGAAAATAGCTTTTTGAAATGGTATGGCACGCTTACATCGAACTCCCAGATTGAAATTTATGAAGGTTCGAGTGGACAGCGCATTGTTCGAGTGCATGAACTTCAAGGCGACGAGACTCACAATGCTCGTGGCAGCCTAGGTAGCTGTAACATTCCATATTTTTTTTTAAATGTAAGTTATAAATATTTATTGATTTATATAAATATTTATTGGATGTATTTATTAGTGAATAAGTAATTGTTCAATTTGATTGAGTTTATTTAGTTAATTATTTATTTGCTAAATAATTAATGTAATTAGTTAATTATTTATTTGTTAAATAATTAATGTGTTATGTGGATTGAGTTATGTGGTTAAGTGATTTATTTAATAAATTATTATTTCATAAAGTATGACAAATAACTATGTTATAAAGAGTTATTAAATTAAATTAAAGTAGTTTAATTTAGTTCTTTGCCAAACAAGGCTTAAGTATTAATCCTTAAATTTTAAATGGGTTGCCAAACGAAGCCTTATGGCTTTTGGGTATCTTTTGAATTAAAATTATTAATAAAATAAAACAAATATATAAATGAAATATATTTATTAGTTATACGTTATATGTTTAATAACTGATATAATAAGTAGGCTTATTATTGCCATATCAGTTTTATTCTACGTATATCAGTTTTGGGTTTACGCTCATTGTTAGTACCTAGTCTATCATTGAGAGAAGTAAGAAAAGAGAAAGGAAAAGTTCAGAGATTTTGAGAAGAAGCCAAGTGCAAGATTGTCCAAAACAAGTTTTGAATTACAAGTTTTCTAGAACAAATTAAAGGTAGGTTGTACAAACCTTATAATATATGTTTACGTTATATAGTTTTTGAGAAATTGTATGTCTTTGTTTTCTTGTCATAACCGTGTATAAGTTTTACCAAATTGTCTGTAAACCTTGTTCCAGAAATTGTTTTGGTATTACATGTTGTGTTGTTATAACTAGCATGTATATATAGGTGTGTAGGTGTTGTATGCTAAATTATCATTGAGGAAGATAACTTGGTTTTTCAGTGAAAATTTATATACGAACATATGTTTTGAAAAATAACAAAATTTGTATGTGATTCGATAAATTGTATGCTAACTGAGGAATTGAACTATACATGTTAATTTGTTATGTTGGCATAGTTGTATTTCAAAGGAATCAAAATTTGTTGATAACAGTGGAAATTTTCGTTCACTGTAATTTATATTTCATCAATGGATTTTTACTTTAAAACACAGTGTTTCAAAGAATTAGTTTATGGTATTGAAAATTAATGATTGGTGATGGATATATTGATGATTGTTAACTTTTATGTGTAATTTTCATGAAGTTATACATGTGTTAGATGCCATTGGTTGTTAAAAAATAAATTAGACAGTAGCTTTGCTCTGTCTTTCGGGGTTGGTTCTATGAGTTTCGGCGCCCCAGCGTCAAAATTCACGCCCCAGCGCCAAATCTCGCGCCCTGGCGCCAAGGTTCACGCCCCAGCGTCAAAAATGGGCCCGTAGCTCGCGCCCAGCGCTGAAGCTCGCGCCCCAGCACCGTAGCTCGCGCCCCAGCGCCACTGTTCCGCGCCCCGGCGCCGGAAAAGTGGCCTAGTTGGGCAGTTTTGACCTCCTGTAGTAAAATGGCCATAACTTTTTCATACGAACTCCGATATAGGTAATTCAAGATGATTCGGAAAGAGGACGAGTAGACCTACAACTTTCATTCTTTAAGTTTTTTAATTTGAGGTCTGTAACAGTAGTCAAAATGGTTATCTTTAGAACTGTTGTGTATTTGAAGCTAATCGGAGGGCGTCGGGATGCACGAATGCAAGTGCAACCCTTTGGGTATTAGTATAACTTAATGATAACATGTTGGACATGTATTAGGATGTTGTATCAAGTTGTTAATGTACATGTGGTGCAATGGCATGATCATTTAAGTAGTTGTAATAAAGCTAAAAAGCAATGTTCATGAAAGATGTGTTGTTTAAACTTAAACTTAGTTAGTAGCTATACTAAGAGTAATAAAGGAACTCATAAAGGTAATGTTAGTGTAACTAATGTGTATTGTCAATGCATATGGTATGTGTAGGACTTGGGGTGAACGTAAATAGTAATTGTTTAACCTACACACGAGGCAAGTTCCCTAACCTTTTCTACTTTATTATTCAGCAAGGTTACTTTTCACTGTTATGTTATACTTATGCAAGTTCTCTAACTCAAAACTTCATTGTGCAAGTTTCCTTAACTCTATTTTTATAACTGAGCAAGTTTTCTAAACCTTATCTTTTGATATTGAACAAGTTATTATTGTCTTTAACTTGTTTCGTTGTATGCAAGTTTTATAAATCTTATCTTTTGATATTGAGTAAGTTTTATCTAATACTAGAACTTCATTGTACAAGATTGAATTCGTTAAACACATTATTGCTTTAATTCCATTTCAATTGTACAAATGGCTAACTTTACACTTTCGTAGAGTTAGATTGTTTATTGTTGATTAAGCTCGTGTATCTATTGGTTTACGAGGATGCATGTTATGATTATTCCCTGATTATGCTATTAAATTATTCCTAAAGCATGATGTTAGTTTATAAATATCCATTCAACTATGATTATTCCATAGTATACAGTTATGTTGTTTGTAATCAACTAACCCTTAGTTGATTACCGTTGAATTCTAAATTACCCCATGATGTATCCAAACCAAACTCACTTTGGTACGGACTTGTATTCTAAATACTGAGAAGAACAACTCTTTTATAAGAGGTTACGCTTAGCGTTGAAATGATTGTGCAAAATACATTGTACGAAGGGTTGATCCCCCTAAGTACGTGAAGTCCTTATAGTCTTATGACTGTTAAAGTTTAAGTTGAAAAATTACTTATAACTGTGGACATGATTCGTGGTCATTAGACCCTCAGTAATTGATTAAAGTTTTTAGAAAGTAATAGAACTTATTGTTCAATTCTATTAAACCTAATGTTGGTACATGATGTAAAGTTAACTGATTTATTTATTATTATTTCAAGTGGGCCTTGTTTGCTTACTCTTGCCTGTAAACATTCTTACAGCTAAGGTTGAAACTGGTGATATACCTAGCACCAGTAAAGGAAAATGAAAGATTAAGCAATGCTGAAGACCTGTAATAGTTAGACAGTTTATTTTTAGACTTTGTTTAAAGATTGTAAAGAAGTTTATATTAATTTAATTTCCGCATGAATGAATGTTTGTAAAGGTTAGATAACCTGGGAGATTTTTATTTAAGTTTAATCCTGTATGGGCAGGTTTTATTTATTCAATTTTATCAATTGGGTAGTTAGTAATGAATGTTTTGATTACGTGAACACCAAATCTTGAGGAAATAAAGTACCGGGATTTTGGGGTGTCACAGTAGCCGCAGGTAAACCTACTGCAGTCGCGGGTTTTGGTCTATAAATAGACCCCCCCCCATCAGCCATAAAATGGAAGAAAAAAGAAGAAAATAGTGAAAACTTTATCCATTTCAGCCTGTAACCTATGCTAGAGTGCTCTAAACTGAGTGATTCTCCTTTCTAAACACTTGTAAGCTTGTGTTCTATAACATACTGAAGTTTAACAGGTGAAAACTGAGTTTTCAGGCCTCAAAATCTATCTGAAGTTTTCTTGGCAGCCCATTAAAATACATATATATATATATATATATATATATATATATATATATATATATATTTATATTTCAAAGTCATGCCTAGAGTTTACTTCGTTGCAGTTGATCGTCTATATATATATATATATATATATATATATATATATATTTACTGCTTTTATATAAATAAATGCTTTAACTGCTTTCATAATGTAGATATCTAATATTCCAGTCTGTAGGCTAGATTTTCCTAAATCTAGCTATTTCTAAGTTTGACCGGTTCAAAAGTGACTAAACTGGAACCGTTGAAGCTAGAATGGTTTAGATTTATTCAAATCTAGTTTTTTTTCTAGCTTTTGTACATATTATTTTTTCTTGTGAGCCTAGGAATCATGTGATCAAAGATTCAGCCTCTAAATCTAGATTCGGCTTCTACGATGGACACTTCTCAGCTGAAATTAGCTTGTATATTATGTACAATTTCTGGATATCCTTAGATGGCTCTCATGCCCACAAGGAGTTCGACATTGCTATATATCTTATTTTCTCAAAGATGCCTCGCATCTCGAAAATAAAATCAATCAAGTCGAATACATAATAAAATGGAAGTATCAAATGCCTCAATTACTATTGAGCTTAAGGGTTTGAAAACCTGTTTTCCAAAACATCACGGCTATATCTTGTTAAAATTGAACTTTTATATACAAGTCAAACCCTTTGTATATAGGTGCAAATGAGGCATAACACTACTTCCAAATAATTTCACATAGGCCCAACACACACACATGTAGATAAAAAGTTAATTGAAAAGTGGCAGTAACTGTGTTTTCACAGAAGTCAGGGGGTGTCTAACACCTTTCCTCTGCTTAATCAAGCCCCCGAACACTAACGAAACTCGGTTTCCAAGACCAGTTAAATAGTGTCCAACCATTAGATCTTTGTGCTGACCTTTTCAAAATTGGTTGAGTTAGTGCAACCATTTCAAATCTACCAACTGGCGACTCTAAGTTAAATCGTCGACATTTATATGTCTGGCCTTTTCAAACCTGTCTTTTCTGACAAAACTCACGCAAAATGAGAACACAAAAATACAAGCACAGAAAGGGACACAAATCATCCCGACGTCGACATATGATGCTAGTTATTATACAAGTTTAGTATAAAGATTATTACGACGTATAATACAAATAACGTACGAGGTATATACAATGAGAATATGATTAGTTCTAAATGAACTTTAGTTATTGGACTTAGACTTTGTCAAGCCCAATGTTAAATTTAATCAAGCTAAGATAGACCCGATATGAATTTATTCTAAAGCCCAAATCAAGAAATTAACCCGCGGGTCGAACCTATAGATCACCAAATGGGTAAAACCCATGGGACAACCCATGTGGGTTCCCCAATGGGCATGTAGGGAGGCTACTTGGTGGCCAAGAAAGGGAGATAGCTTGGTGGGGAAGAATGGAATAACAAGGAGGTGGCATCTTGACTATTTTGCCCTCACCTTGGTTTTTCTATATATAAAAGCCTATGTTGGTTCGTTTGTTGTTTAACCAACATTGAACACTATATTGAGAGAGAGAGAGAGAAGAGCAATAACAAGCAATTAAGAGGAATTAAAGTAAAGTAATCAAGCTTAAGTCAAGAACGCGAAGAACACTAAGGTAAAAATGCGTAAACTCTAGCCTTCGATTCTTTTCTATTTTTCATAGAGAAGTATGAATTGGTGGAGCATGTCTCTTCTGAAGTAATAAGGATGGCTATTAATGAATTAAAACATTAATAAGCCATGTATATGCGAGAATCAGAATTGACTAATTAAGTTTTAATCGAAAAAAAATATTAAAATGTTGAATTGGTTGTTGATGGACAAATTTTAAACCATCGAGTATAGCTTAGATGAAATTTACTTGGTTAGGTTATAGATAGCTGACCAATGGATTGATTCCATTTGGTTTGGTGTCAAAATCTCGAGTAACAAAGTTATGGCAAAATTTACGAGATTAGACGATAATCGTCGAAATTGTAGAATTCTCGGAATGGTAGTCAAAAGACGTCGTTTAACTCAAAAACTTTATTTTTCGATAGTGTATAGTAGAACATCATATTTAAGAGTCTTGGACTCAAGAATGGTCGAAATCCGACTTAAAACGAAGAAACAAGCTATGAACGTTCAAGAACGTTTAACGAACGCGTAATAGAAAAGTTAAATAGTAAATTTATTGTTAAATGATTCAGAAACTTATTCTGTCTGAATGAAATCGAAGTATATGAGTTATGTGAGATAATGGATTTTGAATTAGTCAATTCTGACTTATAACGATCAAGTTACGAGCAACTGAAAAACTTAAAAAAAAATCAAAGGCTCAGAGCCGGCGCCGCAGCTGTAAGACCCTAACATTTTATGAATAAAGATTTAATTTTCTCTAAATATTATTTTGAATAATAAGGTGTGATTTGATATAATACTATAGTTTTGGGTGATATGTGCAAATTTTATAAAGTAAGCAAGTTGTCATAAAATATTCGTTTGGTCGGGAAATATTCTTTTTATCGGGGAATATCCGTACGACGACACAATCATTAGTGGACTCCACAACGGAATAACTATCGGATATAGAAAGCGACATAAATAACCTTTTTATAAAAATAATGACAAAACTTTTACTGTTAAACTATTGAAATACCAGTGATAAAAGAACAATAATACGCGTGGTTGCACAGTAGCACACGGTATTATACAGTATCTCTGAATATTGATGCTTACATAAGAAGTTACTCAGTTCATTTAATATTTGTCACAGTAGTTACTGCATAGTATCTCATATTATTGATTTAATTATTATCACAGTATCATCTGCACAATATTTTATATTATTAAATCAATAATTGAGACAACACATTTATTCATATTATTATTTATATTATTGATAATGTCTAAAAAGTTCTGTCGAGGAAAGTAGGTTATTTAATTGCGCGCCAATAAGGAGAAATCCTTATCGGAAAACTCCCTCTTTCCTGGGAATGATCTGATTGTCAATATTGTGAGTTATAATATTAATGATGAATACTTGTTAAAAGATTAAAAATGTGTTTATTGAAGATAAGTGATTTGTGGTAAATATTTATTCATTTTTTTGATATAAATAAAGGGGTTTGTCATGAGGCACTTGTTGTAAGTTGACTTATTATTCCATGGGAAGATGTACTAATTTATGGACCATTGGTTGTTGTTTTAATAATAAATTAATCTGGACCATCGATTTTGGTTTTAATAGTAAATCAATATGGGCCGTCGGTTGTGGTTTTAATAGTAAATCAATATGGACCGTCGGTTGTGGTTTTAATAGTAAATCAATATGGACCGTCTGTTTTAATAGTAAATCAATCTGGACCGTCCATGAATCAGTTACTATATATTTAGTCCATTCTCCTATAAATAGAAGCTTATTTCTTCTTTCATTCTCACCAATTCACTAAGACTCATAAGAGAAATTATAGAGAGAAAGAAGAAAAGTACTCTACTACTTCACTATTGCAGTATCCAATCTTCTACTAAGGTAAGGGATATTACTTTTTATATTCGTAAGGGATATTATTTTTTGTATTCATTCTTTAATCTGTGGGAATAACCTGTCTACGCGGATTACAACATTCATGGTGAATAACCCTTAGTACGCATTCTTTATTTGTGAAAAAGATCTGTCTACGCGAATTACCGCATGACGGGTGAAAATTAATTTGCAGTTTCGTATAATATTTAGTTTCATATTCTTAAAATCTAAACTTACTATGGTAAGTATTAATTCTATAATTGTGACAACCCCAAAATAGGTCCATTCCACCCAACCCATTTTGAGTCGTCAAATACATGGTACAGAAAACAACTACAACTTTATTACAACAATTGTCGTGCAAAATACAACAACACATATGCTGTGAGTTTGGATACAAATATATACCAAATGTGACTCATGTTCCAACCGTGGACATCACCTCACAATAACACCTTACATAAAGGTATAGTCAAAAATTGTTTTAGAAACTAGAATCTTTGGGAAGTGCTCAAGGAAACCTTCGTACATGGGAGGCCATGCGTCTAGGTTATGATAGATATCATATGGCCACAGAATTATCCTTGGTTGACCCAATAGACCCCAAAGAAAAACGAGAAGATTACTATCATATTCTTCCCAATGGTGAGTCTTCTCTTGACTTATCATTATCTCCACTGTTTCTAACTGAGAATTATACCTCAAACAAACACCAAGATTATATAGGTAGTGCTCGTATATATACTCAGCAAGTGGATGAGCACATCCTTGTCTTATGATGACACGAGGTTGTATGTCGTTAGACATCTTGTATGATAGTGGCAAACCACCCTTCCAACGTTGGGTACACCTTACCCTATTGGATTCACCAAATATAACTACTAAATGAACTTTTCTATACTGTTTCGGGAGAACATCCACAGCTAGAGACCACCATTCTATTTTCCCGTTACCCTCGCTCGACCCAGCTACACTCTTATTACCTGAAAGGAATTGTGAAGCAAAAGGGTGAGCACAACTAGCTCAGTAAAGAATATCATGACTAAAGATAATTAAATTATCAATAGCCTTCATCAATAATAAATCAGAGATTTAGAACATATGGTAAATGATAAAAATTTCAACCATAGTTGCAGCGGAACGAGCAATCCATTAGAAGAGTCAAATAGACTATAAAGTCTATTATCTTCTCCATGTTAAAAATCCACCAACAATGTTTTATCCCTGTAACATCAATCAATAGTTCCTTTCCACAATCATATGAATAACTCATAATCATAACTGTAGTTCTAAATTCCTCTTCTCATCTAGGACGAAGATAATTTTCATCACCTGAAACATCAAATATCATGGTTATACCAAATCACAGTTCCTGTTTATAATCATACTAATAACTTCATCTTTGCACTACGGGGCAAAGATATTCATCAACAAGTCATCTTTGCACTACAGGCCAAAGATATTCGTCAACAGTTTATCTTTGCATTACTGGCCAAAGATATTCAACAACAGGTCATCTTTGCACTACGGGCCAAAGATATTCATCAACAGACCATCTTTGCACTACAGGCCAAAGATATTCATCTACAATTCATCTTTGCACTACAGGCCAAAGATATTCCTCAACAATTCATATTTGCACTACATGCCAAATATATTAATACCTCAAAGAATATATAATCATTTAAGAATTTATATAAACAATAATTATAACCATGTTGATCATTTCACCTTTGCACTTAAGCTAAAGATATTCAATTATAAATTCAATGGTCATGATCATACCAGTCAACAATTCAACTTTGCACTACTGGCCAAAGAGAACCCATAGTCATAATCATACCAAAAATCTACCCATCTTTACACTCAAGTCAAAGAGAAATATCATCATTAGGGTTATAAAAATGTTATATATGATAATAAAAACAATATGATCAACATATAGATTCAATCTTAAGAGTAATATTCATAAATCAACTATAATTTGGTTAGAAAAAGAAACCAATTTTATCGTGAATAGTAACTCGTGAATAGTAACTCATGAATAGTAACTCGTGAATAGTAACTCATGAATAGTAACTCGTGAATAGTAACTCATGAATAGTAACCCCGACATGAAAAAGGTAGAAATTCCACAATAACATACACACCAATATTTCGATATAATGATATTGAAAGAATAAACTTTCTTAAGCTTATAAACAATTTATTTTAATTGTTTACACTTTACTAAATAATACATTTAATCAATCTAAAATGCCAAACTCATAAGATTTCATCACCAATAACCAAAAATCCTCATCAAAAATCTGCATATACCTCATATAGGATTCTCAAGCCATAAAATCCTATTTTCCAATCTTCTTTCCTCACAAAACATATTTAATTCATTTACTCATAACTAAACCATTTTCATGAAAAATACCAAATCAGTTCCAAAAATATTTCTTTTCTGGGATTTAGCATAATATAGTCCCATAGTGAACATATATTTTTCTCAGAATTTTTAAAATTCATTTACTATTTTTCATATGGCCAAAACAGCCGAATATTTAGACATTTATCAAAAATTGTACTTTTGTCCAAAAATTCTGAAATTAACAGAGTATACTTCCATCATATACATGTACTCCCAATAAAAATTTCATCAATTTTGGAGTTAACCACAAGAAATTATAAGCAGATACTTTTAAAATAGTCTTTTCTCATAAAATTCATAACTCTCAATCTATACATCCAAAAATCACTATTTTTGGACACAATCAATAAAACTCATCAAAATATCATTCCAAATTTTTCCAGAATTTTTAAAGTTCAGAAAAATTACGAAACTGAAAAACATAACAACCCTTAAAATTCCTTACTATCCCTTACTATCCCTTACAATCCCTTACCTCAAAAGAGCAGTACTTCTGATCGGTATAAGGCTGAAGGAAACTTGCACTGATGAATAGAAACTCACAGAGTATCTAAATACTCACAAAATACACTCAATAATCTAGAGAGAGAAAGAGAGAAAACTTATGTTTCTGGTGTGATTTTCAATTCTAACTTAGCCCTCTATTTATAGGAAAATTTTGGTAGGTTTGACCTGCAACCTGATGGCTTTACCTGCTACTATTCCCACCCACCACATTTGAAATATAATTCAGCACATTTCTTCACCAACCACAAGTGGGGCCCACCAATTCTAGAATTTTCCACCAAAATGATAAACTCCGAAAATTCAACAATTTCTGAACCAGTCATCTCGTAAAATTCATAATAAATCATACGTTCATTTTTAACGGTTCAAAATTTGTGGGCATATATTCAACTTATATATGTATAACATATCCAAAAATTACCACGATCCAACGGTCGGATTAAAAATTATAACCCCCGCAATATATCTCAAAAACCCTGATTTTTAATACCTCCATTCCGACAAAAATACGGATAAAAATCTCAATATTAACTCCATCATTTTTAACCACAAAAATATATCCCTCGTTTATATCCACATAAAATAAATATTTCCTTATCATATGAATCAATAATTAATTATTCACAAATAATATTACAGAATCACATTTATGACAACCAGGTCGTTCCCAGGAAAGAGGGGGCTTTCCAATAAGGATTTCTCCTTACTAGCGCGCAATTAGATGACCAAACCTCTCCTTAGACAGAACTTTCTAGACATTGCCAATAATGCTATCTAATAATACTATTCAAATAATATGAATTATTGATCTGATAATAGAAAATACTGTGCAGCAACAATTATTGAACAACAATAATATAAAATTTCAACGTAGCAATTATTGAATCAATAAAATAAAATATTGAACAGTAATTACTGTAACAATTATTGAGTAGTGCCTTCTTATGTAAGAATCAATAATTTCAAAAATACTATGCAATACCGTGTGCTACTGTGCAATAACGCGTATTACTGTATTTTAACCACCGGGTATTCCAACAGTGTTAACAGTAACAACTACGTAGTTATTTGTAAAAACTCAAATTTGTCGTTTTCTTCATCCGACAGTTATTCGTTATGGGGCCCACAAATGGCTGCGCCGTCGTACGAATATTCCCCGACAGAAAAAATATTCCACGACCAAACGAATATTCCCCGACAACAATGATTATTTTATAACAACTTGCTTATTTTGAAAAAAAAATCATATTTCACTCATAACTTTAAACTTTTATCAATTTAACCATTTACTGAATAGTAATTATAAGAAAAATTGAATACTTTTATTTCATAAAATTCGGGGTCTTACAATCTCCCCTCCTTATGAAATTTCGTCCCCGAAATTTACGTACCTGGTATTTCAAAGAGTTGAGAATACCTTCCTTTCATTTCAAATTCCATCTTCTCTGTCATCATAATTTCTCCATTGCCCATCTCCTGTATTTCAAATAACATTCTAGAATACAGCTTCAAAACAAGTGTTAATTTAACAAATTAACATATCACATAATATCTCGATATTATGACTGACCAACAAATAAGCTTAGGTAGGACACACTAGCGAAGGATTTACTCATCTCTCCCCTCCTAGTTATATTCCCCGATCTCCGCCAGAGATCATATCCCTAAGCTCTGATACCACCTGTGACAACCCCAAAATAGGTCCATTCCACCCAACCCATTTTGAGTCGTCAAATACATGGTACAGAAAACAACTACAACTTTATTACAACAATTGTCGTGCAAAATACAACAACACATATGCTGTGAGTTTGGATACAAATATATACCAAATGTGACTCATGTTCCAACCGTGGACATCACCTCACAATAACACCTTACATAAAGGTATAGTCAAAAATTGTTTTAGAAACTAGAATCTTTGGGAAGTGCTCAAGGAAACCTTCGTACATGGGAGGCCATGCGTCTAGGTTATGATAGATATCATATGGCCACAGAATTATCCTTGGTTGACCCAATAGACCCCAAAGAAAAACGAGAAGATTACTATCATATTCTTCCCAATGGTGAGTCTTCTCTTGACTTATCATTATCTCCACTGTTTCTAACTGAGAATTATACCTCAAACAAACACCAAGATTATATAGGTAGTGCTCGTATATATACTCAGCAAGTGGATGAGCACATCCTTGTCTTATGATGACACGAGGTTGTATGTCGTTAGACATCTTGTATGATAGTGGCAAACCACCCTTCCAACGTTGGGTACACCTTACCCTATTGGATTCACCAAATATAACTACTAAATGAACTTTTCTATACTGTTTCGGGAGAACATCCACAGCTAGAGACCACCATTCTATTTTCCCGTTACCCTCGCTCGACCCAGCTACACTCTTATTACCTGAAAGGAATTGTGAAGCAAAAGGGTGAGCACAACTAGCTCAGTAAAGAATATCATGACTAAAGATAATTAAATTATCAATAGCCTTCATCAATAATAAATCAGAGATTTAGAACATATGGTAAATGATAAAAATTTCAACCATAGTTGCAGCGGAACGAGCAATCCATTAGAAGAGTCAAATAGACTATAAAGTCTATTATCTTCTCCATGTTAAAAATCCACCAACAATGTTTTATCCCTGTAACATCAATCAATAGTTCCTTTCCACAATCATATGAATAACTCATAATCATAACTGTAGTTCTAAATTCCTCTTCTCATCTAGGACGAAGATAATTTTCATCACCTGAAACATCAAATATCATGGTTATACCAAATCACAGTTCCTGTTTATAATCATACTAATAACTTCATCTTTGCACTACGGGGCAAAGATATTCATCAACAAGTCATCTTTGCACTACAGGCCAAAGATATTCGTCAACAGTTTATCTTTGCATTACTGGCCAAAGATATTCAACAACAGGTCATCTTTGCACTACGGGCCAAAGATATTCATCAACAGACCATCTTTGCACTACAGGCCAAAGATATTCATCTACAATTCATCTTTGCACTACAGGCCAAAGATATTCCTCAACAATTCATATTTGCACTACATGCCAAATATATTAATACCTCAAAGAATATATAATCATTTAAGAATTTATATAAACAATAATTATAACCATGTTGATCATTTCACCTTTGCACTTAAGCTAAAGATATTCAATTATAAATTCAATGGTCATGATCATACCAGTCAACAATTCAACTTTGCACTACTGGCCAAAGAGAACCCATAGTCATAATCATACCAAAAATCTACCCATCTTTACACTCAAGTCAAAGAGAAATATCATCATTAGGGTTATAAAAATGTTATATATGATAATAAAAACAATATGATCAACATATAGATTCAATCTCAAGAGTAATATTCATAAATCAACTATAATTTGGTTAGAAAAAGAAACCAATTTTATCGTGAATAGTAACTCGTGAATAGTAACTCATGAATAGTAACTCGTGAATAGTAACTCATGAATAGTAACTCGTGAATAGTAACTCATGAATAGTAACCCCGACATGAAAAAGGTAGAAATTCCACAATAACATACACACCAATATTTCGATATAATGATATTGAAAGAATAAACTTTCTTAAGCTTATAAACAATTTATTTTAATTGTTTACACTTTACTAAATAATACATTTAATCAATCTAAAATGCCAAACTCATAAGATTTCATCACCAATAACCAAAAATCCTCATCAAAAATCTGCATATACCTCATATAGGATTCTCAAGCCATAAAATCCTATTTTCCAATCTTCTTTCCTCACAAAACATATTTAATTCATTTACTCATAACTAAACCATTTTCATGAAAAATACCAAATCAGTTCCAAAAATATTTCTTTTCTGGGATTTAGCATAATATAGTCCCATAGTGAACATATATTTTTCTCAGAATTTTTAAAATTCATTTACTATTTTTCATATGGCCAAAACAGCCGAATATTTAGACATTTATCAAAAATTGTACTTTTGTCCAAAAATTCTGAAATTAACAGAGTATACTTCCATCATATACATGTACTCCCAATAAAAATTTCATCAATTTGGAGTTAACCACAAGAAATTATAAGCAGATACTTTTAAAATAGTCTTTTCTCATAAAATTCATAACTCTCAATCTATACATCCAAAAATCACTATTTTTGGACACAATCAATAAAACTCATCAAAATATCATTCCAAATTTTTCCAGAATTTTTAAAGTTCAGAAAAATTACGAAACTGAAAAACATAACAACCCTTAAAATTCCTTACTATCCCTTACTATCCCTTACAATCCCTTACCTCAAAAGAGCAGTACTTCTGATCGGTATAAGGCTGAAGGAAACTTGCACTGATGAATAGAAACTCACAGAGTATCTAAATACTCACAAAATACACTCAATAATCTAGAGAGAGAAAGAGAGAAAACTTATGTTTCTGGTGTGATTTTCAATTCTAACTTAGCCCTCTATTTATAGGAAAATTTTGGTAGGTTTGACCTGCAACCTGATGGCTTTACCTGCTACTATTCCCACCCACCACATTTGAAATATAATTCAGCACATTTCTTCACCAACCACAAGTGGGGCCCACCAATTCTAGAATTTTCCACCAAAATGATAAACTCCGAAAATTCAACAATTTCTGAACCAGTCATCTCGTAAAATTCATAATAAATCATACGTTCATTTTTAACGGTTCAAAATTTGTGGGTATATATTCAACTTATATATGTATAACATATCCAAAAATTACCACGATCCAACGGTCGGATTAAAAATTATAACCCCCGCAATATATCTCAAAAACCCTGATTTTTAATACCTCCATTCCGACAAAAATACGGATAAAAATCTCAACATTAACTCCATCATTTTTAACCACAAAAATATATCCCTCGTTTATATCCACATAAAATAAATATTTCCTTATCATATGAATCAATAATTAATTATTCACAAATAATATTACAGAATCACATTTATGACAACCAGGTCGTTCCCAGGAAAGAGGGGGCTTTCCAATAAGGATTTCTCCTTACTAGCGCGCAATTAGATGACCAAACCTCTCCTTAGACAGAACTTTCTAGACATTGCCAATAATGCTATCTAATAATACTATTCAAATAATATGAATTATTGATCTGATAATAGAAAATACTGTGCAGCAACAATTATTGAACAACAATAATATAAAATTTCAACGTAGCAATTATTGAATCAATAAAATAAAATATTGAACAGTAATTACTGTAACAATTATTGAGTAGTGCCTTCTTATGTAAGAATCAATAATTTCAAAAATACTATGCAATACCGTGTGCTACTGTGCAATAACGCGTATTACTGTATTTTAACCACCGGGTATTCCAACAGTGTTAACAGTAACAACTACGTAGTTATTTGTAAAAACTCAAATTTGTCGTTTTCTTCATCCGACAGTTATTCGTTATGGGGCCCACAAATGGCTGCGCCGTCGTACGAATATTCCCCGACAGAAAAAATATTCCACGACCAAACGAATATTCCCCGACAACAATGATTATTTTATAACAACTTGCTTATTTTGAAAAAAAATCATATTTCACTCATAACTTTAAACTTTTATCAATTTAACCATTTACTGAATAGTAATTATAAGAAAATTTGAATACTTTTATTTCATAAAATTCGGGGTCTTACAATAATCCCTGAAATCAGTAGAATATCCTTGAGTTTTGCGCTTCATCTAGTATCATTTTATTAGAATATTGGTATGAACTTTCTTATTTCAATATTTTCATTCGGGGTACTATTCACGTGATACTATTCACTCGGGTACTATTTATTCAGGATACTTTGCATGACGGGGTACTATTCATTCAGGTACTATTCATGGGATACTATTCGCGACAAAAGTAATTTCTTTTTTGTCCAAATTATTTTTGATATATGAATATCATTCTTGAATTTTACTCCACAATTAGTTATTATGTTGATAATTTGAACATTCTTGAACTCTGGATAAATTGAATTATAAATCTATAATATTTATCATTGATCTCACTTGATTAATTCCATATATCATTGTCATCATCCTCATGCTTATGTTGTGGATAAAGTCATCTTTGGCCCGTAGTGCATAGATGGACTGTTGATTGGTATGATTATAACCAGAAATTTTATATTGGTATAATCATGACCTGTAATGTTACAGATAAATGATGTAGTGAAAGTTCTCTTTGGCCTGTAGTGCATAGATAAACAATTATTTGGCATAATCATGACCACTGGTGATACTAACGAATTTGCTTGGCCCGTAGTGCATGTATAATTCGTTGATGTGAAATTGATTGTTGTTACAGGGATAAAATATTGATGGTGAACTTTTAAATCATAGAAGATAGTAGACATCATGCTCTACTTGACTCTTCTAAAGGATTGCTATTTCCGCTGCAGTTGTTGATGTAAAACTTGTTAACTATTGTATTCTATCAGATTTTTCCCTGTTGAGGACTAATGATAATTTGATCTACATTATCTTAATATTCTTTACTGGGCTAGTTGAGCTCACCCTTTCCTTTTGGTTCCATTGTTCTTCTTAGGAGGTGATAATGTTGCTGGGATTAGTCGGGTAGTGGAGTAATGGTTCAAGATGGTTTTTATAGCAGTCCTTACTATTTTGTAAAATAGTGTAACAATAATTATAATGAGGACTTTATTTGAGTTTGGATATTGTCTACGAGACAATATTTGTTTTGAAACTTAGCTATTGTATTGTTTTATTTTGCATGATAGTTGTATAAATGAAGTTTCTATTTAAATTCTGTACCATGTATTTGGCAACTCAGAATGGGTTGTATGGACCTATTCTGGGGGCGTTACAGTTGGTATCAGAGCTTAGGGATATGAACTCTGGCGGAGATCTGAGGTTAGAACTAGGAGGGGAGAGACGAGTAAAACTTTCGCTAGTGTGTCCTACCTAAGCTTATTTATTATTTAATTGGTCGGTTAGAATATAGGAATAATATGTGGCATGTCAATTTTTTTAATTAACCCTTGTTTTGTGACAGTATTTGAGAATGACATCTGAAAATTTTGAGATAAGCAATGGAGCACATGTGACCATTAAGACACTGCCAACCAATAACCAGGATAATGTGCATCAAGAAGGTAATAATCTTCCTGTAAACAACAACACCGACCAAATGATGAATGATGGGATATTTAAGAGCTTTCTATAATTTATGCAACACCAAACGAGAGAAACTCCTGTTCAAAATGTAGGTGGAAATAATGGTAACTCATGGTTGGTCACTGCTAAGTAATTCAAGGTGTTGGGACCACCGGAGTTTTTGTGACAGCTAGAGCCACTTAAGGTAGAGGCATGGATTAAGCAGATTACCAAGATATTTGATGTCTTGGAATGGGCTGAAGAGCTAAAGGTTCCCTTCGCCACCTTTTTGTTGTGCAGAGAGGCAGATTACTGGTGGAAATCTGCAAAACGTACTCATCTGTCCGCACTTAAGATGTCTTGGGAGAAGTTCCAAGAATTGTTCAACGACAAGTACTTTTCAGAAAGTATTCGTCACATGAAGGAGGTGGAATTCATCAAGCTGGAGCAGAACAATATAACCGTATCGCAATACGAGGCAAAGTTTGCGGAGTTATCCCGATTTACATCCCATTTGGTAGATAATGAAGAGCGTATGACGCGAATGTTTCTGCGAGGTTTGAAGCCCGAAATTCGTCAATACTTCATTTCTCACAAACTTTGTCTATATTCAGATGTTGTAAATAAGGCTCAGTTATTGGATCGCGATAATGAGTCAGCTCAACCAAAAGATAGCAGCCGACAAAATGATAGTGGCCATACCAGTGGCAACAGTCATCGAAGCGGTGACAACAAATATGGAGGAAATCATTATGTCAGAAATGGTAACCACTTCGGTGGTAATCCTGGACAAGATAATAGAAGAAATGTGTCAAGTGGAAATTTCAAAAAGAGAATGTTCAATAATGATGGAAAGAGAGTAGCACCAACACCCATTTTTAAGGAAGCAGAACGACCACCGGTCGTATGCTACAAATGCAGACATGAGGGACACATGTGATGCCCCCAAAATAGGTATACATCACCCATTCTGAGTCGCCAGATACATGGTACAGAATACAAATACAAATTTAAATATATAACATGAGCTGTGAGTTTTTATACAAATATTGTCTTCTAGACAGTATTAGAACTCAAAATAAGTCCTCAATACATTTATTATCACACTATTTCACAGAATAGTGAGGACTATTAATGCAAATATCTGGACCGTCACTCCGTTCCCCGACTAGTCCCAGCTATATTCTCATTTCCTGAAGAGAACAATGAAAGCAAAGGGTGAGCTCAACTAGCCTAGTAAGAAATATTATGACTAAAATAATGCAGAATAAATTATCGTTAGCCTTCAACAGTGTTAAACTGATAAAATATAATATACATCAAGTTTAACTATAGCGGTGTCGACGTCGGGATTTTTAGATGTCCCTTTCCGTTACTTGTTCTTTGGTGTTCTCATTTTAGGTGAGATTTGTTTGAAAAAATAAGTGAAAAAGGTCCGACATGTATAATGTCGACGATGGACTGTTAAGAGTCGCCAGTTGGTCTTTTAAATGGTTGTACCAACACAACCGAGAAAAGGTTTGCACATTGACCTAGTGATATGACACTGCTATACGGATCGGTGAAACCGAGATTCATTTAGGGTCTGGGGACTTGGTTATGCGGGGGGAAGGTGTTAGGCACCCCCCGACATCCGTGTTACCACGGTGACTGCCTCTTTTCAAGAAACTATTATCTGAATGTGTGTGTGTGTGTGTGTGAGTCAATGTGCTGTTATTTGAAAGTGGTACGAGGCCTCGTTCGCACCTATATACGCAGGGTTTGAATTTATGTAAAAATTTAATTTTAGCAAGATATGGCAATTATGTTTTATAAAAGAGGTTTTTTCAAACCCTGTCGCTCAATAGTAATTGAGGCCTTTTGCACTCCCATTTTATTAAATGCGCGGCTTGGTTGATTTTATTTGACGGCTGCGAAGCATCCGTATGAAAATAATGTACAAAATAATGCCGACTTCCTCGTGGGTATGGAAACCATCTGAGGAAATTCAGACATCGCAGAATAATTTACAAGCTGCTTACAGCTGAAAATGTCCATCACGGGAACCGAATCTAGATCCAATGAGATGAATCTGTGATCAGATGATTCCTAGGCTCACATGATACCGTAATTTGTATGAAAACTGTAAGCAGGTATATATATATAAAAGCCGTAAATATATATATACAGACATGATAACCAACCACGAAGTAGCTCCATGGGGGATCAAAAATGTAAATAAAGTTGTTAAAAGCTATCAACCGCCACGGAGGAAACTCCAGGCGGGACAAAACGTAGATAAAGCTGTAAAAACGGTCAACCACCACAAAGTAAAGTCAAGGTGGAACGATATATATATATATATATATATATATATATATATATATATATATATATATATATATAAAATCCAGGCTCATCGAATGGAGTTCGACCACAGTTTGTATATATAAGTATATATACAAACTCCATTCGATGAGCCTGGATTTATATATATATATATATATATATATATATATATATATATATATATATATATATATATATATATAAGAAAGCAATTAAACACACCAAACCGAAGTTTAGGCTCATCGAACAAAGTCCGACACAAAGTTAATATATATAAGTATATATATCTATTAAAGCAATAAACGCTCCAGACCAAAGTCTAGGCTCAACCGAGGCATAACTCGTTAATGTTAGTCAATATATGTAAATATATATATAAGATATACATACATATATATATATATATAGACTGAAATGAAACCACGGACCGAAGTTCGGGCAAAAGTAAGCAACACGACTCCCAACATGTAGAAGGGTGTGTGCAAAGATGAAGAGAAAGACTCTAAAGTGTGTGAGAAGGCTTACAGCTGACTGCTAGAAAAGGCTTCTATATATTTAGAGTGGGTAAACACTGGCTTTTGTAGGTACAAAAGAGGGTTGTATATGAGCTCACAGGTGTTTAAAGTGGGAAAATACACTGTATGGCAAGTGTAGAAGGAATTCTGCAGGGTTTCCCCGTCTTTTTTCCCTTAAAAATCAGCACCCCAAGCCTCTTATTTATAGGTAAAAGGTGTCGCAGGTGTACCTGCGGCTCAGCCGCAGGTGTACCAGAGGTGGGTCGGGTCGGCCCGGTTTGGTCGGGTCGGGTCGTCTCGAAGTACGTGCACGCGGGCACTGTAATGTCCACTCGGTTTTTCTGAAGTGCAATTCGGGCATCCGTTTGAGGTATACAGGACCTATTCTGGACCACCGTTGTCGAGAGTTTGTACGATGGCATGGGATTAGAGTTTGTACGAAGTCTTTGAAGATGGTACTGTGAGGACCCCAAACTCAGGTACTTGAAACCCGAACTCGGTTCATCACGATACCATTTCTATGAGCGGAATAATATTATTAATAATAACAATAATATAAATATCAAACTTAACTTACATTTATCAGAGTCTAATCCCAAGTACGTAACATTTAAACATTCATTACAAACCATGATAGATAATATATATCATACTTGTCTTAATAGTATTAAACTATTACATAAGATAACGTTCATTCAGCAACCTTCCCTTTTCTTTTGTTCTTAGCAGAGCTCTCTAGTCATTTGCACTTAGCTGAAAACATTTAAATTTAAGCAAGGATGAGCATTTGAGTGCCCAGCAAGTAATAGCAATTATATATATATATATATATATATATATATATATATATATATATATATATATGCTGAAAGGATTTAAATATTTTCTTTGTACTATTCTTCTACAACAAGTCAATAGTTGTGAAGTATTCTGAACCGATAATAATAACATAACAACTCTCTTTCAAATTTTTGAAACTACATAATGACTATAACTGGAGTTATGGTGACATGCCATGAACATTATTTTCATTTTCGAAAAGGTTAAACAAAAATTCATCTGTAAACCGACATAACTTACGGGCATTGGGGTGATCAGCCCGTTGTACCCTGCATTGATCAATACTACATGTAAGAACGAGGATATCATTCACTCTGTCCACCTTGGGTGCATAAAAAGTTTTCCCGTATAGAGATGTTCATACTTGTCTGGGTTCCAAATCAAAGGTTTTATCTTGTTTCAACAATAATCTATAATTCAACATATATATATATATATATATATATATATATATATATATATATATATGTACGAGTAATTGACAAAGGTATATCAACATGTGATTAAATACAATGATTATCCAAGTGGGGACACTTGTTTAACCATTTACAGAAATTAACGAACAGAATATATATATATATATATATATATATATATATATATATATATATATATATATATATATGAATTTACCATATACTAACATGTTGATAAGCAATGAGCGTATATAATATAAGGTTAATAGTATATACAGTAATAATATAGTTTAGAAACATTCTTACTCATGTCCATTGCATAAAGAAAATACAAAGGTTAGATACTTGCCTGAAGCGCTGCTTACAGTTTGTAATTTAGATTTATCGCTTATCTCACGACCTATCATTAATAAGATCGTTCGTTCTATTAGAACAACATACTATAACACGTAACACTACTTATTGCAGTCAGTACATATCCTAATCACATTGGCACATAGATTTAACAACCATTGAATCACAAATAATCACTTATCTCAATAAATTATCTAAGTCTAGATCAATTTCTGAAACATGTCGGTGTACCGACGGTTTTATCGGGTAATAATCGAGTCTAAGACTCTATTCTGTAACTTAATATCAGTAATATTATTTTTAAATGACTTAATATAATTTTAAAACATTTATTATAATTTATCACGAAATTTCAAACATCGGAATCACATTAAAATGATTTAAATACTAATCAATTCTATTATCATTAATATTTAATAAGTATTAAACTATTAATGAAATCATTTCTAAAATATTAAAGTTATTTATAATAACTTGAAATACTTTTAAAGTATTAATATTACCCTTAAATGATTTTTAAAACATTTAAAATCATTTCTAAATAATTACCATTAATATCAAAGTATTAATATTCTATTTATCAAAATATTAAAAGTCATTATTCATAACTTAAAATATTTTTAATTCATTTCTATCCCTTTTAAATGATTTTTAACTTAATAAAACCATTTTAAAACTATTTATTTAATATAATTATTAAATAAATTTACTATTTTTAATAATAAGTTAATAATCATTAATATGAAATTATCTTTTAAATATTAAAAGTTATATTTTATAACTTAAAATATCTTTAAACACTTTATTTTCAGTTAAAATGATTATTATAATATTAAAATCATTTTCAAACTAAATTATTTAATATAATTATTAAATAACTTTAATATCATTAATAATAATTAATTAATGAAATTTATCTTTAATTATTAAAAGTTATGTTTTATAACTTAAAATATTTTTAAATAACTTATTATTATTTAAAATAATTTTTAATATAATAAAATAATTTTTAATTAATTTATTTAATTCATTTAGTAAATAAATTAATTACCATTAATATCAATTTATTAATAAAATTTATGACAAAATATTAAAGTCATTAAAAATAACTTAAAATATTTTCTTATATCATAATATAATTTTTAATGATTTTTCCAATATTAAAATTATTTTTAAATAATTTATTTAATATTATAACTAAATAAATTAAATACTTTTAATATTCCAAAAATATTAAATATTTATGAAATATATTAAAAATAATTAAAAACTAATTTTTGAAATTTAAAATAATTTTTAATAATTTATTTTATATTTTTAATAATTTAAAACTAAATTTTTTCTATTTAATAATTAATTTCCAGAAAATAATAATAATAAAATGTCGCTAAAGGGCCCTATAGCGACAGAACTGTCGCTATAGGTGTTCTTGGCCTGTTCTTCATCAAGCCCAGAAATGCATGTCAGTGCTCGAGGTTACCACTTTGACCAGAATTTGATCTATGATCCAAATGTTTTCTGGACTTACTGAAGTGTTACAATTGTAGAATAAGTGCAACACTACAACTATACACCAAGTTCTTGGCCATACTACCACATATCAAAGAGATCCAAGCCCTCAAACATTCTGACAACGCTGTTCCTCATTTCTGGGTTTTCCAGAAAATGAAGAACAGACGACGGTGCTAGATCTAGATCCTTATAACTTGATTTCTGTATTTGTTTTGTGAAACCAATTGCTTGAACCTTGTAGAACACATGCCAGAGTACAGTTTTATAACATTGAAACATCATAACAGCAACAAATATGAGCGATCTAGACCGATCAAAGTTCTAGTCAGAAAACATTTCTTAAAGATTCTGGGTTACCCAGAACTTCATACTGCCAGATGGTCAACGGTGGTTTGACCACGTATAATTTTGATTATGTGCAAGATATGAGTGATCTAATGATTTGAGTATGTAGATTGCATGTCGGGCTACAATATGAAATCAACAACATAACTAAAACACTTAACAGGAGCAAGATTTAAGCCCTGCAAAAATGATGTCATACAAGATCTGGGTTTCTGGGTTGCCTAGAAACCCATTTTTGTGACTGGTCAACGCGGTTTGACCGCTTATATCTATCGATCTACACATGCTCTAGACTTGATTCAAGTTTCAGATCAAAGTCCTTACAATATACTACCATTACAAACATCTAAGACACTAAAAACATTACCAGACACCGATCTATTAAGCCTGACATTTGCTTGTCAAACGAAAATTTCTAATTTTTCTAGATTTGAAAAATCTTTAGATTTGAGCATCTAGATGATATAGATTTGAGTTTTGACAACCCAGATCATCAAATGACACTCTATTACACATATCTAACCCACAAATTACAACTTCTAACAACAAATCATGAGATTTCGAATTTTGAAGGTTTATACCTCTTTGAAGCTTTGATCTTGATTTCTGACTTCTGATGTTGATCTTGGAATGCTAAGGGCTGATCATGGTTTTGTTCCTCTCTCTCTCTCACTCTATATTTCGAAAATGAAGAGAGAGAATGGCTAGGGAGAAAATGAAAATAAAAGTGACCACTTCTCTCTTTTTAATATATATAATTGGATACACAACATGTATGCAATGCAAGGTGTCCCTCTAGATTAGGTTGTAGCTGAGATTTAAGTCAAAAGGCTAGCATTAGTTGGTGAGCTACTACAATTTTGGTGAGATTTGTAAGCTAACTCTAAAAAAAAATACAAAAGGACACAAAACTCATTTCCATTTAATTTTAATTCTAGAATGGTCATTTTGGACAATTGACCAAACCCTTAGGGTTTAGAGTTTGGGAAAATTTAGGGTTTAACCCTTAATTCTGCAATTTAATTTCTAACATTTCCGAATTTCAGTTTTTCAAAAATAGAAATTTAATATTTCTAAATTATAATTAGAATTTTCTAATTATATTAAAATTTCTTAATCACTAATTAAATCTTGCTAATTAGGATTAGTATTTCCTAATTATAATCGCTAACTACGCAATTAGGGTCAAAATCATATATTAGGGTTTATAACCCAAAAATTAGGGTTTCTAATATAAAATAAATATTAGGGTTTCTAGAAATTAATATTTCTAAATATTAATCAGGGTTTACCTAATTAATCAAAAAGTCATATAATACATAGCATGCATGTACCGTATAACACAGTTATATAACAGGGTCGAACTCATCCTGAGTTTTAAATTAGGGTTTTAATTTAGAATTAATATCTCCTATAATTAGGGTTTTCCTAATAGCATCCAATATTTATAATACACATCGTACACCACATAACATAGTTTCTTAACAGATTTTAAAGTCTCATGAGACTTCGAAATTAGTGTTTGTCAGTAAAAATTAGGGTTTTATCATAATACCCCATAATTGACCAATCATTATCAATACATACATACTGTACATATTCATAGCACTGAAAAATCAAAATATAATTAATATTATATTATTATTCTCATACCTTGACAATAATCCAAAATTAGGGTTTGGATTACATATCTGATTTATTATTCCTATTTAACCTTAATAATTAAGGTAAAATAATTAACTTAATAATTTGTACTAAAATTCATATAATAAAATAATTATTATAATTATTCAAAAAAATCAGTTCATATATTATTTAAATAATATATAATTATATTTTCATGGAAAATAATTAATAAAAATATTTCTACTATAAAATTAATTATTATATGAATATGCTTTATAATAATCAATAATTCTAAAATAAAATTATTTGTAAATATTTATGTAATAAATATATTTTTATTTACCACATAAATACACATACACATTATCTTGTACAAATCCTCTTCCTTAAAAAAAAAAGTATACGCAAAATTTCTTATTTATTTATATAGAAAAATATCGGGTTGTTACATTCACCCTCCCTTATAAAGATTCCGTCCCCGGAATCACCGTTTTAAAACCTATACATACCAGGGTACATAACATACACAATCATTGCGAGTAGATCTCGATCAAAATTGATCGAACTGATCTTTAACTATTCAGCATAAAGCTTATCTATCTGCTTATACGGAAAAATTGATTTCTAATAGAACTCAATTTCCTCCCTCAAAATAATTTTATAAAATAATTTACAATATATAAGAAAATAATATATAAGAAATAAAATTGGTTCGAGTAATACCTGGAGTTGCATCTCTAGCTGCCACGATATCTTGAATGGTCATGTTGAAGACGCTTGCGGTTGATTTCGTTGGTTTGATTGTTGATGTTGGTCCCGTTGTCGCCAATGTCCTGCTGCCTTTTCCCGTATTCGCATTACTTGCCTCCTTTCTCCTTCTTGGACATTGTTCCACTTTATACTCCATTGATTCACACTTAAACACACAGACTTTCCTTTTATCTCATTTCTTTTTTATCGTATAGGTGACTATCTTTTGCCCCTTCATTATCTTAGATATTACAAACGTTTCTACAGGTCAGTTGATCCTTCGAATCCTGGCAGTACGATGGCCTTGAAGTCTTTGACGTTCGTCGATCGATTATCTGACTGATCTTCCCGCGACTGGTATTCCGTTCTGCATAGCTTGATCGTCCATATTCGCAAAATTCTATATCGGGTCTGGTTGTCTTCCAGCTTTGTTGACAGGTTCTTCTATCCGTGTATTTCATCTTCGTCTTCTTGACAGCATTATCACTATTTATTCTTTATTCTAAGTCTTATCATATACGTATAATCATATAACACAAAATTTCTATTCAAATAGTCATGTACTCAAAATATTAGATTTTAAAATTTTGATTTACTGTAGTAACCAGTATACAGATAAATATCTACTATCTTTATACTAACTTATTTCATTAATCCATCATAGACTCATATTCATAACACTTGACATACCATAGCACATACTGCTTTAATCGTCCGCTATCCCTTTGTGACTCAAAAGTCGGGAATCGCTGACACACTTATAAAAAATTTGAAAAACATTACCTTATACAAACATGCCCATCATATACACTACATAACATAGAATCATACATATTCAAAGTAATACTAGTACTACTTATTTCTTACGCATTTACTAACGATCAGTTGCTTAGTATTCTATATAGTCCCATCATCCTCAATAATCCATTCACACCTAACTACACCTAGTTCGTCCAACTTACCATACATTATGAGTTTAAGAACTCACCACCAACATACGAGTTTAAGAACTCAATACTGACCACATATTCTTTAACTATACTTTACCTATTAAACATATTATCGCCTCTGGGTCTGGTACTACACTTTTCAAATCAACCACCTCATTGAGGTAGCTTTTAATATGAGCCTCTATTTCAGCTATTGGCTAAGGTATGGAGATTGACTTCTTCTTGACGATCTGAGGGTATCCTAATCCTTTCTATCTGACATTTACACATATAATTTATCTAGACTAGCATATAGTATATACACACAGCACATAATAATTTTATATAAGTTATCTTTTATTTTGTCTTACGATGAATTCACTCAATTCATCTCCTTTTTAAACTCTATATGAGTTATTTATATTTTCAACGTTTCCCTCTGTTCTAAGGTTATAACCTAAGGTCTAGCCCACCTATGGTTTTTAACCCCTAAGCTCTGATACCAACTTGTGAGGACCCCAAACTCAGGTACTTGAAACCCGAACTCGGTTCATCACGATACCATTTCTATGAGCGGAATAATACCAATAATAATAACAATAATATAAATATCAAACTTAACTTACATTTATTAGAGTCTAATCCCAAGTACGTAACCTTTAAACATTCATTACAAACCATGATAGATAATATATATCATACTTGTCTTAACAGTATTAAACTATTACATAAGATAACGTTCATTCAGCAACCTTCCCTTTTCCTTTGTTCTTAGCAAAGCTCTCTAGTCGTTCGCACTTAGCTGAAAACATTTAAATTTATGCAAGGATGAGCATTTGAGTCCCCAACAAGTAATAGCAATTATATATATATATATATAAGCTGAAAGGATTTAAATGTTTTCTTTGTACTATTCTTCTACAACAAGTCAATAGTTGTGAAGTATTCTGAACCGATAATAATAACATAACAACTTTCTCTTTCAAATTTTTGAAACTACATAATAATTATAACTGGGGTTATGATGACATGCCATGAACATTGTTTTCATTTTCGAAAAGGTTGAACAGAAATTCATCTATAAATTGACATAACTTACGGGCACGGGGGTGATCAGCCCGTTGTACCCTGCATTGATCAATACTACATGTAAGAACGAGGATATCGTTCACTCTGTCCACCTTGGGTGCATAAAAAGTTTTTCCGTGTAGGGATGTTCATACTTGTCTGGGTTCCAAATCAAAGGTTTTATCTTGTTTCAACAATAATCTATAATTCAACATATATATATATATATATATATACGGGTAATTGACAAAGGTATATCAACATGTGATTAAATACAATGATTATCCAAGTGGGGACACTTGTTTAACTATTTACAGAAATTAACGAACAGAATATATATATCTGAATTTACCATATACTAACATGTTGATAAGCAATGAGCGTATATAATATAAGGTTAATAATATGTACAGTAATAATATAGTTTAGAAATATTCTTACTCATGTCCATTGCATAAAGAAAATACAAATGTTAGATACTTGCCTGAAGCGCTGCTTACAGTTTGCAATTTAGATTTATCGCTTATCTCACGACCTATCATTAATAAGATCGTTCGTTCTATTAGAACAACATACTATAACACATAACACTGCTTATTGCAGTCAGCACATACCCTAATCACATTGGCACATTGATTTAACAACCATTGAATCACAAATAATCACTTATCTCAATAAATTATCTAAGTCCAGATCAATTTCTGAAATATGTCGGTGTACCGACGGCTTTATCGGGTAATAATCGAGTCTAAGACTCTATTCTGTAACTTAATATCAGTCATATTATTTTTAAATGACTTAATATAATTTTAAAACATTTATTATAATTTATCACGAAATTTCAAACATCGGAATCACATTAAAATGATTTAAATACTAATCAATTCTATTATCATTAATATTTAATAAGTATTAAACTATTAATGAAATCATTTCTAAAATATTAAAGTTATTTATAATAACTTGAAATACTTTTAAAGTATTAATATTACCTTTAAATAAATTTTAAAACATTTAAAATCATTTCTAAATAATTACCATTAATATCAAAGCATTAATGTTCTATTTATCAAAATATTAAAAGTCATTATTCATAACTTAAAATATTTTTAATTCATTTCTATCCCTTTTAAATGATTTTTAACTTAATAAAAAAATTTTAAAACTATTTATTTAATATAATTATTAAATAAATTTACTATTTTTAATAATAAGTTAATAATCATTAATATGAAATTACCCTTTAAATATTAAAAGTTATATTTTATAACTTACAATATCTTTAAACACTTTATTTTCATTTAAAATGATTATTATAATATTAAAATCATTTTCAAACTAAATTATTTAATATAATTATTAAATAACTTTAATATCATTAATAATAATTAATTAATAAAATTTATCTTTAAATATTAAAAGTTATGCTTTATAACTTAAAATATTTTTAAATACCTTATTATTATTTAAAATGATTTTTAATATAATAAAATCATTTTTAATTAATTTATTTAACTCATTTAGTAAATAAATTAATTACCATTAATATCAATTTATTAATAAAATTTATCGCAAAACATTAAAAGTCATTAAAAATAACTTAAAATATTTTCTTATATCATAATATAAATTTTAATGATTTTTTCAATATTAAAATCATTTTTAAATAATTTATTTAATATTATAACTAAATAAATTAAATACTTTTAATATTTCAAAAATATTAAATATTTATGAAATATATTAAAAATAATTAAAAACTAATTTTCAGAATTTAAAATAATTTTTAATAATTTATTTTGTATTTTTAATAATTTAAAACTAATTTTTTTCTATTTAACAATTAATTTCTGGAAAATAATAATAATAAACTGTCACTAAAGGGCCCTATAGCGACAGAACCGTCACTATAGGTGTTCTTGGCCTGTTTTTCATCAAGCCCAGAAATGCATGTCAGTGCTCGAGGTTACCACTTTGACCAGAATTTGATCTATGATCCAAATGTTTTCTTGACTTACTGAAGTGTTACAATTGTAGAATAAGTGCAACACTACAACTATACACCAAGTTCCTGGCCATACTACCACATATCAAAGAGATCCAAGCCCTCAAACATTCTGACAACGCTGTTCTTCATTTCTGGGTTTTCCAGAAAATGAAGAACAGACGATGGTGCTAGATCTAGATCCTTATAACTTGATTTCTGTATTTGTTTTGTGAAACCTAATGCTTGAATCTTGTAGAACACATGCCAGGGTACATTTTTATAACATTGAAACATCATAACAACAACAAATATGAGCGATCTAGACCGGTCAAAGTTCTAGTCAGAAAACATTTCTTGAAGATTCTGGGTTACCCAAAACTTCATACTGCCAGATGGTCAATGGTGGTTTGACCACGTATAATTTTGATTATGTGCAAGATATGAGTGATCTAATGATTTGAGTATGTAGATTGCATGTCGGGCTACAATATGAAATCAACAACATAACTAAAACACTTAACAGGAGCAAGATTTAAGCCCTGCAAAAATGATGTCAAACAAGATCTGGGTTTCTGGGTTGCCCAGAAACCCATTTTCGCGACTGGTCAACGCGGTTTGACCGCTTATATCTATTGATCTACACATGCTCTGGACTTGATTCAAGTTTCAGATCAAAGCCCTTACAACATACTACCATTACAAACATCTAAGACACTAAAAACATTACCAGACACCGATCTATTAAGCCTAACATTTGCTTGTCAGACGAAAATTTCTAATTTTTCCAGATTTGAAAAATCTTTAGATTTGAGCATCTAGATGATATAGATCTGAGTTTTGACAACCCAGATCATCAAATGACACTCTATTACACATATCTAACCCACAAATTACAAGTTCTAACAACAAATCATGAGATTTCGAATTTTGAAGGTTTATACCTCTTTGAAGCTTTGATCTTGATTTCTGACTTCTGATGTTGATCTTGGAATGCTAAGGGCTGATCATGGTTTTGTTCCTCTCTCTCTCTCTCTCACTCTGTATTTCGAAAATGAAGAGAGAGAATGGCTAGGGAGAAAATGAAAATAAAAGTGACCACTTCTCTCTCTTTAATCAATATAATTGGATACACAACATGTATGCAATGCAAGGTGTCCCTCTAGATCAGGTTGTAGCAGAGATTTAAGTCAAAAGGCTAGCATTAGTTGGTGAGCTACTATAATTTTGGTGAGATTTGCAAGCTAACTCTAAAAAAAATACAAAAAGGCACAAAAGTCATTTCCATTTAATTTTAATTTTAGAATGGTCATTTTGGACAATTGACCAAACCCTTAGGGTTTAGGGTTTGGGAAAATTTAGGGTTTAGGGTTTAACCCTTAATTTTGTAATTTAATTTCTAACAATTCCGAATTTCGGCTTTTCAAAAATAGAAAATTAATATTTCTAAATTATAATTAAAATTTTCTAAATATATTAAAATGTCTTAATCACTAATTAAATCTTGCTAATTAGGATTAGTATTTCCTAAGTATAATCGTTAACTACGCAAGTAGGGTCAAAATCATATATTAGGGTTTATAACCCAAAAATTAGGGTTTCTAATATAAAATAAATATTAGGGTTTCTAGAAATTAATTTTTCTAAATATTAATTAGGGTTTACCTAATTAATCAAAAAGTCATATAATACATAGCATGCATGTACCATATAACACAGTTATATAACAGGGTCAAACTCATCTTGAGTTTTAAATTAGGGTTTTAATTTACAATTAATATCTCCTATAATTAGGGTTTTTCTAATAGCATCCAATATTTATAATACACATCATACACCACATAACATAGTTTCTTAACAGATTTTAAAGGCTTACGAGACTTCGAAATTAGTGTTTGTCAGTAAAAATTAGGGTGTTATCATAATACCCCATAATTGACCAATCATTATCAATACATACATATAGTACATATTCATAGCACTGAAAAATCAAAATATAATTAATATTATATTATTATTCTCATACCTTGACAATAATCTAAAATTAGGGTTTGGATTCCATATTTGATTTATTCTTCCTATTTAACCTTAATAATTAAGGTAAAATAATTAACTTAATAATTTGTACTAAAATTCATATAATAAAATAATTATTATAATTATTCTAAAAAAATTACTTCATATATTATTTAAATAATATATAATTATATTTTTATAGAAAATAATTAATAAAAATATTTCTATTATAAAATTAATTATTATATGAATATGCTTTATAATAATCAATAATTCTAAAATAAAATTATTTGTAAATATCTATGTAATAAATATATTTTTATTTACCACATAAATACACATACACATTATCTTGTACAAATCCTCATCCTTAAAATAAATTAAAAAAAATTTATACGCAAAATTTCTTATTTATTTATATAGAAAAATATCGGGTTGTTACAAGGACGGTGTCCTCCGGTCTTCAAGCTTCAACTTTCATCCGTTACCCCGCACAATAGCAACTCGGGATTGGTTAGCCTTGTGGGCCGTTGTTGCGTAGATGTGTTGAGACGACTTGGCGTGGCATCGTGTTGGTCAGATGACGATGTTGCCCCTTACTGGTGTTATTACCGGGTTGGGTCGATAAAGCAGACGTTGCTCAGCTTCGTCGGGCTAATACAATGTATCTCGTTGTGAGCGCCGATATTGAAGATGGTTGCACTTGTAACAAGCATTTCTGGGGTTAATGCCGAAATTGCTTTCCTTGGGGCTATCACCAAGGTTGGAGGCTATTCCCATGTTTAGGGCTGAGACTGGATACCTCGGGGTTATCTCCAAGATTAATCGGTCTTCTCCGGTGTGTGTTCTGGTATTGATCTGCATGCCTCGGGGTTCTTCGAGATTGGAACGATTACTCCCAGATTGTGATCTGGGGTTGATGCTGAACCTCCGGTAGTATCCGGCATGGTTGTGGATTGTCTTTCAGGGTTCCCTCATAAAAGACGAATCTGCTCTCCTACAATGTTAGTGACAGGTGTACAAAAAATTTCGAGTGTCTACAGATACCCCTCTTTATCATACTCATGCATGGCGATGCATGGGTAAGATAAAGAATCCTAGACACTTGAAACGTAATAAGACGAACAGGGTACTATGGATAGCAACATGATGTAGATGTATGATGCATGTGTACGGGGTTGTAGCCCAACACGCTAAGGATAATTACTGGCTCCCTGTTGTTTCAATCGGGGATTGGCAATGATGACCAGATTTGATGTATAATCTGAGTATGTTGGAGTTATCATCAAATTCCTGGATAAGGACTGGATCTTACAGAGGTACCTCTAATGTGTAAGAGATCTATGGGGATAAAGCTTGATCTGTTTGAGGATGTGTATAACATATTCCATCATCCATCTTCCTTGATGACAATCTCCTGGTTTGTATCATCAGGACATGTCAGGGTTCTGTTGGAGTTACTGCCAACAACAAATGCTGTCAGGGATGCCTGACCTTCGTTGATGTGTATTTCACCGATATGTGAATCAACGGTTGAAAAATCCTGTGGGATATACTGTCAAGGTTGCTTGACTTTCGCTGTCGAGTAGATCAACGGAACATTGCGTTGTGACCGCCTGGGGAATATGGGTAATCGGGTGGTAAGAACCCCGAATGGCTCCAGAGCTCTGATAGGTCTAACCCTCTATCGGCTGGAATGATGTCAAGGCTGCTTGACCTTCATTGATGTGTGTGTCAATGGCTTGAATGTATGTGGTAATCCCCTGCCATGAATTCACGTTACAAACCCCTCGGGAGATCTACTATGGACGTATGCATTGATCGAACAACTGTGTATGCTCTGATGGGTTTACTTACCATCGGCTGAGATAATGTCAAGGTTGCTTGACCTTCGTTGATTTGTGTGTCAACGGATGAACACGCGTTGTAACCCCGTCGGGGATCTACATTGTAACCCCAATCAGGGACTCATGTTGTAACCCCCGTCGGGGACTCACATTGTAACCCCCGTCGGGGACTCACGTTGTAACCCCCGTCGGGGATCTGGGTTGACAAGGATGATGATCCTGAGAAAGCGGCATTGGACCTGCGTACGGTATTGCCGAGCTTGACTGAGATCATTTGAGATCACTGGTATAGTGTACCCTGTGTGTGGGAGAATACCAATGCGTGATGTACCGATTCAAAGTCTCATCAGAGAAGACCAGGATTGTATGAAGTTTTGCTCAATCGCGTGGCGTTTTTATTCTCGATTTGACCTTTTTAATTCGCGAGACCTCCTTTGCAACTCAAACTGGACCGAGCCGGAGGGATGGGACCCACACGGGGGTGCCACAGGTGTACCTGCTGCAGCAGCAGATAGGCCTACGGCCAGGCATGGATCATATATCCATCAGCCAATAGCATTCACAAGTCACTTTTAACTTGTTTCGCTTAGAGAAAATCGCGAGCCACCTTCAGATCTGCTGAGTGCGGGCTGCTTTCTGCAAATTCTGTCACCGTGCAAGTGTTCCACACTGTCCTGGTAACGTATGCCTGTATTTTCTCTAGTTTCTGTCCGTTAGATTGTGAGTTATCGCACGAAATGCATCTAAACACATAGTAGTGGTTATGTATGCACAAATGACTTGTTAAAAAATATTCAACACAGTAAATGTTAGTATTAAACCATGCTGAACATAATGATGTGAAAAAATTTGACTTTTGAGACAGTCAAATTGGCACCTTTTTCTGCTATTTTTTGTCCTATTTGAGGTCCAATGAGAAAAAGGTGGAAAGGCAAAGTACTCCTAGCATTGAGGTTGGCCTTATGCATGATGCTTTTGATTTTTAATGCATATATTCTGTATATAACTTTGGGGCAGGTGTGATACTGAATGGCTACCTAAACATGCCTTAGTGCATGTGGATAATCCTATTTTCAAAGGGGACTATGGCAAAAAATTTCAAAAGGTAGGCATTGGGTAGTCATGCATTTTAACTCTATTGTTTGTTAAAGTAAATGTATGCATGCATATAATCATAAATGCATTAAAGAAAGCTCTAGGTAAAGAAATACCACACCTTTTCTGAGGTGATTTGGAGACTTGTTGTCTAGATATTATGGATCCAGATCAGCCGAGCAGTTCCTATAGAACTGCTTCTGGCGTACCTCAGAGGGCTTCTGAAGTGCCTCGTCCCCGTTTTGTCAGACAGCCTCGTCGGTTGGTGGAGGCTGTGATCTGTCCTGTCCAGGCAGATGTTACAGACGTTGAGGACGAGGAGGTGGATATTGAGGACCCCGCTCCTACTGCATCTGTCCCTCGTAGGGAGCTTCTGAGCATTCAGGTGGCGAACCCAGAGTTGCTGGGTGATTTGGGCAGACATCCATCGATGTACTTACATGCTAACGAGGTATGGCGTTAGACTTTGCTTTTTCTTCTCTCCTATTGATGAGGATTAAAGGGTTCTGAGATTTGCATTTCATGCAGGTTCTAGGTTTTACACAGCCTCGAGGGAACTGGTTTAGCATCCACTCCATGTACCAGGCGCTTCACCCTGATTATAGAGCAGTAGTGCATGAGTGGGGATTTGGGGCATTCTTCTCTATCCTTCCCCGTCGTTGTCCCTGGGGTTACCTCAGGGCATTGTTTGAGCGGTGGTTTCACCAGACTCAGTCACTCCACCTGCTGGATTACGAGGTGATGATGACGCTGATGGATTGGCGATTTATCATCGGCGTGGAGTTTGGAGGGGAGCCAGTGCCTTGCATTGTGAATATTACCCCTACTGCCGTCAGATCCTTGTTAGGAGTTCCAGCGACGGCGCTCAAAGGCAGGACCGTCCGTTCAGGTCCTTTGAGTGTGGATGCTGTGAGCGGGCTATTGAGTGAGCCCATGCCTGATGATGTCAGGATCAGGGATCGCGTTCTGCGGCGATTGTTCCTGATGATCATTCGAGGCTGCTTCATAGCAGATAACTCTTCCACGGTATTTTTTTCTTTGGTCAGCGCTACGCGTGACATGGACAGTATTGGAGAGTACGATTGGGGCTCCTATACCTTTGCCTATTTCCTCTAGGGCATGCGTATACGCTCATAGGGTTTGACCGAGGCTTGCCTAGGATTTTACCCATTTCTGCTGGTGAGTATTTCTCTTGTCTTTTCCCATTTATAGTTAAGAGTGTTTACTGATAGCAGATGTCTTGCCATTGTGTTGGCAGTTTTAGGCCTATGAGAGGCTTCTCTGTTTGCGTCTCGTGAGTGTGTTAGGTTTAGATACCTATCCACGAGGACGAAGATGGCATCATTCGATTCTGCCCGAGGTCCCTGTAGCGGAGGGATTCACTCATTGCCGTATGCAGCTGGAGTTACTGACGATGGACACCATCACCTGGCTTCCTTATTCTGGGGAACACTTGACAGTGGGTTTTGAGGATGGATACCCGACTGGGGTCGAGTATTTAATTTCCACCATGAGAGTTCCACTCTTCATAGATGGCGGTTGGGAGCTCTATTTAGGAGAGCGTGCTATTAGGAGCACCACAGGGGATGTTCGTATACCGATCTTACCTCCTGTCAGGCGTCACTAGCCTATATCGCAGTCACCGGCCATTGATATCCCGTTGTTGGGTGTTGACGAATTTGCATTATCAGAGGGTCCATGTACTCAGGAGATATTCCAGCATTGGTGACTTCCTCGTACTATTGGAGCCCAGTCTCGCGCCACACAGTTTATGGGGGACATGGTTCCTGGATCCTTGATGATGACGGATTGGATAGCTTGTGTCCGAGATCCGACTCGTGTGACCCAGATTGATAGCTTGACCCATCAGTTGGACCAGGCACATATATTTATTCGGCACTTGGGCAGAGATCAGCAGAGGCGGAGTCATTTGTTCCTTCCAGCTCAGGCGCTGGCCCCTCGGACGACCCATTTGGTTTTGTCGGCGCAGATCCTCCTCTTTATAGGCCTGACATCCCTATTGATAGAGATCCAGTGACTCAGGAGGAGTTACATTAGGTGGACAGGATTGATGATGTGGATATCGACACCATTGTCTTCTTTTGATGTATTCTCGTTATATCTTTTGATAGGCCTCTGTTAGATATTGGGTGGATGTTCCCCATTCTCGCTATATCTTTTGATAGGCCTCTGTTAGTAGTAGGGCGTCTGTGCCCTTCCCTGTATTTGTAGCTGTACAGAGCTGATGTATTAGATGATGATATACTTAGGAATGTATGCACAGTCTTTTCCATTCCCTATATCATATTGTCATCCATTATCTGTTATGCATGTATCATGTTATGCATATGTATGTATGTCCAGAGATATTAGGTATTGACCCCTGGATGGTCTTACGACACGGCCCTCACAGATGTCTTCTTTGACAGTTAGCCATATAGATCATACCCCACCGTCAGTGGTGGCATCGGGTATGCGATCGTGGTATGATAGTATGTCACCACCAGATAGGGTGACCGTAGATATGTTACTGCGGCATACCATGACTTTTTTGGCATTTCAGGTTCCTGCAGGATTCGTAGATGGGATGCTAGAGCATTGGCGACATGACAGGCAGGTATTCCGCTTTGGCACCCATGAGTTGACTCCTACTATGGAGGAGTATACACGTTTGACGATGCTGCCCTTGGACAGACCTTGCGTGCATATGGCTCTGGGAGACATGAGTATACAATTCATGACTCTCACAGAATTGAGGCGCAGAGTAGTGCAGGATGAGTTGACATCTGGCCATGTGATCTCTCAGCGTTTTCTGTACGATAGATTTGGCTCAAAGGACAGCAACTCACGACATTCCGGGGATTTCACCACATCGGAGGATCATTGGCGTCTAGCCAGAGTTGATGTACTGATGTTATGTGTACTATCATATGTGTACACGCCGCGGTATATGGATGAGATAGATATAGGTGTTATCATGGCTGTGAGAGCTCTCAGGGAGGGTCATACCATTGTGCCTATGATCTTGGCAGAGACTCTGCGGTCAGCATCCTACTGCAGTACTTATGCATCAGGAGTGTTTACTGGGAGCTCAGTCCTTCTGTATATGTGGTTCATGTCACACTTGAGACCGATTGGTACCCTTAGACGACATGGATATTGGTTTACCCACGATGTGTCCATGTTATACTCCTTTCAGCCATTGGAGTGTATAGATGCTCAGTCCTGGTCCGCATTTTTGGCAGACATCAGAGACCCATTTAGCATATTGCTGTGCTCGGGGCTTAGCTCACCATACAGCTTTATTACTCATGCTCCGGGCATGGATTTCCTCCCTCTGGCCGGCTTGAGGGGTGTGACTACTTATCACCCATTGGCCGTGATGTCGCAGTTCGACCAGTTTCAGGATTTTCATCCTTTCACAGGGGCGACAGGTCAGCGTTCAGCTGCCCGATACCTCTCAGCCGAGGACCGATCTCGTGTATACGCTTGTTGGGACCATCGTGAGGGAGCTGCTTTTTCAGTGAGTAGTCCAGGTTATTCCGCAGAGTATTCCGCCTGGATGGAGACGGAGGTTTTATCGGCTGCAGCAGTATCTGCAGTACCGAATAGCGACGCAGAGGGTGTGGAGCCTGTGGAGGACATTGATACCCGCTCCTACTTCGAGGAGGAGCCCGCTGCTGGGTTGCCAGCATTTCTTCCGAATTCTCCTAGTACCAGCACTGTTGCGATTCAGCACTCGGCACAGTACTTAGAGCAGAGACTTCAGCTAATGACCTTTGAGAGAGATCAGGTTCGATCTATGATGTCGACTGCTCTGGATGTGAGGGAGGTCGCTCTATTGGAGAGAGATGAGGCCTTAGCTCACAGGGATGCCGCTATTGTTTAGCGGGATGAGGCCAGATTGGCCAGAGATGCAGTGATAGTTGAGCGGGATAGTGCCATGTCTGCCCGGGATGTAGCCATCACAGACAGTACTGCAGCGAGGTCCCTTACCACTGACATAATCGCAAAGATGAGCGCATGTATTGCTGAGCATATGGTCATCATGCAGACGGCTTCTGATCTATTGGGTCGTGTGGATACTCTCATACAGGAGACCACAGCTTTACCTCCTTCTTCTGAGAGGTATGCTATGTTGGGCTTGCTAGCTCACGTGTATCCTGACTCATAGATTAGCTTGTACTTACCTGCACAGACTAGCTTAGCCATTTTGTCATGTACAGTTTACATCATGTATATCAAACAACATTATATATGACAGGGAAATATATTTTTGAATCACTTCCCTTTTAGATACACCTTGCTATTTGTTTGATATTTTGTCTGCTGCTTCAGGGCTTATGATCTTGATGTATTCTGAATTCCTCCTAGGTGGATGGACATTGAGTTGTCTCTGGATAGTTCAGAATGGATCATCGATCTGTGTATCCCTACCATCTTTTGGTGTCTTGGGACTGGTTTTTGTATGGAAATGTAGAGAGGAGTGTGGCTTTCCTCTCTGAGATTGACCACACCACAGATGGTCGCCAGTACTTCTATTCAGGAGAAGCCTAGTTAATTCCATCTTTTATGGATTGGCGTTACTCTTCAAGGTATGACCACAGCTTAGATGGTCGCCGAATCTCCTATTTGGGAGGAGAGGTTGGGTAATTCCATCCCTTTGGTCTGAAGCCGAATGAAACGTAGTGGATTAATGTTTGATCCCAGTACCAACTGACAAGGGTTTGTGTTTTGGTAGGGGGTGAGACCGCACCATGAATGGCTGTGTGACGCCCCCAAATCCGGGTCTCTTTCAACCCGACAGATGGTGCTACACAGTACTACTATTCATTCAAACATTCCATTGGATAGTCTCAAAAGAACCAATATAGCTTATATATATTCAAAATAATATTACATTCCCCAGGTTCTTGGTAACCCTTTCAGTTGTTCTTGTCATAAATAGCAATATATTACAAACAGTCTTGCTATACTATTACATAAGTATGCTACGGGTCCATCTTCGCCTTGGCTTTATCCTTGCTTGAGACTTCGGTACGCTCGATCTTAGCTGTGTTCGTATGGTTCAAGTAAGAGTGAGCATGACTAGCTCAACAAGTACAACAATTCTAATAACAATAGCATGCTTGAAACATAGGAATCGTATATCTTCTGTAACTGGCCAATATTTACGAAGTACTTAGTGAGAATTTAAAATAGCATCCCTTTTCATGCAAAACGTTTTAAGGCTACAATATTCAGTAACCCATCAATTCCGGTTCAAGACCGTAAACATTTCATAAATACTTTGAAAAGGATATCCCGGCACGAAGTCCGCAAGTCGGATATAGCTTACGAGCACGTCTAGGTGATCAGCCTATAGTACTCTATGTTGATCAACACTACTTCCATTAAACGTATGTACGTTTAAGTTGTGGCAACCTCACATGCCTGTCGTTTGACGACAAAACAATTTGAACATACATAATCTACTTTTGAAAACCCCAACAATAATAGTTCGGTAAATCCTTATCAACACTTGATAGAATAACATAGCATATGTTGAGCCGAAAGAATTGGCATTGTTATCCTTCAAATACTAACTCATGCGAAGAATATATGAATCACAAAGACTTGTCCAGATTGAACTGGAACAAGGGTTATAGTACTTGCCTTTAGTGTCTGATTACTGGTTAATACTCGTATAGTACTTTAAGTCTTTATGATTCTACAATTCATAATCACGTACCACATTAAGTCATACACAATCAAGTATGATTACTATTATATCTTACCCTTCATCTCAATGTAATTCCTAATTTAGATTCGTTATTTAGGGTTTTACAAGTACCTTACAATGTCTTAATCATGTTATGATTACATCTTAAAACATTACTATTAAATTCCCTTTCTTTCCATACTTGAAATCTTTCTTCACTATCAACTTCCTTGGACTGGCGCTGCGGCGCCAAGGATTGCCTTGTGACTCGCGCTGCGGCGCGAGTTTGCAGTGTACACGAGTTCGGTCTCGCGCTGCGGCGCGGGCAATTAGGCTTAGAGTCGCGCCGCGGCGCGGACTCTGTGCCTTAGAAAATGTTTGTAGTTTTGAAAACTTTTACGAACTTCTCGGACATATAACTTCTTCGTTTTAAGTCTGAATTGGTCCGTTCAAAAGCCCACGGTTCTTAAATTTCATAATCTACGCGTTCATGCAAGAATTTTATCGATTTGACTTCGTTTACTCAAAATTCACCTATAAGTTCATTTTTAACGAAAACGTTAAACGTTCGCGAACGTTCAACGCTCGTTTCTTCGTTTTAAGTCGGAATCCAGTCATTTTCGAGTCCGCAACTCTATAATGACTAAAATGACTTGTCTCCATTGAAAACCAACGTTTCCGACTTCGAACACAAAATACGACTTCCATTCTGAGAATTTCACGAATTTGACGGTAATCATCCAATCGTGTGAAGTCCGACAAATCTTTCATTACTAATTGTTCTAAATGGATTTTAATCAACATAAGATCATTACAAGTTATTTGCTATTCCAACTTATAATCAAAGTAGGTTTTGACTTATTCTCATAAGTTATTAACTTATTTAGCTTAAGGGTTAGAAATCTTCATGCTCATGACTTATTATTAACTTAAGTCTTTCAATCAAAGTTTTCATGCTATATTCCACATACTAAACATCATATGATGGGTTCTTCATGGTTCTAGCAACTTATTAATGTTCAAGTTTCTTTTTCAACTTATTCGGCTTAAATTCATTCTTTAGTAACTTATTACATGCTATCATCCAACCCTCCCCCTTCTCTATCAATCCTATTATAGAAGAGATGAAGATATAAGAGAGGAGTTTTACCCTTGAAGACTTCTATTTGCTTTGTAAACTATCAACGATTGAAGTAGCTTATAAGTGCTTATTGGTTCTAACAAATAAGTTGCTATACTTGAGAGAAGTTTGGATGAAATGAAATAACCAACAATTGAATTGTGGCTCTTGTATTTATAGGCTTGGCAAAGTGGGGGCACTCTAGTCATTTAGGCCCTCCACCTCCTCAATTAATCTAATCAATTCCACCTCCTTACTATTCATTTGTGTGCTCATCACTTCTCTTGACCACCACACAAAGTTCTTGGGCATCACTCTTCTTGTTTGCCCATCACACTTACTCATTTCTCACTTGGTTTGACCCATCAAGTTTACCCATGGGTTGCCCCATGGATCCTCATTAGCTAATGGATCATAGTTTGGGCTCAATGCTAATTCAATTAACTTATCCCTTGGGCTTGCTAATAATAATAGCTTATTTCCTTGTTGGGCTTGCATTAATCAAGTTGGGATTCATTAACCAATTACTTGCGCTTAATAATTAATCCCACATAAGTTTGCACTTTATACATATTGGACTTAATCTCTAAACAATATTACCTTAATTCCTTTCATTAGGTTTTAATACCTATAATCCCAAATTAAGTCCGTATGCGATTTATTGCGTTTTCCATACTCAGATTATTATTACATAATCCATCTCGCCTCGAGATTCTAACGTTACGTGTTTCTCGGAAGTTCAAAAATAACTCCCGAGCGATAACCGATGAATAGTGTTTTTCGTAAACTTTCTCAGAAAACATTTATTTTCGTCTTGGAAATTCAAACACTTTAATTCATTCACGTAGTTAAAATACTACGACGTTCTAGCGGTTCTAGGTTATAGAACAACATTCATCTTCTCAATACACAATAATAATAAATAATATTATTTTATTCATTATTAAAAGTAATTACAAAATGTTCGATTTTTCGGGCGTTACACTCTCTCCCCTTATAAGGATTTTGTCCCCAAAATCTCGCTATATATAAAAATTACACAAATAAATGCGGGTAATTCTTTCTCATATTTTCTTCTAACTCTCACGTTGCTTCTTCTGCATCGTGGTTCTTCCATATCACCTTCACCGAAGATATGACTTTATTCCGCAGAACTTGTTCTTTTCTATCGACAATTTGAACCGGCGTTTTCTCGTACGTTAAGTCCTTTTCGACATGAATAGGTTCATATTCTATCACGTGCTTATAATCTGGCTTATAAGGACGCAACACGGATACATGAAATACATTATGTATTCGTTCTAAGTTTGATGGTAATGCTAACATGTAAGCTGCCTCACCTACCCGTTTCAATACCTCGAAAGGTCCTATAATCCTCGGACTTAACTTTCCCTTCTTCCCAAAACGTATCTTTCCTTTCCAGGGAGATACTTTCAGAAATACATATGAACCTACTTCAAACTCTCGATTCTCTCTATGCGGATCCGTAAACTTCTTCTGTCTGTCTTGAGTTGCTAGAAGACACATCTGAATCTTCTAAACAGTATCCGCTTTTTGTTGTACCAATTCTGGTCCCAACATCCGGCGTTCTCCTACCTCATCCCAATATAGTGGCGTTCTGCATTTCCTCCCATACAAAGCTTTGTATGGCGGCATACCTATGCTTGCATGATAACTATTGTTATACGCAAACTCCACTAATGGTAGATGATCATCCCAACTACCCTTGAAATCCATGATGCAAGATCTTAGCATATCTTCTAACGTCTGAATTGTCCTCTCGCTCTGTCCATCCGTTTGTGGATGATACGCTGTACTCAACTTCAACTGCGTTCCCAACTGCTCTTGTAGACTTTTCCAAAAGTTTGACGTGAATCGTGGATCACGATCTGACATAATCGATACTGGCACTCCATGTCTAGAGATTATTTTCTTAATATAAAGTTTAGCTAACTGGTCTAAGTTATACTTAACCCTAATTGGCAAAAAGTGAGCCGACTTAGTCAATCGGTCCACTATTACCCAAATCGCATCATAACCCTTCTCTATAGTCGGAAGTCCCAGCACAAAATCCATTGTGATATTCTCCCACTTCCACTTCGGAATTTCTAATGACTGTAACAAGCCACTTGGTCTTTGATGTTCGGCCTTAACCCTCTGACAAGTCAAGCACCTACTAACGTACTCAGTAATCTCTCTCTTCATGTTCGGCCACCAGAAACTCTGTCGAAGATCTTGATACATCTTAGTACTACCAGGATGAATCGAAAACTTTGAACTATGAGCCTCTTGCAAAACCTGCTCCTTTAATTCTGTCTCATTCGGAACCCAAATTCTTCCTTCAAATCTCAATAACCCCTCGTTATCAAGACAGTACTTAATATCTTTTTCATTGATCAGTCGCTCTCCCATCCGATTACACTCATCAGTTTTGAGTTGCACCTTCTTAACTCTCTCTACGACGGTAGATTGCATCTCCGTCGCAAACGACATTTGTCCCGCTTCACTTGACAGCTTTACTTCCAACTCCTTTCTAGCCATCTTTGTTATTAACTTAGTTTGAGTCGTTAATAAAGACAACTTTTCCTGACCCTTCCTACTTAAGACGTCGGCAACTACATTGGCTTTTCCCGGGTGATACAGGATTTCACAATCGTAATCCTTTATCAACTCCAGCCATCTCCTTTGCCTCATATTCAACTCCTTCTGGGCGAAGATATATTTTAGACTTTTGTGGTCCATGTATATCTCACACTTTTTCCCATAAAGATAATGTCGCCATATCTTTAGGGCAAACACCACCGCTGCCAGTTCCAGATCATGAGTAGGGTAAACTTTCTCATAATCCTTCAACTGCCTAGATGCATACGTAATGACCTTGCCATGCTGCATGAGCACGCAACCCAGTCCTTTATGCGAAACATCGCTATAAACTATGAAATTTCCTGTGTCATCGGGTAATGACAAAACAGGCGCTTCACTCAACTTCTTCTTCAGTTCTTGAAAACTATCTTTGCATTTCTCAGTCCATACATATTTCACCGTCTTCCTCGTCAAGTTAGTCGGCGGAGTAGCTATCTTCGAAAACTCCTGAATGAACCTCCGATAGTAACCCGCTAACCCTAGGAAACTTCGTACCTCGGTCGGTGTTTTCAGTTGTTCCCAATTCATCACGGCTTCCACCTTCGCTGGATCTACTGAAATCCCCTCATGGTCAATAACATGACCTATAAACTGAACCCTCTCTAACCAAAATTCACACTTAGTGAACTTCTCATATAACTTCTCTTTTCTTAGTATCTCCAACACTATTCTTAGGTGTTCAGCATAATCTTCTGGCGTCTTAGAGTAGACTAGAATATCATCGATAAACACCACGACGAACTTGTCTAAATATTGTTTGAACACTCTGTTCATCATGTCCATAAATGTAGCAGGTGCATTAGTCAACCCAAATAACATCACCAGAAACTCGTAATGACCATAACGAGTTCTGAATGTTGTCTTTGGCACATCTTCATCCCTAACCTTCAGCTGATGATACCCCGTCCGCAAATCTATTTTAGAAAAATACTTAGCCCCTTTTAACTAATCAAAGAGATCATCGATCCTGGGCAATGGGTATTTATTCTTTATTGTTAACTTGTTCAACTCTCTATAGTCAATACACAGTCTCAACGATCCATCCTTCTTCTTGACAAACAACACCGGTGCTCCCCACGGCAAAACACTCGGTTGAATGTACTTCCTGTCCAACAATTCTTGCAGCTGTACCATCAACTCCTTCATCTCTACCGGCGCCATACGATACAGTGCCCGGGAAACTGGTGCCGCTCCTGGCACAATGTCTATTACGAACTCGGTCTCCCTATCCGGTGGAAGACCTGGTAACTCACTTGGAAATACATCAATGAACTCACTCACTATAGGTATGTGTTCCATGGTCGCTCCCACTTTCTGGGTATCCACCACATGACACAAATAGCCTACACACCCCTTTCTCAATAATTTCCTAGTTTGTGTCATGGTTAGACAACACGAACGTCCCGGCGATCTATTCCCATAAAATACTACCCGAGGTTGTTCTAACGTCTTAATGTTCACACATTTCTTTTGACAATCTATAATTGCCCCATGGTTTACCAACCAATCCATTCCGAGAATTACATCGAATTCTCCTAACTTTATCGGTATCAGATCTACCGATAATTTACAACCCCGAATATCTACACAACAACTCTTGTGAACATTTTCAACAGGAATAATCTCTTCGTTTGCTACCTTAGTATTTAAAGGTATAGGCAACTTTTCAGGAAGTAATCATAATCGTCTAGTAAAATCGCATACTATAAACAAACAAGTAGCACCCGAATCAAACAGCACGTACGCATTAATATCGTTGATCAGAATAATACCTGCGACGACGTCCCCTGATGCAACCGCATCTTTGACTGTCATGTTAAAGGTACGGGCCATCGGCCTACCCGGCTGCGCTGGACCCCTAATCGTTAACTTACCACTATATGGCGCTCTTATTCATGTCTGTCCCCTTCTTTGTGCAGTTCTTTGCCATATGGTCAGTTGAACCACACACAAAACATCCATGGTTCTTCTTCGGACTTGGACAATTAGGTGCAATATGCCCCTCTTGTCCACAGTTGTAGCAGACGGCCTTCCCCTTGAGACAGACTCCTAAATGAGTCTTCCCACAGATCTTGCAGGCCTCCATTCTTCTCTTCGGGTCTCCTTATTTCACTCCGGTATTCCCAGAGCTAAATATCTTCCTCTTTTGACCCTCGCCACTTCCACTGGTTCCCTCAATCTTGACTCTCCCGTCAACCTTTCCCCTATTCTTCTTTTCTTTATGGTATTAGCTTAACGCCTCACTACCACCTTCGGCAATTATTGCATTCTCTAAAACGATTCCAAAAGAAGTACTTTGGAATACCGATATACGATTATAAAGCCAGGGTTTCAAGCCCTTCTCAAACTATCGCGCTTTCCCCACCTCAGTATCCACTTGATGTGGAGCGAACCTTGCCAGTTCATTAAACTTGGCGGCATACTGAGGAACCGTCATGTCCCCTTGTTTTAAATCTAAAAATTGCATCTCCATCCTTCCCTGCATGCTTGTGGGAAAGAAGTTCTCGTAGAATATTTCCTTGAACCTCTCCCACGTTACAACATCTATTCCGGCCTTCGCCTGATTGGCCTCCCACCAAAAGTTGGCCTCTCCTTTCACCATGTAGGTTGCGAAAGCAACCTTTTGGCCCTCGTCGACATTTGCTATAACAAATGCCTTCTCAATCTCCTTAACCCACGTTTGGGCTTCGATAGGGTCCGTAGTTCCTTTAAACTCCGGCGGACCCACACTCTTAAAGTCCTTAAATGTAGTAGCTCGTACTACACCCGGATTCACGGGAATATTAGCCCCAGTTTGGTTAAAGGCTGCGGTTAAAAGGTTCAAAAATTCTTGCATGGGGTTAACCGGTCCTCACTCCTGTTGATTTGTGTTCGCACCTTGGTTACGTGGTACTCTTCTTGGCGGCATTTTGCTGTTGCAATAAACACATATTTCGTTATTATTCATTTCCAGCCAGTTAATTATTATTCTAATTTGAACAATAACTTAAACATTTATTACTCAACATTTTTCAAAAATGAAAACTTATATTAATTCATCGTAGTATAATACTACATCGGTTACATAACACACCCTAAGCTGGATACATTACTTTCCCGCGATTGCTTTCCAAAAATGGGAATTTACAAAAGACTACCCTTGATTATACAAAAGAGGGCTTTACGTCACTACTAGATATACACCAATATGTACATACTTAACTATTCTAACAATTACTCGATCATATCTGTCTTAAGGCATTCTCGAAATCTGCCTTGGCAAGACCGGCAATAATATCACGGCTGATAGTATGCCGCGTCTGCCTTGTCTCTACCAAATAGCCAGCTACCTGTAACTGGAAATCCTAATGCCAACTCCTATGAATATAGGACATTCTGTCTATCTTCTGTTTCTTGGTCTTTAGCTCGCTCCTAATCTCAAAGACCTCTTATTTTAGCTCATGGACCTTGTCCTTAGCCAAAACTCTCTCGTCATGTTCCTGTTCCCACATGGACTCCACGCCCGTCTTGTCCTCTATAACCTCTTGGAGCTCTGCCTTCAGCTCCTTGACCTCCTGACAATAGTGTACATTCCTATCTATCACTGACATGAACAGTGACATCATCGACTCTCCTAGAGTTATCTCTGCTGCTATTTCTACTGGGTTAAAGGACACTGCTTCAACTTCTTCTTCTATCATGCCGTCAAATACCGACATGAGGTTTAAGCTTTCGGAGTCTCCAGACTCCACCACAACTATCTCGGGATCTGCTGCTATAGGGTTCGATATGATTTCTATCTGGTTTACCGACCCTTCGTTGACTACATGTACATCCCTATTTTCACCTGACATCTACAACAACACAAAAAAGTTGATTAGTAACGTCAGTATAATAAAACACATAACAAATATGATGCATTTTTATAAGGTTAACTTCCATCTTTTATTCTTGGACTTTTCTTAAGGTTAAGACTTAAGGTTTTATTTCCCCCCCTTAAGTTTTATAACCTAATGCTCTGATACTAACCTGTGACGCCCCCAAATCCGGGTCTCTTTCAACCCGACAGATGGTGCTACACGGTACTACTATTCATTCAAACATTCCATTGGATAGTCTCAAAAGGACCAATATAGCTTATATATATTCAAAATAATATTACATTCCCCAGGTTCTTGGTAACCCTTTCAATTGTTCTTGTCATAAATAACAATATATTACAAACAGTCTTGCTATACTATTACATAAGTATGCTACGGGTCCATCTTTGCCTTGCCTTTATCCTTGCCTGAGACTTCGGTACGCTCGATCTTAGCTGTGTTCGTATGGTTCAAGCAAGACTGAGCATGACTAGCTCAGCAAGTATAACAATTCTAATAACAATAGCATGCTTGAAACATAGGAATCGTATATCTTCTGTAACTGGCCAATAGTTACAAAGTACTTAGTGAGAATTTAAAATAGCATCCCTTTTCATGCAAAATGTTTTAAGGCTACAATATTCAGTAACCCATCAATTTCGGTTCAAGACCGTAAACATTTGATAAATACTTTGAAAAGGACATCTCGGCACGAAGTCCGTAAGTCCGGTATAGCTTACGAGCACGTCTAGGTGATCAGCCTATAGTACTCTATGTTGATCAACACTACTTCCATTAAACGTATGTACGTTTAAGTTGTGGCAACCTCACGTGCCTGTCGTTTGACGACAAAACAATTTGAACATACATAATCTAGTTTTGAAAACCCCAACAATATTAGTTCGGTAAATCCTTATCAACACTCGATAGAATAACATAGCATATGTCTAGCCGAAAGAATTGGCACTGACATCCTTCAAATACTAACTCATGCAAAGAATATATGAATCACAAAGACTTGTCCAGATCGAACTGGAACAAGGGTTAGAGTACTTGCCTTTAGTGTCTGATTACTGGTTAATAGTCGTACAGTACTTTAAGTCTTTATGATTCTACAATTCATAATCACGTACCACATTAAGTCATACACAATCAAGTATGATTACTATTATATCTTACCCTTCATCTCAATGTAATTACTAATTTAGATTCGTTATTTAGGGTTTTACAAGTACCTTACAATGTCTTAATCATGTTATGATTACATCTTAATACATTACTATTAAGTTCCCTTTCTTTCCATACTTGAAATCTTTCTTCACTATCAACTTCCTTGGACTGGCGCTGCGGCGCCAAGGATTGCCTTGTGACTCGCGCTGCGACGCGAGTTTGCAGTGTACACGGGTTCGGCCTCGCGCTGCGGTGCGGGCAATTTGGCTTAGAGTCACGCTGCGGCGCGGACTCTGTGCCTTAGAAAATGTTTGCAGTTTTGAAAATTTTTACGAACTTCCCGGATGTATAACTTCTTCGTTTTAAGTCTGAATTGGTCCGTTCAAAAGCCTACGGTTCTTAAATTTCATAATCTACGCGTTCATGCAAGAATTTTATCTATTTGACTTCGTTTGGTCAAAATTCACCTATGAGTTCATTTTTAACGAAAACGATAAACGTTCACGAACGTTCAACGCTCGTTTCTTCGTTTTAAGTCGAAATCCGGTCATTTTTGAGTCCGCAACTCTATAATGACTAAAATGACTTGTCTCTATTGAAAACCAGTGTTTTTGACTTCGAACACAAAATACGACTTCCATTCCGAGAATTTCACGAATTTGACGGTTATCGTCCAATCGTGTGAAGTCCGACAAATCTTTATTTACTAATTGTTCTAATGGATTTTAATCAACATAAGATCATTACAAGTTATTTGCTATTCCAACTTATAATCAAAGTATGTTTTGACTTAATCTCATAAGTTATTAACTTATTTAGCTTAAGGGTTAGAAATCTTCATGCTCATGACTTATTATTAACTTAAGTCTTTCAATCAAAGTTTTCATGCTATATTCCACATACTAAACATCATATGATGGGTTCTTCATGGTTCTAGCAACTTATTAATGTTCAAGTTGCTTTTTCAACTTATTCGGCTTAATTTCATTCTTTAGTAACTTATTACATGCTATCATCCAACCCTCCCCCTTCTCTATCAATCCTATTATAGAAGAGATGAAGATATAAGAGAGGAGTCTTACCCTTGAAGACTTCTATTTGCTTTGGAAACTATCAACGGTTGAAGTAGCTTATAAGTGCTTATTGGTTCTAACAAAAAGTTGCTATACTTGAGAGAAGTTTGGATGAAATGAAATAACCAACAATTGAATTGTGGCTCTTGTATTTATAGGCTTGGCAAAGTGGGGGCACTCTATTCATTTAAGCCCTCCACCTCCTTAATCCCACCTCCTCAATTAATTTAATCAATTCCACCTTCTTACTATTCATTTGTGTGCTCATCACTTCTCTTGACCACCACACAAAGTTCTAGGGCATCACTCTTCTTGTTTGCCCATCACACTTACTCATTTCTCACTTGGTTTGACCCGTCAAGTGTACCCGTGGGTTGCCCCATGGATCCTCATTAGCTAATGGATCATAGTTTGGGCTCAATGCTAATTCAATTAACTTATCCCTTGGGCTTGCTAATAATAATAGCTTATTTTCTTGTTGGGCTTGCATTAATCAAGTTGGGATTCATTAACCAATTACTTGGGCTTAATAATTAATCCCACATAAGTTTGCACTTTATACATATTGGACTTAATCTCTAAACAATATTACCTTAATTCCTTTCATTAGGTTTTAATACCTATAATCCCAAATTAAGTCCGTATGCGATTTATTGCGTTTTCCATACTCAGATTATTATTACATAATCCATCTCGCCTCGAGATTCTAACGTTACGTGTTTCTCGAAAGTTCAAAAATAACTCCCGAGCGATAACCGATGAATAGTGTTTTTCGTAAACTTTCTCAGAAAACATTTATTTTCGTCTTGGAAATTCAAACACTTTAATTCATTCACGTAGTTAAAATACTACGACGTTCTAGCGGTTCTAGGTTATAGAACAACATTCATCTTCTCAATACACAATAATAATAAATAATATTATTTTATTCATTATTAAAAGTAATTACAAAACGTTCGATTTTCTGGGGCGTTACAGGCTGCCTGCGTACTCCTATTGAAAGGAGATCAGGTCTGCGTAGTTCGAACCTGGTGTAAGAGGTTCAACGCTGTATATGGCAGAAATGGTGTAGAAATATTTTTGTTGTTTTTTGTGAGGAGAGAATGGTAGAAATGTTTTTGTTGTTTTTGTTTTATTGCGACCGGGGCCATATGAAATGGTTTCCTACGTACTCCTATTGAAGAGGAGATCAGGTCGATGTAGTTCACCCCTCAGGGCGAGAAGATAAAGCGTAATCCCATGTGCAGGTCAGAGTGCGGGGATGAGAAAGTTTAATCCTAAGTTGAGGATAAACTGCAAAGGAAAAGTTTGATCCCAAGTATGGGTAGCCAAACTCTAAATATAAGAGGTTCGATCCACGGTGAGATGACCTAAGTTGTATGAGCGCAAACGAAAGCCAGGCTGCTGGCTTGAAAAGTATGTTTCCCTGTGGGGCAAAGTGCAGAAAAGTTGTATGTGGTAAAGGGTTAAAAAATCGGAATGACTGGTGATTTGATGGTTCGACACCAGAGTGTTTACGAGTTACTTCAGACATAGTACCGTTTCACGGCGTCTGAGTTGATGAGTTGTGGAAATTCATCACCATCCATTTCTTGCAATCTGAGAGCGCCTCCCGTCAATACTTATTTGACAATAAACGAGCCTTCCCAGTTAGGAGCGAATTTTCCCTTAGATTGATCTTGGTTGTCCAGGATTTTCTTCAAAACCAAGTCATGTTGTTTAAACTGCCGTAGATGGACTTTTTTGTTGTAGGATCGGGCGATCCTTTGCTGATATAACTGACCATGGAAGATTGCCGCGGTTCGCCTTTCGTCTATTAGAGACAATTGGTGATACCTGTCTTGTATCCATTGATCCTCATCCAACTGAGCGTCTATCAACACTCTGAGAGATTCCATCTCAACTTCTATGGGGAGCACTGCCTCCATCCCATAGGTTAGTGCGTAGGGGGTTGCCCCAGTTGAAGTACGCATGGATGTTCTGTAGGCTAACAGAGTCAGAGGCAATACATCAGGCCAATCTTTGTGGTTGACGGACATCTTTTGCATAATCTTCTTGATGTTTTTGTTAGCCGCTTTAACAACACCGTTCATCTTTGGACGGTAGATGACTGAGTTGAGATGTTTGATGTGGAATTTATTGCACAATTCCTCCATCATCTTATTGTTGAGGTTTTTGGCATTGTCTGACACAATCACCTCTAGTTGCCCATAACGACAAACAACATTGTTTCTGATGAAAGCAATGATGACTTCTTTAGTGACCCTGGGGAAGGAGGCTACCTCTACCCACTTGGTAAAGTAGTCGATTATGGTGAATATAAACCGATGTCCATTACTGGCTTTAGGTTCAATGGGCCCGATAACGTCCATTCCCCACATTGAGAAGGGCCAAGGTGAACTCATATTGTGGAGTTCCCGTGGAGGGGCATGTATAGCATTCCCATGAATCTGGCACTGATAGCATCTTTTGACGTGGTCATGGCAATCAGCTTTGAGAGATAGCCAATAATTTCCCGTTCTGAGGATTTTCTTGACAAGGAGGGGGCCACTCATGTGGGGGCCACAAACTCCGCCATGGATTTCATCCATGAGCCTTTGGGCTTGATCTTTGTCTAAACACCGGAGGAGGCCTAATCCTGCATCTATTTTGCAGAGCGCATCTCCACTCAGGTAGAATTTCATTGCAAGTCGATGGATCCGCCTTTTCTCGGTCGGGCTCGCCTCAGCGGGTGTAGATCCATCTCGCAGATATTCCTTGATATGCTGATACCAAGGCTGTGGGATGGGAGGTAGCTCATCCGATACTTCTCCAAAATAATTCCCGTAGGTTGGTGCCTTATTCAGAGAAATTATGACGCTTGGCAATTGCTCCTTGTCTGATATCTGAACCAAGGAGGCCAAAGTTGTTAATGCGTTCGCAAAGTCATTCCTATTACGAGGAATATGTAGAAAGGAGATTTCTTCGAACTCCAAAGCCATCTTTAAAACCTGCCGATGGTAAGGCAGCAAATGTAGTTCCTTGGTTTGATAGATTCTGGTGGATTATCGAATTACCAACTCTGAATCTCTAAGGATAGTTAACCGTATGATGCCCATTGAACGGGAAAGTTTTAGCCCCATGAGACAGCCTTCATACTCAGCCGTATTATTGGTGCTGTCAAACTGTAATTTGACGGCGACGGGATACTGCTCAGATACTAGAACTGTTCCAGCTCCAGAACCTTCCATATTAACAGCTCCATCAAAATATATCTTCCATGATTGGCGCGTATCGTACTGATGGTGTTGCTATACTGTCATTACTCCTTCATCAAGGAAATTGTTTCTAAGGGTTTGAAATCCCTTGAAGGTGCGGCGGCCAGTTAATCGGCGATTCCTTGACCTTTGATGGACTTTTGAGTCACATATACGATGTCAAATTGTTGTAGGATCAACTGCCATTTGGACAGTCGACAATTTAACATGGGTTTGTTGAACACGTACTTGAGAGGATCCATGCGGGATATAAGATGGGTTATGTGACCATGGAGGTAATGCTTTAACCTCGTGGAAGCCCATGCTAAAGCACAACAAATCTTTTCGATCAGAGTGTACTTGTGTTCACTGCTGCTGAACCTTTTACTGAGGTAATAGATAGCTCGTTCTTGGCCTCTATCGTCCTCTGCCCCAGCATGCAGCCCATAACATTTCCACTTACGGACAGGTACATAAACAGGGGAACATCATCCCTGGGTGGTACCAACACAGGAGCTTTGACTAGCTGTTTCTTGATTGTAAGGAAGGCATTCTGACATTCATCATTCCATTTCATGGAGGAGTTCTTCCTTAATAGTTTGAAGATTGGTTCACAGGTTGCTGTGAGTTGAGAGATGAACCTGCTAATGAAGTTGATTCTTCCCAAAAAATCCCTGGATTTCCTTTTCTGTCTGAGGAATGGGCATTTTCGTGATGGCTTGGATTTTGGCAGGATCCAGCTCAATCCCTTTATGGCTGACTAGAAATCCTAGCAAATTGCCTGATTTAACGCCAAAGGCGCATTTGGCTGGATTCAACTTCAAGTTTTACTTACGCAACCTGTTGAATAGCTTTCTAAGATGGTCTATATGGTGATCCTCCTTCCGGGACTTGACAATGATGTCATCCACGTAGATCTCAATCTCTTTATGCATTAAGTCATGGAAATGAGCCATCATAGCTCGTTGATAGGTAGCTCCGGCATTGATGAGGCCGAATGACAACCGTCTATAACAAAAAGTTCCCCAAGGAGTGATGAAGGAAGTCTTCTCATGATCTTCCTCGGCAACCAGATTTGATGATACCCCGCAAAGCAATCAGCAAAGGAGTACATGTCGTATTACGCAATATTATCAATGAGAATGTGGATAAATGGCACGGGAAGGCTGTCTTTTAGGCAAGCTTTATTCAAGTCCCGGTAATCCACACAAACTCGCACCTTCCCTCCAGGTTTAGGCACGGGCACGATATTGGATATCCACTCAAGATATCTAGACACCATGATGATGCCAGCCTGAAATTGTTTCACAATTTCCTCTTTCACCTTTAAACTCCACTCAGGTTTCAATCGCCTGAGTTTTTGTTTGACTGGCTTAAATCCCTCTTTAATGGGAAGGCGATGAAGGACAATGTCAGTGGACAAACCCACCATGTCTTCATGAAACCATGCAAACACATCCTGGAATTGGATTAATAGTGTAACCATATCATTTCGTTGGTTTGGGGTAAGGTCTGAACCAATCTGGATTAACTTAGGGCTTTCTAAGGTTCCGAGATTGAAAGAAGTAGTTTGATCAAGGTTGGATTTAGGTATATCTTTGACCCATTCTTGAATTTCTGGAGGCACCTCAATATCATCCTGTATATCCATCAAGGCTGAATTCATCTCTACATCAAAGGTACAATCCCTGTGTAGGAGAGGCATCGTATCAGCAAGTACAGTCACATCTAAATTCAGAGTCCTGAAACAAAATATGCTTTCACTTAGTATATATGAAACATGTTTGATCATACATAGTGTTAGCATATACTGGCAAAATAAACTGCTAATACTGTACAGAAAAGTAAGCAGTTATTATATCTACAGGGCAGAAAGAACTTCTGCCCGCTTTACCCTTGACGACTAATGCAAGGAATGCTGTTCCAATTGGCAAGAGCAAAGTTCGGGTGAACCGCAGTGATGGAGGGACTGTCATCATCCTCCCTGTCCTGAATGATGGCCATTATGTCTGGGAAATCATCGTCCAGGGTGTATCGTTTGGTATGTTCATCATGGACGATGATACGCATGCCCGGCATTATTCGGACAACGTTCTCCTTGATTCTCCCCTCCTCTTCTTCGATTGCGGGATCTGGAATAACGATTTTGTTTTCCTCCACCGGTTTCGACTTAGAAAATAACATAACCATGACATTGGCTGGCACCTTTACAGGAGGTTGTGCGTACTCAGCACTTGAAGGCGAAGATAAATGCCACATAGTTAAAGCTGAAGGAACCTGTGGATGTTTATGAGGGTTCCTGTGACTAGAGCTGGCCAAATAGCCTAGTCCAGCTGTTCCAGTGTGCTTGGTTAATAGAATAGGGTACTTGATACCCTGACAATCTTTACCCAACCCTTGTCCTGGTTTATGACCTAACGACATCATTTCTTGAGTGGCTGACATCACTTCGGCAGAAATTTGGGGTTCGGGCAGTGGTGCTCCAATAGCATGGTATTGGGTATTGCTTATTTCCAAAGCATAAAAACTGACTGGTTCAACGTCTGCATTAGCATTGATGACCGGTAAATCCCCGTGTTGAGGACACTCTGGTTCAGCGTTGACTGTGACCAGGCTGTTGTTGACAATATATTTTAATTGTTGATGAAGGGTGGAGGGGACTGCCCCAACCATGTGGATCCATGGTCGTCCCAAGAGCATGTTGTATCCCGACTCTATCTTGAGCACATGGAAGGATACGCAGAATGTATGAGGACCAATCTCAATTGGCAGCTCAATTACTCCAACCGAATTTCGGCGGGCTCCATCAAAAGCATTGATGATAGTATGGTTACTCCGGATTCGATTAGAATTGATATTCATCTTCACCAAGGTAGCATATGGGCAGATATTTAGGGATGAGCCTCCATCTATCAGGACTCCAGCCACCATATATCTGGAGGATAAGACTGCGATGTGCAACAGTTTGCAATGACCGGTCCCTTTAGGCGGAATGTCATCATCAGTGAAGGATATCACATTGTCGTTGAAAATGTGATCAACCAGATGTTAAAATTTTTCCTCATCCACGGATGTCGGGAGATAGGCTTCTTCTAAAACCTTTAACAAGATCTTTCGGTGATTCTTGGAAGTGAGGACTAAGTCCAAAATTGATATCTGTTGTGGAGCTTCTTTCAAGCTTAAAACCACTGTAGCTTCGTTATGACCCATAGTGCGGAGGAATTTTTCAATCTTCTCCGTGGGTATTTTTCCCTTTGATTTGACGGCATATTTCATCACCCGTTGGGGAAGGTACAGTAGATTTTCTTTCAACACTGCAGCAGTAGTATGTGAGGTGGATCCTTCACCTTCTCCATAATTCCACGGAACTTTATGCAAGCTAACAATAGGATATTGTGCTCTACACGGCAAGTTGATTGGCTCGGGAGTGGCCACTTTCAAAGGATTATTGCTTCCTTTGAGTTGAATTATTGGCATAACGAGTGATTGATCAGTTTCAGTAGATATGACGGCTACCACACTCTTCCATTTAGTGGGACCTACACTCTCACTGGCGTGTAGCACAGTGTCGTCATCTGCCAGGCACAGTACCCAACTGTCGATTAGGTTCTGAATAAGGTGGTGGAGTGCCCAGCATTCTTCTGTGCTATGACCATGAGATTGGGAATGATATTGACATACTCCCTCAGAATTGTACCGTCCCGAACGGGGGTTAATTGGAGGTAGAAGGGAACTGATTCTTCCTTCATTGATTAATATGTGAAGTATCTCCTCTATAGGTTGACCCAAATAGGTGAATTCCCTTTTGTTGGCGAAATCCCGACGGGCCTTAGCATTTGCTCTCTTCGTCACTTTGTCTTCCAGCATTTCATTTTCTGAAAGTGAAGAGGGAATATTCATGACAATGGGTAGGAAACTGGCATGCTCCTAGCTGATTAGCTGACGAGTCACTTGATGTTGATAAGTCACCAGTTCCACCAATTGCTCAATTTGTTTGCAGAGAGCTTTCATTTTTCGTTCCATTATGAACTGGAACTTGGCATAATCCCATCTGTTTTCACCGTCTTTGATGGTTTGGGAAGAATCACAGCTGAAGTTGGAACTCTGTCCACTGCTCCAATTAATCATGTTTACCTCTTCTTCTTTGTGTTGAGGAAGAGGGTTGTCTTGAACGTTTGGTTGATCTGGTTTAGTGACCACGATCTAACAGTTGTCTATCAGGTCTTGGATCTTATGTTTCAAGGCCCAACAATCTTGAGTATCATGTCCAGGTGGCCCGGCATGACAAGCACATTTTTGAGCAGCATTAAAACGCCTTCCATTTGGGCTGGCTGGTGGAAGTAGATGTGTAATCTTCTTTTATATTGTCAGAAGATTAAGGATATTCTCAAGGGTATCCCCTAAGGGTGTGAACACTCGAGGTCATTTGGCTTCTCCACCTTTTGGTATTGGAGGGTTTACAGACTGTGCTGGAAAGGGAGTATAGTTTCTCCTCTGAACAGGAATATTTTGACTACCTTTTTGACCTTGTAGTATCAGGGAAACATCTTCCTTTTTTTTTATGGACCCTCCTGGGTTGTTCCCATAATTTCCAGACTGGATGTGATCAGTAACAACTTTGAGTGCAGCTAGGTCTTGAATCTTTCCGGATTTCAATCTCATCTCAGCCATCTCCCCATGTTTGACCATTTCAGAAAACAGTTTGCCGATGCCGGCTAAAACTCTCTCATAGAAGGGAGCTTCTTATATGTCTATGAACGTCATGACCATTTCTGATTCGGTCATGGAAGGATTCACTTGGGCAGCCATGCGTCTCCACCTCTGGGCATACTCTTTGAAAGACTCGTTAGACTGTTTTTTGATCTTGGTAATTTGGTACCGATTAGGAGCCATTTGAGTTGGAAAGCTGTATTGAGTGAGGAAGGCATGTGCTAGCTCTTCCCAGCTGTGGATTTTGGAGTTGTCTAATCTTGTGTACCATGAACGGGCTTCTCTAGTTAGACTCTTTTGGAATAATTGCACTCTGAGCTTTTCATCTTCTGCATAAGATCCAAGTTCTCCAATAAATACCTTTAAGTGTGTATAAGGATCTCCTAACCCGTCATATTTTTCAAAGTCAAGAGTTTTAAACTTTTCTGGATAATGAACACCAGGAAAAATACATAGATCAACATATGAAACACTCCCGTGTGTTCCAATTCCTTTGATAGTGCGAAGGGTCTCTTCCATTTGGAGAACTTTCTTTTTTATGTCACCAGTGTCTGGGTCTCCAGTGGGACGGGGAGCATCATGAGTTTTGTTTGTCTGATCCAACTGTAGTTCAGGTATGGTAATGATCGGACTCCCTCCTTGGATGGAGGATTCAGCATGTACGGGTATTTTCTGACCCTGTGTAGACTGGTGTAATTCTTTGAACAGAACAGCCAAATCTGCAATTTGTTTGCTTAATCCGTCAAATTCTTTGCGAGAAACTGGATTAAGTTCAGTCTGGTCGAATGACGACATAATTGACTGTAGGTTTGTTGCCTTTTTGGACTTTGAACGGGTAGTAGGCCCGATTGACTCCCTGCAAAAGACTTGCATAGTTTAGTCCTTAGGGAAGGTGAATATTAATATGCAATGTGATGAGTCCATTTTAGGAATTTTATTCTGCAAAAACGGATGTCAGCTGTTTGTAGCATGTATGTATATGTGTACACATTCCTTCATATTTCTCATTACATGGAGATAGATATGTCATTAAATTATGTAATTTAAAATGAGAGCATGAAGAGACTTTCCTCCGTTTTGGGTTTATCAAAGGATGGCCTATCTTAGGTTACTCTCGCGGCTTTTTGGCATGAAGGTTCCCAAATCATCGCAATCTACTTGACGGGAAGTTAATTCGGTCTTTCAACTGGAGCGAATTTGGGTGGTGCCTTTCCTGAGCCTCAGAGAATCAGGCTTCTCATGAGTCCAGTAATCAAACACCGACAGGATAGCCTCCTGGTGGAGGAACCACACAACATACATTCACATACATCGCGTCTCACCATATGAAATGATGACATGTGCGAAGCACTAATATCATGAGTTGTTTATAGTGCGAGGCACTAACATCACAGGCAGTTTATAATGCGAGGCACTAACATCACAGGCGGTTTATAGTGCGAGGCACTAAATAAACAAGACATACATTCGTACACATTCATCCAATGTAAATGCAACATCCACACACAAGCAGATAACAATTTTGAAAAGATTGAAATAACGTCTTAAGTCCTCTTACTGGAGTCCCCAGCAGAGTCGCCACCTGTCGACGTCGGGATTTTTAGATGTCCCTTTCCGTTACTTGTTCTTTGGTGTTCTTATTTTAGGTGAGATTTGTTTGAAAAAACAAGTGAAAAAGGTCCGACATGTATAATGTAGACGATTGACTGTTAAGAGTCGCCAGTTGATTTTTTAAATGGTTGTACCAACACAACCGAGAAAAGGTCTGCACATTGACCTAGTGATGTGACACTGCTATACGGGTCGGTGAAACCGAGATTCATTTAGGGTCCGGGGACTTAGTTATGCGGGGGGAAGGTGTTAGGCACCCCCCGACATCCGTGTTACCATGGTGACCGCCTCTTTTCAAGAAACTATTATCTGAATGTGTGTGTGTGTGTGAGTCAATGTGCTGTTATTTGAAAGTGGTACGAGGCCTCGTTCGCACCTATATACGCAGGGTTTGAATTTATATAAAAATTCAATTTTAGCAAGATATGGCAATGATGTTTTATAAAAGAGATTTTTTCAAACCCTGTCGCTCAATAGCAATTGAGGCCTTTTGCACTCCCATTTTATTAAATGCGTGGCTTGGTTGATTTTATTTGACGGTTGTGAAGCATCCGTACGAAAATAATGTACAAAATAATGCCGACTTCTTCGTGGGTATGGAAACCATCTGAGGAAATTCAGACACCGCATAATAATTTACAAGCTGCTTACAGCTGAAAATGTCCATCACGGGAACCGAATCTAGATCCAATGGGATGAATCTGTGATCACGTGATTCCTAGGCTCACATGATACCGCAATTTATATGAAAGCAGTAAGCAGGTATATATATAAATGCCGTAAATATATATATACAGACATGATCACCAACCACGAAGTAGCTCCATGGGGGATCAGAATGTAAATAAAGCTATTAAAAGCTATCAATCGTCACTGAGGAAACTCCAAGCGGGACAAAACGTAGATAAAGCTGTAAAAACGGTCAACCACCACGAAGTAAACTCTAGGTGGGACGAAATGTAAATATATATATATATATATATATATATATATATATATATATATATATAGCATGTAAACGCACCGGATATAAAATCCAGGCTCACCGAACAGAGTTCGATAGCAGTTCATATATATAAGTATATATATATATATAAGCGAGTAAACGCACTGGATGTAAAATCCAGGCTCATCAAACGGAGTTCGACCACAGTTTGTATATATAAGTATATATATATAAGAAAGCAATTAAACGCACCAAACCGAAGTTTAGGCTCATCGAACAAAGTCCGACACACAGTTAATATATATAAGTATATATATATATATATATATATATAGCAATAAACGCTCTAGACCGAAGTCTAGGCTCAACCGAGGCATAACTCGGTAATGTTAGTCAATATATGTAAATATATATATATATATATATATATATATATATATATATATATATATATATATATATATATATATAGACTGAAATGAAACCACGGACTGAAGTCCGGGCAAAAGCAAGCAACACGACTCTCAACGTGTAGAAGGGTGTGTGCAAAGATGAAGAGAAAGACTCTAAAGTGTGTGAGAAGGCTTCTATATCTTTAGAGTGGGTAAACACTGGCTTTTGTAGGTACAAAAGAGGGCTGTATATGAGCTCACAGGTGTTTAAAGTGGGAAAATACAATGTATGGCAAGTGTAAAGCGAATTCTGCAGGGTTTCCCCGTCTTTTTTCCCTTAAAAATCAGCACCCCAAGCCTCTTATTTATAGGCAAAAGGTGTTGCAGGTGTACCTGTGGCTCAGCCGCAGGTGTACCAGAGGCGGGTCGGGTCGACCCAATTTGGTCGAGTCGGGTCGTCTCGAAGTACGCGCATGCGGGCACTGTAATGTCCACTCGGTTTTTCTGAAGTGCAATTCGGGCATCCGTTTGAGATATACAGGACCTATTTCGGACTGCCGTTGTCGAGAGTTTGTACGATGGCATGGGATTAGAGTTTGTATGAAGTCTTTGAAGATGGGACGGTGCCCTCCGGTCTTCAAGCTTTAACTTTCATCCGTTACCCCGCACAATAGCAACTCGAGATTGGTTAGCCTTGTGGGCCGTTGTTGCGTAGATGTGTTGAGAAGACTTGGCGTGGCATCGTTTTGGTCAGATGACGATGTTGCCCCTTACCAGTGTTATTGCCGGGTTGGGTCGATAAAGCAGACGTTGCTCAGCTTCACTGGGATTGGACTGTTGCAATTGGTTGAAAGTCCTCATTGTCATCTTTGAGGTGTGTCTGTCTTCCCGATGTCACCGCCGGGATGATACAGTGTATCTCGTTGTAAGCGCCGAGATTGAAGCTGGTTGCACTTGTAACAAGCATTTCTGGGGTTAATGCCGAAATTTCTTTCCTTGGGGCTATCACCAAGGTTGGAGGCTATTTCCATGTTTAGGGCTAAGACTGGATACCTCAGGGTTATCTCCGAGATTAATCGGTCTTCTCCGGTGTGTGTTCCGGTATTGATCTGCATGCCTCGGGGTTCTCCGAGATTGGAATGATTACTCCCAGATTGCGATCTGGGGTTGATGCTGAACCTCCGAAAGTATCCGGCATGGTTGTGGATTGTCTTTCAGGGTTCCCTCATAAAAGATGAATCTGCTCTCCTGCAATGTTAGTGACAGGTGTACAGAAAATTTCGAGTGTCTACAAGCAGAATAAGCAATCCATTAGAAGGGTCAAGTAGGACATGAAATCTACTATCTTCTATGATTTAAAAAGAATTTATCATCAATTTTATCGCTAAGACTCAGCATAATAAATAATCCACATCATCCATCCCTGCACTACGGCCAAGGATATTCATTAGTATCATAATCACAAATTATCCACGCACTACGGGCCAAGGATATTCGTGTTTTCATTAATGGTCATGATCATGCCAACAACTGTCCATCAATGCACTACGGGCCAATGAGGACTTTAACACATTATTTATAACATTACGGTCATGATTATACCGAATAATTCCTGGTCATAATCATACCAAGTCCATCTATGCACTACGGCCACAGATGACTATCAACATAATATAAGCATGAGGATGATGACAATGATATAAGAATTCAATTAAAATAAAGTAAAGGATAAATTTTTAAATATTTATAATTTAATTTATTCAGAATTCAATAATGTCCAAATCGTCAACATGATACTACTTTGTGGAGTAAAATTAAAGAATAATATTGTATCAAAAATGATTTTGGACCGTAAAGAAATTAATTTTTATCATGAATAGTACCCCGGATAAATAGTAACTGAGTGAATAGTACCCCGTGAATAGTACTTTGGGAATAATAACCCCGTGAATAGTACTCTGGCATGAAAAAGGTTAAAACTTATCAAGAATGCTCAGAATAATATTTTCATGAAAAGATACTGGATGAAGCGCAAATATCAAGGATATTCTACTAATATCATGGAGTATAGAAGCCAAAACTTTAACAAAACGAGTATAGAATTTGAAATCTGAAACGAAATAATATTACTTACATACTACAGAGTATGGAAGAAAATATTATTTCATACGAATACTGAACAAAAATAATATCCCTTACCTTGAAAAGAAGAGTATTCCAACTGGTATAGCGGGAATATTCTTGAAGAAAACTTTCACTATTTTCTACGCTCAAAGCTTTCTAAAACTCGAAAGAAATACGCTCAATATTATAGAAGAAGAATTCTCTGATTCTGGTGTGATTTTCAATTCTAACTAAGCATCATATTTATAGGAGAATGGAAAGGATACTATTTGAATTTTATAAAATCATGGGTGAGCAGTTGAAATATCACGGGCGTACTGACTGATTCATATAATTGTTACTGTGCACTGCATAGTAAAATACTATACAGATAAAATATAATATATTCTATTTTTCATAAAAAAAACAAAACATATAAAATATATATATTTATATATATACTTGCCGTCCTTTTTCTTCTTCTTACATTCCCGTGACTTTTGAAATTTCTCCACCCATATGTCCATTTCAAAAACGTGGGGCCCACCATAATTATATATATATAATACTGAATAACTTTCTACCGATTATTTTAAAAAATGAGTACACGGGGATCCAAATAATAAGCAAAATCTACAATAAATACTTCATAAAAATTCTCTCAATATTTTTAACAAACTTTATTATCATTATTATAATTCGTAATATTTAACAAACAGGTCGTTCCCAGGAAAGATGGGGCTTTCCAATAAGGATTTCTCCCTATTAGCGTGTAATTAGGTAACCAAACATCTCCTTGACAGAACTTCTAGACATCGTCAATATTACAAAAAATAATATTAATAACTTTGTCGTCTCAATTATTGATTTAATAATATATAAAATATCGACAATAATTGAATTAATAATATGAGAGATATGATGCAACAATTACTGTAGCAAAAATTAAACAAAACTGAGTGACTTCTCACTTAAGCATCAATAATCAGTATTGTGTGCTACTATGCAACCACGCGTATTACTGTACTTTTAACACCGGGTATTTCAACAGTTAATGGTGAAACTTTCGCCGTTATTTTTATAAAATGATATTTTTGTCATTTTCTCAATCCGACAATAATTCTGTTGTGGGATCAACCAATGATTGTGCCGTCATACGAATATTCCCTATTAAAATGAATATTCTCCGACCAATCGAATATAATATAACAACTTGCGCACTTTACAAAATTTATAATTATTACCCACAACTATAACATTATATCAAACTTACTCCTTGATATTCAAAAATGATATTTATAGAAAATTCATCTTTATTCATAAAAGTTTGGGTCTTACAACCTCCCTTTCTTATGAAATTTCGCCCTCGAAATTAGGGTACATACCTGGTATGACGAAAAGGTGAGGATACCTTGATCTCATTTTAGATTCTAACTCCCAGGTCATTTTCTCAACATCGTGGTTTCTCCACAAAACTTTGACTTGAGGTATAACCTTGGAGGGTAGAATATGTTCCTTCTTATTCAAGATTTTAACAAGGACCTCTTCATACGTTAAATCTTCCGCTATTTTGTCCGGTTTTAACTCAATAATGTGGTTCGGGTCTTCCACATATTTATTTAACATGGATATGTGAAAAACATTATGAACACAAGACATACTTGGCGGTAACGCGAGTCTATAGGCTACAGTTCCTACTCGGTCAAGTATTTCAAATGGGCCAATGAATCGAGGATTGAGCTTTCCTCTCTTTACAAATCTCATAACTCCTATCTATGGTGCCACACGTAACAACACATGCTCTCCAACATTGAATTCCACGTCTTTTGAGGTCTTTATACGTTGCCAGATCATTTGAATCTTTTTTGTAGTCATACGTACCAATTCTGGTACCAACAACGTTGCTTCACCCACCTCATTCCAACATATTGCAGAACGACACTTTCTTCCATACAACGCCTCAAATGGAGCCATGTCGATACTTGCTTGATAACTGTTGTTGTAGAAAAATTCTACCAATGGTAAGAACTTGTCCCAACTTCCTTTGAAGTCAACGACACAGAGTATTAATAAATCCTCAAGAGTTTGAATAGTCCTCTCTGACTGTCCGTCTATTTGAGGATGATACGCCAAACTAAATCATAAATCTGTGCCCATAGCTTTTTACAAACTAACCCAAAATCGTGAAGTGAATCTTGGGTCTCGATCAGAAACTATGGATACTGGCATACCATGCAGTCTTACAATCTCATTTATATACATACGAGCAAGACGTTCAAGTGTATAAGTTTCTTGTATAGGTAATAAATGAGCCGACTTGGTCAATCTATCAACAATGACTCAAATTGCATCTATGCCTTGAGAAACCCTAGGAAGACCAGTAATGAAATCTATAGTAATGTGCTCCCACTTCCATTCTAAAATTTCAAGTGGTTGCAATGGACCTTTTGGCACTTAATGCTCCGCCTTGACACGTTGACAAGTTAAACACCTTGAGATAAACTCTGCTATCTCTCTCTTCATATTGCTCCACCAAAATATATGTCGAAGATCATGATACATTTTGGTACTCCCATGATGGATTACAAACGGTGTATTGTGCGCCTCCATCATAATTTTATACTTTAAATCAGGGTCGTTAGGAACACAAAGTCTAGAGTTGACTCGTAGTATTCCTTTTTCATCTATTCCTGCTTCCGGGATAGCACCTTCTTCCACTTTCTTCCTCATACGCATCAGCTCCAGGTCTTTAACTTGAGCAGCTTTAACTTTATTGATTAAAGTCAGTTTTACTCGTATATTTTCCATCATCACGTGGGTCTCTGGAGTCTTTAACTCTATCTCCATCCTGTGCAAGTCATACAAAATGGGCCTTTGCACTGACAATATCGCACTCGTACTTGCATATGATCTTCTACTCAATAAATCAGCTACTACGTTCGCTTTTCCAAGATAATATTGAATGGTATGATCATAATCTTTCAACAGTTCAAGCCAATGTCGTTGCCGCATGTTGAGTTCCTTTTGGGTGAAGAAATATTTGAGGCTTTTATGAACAGTATAGATCTCCACTTTCTCCCCATACAAGTAATGCCTCCAAATTTTAAGTGCGAAGACAACAGCTGCCAACTCTAGATCATGAGTAGGATAATTTCTCTCATATTCTTTGAGTTGTCGAGAGGCATAGGCTATGACTTTCCCATGTTGCATGAGAACACATCCTAACCCTTTGCCCGAAGCATCAGTGTAGATGACAAATCCCTCCAAGCCAGATAGTATTGTCAAAACAGGTGCTGAAATGAATTTCCTCTTGAGTTCTTGAAAACTCTTTTCACATTCCTCGCTCCAACCTAATTTTGTATCTTTTCGAGTCAGCTGAGTTAATGGAGTAGCAATTCGAGAAAACCCTTCTACGAATCTCCGATAATAACCAGCTAAGCCGAGAAAGCTACGTACTTCGGTCACTGATTTAGGTTGCTTCCAGCTTTGAATTGCTTCAATCTTTGTCGGGTGAACAGATATTCCATGACTTGATACTACGTGACCAAGGAATGCTACTTCCTCAAGCTAGAACTTACGTTTCTTTAACTTGGCATATAACTTATTCTCACGAAGCTTCTGGAGTATCAGCCTCAAATATTGTTCATGATCTTCACGACTTTTGGAGTAAATGAGGATGTCATCAATATAGACGACCACAAAATGATCCAAATACTCTTTGAATACTCAGTTCATCATATCCATGAAGACAGCAGGAGCATTAGTCGATCCAAAGGACATGACTAGGAATTCGTAATGCCCGTACCGAGTTCTGAAAGCCGACTTTGGAATGTCATCGGTTTTAATCTTTAACTGATGATATCCGAAACGAAGATCGATCTTTGAAAAGAATTTGGCGCCTTGCAACTGGTCAAACAGGTCATCAATGCGAGGCAACGGGTACCTATTTTTTGATGGTGACATGATTCAACTCTCGATAATCAATACAAAGTCGCATACTTTCATCTTTCTTCTTCACTAATAGAACAGGAGCACCCCAAGGAGACGTACTAGGACGAATGAAACCGATGTCTAACAATTCTTGTAGTTGGGTCTTTAACTCCTAAAGTTCAATAGGAGCCATTCGATATGGGGCTTTGGAAATGGGTTTTGTACAGGGTTCAAGGTCGATATAAAATTCAATTTCACGCTCTGGGGGTAGGCCAGGAAGTTCTTCAGGGAATACGTTAAGAAATTTATTAACAATAGAAATATCATTTAAAACTGACGTATTTTTGTTTAATCCATGACATGAGCTAAGAAAGCTTGACATCCGTTTTTCAATAAACGAATAGCTTTATGGCTTGAGATGACAGTGATTGATTTTAATGGTTTGGTTGCTTAAATTCGCATAATAGGTTGGTTAGGAATATGAAAGCTAACAACCTTACGAAAATAATCAATTTTTGCATGATGAGTAGTTAACCAATCAATCCCTAGAATTACGTCAAACGCAAGTATTTTTAAGGAAATAAGATCGACAGGTAATGTGAGGGTATCGATTTGAACCAAATAAGATATATAAACAGTGGATGTAATGAAGGTTTCTCCCAATGGAGTTTCAACAGATAAGTCAAAGTCTAATTTCTCCGAAGTCAAATTTAAACGTTGAGCGCAAGTATGAGAAATAAAAGAATGGGTAGAACCAGCATTAAATAAGGTATAGACTTCACTAGAGTTTATGATTAGCTTACCTGTGATGACATCGTTCGGGTTCCTTGCTTTATGGGAGGTCACAACAAACGCTCTCCTTTGAACTACTGGTTTTAACTTGTCTGGTACGACATTTGGTGTCACCGTTCCAACTGGACTTGGCTTCCCTATACGACAAAATCTAGCTAGGTGACCTTCTCTTCCACAATTATAAAACATTTTGGACTGTTGTGCACAGTTTGGACTGATGTGTCCCTCCCCTCCTCATTTAAAGTATATGATAGGTGGTCGTTCTTCTCCTTAACAATGGGTGTTTGTGCTGACGTCTTTCCATCATTGTTGAATCTCTTCTTCTTGAAATGTCCACCCTTATTGTCTTGGCCATGATTACCACTGAAGTGGTTACCATTTCTGACATGTTGATTCCCTCCACGTTTGTTGTCACAGCTTCGATGACTGCTACCACTGGTATTATCATTTTGTCGGCTACTTTCTCTTGGTTGGGTTGACTCGTTATCGCGCTCCAATAACTGAGCCCTATTTACAACATCTAAATACAAACACAGTTTGTGAGAAATTAGATATTGGCGTATCTTGGGTTTCAAACCTCTTAGAAACATCCGAGTCATTCTCTCCTCATTATCAACCAAGTGGGACGCAAACCGGGACATCTCGGCAAACTTAGCTTCATACTGCGACACGGTCATATTGTTCTGCTCCAGCTTGATGAACTCTACTTCCTTCATGTGATGAACACTTTCAGGAAAGTACTTGTCGTTGAGTAGTTCTTGGAACTTCTCCCAAGACATCTTTAGTGCGGCAGGTTGAGTACGCTTTATCTATTTCCACCAGTAATCTGCCTCTCCTTGCAACATAAAGGTGGCAAAGGGAACTTTTTGCTCCTTGAAGCATCCCAAGACATCAAATATTTTGGTGATTTTCTTTATCCACGTCTTTGCCTTAACTGATTTTGGCTTTCCAATAAACTCCGGTGGTCCCAGTTCCTTGAACTGCTTAGCGGTGACCGTCCGAGAGTTTCCAGTGTTTCCACCTGTATTTTGGATAAGAGCCGCTCTCGCCTGATGTTGCATGAATTGCATAAAGCCTCTGAACATCCCATCGTTCATCATTTGATCGGTGTTGTTGTTTAGCTGAGGATTATTGTCTTCCTGTTGCACATTATCCTGGGTATTGATCTGTGGTGACTCAATGGTCTCCTGTGCTCCATTGCTATTCTCAACATCTCGGATGTCATTTTTAAGTACTACCATAAAATAAGGGTTGACATGCAACATATTATCCATATATTCTGACCGACCAATTAAATAACAAATAAACTTAGGTAGGTCATACTAGCGAAGGAATTACACATCTCTCCCTTCCTAGTTCTAGTCTCACATCTCAACCAGGGATCATATCCCTAAGCTTTGATACCAACTGTGACGCCCCCAAAATAGGTATACATCACCCATTCTGAGTCGCCAAATACATGGTACATAATACAAATACAGATTTAAATATACAACATGAGATGCGAGTTTTAATACAAATATTGTCTTCTAGACAGTATTAAAACTCAAAATAAGTCCTCAATACATTTATTATCACACTATTTCACAGAATAGTGAGGACTACTAATGCAAACATCTGGACCGTCACTCCGTTCCCCGACTAGTCCCAGCTATATTCTCATTTCCTGAAGAGAACAATGAAAGCAAAGGGTGAGCTCAACTAGCCCAGTAAGAAATATTATGACTAAGATAATGCAGAATATATTACCGTTAGCCTTCAACAGTGTTAAACTGATAAAATATAATATACATCAAGTTTAACTGCAGCGGAATAAGCAATCCATTAGAAGGGTCAAGTAGAACATGAAATCTACTATATTCTAAGATTTAAAAAGAATTTATCATCAATTTTATCGCTGAGACTCAGCTTAATAAATAATCCACATCATCCATCCCTGCACTACGGCCAAGGATATTCATTAGTATCACAACCACAAATTATCCATGTACTACGGGCCAAGGATATTCGTGTTTTCATCAATGGTCATGATCATGCCAACAACTGTCCATCAATGCACTACGGGCTAATGAGGACTTTTGCCACATCATTTATAACATTACGGTCATGATTATACCGAATAATCCCTGGTCATAATCATACCAAGTCCATCTATGCACCACGGCCACAGATGACTTTCAACATAATATAAGCATGAGGATGATGACAATGATATAAGAATTCAACTAAAATAAAGCAAAGGATAAATTTTTAAAGATTTATAATTTAATTTATCCAGAATTCAATAATGTCCAAATGTCAACATGATACTACTTTGTGGAGTAAAATTCAAGAATAATATTGTGTCAAAAATAATTTGGACCGAAAAGAAATTAATTTTTGTCATGAATAATACCCCGGGTGAATAGTAACCGAGTGAATAGTATCTCGTGAATAGTACTTTGGGAATATTAACCCTGTGAATAGTACTCTAGCATGAAAAAGGTTAAAACTTATCAAGAATACTCAGGATAATATTTCTATGAAAAGATACTGGATGAAGCGCAAATATCAAGGATGTTCTACTAATTTCGTGGAGTATAGAAGCCAAAACTTTAACAAAATAATATTACTTACATACTACAGAGTATGGAAAAAAAATATTATTTCATACGAATACTAAACAAAAATAATATCCCTTACCTTGAAAAAAAGAGTATTCTAACTGGTATAGCGGAGATATTCTTGAAGAAAACTTTCACTAATTTCTACGTTCAAAGCTTTCTAAAACTCGAAAGAAATACGTTCAATATTATAGAAGGATTGTCATTTAGCTCGATTTTGTCATGCAATGAAGTCAAGTCCAGCTGGGACAGTGACACCAAAGGTTGTCCCGAATAAGTCAAAGTCGGTAGTTTAAGGGAGAGCGTTTGTCGTGACCTTCCAAAGAGCGAGGAACCTGAACGAAGTTATCACAGGTAAGCTAATCGTAAACTCTTGTGAAGTCTATACCTTATTAGATACCGGTTCTACCCATTCTTTTATTTCACCTCCTTGTGCTCAGTAATTAAATTTGACTCTAGAGAAATTAGACTTTGACTTATCGGTTGAAACTCCGTTGGGAGAAACCTTCGTTACATCCACCATTTATAAATCTTGTTTGATTCAAATCGACACTTTCACATTACCTGTTGATCTCATCTCTTTGAAAATACTTGCATTTGATGTGATTTTAGGGATTGATTGGTTAACTACTCATCATGCTAAAATTGATTATTTTTCGCAAGGTCGTTAGTTTTCATATTCCTAACCAACCTATTATGCGAATTCAAGCAACCAAACCACTAAATTCAATCACTGTTATATCAAGCCATAAAGCCATTCGTTTAATGAAAGCCGGATGTCAAGCTTTCTTAGCCCATGTCACGGATTTAAACAAAAATACGTCAGATTTGAATGATATTTTTATTGTTAATAAATTTCCTGACGTATTTCCTGAAGAACTTCCTGGCCTATCCCCAGAGCGTGAAATTGAATTTTGTATTGACCTTGAACCTGGTACAAAATCCATTTCCAAAACTCCATATCGAATGGCTCCTATTGAACTTCAGGAGTTAAAAACCCAATTGCAGGAACTGTTAGACATTGGTTTCATTCATCTTAGTACATCTCCTTGGGGTGCTCCTGTTCTATTCGTAAAGAAGAAAGATGGGAGTATGCAAATTTGCATTGACTATCGAGAGTTGAATCATGTCACCATCAAAAATAGGTACTCGTTACCTCACATTGATGACCTGTTTGACCAGTTGCAAGGTGCTAAATTCTTTTCAAAGATCGATCTTCATTCTGAATATCATCAGTTAAAGATTAAAACTGATGACATTCCAAAGACTGCTTTCAGAACGCGGTACAAGCATTACGAATTCCTAGTCATATCTTTTGGATTGACTAATGGTCCTGCTATCTTCATGGATATGATGAACCAAGTATTCAAGGAATATTTGGATCATTTTCTGGTTGTCTCTCTTGATGACATCCTCATCTACTCCAAAAACCGTGAAGATCATGAACACCACTTATGGCTGATACTCCAAAAGCTTCGTGAAAATAAGTTATATGCCAAGTTGAAGAAATACAAGTTCTGGCTTGAGGAAGTAGCATTTCTTGGGCACATGATATCAAAACATGGAATATCAGTTGACCCGGTGAATATTGAAGCAATACAAAGTTGGGAGCAACCTAAGTCACTAACCGAAATACGTAGCTTTTTGGGCTTAGCTGGTTATTATCGGAGATTCGTGGAAGGATTTTCTCGAATCACTACTCCATTAACTCAGCTAACTCGAAAAGATACAAAGTTCGGATGGAGCGAAGAATTTGAGAAGAGTTTCCAAGAACTCAAGAGGAAACTCATTTCAGCACCTATTCTGACAATACCATCAGGTTCGGAGGGATTTTTCATCTATAGCGAAGCTTCAGGCAAAGGTTTAGGATGTATTCTCATCCAACATGGAAAAGTCATAGCCTATGCCTCGCGACAACTCAAAGAATATGAAAGAAATTATCCTACTCATGATCTAGAGTTGGCAGCAGTCATTTTCACGCTAAAGATCTGGAGACAATACCTGTATGGGGAGAAAGTGGAGATCTATACAGATCATAAGAGCCTCAAATATTTCTTCACCCAAAAGGAACTCAACATGCGGCAATAACGTTGGCTTGAGATGTTGAAAGATTATGACCATACCATTCAATACCATCCAGGAAAAGCGAATGTGGTAGCTGAAGCATTGAGTAGAAGATCATATGCGGGTACGAGTATGATATTGTCAGAACAAAGGCCCATTTTGTAAGACTTACAAAGGATGGAGATAGAGTTAAAGACTCCAAGAACCCATGTGATGATATCAAATATACAAGTAGAACAGACTTTAATCGATAGTGTTAAAGCTATTCAAGCTACAGACCCGTAGTTGTGCGTATGAAGAAGAAAGTACAAGAAGGTGTTATTCTAGAAGCAAGGATCGATGAAGAAGGAATACTTCGAGTCAACTCCAGACTTTGTGTACCTAATGACTCTGATTTAAAGTATAAAATCATAATGGAGGCACACAACACACCGTTTGCAATCCATCCTGGAAGTACCAAAATGTATCGTGATCTTCGACAAACATTTTGGTGGAGCAATATGAAGAGAGAGTTCGCAGAGTTTATCTCAAGGTGTTTAACTTGTCAACGTGTCAAGGCGGAGCATCAAGTGCCAAAAGGTCCATTGCAACCACTAGAAATTCTAGAATGGAAGTAGGATCACATTAACATGGATTTCGCTACTGATCTTCCCAAGGTTTCTCAAGGTATAGATGCAATTTGGGTCATTGTCGATAGATTAACTAAGTTTGCTCATTTCTTACCTATACGAGAAACATATTCACTTGAACGTCTTGCTTGTATGTACATAGATGAGATTGTGAGATTGCATGGTATACCAGTATCCATAGTTTCTGATCGAGACCCAAGATTCACTTCACGATTTTGGGTCAGCTTGCAAAAAGCTATGGGCACTGATTTATGATTCAGTTCTGTATATCATCCTTAGACGGACGGATAATCAGAAAGGACTATTCAAACTCTTGAAGATCTATTAAGACTCTGTGTCCTAGACTTCAAAGGAACTTGGGACAAGTACTTACTATGACGCCCCCAAATTTGGACCGCCACTTGGTCACTCGAATTCAATTCGTCACATGTTTATGGTAATATAATAATAACTAAAATTACACATTCACAGCGAAAGATCTAATCTAGAATAATATATAATGATTTATTATAATAATTCTCCCAAATCTCGCAACCTGCAGTACTTAATAGATTACATACTAATATCAAATAAAGACTTATTACATAATCCTACTTATGCTTAAACAAAGTCTGAAGACAGTCTTAATATAACATAACACTTTTAAACATAAAGGAACAAGCTAGTCGGTAGCTTTGCCCTTGCCCTTGTCTTTCCCAAAGATACTTCCTTGTTCCGCCTTAACTAAAAGGCTTTAAATAAGCAAGAATGAGCACAAATTGCCCAGCAAGTAATATACAACAAGGGTAAAGAGTTTTATAACACGAGTTTGAAATATCAAAGTATCATCTCTAAGATAGTTCAGGGTTTTAGAATAATATTGTGAATAACGAATATCAACAATTCTTGAATCAAATCCTTGGAATATGAAACGACAATTCAATATAGATCAACAGATATATATGAATTCAAAGGCTATCAACGTATCCAACTAAATAAACAATTTATACTGAGCAGTCACTAAGGACTATTGAACATCTACTAGAATCATCAATATTAAACTGATAACCCAAAAGAAATAAGTATGATAGATGATCAGTCTACAATACTCTATGTTATGCATAACACCACAGTAATATTCACGTGTGTGTTGGGGCTTCCAACAATAAACAGTCCCCTTACCATAAGGGTTGTTCAACTCAGTTTTTAAGATTTTCGCACTAGTTAATTGGTTTGGACAGTTTTATAAATATGCATATAGTCTAGCCAAATCCAATGGCATAGATACTCTAACAATATCCAAGAACAATACCAAGTTCAGCATGAATAATAGCTTTCATTCGACTTAACGAAATAAGAGTTCAAGTATGCTAACTCCATTTAAACGAGTAAGTAAGGAAACTAGCTCGCAATATACCAGGATAGAATACTTGCACTGTAAAAGAGTGTAAGTTAGGAAACTTGCATAATAAAAGTAGGGTTCGGATACTTGCCTTTAGCGTAGTCTATCCACGTAATTTAACCAACACTTTTGAATCCTATTATACTGTATTATATGTTTAGGATGTTCATTAGTTAAACATATTTGATAAATAAACTTGATATATAGTTCAAGTGTACAGATATGACTCAATCATGAAATCGTATACGTATGTTATTACGTAGCATAGAACTATCATTAGACTTCATCAATTAAAAATGCCTTGTCAATTCAAGCTAAGATAGGTGTTAACATGCAAGGCTACCTCTGTCAGTGTGTCATGGACAGAAATAAGCATAATGAAGTTATACTAGCATGCTACACATTTTAGAAATCACAAAAGTCACTTTTCAAGTCTGTAGAAGGGCGCGGCTGTGATGCCCCCAAAATAGGTATACATCACCCATTCTAAGTCGTCAATTATATGGTACAGAAATCAAATACAAACTTCTTTTATACAATATGACAAAATATAGCTAAGAGTTTTTACATGAATATTGTCTAATAGACAGTATTCAAACTCAAAAAGGAGTCATCATTACAATTATTATCACACTATTTTATTAAATAGTGAGGACTACTATAGCCACCATCTCAGATCATCACTCCGTTCCCTGACTAGTCCCGGCCACGTTCTCATTTCCTGAAGAGAACAATGAAAGAAAAAGGGTGAGCTCAACTAGCCCAGTAAGAAATATTATGACTAAGATAATGTAGAATAAATTATCGTTAGCCTTCAATAGTGTTAAACTAATAAAATACAATAAGTTTAACTGTAGCGGAACAAGTAATCCATTAGAAGAGTCAAGTAGAGCATGATATCTACTATCTTCTACGATTTAAAAACTTTATCATCAATTTTATTGCTGAGACTCACCTTAATAGATAATCCACATCATCGAATCATCCTTGCACCACGGCTAAAGGATATTCATTAGTATCACGTCCATGAATTATCCATGCACTACGGGCTAAGGATATTCGTGTAATCATCAATGGTCATGATCATGCCAACAACTGTCCATCAATGCACTACGGGCCATTGAGGACTTTTACCACATCATTTTTAATATTACAGGTCATGATTATACCAAATAATCCCTGGTCATAATCATACCAATCAATAGTCCATCTATGCACGTAAGCCAAAGATGACTTTCATCATAATATAAGCATGAGGATGATGACAATGATATAAAAATTCATTTAAAACAAAGTAGAGGATAAATTTTTAAAGATTTATAATTTAATTTATTCAGAATTCAATAATGTCCAAATTGTCAACATTATACTACTTTGTGGAGTAAAATTCAAGAATAATATTGTATCAAAAATGATTTGGACAGCAAAAAAATTAATTTTTATCATGAATAGTTCTCCGGGTGAATAGTACATGAGTAAATAGTACCCATGAATAGTACTTCATGAATAGTACCCGAGAATAATACTTTGTGAATAGTACCTGTGAATATTACTTTGTGAATAGTACCCCATGAATAGTACTTTATGAATAGTATCCCGTAAATAGTACTTTATGAATAATATCCCGTGAATAGTATTTTGGCATGAAAAGATAAATAATTATCAAAAATGCTCAGAATAATATTTCCATGAAAAGATACTGGATGAAGCGCAAATATCAACGATATTCTAATAATTTCACGGAGTATAGAAGCAATACTTTAATAGAATGAGTGTAGAATTAGGAATACGAAACGAAATAATATTACTCACATACTACAGAGTATGGAAGAAAATATTATTTCTTACAAATATTGAACAAAAATAATATCTCTTAACTTAGAAGAAGGTTGGATACTGGAATAGTAAAGTTGCAGAATACTCTTCTTCTTTCTCTCTATAGCTTCTCTCTCTATAATTCCACTTGTGAGTCTTAGTGAATTGGTGAGAATGAAAGAAGAATGAGATTCTATTTATAAAAAAATATAGTTTCAATAATTATACATTTTGGGGCTCGAATTATTACAATATAGTACCTTCATCTTTTCCTCTATTTTTAATTTAGTCATGCAAGTATTATCAATCTTACACCACCTCCCGAAATAATACATGAATGTGAACCAATAGTTCCATTCATGTGAGCAAATAGTTATATGCATGTGAACTAATAGAAATTAATTGCTCATTTATCCGATTAATTACCCAATTGGTCAATTTAACATCCAGAAATCAATTATTATCGAAATAAATGTCGATTTCCACTAATACAAATAATCCCAACACAATGGAAATATTTTTATCAATAATTTCATCTTTAATCAACACGAACTTATTCATCATTAATACTATAACTCACAATATTTAACAACTAGATCATTCCCAAGAAAGAGGGGGCTTTCCGATAAGAATTTCCCCCTATTGGCGCGTAATTAGGTGACCAACTCCCTTTTCTCGACAGAACTTTCTAGACATCGTCAATAATGTAAATAATAATATGAATAACTTTATCATCTCAATTATTGATTTAATAATATAAAATATTATGTAGATGATATTGTGACAATAATTGAATCAATAATATGAGAGATATTATGTAGCAATTACTATAGCAATAATTGAGTATAACTGAGTGACTTCTCACGTAAGCATTAATAATCAATACCGTGTGCTACTATGCAACCACGCGTATTACTGTACTTTTACCACCGGGTAGTTCAACAATTTAACGGTAAAACTTTCGCCGTTATTTTTATAAAAAGATATTTTTGTCATTTTCTAACTCCGACAATACTTTTGTTGTGCCATCGTACGAATATTTCCTGTTAAAACGAATATTCCCTAACTAATCGAATATTTTATAACAACTTGCTTACTTTGCAAAATTTATAAATATTACCCACAACAATAACATTATATCAAATCCACACCATAATATTCAAAAATATATTTTGAGAAAACTTAATCTTTATTCATAAAAGTTTGGGTCTTACAGCGGCTAATCCTGATTGGCCGCGTGTCTCCCAGTTTAAACCAGGGCTGAACAATCACTTTCCTGGTCTAGCTTGCTCATCCTTACGCACATAACATATATTAACATGTTAAGGGTCCTTTCGTATCTCTTAAGTTTAATCTAGGTCCATTCTTTCATAATATGGTTCTAAGTTGAACATCTCAACAAGTTAAGGCCATTCAAGGTTATGAAACCACAAAGTCTAACATGCTTGCTTCTTAAACTTATAAGGTTGTCATATACCTCATATTTAGACATGCTTGTGAGTATTCATATCGCATATGTGTAATTAGCATCGTTTTGATTTGAAAATATGCTTCGTTTATGCTTCACTTGAATTACGATACCTAAACATGGTATATATATACATTTATGATACATGAGTGAGTCTAAGAGTATCATCAAACATGTTCACAAATATCAAATTTTAACTCTCAAAGTAGCACATTAACATTCACGTTCAAAGTTCGTATTTTTATTAGTAAAGCTTACTAATAAGTCCAACATGTTCATGCTTCATTACAAAATCCATACACATAAGTTAGTATGTCCGACATGCATTTCAAAATACTAACATGCTTGCAAGATCAGAATATCAAAACGAATATAATAAGTCAATGTCCATTTTGAAACTCTAAGTTTTCATTAGCTTGTTATCAATGTCATTTAGTATGTTAAACTACTTCACTTACTATAAATCATGCTCGCATGCTTACTTACAAATGAAATCAGACCACACTAACATGTCTTCAAGTTAGAACTTTAAGGTACACATGGTCTACTGAGTTTGCACATTGAAAACTCAAGTTTTCTTTTGAAATCAAGATAGGTGAGTAATTATATGAAAGGCAACATAACTAGTATGTCAAGGACTAAAATAAGCTTAACTAAGTTATATTAGCATGCTCCATAAACCAGATATCATAACAAAATAACAAACAAATCTGCAGAGGGGCGCGGCTGTACGCTATTTATACTAGGAATACGCGCGGCCACGCGGCTCCCGTTCCAGACCAGAGACTTCTCAGCCTCGGCAGATAACAAGCCCAATATCAAATTTTCTTCACCAATTCGACTGTAACCAAGCCGCATTGCATACTAAACATGTTAATAAGCCTATACAACAACTATATAAGTGTTCTACAACCCAATCACAATTCAACTTGGCATAATCAAGAAATTAAAATTCAAGAACTCAAGAAAATCTTTTGACAGAGAATAAAAATGAAAAGTGAGGAAGAGGGATTATACCTCTGTAATGTGAAATGAGTTTGCTGCTAAATGAATTTCCAAATTCTTAGAATACTTGTATGCTCTCAATTCACAGACTCAATAAAATTCTCAGCAAATCAAATTAGAAGGAGATGGGTTGTATTTATAGAGAAACCAATATACAGACAATGCATATATACATCAAATTAAACCAATGAGAATGTTAGATTACATGATGGTTAAGAGAGAGTTGGTAAATGGTTGTTGAAGATCATCATGACAACCACTCCCCCCATAATCATGAGCTAGAAGGAGCTTGGGAGAAGAATGTCGAATAGCTCCTAGCCTTTATGTGTTACATGTGAATGAGAAGTAAGGAGCAATTGGACACTAATTTTGGGACAAGCCTTAATCTCAACATTTGCAATTCAACTAATACCACATACTATAGTTACATGTATAAGCCCACTTAGGTTATATACATCTTATACATACACATGGTTAAAATACACTTAGGTTTCAATTCCAATTGAAATGTCACTATATAATTCTCATAATGTAGTAAGTGTAAATTTGTACACATATAATCCATGTACATTTTATCACACTGATATATTTTATCCGGATGCTATCACATTACATTGTCTTCTTTATTAAAATAATAGTTTACAATATGTTCATGGTATATTATTTTAATGTATACCCACACACATATTGTCACATAAGTATTTCATGATGTATTCATAACATATGGTCTCAATAAATATAAATCTTCTTATATGGTTTCTATATATAATACAGCCACATTACACTTTACACTTTATATTATACATATAGGTAGCTACTATACATATATATATATATATATATATATATATATATATATATATATATATATATATATATATTAATTATCACATGGTTGCACATAGCAATTAATAAATTATTTATCTTACCAATTAATTAATAATAATATTAATTAATCCCTTCCCTATTAATCAACGACATTATTAATCTTTATAACAATTGGTTAAATAAATATGAATCTTGTTATATCTATAAACACGTTGCTCATTGTTATTATATCTCTTACATTAATAATAATCACATATTATTGATTACCATTAATATTCTATAATAGTTAATCAATATTCTTTAATAACAATTAACAATTAATATAGATTAATTGTTCGATTAACAATTCCTTCGTTAATTAATATAATCACTATTATTTCTCATCACGGTACCACACAAGGCATTTCAACGAGTTTATTACAACTCCACATTTCCTTACTTATTACAATTATTCACTTTAATATAATTGAGTTAACTCGCCTCATAACACGAATTCATTTCTATTCAAATTAAATACTCATTTCCATTAATATATGGAAATTCTCGGGTATTACATCATGCCCCTTATAAAAATTCCATCCCAGAATTGCTACAAGGTTACACAAATAGATGGGGATAATCCCTCATCATCCTATCTTCTAACTCCCACGTTGCCTCCTCGACATCGTGGTTATGCCAAAGTACTTTTACAGAGAAAATAACTTTATTTCTCAAGGTTTGCTCTTTCCTATCTAGTATTTGGACAGGAATTTTTTCATACGCCAAGTTCTTCTCCACTTGAATTGGCTCGTAAGAAATCACGTGCTTGTAGTCGGCCTTGTACGGTCGTAACACAGAAATGTGGAACACATTACGAATGTATTCCAACTCGGGTGGTAATGCAACTTTGTATGCCACTTCACCCACTCGCTTCAGTATCTCGAACGAACCTATGAATCTTGGACTCAACTTTCCTTTCTTGCCAAAACGGATCTTTCCCTTCCATGGAGATACCTTCAAGAAAACAAAACTGCCGACTTTATAGTCTCGGTCCTGCCGATGCAAATCTGCATATTTCTTCTGGAAATCTTGAGCTGCTACAAGTTTGGCTCTTATCACTGTCACCACGTCTGTGGTTTGTTGTACTAACTCTGGTCCGAGTATTCGTCACTCTACGACTTCATCCCAACAAAATTGCGTTCAGCACTTTCTCCCGTAAAGAGCTTCGTATGGTGGCATGTCGATACTCGCATGGTAACTATTGTTATATGCAAATTCAATTAAGGGTAGGTGGTCGTCCTAATTTCCCTTAAAGTCCATCACGCAAGTCCTAAGCATGTCCTCTAGCGTTTGTATCGTTCGCTCACTTTGCCCGTCTGTCTGCTGATTATAACCAGTACTTAACCTCAACTGTGTTCCTATTTTTTCTTACAAGCTTTTCCAAAAATTTGACGTGAAGCGCGGGTCTCAATCAGAGACAATTGACACCAGCACTCCATGTCGTGAAACATTATCCTTTACGTACATACTCGCTAACTGATTTAAACTGTAGAGGGTCTTGATCAGTAGGAAATGTGCTGTCTTTGTAAGTCAATCCACGATAACCCAAATAGCATCATAACCTTTCTGCGTAATTGGGAGTCCTACTACGAAATCTATCGTAATGTACTCCTATTTCCACTCTGGTATTTCCAACGGTTGTAGTAAACCACTCGGCCGCTGATACTCTGCTTTTACGTGTTGGCAAGTTAAACATCTACTAACGCACTCTGCGACTTTCCGTTTCAAATTGGGCCACCAAAAATGTTACCTCAAGTCTCAGTACATCTTAGTGCCTCCTAGATGAACGGAATACGTCGTATTGTGTGCCTCGTGCAAAATCTCTTCTCTTAACTCGATTTCCTTTGGTACCCACACTTTTCCTTCGAATCTTAAGATACCGTCTTTATCCATTCAAAATTTCTCTTCCTCATTTTCTGTAATCCTTTTCCTGATCTTCGATAGTACCCAGCTAACCCTAAGAAACTCCTCACCTCCGTTGGTGTTCTTGCTTGTTCCCAATTACTTACTGCTTCGACCTTTGCGAGGTCTACTGAGATTTCATTCTTATCCACCACGTGACCTAAGAATTGAACGTTCTTCATCTAAAATTCACACTTTGAAAATTTCGCATACATCTTCTCCTTCCGTAGCGCCTCCAAAACAATCTTCAGATGTTCGGCATGTTCTTCCTCTATCTTCGAGTAGATTAAAATGTCGTCGAGGAAAACCACCACAAATTTATCCAAGTATGGCTTGAAAACTTGATTCATCAAGTCCATGAATGCTGCCAGAGTATTAGTCAAAGTAAATGACATTACCAAAAACTCGTTATGTCCATAACGGATTCAAAACGTAGTCTTTGGTATGTCCTCATCCCTTACTTTCAGTTGGTGATATCCCGTCCGTAGGTCGATCTTCGAGAAACATTTTTCTCCCTTCAGTTGATTAAATAAGTCGTCCATCCTCGGTAATGGATATCTGTTCTTGATCGTTACTGTAAGACCCCGAATTTTATGAAATAAAAGTATTCAATTTTTCTATTTAGCAAATGGTTAAATTGATAAAAAGTTAAAGTTAAGGTGATATATGAATGTTTTTCAAAATAAGCAAGTGGTTATAAAATATTCATTTGGTCGGGGAATATTCGTTTGATCGTGGAATATTCTTGCTGTAGGGGAATATTCGTTTGATCGTGGAATATTCTTGCTGTCGGGGAATATTCGTACGACGGCCCAGCCACTGGTGGGCCCCATAACAGAATAACTGTCGGATGAAGAAAATGACAAATTTGAGTTTTTACAAATTACGGCGTAGTTGTTACCGTTAACACTGTTGGAATACCTGGTGGTTAAAAAATAGTAATACGCATGGTTGCACAGTAGCACATGGTATTGCACAGTATTGAATTATTCATTCTTACGTAAGAAGGCACTACTCAATAATTGTTACAGTAATTACTGTTCAATATTTTATTTTATTGAGTTAATAATTGTTGCGTTGATATTTTATATTATTGTTGTTTCAATAATTGTCATTGCACAATATTTCCCATTATCCGATCAATAATTCATATTATTTGAATAATATTATTAGATAGCATTATTGGCAATGTCTAGAAAGTTCTGTCAATGAGAGGTTTGGTCACCTAATTGCGCGCCATTAAGGAAAAATTCTTATCGAAAAGCCTCCCTTTCCTGGGAACGACCTGGTTGTCATAATTGTGATTCTGTAATATTATTTATGAATAATTAATTATTGATTTATATGATAAGAAATATTTATTTTATGTGGATATAAATGAAGGATAGGAAAATATTTATTTTATGTGATAATAAATGAAGGAATTAATGCTGAGGTGTTTTATCAGTATTTTGTCAGAATGAAGGTATTAAGAATCGTCCGTATGTGGATTTCAGACATTTTTTGTTTGGAATTTGGAAAAACTTAAAGCTAAAAAGTTATAGAGAATTTAATTTTCTATGGAATAGACATAAAATTCGTATTTTTCTGATAAAAGGGCTATTTATTATGAATTATTGAAGTTTCTAATTATTGTTTAAATGATAAAATATTTTAGAAATTTCTAGAATTGGTGGGCCCTACTTTTGGTTGGTGAAAAATATGCTAAAATTTTATTTCAAATGTTGTGGGCATGAATAGTAACAGGTAAAGCGATCAGGTAGCAGGTTAAGTCTGCTTCGGTATTCTAATATTTTCCTATAAATAGGGTGCTTAGTTAGAATTGAAAATCACACCAGAAACAAGTTTTCTCTCTCTCTCTCTATATTATCAAGCGTATTTTGTGAGTATTTAGACACTTTGAGAGTTGCTATTCAGTGCAAGTTTATTTCGACTTTACATCCGATATTCCAGTCAGAAATACTGCTCTTTTGAGGTAAGGGATTGTAAGGGTTATTGTGACAACCCGAGAATTTAGATAATTATTAAAATCCTAAAATGATGGATTAAAGGTTATAAGATTAACCTAGACAGAAAATAAGTGTATGGAATTGACGTTTCTGTGAAGAAATTTTAAGGATTTCAAAATTTTTAAGAAGAACCTATATGGTTTCTTAATTGAATGAGAATAAAGAAATATGGGTTACAAAATTTCAAAACCCTAGAAATGAATTAATATGTACTTGAAGAAATATCGAGAATAAGGTATTACGATACCTGTAAATTCTATATGAACTGAATAGTCTAAGAAATGTTATATAAGTACATATGAAAATTTTATTAAGGAGATAAGATTTCACATGAAGAGATGTTGTAAGGTTAAACGAAGATGAGTATATGTATAGAAATATATATACTTAGTAAGGTGCTATATATATTCTAGCAAGAGGAATGATGAATTAAGTTAATGATATAAGGATCAAGACAAAACTATGTTAGTAATTAACATAGCTTGAACGTTAGCCTTGACTAGCAAATAAGAATTTGAATAAGTATAAAGTTGTTAGTTAATACGATTAACAATAAGAAGTAAGTAATTTAAAACTCAAAATTTGAGTTAGAGATAGAATTTTGAAGCATGGACTGCTCGGTTGCGTCCGGAACGTCAAGATTAGTCGAAATGGACAGTAAACGCAAAAGGTGTAAAGGTTGACTTTTGTTCAAAGTCAACAGTTGGCCTTTTATGGAGAAAAGTCAAAATTAGAGTGAGAAGTAAAATATGTTATGATATGATGTTATATGGATAATGATATAATATTTAATATTATACCAATGATGTAAAGTTAAAATATGAGATGAGATCCAATATATAGATATGAATATTGGTATCAAAGTAGTTAGTAAATTAAATTCATATTTGAATAAATGATTGAATATATTAAATTATATATTTAGTATATAAATAAATTGTTTGAAAACAATTTATGGAGAGGAGGAGGAAATTAAATTTAAGTATACAATATGAATTGTATAACTTGAATAAGTTATTTAAATTATGTATGAGAATTAAATAACCTAGATGGTTATTGTTATTTAGTGGTTCTAGTATTTAAATATATACTAGTGACCTAATCTAAGAGATTTGTGGAGCATGTCATAATTTATTTAATGATTATGTGAGTAAGTGAATACGAATATTATGTGATGACAAATAAAAGAAATTAGCATGATCCTAATTATATATTAGGAATGAAGAATTAAATAACTTAAGGGTTATGGGATGAGAAAATTATGGTATATAAAATATATACTAATTTTAAGAGATTTATTTTATACATCTCGGTTAATTAATTTTATAACCTAATTAATGTAAATCTAATTGGGTTAAGGAAATTAAATGTACTTGGGGTAAGAATTTGTATTTAAATTGAGTGCATGGAAACCCTAACTAAATGATTAGGGTAAGATATAATTAAATGTAATGGAACATATTAATTTTTATGGCCCAAACATTTTAGCTAGGAAGTCTAAATATTTTATTTGGAAAAGCCAAAGGAATTAAGTTTTAAGCTCAAGCGAGCCAATTGTTAAGGAACATGTGAGATAATAATAATATTAATATTATATTAAGTCAAGAGATATACTTTTATTATCTCAAGTTTATTAATTTTATGACTTCATTAAAGTAAGTTTAATTTGGTTATAAAATTTAGTGTGTAAGGGTAATAACTTAAATTTTATATTTGGAATGGACCCTAATTAAATATTTAGAGTGGGTAAAATGAAAAGACATTGGAATATGATAATGTTTCAATGGCCCAAGAAATTAATTTAGAAGCCCAAAGGAATTAAAAGTATAGGAGCCAAACTTGGAGCCCAATTGAAGAAAGGGCACTTTGGACATTATGTACATTAGATATTACATTAAGGAAGTAAGACTTGGAAGATAAGGCCACATGGCCGGATAAGATAGAGAGGAAAAAAGATAAGAAGAAAAGAAGATAAGGGAAAGAGAAGAGAAGAAAGAGAAGAGAAGAAAGAGAAAGAGGAAAAGAAAGAAAGAGAAAGAAATTAAGGGAGAGAAAGAGAAGAAGTGGCGGCAGCCATGATAGAGAGAGAGAGAGGAGAGGGACAGCTGGAAATAGTGAGAGAAAAGGAGAAAGAAGAGTGGCCATGGAAGCCATTAAAGAGAAGAAAGAAGATTTTGATCAAATGTAACTAGTTTATGTAATTGATTTTAGTTTTTCCAAATCAAAGCTTGGATTTATGTTTATAAACTCAAAAACAATGGATATCCATGTTGATGAGTATTTTATATTTAGATCTACACATATTGGGTGTTGATTTGGTTGAAATCAAAAAGGAATAGAAAAAAAAAAAGAAAAAAATTTCCGGAAAGCTTAAACTCTAAGGTGTGATCTAGCTTTTGATTTTTGAAATCTATGATGGATATTTGTGATTTATTTTCTTGGGATGCTAGATATATGTATTAGGGATAAAACCCCTTTGGAATCACTCAATTAGGTTGAAAAATGAGCAAGTTATGGAAGTTATCCCAAACTACTCAAAGCTAAGAAAACTGTTAGAACAACAGTTTTTACCAGCCACTTCCGGGCAAAATTCCGGGAGCTTAACATGTCCAAATATGGATTGTGATAGATGAAAATTGTAGATCGGAAAGATACGAATCCAACAAAATTGACGGATCGTTAATCAGAGTTATAGATCTCATTTTATTTAAGATTTAGTAAAGGACTCAAAAACTGTTTTTGGCCAAAAAGTTGCTGCCCAAATTTTTGCGAGGGCTGTTTTGGCAACTTAGTTTATGTAATAAATTCTGGCCTTTTGGGACATGAAAATATATGATATCAAGTACCTTGTGTCCAAAAATGAGCTCATTCTGACTTAAAATGACCAAGTTATGACCATTTCAATTTCTGTGATTTTCCGACGAAAATGGCTATAACCGGAGTTCTATAACTCCGATGGCAACGAAATTTAAACTGGAGTGTCACGCTAACACGTATAAGATTTTGTCAAGAGATGGGAATTTCTGGAGTTAAGCACGAGGTAGCTAATTTCTTAAGGAATTAACTAAAAATGATTTTTTAAAAATACCAAAGGAAGTTGGAAAATTTTGGAAAAATGCTTTTTGTGTATGAAATATGTGTATACATGTTTGTGCAAAGGATGGGAAAATAATAAATTGATTTGGTATTTTTGTGAAAAGGATATGGAATCCAGCTTGCTGGATTAGAAAATCTGATGAATCCAGTTTGCTGGATTGAAAAGAAGTTAACTGAATTGAAAATATGTTGAATCCAACTTGCTGAATTGCAATCTAGTTGCTGGATTTGTAATCCAGTTTGCTGGATTGCAGTTTGGCTTGCTGGATTGGAAATTTGTTGAATCCAGGTTACTAGATTCTGTATCCAGTCTGCTGGATTGGCAATTTGGTTGTTAAATTTAGAATCCAGGTTGTTGGATTAGTATTTGACTTATTAGAGTATAAAGAAGAACTTATAATGTATAAGATTAAGTGTTTAATCATAATAAATATGATACAGTGATTGAAGAATTATCCAAGAATGATAATAATACCGATGTGTTAGAATGTTATCTAATATTTGATTAAGTGTTAGATAATCTATTGACAAAGTAATTGTATTATGATACAAAGTAGAATATGCTAATTGAAAGACCAATCTTATTATTAATGATAGGTCTTACCAAAAGAAGTTAACTTAAACTGCGTAGCAGTAGTCAACGAATCAGGCAAGTTTTCCTTAACTCAAACTTGAGTTGTACGTTCAAAACATGTCAATGAATAATTGTTGTTAATTATTCACGTCTATATTGATTATTGATTCGCACGTTGTGCAAATTGTAAATGTTCATCAGGTATGAAAGGCTGATCACCTTCATTACCATTTGGTTTAGTTAATCTGTTCATGTTCATTATTGACCATTCATTTTTATTGATTTGGTCGTTCAGCAAAGAAAATTTGTTCATGCTCTTTCACAATGTTTATATTGTTGAAAGTTAGCTAGCTTATTGTTCAATTCTTTCAATCATGATATATCTTTATTGAATTTAAACTTGCTGGGCAAATTTGATGCTCACCCTTGCTATATCATGATAAAAAATTTCAGATTAAGATGAAAGCTCGAGTAAAGATAAAGGCAAAGGCAAAGTCCAAGATTAAGCTAGTATGCAGTTAGAACTATTAAATTTGCTAATGCAAATATTAATGTAAATCTTCTAAGATATTGAAGGTATGTATTAAGTTAAGGTTGTAGACCTTGGGGTTTATGTTGTAAAAGTTTAATGTATAAACAATTTATGTTTATATCTTCCGCAATAGTTATAGAAATAGCATACCAGATCCTTGGTGATTAGGACCGGGATCTGGGGATGCTACAGTTGGTATCAGAGCTGTAGGTTATAAACCTTAGGTAGGTGTACCTTAGGATATAACCGCGGAGAGATAATAAGTAATAAACTCGAATAGAGTTTAAGCGATAAGAGATGAATTTTTGGAAATTCATTATTAAGTAAAGAGAAAGATAATTAAGATTCAAAGAAGAATCTTGAAGAGCTATAAGGATAAGAATCTGGAGTTACCTGACTCCAGCAATAGAGATGAAAAGTGATAATAAATAGACTATGTCTATAAGATGAGAATTGTTAATAAAATCATAATATAATATGATTAAAGAGAAGAATAAGAAGATCGTAAAATAAAACGATCGTAAGTATAAGGAGAAATGATTACGAAATAAGATCACGACGTGATCAGATTAAATCGTTGAATAACATATGATATGTTAAGTGATTGGAATGATATAGCTTGACGCTATAAAGAGAATGTACTATGAAATGGTACTATGTAAACTCAGAAAAGAGTGATAAATGTTAAGATACGGATTAAAGAAAATTCGTATTAAGAAAAGAGAAAGTAAGAATGATAAGGGATTTCAATTGAGGACTCATGTCAGCAGCTGAGTTGTATGATTCCTTGTATGGGCGGGGAATTTGTACTTGGTTTTAGAATCACTTAGCTTCCTGGTCGATATAGTGGTTAGGTTAACCAATTCTTTGTATGGGCGGGGAATTGTCCGCTTAGCTTCCTATATTGATTAGTGGTCGAGTTTGATTTGACAACCACTTAGTTTCTGGTATTGATAATCATTGAAACCTAATGTCGCGCTATTTGCTATATGCATGTTGATAAGGTGATTCTTTTCTCATGTGTATAACGAATAGATAGAGAATATAAGGTTAAGTACGAGTTCTTAAAACTCATAGTTATGGTACGTTCGTGACTCATAATTATATGAAATGTTTATGAACCCCTCAGCGAATGGACGCCAAAGGTCTGACTAGGACAAGTTCTTAAACTCATATGATTGTGGAAAGTTTCTGAACTCATAATGTATGGTAAGTTTGACGAACTGGTATAGTTATGTTGAGATTGGAGCATTGAAGATGATAGAATAGATAGATTTATTAAGCAATGGATCATTAGAGAAAGTGAAGTTGATGGTGGAAGCATAGGTATTCCAAATCTTCTAGCTATGCTAGACTTCAAAGTTTTTGACATCAAGCTAAATTCGCACTGATGTGCTTTTAAAAATGAATTTTTGTTAACCTCGACACATGGTGATAAGTGTGTAGGTGTGGACTTCGGGCCACTAACACATCGTTACATGTTGTGGCGTGATGACACCAAAAATGAATTGTAAAGGTTTTGAACTGTTTAAAGAAGAGTCTAGGCCAATTGATTCGGCTAGACGAAAATAATTTGAATTATCAAAATGTATTTTTATATCATTAATGCATCATGCAACCTGGTGCAGAGATGATAAAAATGATGGAGTTATCAATGCTGAATTACCTAGTGTGGTATGTGATCTAAAGATCGTCAGCCCACTATGGAATGATGTAGTATGACAAAGTCACACAATGACAAAATCCTCAAACGGACTGTAAATGCAGTGCTGTATCATGACGTCATAAAATGATTTTAAGAATTTTAATGAAAATTTATTGCCAACTAAATTTGGTTAGAAATGTTTCGATTGAAATTCGAATGATTGATATGCGTCTAAGCTATTTGATTCAGCTAGACAAATATTTATGAAATTCAAAGTATTCTTTGAAAGCTTATGCCAAACCAAATTGTTTTGGTACGAAATCTTATGATAAGTCTGAGGTGAACAACCCTGAAAATGGGGATATACTAATGGGATAAAATATTCTAATCTAAGAACGCATATAGTCGTTCCGATTACTAAGGTACAACAGAATGATCATCTAAAGTACCCGCATCGGTAGTTACCTTCTTTGCGATTGTAAACATACCAAATATAAAATATTTCAGAGGTAGAGTACCTTTCTTTCTTAATTGAAAGAGGTAGCAGGTAGAAATACCCTAAACCTCAAAGTTCATGATTTTTATGATCCCTCAGACAGATATGAAATTTTTAAACTCTTTAGAGTAATGTTGTGGTAGAAGGTGATGATGGATATGAAATATTATGAACTCGTTGTGTACGAGTAGAATCTGAGATGATTGAATAAAGGTTATTATGACAACCTAGTTTTAATGAATGTTTAGAAGATGTAAACTCCTAGTGAGTAGTTATGCTGAAATGTGATAATAGATGAGAAATCCTCAAAGGAGGAAATTGTAAAGGTTAAGTTAAAAACCTAGTTTTGATCAAGAGAATAAGCAGAGATTAGTATGCTTTAATTTCGGGGACAAAATTCTTAGAAGAATGGGTGAATGTGACAACCCGAGAATTTAGATAATTATTAAAATCCTAAAATGATGGATTAAAGGTTATAAGATTAACCTAGACAGAAAATAAGTGTATGGAATTGACGTTTCTGTGAAGAAATTTTAAGGATTTCAAAATTTTTAAGAAGAACCTATATGGTTTCTTAATTGAATGAGAATAAAGAAATATGGGTTACAAAATTTTAAAACCCTAGAAATGAATTAATATGTACTTGAAGAAATATCGAGAATAAGGTATTACGATACCTGTAAATTTTATATGAACTGAATAGTCTAAGAAATGTTATATAAGTACATATGGAAATTTTATTAAGGAGATAAGATTTCACATGAAGAGATGTTGTAAGGTTAAACGAAGATGAGTATATGTATAGAAATATATATACTTAGTAAGGTGCTATATATATTCTAGCAAGAGGAATGATGAATTACGTTAATGATATAAGGATCAAGACAAAACTATGTTAGTAATTAACATAGCTTGAACGTTAGCCTTGACTGGCAAATAAGAATTTGAATAAGTATAAAGTTGTTAGTTAATACGATTAACAATAAGAAGGGAGTAATTTAAAACTCAAAATTTGAGTTAGAGATAGAATTTTGAAGCATGGACTGCTCGGTTGCGTCCGGAACGTCAAGATTAGTCGAAATGGACAGTAAACGCAAAAGGTGTAAAGGTTGACTTTTGTTCAAAGTCAACAGTTGGCCTTTTATGGAGAAAAGTCAAAATTAGAGTGAGAAGTAAAATATGTTATGATATGATGTTATATGGATAATGATATAATATTTAATATTATACCAATGATGTAAAGTTAAAATATGAGATGAGATCCAATATGTAGATATGAATATTGGTATCAAAGTAGTTAGTAAATTAAATTCATATTTGAATATATTAAATTATATATTTAGTATATAAATAAATTGTTTGAAAATAATTTATGGAGAGGAGGAGGAAATTAAATTTAAGTATATAATATGAATTGTATAACTTGAATAAGTTATTTAAATTATGTATGAGAATTAAATAACCTAGATGGTTATTGTTATTTGGTGGTTCTAGTATTTAAATATATACTAGTGACCTAATCTAAGAGATTTGTGGAGCATGTCATAATTTATTTAATGATTATGTGAGTAAGTGAATACGAATATTATGTGATGACAAATAAAAGAAATTAGCATGATCCTAATTATATATTAGGAATGAAGAATTAAATAACTTAAGGGTTATGGGATGAGAGAATTATGGTATATAAAATATATACTAATTTTAAGAGATTTATTTTATACATCTCGGTTAATTAATTTTATAACCTAATTAATGTAAATCTAATTGGGTTAAGGAAATTAAATGTACTTGGGGTAAGAATTTGTATTTAAATTGAGTGCATGGAAACCCTAACTAAATGATTAGGGTAAGATATAATTAAATGTAATGGAACATATTAATTTTTATGGCCCAAATATTTTAGCTAGGAAGTCCAAATATTTTGTTTGGAAAAGCCAAAGGAATTAAGTTTTAAGCTCAAGCGAGCCAATTGTTAAGGAACATGTGAGATAATAATAATATTAATATTATATTAAGTCAAGAGATATACTTTTATTATTTCAAGTTTATTAATTTTATGACTTCATTAAAGTAAGTTTAATTTGGTTATAAAATTTAGTGTGTAAGGGTAATAACTTAAATTCTATATTTGGAATGAACCCTAATTAAATATTTAGAGTGAGTAAAATGGAAAGACATTGGAATATGATAATGTTTCAGTGGTCCAAGAAATTAATTTAGAAGCCCAAAGGAATTAAAAGTATAGGAGCCAAACTTGGAGCCCAATTGAAGAAAGGGCACTTTGGACATTATGTACATTAGATATTACATTAAGGAAGCAAGACCTGGAAGATAAAGCCACATGGCCGGATAAGATAGAGAGGAAAAAAGATAAGAAGAAAAGAAGATAAGGGAAAGAGAAGAGAAGAAAGAGAAGAGAAGAAAGAGAAAGAGGAAAAGAAAGAAAGAGAAAGAAATTAAGGGAGAGAAAGAGTAGAAGTGGCGGCAGCCATGATAGAGAGAGAGAGAGGAGAGGGACGGCTGGAAATAGTGAGAGAAAAGGAGAAAGAAGAGTGGCCATGGAAGCCATTAAAGAGAAGAAAGAAGATTTTGATCAAAGGTAACTAGTTTATGTAATTGATTTTAGTTTTTCCAAATCAAAGCTTGGATTTATGTTTATAAACTCAAAAACAATGGATATCCATGTTGATGAGTATTTTATATTTAGATCTACACATATTGGGTGTTGATTTGGTTGAAATCAAAAAGGAATAGAAAAAAAAAAGAAAAAAATTTCCGGAAAGCTTAAACTCTAAGGTGTGATCTAGCTTTTGATTTTTGAAATCTATGATGGATATTTGTGATTTATTTTCTTGGGATGCTAGATATATGTATTAGGGATAAAACCCCTTTGGAATCACTCAATTAGGTTGAAAAATGAGCAAGTTATGGAAGTTATCCCAAACTACTCAAAGCTAAGAAAACTGTTAGAACAACAGTTTTTACCAGCCACTTCCGGGCTAAATTCTGGGAGCTTAACATGTCCAAATATGGATTGTTATAGATGAAAATCTATGAAAATTGTAGATCGAAAAGATACGAATCCAACAAAATTGACGGATCGTTAATCAGAGTTATAGATCTCATTTTATTTAAGATTTAGTAAAGGACTCCAAAACTGTTTTTGGCCAAAAAGTTGCTGCCCAAATTTTTGCGAGGGCTGTTTTGGCAACTTAGTTTATGTAATAAATTCTGGCCTTTTGGGACATGAAAATATATGATATCAAGTACCTTGTGTCCAAAAATGAGCTCATTCCGACTTAAAATGACCAAGTTATGACCATTTCAATTTCTGTGATTTTCCGACAAAAATGGCTATAACCGGAGTTCTATAACTCCGATGGCAACGAAATTTAAACTGGAGTGTCACGTTAACACGTATAAGATTGTGTCAAGAGATGGGAATTTCTGGAGTTAAGCACGAGGTAGCTAATTTCTTAAGGAATTAACTAAAAATGATTTTTTAAAAATACCAAAGGAAGTTCGAAAATTTTGGAAAAGTACTTTTTGTGTATGAAATATGTGTATACATGTTTGTGCAAAGGATGGGAAAATAATAAATTGATTTGGTATTTTCGTGAAAAGGATATGGAATCCAGCTTGCTAGATTAGAAAATCTGATGAATCCAGTTTGCTGGATTGAAAAGAAGTTAACTGAATTGAAAATATGTTGAATCCAACTTGCTGGATTGCAATCTAGTTGCTGGATTTGTAATCCAGTTTGCTAGATTGCAGTTTGGCTTGCTGGATTGGAAATTTGTTGAATCCAGGTTACTGGATTCTGTATCCAGTCTGCTGGATTGGCAATTTGGTTGTTAAATTTAGAATCCAGGTTGTTGGATTAGTATTTGACTTATTAGAGTATAAAGAAGAACTTATAATGTATAAGATTAAGTGTTTAATCATAATAAATATGATACAGTGATTGAAGAATTATCCAAGAATGATAATAATACCGATGTGTTAGAATGTTATCTAATATTTGATTAAGTGTTAGATAATCTATTGACAAAGTAATTGTATTATGATACAAAGTAGAATATGCTGATTGAAAGACCAATCTTATTATTAATGATAGGTCTTACCAAAAGAAGTTAACTTAAACTGCGTAGCAGTATTCAACGAATCAGGCAAGTTTTCCTTAACTCAAACTTGAGTTGTATGTTCAAAGCATGTTAATGAATAATTGTTGTTAATTATTCACGTCTATATTGATTATTGATTCGCACGTTGTGCAAATTATAAATGTTCATCAGGTATGAAAGGCTGATCACCTTCATTACCATTTGGTTCAGTTAATCTGTTCATGTTCATTATTGACCATTCATTTTTATTGATTTGGTCGTTCAGCTAAGAAAATTTGTTCATGCTCTTTCACAATGTTTATATTGTTGAAAGTTAGCTAGCTTATTGTTCAATTCTTTCAATCATGATATATCTTTATTGAATTTAAACTTGCTGGGCAAATTTGATGCTCACCCTTGCTATATCATGATAAAAATTTTTAGATTAAGATGAAAGCTCGAGTAAAGATAAAGGCAAAGGCAAAGTCCAAGATTAAGCTAGTATGCAGTTAGAACTATTAAATTTGCTAATGCAAATATTAATGTAAATCTTCTAAGATATTGAAGGTATGTATTAAGTTAAGGTTGTAGACCTTGGGATTTATGTTGTAAAAGTTTAATGTATAAACAATTTATGTTTATATCTTCCGCAATAGTTATAGAAATAGCATACCAGATCCTTGGTGATTAGGACCGGGATCTGGGGATGCTACAGTTATTATGTTTTTCAGTTTCGTAATTTTTTCGACCCTCAAAAATTCTAGAAAATTTTAAAATGATAATTTGATGAGTTTTCTAGATTGTGTCCAAAAATAACGATTTTTAGATGTATAGATTAGGAGTTATGAATTTTATGGGAAAATACTATTTTAAAAGTAAACCCTTATAATTCATTGTGGTTAACTCCAAAATTGGTGAAATTTTTATTGGGAGTACATGTATATAACAGCAGTATACTCTGTAAATTTCGGAATTTTTGGACAAAAGTACAGTTTATGATAAATGTCTAAATATTTGGCAGTTATATAAAAAATAGTAAATGAATTTTAAAAATTTTGAGAAAAATATATGTTCAATATGGGACTATATTCTACTAAATCCCAGAAAAGTTAATTTACTGGTACTGATTTGATATTTTTCATGAAAATGGACTAGTTACGAGTAAATGAATTAAATATGTTATGTGAACTAAGAAAAGTGAAAAATAGAATTTTATGGCTTAAGAATCCTATATAAGGCATATGCAGATTTTTGATGAGGATTTTGGTTATTGGTGATGAAATCTTTTGAGTTTGGCATTTTAGGATGATTAAAAATATTATTTAGTAAAGTGTAACAATTAAAATAAATTGTTCATAGGTTTAAGAAATGATTAAAATATTGTTGTAATATTGATAATATTAGATTATGAGATTATGAAGTGATTTATAACATTTAGATTAAGGTGTTATGAAATCATTGATTTGAAAAATTATTTAATGATTAATAATATCAGTAAATGAATTTAATGTTATTATATGAATAATATTAAATGGAGTGTAGAATATAATGAATAATTTTATTATCTTTGTTAAATATTCGTAGAAATATTATTTTTTGTTCAAATCATTTTTTATATAATATTATTCTTGAATTTTACTCCACAAAGTAGTATCATGTTGACAATTTGGATATTATTGAATTCTGAATAAATTAAATTGTTAAAGTCTTTAAAATTTATTCTTTATCTCATGTGATTGATTCTTTATATCATTGTCATAATTCTCATGCGTATATTGTGATGAAAGTCATCTTTGGCCCGTAGTACATAGATGGACTGTTGTTTATTGGTTTTACAGTTGTATGCCTTTGGCCTGTAATGCAAAGAAGAACTGTTGATTGATATCTTTAGCTTGTAGTGCAAAGATGACATGTTGTTAAATATCTTTGGCATGTAGTGCAAAGATGACCTGTTGTTGAATATCTTTGGCCTGTAGTGCAAAGATGACATGTTGTTGAATATCTTTGGCTCGTAGTCCAAAGATGACCTGTTGTTGAATATCTTTGGCATGTAGTGCAAAGATGACATGTTGTTGAATATCTTTGGCCTGTAGTGTAAATATGAACTGTTAATAAATATCTTTGGCCGTAGTGCAAAGATGAATTTATTAGTATGATTATGAACATGAACTGTGATTTGGTATAACCGAGATCTTTGATGTTTCAGGTAAAGACAGGTGATAAAAATTATCTTCGTCCTGGATGAGAAGAGGAATTTAGAACCACAATTATGATTATGAGTGATTCATGTGATTGTGGACTAGAATTGTTGATTGATGTTACATGGATAAAATATTGTTAGTGATTTTTAATATGGAGAAGATAATAGACCTTATGGTCTATTTGACTCTTCTAATGGATTGCTCGTTCCACTGTAACTATGGTTGAAAAGTTTTGTCATCTACCATATGTTATAAATCTCTGATTTATTAATGATGAAGGCTATTGATAATTTAATTATCTTTAGACATGATATTCTTTACTGGACTATTTGTACTCACCCTTTTGCTTCACAATTCCTTTTAGGTAATAAGAGTGTAGCTGGGTCGTGCGTGGGTAACAGGGGAATAGAATGGTAGTCTCTAGCTGTGAAGGTTCTCCCTAAATAGTATGAAAATAATTTTATTGAGAACTTTTGGAATAGTGTGTTGTATTTTATACATCATTTAGTAGTTATATTTGGTGAAACAAATAGGGTGAGGTGAACCTAACGTTGGAAGGGTGTTTTGCCACTATCATACAAGATGTCTAATGACCTACGACTTCGTGTTATCATAAGACAGGGTTGTGCACATCCATTCGCTGAGTATATCTACGAGCACTACCTATTTAACCTTGGAGTTGGGTAGAAATATAATTCATAATTGGAGACAATGGAGATAATTATATGCCAAGAGAAGACTCACCATTGGAAAGAACATGATAGTAATCTTCTAGTTTTTCTTTGGGGTCTATTGGGTCAACCAAGGATAATTCTGTGGACATATGATATCTATCATAATCTAGACGCATGACCTCCCATGTACGAAGGTTTTCTTGAGAACTTTCTGAATATTTTAATTTCTAAAACAGTTATTCACTGTACTTTTATGTAAGGTGCCATTGTGACGTGCTATCCAAGGTTGGGCTAAGAGTCACAGTTGGTATATATTTGTATCAAAACTCTCAATATATGAGTCATTGTATTTTGCACGACAATTGTAGTAATAAAGTTGTAGTTATTTTTTTTACCATGTATTTGGCGACTCAGAATAGGTTGGATGGATTGGACCTATTTTGGGGGCGTCACAATTACTCTGTTCAATTCTTGATAATCGATACAGAGCCTCATTGATCCATCCTTTTTTCTTAATGAATATCACTGGTGCTCCCCAAGGAGACACACTCAGTCGAATGTAACCCTTATCCAATAACTCTTGAAGTTGTACCATCAATTCCTTTATTTCTATCGGCGCCATACGATATAGAGCTTTTGAAATCGGTGTCATTCCCGGTGCTAAGTCAATTACGAATTCGATTTCTCTGTCAGGCGGAAGACCAGGCAGATCGTCCGGAAACACATCTTGAAATTCATTCACTACGGATATATCTTTAATTTCTACTCCCTTTTTCCGAGTATCTACGGTGTAAGCTAAATATCCTACACATCCTTTTCTTAACAATTTCTTGGCCTGCATCATCGTAACGCAACACGATTGCTTAAGCGATGAGCTACCATAAAACACTACCTTAGACTTACTAGGAGTCTGAAGGTTCACACACTTGTTCTGATAGTCATTTACCACCGCATGGTTATATAACCAATCCATTCCCAGTATTACGTCAAATTCTCCCTATCTAATAGGAATCAAGTCTACGCTCAGTTCATGTCCTCTAATGTTTGCGCGACAATTTGCGATAAACATATTCTACAAGGATTATTTCCTTATTCGCAACTTCTATGTTCAAAGAATCTTCTAAACGTTCTTGGGGTGTACTAAGTTTACTAGCAAATTCTTTAAATATAAAAGAACATGTGGCACCCGAATTAAATAATAAATAAGCATTTATATCATTGATTAGGATTATACCTGACACCACGTCCCTTGCAGCTACTGCGTCCTGGACGGTCATGTTAAAGGTTCGGGCGGTCGATCGGTTGGGTTGCACGGGTCCACCAATCATTAACTTGCTTCCTCCTCTCTGGCCTCCGCCAGTTCCACCGCTTCCTTTCTTTGGGCAATCCTTTATCTGGTGCTCTGTTGATCCACAAGCAAAACATCCCCTGAACTTCTTTGGTTTTGGGCAATTTGGAGATATGTGCCCCTCTTGGCCACAATTATAACACGTGCTCTTTCCTTTTCAGCACTCCCCTTGATGACTCCTCCCACACTTGTTACAAGCTTCAGTCCTTTTCTTAAAGTTTCTCTGGTGACTCCCACCTTGATTATTGTTTCTGTTGTTGTTTTCCCATTTTCTCTTTTCAGAGTTACTCCCTTCGATGCTGCTTCCTCCACGATACTCACTACCAATGTTCTTGTTTTTCTTCTCCTTATGATATAGACTTAAGGCCTCACTGCCACCTTCCGCAATGATTGTCTTCTCTAACAATGTCGTAAAGGAATCAATCTGGAGAACTGATACCTTATTATACAGCCACGACTTCAGCCCTTGCTCGAAGCGTCTCACCTTCCTTTCCTCATCCCCAACTTGGTGCTCTGCAAACTGTGCTAGTTCATTGAACTTAGCCGCATATTGCGCCACCATCATCTCACCTTGTTTTAATTCTAGAAATTTCACCTCCATTCTATTCTTCACACACTTCGGGAAGTAGTTCTCGAAGAACAAAGTCTTAAACCTTTCCAAGGTTATAGTCCCTTCTCCCGCCCTCTATTGATTTGCTTCCCACCAGTAGTTTGCTTCACCTCTCAACATGTAGGTTGCAAAAGCCATCTTCTGGTCTTCACCCACACGTGAGATGGTGAAAGCCTTCTCCATCTCCTTGATCCATGTTTGAGCAACGATCGGATCGGTAGTTCCTACGAATTTCGGAGGTCCTACACTCCTAAAATCCTTAAAGTTTTTTACTGGAGCTGCTTGGGGAACGGGTGGTACTAGCTCATTTCTTCCCCTAAGAGCTTCTCCTAACAAATCTACAAGCCTTTGTATTGGATCTAATGGTCCTCTCTCATCATTAACCGACTCTTTCGATGCAGTTATTCTACATCTGGGCGGCATATTTCTGCATCATTAAATTTTTATTTTATTACTTAGACATTTCTCAAATAAAAGAAATAAGATTTTATAACACGTTTCTAAAATAAGATCATTTATATTCATATGCCAAATCATTACAATTACATGATTCTCTCTGGCATACTGCTATAAATGATAACATATATCCCCTATTATCGCAAAAGACGGGGACAACACTAGCTTGCTACCCCTCTAACATTTTTCAAAAAATGGGGTTTACTACTATCTCACATCTTACACAAAAGACTGATATTTCAACAACAGATTAAACAACACATAAATAAATATAATACAACTACTAAGCTTCTTTCTCTAGACTCAATCTAACATTCTACGCTCCACGGCGCTCTGGTATTCCTTCTGAGTATTGTGCACCACCATATCTCGGCTTATGGTATGCCAGGTCTGCCCTTGTTCAGTAGGGTAGTGATTTACCCCATCAATCAATCTCTCTATGGCCATGCGCAGAGCATAGCTCATCTTGTTCATCTTCCTTCTCTTGCATCTCACCTCATCCTTTAAGTCATTAGCCCGGTCATTAGTTTCTTCCCACTTCTCCTCAAAGTGAATTCTATCCATCACCTCCATCTATAGCTAAGTACGAAGTGCTTCCTTCTCCGTCCTCTCGCTCAATTCTCTCTGCTCCATTTCTTCCAATTTCCCTGCCAACTCTCTATTCCTAGCCACCGATCGGTGAAACAAAGTTCCCATCTGGATTCATGCCTCCTTACAGTGAGCAATTTTCACCTCCATCTCCTGCATCACTAATTGCCTCTGATGGTCCTCATCCCTCAGTTTCTGGGACTCAGACTCCCTTTGCCTAGCCTCAGCCTCTAATTCCTCCACTCTACATCCTAACTCCAAAATTTATTCCTCATATTCCCCCAACATCCGATCCTCAAAAGTAGCCTCGTCGGAGTCCTCCATAGGCTCAGGTTCCTCCTCCATAGGCTCCTCCTCCGGATCAGACTCCTCAGGTAAAGGCTTCATCTCCTTCTCCTCATCATCCTCATCAATAGGGGCCACTACTAATACGGGCTCCGCTATCAATGGTGCCTCATATACCACGTGGATATCATGCGGCTCCGCCTTTACTACTCGACTAGGTCCTCCCATGTCAGTCATCCTACAATCACCAACATAAGACAAGACAAACAACAACTCCATTAGAATGTTAAATAACATAAGTTCATTGTATAGAATGAAGTTATATTCTATAACACACTAAGTTACTCTATAGGAAAACTCTACATGAGTCTCATCCCTCTCTATCTTCTAAGTTCTTCTAAGTTATAATCTAAGGTCTCTCATTCTTAAGGTTATAACTAAGGCTCTGATACCAACCTGTGACGCCACCAAATTTGGACCGCCACTTGGTCACTCGAATTCAGTTCGTCACGTGCTCATGGTAATATAATAATAACTAAAATTACACATTCACAGCGGAAGATCTAATCTAGAATAATATACAATGATTTATTATAATTATTCTCCCAAATCTCGCAACCTGCAGTACTTAATAGATTACATACTAATATCGAACAAAGACTTATTACATAATCCTACTTAAGCTTAAACATAGTCTGAAGACAGTGTAGACACTCAAAAATTTTTGCACACCTGTTACTAACATTGCAGGAAGGCAGATTAGTCTTTCAGACATAACCCTGGAAGACATCTTACATCCAGTCCGGATACTACTGGAAGCTCAGTTTCAATCCTGGAACACACACCGAGAGTAACAATTCCAACCTCTGCGATAATCCCGAGGCGTGCATATCCAATACCGGAACACACAAGGGAGAAGACCGATTCATCCCGGAGATAACCCCGAGATGTTCAGTCTCAGTCCCAGCACTGGGAATAGCAGATTCCAACCTTGGAGATAACCCTAAGGAAGGCAGTTGCAGTTCCGGAGATAACCCCAAAAATGCTTGTTTCAAATGTAATCAGCTTCAACCTCGGTGCTTACACCGAGGCACTCAGTATAAGACCTGGTAATAACACCAAGAGGACAGGCACACCTCAGAGATGACACTGAGGACCTTCAACACTGGCAGCAGTCCAATCTCAGCGATAACCCTGAGCAACGTCTGCTTTATTAGCCCAAACCGGAGATAACCCCGGTGAGGGGAAAAGTCGTCATCTTACCACTTTGACGCCACATCACGCCGTTTCAACATTTCAAACATACATTTCTACATAACAATATCCCATAAGAATCAAGGAAGACCAATCCCGAGTAACTATTACGCAGGATAACGGATAGAATTTGAAGCTAAAGACCGGAGGGCATCGTCCCATCTTCACAACTTCGTACAACCTCTAATCCCATATCATTGTGCAACTCTCGACAACGGCGATCCGAAATAGGTCCTATATACCTCAGTCGGATGCCCGGATTGCAATTCTAAAAGTTTGAGCGGACATCACGTTACATGCGTGCACGTACTTCGAGACGGTAGGACCCGTAAAGCTCGGGGCACCCCGGGCAGCCTCTGGTACACTTGTGGTCACCTGCGGCTCCACCCTCTATAAATAGAAGGCTTGGGGTGGCCATTTTGCAAAAGAAAAAGGCGAGAAAGCCCTGTCTAATTTGCTCTGTACACAGCCCAAACTGAGTGCTTTCTCATTTTAAACACTTGGAAGCTCATATATAGCTACTTTTTACTAGCGGGAGCCGAGTGTTCATCCATTTTAAGTTATTGAAGTCTTCTTTGGCAGCCCACTGTAAGCCTTCTTACACGCTTTAAAGCCTTTCTCTTCATCTTTGCACGCACTGTTCTTCACATTGAGAGTCGTGTTGTATGTGTATGTCCAGACTTCGGTTTGTGGTTTCATTTCAGTTTGTGTATATATATATATATATATATATATATATATATATATATATATATATATATATATATATATATATTTATATGGACTAACATTATCGAGTTATGTCTCGATTGAGCCTAGACTTCGGTCTGGAGCGTTTAATGGCTTTCTTATATATATACTTATATATATGAACTGCGTGTCGAACTTTGTTCGATGAGCCTAGACTTATGTCTAGTGCATTTAAATGCTTTTATATATATATATATATATATATATATATATATATATATATATATATATATATATATATATATATATGAACTGTGTGTCGAACTTTGTTCGATGAGCCTGGATTTTACATCAGGTGCGTTTATTGCTTTAATATATATAAGTATATATATATATATTAACTGTTGTTGGACTTTGTCTAATGAGCCTGGATTTTATATCCAGAGCATTTACATGCTTGTCCCCTCCAATTGATTATGAATACTCCATCGTCACCTTCAAAATATGAAACATTGAAGGACAAAGTGACGAAGAGAGCGACTGCCAAAGCCCGTCGAGATTTTGCCAATAGAAGGGAATTCACCTACCTGGGCCAACCTATGGAGGAAATACTTCAGATGTTAATCAATGAAAGAAGAATTACTTCCCTCCTACCTCCAATCAATCCCCGTTCAGGACAGTTCAATCCTAATGGAGTATGTCAGTATCACTCTCATTCTCGCAGTCACAACATGGAAGAATCCTGGGCACTCTGCCACCTTATTCAGAACTTAATCGATAGCGGTGTCCTTCAACTGGCAGACAATGATACTGTGCTATTTGAGAGTGAAAATACTTGTCCCGCCAAATAGAAGGGACTGGTAGCAGTTATATCCTCTGAGGCTGATGAGACTGTTAAACCACTCATAATTTAACTCAAGGGAGTTAACAATCCTTTGAAAGTGGCTACTCCAGAGCCCATCATATTGCCATTCAGACCACAATATCTTGTTGTCAGCTTACAGAAAGTTCCCTAGAATTATGGAGAAGCTAAAGGATCCACATGTCATACAAATGCTACAGTGTCGAAGGAGAATCCACTGTATCTTCCCAACGGGTGATGAAGCATGTTGTTAAATCAAAGGGGAAAATTCCCATAAGAGAATATTGAAAAATTCCTCCGTGCTATGGGTCATAATGAAGCCAAGGTGGTTTTAAACTTAAGAGAAGCTTCACATCAAATTTCAATATTAGACTTGGTCTTAACTTCTGAAAATCACCGAAAGATTCTACTAAAGGTTTTGGAAGAAGCCTACCTGCCAAAATCAGTGGATGTGGAAAAATTTCAACATCTGGCTGATCACATTTTCAACAACAATGTGATCTCTTTCACTGATGATGACATACCGCCCGAAGGGACTGGTCATTGTAAGCCGTTGCACATTACGGTTTTGTCCTCCAGATACATGTTAGTTGGAGTTTTAGCAGACGGAGGTTCGTCTTTGAATATCTATCCTTACGTTACGTTGCTAAAGATGAACGTCAATCTCAACCGAATCCAAAGTAGCCATGCGATCATCAAAGCTTTTGATGGATCCCACCAGAATTCAGTCGGAGAGATTGAGCTGCTAATTGAGATTGGTCCCCATACATTTTACGTATCTTTTCAAGTGCTCAAAATAGATACAGGATATAAACTATTTCTGGGGAGACCGTGGATTCATATGGCTGGGGAAATCCCCTCCACTCTTCATCAGCAACTTAAATACATTATTAACAATAGCCTAGTCACAGTCAACACTGAGCCGGAATGCCCTTAACAGGGTGATATACCGTTCATCAGTTTCAATTTCGATGTTGAGCCAGTTAGTTTCCACACTTTGGAAGTAAGCAACCCTCAATATCATGCCATTGGGACACCATTTCCCATACACAAGATTTTTGCCGAAGTAATGACAGCTACTCAAGAAATGATGTTATTGGAAAACCAGCCTGGATAAGGATTGGGAAAAAATCATCAGGGTATTAAGCACCCTATCCAAGTGTCTAGTCAAACTGGGACAGCCGGACTAGGTTATGCTTCCAGTACCAGTTCTAGGAATCCACATAAGCATAAACAGATTCCTTCCACTTCGGCCACATGGCTATTACCTCCATCTGTACATCCAGAGTCCTCACAATCTCTGGTAAAGGTGCTAGCCAATGTAATGGCTATGTTATTTCCTAAGCCGATACTGGTAAAGGAGAAGAAAGTCTTTGTTCCAAATCCCAAGGTGGAAGAAGAGGAATAGAGAATTAAACAAGACATCGTCAGAATGATGTCAGGTGTACGCATCATTGTCCATGATGAACATATTAACAGATATACCCCAGACGATGATTGCCTGGACGTAATGGTCATCATTCGGGAGAAGGAGGACGATGACAGCCCCTCTATTATTGCAGTCCCCCAGGACTTTGCCCTTACCAATTGGAACAACACTCCTTGCATTGGTCGACAAGGGTAAAATGGATAGGACTTCTTTCTGCCATGTAGATATCATAACTGCTTACTTTTCTGTACAATATTAGCAGTTGTTTTGTCCGTACATGCTAACACTTTGTATGATTAAACAGTTTCATATATATTAAGTGAAAGCATATTTTGTTTCAGGACTCTGAACTTAGATGTGCCTGTACTTGCTGATAAGATGCCTCTTCTCCACGAGGATTGTCACTTTGATGAAAAGTTGGACTCAGACTTGCTGGAAATACAAGAGGACATTGAGATGCCTCCAGAGATCAAAGAATAGGTCAAAGACAAACCTAAACCCAACCTTGATCAAACCACTTCCTTCAATCTTAGAACCTTAGAAAACCCTAAGTTAATTCAGATTGGTTCAGACCTTACCCCAAACAAAAGGAATGACATGGTTACACTACTAACCCAATTTCAGGATGTGTTTGCATGGTCTCATAAAGACATGGTGGGTTTTTCCACTGACATTGTTCTTCATCGCCTTCCCATCAAAGAGGGATTCAAGCCAGTTAAGCAGAAACTCAGGCGATTGAAACCTGAGTGGAGTTTAAAGGTGAAAGAAGAAATTGTGAAACAATTTCAAGCTGGTATTATCATGGTGTCCACATATCCCAAATGGATATCCAACATCGTGCACGTGCCTAAGCCTGGAGGAAAGGTGTGAGTCTGTGTGGATTATCGGGATCTGAAAAAAGCTTGCCTTAAGGATAGCTTTCCCGTGCCTTTTATCCACATTCTCATTGACAATACTGCTCAATACAACATGTATTCCTTCGTTGATTGCTTTGCGGGGTACCATTAGATCATGGTTGTTGAGGAGGATCGTGAGAAAACTACTTTGATCACGCCTTAGGGAACCTTTTGCTACAGAAGGTTGTCTTTCGGCCTCATCAATGCTGGAGCTACTTATCAGAGAGCTATGATGGCTCTTTTCCACGATTTAATGCACAAAGAGATAGAGATCTACATGGATGACATCATTGTCAAGTCCCGGAAGGAGGAGAACCACTTAGACCATCTCAAAAAGCTTTTAATAGGTTGCGTAAGTATAACTTGAAGTTGAATCCATCCAAGTGCGCCTTTGGCGTTAAATCAGGCAAGTTGGTAGGATTTTTAGTCAACCATAAAGGGATCGAGCTGCACCCCACCAAAATTCAGGCCATTACAGAAATGCCCATTCCTCAAACAGAGAAGGAAATACGGGAATTTTTTAGAAGAGTCAACTTCATTAGTAGGTTCATTTCTCAACTCACAGCAACCTGTGAGCCTATCTTTAAGCTGTTAAGGAAGAAATCTTTCATGATATGGAACGATGAGTGCTAGAAAGCCTTCCTTACCATCAAAGAACAGCTAGACAAAGCTCCTATTTTGGTACCACCCAGGGATGATGTTCCCCTGTTCATGTACCTGTCCATAAGTGACAATGCCATGGGCTGCATGCTGGGTCAAGAAGACGATAGAGGCCGAGAACGAGCTATCTATTACCTCAGCAAAAGATTCAGTAGCAGTGAACATAAGTACACTCTAATTGAGAAGACTTGTTGTGCTTTAGCATGGGCCGCCATGAGGTTACAACATTACCTTCATGGACACACAACCCATCTTATATCCCGCGTGGATCCTCTCAAGTATGTGTTCAGTAAACCCATACTGAATTATCGGCTGTCCAGATGGCAGTTGATTCTGCAACAATTTGACATTGTTTACGTGACGCAAAAGTCCATTAAAGGTCAAAGAATTGCGGATCAATTGGCCGTCGCACCTTCAGGGGACTTCAAACCCTTGGAAACATTCTTTCCCGATGAAGGGGTAATGGCAATTCAGCAACACCATCAGTACGATGCACGTAACACATGGAACATGTATTTTGATGGAGCTGTTAATATGGAAGGTTTTAGAGCTGGAGCAGTTCTGGTATCCGGTACGGGGGAGCAGTATCCCGTCACCATCAAATTATAGTTTATCAGCACCAACAACACAGCTGAGTATAAAGGCTGTATCATGGGGCTAAAACTTACCCGTTCAATGGGTATCAGACGGTTAACTGTCTTTGGGGATTCAGAGTTGGCAGTTAAACAATCCACGGGAATCTATCAAACCAAAGAGCTACGTTTGCAGCCTTACCATCGGTAAGTTTTACAGATGGCTTCGGAGTTCGAAGAGATCTCCTATCTACACATTCCTCGTAATAGGAATGACTTCACAGATGCATTAGCAACGTTGGCCTCCTTGATACACATACCTGACAAGGAACACATGCCAAGCGTCACATTTGCCCTGCAAAAGGCACTAGCCTATAGGAATTGTGTTGGAGAAGTATCGGATGACCTACCTCCCATCCAATAGCCTTAGTACCAGTATATCAAGGAGTACTTATGAGATGGATCTATACCCGCTAAGGCGAGCCTGACTAAGCAAAGGCGGATTCATCGACTTGCTATGAAATTCTACCTAAGCAGAGATGCACTCTACAAGAGAGATGCATGACTAAGTCTCCTCAGATGCCTGGATAAGGATCAAGCTCAAAGACTCATGGATGAGGCCCATGGCGGAGTATGTGGCCCACACATAAGTGGCCACCTCTGTGACGCCCCCAAAATTAGGTATACGTCACCCATCTTGAGTCGTCAGATACATAGTACAGAATACAAATACAACTGATTAATACATCTGTCGTGTACAATACGACAAAACATAAACTGTGAGTTTGAATACAAATATTATCTTCTAGAGAGTATTCATACTCAAAAGGAGTCCTCATTACATTTATTAACACACCATTACATAGAATAGTGAGGACTACTAACTAATACTATCATTCGGACCATCACTCCGTACCCCGACTTGTCCCAGCTACGTTCTCATTTCCTGAAGAGAACAGTGAAAGAAAGGGTGAGCTCAACTAGCCCAGTAAGAAATATTATGACTAAGATAATGCAGAATAAATTATCATTAGCCTTCAACAATGTTAAACTGATAAAATATAATAGACATCAAGTTTAACTGTAGCGGAACAAGCAATCCATTAAAAGAGTCAAGTAGAAAATAAACTCTACTATCTTTTATGATTTAAGAAGTTTTTCAACACTGTAATCGCTGAGACTCAGCTTAATAAAATAATCCACATCATCGAATCACCCCTGCACTACGGCCAAGGATATTCATATATTCATTAATGGTCATGATCATGCCAACAACTGTCCATCAATGCACTACGGGCCAATGATGACTTTTACCACATCATTTGTAACATTACGGTCATGATTACACCGAATAATCCCTGGTCATAATCATACCAAGTCCATCTATGCACTACAGGCCACAGATGACTTTCAACAGAATATAAACATGAGGATGATGACAATGATATAAGAATTCAATAAAACAAGTTCAAGAATTAATTTATCCAAGAATTAACAACGTCCAAATTGTCAACATGATACTACTTTGTGGAGTAAAATTCAAGAATGATCAGGAGAATATTTTCATGAATAGATACTGGATGAAACGCAATTATCAAGGATATTTCACAAATTTTATGGAGTATAGAAGTCAAAACTTAACCAACTGAGTACAATAAAGAATGGAATAACAAAAAAAATCACCATGCATGCGATAGACCGCACAAACAGGTTATTCCAACAGAATAATAAATAATGGAACCAGGTCCGGCATAAACGCACAGACAGGATATTCCGACAGAATAATAAATAATGAAACCAGGTCCGGCGTAAACGCACAGACAGGATATTCCGACAGAATAATAAATAATGGAACCAGGTCCGGTGTAAAACACACAGACAGGATATTCCAACAGAATAATAATAAAACGGAACCAGGTCCGGTGTAAAACACACAGACAGGATGTTCCAACAGAATAATAGAAGAATGTCACCAAGTATAGGGTAGACCGCGTATACTGGTTATTCCAACAGAATAATAACAAATGGAATAACAGAAGTTCTCTTCATGAATATAAAAGAAATAATATTCCCTACCTTAAAAGAACTGGATATTGGAAAAGTGATGTAGCAAAATACTTTTATTCTCTCTCTCTTATTCTCTCTATACTTTCTCTCTCTATAGCTTGAATGAATTCGTGAAAAATAATGAAGCCCTAGGCCTCTATTTATAGAAAAACTGAGGGTGGCTCTTGGTCTTAACGAAGGGTCAAATGACTCTTGGTCTTAACGAAGGGTCAAATGACTCTTGGTAATATTGAAGGGACAACTACTATTGACGAAAGTAATTACTATTGACCAAGGTAAATACTATTGACGACGGTAATTACTATTGACGACGGTAATTACTATTGACGAAGAGACTCTTAGATGATGACATATGGCCCCCCATAAAATAACCAAACTTACCACAACGTCTCAATTATTGATTTAATAATATAACATATTATACAGACGATACTATGACAATAATTTAAGAGATATGATGCAGCAATTACTGTAGCAATAATTGAGTATAGCTGAGTGACTTCTCACGTAAGCATCAATAATCAATACCGTGTGCTACTATGCAACCACGCGTATTACTGTACTTTTACTACCGAGTAGTTCAACAGTAACAATGGTAAAACTTCCGCCGTTATTTTTAATAAACTATCTTTGTCGTTTTCTCAATCCGACAATAATTCTGTTGTGGGGTCCACCAATGATTGTGTCGTCGTACGAATATTCCTCGACAAAAAGAATATTCTCCGACCAAACGAATATTTTATAACAACTTGCATACTTTGTAAAATTTATAAATACTACCCATAACTATTATATCAAATCCACACCATAATATAAAAAAAAAATTATTTCGAGAAAAATTAAATATTTATTCATAAAATCTGGGGTCTCACAATCTCCCCTCCTTATGGAATTTCGCCCTCGAAATTTACGTACGTACTTGGTATGCCAAACATGTGAGGATACCTTGACTTCACTTCAAATTCTAACTCTTGAGGTATAACCTTTAAGCATCGAATATGATCCTTCTTATCCAAGATGTTAACACGTATCTCCTCATACGTTAAATATTTCGCTATCTCGTCCGGTTCTAAATTAATAATGTGGTTCGGGTCGTCCACATATTTACGTAACATCGATATGTAAAAAAATGTTCTGAACACGCAACATACTTGGCGGTAAAACGAGTCTTTAGGCCACAGTTCCTACTTCATCGAGGATTTCAAATGGGCCAATTAAATCGAGAGTTGAGATTTCCTCTCTTCGTCGATTCTTGCTTCTAGAATAACGCCCTCTTGAACCTTCTTCTTCACATTTATCAGCTCTGAGTATGTAGCTTGAGCGGCTTTAACTTTATCGATTAAAGTCGATTTTAATCGTATATTCGTTATCTTCACGTGGGTTCGTATATTCGCACTTGTAACCGTATACGATCTTCTACACAACGCGTCAGCTACCACGTTCGCTTTTCCACGATATTATTGAATGGTACGATCGTAATATTCAACAGCTCGAGCCAATGTCTTTGGCGCATAATACGTTCGTTTTAGTTGAAGAAATATTTGAAGGTTTAAGAAATGGGTTTTGTACTGGGGTCAATACAAAATTCAATTTTACGCTCTGGGGTAGGCTAAGAAGTCTTCAAGAATACGTCAAGAAATTTATTAACAATAGAAATATCGTTCAAAACTGTGACCCTCATCCAAGACTTGGATAACACGTCACATTGATACCTATCAACTTGCCATCGTCATTTACAACGTCTCCTACGGAAAGTCTAGCTTCGGTGCATTCCACACCAGGAAATCAACAACGAAAGGAACGGGAATTTTTACTTATGGCTTGATACGACAATGATTGACTTTAGTGATTTGGTTACTTGAATTCGCATAATAGGTTGGTTAGGAATATGAAAGCTAACAACCTTACGAAAAGCATGATGAGCAGTTAACCAATCGTTTCCAAAAATCACATCAAAGGCAAGTATTTTCAAAGAGATAAGATCGACAGGTAACGTGAAAGTGTTGATTTGAACAAGATTTATAAATAGTGGAGGTAATGAAAATTTCTCCCAATTGACTTTAAACAGACATATCAAAGTCTAAGTTCTCCGGAGTTAACTTCAAACATTGAACATAACTAGGTGAAATAAAAAAGTGAGTAGAACCGGTATCTAACACGGTATAGACTTCGCAAGAGTTTATGACTAACATACCCGTGATAATTTTATTCAGGTTCCTCGTCACGAAAAAAAACGCTCTCTCTTAAACTACTGGCTTTGGCTTTTCTGGGACGGTCTTTGGTGCCTCCATCCTATCTGAACTTGTCTTCGGTGAACGACAAAATCGGGCTAAATGACCTTCTCTTCCACAATTATAGCATGCTTTGGATGGCATCAAGCAGTTTGGACTGATGTGTCCCTCCCCTCCGCATTTGAAGCATATGATAGGTGGTCGTTCTCCTTCCTTAACAACGGGTGCTGGTGCTGACGTCTTTCCATCATTGTTGAATTTTCTCTTCTTGAAATGTCCATTCTTATTGTTTTGACCATGATTACCATTGAAGTGGTTACCATTTCTGGCATGTTGATTCCCTCCATGCTTATTGTCACCGCTTTGATGACTGTTATCACCAGTATTATCATTTTTCCGGCTGCTCTCTTTTGGTTGCGTTGACTCGTTATCGCGTTCTACTAATTGAGCCCTATTTACAACATCTGAATACAGACACAGTTTATGAGAAATAAGATATTGACGTATCTCCGGTTTCAAACCTCTTAAAAATATCCGCGTCATTCTCTCTTCATTATCCACCAAGTGGGATGCAAATCGGGACAACTCGGCAAACTTGGCTTCGTACTGCGACACGGTCATGTTGTTTTGCTCCAACTTGATAAATTCCACCTCCTTCATGTGACGAATACTTTCGGGAAAGTACTTGTCATTGAACAGTTCTTGGAACTTCTCCCAAGACATCTTGAGTGCGTCAGGCTGGGTACGTTTTACAGATTCCCACCAGTAATCTGCCTCTTCACGCAACATAAAGGTGGCAAAGGGAACCTTTTGCTCCTCGGAGCATCCCAAGACATCAAATATCTTGGTGATCTGCTTTAACCACGTCTCCGCCTTAAGTGGTTCTGGCTTTCCCAAAAACTCCGGTGGTCCTAGCTCCTTGAATTGCTTAGCGGTGACCAACCGTGAGTTGTCATTGTTTCCTCCTTCATTTTGGATAGGAGCCGCTCTCGCCCGTTGTTGCATGAATTGCTCCTTGAACTGCTTAGCGGTGACCGTCCGAGAGTTATTTTGTTGTTGCATGAATTGTATAAAGTCTCTGACCATCCCATCATTCACCATTTCATCGGTGTTATTATTTTTATGAGGATTATTGTCCTCTGGTTGCACATTACCCTGAGCATTGATCATTGGTGATTCAATAGTCTCATGTGCTTCATTGTTTATCTCAACATTTTCGGATGCCATTTGCAAATACTGCAACAAAACAAGGGTTAATTAACATATAACATATTATCCATATACTTTGACCGACCAATTAAATACCAAATAAACTTAGGTAGGTCATACTAGCGAAGGAATTCCCCGTCTCTCCCCTCCTAGTTCTATTCTCACATCCTAGCCAGGGATCATATCCCTAAGCTCTGATACCAACTGTGACGCCCCCAAAATTAGGTATACGTCACCCATCTTGAGTCGTCAGATACATAGTACAGAATACAAATACAACTGATTAATACATCTGTCGTGTACAATACGACAAAACATAAACTGTGAGTTTGAATACAAATATTATCTTCTAGAGAGTATTCATACTCAAAAGGAGTCCTCATTACATTTATTAACACACCATTACATAGAATAGTGAGGACTACTAACTAATACTATCATTCGGACCATCACTCCGTACCCCGACTTGTCCCAGCTACGTTCTCATTTCCTGAAGAGAACAGTGAAAGAAAGGGTGAGCTCAACTAGCCCAGTAAGAAATATTATGACTAAGATAATGCAGAATAAATTATCATTAGCCTTCAACAATGTTAAACTGATAAAATATAATAGACATCAAGTTTAACTGTAGCGGAACAAGCAATCCATTAAAAGAGTCAAGTAGAAAATAAACTCTACTATCTTTTATGATTTAAGAAGTTTTTCAACACTGTAATCGCTGAGACTCAGCTTAATAAAATAATCCACATCATCGAATCACCCCTGCACTACGGCCAAGGATATTCATATATTCATTAATGGTCATGATCATGCCAACAACTGTCCATCAATGCACTACGGGCCAATGATGACTTTTACCACATCATTTGTAACATTACGGTCATGATTACACCGAATAATCCCTGGTCATAATCATACCAAGTCCATCTATGCACTACAGGCCACAGATGACTTTCAACAGAATATAAACATGAGGATGATGACAATGATATAAGAATTCAATAAAACAAGTTCAAGAATTAATTTATCCAAGAATTAACAACGTCCAAATTGTCAACATGATACTACTTTGTGGAGTAAAATTCAAGAATGATCAGGAGAATATTTTCATGAATAGATACTGGATGAAACGCAATTATCAAGGATATTTCACAAATTTTATGGAGTATAGAAGTCAAAACTTAACCAACTGAGTACAATAAAGAATGGAATAACAAAAAAAATCACCATGCATGCGATAGACCGCACAAACAGTTTATTCCAACAGAATAATAAATAATGGAACCAGGTCCGGCATAAACGCACAGACAGGATATTCCGACAGAATAATAAATAATGAAACCAGGTCTGGCGTAAACGCACAGACAGGATATTCCGACAGAATAATAAATAATGGAACCAGGTCCGGTGTAAAACACACAGACATGATATTCCAACAGAATAATAATAAAACGGAACCAGGTCCGGTGTAAAACACACAGACAGGATGTTCCAACAGAATAATAGAAGAATGTCACCAAGTATAGGGTAGACCGCGTATACTGGTTATTCCAACAGAATAATAACAAATGAAATAACAGAAGTTCTCTTCATGAATATAAAAGAAATAATATTCCCTAACTTAAAAGAACTGGATATTGGAAAAGTGATGTAGCAAAATACTTTTATTCTCTCTCTCTTATTCTCTCTATACTTTCTCTCTCTATAGCTTGAATGAATTCGTGAAAAATAATGAAGCCCTAGGCCTCTATTTATAGAAAAACTGAGGGTGGCTCTTGGTCTTAACGAAGGGTCAAATGACTCTTGGTCTTAACGAAGGGTCAAATGACTCTTGGTAATATTGAAGGGACAACTACTATTGACGAAAGTAATTACTATTGACCAAGGTAAATACTATTGACGACGGTAATTACTATTGACGACGGTAATTACTATTGACGAAGAGACTCTTAGATGATGACATATGGCCCCCCATAAAATAACCAAACTTACCACAACGTCTCAATTATTGATTTAATAATATAACATATTATACAGACGATACTATGACAATAATTTAAGAGATATGATGCAGCAATTACTGTAGCAATAATTGAGTATAGCTGAGTGACTTCTCACGTAAGCATCAATAATCAATACCGTGTGCTACTATGCAACCACGCGTATTACTGTACTTTTACTACCGAGTAGTTCAACAGTAACAATGGTAAAACTTCCGCCGTTATTTTTAATAAACTATCTTTGTCGTTTTCTCAATCCGACAATAATTCTGTTGTGGGGTCCACCAATGATTGTGTCGTCGTACGAATATTCCTCGACAAAAAGAATATTCTCCGACCAAACGAATATTTTATAACAACTTGCATACTTTGTAAAATTTATAAATACTACCCATAACTATTATATCAAATCCACACCATAATATAAAAAAAAATTATTTCGAGAAAAATTAAATATTTATTCATAAAATCTGGGGTCTCACAACCTCCTTGTTAAGAAGATCCTTAGGATAGGACATTACTAGTTATCTCTCAAGGCTGACTGCAATGACCACGTCAGGAGATGTTATCAATATCAAATTCATGGGAATGCTATCCACACCTCTCCACGGGAGCTCCACAATATGAGTTCACCTTGGCCCTTCTCAATGTGGGGAATGGACATGATCGAGCTCATCCAGCCCAAAGCCAGTAATGGACATCGCTTTATCTTCACCATGATCAACTACTTTACCAAGTGGGTAAAAGCAGCCTCATTCCCCAGGGTTACCAAAGAAGTCATCTTTGCTTTTATCTGAAACAATGTCATTTGTCGATATGGACAACCAGAGGTGATTGTATCAGACAATGCTAAAAACCTCAACAACAAAATGATGGAGGAGTTATGCAGTAAATTCCACATCAAACATATTAACTCCGTCATCTACCTTCCAAAGATGAATGGTGCTGTTGAAGCGGCTAACAAAAACATCAAGAAGATTATGCAAAAGATGTCCGCCAACCACAAAGGATGGCCTGACTTATTGCCTCTTACTCTGTTAACCTACAGAACATTAATGCGCACTTCAACTGGGGCAACCCCCTACGCATTAACCTATGGGATGGAAGCAGTACTCCCCATAGAAGTAGAAATGGAATCCCTTAGAATGTTGATGGACGCTCAGCTGGATGAAGACCAATGGGTACAAGACAGGTATCACCAATTGTCTCTAATAGATGAAAGGCGAACCGTGGCTATCTTCCATGGTCAGTTATATCAACAAAGGATCGCCAGATCCTACAACAGAAAAGTCCGGCTACGACAGTTTGAATAACACGACTTGGTTTTGAAGAAGATCCTCGACAACCAAGATCAGTCTAAGGGAAAATTCGCTCCTAACTGGGAAGGCCCATTTATTGTCAAGGAGGTATTGACAGAAGGTGCTCTCAGATTGTAAGAAATGGACGACGATGAATTTCCACAGCTTATTAACTTGGACACCGTGAAACGATATTATGACTAAAGTTACTATCAATCAAGCATCCTGGTATTGGATCATCAGATCACCAGTCATTCTGGTTCTTCAAACCTTCATTACATACAACTCGTTTCCACACTTTGCCCCTCAGGGAAACGTATTCTTCAAGACAGCAGCCTGGCTTCACTACGCTCTTACAACTTTGGTCATCCCACTAGGAATTGAACCTCTCGTATTTACAGTTTGTTACCCCAAATATAGGATCAAACTTTTCACACATACAGTTTATCCTCAACCTAGGATCAAACTTTCTCTTCCCCGCAGTCTATCTTGAACATGGGATTAAACTTTCTTCCCCACAGTTTGACCTGTACATGGGATTAATCTTTCTTCCCCGCAGTTTATCCTGTACATGGGATCACGCTTTTCAACTCGCCCTGAGGGGCGAACTACGTCAACCTGATCTCCTTGATACACGGGAGTACGTAGGCATCCATATTCTATATGGCCCGGTCGCAATAAACAAAAACAACAAAAATATTTCTACCCTTTTCTACAAAAAACAAAAGCCACAAAAACACTTCTATGACGAGATATTATTTGTTTTACCTGCAAGGGGTGTTATTCTTTCTTATTCATGAAGAGAAATGTTATTATTCTATTGGAATAACCTGTATACGAGGTCTACCCTATACTTGGTGACATTCTTCTATTATTCTGTCTTTATTATTATTCTGTTGGAACATCCTGTCTGTGTGTTTTACACCGGACCTGGTTCCGTCTTTATTATTATTCTGTTGGAACATCCTGTCTATGTGTTTTACGCCGGACCTGGTTCCATTATTTATTATTAAGTTGGAATAACCTGCCTGTGCGGTCTATTGCATGCATGGTGATTTCTTTTGCTATTCCATTCGTTATTATACTCAGTTGTTTAAAATTTTGACTTTTATACTCTATGAAATTAGTGGAATATCATTGATATTTGCGCTTCATCCAGTATTTTTCATGGAAATGTTCTTTTGAGCATTCTTGAATTTTATTCTACAAAGAAGTATCACGTTGACAATTTGGACGTTATTGATTTCTAGACAAATTAATTCTTGAACTTGTTAAATTTTATTCTTATATCATTATCATCATCCTCATATTTATATTTATTGAAAGTCATCTGTGGCCTGTAGTGCATAGATGGACTTGGTATGATTATGACCATGGATTATTCGGTATAATCATGACCGTAATGTTAAAAATGATGTGAAAATTAAAAGTCCTCATTGGCCCGTAGTGCATTGATGGACAGTTTTTGGTATGATTATGGCTATGGATTCTCTTTGGCCGTAGTGCAAAGATGAATTGTTTTATGGCATGATCAGGACCGTTGATAAAAAAAACACGATTATCTTTGGACTGTAGTGTAAGACCCCGAATTTTATGAAATAAAAGTATTCAATTTTTCTTATAATTACTATTCAGTAAATGGTTAAATTGATAAAAGTTTAAAGTTATGGGTGAAATATGAATTTTTTTTCAAAATAAGCAAGTGGTTATAAAATAATCATTGTTATCGGGGAATATTCGTTTGGTCGTGAAATATTCTTTCTGTCGGGGAATATTCGTACGACGGCGCAGCTATTTGTGGGCCCCATAACGAATAACTGTCGGGTGAAGAAAATGATAAATTTGAGTTTTTACAAATAACGGCGTAGTTGTTACCGTTAACACTGTTGGAATACCCGTGATTAAAATACAGTAATACGCGTTATTGCACAGTAGCACACGGTATTGCACAGTATTTTTAAAATTATTGATTCTTACGTAAGAAGGCACTACTCAATAATTGTTACAGTAATTACTGTTCAATATTTTATTTTATTGATTCAATAATTGCTACGTTGAAATTTTATATTATTGTTGTTCAATAATTGTTGCTGCACAGTATTTTCCATTATCAGATCAATAATTCATATTATTTGAATAGTATTATTAGATAGCATTATTGGCAATGTCTAGAAAGTTCTGTCTAAGGAGAGGTTTGGTTATCTAATTGCGCGCCAGTAAGGAGAAATTCTTATTGGAAAGCCCCCTCTTTCCTGGGAACGGCCTGGTTGTCGTAAATGTGATTCTGTAATATTATTTGTGAATAATTAATTATTGATTCATATGATAAGAAAATATTTATTTTATGTGGATATAAATGAGGGATATATTTTTGTGGTTAAAAAATGAAGGAGTTAATGTTGAGGTTTTTATCAGTATTTTTGTTGGAATGGAGGTATTAAAAATTAGGGTTTTTGAGATATTTTGCGAGGGTTATAATTTTTAATCCGACCGTTGGATCGTGGTAATTTTTGGATATGTTATACATATATAAGTTGAGTATATGTCCACAAATTTTGAACCGTTAAAAATGAACGTATGATTTGTTATGAATTTTAAGAGGTGGCTGATTCAGAAATCAGGTTATAAATCATTTTTGGTGAAAAATTCTAGAATTGGTGGGCCCCACTTGTGGTTGGTAAAAAAATGTGCTGAATTATATTTCAAATGTGGTGGGTGGGAATAGTAGCAGGTAAAGCCATCAGGTTGCAGGTCAAACCTACCAAAATTTTCCTATAAATAGAGGGCTAAGTTAGAATTGAAAATCACACCAGAAACATAAGATTTCTCTCTTTCTCTCTCTAGATTATTGAGCATATTTTGTGAGTTTTTAGATACTTGGTGAGTTGCTATTCATCAGTGCAAGTTTCCTTCAGCATCATATCCGATATCCAGTCAGAAGTACTGCTCTTTTGAGGTAAGGGATAGTAAGGGATTGTAAGGGATAGTAAGGGATTGTAAGGGATAGTAAGGGATAGTAATGGATTTTAAGGGTTGTTATGATTTTCAGTTTCGTAATTTTTCTGATCTTCAAAAATTCTGGAAAAATTTAAAATGATATTTTGATGAGTTTTCTTGATTGTGTCCAAAAATGGTGATTTTTGGATGTATAGATTGAGAGTTATGAATTTTATGAGAAAAGACTATTTTAGAAGTAACAGCTTATAATTTCTTGTGGTTAACTCCAAAATTGATGAAATTTTTATTGGGAGTACATGTATATGATAGAAGTATACTATGTAAATTTTAGAATTTTTAGACAAAAGTACAATTTTTGATAAATGTCTAAATATTCGGCTGTTTTGGCCATATGAAAAATAGTAAATGACTTTTAAAAATTCTGAAAAAAATATATGTTCACTATGGGACTATATTATGCTAAATCCCAGAAAAGAAATATTTTTGGAACTGATTTGGTATTTTTCATAAAAATAGTCTAGTTATGAGTTAATGAATTAAATATGTTTTGTGAAGTAAGAAAATTAGAAAATAGGATTTTATGGCTTGAGAATCCTATATGAGGTATATGCAGATTTTTGATGAGGGTTTTGGTTATTGATGATGAAATTGTAAGAGTTGGCATTTTATGATGATTAAATGCATTAATTAGTAAAGTGTAAACAATTAAAATAAATTGTTTATAAATTTATGAAATGTTATTCTTTCAATATCATTATACCGAAATATTGGTATATATTTTATTGTGGAATTTCTATCTTTTGTGTCGGGGTTACTATTCATGAGTTACTATTCACGATTTACTATTCATGAGTTACGAATATTACTCTTGAGATTAAAACTATATGTTGATCATATTATTTTTATCATCATATATAACATTTTTATAACCCTGATGTTGAAATTCTCTTTCACTGGAGTGTAAAGATGGGTAGATTATTGGTATGATCATGACTAGGGTTCTCTTTGGCCTGTAGTGCAAAGTTGAATTGTGACTGGTATGATCATGATCATTGAATTTATAATTGAATATCTTAAGCTTAAGTGCAAAGGTGAATTGATCAACATGGTTATAATTATTGTTTATATAAATTCTGAAATGATTATATATTTCTTTGAGATATGATTATATTTGGCCTGTAGTGCAAATATGAACTGTTGATGAATATATTTGGCCGTAGTGCAAATATGAACTGTTGAGGAATATCTTTGGCCTGTAGTGCAAAGATGAATTATTGATGAATATCTTTGGCCTGTAGTGCAAAGATGAATTGTTGTTGAATATATTTGGCCTGTAGTGCAAAGATGACATGTTGTTGAATATCTTGGCCAGTAGTGCAAAGACGAACAGATGTTGAGATGAACATGATCAACTGGTGATACAAATGAATATCTTTGGTCGTAGTGCAAAGATGGATTTATTAGTATGATTATGAACAGGAACTGTGATTTGGTATAACCATGATCTTTGATGTTTCAGGTAAAGACAGGTGATGAAAATATTCTTCGTCCTGGGTGCGAAGAAAAATTTATAGTCACAATTATGATTATGAGTTATTCATATGATTGTGGAAAGGAACTGTTGAGTGAGGTTACATGGATAAAACATTGTTGATGGATTTTTAACATGGAGAAGATAATAGACTTTATAGTCTATTTGACTCTTCTAATGGATTGCATGTTCCGCTGCAACTATGGTTGAAATTTTTTATCATCTACCATATGTTCTAAATCTCTGATTTATTATTGATGAAGACTATTGATAATTTATTTATCTTTAGTCATGATATTCTTTACTGAGCTAGTTGTGCTCACCCTTTTGCTTCACAATTCCTTTCAGGTAATAAGAGTGTAGCTGGGTCGAGCGGGGGTAACAAGGGAATAGAACGGTGGTCATCATTTAGTAGTTATATTTGGTGAAGAAAATAGGGTGAGGCGAACCCAACGTTGGAAGGGTGTTTTGTCACTATCATACAAGATGTCTAATGACATACAACCTCGTGTCATCATAGGACAGGGTTGTGCTCATCCACTTGCTGAGTATATCTATGGGCACTACCTATATAATCTTGGTGTTTGTTTGAAGTATAATTCTCAATTAGAGACAGTGGAGATAATGATAAGTCAAGAGAAGACTCACCATTGGGAAGAATATGATAGTAATCTTCTCGTTTTTCTTTGGGGTCTATTGGGTCAACCAAGGATAATTCTGTGGCCATATGATATCTATCATAACCTAGACGTGTGGCCTCCCATGTACGAAGGTTTCCTTGAGCACTTCCCAAAGATTCTAATTTCTAAAACAGTTTTTGACTATACCTTTATGTAAGGTGTTATTGTGAGGTGATATCCACGGTTGGAACATGAGTCACATTTGGTATATATTTGTATCCAAACTCACAGCATATGTGTTGTTGTATTTTGCACGATAATTATTGTAATAAAGTTGTAGTTGTTTTCTGTACCATGTATTTGACGACTCAGAATGGGTTGGGTGGAATGGACCTATTTTGGGGTCGTTACAGGTGGTATCAGAGCTATAAGTAAAGAGCCCCGAGCCTCTCGCTGGTGACTTCCTGTTGATGGGGGATGCACCGAAGCCAGACTCTCCGTAGGGGACGCCGTTCTGCGGTGGCAAACTGATAGGTACCACTGTGAGGTGCTGTGGTTGAAGCACCATGAGAGTCACAGGTGGTATCAGAGCTTAGGGATATGATCTCTGGCGGAGATCGGGAAATAGAACTAGGAGGGGAGAGATGAGTAAATCCTTCGCTAGTGTGTCCAACCTAAGCTTATTTGTTGGTCAGTCATAATATCGGGATATTATGTGATATGTTAATTTGTTCAATTAACCTTTGTTTTGAAGCTGTATTCTAGAATGATATCTGAAATACAGGAGATGAGCAATGGAGAAATCATGATGATAGGGAAGATGGAATCTGAAATGAAAGCAAGGTATTCTCAACTCTTTGAAATACCAGGTACGTAAATTTCGGGGACGAAATTTCATAAGGAGGGGAGATTGTAAGACCCCGAATTTTATGAAATAAAAGTATTCAATTTTTCTTATAATTACTATTCAGTAAATGGTTAAATTGATAAAAGTTTAAAGTTATGGGTGAAATATGAATTTTTTTTCAAAATAAGCAAGTGGTTATAAAATAATCATTGTTGTCGGGGAATATTCGTTTGGTCGTGAAATATTCTTTCTGTCGGGGAATATTCGTACGACGGCGCAGCTATTTGTGGGCCCCATAACGAATAACTGTCGGGTGAAGAAAATGATAAATTTGAGTTTTTACAAATAACGGCGTAGTTGTTACCGTTAACACTGTTGGAATACCCGGTGATTAAAATACAGTAATACGCGTTATTGCACAGTAGCACACGGTATTGCACAGTATTTTTAAAATTATTGATTCTTACGTAAGAAGGCACTACTCAATAATTGTTACAGTAATTACTGTTCAATATTTTATTTTATTGATTCAATAATTGCTACGTTGAAATTTTATATTATTGTTGTTCAATAATTGTTGCTGCACAGTATTTTCCATTATCAGATCAATAATTCATATTATTTGAATAGTATTATTAGATAGCATTATTGGCAATGTCTAGAAAGTTCTGTCTAAGGAGAGGTTTGGTTATCTAATTGCGCGCCAGTAAGGAGAAATTCTTATTGGAAAGCCCCCTCTTTCCTGGGAACGGCCTGGTTGTCGTAAATGTGATTCTGTAATATTATTTGTGAATAATTAATTATTGATTCATATGATAAGAAAATATTTATTTTATGTGGATATAAATGAGGGATATATTTTTGTGGTTAAAAAATGAAGGAGTTAATGTTGAGGTTTTTATCAGTATTTTTGTTGGAATGGAGGTATTAAAAATTAGGGTTTTTGCGATATTTTGCGAGGGTTATAATTTTTAATCCGACCGTTGGATCGTGGTAATTTTTGGATATGTTATACATATATAAGTTGAGTATATGTCCACAAATTTTGAACCGTTAAAAATGAACGTATGATTTGTTATGAATTTTAAGAGGTGGCTGATTCAGAAATCAGGTTATAAATCATTTTTGGTGAAAAATTCTAGAATTGGTGGGCCCCACTTGTGGTTGGTGAAAAAATGTGCTGAATTATATTTCAAATGTGGTGGGTGGGAATAGTAGCAGGTAAAGCCATCAGGTTGCAGGTCAAACCTACCAAAATTTTCCTATAAATAGAGGGCTAAGTTAGAATTGAAAATCACACCAGAAACATAAGATTTCTCTCTTTCTCTCTCTAGATTATTGAGCATATTTTGTGAGTTTTTAGATACTTGGTGAGTTGCTATTCATCAGTGCAAGTTTCCTTCAGCATCATATCCGATATCCAGTCAGAAGTACTACTCTTTTGAGGTAAGGGATAGTAAGGGATTGTAAGGGATAGTAAGGGATTGTAAGGGATAGTAAGGGATAGTAATGGATTTTAAGGGTTGTTATGATTTTCAGTTTCGTAATTTTTCTGATCTTCAAAAATTCTGGAAAAATTTAAAATGATATTTTGATGAGTTTTCTTGATTGTGTCCAAAAATGGTGATTTTTGGATGTATAGATTGAGAGTTATGAATTTTATGAGAAAAGACTATTTTAGAAGTAACAGCTTATAATTTCTTGTGGTTAACTCCAAAATTGATGAAATTTTTATTGGGAGTACATGTATATGATAGAAGTATACTATGTAAATTTTAGAATTTTTAGACAAAAGTACAATTTTTGATAAATGTCTAAATATTCGGCTGTTTTGGCCATATGAAAAATAGTAAATGACTTTTAAAAATTCTGAAAAAAATATATGTTCACTATGAGACTATATTATGCTAAATCCCAGAAAAGAAATATTTTTGGAACTGATTTGGTATTTTTCATAAAAATAGTCTAGTTATGAGTTAATGAATTAAATATGTTTTGTGAAGTAAGAAAATTAGAAAATAGGATTTTATGGCTTGAGAATCCTATATGAGGTATATGCAGATTTTTGATGAGGGTTTTGGTTATTGATGATGAAATTGTAAGAGTTGGCATTTTATGATGATTAAATGCATTAATTAGTAAAGTGTAAACAATTAAAATAAATTGTTTATAAATTTATGAAATGTTATTCTTTCAATATCATTATACCGAAATATTGGTATATATTTTATTGTGGAATTTCTATCTTTTGTGTCGGGGTTACTATTCATGAGTTACTATTCACGATTTACTATTCATGAGTTACGAATATTACTCTTGAGATTAAAACTATATGTTGATCATATTATTTTTATCATCATATATAACATTTTTATAACCCTGATGTTGAAATTCTCTTTCACTGGAGTGTAAAGATGGGTAGATTATTGGTATGATCATGACTAGGGTTCTCTTTGGCCTGTAGTGCAAAGTTGAATTGTGACTGGTATGATCATGACCATTGAATTTATAATTGAATATCTTAAGCTTAAGTGCAAAGGTGAATTGATCAACATGGTTATAATTATTGTTTATATAAATTCTGAAATGATTATATATTTCTTTGAGATATGATTATATTTGGCCTGTAGTGCAAATATGAACTGTTGATGAATATATTTGGCCGTAGTGCAAATATGAACTGTTGAGGAATATCTTTGGCCTGTAGTGCAAAGATGAATTATTGATGAATATCTTTGGCCTGTAGTGCAAAGATGAATTGTTGTTGAATATATTTGGCCTGTAGTGCAAAGATGACATGTTGTTGAATATCTTGGCCAGTAGTGTAAAGACGAACAGATGTTGAGATGAACATGATCAACTGGTGATACAAATGAATATCTTTGGTCGTAGTGCAAAGATGGATTTATTAGTATGATTATGAACAGGAACTGTGATTTGGTATAACCATGATCTTTGATGTTTCAGGTAAAGACAGGTGATGAAAATATTCTTCGTCCTGGGTGCGAAGAAAAATTTATAGTCACAATTATGATTATGAGTTATTCATATGATTGTGGAAAGGAACTGTTGAGTGAGGTTACATGGATAAAACATTGTTGATAGATTTTTAACATGGAGAAGATAATAGACTTTATAGTCTATTTGACTCTTCTAATGGATTGCATGTTCCGCTGCAACTATGGTTGAAATTTTTTATCATCTACCATATGTTCTAAATCTCTGATTTATTATTGATGAAGACTATTGATAATTTATTTATCTTTAGTCATGATATTCTTTACTGAGCTAGTTGTGCTCACCCTTTTGCTTCACAATTCCTTTCAGGTAATAAGAGTGTAGCTGGGTCGAGCGGGGGTAACAAGGGAATAGAACGGTGGTCATCATTTAGTAGTTATATTTGGTGAAGAAAATAGGGTGAGGCGAACCCAACGTTGGAAGGGTGTTTTGTCACTATCATACAAGATGTCTAATGACATACAACCTCGTGTCATCATAGGACAGGGTTGTGCTCATCCACTTGCTGAGTATATCTATGGGCACTACCTATATAATCTTGGTGTTTGTTTGAAGTATAATTCTCAATTAGAGACAGTGGAGATAATGATAAGTCAAGAGAAGACTCACCATTGGGAAGAATATGATAGTAATCTTCTCGTTTTTCTTTGGGGTCTATTGGGTCAACCAAGGATAATTCTGTGGCCATATGATATCTATCATAACCTAGACGCGTGGCCTCCCATGTACGAAGGTTTCCTTGAGCACTTCCCAAAGATTCTAATTTCTAAAATAGTTTTTGACTATACCTTTATGTAAGGTGTTATTGTGAGGTGATATCCACGGTTGGAACATGAGTCACATTTGGTATATATTTGTATCCAAACTCACAGCATATGTGTTGTTGTATTTTGCACGATAATTATTGTAATAAAGTTGTAGTTGTTTTCTGTACCATGTATTTGACGACTCAGAATGGGTTGGGTGGAATGGACCTATTTTGGGGTCGTTACATGTAGTGCATGGATAATTTGTGGTTGTGATACTAATGGAAAAGTCCTCATTGGCCCGTAGTGCATTGATGGACAGTTTTTGGTATGATTATGGCTATGGATTTTCTTTGGCCAAGGGTGCAAAGATAAATTATTTTATAGCATGATCAGGACCGTTGATGAAAACACGATTATCTTTAGCCCGTAGTGCATGGATAATTCGTGGTCGTGATACTAAAGAATATCCTTGGCCTGTAGTGCAGGGATGATTCGATGATGTGGATTAATTATTGAGCTGAGTCCCAGCAATGAAATATTAATTCATGGATGTGATATTAATGAATATCCTTGGTCGTAGTGCAGGGATGATTCGATGACGCGGATTAATTATTGAGCTGAGTCTCATCAATGAAATATTAATTCATGGAGGTGATAATAATGAATATCTTTGATCATAGTGCAAAGATGATTTAATTAGTATGATTATGAGCAGAAATTGTGATTTGGTATAACCATGATTTTTGATGATTCAGGTGATCGTAGGTGATGAAAATTATCTTCGTTCTAGGTGTGAAAAGGAATTCAGAATCACAATTATGATTATGAGTTATTCATATGATTGTGGACAGGAATTGTTAATTGATGTTACAGAGATAAAACATTATTGGTGGATTTTTAACATGGAGAAGATAATAGACCTGATGGTCTATTTGACTCTTTTAATGGATTGCTCGTTCCGCTGCAACTATGGTTAAAAAGTTTTATCATCTACCATATGTTCTAAATCTCTGATTTATTATTGGTGAAAGCTATTAAAAATTTAATTATCTTTAGTCATGATATTCTTTACTGGGCTAGTTGTGCTCACTCTTTCTGCTTCACAATTCTTTTCAGGTAATAAGATTGTTGCCGTAAGAGTGTTGCTGGGTCGAGCGGGGATATAGGGGAATAGAACAGTGGTCTCTAGCTGTGGAGGTTCTCCCTAAACAGTATAGAAAAGTGTGTTGTATTCTATACAATATTTAGTAGTTATATTTGGTGAATCAAATAGGGTGAGGTGAACCCAACTTTGGAAGGGTGTTTTGCCACTATCATACAAGATGTCTAATGACATACCACCTCATGTTATTATAAGAAAAGGTTGTGCGCATCCACTTGCTAAGCATATCTACGGGCACTACCTATATGATCTTGGAGTTTATTTGAATTATAATACACACGTGGAGACAGTGGAGATAGTTATATATCAAGAGAAGACTCACCATTAGAAAGAAGATGATAGTAATCTTCTCGTTTTTCTTTGGGGACTATTGGGTCAACCAAGGATAATTCTGTGGCCATATGATATCTATTATAACCTAGATGCATGGCCTCCCATGTACGGAGGTTTCTTTGAGCATTTCTCAATGATTTTAATTTCTAAAACAGTTTTTGACTATACTTTTATGTAAGGTTGTGGTCGAGGTACCATGAGAGTTACATATATTTGTATTAAAACTCATAGTTAACTGTGGCCGTATCCTATACGACAGCTGTATAAACTCATAGTTAACTGTGGCCGTATCCTATACGACAGCTGTATAAAACTCAACTGTTGTATAAATGAAGTTGTATTTGAATTTTGTACCATGTAACTGGCGACTCAGAATGGGTGATGTATACCTAATTTTGGAGGCGTCATAGTTGGTATCAGAGCTTAGGGATATGATCCCTAGCTAGAATGTGAGAATAAAACTAGGAGGGGAGGGACGGAGAATTCCTTCGCTAGTATAACCTACCTAAGTTTATTTGGTATTTAATTGGTCGGTCAGAATATAGGGGTATTATGTGATATGTCAATTAATCCTTATTTTGAAACTATATTCTAGAATGATATTTGAAATACAGGAGATGAGAAATGGAAAATCATGATAGAGAGGAAATTATCGGGAAGGTACAATCCGAAAAGAAAGCAAGGTATCCTCATCTCTTCGAATACCAGGTACGTACGTAAATTTCGAGGGCAAAATTTCATAAGGAGGGGAGATTGTGAAACTCCGAATTTTATGAAATGAAAGTATTCAATTTTCTTATAATTATTCTATTTTGGCAAATGGTTAAATTGATAAAAGGTTAAAGTTAGGGGTGGTATGTGAAAAATTTTCAAAGTAGACAAGTTGTCATAAAATACCCGGTTACTATTCACTCTAGTATTGTTCACTCGAGTATTTGGGGCACTTTTTGTGTTGGAGTACTATTCATGAGTTACTATTCACGAGTTACTATTTACAGGGAATATTCGATTAGTCGGGGAATATTCGTACGACGGTACAATCATTGGTGGACCCCACAACGAATTATTGTCGGATTGAGAAAACGACAAAAATATTTTATTAAAAATAACGGCGAAAGTTTTACCGTTGATACTGTTGAACTACTCGGTAGTAAAAGTACAGTAATACGTGTAGTTGCATAGTAGCACACGGTATTGATTATTAATGCTTATATGAGAAGTCACTTAGTTTTATTCAATTATTGTCAGTTATTTAATATGAATTATTTAGCGATAATGAAGTTTTGTTTTATTCGTATTATTAACGTAATAAAACAGAAACATCTTTTTATATAAAACAGAATACTTTATTAAAGTTATTCTATAAATAGAATATATTATATTTTATTTAAAAGATTTTTCTTTAAATATGGACCGTCAAATTAAAGTAAATCAATCTGGATCGTTCATGGATTAGTTACTATGCATTCCATTTTCCTATAAATAGAAACTCATTCCTTCATTATTTTCTTTCGAATTTACTAAAACTCTAGAGAGAGAAACTATAGAGAGAGTTCTTCTTCTATAATCTTGAGCGTATTTCTTTAGAGTTTAAGAAAGCTTTGAGCGTAGTACAAGTTTTTTCGAGTACATTCTCGCCCTACCAGTCGGAATACTCTTCTTTCAAAGGTAAGGGATATTATTTGTTGTACCTGTAAGGGGTGTTATTATTTCTTATTCATAAAGAGAACTTTTGTTATTCTATTGCTTATTATTCTGTTGGAATAACCTGTATACGAGGTCTACCTTATACTTGGTGACATTCTTCTATTATTCTGTCTTTATTATTATTCTGTTGGAACATCCTATCTGTGTGTTTTACACCGGACCTGGTTCCGTCTTTATTATTATTCTGTTGGAACATCCTGTCTGTGTGTTTTACGCCGAACCTGGTTCCATTATTTATTATTCTGTTAGAATAACCTGCCTGTGCGGTCTATCGCATGCATGGCGATTTCTTTTGTTATTCCATTCATTATTATACTCAGTTGGTTAAAATTTTGACTTCTATACTCCGTAAAATTAGTGGAATATCCTTGATATTTGCGCTTCATCCAGTATTTTTCATGGAAATATTCTTCTGAGCATTCTTGAATTTTATTCTACAAAGAAGTATCACGTTGACAATTTGGACGTTATTGATTTTTGGACAAATTAATTCTTGAACTTGTTTAATTGAATTCTTATATCATTATCATCATCCTCATGTTTATATTTATTGAAAGTCATCTGTGGCCTGTAGTGCATACATGGACTTGGTATGATTATGACCAGGGATTATTCGGTATAATCATGACCGAAATGTTACAAATGATGTGAAAATTAAAAGTCCTCATTGGCCCGTAGTGCATTGATGGACAGTTTTTGGTATGATTATGGCTATAGATTCTCTTTGGCCGTAGTGCAAAGATGAATTGTTTTATGGCATGATCAGGACCGTTGATAAAAAAACACGATTATCTTTGGCCTGTAGTGCATGGATAATTTGTGGTTGTGATACTAATGGAAAAGTCCTCATTGGCCCGTAGTGTATTGATGGACAGTTTTTGGTATGATTATGGCTATGGATTCTCTTCGGCCAAGGGTGCAAAGATGAATTATTTTATAGCATGATCAGGACCGTTGATGAAAACACGACTATCTTTGGCCCGTAGTGCATGGATAATTTATGGTCGTGATACTAAAGAATATCCTTGGCCTGTAGTGCAGGGATGATTCGATGATGTGGATTAATTATTGAGCTGAGTCCCAGCAATGAAATATTAATTCATGGATGTGATATTAATGAATATCCTTGGCCGTAGTGCAGGGATGATTCAATGATATGGATTAATTATTGAGCTGAGTCTCAGTAATGAAATATTAATTCATGGAGGTGATAATAATGAATATCTTTGACCATAGTGAAAAGATGATTTAATTAGTATGATTATGAGCAGAAATTGTGATTTGGTATAACCATGATTTTTGATATTTCAGGTGATGATAGGTGATGAAAATTATCTTCGTTCTGGGTGTGAAAAGGAATTCAGAATCACAATTATGATTATAAGTTATTCATATGATTGTGGACAGGAATTGTTAATTGATGTTACAGAGATAAAACATTATTGGTGGATTTTTAACATGGAGATTATAATAGACCTGATGGTCTATTTGACTCTTTTAATGGATTGCTCGTTCCGCTTCCACTATGGTTGAAAAGTTTTATCACCTACCATATGTTCTAAATTTCTGATTTATTATTGATGAAAGCTATTGATAATTTAATTATCTTTAGTCATGATATTCTTTACTAGGCTAGTTGTGCTCACCCATTCTGCTTCACAATTCTTTTCAGGTAATAAGATTGTTGCCGTAAGAGTGTTGCTGGGTCGAGCGGGGATATAGGGGAATAGAACAGTGGTCTCTAGCTGCGGAGGTTCTCCCTAAACAGTATAGAAAAGTGTGTTGTATTCTATACAACATTTAGTAGTTATATTTGGTGAATCAAATAGGGTGAGGTGAACCTAACTTTGGAAGGGTGTTTTGCCACTATCATACAAGATGTCTAATGACATACCACCTCATGTTATTATAAAAAAAGGTTATGCGCATCCACTTGCTGAGCATATCTATGGGCACTACCTATATGATCTTGGAGTTTATTTGAATTATAATACACACGTAGAGACAGTGGAGATAGTTATATATCAAGAGAAGACTCACCATTAGAAAGAAGATGATAGTAATCTTCTCATTTTTCTTTGGGGACTATTGGGTCAACCAAGGATAATTCTGTGGCCATATGATATCTATTATAACCTAGATGCATGGCCTCCCATGTACGGAGGTTTCTTTGAGCATTTCTCAATGATTTTAATTTCTAAAACAGTTTTTGACTATACTTTTATGTAAGGTTGTGGTCGAGGTACCATGAGAGTTACATATATTTGTATTAAAACTCATAGTTAACTGTGGCCGTATCCTATACGACAGCTCAATAGTTGTATAAATGAAGTTGTATTTGAATTTTGTACCATGTAACTGGCTACTCAGAATGGGTGATGTATACCTAATTTTGGGGGCGTCACAGTTGGTATCAGAGCTTAGGGATATGATCCCTGGCTAGGATTTGAGAATAGAAGTAGGAGGGGAGAGACAGAGAATTCCTTCGCTAGTATGACCTACCTAAGTTTATTTGGTATTTAATTGGTCGGTCAGAATATAGGGGTATTATGTGATATGTCAATTAACCCTTATTTTGAAACTATATTCTAGAATGATATTTGAAATACAGGAGATGAGAAATGGAAAATCATGATAGAGAGGAAATTATCGGGAAGGTATAATCCGAAAAGAAAGCAAGGTATTCTCATCTCTTCGAATACCAGGTACGTACGTAAATTTCGAGGGCAAAATTTCATAAGGGGGGAGATTGTGAAACCCCGAATTTTATGAAATGAAAGTATTCAATTTTCTTATAATTATTCTATTTTGGCAAATGGTTAAATTGATAAAAGGTTAGAGTTAGGGGTGATATGTGAAAAATTTTCAAAGTAGACAAGTTGTCATAAAATACCCGGTTACTATTCACTCTAGTATTGTTCACTCGAGTATTTGGGGTACTTTTTGTGTCAGAGTACTATTCACGAGTTACTATTCATGAGTTACTATTCATGAGTTACTATTCACGAGTTACTATTCACAGGGAATATTCGATTAGTCGGGAAATATTCGTACGACGGTACAATTATTGGTGGACCCCACAACGAAGTTATTGTCGGATTGAGAAAACGACAAAAATATTTTATTAAAAATAACGGCGGAAGTTATACCGTTGATACTGTTGAACTACTCGGTAGTAAAAGTACAGTAATACGTGTGGTTGTATAGTAGCACACGGTATTGATTATTAATGCTTATGTAAGAAGTCACTCAGTTTAATTCAATTATTGTCAATTAATAACATGAATTATTTAGCGATAATGAAGTTTTGTTTTATTCGTATTATTAACGTAATAAAACAGAAACATCTTTTTATATAAAACAGAATACTTTATTAAAGTTATTCTATAAATAGAATATATTATATTTTATTTAAAAGATTTTTCTTTAAATATGGACCGTCAGATTAAAATAAATCAATCTGGATCGTTCATGGATTAGTTACTATGCATTCCATTTTCCTATAAATAGAAGCTCATTCCTTCATTATTTTTTTACGAATTTACTGAAACTCTAGAGAGAGAAACTATAGAGAGAGTTCTTCTTCTATAATCTTGAGCGTATTTCTTTAGAGTTTAAGAAAGCTTTGAGCGTAGTACAAGTTTTTTCGAGTACATTCTCGTCCTACCAGTCGGAATACTCTTCTTTAATAGGTAAGGGATATTATTTGTTGTACCTGTAAGGAGTGTTATTCTTTCTTATTCATAAAGAGAACTTTTGTTATTCTATTGCTTATTATTCTGTTGGAATAACCTGTATACGAGGTCTACCTTATACTTGGTGACATTCTTCTATTATTCTGTCTTTATTATTATTCTGTTGGAACATCCTATCTGTGTGTTTTACACCGGACCTGGTTCCGTCTTTATTATTATTCTGTTGGAACATCCTGTCTGTGTGTTTTACGCCGAACCTGGTTCCATTATTTATTATTCTGTTAGAATAACCTGCCTGTGCGGTCTATCGCATGCATGGCGATTTCTTTTGTTATTCCATTCATTATTATACTCAGTTGGTTAAAATTTTGACTTCTATACTCCGTAAAATTAGTGGAATATCCTTGATATTTGCGCTTCATCCAGTATTTTTCATGGAAATGTTTTTCTGAGCATTCTTGAATTTTATTCCACAAAGAAGTATCACGTTGACAATTTGGACGTTATTGATTTTTGGACAAATTAAATCTTGAACTTGTTTAATTGAATTCTTATATCATTTTCATCATCCTCATGTTTATATTTATTGAAAGTCATCTGTGGCCTGTAGTGCATAGATGGACTTGGTATGATTATGACCAGGGATTATTCGGTATAATCATGACCGTAATGTTACAAATGATGTGAAAATTAAAAGTCCTCATTGGCCCGTAGTGCATTGATGGACAGTTTTTGGTATGATTATGGCTATGGATTCTCTTTGGCTGTAGTGTAAAGATGAATTGTTTTATGACATGATCAGGACCGTTGATAAAAAAAACACGATTATCTTTGGCCTGTAGTGCATGGATAATTTGTGGTTGTGATACTAATAGAAAAGTACTCATTGGCCCATAGTACATTGATGGACAGTTTTTAGTATGATTATGGCTATGGATTCTCTTCGGCCAAGGGTGCAAAGATGAATTATTTTATAGCATGATCAGGACCGTTGATGAAAACACGATTATCTTTGGCCCGTAATGCATGGATAATTCGTGGTCGTCATACTAAAGAATATCATTGGCCTGTAGTGCAGGGATGATTCGATGATGTGGATTAATTATTGAGCTGAGTCCCAGCAATGAAATATTAATTCATGGATGTGATATTAATGAATATCCTTGGCCGTAGTGCAGGGATGATTCGATGACGTGGATTTATTATTGAGCTGAGTCTCAGCAATGAAATATTAATTCATGGAGGTGATAATAAAGAATATCTTTGACCGTAGTGCAAAGATGATTCAATTAGTATGATTATGAGAAGAAATTGTGATTTGGTATAACCATAATTTTTGATGTTTCAGGTGATGATAGGTGATGAAAATTATCTTCGTTTTGGGTGTGAAAAGGAATTCAGAATCACAATTATGATTATGAGTTATTCATATGATTGTGGACAGGAATTGTGACGCCCCCAAAATTAGGTATACATCACCCATCTTGGGTCGTCAGATACATAGTACAGAATACAAATACAACTGATTAATACAACTGTCGTGTACAATACGACAAAACATAAACTGTGAGTTTGAATACAAATATTATCTTCTAGAGAGTATTCATACTCAAAAGGAGATAATATTTGTATTCAAACTCACAGTTTATGTTTTGTCGTATTGTACACGACAGTTGTATTAATCAGTTGTATTTGTATTCTGTACTATGTATCTGACGACCCAAGATGGGTGATGTATACCTAATTTTGGGGGCGTCACAGTTGGTATCAGAGCTTAGGGATATGATCCCTGGCTAAGATGTGAGAATAGAACTAGGAGGGGAGAGACGGGGAATTCCTTCGCTAGTATGACATACCTAATTTTGGGGGCGTCACAGGAATTGTCAATTAATGTTACAGAGATAAAACATTATGGGTAGATTTTTAACATGGAGAAGATAATAGACCTGATGGTCTATTTGACTCTTTTAATGTATTGCTCGTTCAGCTGCAACTATGGTTGAAAAGTTTTGTCATCTACCATATGTTCTAAATCTCTGATTTATTATTGATGAAAGATGTTGATAATTTAATTATCTTTAGTCATGATATTCTTTACTAGGCTAGTTGTGCTCACCATTTTTGCTTCACAATTCTTTTTGGGTAATAAGATTGTTGCCGTAAGAGTGTTGCTGGGTCGAGCGAGAATATAGGGGAATAGAACAGTGGTCTCTAGCTGTGGAGGTTCTCCCTAAACAGTATAGAAAAGTGTGTTGTATTCCATACAACATTTAGTAGTTATATTTGGTGAATCAAATAGGGTGAGGTGAACCCAACTTTGGAATGGTGTTTTGCCACTATCATACAAGATGTCTAATGACATACCACCTCATGTTATTATAAGAAAAGGTTATGCGCATCCACTTACTGAGCATATCTACGGGCACTACCTATATGATCTTGGAGTTTATTTAAATTATAATACACACGTGGAGACAGTGGAGATAGTTATATATCAAGAGAAGACTCACCATTGGAAAGAAGATGATAGTAATCTTCTCATTTTTCTTTGGGGTCTATTGGGTCAACCAAGGATAATTCTTTGGTCATGTGATATCTATTATAACCTAGATGCATGGCCTCCCATGTACGAAGGTTTCCTTGAGCATTTCTCAAAGATTTAAATTTCTAAAATAGTTTTTTACTATACTTTTATGTAAGGTTGTGGTCGAGGTACCATGAGAGTTACATATATTTGTATTAAAACTCATAGTTAACTGTGGCCGTATCCTATACGACAGCTCAACAGTTGTATAAATGAAGTTGTATTTGAATTTTGTACCATGTAACTGGCGACTCAGAATGGGTGATGTATACCTAATTTTGGGGGCGTCACAGTTGGTATCAGAGCTTAGGGATATGATCCCTGGCTAGGATGTGAGAATAGAACTAGGAGGGGAGAGACGGAGAATTCCTTCGCTAGTATGACCTACCTAAGTTTATTTGGTATTTAATTGGTCGGTCAGAATATAGGAGTTTTATGTGATATGTCAATTAACCCTTATTTTGAAACTATATTCTAGAATGATATTTGAAATACAGGAGATGAGAAATGGAAAATCATGATAGAGAGGAAATTATCGGGAAGGTACAATCCGAAAAGAAAGCAAGGTATTCTCATCTCTTCGAATACCAGGTACGTACGTAAATTTCGAGGGCAAAATTTCATAAGGAGGGGAGATTGTGAAACCCCGAATTTTATGAAATGAAAGTATTCAATTTTCTTATAATTATTCTATTTTGGCAAATGGTTAAATTGGTAAAAGTGTAAAGTTAGGGGTGATATGTGAAAAATTTTAAAAGTAGACAAGTTGCCATAAAATACCCGGTTACTATTCACTCTAGTATTGTTCACTCGAGTATTTGGGGCACTTTTTGTGTCGGAGTACTATTCACGAGTTACTATTCATGAGTTATTATTCCCGAGTTACTATTCACGAGTTACTATTCACAGGGAATATTCGATTAGTCGGGAAATATCCGTACGACGGTATAATTATTGGTGGACCCCGCAACGAAATTACTGTCGGATTGAGAAAACGGCAAAAATATTTTATTAAAAATAACGGCGGAAGTTTTACCGTTGATACTGTTGAACTACTCGGTAGTAAAAGTACAGTAATACGTGTGGTTGCATAGTAGCACACGGTATTGATTATTAATGCTTATGTGAGAAGTCACTCAGTTTGATTCAATTATTGTCAATTAATAATATGAATTATTTAGCGATAATGAAGTTTTGTTTTATTCGTATTATTAACGTAATAAAACAGAAACATCTTTTTATATAAAACAGAATACTTTATTAACGTTATTCTATAAATAGAATATATTATATTTTATTTAAAAGATTTTTCTTTAAATATGGACCATTAGATTAAAGTAAATCAATCTGGATCGTTCATGGATTAGTTACTATGCATTTTATTTTCCTATAAATAGAAGCTCATTCCTTCATTATTTTCTTACGAATTTACTGAAACTCTAGAGAGAGAAACTATATAGAGAGTTCTTCTTCTGTAATCTTGAGCGTATTTCTTTAGAGTTTAAGAAAGCTTTGAGCGTAGTACAAGTTTTTTCGAGTACATTCTCGCCCTACCAGTCGGAATACTCTTCTTTCAAAGGTAAGGGATATTATTTGTTGTACCTATAAGGGGTGTTATTCTTTCTTATTTATGAAGAGAACTTTTGTTATTCTATTGCTTATTATTCTGTTGGAATAACATGTATACGAGGTCTACCCTACACTACAAAAAAATTGGTCATTGGCGACGGCATCATTAGCGACGGCAGTACCCCCGTCGCCAATAACATCATTGGCGACGGCTTAGCCGTCACCAATGATGCCCGTCGTGAATGACCCTTCTCGGTCCAAATTTGGTGAGAATTTTTTTGGCGCGGTGGAAAAAGGATCATAGGTGACGGCCTTTGCCGTCGGGAATGAGGGACGTCGCTAATGAGTTTATATTTATTTTCAGTGACTGAATTTTTCCCCATTTTGCTTATTACTTTTCTCCCTCTTCCCTCGCGCCGTCGTCGCCGGCTTCTCTTCCCGTCGCCCACTCACCTATTATTGCCATCGCCGGTCTCTTCCCCCCGTCGCCGGTCTCTTCCCGTCGTCTCTTTCTCTTCCCGTCGTCCCTCTCTCGACTACAATGACCCTCTCGCTCTCTGTCTCTCTCGACTGAAACCCACGCTCTCTGTCGTCTCTCTCGACTGCAAGGTAATCTTCCCAATTTATGTTCTATTTCAGAGCAACTAATTAATGGGTTCATTCTTATGACTGATTTATTTGCTTGTACACCTTTTTTTGTTAGTTAATTTTGCTTGTACACATTTGTTCTTACTATACATGTTGTGGGATTTTGTGGTGTTAATTGGTTTATTTTATTAATTTATGTTGGCGTTGTTGTTTATCAACCATGTAATGCTAGTCATATGTATTTTGGGGAAGGGTCTTTTGGGTACTGCAAGATCAAGTTTGTTTCTGTCAGTTTAATGTTCATCTACGTGGTAAGCATTTATTGAACGGAGCATTGTGTTACTGTTATATATTCCTTCCATACCACAAAAAGAATCCCATTTGCAAAAATTACAAACTTAAGGATATATTTATGTTCTATATATGTTTACATATTGTAAAGTGGAGAGTTTATTCCTTATATTATAAAGCCTTTTATAGACTAAGACCAATTCACTGCAGTCAAACGAAAAATGAGAATGTATGAAGTGTTTATATTACAGTAACATGAAGACAAGACCGCAACTTTTTCGAGTTATTCAAGTGCATACAAGTTGAATTTGGATAACTGCAGTAATAACATGATTTAGAGTTTACAAAGAACACATTCTAATGCTCATATTCAAATTTGGAGCTATCAACCATTCTTTTTGTGCTTTTCATCCAAATGCTCATATTCAAATGCTTCAATTGAAACATAATTAAACATATATATATAGCAGACAGTTGTCCAAGGTGTCTGTTGATCGAAGTTGGATGGAACGTAGGGTAGCCACTGATAAGAGTGGGCTTAGCTCTGAGTACCGTAGTGGGGTTAAACAGTTTCTCAATTTCGCGTTTGAGCAAGTCAGCGGCGATGAGATTAGATGTCCTTGTAAGAGGTGTGTGAATGAAGTGTGGAAAGAAAGGAGTGATGTCATCTGCGACTTATTTGCGTATGGGTTCAAGAAGGGTTATTCGACGTGGATCTATCATGGGGAAATCTGGTTGGATGAACATTAATCAGAACCAGAATCTAGAGGTGACGAAACCTTTGACTGTACTAACATGATAGTTGAAGCTGCTGGTTCATACTTCCAGTGGAATACAGACAGGGATGACAGTAGCACACAACAAGAGCCGAATGATGGGGCTAAGGGTTTCTATGAGTTATTGCATGAAGCAGCGACACCACTGTATGACGGGCACGAAAAGCACACTGTCTTATCTGCCGTGACTAAGTTTTTACACTTCAAGAACGAGCACGACTGTAGCGAGAGAGGTTTTAATGAACTGTTAAGCATTGTGAAGGAGTGCTTACCTGCAGGCAATAAGTTACCGGAGTCGTACTATGATGTGAAGAAAATGGTCAAAAGGCTCAATCTAGGGTATGAGAAGATCGATGCTTGTGAGAAGGACTGTATGTTGTATTACGGTGATGTCAATAAAGATAAGAGGTCATGTGATATTTGTGGTACAAGTAGATACCGTGAACAGCGTAAGAAAAAGGGAAAAGACGTGCCGAGAAATATCTTACGTTACTTTCCCATTGCCCCAAGACTTCAGCAGTTTTTCATGTCAACACATACCGCCGAGGATATGAGGTGGCACTCTACACGGGACATAATCGAAGGTCAACTGACGCACCCGGCAGATGGGCTTGACTGGAAAAATTTTGATAACAAGCACCCCTCGTTTTCTGAAGAGGTTGGCAATGTTAGGCTTGGACTTGCTACGGATAGGTTTAATCCGTTTAACGGGCCTTACACAAAGCCCTACTCAACTTGGCCGGTGATTATCGTGGTGTATAACCTCCCGCCTTCAATGTGCATGAAAGATCCCTAAATGTTCATGCCTTTACTGATTCCGGGTGATAAGAGTCCGAGTAAAGACATTAATGTATACCTCAGGCCGTTAGTTGATGAGTTGAAGATGTTGTGGGAAAAAAGGGTTCAAACGTATGATGTATCTCTTAAACAGAACTTTGACATTAGGGCAGATTTACTGTGGACAATAAATAACTTTTCGGCGTTAGGAATGATCAGTGGATGGTCGACTCATGGGGGCTTGTCATGTCCCGTGTGCATGGGGTCAGCTAAAGTTGTGCGGCTTAAACATGGGGGAAAAATGAGTTTCTTTGCAACATCCAGACAGTTTTTACCGATTGAACATCGTTATCCACGGATGAGTAGGCAATTCAATCGAAAAATAGAGAAACGTCAAGTACCTGGCCGTCTTTTTGGGTCAGCAGTGTTGAGTTGGATTAGTCATTTGAAGTTTCCACCTCCAGGGAAGAATCACAGATTAGAGCGAGCTTACGGTTACGGCAAGGTTCACAACTGGACACACAGATCCATGTTCTTTGACTTGCCTTATTGGGCTACACTCTGCATTCGTCATTGTATAGATCTGATGCATACAGAGAAGAACGTATTTGATAACATATTTTATACAGTCCTAGATGCCAGTGGTAGAACAAAGGACAACAACAAGTCAAGGCTTGATTTGGTAGAAATGAACATTAGAGAAGATCTGTGGCTGTATCAGGAGGGTAGTAAGATGATAACGCCTAAAGCTGAATATACTTTGACCAAGGAACAGTTGATATTGATATGTAATTGGATCAGTGGACTGAAGCTCCCAGATGGATATTCTTCGAATATAGCAAGGTGTTGTAAAGTCGAAGAGTTGAAGTTTCAGGGTCTCAAAAGTCACGATTGTCACGTATTCATGAAGAAGTTGATCCCTATGGCATTTATCGACTTATTACCTAAACGTGTGGTTGAAGCACTGATAGAGCTTTCTAATTTCTTCAGAGATCTATGCTTGACGGAGCTTCAGCTCAAAGACAGATAAAATGGAGATGCAGATAGTAGAAATAAGGTGCAAGTTAGAAATGATCTTCCCCCCGTAGTTTTTTGATTCAATAGAGCATTTGCCTATTCACTTGCCATACGAAGCTAAGTTTGGCGGTCCCGTACAATATAGATGGATGCATCCATTCGAGAGGTAATGACATTAATGTTTTTAATACGGTAAAATGTTCATTCTTTTTTGTTAATCTATATATCATATAGGTATATGCGACGTCTAAAGCAAAAGGTGAAGAATAGAGCCCGTGTAGAGGGGTCAATTGCTGAAAGTTATGTTATGGAGGAACTTGTTAATTTTTGCTCGTTGTACTTTGAACCGAATGTTCAGACAAAGCACAATCGCTTACGTCGGAATCAGGCTGTTGCGCACGAGGAAAATGGAGAATTAACGGCCTTTAGTCATCCTGTACGCCCATTCGGTGGTAAAAAAAGGCGATTCTTGACCGATAGTGAGTATGCAGCTGCCACATTGTATGCACTTGTCAACATGAATGAAGTATCGCCATACATTAAGTAAGTAGTCATAATTATATATGTCTGGTGTAATTGTGTCAAGTTCCTTTTCAAACACATTGAATATATAAATGAGTTGCAGTCAATAAGATGCTGAAGTACGTGAAGCGAATCCGAGTATATCGGACGGGGATTTACAAAATTTGAGAAATGGAGAATTTGTGCAATGGTTTAAAGATTATGTAAGTCTAACCTTATAAGTTCAATGAATATACCATCATAGATTTATTCTTATGGCGTAATTAACTTTAGAATATGTTGTGTTAATGTACATTAGGTCCTCATAGATGAGTTAGCTGACAATCGGCTAAAGCTTATAGCCGGTGGCCCTGAAAGATCTGTAGATACTTATACATGCTGCATTGTCAACGGTTACAGATTTAAGTGTTGCAATATTGGGGAAGTTGCTTCTTCTGATTCTGGTGTTGTGGTGAAAGGTAGCTGCTACGATAACATTTGGGATGACTGATATGGACGATTGCTAGAAGTTGTCGTGCTCAAATATTGGGGTCATAAAGAATTAGTTTGCTTCAATTGTCATTGGTTTGATGTTGAGAATGGAGTTAAAGTAGATAAAAAATCAGGACGGGTGACTGTTAACGTTAAGTCAAAACTAAGACTGATGAGTGGTATGGACGAGCCTTTTATTTTAGCAAGTCAAGCAACACAGGTGTACTACGCGCGGAGTGTTAAGACCCCTGCAAGCCCATGGCATGCTGTTATAACCACCAGTGCCCATGGTTTTCAAGGCACAACTCCTCGTCCAAACGATGAACCTTTACAAGTCGAGTCTACTAGTGTCACACCTGCTGATGTAACAATTATTAGTGAGTCTAGTGAAGAAGAGGATGATGTTGTCGTTGTCGAAAGTGAAGACGATGTTGTTGAGGAGGTAGATATAATTGAAGAAATCGTTGAGGATGACGAAGATGGTGATGACAACGATAGTGAAGATCTATTGCTCGAAGATGACGATTATGATATTGATGGCTTTGACGATATAAATGATTAGGAGTATGTACTCTTTAATTGTGTCCTTTTAGTTATATTCAAATGTAATAGTTTGTAGTAGTGCAATCATTATCTTCAACTTATATTAATCTACTAAAGGTGTTACTATTTATGATGTATCCTTTTAGGTTACTATTTATGTTGCATTCTTTTAGTTGTATCTGTATGTTATCCTCTTTGTTATTGTGCTCAAATATAGTATTTTCGAATGTTTAATAATATTTTTTTATGACTTGACAGTATACATACATATGGCGGGCACACCACATGGCAATCGTGGTGGGCGTGCAAGTCGTGGGGGCCGTGGCGATTCTACGCGTGATGATCAGGCCGGATCGTCAGGTATAATTATATTGGCATTATATTTGTTTATATAAATATTGATGTATTTCACTACATAGGTGATCGACGTAGGCCTCCGCGGGGACTAGCACGTGGCTTGCTAGGGAATCCCCCATAGGCGCCGCTTATATGTCATGTTGGGACTCATAGGTAATTAATTTCATACTCCTATATAGTATTTCTATAACATAAGTATTTAGTTCTTATATATTCTTTGTAATTTGCAATGTATTAATTTCAATTGTAGTATCCTTGACGCCACGCCAAGGAACACGTTGCTTGGGATCGTCCGCAACCGATTCTCAAGCCCGTGGATGAGGTGGGCGGATGTGGATGACCGCACACGACAGCTGCTTATTACTGAGTTTAGGGTAGGATGTTAATCATTCATATGATAGTTTTATATTCCATTTGAATATACTGTTACCTCTTTGATTTATGTTGTCTACTAAGATTCTTAATGTGTAATGTGCAGAGATATTATCGTTTTGAGGACGGACAGGAAACCCATGGCATGACTGTTCTGCACAGATACCTAGAGATGAATTGGCACAAGTGGGTCTACGACTGGAAGAAGAAGGCCCAGACAAAGATGGCTGATGGACAGACACTTAAGGATGTCCAGCCAGATTCCATATCAGCTGCAGTGTGGGACCAGATGTGCTTCATTTGGGATGGCGAGGCCTTCAAGAAGATGTCGGCACAGCGTTCAGCTGCCCGACAGCAGAGTCTTCTCCCACACTACACTGGGTCTCAGTCGTACAACCTGTACCGGGAGAGACTCGAGGTGAGTTTAAAGCATGCACCCTCTCGTTTGGAGTTTTGGTGGCACGCCCACCAAAAGAAAGGTGACGATGGTTATATCTCACCTGAGGCAGAACGCATTGCTGTAAGTTTTGTAATTATCTTATTTAGTATGTATTTAAAATTCGGATATTCTTTTGTATTATTTCTTTTTATTCTTTGCGTATCATCTACTAATATATTTTTTTTCAGCGACGGTTCGAGGATCTTGCAGTGGCCCGGAGCAGCCAGAGAGGTGACACTCCAGTAGACGAGTCTATGTGTGCCGATGAGGAGATAGAGGACTGGCTGCAGGCTACAGGGGGGCCGAAGAAGGGTAGAGTTGTGGGCATTCCCCATGTCCCAGCTTACACCCTAGTCCCTACTGCGAGATCTCGGCGGCGCCCACCCACTGGAGGTAGTGGTGCGAGTGGATCGGGTGCCGGCCCTTCATTATCCGACGACTTCTTCCGGTGGATCATAGAGGGGTGCATGGAGAGCGGTGTTGTGCAGTCAGGTGCACCATCACGCGATCGGATCTACCAGCTGGCTCAGGAGGTTGTCCACGGCTCTATAGATCCTACAGCCGCCGTTGACGACCTCATGGGTGTAGTACGGGAGGAGGCCATACGCGTATGTGCAGTTGTCTTGGCCAACATCTCCCCACCACATATTCGACAGGTAAAAATAATTAAATTCTGTATTTCTTTATTTAAATTTATGTAATTTATAATTATAATTTGTAATTGTATTGCTATGCCACAATTACACACAGTTTGCACCGAGTTATCGCACAGTTTGCAAAACCCAACAATACTTAGGCAAAAAGCCGAAAAAGAGCTCAAAATCCGTATCGGTCGTCCGAACGCCATGCAAACACACAAATAGCACCGCGTAGGTTATAGACACGCGTTACAACTTACGGGACTCGATCCGACATACGGAGACCGAGTTATCGCACAGTTTGCAAAACTCAACAATACTTAGACAAAAAGCCAAAAAAGAGCTCAAAACCTGTATCGGCCGTCCGAACACCACACAAACACACACAAAGAACCGCGTAGGTAATAGACACGTGTTAGAACTTACGGGACTCGATTCCGACATACGGAGACCGAGTTATCGTACAGTTTGCAAAACTCGCCAACACTTAGGCAAAAAGCCGAAAAAGAGCCCAAAACCAGCATCGGCTGTCCGAACGCCATGCAAATACTGATATAGTATCACGTAGGTAATAGACACGTGTTACAACTTACGGGACTCGTTTTTGACATACGGAGACCGAGTTATCGCACAGTTTGTAAAACTCAACAATACTTAGGCAAAAAGCCAAAAAAGAGCTCAAAACCCGTATCGGCCGTCCAAATGCCACACAAACGCACACATAGCACCGCGTAGGTTATAGACACGCGTTACAACTTACGAGACTCGATTCTAACATACGGAGACCGAGTTATCGCACAGTTTGCAACACTCAACAACACTTAGGCAAAAAGCTGAAAAAGAGCCCAAAACCTGTATCGGCCGTCCGAACGCCATGTAAATACACACATAGCACCGCGTAGGTAATAGACATGCGTTACAACTTACGGGACTCGATTCTGACATACGGAGATCGAGTTATCGTACAGTTTGTAAAACTCAACAATACTTAGGCAAAAAGCCAAAAAAGAGCTCAAAACCCGTATCGGCCGTCCGAACGCCACACAAACATACACATAGCACCGCGTAGGTTATAGACACGCGTTACAACTTACGGGACTCAATTCCGACATACGGAGACCGAGTTATTGCACAGTTTACAACACTCAACAACACTTAGGCAAAAAGCCAAAAAAGAGCCCAAAACCTGCATCGGCCATCTGAACGCCACGCAAACACACACATAGTACCGCGTAGGTAATATACACGTGTTACAACTTACGGGACTCAATTCCGACATACGGAGACCGAGTTATCGCACAGTTTATAAAACTCGCCAACACTTAGGCAAAAAGCCGAAAAAGAGCCAAAAACTCGCATCGGCCGTCCGAACGCCACGCAAACACACACATAACACCGCGTAGGTTATAGACACGTGTTACAACTTATGGGACTCGATTCTGACATACGGAGACCGAGTTATCGCACAGTTTGCCACACTCAACAACACTTAAAGAACACAAACAAAACTAATTTAAATATGCTCTATTTTCGAATTCGTTATTAATATTTTAATTTTGTAGGGTCTTGTTGATGAGACTTCGGCGAGTGGAGGCTGCGGCACGGGCGATGCCCGTGGTGGAGATGGTGATGACTGCCAGGCTGATGTTGATGAGACTATTGAGGGTGAGACTGGCAGTCAGACCGGAGGTGGGACCATAGGTGGGACCGGCAGTGGGACTGGCGGCGATGATGATACCGACGACATTCCTGATCTTGGGTTGTAGTATCCATTATGTTTATATTTTGACCTTCATATATGTATATTTATACAGCTTTTGAGTTGTACAAACTAGAGTTTAGTATCTAGTTAGGTTGATGGAATATGTATCTAACTATATTGATTGTTTATGATTACATTTTGTATTTACATCGTACGACTTTTATTTATAAGTCATTACGGTGTTTATATATTTGATGGTTGATATAGCATTATTGCAAAAGCTATTATTGTTATTGATATGCGTTTGTGAAGAATTCTTTATTTTTCTTTAGTTTATTACAGGTATAATTATGTATATGTAAATGAATAGGGGTATTTTGATATTCAAAAAAAAAATTAAAAAAAACCTCATTGGTGACGGGGATTGAGGGTCATAGTCGACGGCTATGCCGTCGGTAATGACAATTTTTAAATTTTTTAGTGGTGGCCATTACTGACGGTTTGTTCGTCGCCACGGCCGTCGCCAATACATCCTTGCCAACGGTGTGCCGTCGCCACAGACCCCGTCGGTAATGACTAGTTTGCCGACGGTGAGCGACGGGAGACAGGGGCGACGACCCATACGGCGACGGGAAGGGCGACGGAATCTGCCGTCGGGAATGACTTCATTGCCGACGGTAATGAAGTCATTGGCGACGGCAGAGTCCGTCGGCAATGACCTGCTTTTTTGTAGTGCTATACTTGGTGACATTCTTCTATTATTCTGTCTTTATTATTATTCTGTTGGAACATCCTGTCTGTGTGTTTTACACCGGACCTGGTTCCGTCTTTATTATTATTCTGTTGGAACATTTTGTCTGTGTGTTTTACGCCGAACCTGGTTCCATTATTTATTATTCTGTTGAAATAACCTGCCTGTGCGGTCTATCGCATGCATGGAGATTTCTTTTGTTATTCCATTCGTTATTATACTCAGTTGGTTAAAATTTTGACTTCTATACTCCATGAAATTAGTGGAATATCCTTGATATTTGCGCTTCATCTAGTATTTTTCATGGAAATATTCTTCTGAGCATTCTTGAATTTTATTCTACAAAGAAGTATCACGTTGACAATTTGGACGTTATTGATTTCTGGACAAATTAATTCTTGAACTTGTTTAATTGAATTCTTATATCATTATCATCATCCTCATGTTTGTATTTATTGAAAGTCATCTGTGGCCTGTAGTGCATAGATGGACTTGGTATGATTATGACCAAGGATTATTCGGTATAATCATGACCGTAATGTTACAAATGATGTAAAAATTAAAAGTTCTCATTGGCCTGTAGTGCATTGATGGACACTTTTTGGTATGATTATGGCTATGGATTCTCTTTGGCCGTAGTGCAAAGATGAATTGTTTTATGGCATGATCAAGACCGTTGATAAAAAAAACACGATTATCTTTGGCCTGTAGTGCATGGATAATTTGTGGTTGTGATACTAATGGAAAAGTCCTCATTGGCCCATAGTGCATTGATGGACAGTTTTTGGTATGATTATGGCTATGGATTCTCTTCGGCCAAGGGTGCAAAGATGAATTATTTTATAGCATGATCAGGACCGTTGATGAAAACACGATTATCTTTGGCCCGTAGTGCATGGATAATTCGTGGTTGTGATACTAAAGAATATCCTTGGCCTATAGTGCAGGGATGATTCGATGATGCAGATTAATTATTGAGCTGAGTCCCAGCAATGAATTATTAATTCATGGATGTGATATTAATGAATATCCTTGGCCGTAGTGCAGGGATGATTCGATGACGTAGATTAATTATTGAGCTGAGTCTCAACAATGAAATATTAGTTCATAGAGGTAATAATAATGAATATTTTTGACCGTAGTGCAAAGATGATTTAATTAGTATGATTATGAGCAGAAATTGTGATTTGGTATAACCATGATTTTTGATGTTTCAGGTGATGAAAATTATCTTCATTTTGGGTGTGAAAAGGAATTCAGAATCACAATTATGATTATGAGTTATTCATATGATTGTGGACAGGAATTGTTAATTAATGTTACAGAGATAAAACATTATTAGTGGATTTTTAACATGGAGAAGATAATAGACCTGATGGTCTATTTGACTCTTTTAATGGATTGCTCGTTCCGCTGCAACTATGGTTGAAAAGTTTTATCATCTACCATAAGTTCTAAATCTCTGATTTATTATTGATGAAAGCTATTGATAATTTAATAATCTTTAGTCATGATATTCTTTACTGGACTAGTTTTGCTCACCTTTTCTGCTTCACAATTCTTTTCAAGTAATAAGATTGTTGTAGTAAGAGTGATGTTGGGTCGAGCGAGGATATAGGAGAATAGAACCGTGGTCTCTAGCTGTGGAGGTTCTCCCTAAACAGTATAGAAAAGTGTGTTGTATTCTATACAATATTTAGTAGTTATATTTGGTGAATCAAATAGGGTGAGGTGAACCCAACTTTGGAAGGGTGTTTTGCCACTATCATACAAAATGTCTAATGACATACCACGTCATGTTATTATAAGAAAAGGTTGTGCACATCCACTTGCTGAGCATATCTACGGGCACTACCTATATGATCTTGGAGTTTATTTGAATTATAATACATACGGGGAGATAGTGGAGATAGTTATATATCAAGAGAAGACTCACCATTAGAATGAAGATGATAGTAATCTTCTCGTTTTTCTTTGGGGTCTATTGGGTCAACCAAGGATAATTCTGTGGCCATATGATATCTATTATAACCTAGATGCATGGCCTCCCATGTACGAACGTTTCCTTGAGCATTTCTCAAAGATTTTAATTTCTAAAATAGTTTTTGACTATACTTTTATGTAAGGTTGTGGTTGAGGTACCATGAGAGTTACATATATTTGTACTAAAACACATACTGTGAGTTTAAATACAAATATTGTCTTCTAGACAATATCCACACTCAAATAAGTCCTCAATACAATTATTCAAACACTATTTTACAGAAATAGTGAGGACTGCTAAAACATCTTTCTAGAACCATCACTCCATACCCCGACTAGATCCTGCTATGTTCTCACCTCCTGAGAAGAAAAATGGAACAAAAAGGAAAAGGGTGAGCTCAACTAGCCCAGTAAAGAATATTATGACTAAGATAATATAAAACAAATTATCATTAGTATTCAACAGGGAAAAATCTAATAGAATATAATCGACAACAAGTTTTAGATCAACAACTGCAGCGGAAACAACAAACCATTAGAAGAGTCAAGTAGAGAATGAATTCTACTATCTTCTAAGATTTAAAAGTCCGTCATCAATATTTTATCTCTGTAACATCAATTAATAATTATCTTTAACCAAATATTCATCTTTGCACTACAGGCCAAAGATATTCATTTGTATCACCAGTCGGTCATGTTCATCTCAACACCTGTTCATCTTTGCACTACAGGCCAAAGATATTCATCAAGTAATCATACATCTTTGCACTACAGGCCAAAGATATTCAGTAATATCATCATTTAGGACTGAGGATGATGAAAAATATCTTAAAGAGAACGAATCTAGTGAGACAGAAGGACAAATATTAGGGATTCGTATAACAGTTTATCCAAGATCAATAATACTTCATAATAATCAATTGTCAAGTAGAATTCAAAAATAAAGATCAAAACATATATACAATCAAATATAGTAACCATAATAGACATCTTGGATAAAAAGGAAAAATTTTATTTTTCGGTGAATAGTGTCGTATTCGTGAATAGTACCGTATACGTGAATAGTGCCGTATACGTGAATAGTAACCCCGACATAAAAAGTTCTAAATTTGATAAAAACTCATGTTAATATTTCAGCATAATGATATTGAAGAAAATAATATCATTTAAGAAGAAAATAATATCCCTTACCTCAAAATATCAGTACTTCTGGTCGGAATACCGGTATAAGGCTGAAAGAAACTTGCACTGATGAATAGAAACTCTCAAAGTATCTAAATACTCACAAAATACACTCAATAATCTAGAGAGAGAAAGAGAGAAAACTTGTTTCAGGTGTGATTTTCAATTCTAACTTAGCCATCTATTTATAGGAAAATTTTAGTAGGCTTGACCTGCAACCTGATGGCTTTACCTGCTACTATTCTTACCCACCACATTTGAAATATAATTCAGCACATTTCTTCACCAACCAAGAGTGGGGCTCACCAATTCTAGAATTTTCCATCAAAATGATAAACTCCGAAAATTCAACAATTTCTGAACCAGTCATCTCGTAAAATTCATAATAAATCATACGTTCATTTTTAACGGTTCAAAATTTGTGGACATATACTCAACTTATATATGTATAACATATCCAAAAATTACCACGATCCAACGATCGGATTAAAAATTATAACCCCCGCAAAATATCTCAAAAACCCTGATTTTTAATACCTCCATTCCGACAAAAATACTGATAAAAACCTCAACATTAACTCCTTCATTTTTAATAACAAAAATATATCTCTCATTTGTATCCACATAAAATAAATATTTCCTTATCATATGAATCAATAATTAATTATTCACAAATAATCTTACAGAATTACATTTATGACAACCAGGCCGTTCCCAGGAAAGAGGGGGCTTTCCAATAAGGATTTCTCCTTACTGGCGCGCAATTAGATGACCAAACCTCTCCTTAGAAAGAACTTTCTAGACATTGCCAATAATGTTATCTAATAATATTATTCAAATAATATGAATTATTGATCTGATAATGGAAAATACTGTGCAGCAGCAATTATTGAAACAACAATAATATAAAATATCAACGCAGCAATTATTGAATCAATAAAATAAAATATTGAGCAATAATTACTGTAACAATTATTGAGTAGTGCCTTCCTTCGTAAGAATCAATAATTGGTGCAATACCGTGTGCTACTGTATTTTAACCACCGGGTATTCCAACAGTATTAACGGTAACAACTACGCCGTTATTTATAAATAACTTATTCTTGTCGTTTTCTTCATCCAATCGCTTTCTGTTATGGGGCCCACACAAGGCTGCGCCGTCGTACGAATATTCTCCGACAGCAAGAATTTTCCACGACCAAACGAATATTCCCCGACAAAATAAATATTTTATAACCACTTGCTTATTTTACAAAATTTGCACATTTCACCCATAACCAAAGTATTATATCAAATTAACCCCTTATTATTCATAATAATATTTAGAGAAAATTTGATTTTATTCATTAATAAGTTGGGGTCTTACAACCTCCCCTCCTTATGAAATTTCATCCTCGAAATTGACGTACGTACCTGATATTTCGAAAAGGTGAGGATACCTCGCTTTCATTTCTGATTCTAACTCCCAGGTCATTTCTTCAATAGCATGGTTTCTCCACAAAATCTTAACTTGTGGTATAACCTTCGCGCGTAGGACATGCTCTTTCCTATCCAAGATCTTAACAGGTACCTCCTCGTACGTTAAATCTTCAGCTATCTCGTCTGGTTCTAACTCAATAATGTGGTTCGGGTCTTTAACATATTTACGAAGCATAGATATGTGAAAAATATTATGAACACGAGACATGCTTGGAGGTAATGCGAGTCTATATGCCACATTTCCTATTCGCTCAAGAATCTCATATGGACCAACAAATCTTGGATTGAGCTTTCCTCTCTTCCCAAATCTTGTAACTCCCTTCCATGGTGCAACACGTAACAATACATGATCCCCAATATTAAATTCCACGTCCTTCCGATGAAGATCCGCATAACTCTTTTGTCGATCCTGTGCCGTTTGTATACGTTGTCGAATCGTTTGGATCTTCTCTGTAGTAATGCGTACCAACTCTGGTCCCAACAAATGTTGCTTCACCCACCTCGTCCTAGCATACTGGAGAACGACATTTTCTTCCATACAACGCCTCGAATGGAGCCACACCTATGCTCGCCTGATAACTGTTGTTGTAGGAGAATTCCACCAATGGTAGGTACTTATCCCAACTCCCTTTGAGATCTAGGACATAAAGTCTTAATAGATCTTCAAGAGTTTGAATAGTCCTCTCTGATTGTCCGTCCGTTTGAGGATGGTATGCCGAACTGAATCGTAAATCCGTGCCCATAGCTTTCTGCAAGCTAACCCAAAATCGTGAAGTGAATCTTGGGTCACGATCCGAAACTATGGATACTGGCATGCCATGCAATCTCATAATCTCGTTCACGTACATACTAGCAAGACGTTCAAGGGAATAAGTCTCACGTATCGGCAAGAAATGAGCGGACTTGGTTAATCTATCAACAATAACCCAAATCGCATCTATGCCTTGAGAAACCTTGGGAAGACCCGTAACAAAATCCATAGTAATGTGTTCCCACTTCCATTTCAGAATCTCAAGTGGTTGCAATGGACCCTTTGGTACTTGATGCTCCGCTTTTACACGTTGACAAGTTAAACATCTCGAGATAAACTCCGCGATCTCTCTTTTCATATTGCTCCACCAAAATGTATGTCGAAGATCGTGATACATTTTGGTACTCCCAGGATGGATTGCAAACGGTGTGTTGTGTGCCTCCATCATTATTCTATGCTTCAAGTCAAAATCGTTAGGAACACAAAGTCTGGAGTTGACTCGAAGTATTCCTTCTTCATCGATTCTTGCTTCTAGAATAGCACCTTCTTGCACTTTCTTCTTCATACGCATCAGCTCCATATCCGTAGCTTGAGCAGCTTTAACTTTATCGATTAAAGTCGGTTCTACTCGTATATTTGATATCATCATGTGGGTACTTGGAGCCTTCGTCTCTATCTCCATCCTTTGCAAGTCATACAAAATGGGCCTTTGTGTTAACAACATTGCACTCGTACCCGCATATGATCTTCTACTCAATGTGTCAGCTACTACGTTTGCTTTTCCAGGATGATATTGGATGGTATGATCGTAATCTTTCAACAGCTCGAGCCAACGTCGCTGCCACATGTTGAGTTCCTTTTGGGTGAAGAAATATTTGAGGCTTTTATGATCTGTATAGATCTCCACTTTCTCCCCATACAGGTAGTGTCTCCAGATCTTCAACGCAAAAACGACTGCTGCCAACTCCAAATCATGAGCAGGATAATTCCTCTCATATTCTTTGAGTTGTCGTGAGGTATAGGCTATGACTTTTCCATGTTGCATGAGAACACATCCTAACCCTTTGCCTGAAGCATCGCTGTAGATAACAAATCCATCCGAACCAGATGGTATTGTCAGAACAGGTGCCGAAATGAGTCTCCTCTTGAGTTCTTGGAAACTCTTCTCGCATTCCTCACTCCATACGAATTTTGTATCTTTCTGAGTCAGCAGAGTTAACGAAGTAGCGATTCGAGAAAATCCTTCCACAAATCTCCGATAATAACCAGCTAAGCCCAGAAAGCTACGTACTTCGGTTACCGACTTCGGTTGCTCTCAATTGTGATTCATATCCCAATCTTGGATAGCACGTCACAATGGCACCTATTGTTTTACCACCACACAAATATAGAGTCCCCTATGGAGAGTCTGGCTTTGGTGCATTCCACAAAGGAAGTCACCAGATAGAGGCTCGGGTACCAACTTCTATAGTTGGGTTTTTAATTCCTGAAGTTCAATAGGAGCTATTCAATATGAGATTTTAGTAATGGGTTTTGTATCGGGTTGAAGATCAATACAAAAATTCAATATCACGCTCTGGGTTAGGCCAGGAAATTCTTCAGGAAATACATCGGGAAATTCTCTAACAATAGAAATATTATTCAAATATGACTTGTCTTTGTTCAAATCCATAACATGGGCTAAGAAAGCTTGACATCCGTTTTTCAATAAACGAATAGCTTTGTGGCTTGATATGACAGTGACTGATTTTAATGGTTTAGTAGTTTGAATTCGTATGACAGGTTGGTTAGGAATATGAAAACTAACAACCTTACGAAAGCAATCAATTTTAGCATGATGAGTGGTTAACCAATCAATTCCTAAAATCACATCAAAAGCAAGTATCTTTAAAGAGATAAGATCAACAGGTAATGTGATAGTGCCAACTTGGATCATACAAGATTTATAAACTGTAGATGTAACGAAGGTTTCACCCAACGGAGTTTTAACAGATAAGTTAAAGTCCAATTTCTCCGGAGTCAAGTTTAAACGTTGAGCACAAGCAGGAGAGATAAAAGAATGGGTAGAACCGGTATCTAGTAAAGTATAAACTTTGCAAGAATTCAAGATTAGCTTACCCGTGATCACCTCGTTCGGGTTTCTCGCGTTTTGGCCAGTCACGACAAACGCCCTTCCAGGAACCGCTGATTTCGACTTATCCGGGACAACTTTTGGAGTCACCATCCCCGCTGAACTTGGTTTTGCTATAGAACACTCTCGAGCTATATGACCCTCCTTTCCACAGTTATAACATACCTTAGATTGTTGTGGGCAGTTTGGGCTGATATGTCCCTCTTTCCCACATTTGTAACATACGACCGGTGGTCGTTCTCCTCCCCTAGAAACAGTTGATGTTTGTGCTGACGTCTTCACGTTATCGTTGTTGTACCTTCTCTTCTTGAAATCTCCTCCCGACTCGGTCCTTCTATTATCACGACCACGATTACCACCAGAGTGGTTACCGCTTTTGTCCGAATGTTTTCCTCCCTGCTGGTTTTCATTGCTTCGATGACTGCTGCCACCGGTATGACCCTGGTTGTGGTCCCTCGGTTGCACATACTCATTATCTCGCTCTAATAATTGAGCCCTGTTTACAAAATCTGAATATAAAGAAAATTTATGAGAGATAAGATATTGCCGAATCTTGGGTTTTAGACCTCTCAGAAACATCCTTGTCATTCGTTCCTCATTTTCGACCAAATGAGGTGCAAACCTGGATAACTCTGCAAACTTTGCCTCGTACTGGGACACCGTCATGTTGTTTTGTTCCAGTCTGATAAACTCCACCTCCTTCATATGACGAATACTTTCAGGAAAGTACTTGTCATTGAATAGTTTCTGAAACGTTTCCCAGGACATATTGAGTGCGTCAGGCTGGGTACGCTTCACAGACTCCCACCAGTAGTCTGCCTCACCGCGGAACATAAAGGTGGCGAATGGAACCTTCTGTTCCTCCGTGCATCCCAAGACATCGAATATCTTGGTAATTTGCTTGACCCACGTTTCCGTCATGATCGGATCCGGCTTTCCCTTAAATTCTGGTGGTCCCAATTCTTTGAACTGCTTAGCTGTGACAAACCGCGCGTTGTTATCATTTCCACCCGTATTCTGCACACGAGTCTCCCTCGTCTGATTTTGCATGAACTGCAAAAAGCTCCTAAACATTCCATCATTCATCGTTTGCTCGGTAACGTTGTTTACAGGAGGAATATTGCCTTCCTATTGTACGTTCCCCTGGGTGGTGATCAAAGGTGTCTCCACGGTCTGATTTACTCCGTTATTAACGTTCTAAGCTGCCATTCTTAAATACTGCCATAAAACAAGGGTTAATAGTCATGTCATATATTATCCCTATACTCTGACCGACCAAATAAACACCAAATAAACTTAGTCAGGTCATACTAGCGAAGGAATTTCCCATCTCTCCCCTCCTAGTTCTTGTCTCACATCTCAGCCAGGGATCATATCCCTAAGCTCTGATACCAACTGTGACGCCCCCAAAATAGGTATACAACACCCATTCTGAGTCGCCAAATACATGGTACAGAAAGAAAACTACAACTTCAATAATACAATTGTCATGCAAAATACGACAACACATACTGTGAGTTTAAATACAAATATTGTCTTCTAGACAATATCCACACTCAAATAAGTCCTCAATACAATTATTCAAACACTATTTTGCAAAAATAGTGAGGACTGCTAAAACATCTTTCTAGAACCATCACTCCATACCCCGACTAGATCCTGCTATGTTCTCACCTCCTGAGAAGAAAAATGGAACAAAAAGGAAAAGGATGAGCTCAACTAGCCCAGTAAAGAATATTATGACTAAGATAATATACAACAAATTATCATTAGTATTCAACAGGGAAAAATCTAATAGAATATAATCGACAACAAGTTTTAGATCAACAACTGAAGCGGAAACAACAAACCATTAGAAGAGTCAACTAGAGAATGAATTCTACTATCTTCTAAGATTTAAAAGTCCATCACCAATATTTTATCCCTGTAACATCAATTAATAATCATCTTTAACCAAATATTCATCTTTGCACTACAGGCCAAAGATATTCATTTGTATCACCAGTCGGTCATGTTCATCTCAACACCTGTTCATCTTTGCACTACAGGCCAAAGATATTCATCAAGTAATCATACATCTTTGCACTACAGGCCAAAGATATTCAGTAATATCATCATTTAGGACTGAGGATGATGAAAAATATCTTAAAGAGAACGAATCCAGTGAGACAGAAGGCCAAATATTAGGGATTCGTATAACAGTTTATCCAAGATCAATAATACTTCATAATAATCAATTGTGAAGCAGAATTTAAAAATAAAGATCAAAACATGGATACAATCAAATATAGTAACCATAATAGGCATCTTGGATAAAAAGGAAAAATTTTATTTTTCGGTGAATAGTGTCGTATTCGTGAATAGTACCGTATACGTGAATAGTGCCGTATACGTAAATAGTAACCCCGACACAAAAAGTTCTAAATTTGATAAAAACTCATGTTAATATTTCAGCATAATGATATTGAAGAAAATAATATCATTTAAGAAGAAAATAATATCCCTTACCTCAAAATATCAGTACTTCTGGTCGGAATACCGGTATAAGGCTGAAAGAAACTTGCACTGATGAATAGAAACTCTCAAAGTATCTAAATACTCACAAAATACACTCAATAATCTAGAGAGAGAAAGAGAGAAAACTTGTTTCAGGTGTGATTTTCAATTCTAACTTAGCCATCTATTTATAGGAAAATTTTAGTAGGCTTGACCTGCAACCTGATGGCTTTACCTGCTACTATTCTTACCCACCACATTTGAAATATAATTCAGCACATTTCTTCACCAACCAAGAGTGGGGCCCACCAATTCTAGAATTTTCCATCAAAATGATAAACTCCGAAAATTCAACAATTTCTGAACCAGTCATCTCGTAAAATTCATAATAAATCATACGTTCATTTTTAACGGTTCAAAATTTGTGGACATATACTCAACTTATATATGTATAACATATCCAAAAATTACCACGATCCAACGGTCGGATTAAAAATTATAACCCCCGCAAAATATCTCAAAAACCCTGATTTTTAATACCTCCATTCCGACAAAAATACTGATAAAAACCTCAACATTAACTCCTTCATTTTTAATAACAAAAATATATCTCTCATTTGTATCCACATAAAATAAATATTTCCTTATCATATGAATCAATAATTAATTATTCACAAATAATCTTACAGAATTACATTTATGACAACCAGGCCATTCCCAGGAAAGAGGGGGCTTTCCAATAAGGATTTCTCCTTACTGGCGCGCAATTAGATGACCAAACCTCTCCTTAGAAAGAACTTTCTAGACATTGCCAATAATGTTATCTAATAATATTATTCAAATAATATGAATTATTGATCTGATAATGGAAAATACTGTGCAGCAGCAATTATTGAAACAACAATAATATAAAATATCAACGCAGCAATTATTGAATCAATAAAATAAAATATTGAGCAATAATTACTGTAACAATTATTGAGTAGTGCCTTCCTTCGTAAGAATCAATAATTGGTGCAATACCGTGTGCTACTGTATTTTAACCACCGGGTATTCCAACAGTATTAACGGTAACAACTACGCCGTTATTTATAAATAACTTATTCTTGTCGTTTTTTTCATCCAATCGCTTTCTGTTATGGGGCCCACACAAGGCTGCGCCGTCGTACGAATATTCTCCGACAGCAAGAATTTTCCACGACCAAACGAATATTCCCCGACAAAATAAATATTTTATAACCACTTGCTTATTTTATAAAATTTGCACATTTCACCCATAACCAAAGTATTATATCAAATTAACCCCTTATTATTCATAATAATATTTAGAGAAAATTTGATTTTATTCATTAATAAGTTGGGGTCTTACATATTATGTGATATGTCAATTAACCCTTATTTTGAAACTATATTCTAGAATGATATTTGAAATACAGGAGATGAGAAATGGAAAACCATGATAGAGCGGAAATTATCGGGAAGGTACAATCCGAAAAGAAAGTAAGGTATTCACATCTCTTCGAATACCGGGTACGTACGTAAATTTCGAGGGCGAAATTTCATAAGGAGGGGAGATTGTGAAACCCCGAATTTTATGAAATAAAATTATTTAATTTTCTTATAATTATTCTATTTTGGAAAATGGTTAAATTGATAAAAGGTTAAAGTTAGGGGTGATATGTGAAAAATTTTCAAAGTAGACAAGTTGTCATAAAATACCCGGTTACTATTCACTCTAGTTTTGTTCACTCGAGTATTTGGGACACTTTTTGTGTCGGAGTACTATTCACGAGTTACTATTCATGAGTTACTATTCACGAGTTACTATTCACGAGTTACTATTCAGGAGTTACTATTCACAGGGAATATTCGATTAGTCGGGAAATATTCGTACAACGGTACAATCATTGGTGGACCCCACAACGGAATTATTGTCGGATTGAGAAAATGACAAAAATATTTTATTAAAAATAACGGCGGAAGTTTTACCGTTGATACTGTTGAACTACTCGGTAGTAAAAGTACAGTAATACGTGTGGTTGCATAGTAGCACACGATATTGATTATTAATGCTTATGTGAGAAGTCACTCAGTTTGATTCAATTATTGTCAATTAATAATATGAATTATTTAGCGATAATGAAGTTTTGTTTTATTCGTATTATTAACGTAATAAAACAGAAACATCTTTTTATATAAAACAGAATACTTTATTAACGTTATTCTATAAATAGAATATATTATATTTTATTTAAAAGATTTTTCTTTAAATATGGACCATTAGATTAAAGTAAATCAATCTGGATCGTTCATGGATTAGTTACTATGCATTCCATTTTCCTATAAATAGAAGCTCATTCCTTCATTATTTTCTTACGAATTTACTGAAACTCTAGAGAGAGAAACTATATAGAGAGTTCTTCTTCTGTAATCTTGAGCGTATTTCTTTAGAGTTTAAGAAAGCTTTGAGCGTAGTACAAGTTTTTTCGAGTACATTCTCGCCCTACCAGTCGGAATACTCTTCTTTCAAAGGTAAGGGATATTATTTGTTGTACCTATAAGGGGTGTTATTCTTTCTTATTCTTGAAGAGAACTGTTGTTATTCTATTGCTTATTATTCTGTTAGAATAACCTGTATTCGAGGTCTACCCTATACTTGGTGACATTCTTCTATTATTCTGTCTTTATTATTATTCTGTTGGAACATCCTGTCTGTGTGTTTTACATCGGACCTGGTTTCGTCTTTATTATTATTCTATTGGAACATTCTGTATGTGTGTTATACGCCGAACCTGGTTCCATTATTTATTATTTTCTTGGAATAACCTGCCTGTGCGGTCAATCGCATGCATGACGATTTCTTTTGTTATTTCATTCGTTATTATACTCAGTTGGTAAAAATTTTGACTTCTATACTCCATGAAATTAGTGAAATATCCTTGATATTTGCGCTTCATCTAGTATTTTTCATGAAAATGTTCTTCTGAGCATTCTAGAATTTTATTCTACAAAGAAGTATCACGTTGACAATTTGGACGTTATTGATTTCTGGACAAATTAATTCTTGAACTTGTTTAATTGAATTCTTATATCATTATCATCATCCTCATGTTTATATTTATTTAAAGTCATCTGTGGCCTGTAGTGCATAGATGGACTTGGTATGATTATGACCAGGGATTATTCTGTATAATCATGACCGTAATGTTACAAATGATGTGAAAATTAAAAGTCCTCATTGGCCCGTAGTGCATTGATGGACAGTTTTTGGTATGATTATGGCTATGGATTCTCTTTGGCCGTAGTGCAAATATGAATTGTTTTATGGCATGATCAGGACCGTTGATAAAAAAACACGATTATCTTTGGCCTGTAGTGCATGGATAATTTGTGGTTGTGATACTAATGGAAAAGTCTTCACTAGCCCGTAGTGCATTGATGGACAGTTTTTGGTATGATTATGGCTATGGATTCTCTTCGGCCAAGGGTGCAAAGATGAATTATTTTATAGCATGATCAGGACCGTTGATGAAAACACGATTATCTTTGGCCCGTAGTGCATGGATAATTCGTGGTCGTGAAACTAAAGAATATTATTGGCCTGTAGTGCATGGATGATTCGATGATGTGGATTAATTATTGAGCTGAGTCCCAGCAATGAAATATTAATTCTTGGATGTGATATTAATGAATATCCTTGGTCGTAGTGCAGGGATGATTCGATGACGTGGATTAATTATTAAGCTGAGTCTCAGCAATGAAATATTAATTCATGGAGGTGATAATAATGAATATCTTTGACCGTAGTGCAAAGATGATTTAATTAGTATGATTATGAGCAGAAATTGTGATTTGGTATAACCATGATTTTTGATGTTTCAGGTGATGATAGGTGATGAAAATTATCTTCGTTCTGGGTGTGAAAAGGAATTCAGAATCACAATTATGATTATGAGTTATTCATATGATTGTGGACAGGAATTGTAAATTTATATTAAAGAGATAAAACATTATTGGTGGATTTTTAACATGGAGAAGATAATAGACCTTATGGTCTATTTGACTCTTTTAATGGATTGCTCGTTCCGCTGCAACTATGGTTGAAAAGTTTTATCATCTACCATATGTTCTAAATCTCTGATTTATTATTGATGAAAGCTATTGATAATTTAATTATCTTTAGTCATGATATTCTTTACTGGACTAGTTTTGCTCACCCTTTCTGCTTCACAATTCTTTTCAGGTAATAAGATTGTTGCCGTAAGAGTGTTGCTGGGTCGAGCGGGGATAACAGGGGAATAGAACAGTGGTCTCTAGCTGTGGAGGTTCTCCCTAAACAGTATAGAAAAGTGTGTTGTATTCTATACAATATTTAGTAGTTATATTTGGTGAATCAAATAGGGTGAGGTGAACCCAACTTTGGAAGGGTGTTTTGCCACTATCATACAAGATGTCTAATGACATACCACCTCATGTTATTATAAGAAAAGGTTGTGCGCATCCACTTGCTGAGTATATCTATGGGCACTACCTATATGATCTTGGAGTTTATTTGAATTATAATACACACATGGAGACAGTGGAGATAGTTATATATCAAGAGAAGACTCACTATTGGAAAGAAGATGATAGTAATCTTCTCATTTTTCTTTGGGGTCTATTGGGTCAACCGAGGATAATTCTGTGGCCATATGATATCAAGTATAACCTAGATGGATGGCCTCCCATGTACGAAGGTTTCCTTGAGCATTTCCCAAAGATTTTAATTTCTAAAACAGTTTTTGACTATACTTTTATGTAAAGTATCATTGTAAGGTTGTGGTCGAGGTACCATAAGAGTTACATATATTTGTATTGAAACTCATAGTTAACTGTGGTCGTATCCTATATGACAGCTCAACAGTTGTATAAATGAAGTTGTATTTGAATTTTGTACCATGTAACTGGCGACTCAGAATGGGTGATGTATACCTAATTTTTGGGGCGTCACATGTCGTGTACAATACGACGAAACATAACTGTGAGTTTGAATACAATTATTGTCTACTAGAGACTATACAAACTCAAAAGGAGTCCTCATTACAATTATTGTCACACTATTTAATAGAATAGTGAGGACTACTAATACTATCATCTGGTCCATCACTCCATTCCCCGACTCGTCCCAGCTATATTCTCATTTCCTGAAGAGAACAGTGAAAGAAAGGGTGAGCTCAACTAGCCCAGTAAGAAATATTATGACTAAGATAATGCAGAATAAATTATCATAAGTCTTCAACAGTGTTAAACTGATAAAATATAACGAACATCAAGTTTAACTGCAGCGGAACAAGCAATCCATTAAAAGAGTCAAGTAGAGAATAAAATCTACTATCTTCTATGATTTAAAAGGTTTTTCAACACTGTTATCGCTGGGACTCAGCTTAATAAAATAATCCACATCATCGAATCACCCCTGCACTACAGTTAAGGATATTCTCTAGTATCACGACCACAATTATCCATGCACTACGGGCCAATAATATTTGTGTACTCATTAATGGTCATGATCATGCCAACAACTGTCCATCAATGCACTACGGGCCAATGAGGACTTTTACCACATTATTTGTAACATTACGGTCATCATTATACCAAATAATCCCTGGTCATAATCATACCAAGTCCATCTATGCACTATAGGCCACAGATGACTTTTAACATTTTATAAACATGAGGATGATGACAACGATATAAGAATTCAATAAAACAAGTTCAAGAATTAACAACGTCCAAATTGTCAACATGATACTGCTTTGTGGAGTAAAATTCAAGAATGCTTAGAAGAATATTTTCATAAAAATATACTGGATGAACCGCAATTATCAAGGATATTCCACTAATTTCATGGAGTATAGAAGTTAAAACTTAACCAACTGAGTATAATAAAGAATAGAATAACAAAAGAAATCACCCGGCATGCGATAGACCGCACAGACAGGTTATTCCAACAGAATAATAAATAATGGAACCAGGTCCGGCGTAAACGCACAGACAGGATATTCCTACAGAATAATAAATAATGGAACCAGGTCCAGCGTACACGCATAGACAGGATATTCCGATAGAATAATAAATAATGGAACTAGGTCCGGTGTAAAACACACAGACAGGATGTTCCAACAGAATAATAACAAGACGGAACCAGGTCCGGTGTAAAACACACAGACAGGATGTTCCAACAGAATAATAATAAAAACGGAACTAGGTCCGGTGTAAAACACACAGACAGGATATTCCAACAGAATAATAGAAGAATGTCACCAAGTATAGGGTAGACCGCGTATACAGGTTATTCCAACAGAATAATAAGAAATGGAATAACAACAGTTCTCTTCATGAATAAGAAAGAATAACACCCCTTATCGTTTTAAAGAAGAACTGAAATAAGGAAGTAGTTAAGTAACAGCATACTTTTCATCTCTCTCTCTATAGTTTCTCTCTCTAGAGTTCAGTGAATTCGTAAGAAATAATGAAGGAATAAGCTGCTATTTATAGAAAAATGGACTGCATAGTAACTAATCCATGAACGGTCCAGATTGATTTACTTTAATCTGACGGTCCATATTTAAAGAAAAATCTTTTAAATAAAATATAATATATTCTATTTGTAGAATAACTTTAATAAAGTATTCTGTTTAATATAAAAAGATGTTTCTGTTTTATTACGTTAATAATACGAATAAAACAAAACTTCATTATCGCTAAATAATTCATATTATTAACTGACAATAATTGAATCAAACTGAGTGACTTCTCACATAAGCATTAATAATCAATACCGTGTGCTACTATGCAACCACACGTATTACTGTACTTTTACTACCGAGTAGTTCAACAATATCAATGGTAAAACTTTCGCCGTTATTTTTAATAAAATATTTTTGTCGTTTTCTCAATCTGACAATAATTCCGTTGTGGGGTCCACCAATGATTGTGCCGTTGTACGAATATTCCCTGTTAAAATGAATATTCCCCGACCAATCGAATATTATATAACAACTTGCGTACTTTGCAAAATTTATAAATATTACCCACAACTATAACATTATATCAAATTAACTCCATAATATTCAAAAATGATATTTATAGAATATTCATCTTTATTTATAAAAGTTGGGGTCTTACAACCTCCCCTTCTTATGAAATTTCGCCCTCGAAATTAGGGTACGTACCTGGTATGTCGAAGAGGTAAGGATACCTTGATTTCATTTTAGATTCTAACTCCCAAGTCATTTCCTCAACATCGTGGTTTCTCCACAAAACTTTGACTTGAGGTATAACCTTGGAGCGTAGAATATGTTTCTTCTTATCCAAGATTTGAACAGGAACTTCTTCATACGTCAAATCTTCTGCTATTTCGTCCGGTTCTAACTCAATAATGTGGTTCGGGTCTTCCACATATTTACGTAACATGGATATGTGAAAAATATTATGAACACGAGACATACTTGGCGGTAAAGCGAGTTTATAAGCCACAGTTCCTACTCGATCGAGGATTAAAAATGGACCGATGAATCGAGGATTGAGCTTTCCTCTCTTTCCAAATCTCGTAACTCCTTTCCATGGAGCAACACGTAAGAACACATGATCTCCTATATCAAATTCCACGTCCTTTCGATGAAGATCAGTATAACTCTTTTGTCGATCTTGTGAGGTTTTTATATGTTGTCGGATCGTTTGAATCTTTTCTGTAGTCATACGTACCAACTCCGGTCCCACCAACGTTGCTTCACCCACTTCATCCTAGCATACTAGAGAACGACATTTTCTTCCATACAATGCTTCGAATGGAGCCATGCCAATACTTGCTTGATAACTGTTGTTGTAAGAAAACTCCACCAATGGTAAGAACTTGTCCCAACTTCCCTTGAAATCAAGGACACAGAGTCTTAATAGATCTTTAAGAGTTTGAATAGTCCTCTCTGATTGTCCGTCCGTCTGAAGATGATATGCCGAACTAAATTATAAATCCGTGCCCATAGCTTTTTATAAACTAACCCAAAATCGTGAAGTGAATCTTGAGTCTCGATCAGAAACTATGGATACTGGCATACCATGCAGTCTTACAATCTCATTTATGTACATACGAGCAAGACGTTCAAGTGTATAAGTTTCTCATATCGGTAAAAAATGAGCAGACTTGGTCAATCTATCAACAATGACCCAAATTGCATCTATACCTTGAGAAACCTTAGAAAGACCGGTAACGAAATCCATGGTAATGTTCTCCCACTTCTATTCTGGAATTTCAAGTGGTTGCAATGGACCTTTTGGTACTTGATGCTCCGCTTTGACTCGTTGACAAGTTAAACACCTTGAGATAAACAGCGCTATCTCTCTCTTCATATTTCTCCACCAAAATGTATGACGAAGATCATGATACATTTTGGTACTTCCATGATGGATTGAAAACGGTGTGTTGTGCGCCTCCATCATGATTTCATACTTTAAATCAGGGTTATTAGGAACACGAAGTCTGGAGTTGACTCGAAGTATTCCTTCTTCATCGATTCTTACTTCCGGCATAGCACCTTCTTGCACTTTCTTCCTCATACGCATCAGCTCCAGGTATGTAGCTTGAGCAGCTTTAACTTTATCGATTAAAGTTGGTTCTACTAGTATATTCGCCATCATCACATGGATCCCTAGAGTCTTTAACTCTATCTCCATCCTTTGCAAGTCACACAAAATGGGCCTTTGTGTTGACAATATCGCACTCGTACTTGTATATGATCTTCTACTCAATACGTCAGCTACTACGTTCGCTTTTCCAGCATGGTATTGAATGGTATGATCATAATCTTTCAACAGTTCAAGCCAACGTCGTTGTCGCATGTTAAGTTCCTTTTGAGTGAAGAAATATTTGAGGCTTTTATGATCCGTAAAGATCTCCACCTTCTCCCCATACAAGTAATGCCTCCAAATTTTAAGTGCAAAGACAATAACTGCCAACTCTAGATCATGAGTAGGATAATCCCTCTCATATTTCTTGAGTTGTCTTGATGCATAGGCTATGACTTTTCCATGTTGCATGAGAACGCATCCCAACCCATTGCTCAAAGCATCACTGTAGATGACAAATCCCTCCGAGCCAGATGGTATTGTTAGAACAGGTGCTGAAATGAGTCTCCTCTTGAGTTCTTGAAAACTCTTCTCACATTCTTCGCTCCAACCGAACTTTGTATCTTTCCGAGTCAGCTGAGTTAATGGAGTAGCGATTCGAGAAAATCCTTCCACGAATCTCCGATAATAACCAGCTAAACCAAGAAAGCTACGTACTTCAGTCACTGATTTAGGTTGCTCCCAACTTTGAATAGCTTCAATCTTTGCCGGGTCAACAGATATTCCACGACTTGATACTACGTGTCCAAGGAATGCTACCTCCTTCAGCCAGAACTCGCATTTCTTTAACTTGGCATAAAGCTTGTATTCACGAAGCTTTTGGAGTACCAGCCTCAAGTGTTGCTCATGATCTTCATGGATTTTGGAATAAATAAGGATGTCATCAATAAAGACGACCACAAAGTGATCCAAATATTCCTTGAATACCCGGTTCATCATATCCATGAAGGCAGCAGGAGCATTAGCCAATCCAAAGGACATGACTAGGAATTCATAATGCCCGTACCGAGTTCTGAAAGCCGTCTTTGGAATATCCTCAGTTCTAACCTTCAGCTGATGATATCCAGAACGAAGATCGGTCTTTGAAAAGAATTGTGCTCCTTGCAACTGGTCAAATAGGTCATCAATACGTGGCAATGGGTACCGGTTTTTTATGGTGACATGATTCAACTCCCGATAATCAATACAAAGTCGCATACTTCCATCTTTCTTCTTCACAAATAGCACAGGAGCACCCCAAGGAGAAGTACTAGGACGAATAAAGCCAATGTCTAACAATTCATGCAGTTGAATCTTTAACTCCTGAAGTTCAATAGGATCCATTCGATATGGGGCTTTGGAAATGGGTTTTGTACCGGGTTCAAGGTCGATACAAAATTCAATTTCACGCTCTGGGGGTAGGCCAGGAAGTTCTTCAGGGAATACGTCAGGGAATTTATTAACAATAGAAATATCATTCAAAACTGACGTATTTTTGTTTAGATCCGTGACATGAGCTAAAAAAGTTTGACATCCGTTTTTCAATAAACGAATAGCTTTATGGCTTGAGATGACAGCGATTGATTTTAATGGTTTGGTTGCTTGAATTTGCATAATAGGTCGATTAGGAATATGAAAGCTAACAACCTTACGAAAATAATCAATTTTTGCATGATGAGTAGTTAACCAATCAATCCCTAGAATCACGTCAAATGCAAGTATTTTTAATGAAATAAGATTGACAGGTAATGTGTGGGTACCAACTTGAACCAAACAAGACTTATAAACCGTGGAAAATGAAGGTTTCTCCAAATAGAGTTTCAACAGATAAGTCAAAGTCTAATTTCTCCAGAGTCAAATTTAATCGATGAGCGCGAGTAGGAGAAATAAAGGAATGGGTAGAACCGGTATCAAATAAAGTATAGACTTCGTTAGAGTTTATGGTAAGCTTACCCGTGATGACCTCATTCGGGTTCCTTGCTTTCTGGGAGGTCACAACAAACTCTCTCCCTTGCATTACCGGTTTTAACTTTTCTGGGAAGGCCTTTGGTGCCTCCATCCTAGCTGAACTTATTTTTGGTAAACAACAAAATTGAGCTAAATGACCTTCTCTTCCACAATTATAACATGCTTTGGACGGCATCACGCAGTTTAGACAGATGTGCCCCTCCCCTCCGCATTTGAAACATATGATAGGTGGTCGTTCTCCTTCCTTAACAACGGGTGCTGGTGATGACGTCTTTCCATCATTGTTGAATCTCCTCTTCTTGAAATGACCATTCTTGTTGTTTTGGCCCAGATTACCACCGAAGTGGTTACCATTTCTGGCATGTTGATTCCCTCCACGCTTCTTATCACCGCTTCGATGACTGTTCTCACTGGTATTATCATTTTGCCAACTGCTCTATTTTGGTTGTGTTGACTCGTTATCGCGCTCCACTAACTGAGCCCTATTCACAAAATCTGAATACAAACACAGTTTATGAGAAATAAGATGTTGACGTATCTCAGGTTTCAAACCTTGCAAAAACATTCGCGTCATTCGCTCTTCATTATCCACCAAGTGGGACGCAAACCGGGACAACTCAGCAAATTTAGCCTCATACTGCGACACGGTCATATTATTCTGCTCCAATTTGATGAAATCCACCTCCTTCATGTGTCGAACACTTTCGAGAAAGTATTTGTCATTGAACAGCTCTTGGAACTTCTCCCAAGACATCTTCAGTGCGGCAGGTTGAGTACGCTTAATTGATTCCCACCAGTAATCTGCCTCTCCTCGCAACATAAAGGCGGCAAAGGGAACCTTTTGCTCCTCAGAGTATCCCAAGACATCAAATATCTTGGTGATCTGCTTTATCCATGTTTCCTCTATAAGTGGTTTTGGCTCTCCCTTAAACTCCCGTGGTCCCAGCTCCTTGAACTGTTTAGCGGTGACCGTCCGAGAGTTTTCAGTGCTTTCACCTACATTTTGAACAGGAGCCGCTCTCGCCTGCTGTTGCATGAACTGCATAAAGCTTCTGAACATTCCATCATTCATCATTTGGTCAGTATTGTTGTTTTCATGAGGATTGTCGCCTTCCTGATGCACATTATCCCGATTATTGATATGTGGTGAATCAACAGTCGCATGTGCTCCATTGCTATTCTCAACATTCTCGGATGCCATTTTCAGATACTGCCACAAAACAAAAGTTAATTGATATGTCATATATTATCCTTATATTCTGATCGACCAATTAAATACCATGCAAATAAACTTAGCTAGGTCATACTAGCGAAGGAATTTCCCGTCTCTCCCCTCCTAATTCTATTCTCACATCTTAGCCAGGGATCATATCCCTAAGCTCTGATACCAACTGTGACGCCCCCAAAATTAGGTATACATCACCCATCTTGGGTCGTCAAATACATGGTACAGAATACAAATACAACTTACTAATACAACTGTCGTGTACAATACGACAAAATATAACTGTGACGCCCCCAAAATAGGTATACAACACCCATTCTGAGTCGCCAAATGCATGGTACAGAAAGCAAACTACAACTTCAATAATACAATTGTCGTGCAATATACGACAACACATACTGTGAGTTTAAATACAAATATTGTCTTCTAGACAATATCCACACTCAAATAAGTCCTCAATACAATTATTCAAACATTATTTTACAGAAATAGTGAGGACTGCTAAAACATCTTTCTAGAACCATCACTCCATACCCCGACTAAATCCTGTTATGTTCTCACCTCCTGAGAAGAAAAATGGAACAAAAAGGAAAAGGGTGAGCTCAACTAGCTCAGTAAAGAATATTATGACTAAGATAATATACAACAAATTATCATTAGTATTCAACAGGAAAAAATCTGATAGAATATAATCGACAACAAGTTTTTGATCAACAACTGCAGTGAAAATAGCAAACCATTAGAAGAGTCAAGTAGAGAATGAATTCTACAATCTTCTAAGATTTAAAAGTCCATCATCAATATTTTATCCCTGTAACATTAATTAATAATCATCTTTATCCAAATATTCATCTTTGCACTACAGGCCAAAGATATTCATTTGTATCACCTGTCAGTCATGTTCATCTCAACACCTGTTCATCTTTGCACTACAGGCCAAAGATATTCATCAAGTAATCATACATCTTTGCACTACAAGCCAAAGATATTCAGTAATATCATCATTTAGGACTGAGGATGCTGAAAAATATCTTAAAGAGAACGAATCCAGTGAGACAGAAGGACAAATAGTAGGGATTCGTATAACAGTTTATCCAAGATCAATAATACTGCATAATAATCAATTGTGAAGCAGAATTCAAAAATAAAGATCAAAACATGGATACAATCAAAGATAGTAACCATAATAGACATCTTGGACAAAAAGAAAAATTTTTATTTTTCAGTGAATAGTGCCGTATTCGTGAATAGTGCCGTATACGTGAATAGTGTCGTATACGTAAATAGTAACCCCGACACAAAAAGTTCCAAATTGAATAAAAAAAACCTCATATCAATATTTCAGCATAATGATATTGAAGAAAATAATATCATTTAAGAAGAAAATAATATTCCTTACCTCAAAATATCAGTACTTCTGGTCGGAATACCGGTATAAGGCTGAAAGAAACTTGCTCTGATGAATAGAAACTCTCAAAGTATTTAAATACTCGCAAAATACACTCAATAATCTAGAGAAAGAAAGAGAAAAAACTTGGTTCTGGTGTGATTTTCAATTCTAACTTAGCCCTCTATTTATAGGAAAATGTTAGCACGCCGAAGCAGACTTAACCTGCAATCTAATGGCTTTACCTGCTACTATTTCCACCCACCATATTTGAATAAAAATCTCAGCACATTTCTTCACCAACCAAGAGTGGGGCCCACCAATTCGAGAATTTTCCACCAAAATGATTAACTCTGAAAATTCAACAATTTCTGAACCAGTCATCTCGTAAAATTCATAATAAATCATACGTTCATTTTTAACGGTTCAAAATTTGTGGACATATACTCAACTTATATATGTACAACATATCCAAAAATTACCACGATCCAACGGTCGGATTAAAAATTATAACCCCCGCAAAATATCTCAAAAATCCTGATTTTTAATACCTCCATTCCGACAAAAATACTGATAAAAACCTCAACATAACTCCTTCATTTTTAACCACAAAAATATATCCCTCATTTATATCCACATAAAATAAATATTTCCTTATCATATGAATCAATAATTAATTATTCACAAATAATATTATATAATCACATTTATGACAACTAGGCCGTTCCCAAGAAAGAGGGGGCTTTCCAATAAGGATTTCTCCTTACTGGCGCGCAATTAGATGACCAAACCTCTCCTTAGACAGAAATTTCTAGACATTGTCAATAATGTTATTTAATAATATTATTCAAATAATATGAGTTATTGATCTGATAAAGGAAAATACTGTGCAGCAACAATTATTGAAACAACAATAATATAAAATATCAACGTAACAATTATTGAATCAATAAAATAAAATATTGAATAATAACTACTATAACAAGTAGTGCCTTCTTACGTAAGAATCAATAATTGGTGCAATACCGTATGCTACTGTATTTTAACCACCGGGTATTCCAACAGTATTAACGGTAACAACTACGCAGTTATTTATAAACAACTTATACTTGTCGTTTTCTTCATCCAATCGCTTTCCGTTATGGGGCCCACACACGGCTGCGCCGTCAAATGAATATTCCCCGACAGCAAGAATATTCCACGACCAAACGAATATTCCCCGACAAAATGAATATTTTATAGCCACTTGCTTATTTTACAAAATTTGCACATTTCACCCATAACCAAAGTATTATATCAAATTAACCCCTTATTATTCACAATAATATTTAGAGAAAATTTTATTTTATTCATTAATAAGCTGGGGTCTTACAATAACTGTGAGTTTGAATACAATTATTGTCTACTAGAGACTATACAAACTCAAAAGGAGTCCTCATTATAATTATTGTCACACTATTTAATAGAATAGTGAGGACTACTAATACTATCATCTGGTCCATCACTCCGTTCCCCGACTCGTCCCAGCTATATTCTCATTTCCTGAAGAGAACAGTGAAAGAAAGGGTGAGCTCAACTAGCCCAATAAGAAATATTATGACTAAGATAATGCAGAATAAATTATCATTAGCTTTCAACAGTGTTAAACTGATAAAATATAACGAACATCAAGTTTAACTGCAGCGGAACAAGAAATCCATTAAAAGAGTCAAGTAGATAATAAAATCTACTATCTTCTATGATTTAAAAGGTTTTTCAACACTGTTATCGCTGGGACTCAACTTAATAAAATAATCCTCATCATTGAATCACCCCTGCACTACGGCCAAGGATATTCTTTAGTATCACGACCACAATTATCCATGTACTTCGGGCCAAGAATATTTGTGTACTCATTAATGGTCATGATCATGCCAACAACTGTCCATCAATGCACTACGGGCCAATGAGGACTTTTACCACATCATTTGTAACATTACGGTCATGATTATACCGAATAATCCCTGGTCATAATCATACCAAGTCCATCTATGCACTACAGGCCACAGATGACTTTCAACATTTTATAAACATGAGGATGATGACAATGATATAAGAATTCAATAAAACAAGTTCAAGAATTAATTTATCCAAGAATTAACAACGTCCAAATTGTCAACATGATACTGCTTTGTGGAGTAAAATTCAAGAATGCTTAGAAGAATATTTTCATAAAAATATACTGGATGAACCGCAATTATCAAGGATATTCCACTAATTTCATGGAGTATAGAAGTTAAAACTTAACCAACTGAGTATAATAAAGAATAGAATAACAAAAGAAATCACCCGGCATGCGATAGACCGCACAGACAGGTTATTCCAACAGAATAATAAATAATGGAACCAGGTCTGGCGTAAACGCACAGACAGGATATTCCTACAGAATAATAAATAATGGAACCAGGTCCAGCGTACACGCACAGACAGGATATTCCGATAGAACTGCATAGTAACTAATCCATGAACGGTCCAGATTGATTTACTTTAATCTGACGGTCCATATTTAAAGAAAAATCTTTTAAATAAAATATAATATATTCTATTTGTAGAATAACTTTAATAAAGTATTCTGTTTAATATAAAAAGATGTTTCTGTTTTATTACGTTAATAATACGAATAAAACAAAACTTCATTATCGCTAAATAATTCATATTATTAACTGACAATAATTGAATCAAACTGAGTGACTTCTCACATAAGCATTAATAATCAATACCGTGTGCTACTATGCAACCACACGTATTACTGTACTTTTACTACCGAGTAGTTCAACAATATCAATGGTAAAACTTTCGCCGTTATTTTTAATAAAATATTTTTGTCGTTTTCTCAATCTGACAATAATTCCGTTGTGGGGTCCACCAATGATTGTGCCGTTGTACGAATATTCCCTGTTAAAACGAATATTCCCCGACCAATAGAATATTATATAACAACTTGCATACTTTGCAAAATTTATAAATATTACCCACAACTATAACATTATATCAAATTAACTCCATAATATTCAAAAATGATATTTATAGAAAATTCATCTTTATTTATAAAAGTTGGGGTCTTACACAAGACACCAAGATGGTAGGGACACACAGATCCATGATCCATTCTGAACTATCCAGAGACAATTCAATGTCCATCCAGCAAGGAGGAATTCAGAATACATCACGATCATAAGCCCTGAAGAAGTAGGCAAATATCAAGCAAGTATCAGAGCATATCTAAAAGGAAAGTGATCAAAAATATATTTCCCTGCTATATATAATGTTGTTTGATATACACAATGTAAACTATACATGACAAAATGGCTAAGCTAGTCTGTGTAGGAAAATACAAGTCCATCTACAAATCGGTGTATATGCAAGCTAACAAGCCCAACATGGCATCCCTCTCTGAAGAATAAGGTAAAGTTGTGGTCTCCTATACGAGGATATCCACACGACCCAACAGATTTGCAACTATCTTCATGGTGACCATATGCTCATCAATGTAAGTGCACATCTCTACAAGCATGCCGGTGGTAAGGGACCTCACTGCAGTACTATCTGTGATGGCTACATCCCGGGCAGATATGGCACTATCCCTCTCAACTATCACTGCATCTCTGGCTGATCTGGCCTCATCTCGCTCAACAACAGCGGTATCTCTACGAGCTAATGCCTCGTCTCTCTCTAACAGAGCTGCATCTCTCCCATCAAGAGCTGTCAACATTAGGGATCTAGCCTGATCTCTCTCAAAGGTCATCAAATGAAGACTTCGCTCAAAGTACTGTGCTGAATGCTGAATCACGGCAGTGCTAGTATTAGGAGAATCTAAAGGAAATACTGGCAACCCAGTAGATGTCTCCTCCTCGGTGTGAGAATCAATTTCCTCCATGGGCTCTCCACCATCTGAGTCAATACTCGACAATGTGGATACCACCGTAGCCGATGCAGTCTCTGTCTCCATCCATGCTGAATACTCTGTAGAACAACCTGAATAACTAAGGGAGAAAGCAGCTATCTCGCGCTGATCCCAACATGCATACACACGGGATCGGTCCTCTACTGAAAGATAGCGAGAAGCTAAATGTTGGCCCAGCGCCCCCTCGAAAGGATGAAAATCCTAAAACTGAGCAAACTGTGACATCACGGCCAGTGGATGGTAAGTAGTTATACCCCTCAAACCAGCCAGAGGGATGTAATCTATGCCTAGAGCATGAATAATAAAGCTATAAGGTGAGCTAAGCCCTGAGCACGATAATATACTAAACGGGTCTACAATATCAACTAAGAAAGCGGACCAAGACATAGCATCTGTACACTCCGCAGGCTGAAAGGAGTATGACATGGATATATCGTGGGTGAAACAATACCCATGCCGTCTAAAAGTGCCAATCGGTCTCAAGTGTGACATGAACCACACGTATAGCATGATCGAACTGCCCATAAATACTCCTGTCAGATAAGTGCAGCAGTATGTAGCTGACCTCAATGTTTCTGCTATAATCATCGGTATGATTGTACGACCCTCCCTGAGAGCTCTCACCGCCACGATAACTCCTATGTCCAACTCATCCATATACCGGGGCATGTAGACATATGACAGTACGCACAATAGCAGTACATCTACCCTGGCCAGATGCCAACGAGCCTCCGATGTGGTGAAATCCCCAGAATGTCGTCTATAACTATCCTCAGAGCCAAATCTGTCAAACAGAAAATGCTGGGATAGAACATGGCCAGATGTCAGCTCATCCTGAACCACCCTACACCTCAATCCAGTGAGGGTCATGAACCGTCGACTCATGTCCCCCAAAGCCATATGCACGCAAGGTCTATCTAGTGGCAGCATCGTCAACCGTGCATACTCCTCCAGAGTGGGAGTCAACTCCAAGATCTCAAACCGAAAAACCTGTCTCTCCGGTATCCAGTGCTCCAGCATCCCCTCCTCGAATCCAGTGGGAACCTGAAACATCAAAAGGGTCATGGTATGCTGCAATAGCTTATCTACGATCACCCTATCTGAGGGTGACATACTATCATATCAATATCTCAGACGGGATGCCACCAATAATGGCGGAGTGTGATCTATGCGGCTGACTGTCGAAGAAGACATCTGTGTGGGCCGTATCATAATACCATCCAGGGGTCAATGCTGAATATCTCTGGACATATATACTTATGCATAATATGATACATACATAACAGATAATAGATGGCAATACGATATAGGGAATGGAAAAACTATACATACATTTCTAAGTATATCATCATCTCTGTACAACTAAAAATGTAGGGAAATGGGGAACAGACGCCCTACTACTAACAGAGGCCTATCAAAAGATATAGCGAGAATGGGGCACAGCCACCCAATAGCTAACAGAGGCCTATCAAAAGAGATAACGAGAATACACATCAGAAGAAGACAATGGTGTCAATATATACATCATCAATCCTATCCACCTGATGTAACTCTTCCTAAGTCACTGGATCTCTATCAACAGGGATGTCAGGCCTATACAAAAGAGGATCTACGTCGGCAAAACCAAATGGGTCATCTGAGGGGCCAGCTCCTGCGCTGAAAGGATCAAACGAATCTATCTCTGCCGGATCTCTACCCAAATGCTAAATAAAGAAATGTGCCTGGACCAGTCATCGGGTCAAGCTGTCAATCTGTGTAACATGAGTCTAATCTCGAACATAGGCTAGCCAATCCGTTATCATCACGGATCCTGGAATCATATCCCCCATGAACTGAGTGGCGCGGGTCTGGGCTCCAATAGTACGAGGGATCCACCAATGTCAGAATATATCCTAAGTGCAAGGACCCTCTAACAATACAAAATCGTCAACACCCAACAATGGGATATCAATGACGGGTGACTGTGACACAGGCCAATAACGCTTGTCAGGAGGCAAGATCTGTGTATGGATCTCCCCTGTAGTGCTCCTAATAGTACGCTCTCCTAAATAGAGCTCCCATCCTCCATCTGTGAAGAGAGGAACCCTACGGGTGGAAACCACATACTCGATACCAGTCGGGTATCCATCCTCAAATCCAACGGCTAAATGCTCCCCAGAATATGGAATCCATGTGATGACATTCGCTGTCAACAACTCCAACTGTAGGCGACAATGAGTGAAACCCTCAACTACAGGGACCTCCGCCAGTATGGAATGATGCCATCGCCATCCTCGTGGGTAGGTATCTAACCCTAACACACTCATAGGACATAAACATAGAAGCCTCTCAGAGGCCCAAAACTGCCAACACAAAGGCCAACATATGCTGTCAGTTAACACTCTTAACCTATACATGGTAAATGACAAGAGAAATACTTACCAGCAGAAATGGGTAAAATCCTAACCAAGCCTCGGTCAAGTCGTGTGAGCGCATACGCATGCCCTTGAGGAAATAGGCAAAGGTATAAAAGCCCCAATCATACTCTCCAATACGGTCCACATATCGCGTGGCGCTGATCAAAGCGAACGACACCGTAGAAGAGTTATCTGCTATGAAGCAGCCCCTAATGATCATCAGGAACAATTACCGAAGAATGTGAACCCTGACTTTGACATTAGCTGGTATGGGCTCACTCAATAGCCCACTCATAGCATCTATGCTTAAAGGACCCACACGAATAGTCCTGCCCTTGAGCGCCTATGCTGGAACTCCTAACAAGGATCTAACGGTAGTTGGGGTAATATCAGCCGTGTAAGGCACTGGCTCCCCTCTAAACTCCATACCTGTGATAAACTGCCAATCCATCGGCGTAATCATCACCTCACACTCCAACAAATAGAGAGACAGGGTCTGGTGAACCAGCGCTCAGACAATGCCCTGAGGTAACCCCAGGGACAACGGCGGGGGAGGATGGAAAAGAATGTCATTATGGGGTCCACCAATGATTGTGCCGTTGTACGAATATTCCCTGTTAAAACGAATATTCCCCAACCAATCGAATATTATATAACAACTTGCGTACTTTGCAAAATTTATAAATATTACCCACAACTATAACATTATATCAAATTAACTCCATAATATTCAAAAATGATATTTATAGAAAATTCATCTTTATTTATAAAAGTTGGGGTCTTACACAAGACACCAAAGATGGTAGCGATACACACAGATCCATGATCCATTCTGAACTATCCAGAGACAATTCAATGTCCATCCAGCAGGCAAATATCAAGCAAGTATCAGAGCATATCTAAAAGGAAAGTGATCAAAAATATATTTCCCTGCTATATATAATGTTGTTTGATATACACAATGTAAACTGTACATGACAAAATGGCTAAGCTAGTCTGTGTAGGAAAATACAAGTCCATCTATAAATCGGTGTATATGCAAGCTAACAAGCCCAACATGGCATCCCTCTCCGAAAAAGGAGGTAAAGATGTGGCCTCCTATACGAGGATATCCACACGACCCAACAAATTTGCAACCATCTTCATGGTGACCATATGCTCATCAATGTAAGTGCTCATCTCTGCAAGCATGCCGGTGGTAAGGGACCTCACTGCAATACTATCTGTGACGGCTACATCCCGGGCAGATATGGCACTATCCCTCTCAACTATCACTACATCTCTGGCTGATCTGGCCTCATCCCGCTCAACAGCAGCGGTATCTCTACGAGCTAATGCCTCGTCTCTCTCTAACAGAGCTGCATCTCTCCCATCAAGAGCTGTCGACATTAGGGATCTAGCCTAATCTTTCTCAAAGGTCATCAAATGAAGACTTCACTCAAAGTACTGTGCTGAATGCTGAATCACGGCAGTGCTAGTACTAGGAGAATCTAAAGGAAATACTGGCAACCCAGTAGATGTCTCCTCCTCGGTGTGAGAATCAATTTCCTCCATGGGCTCTCCACCATCTGAGTCAATACTCGACAATGTGGATACCACCGTAGCCGATGCAGTCTTTGCCTCCATCCATGCTGAATACTATGCAGAACAACCTGAATAACTAAGGGAGAAAGCAGCTATCTCGTGCTGATCCCAACATGCATACACACGGGATCGGTCCTCTGCTGAAAGATAGCAAGAAGCTAAATGCTGGCCCAGCGCCCCCTCGAAAGGATGAAAATCCTAAAACTGAGCAAACTGTGACATCACGGCCAGTGGATGGTAAGTAGTTATACCCCTCAAACTAGCCAGATGGATGTAATCTATGCCTGGAGCATGAGTAATAAAGCTATAAGGTGAGCTAAGCCCTGAGCACGACAATATACTAAACAGGTCTATAATATCAACTAAGAAAGCGGACCAAGACACAGCATCTGTACACTCCGCAGGCTGAAAGGAGTATGACATGGATATATCGTGGGTGAAACAATACCCATGCCGTCTAAAAGTGCCAATCGGTCTCAAGTGTGACATGAACCACACGTATAGCATGATCAAAATGCCAATAAATACTCCTGTCAGATAAGTGCAGCAGTATGTAGCTGACCTCAATGTTTCTGCTATAATCATCGATATGATGGTACGACCCTCCCTGAGAGCTCTCACCGCCATGATAACTCCTATGTCCAACTCATCCATATACCGGGGCATGTAGACATATGACAGTACGCACAATAGCAATACATCTACCCTGGCCAGATGCCAACGAGCCTCCGATGTGGTGAAATCCCCAGATTGTCGTCTATAACTATCCTCAGAGCCAAATCTGTCAAACAGAAAATGCTGGGATAGAACATGGTCAGATGTCATCTCATCCTGAACCACCCTACACCTCAATCCAGTGAGGGTCATGAACCGTCGACTCATGTCCCCCAAAGCCATATGCACGCAAGGTCTATCTAGTGGCAGCATCGTCAACCGTGCATACTCCTCCAGAGTGGGAGTCAACTCCAAGATCTCAAACCGAAAAACCTGTCTCTCCGGTATCCAGTGCTCCAGCATCCCCTCCTCGAATTCTGTGGGAACCTGAAACATCAAAAGGGTCATGGTATGCTGCAATAGCTGATCTACGGTCACCCTATCTGAGGGTGACATACTATCATATCAATATCTCAAACGGGATGCCACCAATAATGGCGGGGTGTGATCTATGCGGCTGACTGTCGAAGAAGACATCTGTGTGGGCCGTATCATAATATCATCCAGGGGTCAATGTTGAATATCTCTGGACATATATACTTATGCATAACATGATACATGCATAACAGATAATAGATGGCAATATGATATAGGGAATGGAAAAGCTATACATACATTTCTAAGTTTATCATCATCTCTGTACAACTAAAAATGTAGGGAAATGGAGAACAGACGCCCTACTACTAACAGAGGCCTATCAAAAGATATAGCGAGAATGGGGCACAGCCACCCAATAGCTAACAGAGGCCTATCAAAAGAGATAACGAGAATACATATCAGAAGAAGACAATGGTGTCAATATCTACATCATCAATCCTGTCCACCTGATGTAACTCCTCCTAAGTCACTGGATCTCTATCAACAGGGATGTCAGACCTATACAAAGGAGGATCTGCGTCGGCAAAACCAAATGGGTCATCTGAGGGGCCAGCTCCTGAGCTGAAAGGATCAAAAGAATCTATCTCTACCGGATCTCTACCCAAATGCTAAATAAAGAAATGTGCCTAGACCAGTCACCGGGTCAAGCTGTCAATCTGTGTAACATAAGTCAGATCTCGAACATAGGCTAGCCAATCCGTTATTATCACGGATCCTGGAATCATATCCCCCATGAACTGAGTGGCGCCGGTCTGGGCTCCAATAGTACGAGGGATCCACCAATGTCGGAATATATCCTGAGTGCAAGGACCCTCTGACAATACAAAATCGTCAACACCCAACAATGGGATATCAATGACGGGTGACTGTGACACAGGCCAATAACGCCTGTCAGGAGGCAAGATCGGTATACGGATCTCCCCTGTAGTGCTCCTAATAGCACGCTCTCCTAAATAGAGCTCCCATCCTCCATCTGTGAAGAGAGAAACCCTACGGGTGGAAACCACATACTCGATACCAGTCGGGTATCCATCCTCAAATCTAACGGCTAAATGCTCCCCAGAATATGGAATCCATGTGATGACATCCGTTGTCAACAACTCCAACTGTAGGCGACAATGAGTGAAACCCTCAACTACAGGGACCTCCGCCAGTATGGAATGATGCCATTGCCATCCTCGTGGGTAGGTATCTAACCCTAACACACTCATAGGACATAAACATAGAAGCCTCTCAGAGGCCCAAAATTGCCAACACAAAGGCCAACATATGCTGTCAGTTAACACTCTTAACCTATATATGGTAAATGGCAAGAGAAATACTTACCAGCAGAAATGGGTAAAATCCTAACCAAGCCTCGGTCAAGCCCTGCGAGCGCATACGCATGCCCTTGAGAATAGGCAAAGGTATAAGAGCCCTAATCATAATCTCCAATACGATCCATATATCGCGTGGCGCTGATCAAAGAGAACGACACCGTAGAAGAGTTATCTGCTATGAAGCAGCCCCTAATGATCATTAGGAACAATTGCCGAAGAATGTGAACCCTAACTTTGGCATTAGCTGGTATGGGCTCACTTAATAGCCCACTCATAGCATCTATGCTTAAAGGACCCGCACGAATAGTCCTACCCTTGAGCGCCTCTGCTGGAACTCCTAACAAGGATCTAACGGTAGTTGGGGTACTATCAGCCGTGTAAGGCACTGGCTCCCCTCTAAACTCCATACCTGTGATAAACTGCCAATCCATCGGCGTAATCATCACCTCACAGTCCAATAAATGGAGAGACAGGGTCTGGTGAAACCGGCGCTCAGACAATGCCCTGAGGTAACCCCAGGGACAACGACGGGGGAGGATGGAAAAGAATGCTCCAAATCCCCAGTCATACACAATCGCTCTATAGTTAGGATGAAGTGCCTGGAACATGGAGTGAATGCTGAACCAGTTCCCTCGAGGCTATGTGAAGCTGGGAACCTACAAGATACAGATCGACATCAGAATCCTTTACTCCTCATCAAATAGGAAAGAAGGAAGATTAAGATCTAACGCTATACCTCGTTAGCTTACAAATACATCGAGGGATGTCTGCTCAAATCACCCAGAAGCTCTGGGTTTGCCACCTGAATACTCGGGAGGTCCCTACGGGGAACATGTGCAGCAAGAAAGGGGTCCGCAACTGGAACATCCTCCTCCTCGTCCTCGACATCCGGTACATCAACCCGGACTGGACGTATCACCGCCTCTACCAATCGATGAGGCTGTCTAACAGAACGGGGTTGAGGCACTTCAGAAGCCCTCCTCCGTACACCAGAAGTGGTCCTACGAGAACTACTCGGCTGATTCGGATCCATAATATCTGGACAACAAGTCTCCAAATCACCTCAGAAAGGGTGTCGTATTTTCTAACCTGGAGCTTTTCAAAATGCATTTAATGACTATATGCATGCATGCATTATTTTAACGTACATCTATAGTAGAGTTAAAAATGTATGACTACTCAATGCCTACATTTTGAAAAATTTTGCCATAGTTTCCTCTATATATAGGACTATCCACTTGCACATAGGCATGACTAGGTGGCCATTCAACAACACACCTGCCCACAGTCACATAAATCCTATTTGCATCCAAAAATCAAAGTCATCAATCCATAAGGGTAGCCTAATTATCAAGATTACTTTGCTTTTTCACCTATGCTCATTTGTCCTCAAATATGATAAGAAATAGCAGAAAAAGGCGCCAATTTGACTATCTCAAAAGTTAAATTTTTTCACATTATTATGTTCAGCATGGTTTAATACTAACATTTACTATGTTAAATATTTTTTATCAAGTCATTTGATCATACATAATCACTACTATGTGTTTAGATGCATTTCATATGATAAGTCATTTTTTAACGAATAAAAATTGGAAAAAAGTACATGCATACGTTACCAGGATAGTGTAGAACACTTGTACGGTGACAGAATTTGCAGAAAGACGTCCGAACTCAGTAGATCTGAAGAAGAGCTCTCAGATGTCCTTCGCGGCGCAACCTGAAAATGACTTATGGAAGCAACCTGTAGGACTTTTATGTCCACGGTTGGCCGTAGGTCCATCTGCAGCTGCAGCAGGTGTACTTGCGGCACCCTTACGTGGGTCCCATCCCTTCGGCTCGGCCCAGTTCGAGTTGCAAAGGAGTTCGTGTAAGCTAAAAAAGCCAAATCAGGGATAAAAACGCTACGCGATTAAGCAGAATAGCCTGATGGTTTTTCTGGACTCGGCTATGGCTTTCTTTTCATACGTTGGTATTCGCCCGAACACAGGGTTTACTATACCGATGATCCAAGTCGTTGCATACCACATTCGACAATATCGTACAGAGGTACCATGCCATCAATACAGGGTTATCACCCTAATCTTTGCAAACAGGTCCCAGGCGGGGGTCACAACGCATGTTCCGCTGACACACACATCAGCAATGATCAAAAGGAGATCCCCGGCGGGGGTTACAATGCAATCTTAAAGGAGATCCCCGGCGGGGGTTACAACGCAATCTCAAAAGAGATCCCCGGCAGGGGTTACAAAGCAATCTCATAAGCATGTCCTTGATGGGGGCTACAACGCATGTTTTCCGTTGATACACATGTCAGCGAAGGTTAAGCAACCTTGACGTCAGTTCAGCTGTTGGCAAGTAAACCCAATGTCGCATCAGAAGCCATCCGATGATTGCATTAGTTGATACACACATCAATAATGTCCAATCAGCCTTGGCATTTATCCCCAGCAGGGAGTTCATCTGTTGATATACACATCAATAGAGGATCAAATGGATCCCCGGCGGGGGTGACAACGCGTGGTCAATTGTTGGTTCACACATCAACTAAGGTCGAGCAGCCCTGACAACATCTGCTGTTGGCAGTAAATCCAACAGAACATTGATATGTCCTGCGATACAAACCAAGAAGATCAACACCATCAAGGAGGATCGATGATGGAATATGTTATACACATCCTCAAACAGACAAAGTTTTATCCCCGCAGATCTCTTGTACACAAGAGGCGCATCTTTGGAGTAAAGTCTGTATCTAGGATTAAGGACTTTGGTGATAGCCCCAAAGTCAACATCCTGATAGGTTTGGATCACACCTCCAAGATTGCCATCATCACCATCACCAGTAGAAGCAACAGGGAGCCGGCAATCATCCCCAGCATGTTGGTAAGCAATTCATATGCATAATACACTTGCATCATATTGCTCTATATTGCATTATATTTATCTTGTTGCATTTCAAGTGTCTAGGATTCTTTATCCTATCCATACCATTGCATTACATGAATATGATAAAGAGGGGCATCTGTAGAAATTAGAAATTTTTTGCACACCTGTTACTAACATTGTAGGAAGGCAGATTCATCTTTTAGACATAACCCTGGAAGACAGCTCACATCCAGTCCGGATACTACCGAAAGCTCAGTTTTAACCCCGGAACACGCACCGGGAGTAACAATTCCAACCTCAATGATAACCCCGAGGCGTGCAGATCCAATATCGGAACACACACCGGAGAAGACCGATTCATCCCGGAGATAACCCTGAGATGTTCAGTCTCAGTCCCATCACTGGGAATTATAGATTCCAACCTTTGAGATAACCCCAAGGAAGGCAGTTGCAGTTCTGGAGATAACCCCGAAAATGCTTGTATCAAATGCAATCAGCTTCAACCTCGGCGCTTACACTGAGGCACTCAGTACAAGACCTGGTAATAACACCAGGAGGATAGACACACCTCAGAGATGACACTGAGGACCTTCAACACTGGCAGCAGTCCAATCTCAGCGATAACCCTGAGCAACGTCTGCTTTATCAACCCAAATCGGAGATAACCCCGGTGAGGGGCAAAGTCATCATTTTGCCACCTTGATGCCACATCACGTCGTCTCAATATTTCAAACATACATTTCTAAACAACAATGTCTCACAAGAATCAAGGAAGATCAATCTCGATTGAGCCTAGATTTCGGTCTGGAGCGTTTAATGGCTTTCTTATATATATACTTATATATATGAACTGTGTGTCGAACTTTGTTCGATAAGCCTAGACTTATGTCTGGTGCGTTTAAAAGCTTATATATATATATATATATATATATATATATATATATAAGAACTGTGTGTCGAACTTTGTTCGATGAGCCTGGATTTTATATCCGATGCGTTTGCTGCTTTAATATATATATATATATATATATATATATATATATATATATATATATACATTTCGTCCCACCTGGAGTTTACTTCGTGGTGGTTGACTATTTTTACTGCTTTCTGTACATTACGTCCCGCCTGGAGTGTCCTCCGTGGCGGTTGATCGCTTTTACAGCTTTATTTACATTTCTGATCCCTCATGGAGGTGCTCATGGTGGTTGATCATGTATATATATATTTATATATATATATATATATATACAACTTTTACATATATATCTGCTTACTGTGTTTATATTAACTGCGGCATCATGTGAGCCTAGGAATCATGTGGTCACAAATCCAGTCTACTGAGTCTAGATTCGGTTCCCGTGATGGACATTTTCAGCTGTAAGCAGCTTGTAATTTATTCATGGTGTTTGGATTTTCTCAGATGGTTTTCATACCCATAGGGAGTTCGGCACTGCTTTGTACATTATTTTCTCGAATATGTTTCGCATCTCGAAAATAAAAGCAATCAAGCCGAGCATTTAGTAATAAAATAGAAGTATCAAAGGCCTCAATTACTATTAAGGTTTGAAAAACCTCTTTTTAAAACATCATTGCTATATCTTGTTAAAACTGAATTTTTATACAAATTCAAACCCTATGTATATAGGTGCAAACGAGGCATAGCACTACTTCCAAATAACAACACATTGACCCACACATACACACATATTCATATAACAGTTTATTGAAAAGTGGCGGTCACCGTGGCAACACGAATGTCAGAGGGTGCCTAACACCTTCCCTCTGCATAAGCAAGTCCCCGGACCCTAAATGAATCTCAGTTTTACAGACCCGTTTAGCAGTGTCACATCACTGGGTCAATGTGCAAACCTTTTCTCGGTTGTGTTGGTACAACCAGTTAAAAAACCAACTGGCGACTCTAATAGTCCAATCGTCGACATTATACATGTCGGACCTTTTTCACTTGTTTTTTCAAATAAATCTCACCTAAAATGAGAACACAAAAAAACATGTAACAAAAAGGGACAAATAAAAATCCCGACGTCGACAGACAGTCTTAATACAACATAACACTTTTAAACATAAAGGAACAAGTTAGTCGGTAGCTTTGCCCTTGCCCTTGTCTTTCCCAGAGACATTTCCCTATTCCGTATTAACTGAAAGGTTTTAAATAAGCAAGAATGAGCACAAATTTCCCAGTAAGTAATATACAACAAGGGTAAAGAGTTTTACAACACGAGTTTGAAATATCGAAGTATCATCTCTAAGATAGTTCAAGGTTTCAGAATAATATCATGAATAACGAATATCAACAATTCTTAAATCAAATCCTTGGAGTATGAAAAGATAATTCAATATAGATCAACAAATATATATGAATTTAAAGGCTATCAACATATCCAACTAAATAAACAATTTATATTGAGCAGTCACTAAGGACTATTGAACATCTACTAGAATCATCAATATTAAACTGATAACCCAAAAGAAATAAGTACAACAGATGATCAGTCTACAATACTCTATGTTATGCATAACACCACAGTAATATTCACGCGTGTGTTGGGGCTTCCAACAATAAACACTCCCCTTACCATAAGGGTTGTTCAACTTAGTTTTCAAGATTTCCGCACCAGTCAATTGGTTTGGACAGTTTTATAAACATGCATATAGTCTAACCGAATCAAATGGCATAGATACTTTCACAGTATCTAAGAACAATACCAAGTGCAGCATGAATAATAGCTTTCATTCGACTTAACGAAACAAGAGTTCAAGTATGCTAACTCCATTTAAACGAGTAAGTAAGGAAACTAACTCACAATATACCAGGATAGAATACTTGCACTGTAAAAGAGTGTAAGTTAGGAAACTTACACAATAAAAGTAGGGTTCGGATACTTGCCTTTAACGTAGTCTATCTGTAACAACCCAAAAATTCGGATTGTCCAGAATTTAAGTTTAAAGAATTAGTTATTTATAAAATGAATTTTTATTAATATTATTCTGTGCTATGTGTTTATTAATCATTCTATAACCTAGGATGATTGTGACGCCCCCAAAATAGGTCCAATCCACCCAACCTATTCTGAGTCGCCAAATACATGGTATAGAAACAACTACAACTTCATTAATACAATATAAAAACTGTGAGTTTAAATACAAATATTACAATCTAGACAATATTCACACTCAAATAAGTTCTCATTACAATTATTGATACATTATTTTACAAAAATGGTGAGGACTACTAAAACGACTTTTTGAACTTTCATTCCATACCCCGACTAGTACTCGCTACATTCTCGCCTCCTGAGAAGAAAAATGGAACAAAAGAAAAACAGTGAGCTCAACTAGCCCAATAAAGAACAGTATGACTAAGATAATATACAACAAATTATCCTTAGTCTTCAATAGGGAAAAATCTAATAGAATACAATAGACAACAAGTTTTCGATCAACAACTGCAGCGGAAACAATAATTCATTAGAAGAGTTAAGTAGAGAATGAAATCTACTATCATCTATGTATTTAAAAGTCCATCATCGATATTTTATCCCTGTAACATCAATCAATTTACATCTTGAATCAAATAGTCATCTTTGCACTACAGGCCAAAGATATTAATCAGTCGGTCATGTTCATCTCAACACCTGTTCATCTTTGCACTACGGGCCAAAGATATTCATCAACAGTTTATCTTTGCACTACAGGCCAAAGATATTCAGTAATATCATCATTTAGGACTGAGGATGATGAAAAATATATTTTAAAGAAAACGAATCCAGTGAAACAAAAAAACAAATATTAAGGATTCGTACTTTAAACAATCCAAGTTCAAAAATACTTCATAAATAATCAGAGTGGAGTAAAATTCAAGAATGATCAAAACATAGATCCAATCAAAGATAGGAATCATAACAGACAATCTTGGACACATAAAAGAAAATTTAATTTTTCTATGAATAGTGTCGTATTCGTGAATAGTGTCGTATACGTGAATAGTACCGTATACGTGAATAGTAACTCCGACACTAAAAGATAAAAATTTCACAAAAAAAATCATCATGCTTCGTGAATAGTACTCGTGAATAGTAACTCGTGAATAGTAACTCATAAATAGTAACTCATGAATAGTAACTCATGAATAGTAACCCTGACATGAAAAAAATTCCAAATTTGATAAAAAAATTCCAACTAATATTTCGGCATAATGATATTGAAGAAATAATATCATTTACGAAGAAAATAACTTCCCTTACCTCGAAAGAATAGTACTTCTGGCTGAAATACTGAGTATAGTGCTGAAAGGAACTTGCACCGTATAACAACACTCAAAGTATTAAAATACTCACAAGAATACGCTCAATTTATCGAGAGAGAAAGAGAGAGAAATCTTTAGTTTCTGGTGTGTTTTTCAATTCTAACCTAAGCACCCTATTTATAGGAAAATGCTTAGAACACCAAAGCAGAAAATTTAATAAATTAATAATATATTTATATAAATTTTCAAGCCAACCGTAGAAAATCTGAAATCAGCCCATTCAACACACATGTGGAACGCACCATAATGAAAAAAACATTTTTATTATTTAAAAAATTTTAAACTTCCAAAAATCAATTATTTCGGAACTTCGGAACTTTAATAATTCATAATAAATAGCCTTTTTATCAGAAAATTCGAATCACGCGAATTTTTATAGGAAATTCAATTCTCTACAGCTTTGCAAAAGAAAGTTTTTCCAAATTCCAAACAAAAATTGACTGAAATCTATATACGGACGATTTTACAGGCCATAATCAAATTTCAGTCAAGAAATGGGTCCACCAACATGTTTAACATGTTTTAAACAACTTTTGCAACAAAAATACTCTTCCTCCTCATATACTCATATATCCCACATTCATTGTAAAAATATCACCATTATTATATTCTAATAATATAATAAAATAATATTTTATCAGAAAAGATAAAATATTAATTTTTAACAATTGTTACTTTAAAAATTTTCTCCATCTATATCCACATAAAATAAATATTTTTCTCATTATATAAATAAATAATTAATTATTCACAAATAATATTACAGAATCACAATACTGACAACCAGGCCGTTCCCAAGAAAGAGGGGGCTTTCCAATAAGGATTTCTCCTTACTGGCGCGCAATTAGGTGACCAAACCTCTCCTTAGACAGAACTTTCTAGACATTGCCAATAATGTTATCTAATAATATTATTCAGATAATATGAATTATTGCTCCGATAATGGAAAATATTGTGTAGTGACAATTATTGAAACAACAGTAATATATAATATCAACGTAGCAATTATTGAATCAATAAAATAAAATATTGAACAGTAATTACTGTAACAATTATTGAGTAGTGCCTTCTTAAGTAAGAATCAATAATTGGTGCAATACCGTGTGCTACTGTACAACAACGCATATTACTGTATTTTAACCACCGGGTATTCCAACAGTATTAACGGTAACAACTACGCCGTTATTTATAAACAACTTATACTTGTCGTTTTCTTCATTCAATCAGTTTCTGTTATGGGGCCCACAAAAGACTGCTCCGTCGTACGAATATTCCCCGACAGCAAGAATATTTCACGACCAAACGAATATTCTCCGATAACAATGAATATTTTATAACCACTTGCTTATTTAAAAATATTTGCGCATTTTACCCGTAACTAACCACATTAATCAAATCAACCCTTACTAATTTAAAATAATAAATAAAGGAAATTCTATTTTATAAAAAAAAAATGGGGTCTTACAACCTCCCCTCCTTGTGAAATTTCGTCCTCGAAATTGACGTACGTACCTGGTGTTTCGAAAAGGTGAGGATACCTCGCTTTCATTTCTATTTCCAACTCCCAGGTCATTTCTTCAATAGCATGATTCCTCCACAAAATCTTAACTTGTGGTATGATCTTTGTGCGTAGGACATGCTCCTTCCAATAAAAGATCTTGACAGGTACCTCCTCGTACGTTAAATCTTTTGCTATTTCGTATGGTTCTAACTCAATAACGTGGTTCGGGTCGTCCACATAATTTTGTAACTTCGATACGTGAAAAATGTTATGAACACGCGACATACTTGGCGGTAAAACGAGTCTATAGGCCACAGTTCCTATTCGATCGAGGATTTCAAATGGACTAATAAATAGAAGGCTTGAGCTTTTCTCACATCGCCGATTCTCACTTTTGGAATAACAACTTCTTGCACTTCCTTCTTCATATTCATCAACTCTGGTGTGTAGCTTGAGCGATTTTAACTTTATCGATTAAAGTCGATTCTACTCGTATATTCGTTATCTTCACACAGGTTCTTAGAATCTTTAACTCTATCTCTATCTTTTGAAATGAGTCTTTGTGTTCGACAATATCGCACTCGTACCCGCATACGATCTTCTACTTAACACGTCAGCTACCGCGTTCGCTTTTCCAGGATGGTATTGGATGGTATGATCGTAATCTTTTAACAGCTCGAGCAAACATCGTTGCCGCATGTTGAGTTCTACATTCCTCACTCCATTCGAATTTTGTATCTTTTCGAGTCAGCTGAGTTAATAGAGTAGCGATTCGAGAAAATCTTTCCACAAAATCTTCGATAATAACCAACTAAGCATAGAAAGCTACGTATTTCGATTACTGACTTAGGTTGCTCTCAACTGTGACTCATATCCCAATCTTGGATAGCACGTCACAATGACACCTATCAGTTTACTACCACACAAATATGGTGTCCCCTACAAAGAGTCTGACTTCGGTGTATTCCACAAAGGAAGTCACCAGATAAAGGCTCGGGTACCGAATTCTATAGTTGAATTTTTAACTCTTGAAGTTCAATAGGAGCCATTCGATATGAGATTTTAGAAATGGATTTTGTACCGGGTTCAAAGTCGATACGAAATTCAATATCACACTTTGGGAGTAAGCCAAGAAATTCTTCAGGAAATATATCAGGAAATTTACTAACAATAGAAATATTATTCAAATCTGACGTATTTTTGTTCAAGTCCATAACATGGGCTAAGAAAACTTGACATTCATTTTTCAATAAACGAATGACTTTATGGCTTGATATGAAAGAGTTTGACTTCAATGGTTTGGTTGCTTGAATTCGAATAATAGGTTGCTTAGGAATATGAAAACTAACAACCTTACGAAAGCAATCAATTTTGGCATGATGAGTAGTTAATCAATCAATCCCTAAAATCACATCAAAAGCAAGTATCTTTAAAGAAATAAGGTCAACAGGTAATGCGATTGTGCCAACTTGGATCAAACAAGATTTATAAACAGTGGATGTGATGAAAGTTTCTCCTAACAGAGTCTCCACAGATAGGTCAAAGTTTAATTTCTACGGAGTCAAGTTTAAATGTTGAGCACAAGCAGGAAAGATAAATGAATGGGTAGAACTGATATCTAATAAGGTATAAACTTCGTAAGAATTTATAATTAACTAACTCGTGTAAACTTCGTTCGGGTTCCATGCATTCTGACCAGTCACGACAAATGCTCTTCCAAGAACCGTTGACTTTAACTTTTTTGGGACAGCCTTTCGAGTCACCATCCCCGCTGGACTAGGTTTCGCTACTGTACAATCTCGAGCGATATGACCTTCTTTTCCACAATTATAACATACCTTGGAAGGCTGTGAACAATTTGGACTTATATGTCCCTCCTCTCCGCATTTGTAGTATCTAACTGGCGTTCGTTCTCCTCCCCTAAAATTTGTTGCTGGTGCTGGTGCTGCTGCCGACATCTTCCCGTCATCATTAAATCTTCTCTTCTTTAAATTTCCACTTGAGTTATTTCTTCTATTAGCTTGGCCATGATTACCATCGAAGTGGTTACCATTTCTGGCAAGATAATTTCCTCCACGATGGTTATCCTTGTTCTGATGACCGTTGCCATCGGTACGATTATCATCGAGTTGTTGGTCATTATTCTTCAGTTGAGCCGACTCATTATCGCGCTCCAATGACTGAGCCCTATTCACAACATCTGAATATAAACAAAGTTTGTGAGAAATAAGGTATTGACGTATTTTGGGTTTCAAACCTCGCAGAAACATTCGCGTCATTCTCTCCTCATTATCAACCAAATGTGATGCAAATCGAGACAACTCGGCAAACTTAGCTTCGTACTGCGAAACGTTCATATTGTTTTGCTCCAGCTTCATGAACTCTACCTCCTTCATGTGACGAATACTTTCGGGAAAGTACTTGTCGTTGAACAATTCTTGGAACTTCTCCCAAGACATCTTCAGTGTGGTAGGCTGAGTACGCTTTACGGATTCCCACCAATAATCTGCCTCTCCTCGTAACATGAAAGTGGCGAAAGGAACCTTTTGCTCCTTTGAGCATCCCAAGACATCAAATATCTTAGTAATCTGCTTTATCCACGTCTCTGTCGTAAGTGGTTCTGGCTTTCCCAAAAACTCCGGCGGTCCTAACTCCTTGAACTGCTTAGCGGTGACCATCCATGAGTTGTCAGTGTTTCCACCTACATTTTGAACAGTAGTCTTTCTCATTTGGTTTTGCATGAATTCAAGAAAGTTCCTAAATATACTATCGTTCATCATCTGCTCAGTGGTGTTGTTTACAGGAGGAACATTGTCGTCCTATTGCACGTTCTCCTGATTGGTGAGTAAAGGTGTCTCCATGGTCTCTTTTACTCCAATATTAACATTCTCAATCGACATTCTCAAATACTGCCATAAAACAAAGGTTAATTTAACAAATTAACAAATCACATAATACCCCTATATTATGACCGACCAACAAATAAGCTTAGGTAGGACACACTAGCGAAGGATTTACTCGTCTCTCCCCTCCTAGTTCTATTCTCCGATCTCCGCTAGAGATCATATCCCTAAGCTCCGATACCAACTGTGACGCCCCCAAAATAGGTCCAATCCACCCAACCTATTCTGAGTCGCCAAATACATGTTACAGAAACAACTACAACTTCATTAATACAATATAAAAACTGTGAGTTTAAATACAAATATTGCAATCTAGACAATATCCACACTCAAATAAGTCCTCATTACAATTATTGATACATTATTTTACAAAAATGGTGAGAACTACTAAAACGATTTTCTAGAACCTTCATTCCATACCCCGACTAGTACTCGCTACATTCTCGCCTCCTGAGAAGAAAAATGGAACAAAAGAAAAACAGTGAGCTCAACTAGCCCAATAAAGAACAGTATGACTAAGATAATATACAACAAATTATCCTTAGTCTTCAATAGGGAAAAATCTAATAGAATACAATAGACAACAAGTTTTCGATCAACAACTGCAGCGGAAACAATAATTCATTAGAAGAGTTAAGTAGAGAATGAAATCTACTATCATCTATGAATTTAAAAGTCCATCATCGATATTTTATCCCTGTAACATCAATCAATATACATCTTGAATCAAATAGTCATCTTTGCACTACAGGCCAAAGATATTAATAAGTTAGTCATGTTCATCTCAACACCTGTTCATCTTTGCACTACGGGCCAAAGATATTCATCAACAGTTCATCTTTGCACTACAGGCCAAAGATAATCAGTAATATCATCATTTAGGACTGAGGATGATGAAAAATATATTTTAAAGAAAACGAATCCAGTGAAACAAAAGAACAAATATTAAGGATTCGTACTTTAAACAATCCAAGTTCAAAAATACTTCATAAATAATGATCAAAACATAGAACCAATCAAAAATAGGAATCATAACAGACAATCTTGGACACAGAAAAGAAAATTTAATTTTTCTATGAATAGTGTCATATTCGTGAATAGTTTCGTATACGTGAATAGTGCCGTATACGTGAATAGTAACTCTGACACGAAAAGATAGAAATTTCACAAAAAAAATTATCATGCTTCGTGAATAGTACTCGTGAATAGTAACTCGTGAATAGTAACTCATGAATAGTAACTCGTGAATGTAACTCATGAATAGTAACTCATGAATAGTAACCCCGACATGAAAAAAAATTCTAAATTTGATAAAAAGTTCCAACCAATATTTTGGCCTAATGATATTGAAGAAATAATATCATTTACGAAAAAAATAGCATCCCTTACCTAGAAAGAATAGTACTTCTGGCTGGAATACTAGGTATAGTGCTGAAGGGAACTTGCACCGTATAACAACACTCAAAGTATTAAAATACTCACAAGAATACACTCAATATATCGAGAGAGAAAGAGAGAGAAATCTTTAGTTTCTGGTTTGTTTTTCAATTCTAACCTAAGCACCCTATTTATAGGAAAATGCTTAGAACACTAAAGCAGAAAATTTAATAAATTAATAATATATTTATATAAATTTTCAAGACCAACCGTAGAAAATCTGAAATCAGCCCATTCAACACACATGTGGAACATACCATAATGAAAAAAACGTTTTTGTTATTTAAAAAATTTTAAACTTCCAAAAATCAATTATTTCAGAACTTCGGAACTTCAATAATTCATAATAAATAGCCCTTTTATCAGAAAATTCCAATCTCGCAATTATTTTTAGGAAATTCAATTCTCTACAACTTTGCAGAAGAAAGTTTTTCCAAATTCTAAACAGAAATTGATCGAAATCTACATATGAACGATTTTACAAGCTATAATCAAATTTCAGTTAAGAAATGGGTCCACCAACATGTTTAACATATTTTAAACAACTTTTGCAACAAAAATACTCTTCATCCTCATATACTCATATATCCCACATTCATTGTAAAAATATCACCATTATTATATTATAATAATATAATAAAATATTATTTTATCAGAAAAGATAAAATATCAATTTTTAATAATTGTCACTTTAAAAATTTTCTCCATCTATATCCACATAAAATTAATATTTTCCTCATCATATAAATCAATAATTAATTATTCACAAATAATATTACAGAATCACAATACTGATAATCAGGCCGTTCCCAGGAAAGAGGGGGCTTTCCAATAAGGATTTCTCCTTACTGGCGCGCAATTAGGTGACCAAACCTCTCCTTAGACAGAACTTTCTAGACATTGCTAATAATGTTATCTAATAATATTATTCAGATAATATGAATTATTGCTCCGATAATGGAAAATACTGTGTAGTGACAATTATTGAAACAACAGTAATATAAAATATCAACGTAGCAATTATTGAATCAATAAAATAAAATATTGAACAGTAATTACTGTAACAATTATTGAGTAGTGTCTTCTTAAGTAAGAATCAATAATTGGTGCAATACCGTGTGCTACTGTACAACAACGCATATTACTGTGTTTTAACCACCGGGTATTCCAACAGTATTAACGGTAACAACTACGCCGTTATTTATAAACAACTTACACTTGTCGTTTTCTTCATCCAATCACTTTTTGTTATGGGGCCCACAAAAGACTGCCCCGTCGTACGACTATTCCCCGACAGTAAGAATATTCCGCGACCAAACGAATATTCCCCGACAACAATGAATATTTTATAACCACTTGTTTATTTAAAAATATTTACACATTTTACCCATAACTAACCACATTAATCAAATCAACCCTTACTAATTCAAAATAATAAAGAAAGGAAATTCCATTTTATAAAAAAAAATCGGGGTCTTACAATGATTATAAGTCGGGAGGATTCTGGCTACGAGCTAGACTGAACGAGTAAGAATTTTCAACACAAAAATAAAATTTTTCCAAGAACAAAAATATTTCTGGGGAAAAAGATGAAATAGGCACTATTCACCCGACGAAATCCTAAGGGTTAGGGTTTGAATAACCTAAGCCTTTCCAAGAGTTCGGTATGTCAAAAGATTTGACGATAATATATCGTGAAAAGTTAAGTAAGCCGATAAAAGTTTTTTTCGAAAAACGTGTAGAAATCGGACGAAATAAAAATGACGAAAAGTACTGCTATGTACTTTTCACTCGTTTAACTATGTTACGGTAAAACGCGAAGGAAAGTGCTTAACGCCAAAAAGTGTTTTTCAGTTTTTTGAAAATACGAAGAATACGTAAAAGTTAATCGGTAAAGGAAAGACGAAATATCCAAAAATATTTGGATTCCGAGAATCGCAGTTTTTAAAACTGTCGGACGAAACCCGAAAGACAGAACCACGAAACTTCCAAGAAAAGTTTCGTGAATAGTAAGGAGGTGTATTGAGGAGGTGGGAATAGTATGGAGGTGTGAATAGTAAGGAGGTTCGGGGGGAAAAATAGTCTTGGTTTTCTATAAATAGGAAGCTAAATTCATTTGTTTTGGATTTTGAAAATCCTACACCTTAGAGAGAGAGCTTGGAGAAGGAGAAGACGAAGAAGAAGGAAGAGATTGAGTATGAATGATCGGATCGAAGGTGATCGTGAAATAGAAAAGCTTGCGAATCGCCGGCTTTGTCTAGCGGAAGAAAAATAAAGTAGAGAGGTAACCTAAAACCTAGTTAAATTTAATTTCTCTTTAAGTCCTATATGTTAATAACATAGCTTAATGGGAATAGGAAGTAAAAGAATATTGGAATGATTTCCTATGGTTGAAATTATAATAAAATGAAGAAATAAGAATTAGAAGTTTATTTTATAAATTTCTTAAGGAAGTATAAGATTCATATTGAATTAGAACAATCCGAGTGGATTATATGAATGAGTAGGTGAATTAAGTAAGGAATGGATTATATGAATGAGTAGGGTTTGAATTTGTATAAAAATTCAGTTTTAACAAGATATAGCAATGATGTTTTAAAAAGAGGTTTTTCAAACCCTGTGCTCAATAGTAATTGAGACCTTTGATACTTCCATTTTATTACTAAATGCTCGGCTTGATTGCTTTTATTTTCGAGATGCGAAGCATATTCGAGAAAACAATGTACAAAGCAGTGCCGAACTCCCCATAGGTATGAAAATCGTCTGAGGAAATCCAAACACCGTGAATAAATTACAAGCTGCTTACAACTGAAAATGTCCATCACGGGAACCGAATCTAGACTCAGTAGACTGGATTTGTGACCACATGATTCCTAGGCTCACATGATGCCGCAGTTAATATAAACACAGTAAGTAGATATATATATATATATATATATATATATATATATATATATATATATATAGTTGTAAATATATATAAGGGTAAAATGGTCGTTTAGCAATTAATTTTAATGGCAATTATGTCAATTAGCCCAAACCCTTAGGGTTTAGGGTTTGAAATTTTGCAATTTAATTTTCTAAATTTTCCAATTTAGGTTTTCAAAAATAGAAAATTAACATTTCTAAATTATAATTAGGATTTTTTAATTATATTACAATTTCTTAATCACCATTTAAATATTGCTAATTAGGATTAAAAATTCCTAATTAAAATTGCTAATTTAGCAATTAGGGTCAAAATTGGTCATTAGGATTTTTAACCCAGAATTAGGGTTTCTAATAGAAAATTAATATTTCTAAATTAGAAATTAGATTTCATAATTAGATTAATGTTTTCTAATTACTAATAACTTGAAAATTAGGATTAATATTTCCTAATTAACATTAAAACTATTTAAATTAACACTTAGGTTTTCCCGAATTATAAATTAGGGTTTCTTATCCCGAAATTAGGGTTTCAGAACCGATTTTAGGGTTTCTTTTTAAACGCTAGAGTTTTCTAACCGAACGTTGACGTTTTTAATATATACATAGGGTTTGTTACGGATATCGTTTATCTGGTCAACCCTTGACCCTTAACCACATACTGTACACATATACACAGAACATATTCACGTATAACCTTAATCCTGAATAATTCACTTAAATCTTTCACAAAATTTTGAAATCCTTAAAATTCCATCTTAAAAATATCAAATGCATACACTAATTTTTTGTCTAGGTTCTAATTTTGGACCTTAAATCAATTAATTAAAATTTTCTAAATTTTCTAAATTCTCGGGTTGTCACAGTGGGGGATTGCTATGGTTGTGATTCCTTAGACGTTGAGTGACGAGTGTAATGAATAACATTTCGATGTTATGTCATGATAGTGAGAGATAAGTGTAAAGCGTATAGACGTTGTGAACGCAACGCTGTTGCGATGAACGATCGGTCTTAGCATACAAAGATCAGTATGGCTTCGACACTAAGAACGAGTAATGAACATGGGGTTCATATAATGGATAATGAAAGTATTAATAAGATATGACTTATCAAGAAAGTCGTATCGAATGGTAATAAGATTAGTGGAAGCCGATCGTGACTCATATAGGGAATGATAGAATGAAATGTAAGCGTTAAACACTTTAACCGACGTGATGGTTAAGTGTACGCAAATACTAAACGGATAGAACCTACACCCGATGTATGGTTTGACCGTAAGATAATGAAGATCAATGATTAAACCACGAATGGTAAAGAATTGAATTAAGACAATGATGTTAACGTAACGAAGCCGAGTTAATAATGATCGCTCTGAGTATACAAAAGACTGTATGACTTGGACTTTAAAGAATGAATCCTGAGGTATGGCATTTAGTTGCCAGCAAGCCATAAGGAATAAGAAATTTACTTAACGAACATTATAGTTTAATAGTTCGGATAAGTTAAGATAACTTAGGTTGTGGTACAATCGTAATCTTTGATGGTTGACATATGGGAGCCGGGCTAAACAATTCCTTCAGATAGCGAAGATATATACAAAACTGGCAACCGATCTAACTCATTGTGATGGCAGTGTAGATGAGACGGGAACTTGTTTGTTGGTTATTTTTGGGAAACCACTCAGAGTACCATATGGATTACTAGCAGACTCGCAATGTGTGCTGAGTCCTAGAGAAGTTATAAGAAGAAGATAAGAATATAAATCATCTAAGATGATGAACGTTTGAGTAAGACATCTCAGTATGTCATAAAGCAGTAAACTAGTAAAGGAAGTTAGTCGCGTAAACTTATATTGCAAGAACGCGAACCCTAAGAAGTAAAGTTAAGTAAACCAATGTGTAAGTTCTATATATGACTAATTGGTGTTTATGTTTCTCCTTACGTGTTATATAGGAATTGGAATGAGTAGTTTAGCATAAGTTGTAGTTGTGTGTAAGGCAAGTTTCCTAACTTCATTCATATTCTAAATGAATGCTAGTTTCTTAAACTTCTCAGATGTTGAACTTGAGAAGTTCTATCTATGTTCGAATGTGTGATATTTGTACAAGGTGGTAGAACGTATGAGGCCTTGTGCCACAATATGAACACTTTGGTGTTTCTATGATATGAACTATTCTGTGTTTGAGGTGTTCAATACAAGTATGTTCTGTTTATACATGAACCGTTATTGTTAAGTCTGTGCTAATGATTCTAGCCAGACAGGATGTGTATAAAAAAGGTAGAGGAATGAAAGTATTTCAAAGTGAAAGTGACTGATGTTTTAAGATGATAGGAATCGAGACTATTCCTATTATCCAAGCTTCTTAATAACCTTTGTTCGGTTATCAAAGTTCTAAAGGAACGTTTAAACTCTTGAAGTTATGTGTTCAACTGTTATGACTTGTTGGGCAATTGAATGCTCACACTTGCTTTAAATGAAAAAAAATTCAGCGAACGAGGTTAGAAGAACTTAAGGAACCCGTAAAGATCAAGCTGACAGTATCCAGATGAAGTGCCATTCAGAATGTGAATGAGCGAGAAGATCAAGTGAAGACTTGTAATGTAAAAAGATAAAATTGAATTATAGACTAGCTTAAAGAACTATTATGCATCCTTGGTGGCGGATAAAAGTCACTCTTGTAAGATGAAATGAATAATATATTTATTATTATTTATAATGAAAGAGGTTATAAGTTTTCCAGAACCTGGGATTTGAGAGTGTATGTTGTTATATTTTCTTATATAATGATGTATGTTGGATGAATGATGTACTCGTGACGTACGGAATTCGGGTGTGAAGATAGACCGAATTTCGAGGCGTTACACTATCCACGTAATTTAACCAACACTTTTGAATCCTATTATACTGTATTATATGTTTAGTATGTTCATTAGTTAAACATATTCGATAAACAAACTTGATATATAGTTCAAGTGTACACATATGTATAAATCATGAAATCTTATACGTATGTTATTACATAGCTCGGAACTATCGTTAGACTTTATCATTTAAAAACACCTTGTCAATTCAAGCTAAGATAGGTGTTAACATGCAAGGCTACTGTGACGACCCGAAAATTCGGATCGTCCAGAATTTAGGTTTAAACAATTAGTTATTAATAAAATGAATTTTTATTAATACTATTATGTGATATGTGTTTATTAATCGTTCTATAACCTAGGATGGTTATAAGTCGGGAGGATTCTGGCTGTGAGCTAGATTGAACGAATAGGAATTTTCAAGACGAAAATAAAAAAATTTCGGGAACAAAAATATTTTTGGGGAAAAAGACAAAATAGGCACTATTCATCCATTTCTGCTCGGAGATTAATTTTGAAATTTTGAGAATTTAATGATTACGTATAATTCTGAGACGAGATGGAATATTCAATAATATTTCACTTATGAAAAAAACAAAGTTTTCGCCTGTTGACGTAAAACCTAAGGGTTAGGAAAAGTGAGTTCCGAGAAATGATTTCGTATAATAATTAGGGTTATTATGCGTGAGAAATACGAGTATAATACTAGTTATTATACGAGTATAGTACGAAAATTAGTACGACGTATAATACGAATATTGTGACGCCCCCAAAATAGGTATACAACACCCATTCTGAGTCGCCAAATACATGGTACAGAAAGCAAACTACAACTTCAATAATACAATTGTCGTGCAAAATACGACAACACATACTGTGAGTTTAAATACAAATATTGTCTTCTAGACAATATCCACACTCAAATAATTCCTCAATACAATTATTCAAATATTATTTTACAGAAATAGTGAGGACTGCTAAAATATCTTTCTAGAACCATCACTCCATACCCCGACTAGATCCTGCTATGTTCTCACTTCCTGAGAAGAAAAATGGAACAAAAAGGAAAAGGTTGAGCTCAACTAGCCCAGTAAAGAATATTATGACTAAGATAATATACAACAAATTATCATTAGTATTCAACAGGGAAAAATCTGATAGAATATAATCGACAACAAGTTTTAGATCAACAACTGCAGCGAAAACAGCAAACCATTAGAAGAGTCAAGTAGAGAATGAATTCTACTATCTTCTAATATTTAAAAGTTCATCATCAATATTTTATCCCTGTAACATCAATTAATAACCATTTTTATCCAAATATTCATCTTTGCACTACAGGCCAAAGATATTCATTTGTATCACCTGTCAGTCATGTTTATCTCAACATCTGTTCATCTTTGCACTACAGGCCAAAGATATTCATCAAGTAATCATACATCTTTGCACTACAGGCCAAAGATATTCAGTAATATCATCATTTAGGACTGAGGATGATGAAAAATATCTTAAAGAGAACAAATCCAGTGAGACAGAAGGACAAATAGTAGGGATTCGTATAACAGTTTATCCAAGATCAATAATACTTTATAATAATCAATTGTGAAGCAGAATTCAAAAATAAAGATCAAAACATGGATACAATCAAAGATAGTAACCATAATAGACATCTTGGACAAAAAGGAAAAATTTTATTTTTCGGTGAATAGTGTCGTATTCGTGAATAGTGCCGTAGACGTGAATAGTAATCCCGACACAAAAAATTCCAAATTTGATAAAAAGTTCATATCAATATTTCAGCATAATGATATTGAAGAAAATAATATCATTAAGAAGAAAATAATATCCCTTATCTCAAAATATCAGTACTTTTGGTCGGAATACCGGTATAAGGCTGAAAGAAACTTGCTATGATGAATAGAAACTCTCAAAGTACCTAAATACTCACAAAATACACTCAATAATCTAGAGAGAGAGAGAGAGAGAAAACTTGTTTCTGGTGTCATTTTCAATTCTAACTTAGCCCTCTATTTATAGAAAAATGTTAGCACACTAAAGCAGACTTAACCTGCTACTATTCCCACCCACCACATTTGAATAAAAATCTCAGCACATTTCTTCACCAACCAAGAGTGGGGCCCACCAATTCTAGAATTTTCCACCAAAATGATTAACTCCGAAAATTCAACAATTTCTGAACCAGTCATCTCGTAAAATTCATAATAAATCATACGTTCATTTTTAATGGTTCAAAATTTGTGGATATATACTCAACTTATATATGTATAACATATCCAAAAATTACCACGATCCAACGGTTGGATTAAAAATTATAACTCCAGCAAAATATCTCAAAAATCCTGATTTTTAATACCTCCATTCCGACAAAAATACTGATAAAAACCTCAACATTAACTCCTTCATTTTTAATCACAAAAATATATTTCTCATTTATATCCACATAAAATAAATATTTCCTTATCATATGAATCAATAATTAATTATTCACAAATAATATTACAGAATCACATTTATGACAACCAGGCCATTCCCAGGAAAGAGGGGGCTTTCCAATAAGGATTTTTCCTTACTGGCGCGCAATTAGATGACCAAACCTCTCCTTAAACAGAACTTTCTAGACATTACCTATAATGTTATCTAATAATATTATTCAAATAATATGAATTATTGATCTGATAAAGGAAAATACTGTGCAGCAATAATTATTGAAACAACAATAATATAAAATATCAACGCAGCAATTATTGAATCAATAAAATAAAATATTGAATAATAACTACTGTAACAATTATTGAGTAGTGCCTTCTTACGTAAGAATCAATAATTGGTGTAATACCGTGTGCTACTGTATTTTAACCACCGGGTATTCCAACAGTATTAACGGTAACAACTACGCCGTTATTTATAAATAACTTATACTTGTCGTTTTCTTCATCCAATCGCTTTTCGTTATGGGGCCCACACAAGGCTGCGCCGTCGTACGAATATTCCCCGACAGCAAGAATATTCCACGACCAAACGAATATTCCCCGACAAAATGAATATTTTATAACCACTTGCTTATTTTGCAAAATTTGCACATTTCACCCATAACCAAAGTATTATATCAAATTAACCCCTTATTATTCACAATAATATTTAGAGAAAATTTGATTTTATTCATTAATAAGCTGGGGTCTTACAACCTCCCCTCCTTATGAAATTTCGTCCTCGAAATTAACGTACGTATCTGATATTTCGAAAAGGTGAGGATACCTCGCTTTCATTTTTGATTCCAACTCCCAGGTCATTTCTTCAATAGCATGGTTTCTCCACAAAACCTTAACTTGTGGTATAACCTTTGTGCGTAGGACATGCTCTTTCCTATCTAAGATCTTAACAGGTACCTCCTCGTACGTTAAATCTTCAGCTACCTCGTCTGGTTCTAACTCAATAATGTGGTTCGGGTCTTTAACATATTTGCGAAGCATAGATATGTGAAAAATATTATGAACACGAGACATGCTTGGAGGTAATGCGAGTCTATATGCCACATTTCCTATTCGCTCAAGAATCTCAAATGGACCAACAAATCTTGGATTGAGCTTTTCTCTCTTCCCAAATCTTGTAACTCCCTTCCATGGTGCAACACGTAACAATACATGATCCCCAATATTAAATTCCACGTCCTTCCGATGAAGATCCGCATAACTCTTTTGTCGATCCTGTGTCGTTTGTATACGTTGTCGAATCGTTTGGATCTTCTCTTTAGTCATGCGTACCAACTCTGGTCCCAACAATGTTGCTTCACCCACCTCGTCCCAGCATACTGGAGAACGACATTTTCTTCCATACAACACCTCGAATGGAGCCACACCTATGCTCTCCTGATAACTGTTGTTGTAGAAGAATTCCACCAATGGTAGGTACTTATCCCAACTCCCATTGAGATCTAGGACACAGAGTCTTAATAGATCTTCAAGAGTTTGAATAGTCCTCTCTGATTGTCCGTCCGTTTGAGGATGGTATGCCGAACTGAATCGTAAATCCGTGCCCATAGCTTTCTGCAAGCTAACCCAAAATCGTGAAGTGAATCTTGGGTCACGATCTGAAACTATGGATACTGGCATGCCATGCAATCTCACAATCTCGTTCACATACATACTAGCAAGACGTTCAAGGGAATAAGTCTCACGTATCGATAAGAAATGAGCAGACTTGGTTAATCTATCTACAATAACCCAAATCGCATCTATGCCTTGAGAAACCTTGGGAAGACATGTAACGAAATCTATGGTAATGTGTTCCCACTTCCATTTTGGGATCTCAAGTGGTTGCAATGGACCCTTTGGCACTTGATGCTCCGCCTTTACACGTTGACAAGTTAAACACCTCGAGATAAACTCCGTGATCTCTCTTTTCATATTGCTCCACCAAAATATGTGTCGAAGATCGTGATACCTTTTGGTACTCCCAGGATGGATTGCAAACGGTGTGTTGTGTGCCTCCATCATTATTCTATACTTCAAGTCAAAATCGTTAGGAACACAAAGTCTGGAGTTGACTCGAAGTATTCCTTTTTCATCGATTCTTGCTTCTGGAATAGCACATTCTTGCACTTTCTTCTTCATACGCATTAGCTCTATGTCCGTAGCTTGAGCAGCTTTAACTTTATCGATTAAAGTCGGTTATACTCGTATATTTGATATTATCATGTGGGTACTTGGAGCCTTCATCTCTATCTCCATCCTTTGCAAGTCATACAAAATGGGCATTTCTGTTAACAACATTGCACTCGTACCCGCATATGATCTTCTACTCAATGCGTCAGCTACTACGTTTGCTTTTCTAGGATGATATTGGATGGTATGATCGTAATCTTTCAACAGCTCAAGCCAACGTTGTTGCCGCATGTTGAGTTCCTTTTGGGTGAAGAAATATTTGAGGCTTTTATGATCTGTATAGATCTCCACTTTCTCCCCATACAGGTAGTGTCTCCAGATCTTCAACGCAAAAACGACTGCTGCCAACTCCAAATCATGAGTAGGATAATTCCTCTCATATTCTTTAAGTTGTCGCGAGGCATAAGCTATGACTTTCCCATGTTGCATGAGAACACATCCTAACCCTTTGCCTGAAGCATCGCTGTAGATAACAAATCCATCCGAACCAGATGGTATTGTCAGAACAGGTGCCGAAATAAGTCTCCTCTTGAGTTCTTGAAAACTCTTCTCATAATCCTCGCTCCAACCGAATTTTGTATCCTTCCGAGTCAGCTGAGTTAACGGAGTAGCGATTCGAGAAAATCCTTCCACAAATCTCCGATAATAACCAGCTAAGCCCAGAAAGCTACGTACTTCAGTTACCGACTTCGGTTGCTCCCAACTTTGTATGGCTTCAATCTTCGTCGGGTCGACAGATACTCCATGTTTTGATACCACGTGCCCAAGGAATTCTACTTCCTCAAGCCAGAACTCGCATTTCTTCAGTTTGTCATAAAGCTTGTTTTCACGAAGCCTTTGCAGTACCAGCTGATCTTCACGGCTTTTGGAATAGATGAGGATGTCATCAATAAAGACAACAACGAACTGATCTAAATATTCTTTGAATACACGGTTCATCATATCCATGAAGGCAGTAGGAGCATTAGTCAATCCAAAAGACATGATTAAGAATTCATAATGCTCGTACCGAGTTCTGAAGGCAGTCTTTGGAATATCCTCAGTTTTAATCTTCAGCTGATGATATCCAGAACGAAGATCGATCTTTGAAAAGAATTGTGCTCCTTGCAACTGGTCAAACAGGTCATCAATGCGAGGTAGTGGATACCTATTCTTGATAGTGATATGATTCAATTCTCGATAGTCGATACAAAGTTGCATACTCCCGTCTTTCTTCTTTACGAATAACACAGGAGCACCCCAAGGAGATGTACTAGGACGAATAAAACCGATGTGCAACAACTCCTGTAGTTAGACTTTTAACTCCTGAAGTTCAATAGGAGCCATTCGATATGGGGTTTTAGATATGGGCTTTGTACCAGGTTCAAGGTCAATAAAGAATTCAACTTCACGTTCTGGGGGTAGACCAGAAAGTTCTTCAGGAAATACATCGGGAAATTCTCTAACAATAGAAATATTATTCAAATCTGACTTGTCTTTGTTCAAATCCATAACATGGGCTAAGAAAGCTTGACATCCATTTTTTAATAAATGAATAACTTTGTGGCTTGATATGACAGTGACTGATTTTAGTGGTTTAGTAGTTTAAATTCGTATGACAGGTTGGTTAGGAATATGAAAACTAACAACCTTACGAAAATAATCAATTTTAGCATGATGAGTGGTTAACCAATCAATTCCTAAAATCACATCAAAAGCAAGTATCTTTAAAGAGATAAGATCAACAGGCAATATGATAGTGCCAACTTGGATCATGCAAGATTTATAAATTGTAGATGTAACAAAGGTTTCACCCAACGGAGTTTCAACGGACAAGTCAAAGTCCAATTTCTCCGGAGTCAAGTTTAAATGTTGAGCACAAGCAGGAGAGATAAAAGAATGGGTAGAACCGGTATCTAGTAAAGTATAAACTTCGCAAGAATTCAAGATTAGCTTACACGTGATCACCTCGTTCTGGTTTCTCGCATTTTGGCCAGTCACGACAAACGCTCTTCCAAGAACCGCTAATTTTGACTTATCCGGGATAGCTTTTGGAGTCACCATTCCAGCTGAACCTGGTTTTGCTACAGAACATTCTCGAGCTATATGACCCTCCTTTCCACAGTTATAACATACCTTGGATTGTTGTGGGCAGTTTGTGTAAGACCCCAACTTTTATAAATAAAGATGAATTTTCTATAAATATCATTTTTGAATATTATGGAGTTAATTTGATATAATGTTATAGTTGTGGGTAATATTTATAAATTTTGCAAAGTACGCAAGTTGTTATATAATATTTGATTGGTCGGGAAATATTCGTTTTAACAGGGAATATTCGTACAACGGCACAATCATTGGTGGACCCCACAATGGAATTATTGTCGGATTGAGAAAACGACAAAAATATTTTATTAAAAATAACGGCGGAAGTTTTACCATTGATACTGTTGAACTACTCGGTAGTAAAAGTACAGTAATACGTGTGGTTGCATAGTAGCACACGGTATTGATTATTAATACTTATGTGAGAAGTCACTCAGTTTGATTCAATTATTGTCAGTTAATAATATGAATTATTTAGCGATAATGACGTTTTGTTTTATTCGTATTATTAACGTAATAAAACAGAAACATCTTTTTATATAAAACAGAATACTTTATTAAAGTTATTCTATAAATAGAATATATTATATTTTATTTAAAAGCTTTTTCTTTAAATATGGACCGTCAGATTAAAGTAATCAATCTGGACCGTTCATGGATTAGTTACTATACATTCTATTTTTCTATAAATAGCAGCTCATTCCTTCATTATTTCTTACGAATTCACTGAACTCTAGAAAGAGAAACTATAGGGAGAAACTATAGAGAGGGAGAAGAAGAGTATTCTACTACGTAACTACTTCCTTATTTCAGCTCTTCTTTAAAACGGTAAGGGGTGTTATTCTTTCTTATTCATGAAGAGAACTTTTGTTATTCCATTTCTTATTATTCTGTTGGAATAACCTGTATACGCGGTCTACCCTATACTTGGTGACATTCTTTTATTATTCTGTTAGAACATCATGTCCGTGTGTTTTACACCGGACCTGGTTCCGTCTTTATTATTATTCTGTTGGAACATCATGTCCGTGTGTTTTACACCGGACCTGGTTCCGTCTTTATTATTATTCTGTTGGAACATCCTGTCTGTGTGTTTTGCACCGGACCTGGTTCCGTCTTTGTTATTATTCTGTTGGAACATCCTGTCTGTGTGTTTTACACCGGACCTGGTTCCGTCTTGTTATTATTCTGTTGGAACATCCTGTCTGTATATTTTACACCGGACCTGGTTCCATTATTTATTATTCTGTCGGAATATCCTGTCTGTGCGTTTACGCCGGACCTGGTTCCATTATTTATTATTCTGTTGGAATAACATGTCTGTGCGGTCTATCGCATGCCGGGTGATTTCTTTTGTTATTCCATTCTTTATTATACTCAGTTGGTTAAGTTTTGACTTCTATACTCCATGAAATTAGTAGAATATCCTTGATAATTGCGGTTCATCCAGTATCTTTTCATGAAAATATTCTTCTAAATATTCTTGAATTTTACTCCACAAAGCAGTATCATGTTGACAATTTGGACGTTGTTAATTCTTGGATAAATTAATTCTTGAACTTGTTTTATTGAATTCTTATATCATTATCATCATCCTCATGTTTATAAAATCTTGAAAGTCATCTGTGGCCTATAGTGCATAGATGGACTTGGTATGATTATGACCAGGGATTATTCGGTATAATCATGACCGTAATGTTACAAATGATGTGGTAAAAGTCCAAATTGGCCCGTAGTGCGTTGATGGACAGTTGTTGGCATGATCATGACCATTAATGAATACACGAATATCCTTGGCCGTAGTGCAGGGGTGATTCGATGATGCGAATTATTTTATTAAGCTGAGTCTCAGCGATCACAGTGTTGAAAAATTTTTTAAATCATAAAAGATAGTAGAGTTTATTTTCTACTTGACTCTTTTAATGGATTGCTTATTCCGCTGCAGTTAAACTTGATATCTATTATATTTTATCAGTTTAACATTGTTGAAGGCTAATGATAATTTATTCTGCATTATCTTAGTCATAATATTTCTTACTGGGCTAGTTGAGCTCACCCTTTCTTTCACTGTTCTCTTCAGGAAATGAGAACGTAGCTGGGGCAAGTCGGGGAACGGAGTGATGGTCCGAATGATAGTATTAGTTAGTATTCCTCACTATTCTATGTAATGGTGTGTTAATAAATGTAATGAGGACTCCTTTTGAGTATGAATACTCTCTAGAAGATAATATTTGTATTCAAACTCACAGTTTATGTTTTGTCGTATTGTACACGACAATTGTATTAGTAAGTTGTATTTGTATTCTATACTTTGTATCTGAGGACCCAAGATGGGTGATGTATACCTAATTTAGGGGGCGTCACAGTTGGTATCAGAGCTTAGAGATATGATCCCTGGCTAAGATGTGAGAATAGAACTAGGAGGGGAGAGACGGAGAATTCCTTCGCTAGTATGACCTACCTAAGTTTATTTGTATGGTATTTAATTAGTCGGTCATAATATAAGGATAATATATGACATATCAATTAACTTTTATTTTGTGGCAGTATCTGAAAATGGCATCTGAGAATGTTGAGAATAGCAATGGAGCACAGGCGACTGTTGATTCACCACATATCAATAATCAGGATAATGTGCATCAGGAAGGTGACAATCCTCATGCAAACAACAACACTGACCAGATGATGAATGATAGAATGTTCAGAAACTTTATGCAGTTCATGCAACAGCAGGCGAGAGCGGCTCCTGTCCAAAATATAGGTGGAAACACTGAAAACTCTCGGACGGTCACCGCTAAACAGTTCAAGGAGCTAGGACCACCAGAGTTTAAGGGAGAGCCAAAACCACTTATATCGGAAACATGGATAAAGCAGATTACCAAGATATTTGATGTCTTGGGATGCTCCGAGGAGCAAAAGGTTCCCTTTGCCGCTTTTATGTTGCGAGGAGAGGCAGATTACTGGTGGGAATCGATTAAGCGTACTCAACCTGCCGCACTGAAGATGTCTTGGTAGAAGTTCCAGGAGCTGTTCAATGACAAATACTTTCTCGAAAGTGTTCGTCACATGAAGGAGGTGGAGTTCATCAAATTGGAGCAGAATAATATGACCGTGTCGCAATATGAGGCTAAATTTGCTGAGTTATCCCGGTTTGCGTCCCACTTGGTGGATAATGAAGAGCGAATGACGCGAATATTTTTGCGAGGTTTGAAACCTGAGATACGTCAACATCTTATTTCTCATAAATTGTGTTTGTATTCAGATGTTGTGAATAGGGCTCAGTTAGTGGAGCGCGATAACGAGTCAACGCAACCAAAAGAGAGCAGTCGGCAAAATGATAATACCAGTGAGAGCAGTCATCGAAGCGGTGACAACAAGCGTGGAGGGAATCAACAGGCCAGAAATGGTAACCACTTCGGTGGTAATCAGGGCCAAAACAATAAGAATGGTCATTTCAAGAAGAGGAGATTCAACAATGATGGAAAGACGTCAGCACCAGCACCCGTTGTTAAGGAAGGAGAACGACCACTTATCATATGTTTCAAATGCGAAGGGGAGGGGCACATCAGTCTAAACTGCGCGATGCCGTCTAAAGCATGTTATAATTATGGAAGAGAAGGTCATTTAGCTCGATTTTGTCGTTTACCAAAAATAAGTTCAGCCAAGATGGAGACACCAAAGGCCGTCCCAGAAAAGTTAAAACCGGTAGTGCAAGGGAGAGCGTTTGTTGTGACATCCCAGAAAGCAAGGAACCTGAATGAGGTCATCACGGGTAAGCTTATCATAAACTCTAACGAAGTCTATACTTTATTTGATACCGGTTCTACCCATTCTTTTATTTCTCCTATTTGCGCTCATCGATTAAATTTGATTCCGGAGAAATTAGACTTTGATTTATCTGTTGAAACTCTATTGGGAGAAACCTTCATTACATCCACGGTTTATAAGTCTTGTTTGGTTCAAGTTGGTACCCACACATTACCTATCGATCTGATTTCATTAAAAATACTTGCATTTGACGTGATTCTAGGGATTGATTGGTTAACTACTCATTATGCAAAAATTAATTGTTTTCGTAAGGTTGTTAGCTTTCATATTCCTAATCGACCTATTATGCGAATTCAAGCAACCAAACCATTAAAATCAATCGCTGTCATCTCAAGCCATAAAGCTATTCGTTTATTAAAAAACAGATGTCAAGCTTTCTTAGCTTATGTCACGGATCTAAACAAAAATACGTCAGTTTTGAATGATATTTCTATTGTTAATAAATTCCCTGACGTATTCCCTGAAGAACTTCCTGGCCTACCCCCAGAGCGTGAAATTGAATTTTGTATCGACCTTGAACCCGGTACAAAACCCATTTTCAAAGCCCCATATCGAATGGCTCCTATTGAACTTCAGGAGTTAAAGATCCAACTGCAGGAATTGTTAGACATTGGCTTTATTCGTCCTAGTACTTCTCCTTGGGGTGCTCCTGTGCTATTCGTGAAGAAGAAAGATGGAAGTATGCGACTTTGTATTGATTATCGGGAGTTGAATCATGTCACCATCAAAAACAGGTACCCATTGCCACGTATTGATGACCTGTTTGACCAGTTGCAAGGAGCACAATTCTTTTCAAAGATCGATCTTCGTTCTGGATATCATCAGCTGAAGGTTAGAACTGAGGATATTCCAAAGACGGCTTTCAGAACTCGGTACGGGCATTATGAATTCCTAGTCATGTCCTTTGGATTGACTAATGCTCCTGCTGCCTTCATGGATATGATGAACCGGATATTCAAGGAATATTTGGATCACTTTGTGGTCGTCTTTATTGATGACATCCTTATTTATTCCAAAAGCCATGAAGATCATGAGCAACACTTGAGGTTGGTACTCCAAAAGCTTCGTGAATACAAGCTTTATGCCAAGTTGAAGAAATGCGAGTTCTGGTTGGAGGAGGTAGCATTTCTTGGGTACGTAGTACCAAGTCGTGGAATATCGGTTGACTCGGCAAAGATTAAAGCTATTCAAAGCTGGGAGCAACCTAAATCAGTGACCGAAGTACGTAGCTTTCTTGGTTTAGCTGGTTATTATCGGAGATTCGTGGAAGGATTTTCTCGAATCGCTACTCCATTAACTCAGCTGACTCGGAAAGATACGAAGTTCGGTTGGAGCGAAGAATGTGAGCAGAGTTTTCAAGAACTCAAGAGGAGACTCATTTCAGCACCTGTTCTAACAATACCATCTGGCTCGGAGGGATTTGTCATCTACATTGATGCTTCGAGCAAAGGGTTGGGATGCGTTCTCATGCAACATGGAAAAGTCATAGCCTATACATCAAGACAACTCAAGAAATATGAGAGAAATTATCCTACTCATGATCTAGAGTTGGCAGCTGTTGTCTTTGCACTTAAAATTTGGAGGCATTACTTGTATGGGGAGAAGGTGGAGATATTTACGGATCATAAAAGCCTCAAATATTTCTTCACTCAAAAGGAACTCAACAAGCGACAACGAAGTTGGCTTGAACTGTTGAAAGATTATGATCATACCATTCAATACCATCCTGTAAAATCGAACGTGGTAGCTGACGCATTGAGTAGAAGATCATATGCAAGTACGAGTGCAATATTGTCATCACAAAGGCCCATTTTGTGTGACTTGCAAAGGATGGAGATAGAGTTAAAGACTCCAGGGACCCATGTGATGATGGCGAATATACGAGTAGAACCAACTTTAATCGATAAAGTTAAAGCTGCTCAAGCTACAGACCTGGAGCTGATGCGTATGAGGAAGAAAGTGCAAGAAGGAGCTATGCCGGAAGCAAGAATCGATGAAGAAGGAATACTTCGAGTCAACTCCAGACTTTGTGTTCCTAACAATCCTGATTTAAAGTATGAAATCATGATGGAGGCGCACAACACACCGTTTGTAATCCATCCTGGAAGTACCAAAATGTATCATGATCTTCGTCATACATTTTGGTGGAGCAATATGAAGAGAGAGATAGCGTTATTTATCTCAAGGTGTCTAACTTGTCAACGAGTCAAAGAGGAGCATCAAGTACCAAAAGGTCCATTGCAACCACTTGAAATTCCAGAATGGAAGTGGGAGCACATTACCATGGATTTCGTTACCGGTCTTCCTAAGGTTTCTCAAGGTATAGATGCGATTTGGGTCATTGTTGATAGATTGACCAAGTCTGCTCATTTCTTACCAATACGAGAAACTTATACACTCGAACGTCTTGCTCGTATGTACATAAACGAGATTGTAAGACTGCATGGTATGCCAGTATCCATAGTTTCTGATCGAGACCCAAGATTCACTTCACGATTTTGGGTTAGTTTACAAAAAGCTATGGGCACAGATTTACGATTTAGTTAGGCATATCATCCTCAGACGGACGGACAATCAGAGAGGACTATTAAAACTCTAGAAGATTTATTAAGACTCTGTGTCTTTAACTTCAAGGGAAGTTGGGACAAGTTCTTACCATTGGTGGAGTTTTCCTACAACAACAGTTATCAAACAAGTATTGGCATGGTTCCATTTGAAGCATTGTATGGAAGAAAATGTCGTTCTCCAATATGCTGGGATGAGGTGGGTGAAGCAACGTTGTTGGTACCGGAGTTGGTACGTATGACTACAGAAAAGATTCAAACTATCCGACAACGTATAAAAACCTCACAAGATCGACAAAAGAGTTATGATGATCTTCATCGAAAGGACGTGGAATTTGATGTAGGAGATCATGTGTTCTTACGTGTTGCTCCATGGAAAGGAGTTACGAGATTTGGAAAGAGAGGAAAGCTCAATCCTCGATTCATCGGTCCATTTTTAATCCTCGATCGAGTAGGAACTGTGGCTTATAGACTCGTTTTACCGCCAAGTATGTCTCGTGTTCATAACGTTTTTCACATATCCATGTTACGCAAATATGTGGAAGACCCGAACCACATTATTGAGTTAGAACCAGACGAATAAGTTAGAACCAGACGTTTTTCATAAGAAGGGGAGGTTGTAAGACCCCAACTTTTATAAATAAAGATGAATTTTCTATAAATATTATTTTTGAATATTATGGAGTTAATTTGATATAATATTATAGTTGTGGGTAATATTTATAAATTTTGTAAAGTACGCAAGTTGTTAAATAATATTCGATTGGTCGGGGAATATTCGTTTTAACAGGAAATATTTGTACAACGGCACAATCATTGGTGGACCCCACAACGAAATTATTGTCGGATTGAGAAAACGATAAAAATATTTTATTAAAAATAACGGCGGAAGTTTTACCATTGATACTGTTAAACTACTCGATAGTAAAAGTACAGTAATACGTGTGGTTGCATAGTAGCACACGGTATTGATTATTAATGCTTATGTGAGAAGTCACTCAGTTTGATTCAATTATTATCAGTTAATAATACGAATTATTTAGCGATAATGATGTTTTGTTTTATTCGTATTATTAACGTAATAAAACAGAAACATCTTTTTATATAAAACAGAATACTTTATTAAAGTTATTCTATAAATAGAATATATTATATTTTATTTAAAAGCTTTTTCTTTAAATATGGACCGTCAGATTAAAGTAATCAATCTGGACCGTTCATGGATTAGTTACTATGCATTCTATTTTTCTATAAATAGCAGCTCATTCCTTCATTATTTCTTACGAATTCACTGAACTCTAGAGAGAGAAACTATAGAGAAAAATTATAGAGAGAAACTATAGAGAGGGAGAAGAAGAGTATTCTGCTACTTAACTACTTCCTTATTTCAGTTCTTCTTTAAAACGGTAAGGGGTGTTATTCTTTCTTATTCATGAAGAGAACTTTTGTTATTCCATTTCTTATTATTCTGTTGGAATAACCTGTATACGCGGTCTACCCTATACTTGGTGACATTCTTTTATTATTATGTTGGAACATCATGTCCGTGCGTTTTACACCGGACCTGGTTCCGTCTTTATTATTATTCTGTTGGAACATTCTGTCCGTGTGTTTTATACCGGATCTGGTTCCGTCTTTATTATTATTCTGTTGGAACATCCTGTCTGTGTGTTTTGCATCGGACCTGGTTCTGTCTTTGTTATTATTCTGTTGGAACATCCTGTCTGTGTGTTTTACACTGGACCTGGTTCCGTCTTGTTATTATTCTGTTGGAACATCCTGTCTGTATATTTTACACCGGACCTGGTTCCATTATTTATTATTCTGTCGGAATATCCTGTCTGTGCGTTTACGCCGGACCTGGTTCCATTATTTATTATTCTGTTGGAATAACATGTCTGTGCGGTCTATCGCATGCCGGGTGATTTCTTTTGTTATTCCATTCTTTATTATACTCAGTTGGTTAAGTTTTGACTTCTATACTCCATGAAATTAGTAGAATATCCTTTGTAAGACCCCAACTTATTAATGAATAAAATCAAATTTTCTCTAAATATTATTGTGAATAATAAGGGGGTTAATTTGATATAATACTTTGGTTATGGGTGAAATGTGCAAATTTTGCAAAATAAGCAAGTGGTTATAAAATATTTATTTTTGGTCGGTGAATATTCGGTTGGTCGTGGAATATTCTTGCTGTCGGGGAATATTCGTACGACGACGCAGCCTTGTGTGGGCCCCATAACGGAAAGCGATTGGATGAAGAAAACGACAAGTATAAGTTGTTTATTAATAACGGCGTAGTTGTTACCGTTAACACTGTTTAAATACCCGGTGGTTAAAAATACAGTAATAACGCGTGGTTGCATAGTAGCACACGGATTGCACAGTATTGAATTATTGATTCGTACGTAAGAAGGCACTACTCAATAATTGTTACAGTGATTATTGTTCAATATTTTATTTTATTGATTCAATAATTGCTGCGTTGATATTTTATATTATTGTTGTTTCAATAATTGTTGCTGCACAGTATTTTCATTTATCAGATCAATAATTCATATTATTTGAATAATATTATTAGATAACATTATTGGCAATGTCTAGAAAGTTCTGTCTAAGGAGAGGTTTGGTCATCTAATTGCGCGCCAGTAAGGAGAAATCCTTATTGGAAAGCCCCCTCTTTCCTGGGAACGGCCTGGTTGTCATAAATGTGATTCTGTAATATTATTTGTGAATAATTAATTATTGATTCATATGATAAGGAAATATTTATTTTATGTGGATATAAATGAGGGATATATTTTTGTGGTTAAAAATGAAGGAGTTAATGTTGAGGTTTTTATCCATATTTTTGTCGGAATGGAGGTATTAAAAATCAGGGTTTTTGAGATATTTTGCGGGGGTTATAATTTTTAATCCGACCGTTGGATCGTGGTAATTTTTGGATATGTTATACATATATAAGTTGAGTATATGTCCACAAATTTTGAACCGTTAAAAATGAACGTATGATTTATTATGAATTTTACAAGATGACTGGTTCAGAAATTGTTGAATTTTCGGAGTTTATCATTTTGATGGAAAATTCTAGAATTGGTGGGCCCCACTTGTGGTTGGTGAAGAAATGTGCTGAATTATATTTCAAATGTGGTAGGTGGGAATAGTAGCAGGTAAAGCCATCAGGTTGCAGGTCAAACCTACCAAAATTTTCCTATAAATAGAGGGCTAAGTTAGAATTGAAAATTACACCAGAAACAAGTTTTCTCTCTTTCTCTCTCTAGATTATTGAGTGTATTTTGTGAGTATTTAGATACTTTGAGAGTTTCTATTCATCAGAGCAAGTTTCTTTCAGCCTTATACCGGTATTCCGACCAGAAGTACTGATATTTTGAGGTAAGGGATATTATTTTCTTCTTAATGATATTATTTTCTTCAATATCATTATGCTGAAATATTGATATGAGTTTTTATCAAATTTGGAACTTTTTGTGTCGGGGGTTACTATTCACGTATACGGCACTATTCACGTATACGGCACTATTCACGAATACGGCACTATTCACCGAAAAATAAAATTTTTCCTTTTTGTCCAAGATGTCTATTATGGTTACTATCTTTGATTGTATCCATGTTTTGATCTTTATTTTTGAATTCTGCTTCACAATTGATTATTATGAAGTATTATTGATCTTGGATAAACTGTTATACGAATCCCTACTATTTGTCCTTCTGTCTCATTGGATTCGTTCTCTTTAAGATATTTTTCATCATCCTCAGTCCTAAATGATGATATTACTGAATATCTTTGGCCTGTAGTGCAAAGATGTATAATTACTTGATGAATATCTTTGGCCTGTAGTGCAAAGATGAACAGGTGTTGAGATGAACATGACCGACTGATGATACAAATGAATATCTTTGGCCTGTAGTGCAAAGATGAATATTTGGTTAAAGATGATTATTAATTGATGTTACAGGGATAAAATATTGATGATGGACTTTTAAATCTTAGAAGATAGTAGAATTCTTTCTCTACTTGACTCTTCTAATGGTTTGTTGTTTCCGCTGCAGTTGTTGATCTAAAACTTGTTGTCGATTATATTTTATCAGATTTTTCCCTGTTGAAGACTAACGATAATTTGTTGTATATTATCTTAGTCATAATATTCTTTACTGGGCTAGTTGAGCTCACCCTTTTCCTTTTTGTTCCATTTTTCTTCTCAGGAGGTGAGAACATAGCAGGATCTAGTCGGGGTATGGAGTGATGGTTCTAGAAAGATGTATTAGCAGTCCTCACTATTTCTGTAAAATAGTGTTTGAATAATTGTAATGAGGATTTATTTGAGTGTGGATATTGTCTAGAAGACAATATTTGTATTTAAACTCACAGTATGTGTTGTCGTATTTTGCACGACAATTGTATTATTGAAGTTGTAGTTTGCTTTCTGTACCATGTATTTGGCGACTCAGAATGGGTGTTGTATACCTATTCTGGGGGCGTCACAGTTGGTATCAGAGCTTAGGGATATGATCCCTGGCTGAGATGTGAGACAAGAACTAGGAGGGGAGAGACGGGGAATTCCTTCGCTAGTATGACCTGACTAAGTTTATTTGGTGTTTATTTGGTCGGTCAGAGTATAGGGATAATATATGACATGACTATTAACCCTTGTTTTATGGCAGTATTTAAGAATGGCAGCTGAGAACGTTAATAATGGAGTAAATCAGACCGTGGAGACACCTTTGATCACTACCCAGGGGAACGTGCAACAGGAAGGCAATATTCCTCCTGTAAACAACGTTACCGAGCAAACGATGAATGATGGAATGTTTAGGAGCTTTTTGCAGTTCATGCAAAATCAGACGAGGGAGACTCGTGTGCAGAATACGGGTGGAAATGATAACAACGCGCGGTTTGTCACAGCTAAGCAGTTCAAAGAATTGGGACCACCAGAATTTAAGGGAAAGCCGGATCCGATCATGGCGGAAACGTGGGTCAAGCAAATTACCAAGATATTTGATGTCTTGGGATGCACGGAGGAACAGAAGGTTCCATTCGCCACATTTATGTTCCGCGGTGAGGCAGACTACTGGTGGGAGTCTGTGAAGCGTACCCAGCCTGACGCACTCAACATGTCCTGGGAAACATTTCAAAAACTGTTCAATGACAAGTACTTTCCTGAAAGTATTCGTCATATGAAGGAGGTTGAGTTTATTAGACTGGAACAAAACAACATGACGGTGTCCCAGTACGAGGCGAAGTTTGCAGAGTTATCCAGGTTTGCACCTCATTTGGTCGAAAATGAGGAACGAATGACGCGGATGTTTCTGAGAGGTTTAAAACCTGAGATTCGTCAATACCTTATCTCTCATAAATTTTCTTTGTATTCAGACGTTGTCAACAGGGCCCAATTATTAGAGAGAGATAATGAGTATACTCAACCGAGGGACCACAACCAGGGTCATACCGGTGACAGCAATCATCAGAGCGATGATAACCAACGAGGAGGGAAAAATACGAACAAAGGCGGTAACCACTCGGGTGGTCATCGTGGCCATGATAATAGGAGAGGTGAGTCAAGTGGAAATTTCAGAAAGAGAAGATTCAACAATGACGGGAAGACATCAGCACCAGCACCAGCACCAACAACAAATTTTAGGGGAGGAGAACGACCGCCAGTTAGATGTTACAAATGCGGGAAAGAGGGACATATCAGCCCAAACTGTCCACAACAATCCAAGGTGTGTTACAACTGTGGAAAGGAAGGCCACATCGCTCGAGATTGTACTATAGCGAAACCAAGTTCAGCGGGAGTGGTGATTCCAAGGGCTGTCCCGGATAAGGCGAAATCAGCGGTTCCTGGAAGAGCGTTTGTCGTAACTGGCCAAAACGTGAGAAACCCGAACGAGGTGATCACGGGTAAGCTAATCTTGAATTCTTGCGAAGTTTATACTTTACTAGATACCGGTTCTACCCATTCTTTTATCTCTCCTGCTTGTGCTCAACGTTTAAACTTGACTCCGGAGAAATTGGACTTTAACTTATCTGTTGAAACTCCGTTGGGTGAAACCTTCGTTACATCTACAGTTTATAAATCTTGCATGATCCAAGTTGGCACTATCACATTACCTGTTGATCTTATCTCTTTAAAGATACTTGCTTTTGATGTGATTTTAGGAATTGATTGGTTAACCACTCATCATGCTAAAATTGATTGTTTTCGTAAGGTTGTTAGTTTTCATATTCCTAACCAACCTGTCATACGAATTCAAACTACTAAACCACTAAAATCAGTCACTGTCATATCAAGCCACAAAGCTATTCGTTTATTGAAAAACGGATGTCAAGCTTTCTTAGCCCATGTTATGGATTTGAACAAAGACAAGTCAGATTTGAATAATATTTCTATTGTTAGAGAATTTTCCGATGTATTTCCTGAAGAACTTCCCGGTCTACCCCCGGAACGAGAAATTGAATTCTTTATTGACCTTGAACCCGGTACAAAGCCCATTTCTAAAACCCCATATCGAATGGCTCCTATTGAACTTCAGGAGTTAAAAGTCCAACTACAGGAGTTGTTGGACATCGGTTTTATTCGTCCTAGTACGTCTCCTTGGGGTGCTCCTGTTTTATTCGTAAAGAAGAAAGACGGGAGTATGCGACTTTGTATTGACTATCGAGAATTGAACCATGTCACCATCAAGAATAGGTATCCGCTACCTCGCATTGATGACCTGTTTGACCAGTTGCAAGGAGCACAATTCTTTTCAAAGATCGATCTTCGTTCTGGATATCATCAGCTGAAGATTAAAACTGAGGATATTCCAAAGACTGCCTTCAGAACTCGGTACGGGCATTATGAATTCTTAGTAATGTCTTTTGGATTGACTAATGCTCCTGCTGCCTTCATGGATATGATGAACCGTGTATTCAAAGAATATTTGGATCAGTTCGTTGTTGTCTTTATTGATGACATCCTCATCTATTCCAAAAGCCGTGAAGATCATGAGCGCCATTTGAAGCTGGTACTGCAAAGGCTTCGTGAAAACAAGCTATATGCCAAACTGAAGAAATGCGAGTTCTGGCTTGAGGAAGTAGCATTCCTTGGGCACGTGGTGTCAAAACATGGAGTATCTGTCGACCCGGCGAAGATTGAAGCCATACAAAGTTGGGAGCAACCGAAGTCGGTAACCGAAGTACGTAGCTTTCTGGGCTTAGCTGGTTATTATCGGAGATTTGTGGAAGGATTTTCTCGAATCGCTACTCCGTTAACTCAGCTGACTCGGAAAGATACAAAATTCGTATGGAGTGAGGAATGCGAGAAGAGTTTCCAAGAACTCAAGAGGAGACTCATTTCGGCACCTGTTTTGACAATACCATCTGGTTCGGATGGATTTGTTATCTACAGCGATGCTTCAGGCAAAGGGTTAGGATGTGTTCTCATGCAACATGGGAAAGTCATAGCCTATGCCTCACGACAACTCAAAGAATATGAGAGGAATTATCCTACTCATGATTTGGAGTTGGCAGCAGTCGTTTTTGCGTTGAAGATCTGGAGACACTACCTGTATGGGGAGAAAGTGGAGATCTATACAGATCATAAAAGCCTCAAATATTTCTTCACCCAAAAGGAACTCAACATGCGGCAACGACGTTGGCTTGAGCTGTTGAAAGATTACGATCATACCATCCAATATCATCCTGGAAAAGCAAACGTAGTAGCTGACGCATTGAGTAGAAGATCATATGCGGGTACGAGTGCAATGTTTTTAACACAAAGGCCCATTTTGTATGACTTGCAAAGGATGGAGATAGAGATGAAGGCTCCAAGTACCCACATGATGATATCAAATATACGAGTAGAACCGACTTTAATCGATAAAGTTAAAGCTGCTCAAGCTACGGATATAGAGCTGATGCGTATGAAGAAGAAAGTGCAAGAAGGTGCTATTCCAGAAGCAAGAATCGATGAAGAAGGAATACTTCGAGTCAACTCCAGACTTTGTGTTCCTAACGATTTTGACTTGAAGCATAGAATAATGATGGAGGCACACAACACACCGTTTGCAATCCATCCTGGGAGTACCAAAATGTATCACGATCTTCGACATACATTTTGGTGGAGCAATATGAAAAGAGAGATCGCGGAGTTTATCTCGAGGTGTTTAACTTGTCAACGTGTAAAGGCGGAGCATCAAGTGCCAAAGGGTCCATTGCAACCACTTGAGATCCCGAAATGGAAGTGGGAACACATTACTATGGATTTTGTTACAGGTCTTCCCAAGGTTTCTCAAGGCATAGATGCGATTTGGGTTATTGTTGATAGATTAACCAAGTCCGCTCATTTCTTGCCGATACGTGAGACTTATTCCCTTGAACGTCTTGCTAGTATGTACGTGAACGAGATTGTGAGATTGCATGGCATGCCAGTATCCATAGTTTCGGATCGTGACCCAAGATTCACTTCACGATTTTGGGTTAGCTTGCAGAAAGCTATGGGCACGGATTTACGATTCAGTTCAGCATACCATCCTCAAACGGACGGACAATCAGAGAGGACTATTCAAACTCTTGAAGATCTATTAAGACTTTGTGTCTTAGATCTCAAAGGGAGTTGGGATAAGTACCTACCATTGGTGGAATTCTCCTACAACAACAGTTATCAGGCGAGCATAGGTATGGCTCCATTTGAGGCGTTGTATGGAAGAAAATGTCGTTCTCCAGTATGCTGGGACGAGGTGGGTGAAGCAACATTGTTGGGACCAGAATTGGTACGCATTACTACAGAGAAGATCCAAACGATTCGACAACGTATACAAACGGCACAGGATCGACAAAAGAGTTATGCGGATCTTCATCGGAAGGACGTGGAATTTAATATTGGGGATCATGTATTGTTACGTGTTGCACCATGGAAGGGAGTTACAAGATTTGGGAAGAGAGGAAAGCTCAATCCAAGATTTGTTGGTCCATTTGAGATTCTTGAGCGAATAGGAAATGTGGCATATAGACTCGCATTACCTCCAAGCATGTCTCGTGTTCATAATGTTTTTCACATATCTATGCTTCGTAAATATGTTAAAGACCCGAACCACATTATTGAGTTAGAACCAGACGAGATAGCTGAAGATTTAACGTACGAGGAGGTACCTGTTAAGATCTTGGATAGGAAAGAGCATGTCCTACGCACGAAGGTTATACCACAAGTTAAGGTTTTGTGGAGAAACCATGCTATTGAAGAAATGACCTGGGAGTTGGAATCAGAAATGAAAGCGAGGTATCCTCACCTTTTTGAAACATCAGGTACGTACGTCAATTTCGAGGACGAAATTTCATAAGGAGGGGAGGTTGTAAGACCCCAACTTATTAATGAATAAAATCAAATTTTCTCTAAATATTATTGTGAATAATAAGGGGTTAATTTGATATAATACTTTGGTTATGGGTGAAATGTGCAAATTTTGCAAAATAAGCAAGTGGTTATAAAATATTTATTTTTGGTCGGTGAATATTCGGTTGGTCGTGGAATATTCTTGCTGTCGGGGAATATTCGTACGACGACGCAGCCTTGTGTGGGCCCCATAACGGAAAGCGATTGGATGAAGAAAACGACAAGTATAAGTTGTTTATTAATAACGGCGTAGTTGTTACCGTTAACACTGTTTAATACCCGGTGGTTAAAAATACAGTAATAACGCGTGGTTGCATAGTAGCACACGGATTGCACAGTATATTGAATTATTGATTCGTACGTAAGAAGGCACTACTCAATAATTGTTACAGTGATTATGTTCAATATTTTATTTTATTGATTCAATAATTGCTGCATTGATATTTTATATTATTGTTGTTTCAATAATTGTTGTTGCACAGTATTTTCATTTATCAGATCAATAATTCATATTATTTGAATAATATTATTAGATAACATTATTGGCAATGTCTAGAAAGTTCTGTCTAAGGAGAGGTTTGGTCATCTAATTGCGCGCCAGTAAGGAGAAATCCTTATTGGAAAGCCCCCTCTTTCCTGGGAACGGCCTGGTTGTCATAAATGTGATTCTGTAATATTATTTGTGAATAATTAATTATTGATTCATATGATAAGGAAATATTTATTTTATGTGGATATAAATGAGGGATATATTTTTTGTGGTTAAAAATGAAGGAGTTAATGTTGAGGTTTTTATCCATATTTTTGTCGGAATGGAGGTATTAAAAATCAGGGTTTTTGAGATATTTTGCGGGGGTTATAATTTTTAATCCGACCGTTGGATCGTGGTAATTTTTGGATATGTTATACATATATAAGTTGAGTATATGCCCACAAATTTTGAACCGTTAAAAATGAACGTATGATTTATTATGAATTTTACAAGATGACTGGTTCAGAAATTGTTGAATTTTCGGAGTTTATCATTTTGATGGAAAATTCTAGAATTGGTGGGCCCCACTTGTGGTTGGTGAAGAAATGTGCTGAATTATATTTCAAATGTGGTAGGTGGGAATAGTAGCAGGTAAAGCCATCAGGTTGCAGGTCAAACCTACCAAAATTTTCCTATAAATAGAGGGCTAAGTTAGAATTGAAAATTACACCAGAAACAAGTTTTCTCTCTTTCTCTCTCTAGATTATTGAGTGTATTTTGTGAGTATTTAGATACTTTGAGAGTTTCTATTCATCAGAGCAAGTTTCTTTCAGCCTTATACCGGTATTCCGACCAGAAGTACTGATATTTTGAGGTAAGGGATATTATTTTCTTCTTAATGATATTATTTTCTTCAATATCATTATGCTGAAATATTGATATGAGTTTTTATCAAATTTGGAACTTTTTGTGTCGGGGTTACTATTCACGTATACGGCACTATTCACGTATACGGCACTATTCACGAATACGGCACTATTCACCGAAAAATAAAATTTTTCCTTTTTGTCCAAGATGTCTATTATGGTTACTATCTTTGATTGTATCCATGTTTTGATCTTTATTTTTGAATTCTGCTTCACAATTGATTATTATGAAGTATTATTGATCTTGGATAAACTGTTATACGAATCCCTACTATTTGTCCTTCTGTCTCACTGGATTCGTTCTCTTTAAGATATTTTTCATCATCCTCAGTCCTAAATGATGATATTACTGAATATCTTTGGCCTGTAGTGCAAAGATGTATAATTACTTGATGAATATCTTTGGCCTGTAGTGCAAAGATGAACAGGTGTTGAGATGAACATGACCGACTGATGATACAAATGAATATCTTTGGCCTGTAGTGCAAAGATGAATATTTGGTTAAAGATGATTATTAATTGATGTTACAGGGATAAAATATTGATGATGGACTTTTAAATCTTAGAAGATAGTAGAATTCTTTCTCTACTTGACTCTTCTAATGGTTTGTTGTTTCCGCTGCACTTGTTGATCTAAAACTTGTTGTCGATTATATTTTATCAGATTTTTCCCTGTTGAAGACTAACGATAATTTGTTGTATATTATCTTAGTCATAATATTCTTTACTGGGCTAGTTGAGCTCACCCTTTTCCTTTTTGTTCCATTTTTCTTCTCAGGAGGTGAGAACATAGCAGGATCTAGTCGGAGTATGGAGTGATGGTTCTAGAAAGATGTATTAGCAGTCCTCACTATTTCTGTAAAATAGTGTTTGAATAATTGTAATGAGGATTTATTTGAGTGTGGATATTGTCTAAAAGACAATATTTGTATTTAAACTCACAGTATGTGTTGTCGTATTTTGCACGACAATTGTATTATTGAAGTTGTAGTTTGCTTTCTGTACCATGTATTTGGCGACTCAGAATGGGTGTTGTATACCTATTCTGGGGGCGTCACATCCTTGATAATTGCGGTTCATCCAGTATCTTTTCATGAAAATATTCTTCTAAATATTCTTGAATTTTACTCCACAAAGCAGTATCATGTTGACAATTTGGACGTTGTTAATTCTTGGATAAATTAATTCTTGAACTTGTTTTATTGAATTCTTATATCATTATCATCATCCTCATGTTTATAAAATCTTGAAAGTCATCTGTGGCCTATAGTGCATAGATGGACTTGGTATGATTATGACCAGGGATTATTCGGTATAATCATGACCGTAATGTTACAAATGATGTGGTAAAAGTCCAAATTGGCCCGTAGTGCGTTGATGGACAGTTGTTGGCATGATCATGACCATTAATGAATACACGAATATCCTTGGCCGTAGTGCATGGGTGATTCGATGATGCGAATTATTTTATTAAGCTGAGTCTCAGCGATCACAGTGTTGAAAAACTTTTTAAATCATAAAAGATAGTAGAGTTTATTTTCTACTTGACTCTTTTAATGGATTGCTTGTTCCGCTGCAATTAAACTTGATGTCTATTATATTTTATCAGTTTAACATTGTTGAAAGCTAATAATAATTTATTCTGCATTATCTTAGTCATAATATTTCTTACTGGGCTAGTTGAGCTCACCCTTTCTTTCACTGTTCTCTTCAGGAAATGAGAACGTAGCTGAGGCAAGTCGGGGAACGGAGTGATGGTCCGAATGATAGTATTAGTTAGTAGTCCTCACTATTCTATGTAATGGTGTGTTAATAAATGTAATGAGGACTCCTTTTGAGTATGAATACTCTCTAGAAGATAATATTTGTATTCAAACTCACAGTTTATGTTTTGTCGTATTGTACACAACAATTGTATTAGTAAGTTGTATTTGTATTCTGTACTTTGTATCTGACTACCCAAGATGGGTGATGTATACCTAATTTTGGGGGCGTCACAGTTTGGGCTGATATGTCCCTCTTTCCCACATTTGTAACATACGACCGGTGGTCGTTCTCCTCCCCTAGAAACAGTTGATGTTTGTGCTGACGTCTTCACATTACCATTGTTGTACCTTCTCTTCTTGAAATCTCCTCCCGACTCGCTCCTTTTATTATCACGACCACGATTACCACCAGAGTAGTTACCGCTTTTGTCCGAATGTTTTCCTCCCTGCTGGTTTTCATTGCTTCGATGACTGTCGCCACCGGTATGACCCTGGTTGTGGTCCCTCGGTTGCACATACTCATTATCTCGTTCTAATAATTGAGCCCTGTTTACAACATCTGAATATAAAGAAAATTTATGAGAGATAAGATATTGTCGAATCTCGGGTTTTAGACCTCTCAGAAACATCCTTGTCATTCGTTCCTCATTTTCGACCAAATGAGGTGCAAACCTGGATAACTTTGTAAACTTCGCTTCGTACTGGGACACCGTCATGTTGTTTTGTTCCAGTCTGATAAACTCCACCTCCTTCATATGACGAATACTTTCAGGAAAGTACTTGTCATTGAACATTTTTTGAAATGTTTCCCAGGACATGTTGAGTGCGTCAGGCTGGGTATGCTTCACAGACTCCCACCAGTAGTTTGCCTCACCGCAGAACATAAAAGTGGCGAATGGAACCTTATGTTCCTCTGTGCATCCCAAGACATCGAATATCTTGGTAATTTGCTTGACCCACGTTTCCGCCATGATCGGATCCGGCTTTCCCTTAAATTCTGGTGGTCCCAATTCTTTGAACTGCTTGGCTGTGACAAACCGCGCTTTGTTATCATTTCCACCTATATTCTGCACACGAGTCTCCCTCGTCTGATTTTGCATGAACTGCAAAAAGCTCCTAAACATTCCATCATTCATCGTTTGCTCGGTAACGTTGTTTACAGGAGGAATATTGCCTTCCTGTTGCACGTTTCCCTGGGTGGTGATCAAAGGTGTCTCCACGGTCTGATTTACTCCATTATTAACGTTCTCAGCTGCCATTCTTAAATACTGCCATAAAACAAGGATTAATAGTCATGTCATATATTATCCCTATACTCTGACCGACCAAATAAACACCAAATAAACTTAGTTAGGTCATACTAGCGAAGGAATTCCCCGTCTCTCCCCTCCTAGTTCTTGTCTCACATCTCAGCCAGGGATCATATCCCTAAACTCTGATACCAACTGTGACGCCCCCAAAATAGGTATACAACACCCATTCTGAGTTGCCAAACACATGGTATAGAAAGCAAACTACAACTTCAATAATACAATTGTCGTGCAAAATACGACAACACATACTGTGAGTTTAAATACAAATATTGTCTTCCAGACAATATCCACACTCAAATAAGTCCCCAATACAATTATTCAAATATTATTTTACAGAAATAGTGAGGACTGCTAAAACATCTTTCTAGAACCATCACTCCATACCCCGACTAGATCATGCTATGTTCTCACCTCCTAAGAAGAAAAATGGAACAAAAAGGAAAAGGGTGAGCTCAACTAGCCCAGTAAAGAATATTATGACTAAGATAATATACAACAAATTATCATTAGTATTCAACAGGGAAAAATCTGATAGAATATAATCGACAACAAGTTTTAGATCAACAACTGCAGCGGAAACAGCAAACCATTAGAAGAGTCAAGTAGAGAATGAATTCTACTATCTTCTAAGATTTAAAAGTCCATCATCAATATTTTATGCATGTAACATCAATTAATAACCATCTTTATCCAAATATTCATATTTGCACTACAGGCCAAAGATATTCATTTGTATCACCTGTCAGTCATGTTCATCTCAACACCTGTTCATCTTTGCACTACAGGCCAAAGATATTCATCAAGTAATCATACATCTTTGCACTACAGGCCAAAGATATTCAGTAATATCATCATTTAGGACTGAGGATGATGAAAAATATCTTAAAGAGAACGAATCCAGTGAGACAGAAGGACAAATAGTAGGGATTCGTATAACAGTTTATCCAAGATCAATAATACTTTATAATAATCAATTGTGAAGCAGAATTCAAAAATAAAGATCAAAACATGGATACAATCAAAGATAGTAACCATAATAGACATCTTGGACAAAAAGGGAAAATTTTATTTTTCGGTGAATAGTGCCGTATTCGTGAATAGTGCCGTATACGTAAATAGTAACGTATACGTGAATAGTAACCCCGACACAAAAAGTTCCAAATTTGATAAAAAGTTCATATCAATATTTCAGCATAATGATATTGAAGAAAATAATATCATTAAGAAGAAAATAATATCCCTTACCTCAAAATATCAGTACTTCTGGTCGGAATACCGGTATAAGACTGAAAGAAACTTGCTCTGATGAATAGAAACTCTCAAAGTATCTAAATACTCACAAAATACACTCAATAATCTAGAGAGAAAAAGAGAGAAAACTTGTTTCTGGTGTGATTTTCAATTCTAACTTAGCCCTCTATTTATAGGAAAATGTTAGCACACCGAAACAGACTTAACCTGCAACCTGATGGCTTTACCTGCTACTATTCCCACCCACCACATTTGAATAAAAATCTCAGCACATTTCTTCACCAACCAAGAGTGGAGCCCACCAATTCTAGAATTTTCCACCAAAATGATTAACTCCGAAAATTCAACAATTTCTGAACCAGTCATCTCGTAAAATTCATAATAAATCATACGTTCATTTTTAACGGTTCAAAATTTGTGGACATATACTCAACTTATATATGTATAACATATCCAAAAATTACCACGATCCAACGGTCGGATTAAAAATTATAACCCCCGCAAAATATCTCAAAAACCTTGATTTTTAATACCTCCATTCTGACAAAAATACTGATAAAAACCTCAACATTAACTCCTTTATTTTTAACCACAAAAATATATCCCTCATTTATATCCACATAAAATAAATATTTCCTTATCATTTGAATCAATAATTAATTATTCATAAATAATATTACAGAATCACATTTATGACAACCAGGCCGTTCTCAGGAAAGAGGGGCTTTCCAATAAGGATTTCTCCTTACTGGCACGCAATTAGATGACCAAACCTCTCTTTAGACAGAACTTTCTAGACATTGCCAATAATGTTATCTAATAATATTATTCAAATAATATGAATTATTGATCTGATAAAAGAAAATACTGTGCAGCAACAATTATTGAAACAACAATAATATAAAATACCAACGCAGCAATTATTGAATCAATAAAATAAAATATTGAATAATAACTACTGTAACAATTATTGAGTAGTGCCTTCTTACGTAAGAATCAATAATTGGTGCAATACTGTGTCCTACTGTATTTTAACCACCGGGTATTCCAACAGTATTAACGGTAACAACTACGCCGTTATTTATAAACAACTTATACTTGTCGTTTTCTTTATCCAATCGCTTTTCGTTATGAGGCCCACACAAGGTTGCGCCGTCGTACGAATATTCCCCGACAGCAAGAATATTCCACGACCAAACGAATATTCCCTGACAAAATGAATATTTTATAATCACTTGCTTATTTTGCAAAATTTGCACATTTCACCCATAACCAAAATATTATATCAAATTAACCCCTTATTATTCACAATAATATTTAGAGAAAATTTGATTTTATTCATTAATAAGCTGGGGTCTTACAAATATCGTACGAACGATATACGACGAGAATAAGAGAATACGAGAATGAGATGCGTAGCATACGATTTAGTCTTAAAGGCTAAGTAAGGGATAAGTTAAGTAATAACTAAGTAAACTTAATAATTAAGTAAAGTGCTTATGTTTAAGGGCTAAGTAAACTTAATGAGTAAGTAAACTTAAGGGTTAAGAAGACTTAATGGTTAAGAAAACTTAATGGTTAAGAAGACTTAAGGGCTAAGAAGACTTAATGGCTAAGTAAACTTGGTGGCTAAGTAAGTGTGGAGGCTAACTAAACTCAGGGCTTAAGTAATGAATAGTAAGGAGGTTAAAGGGGGAGAAATGACTAAACTACCCCTAACTTTGGTTTTCTATAAATAGGAAGCTCATTTCATTGTTTTGGGATTTTTAAAATCCTAAGACACTTGAGAGAGAGAGAGAGAGAGTTCGGATGGGAGGAGGAGAAGGAGGAAAGGCTAGCCCGTGTACAAACTTTATCCGACGGGAGAAGATTAAAAAAGAACGGTAATCCAAACCCTAGTCTCTTTTAATATTTTCTTTAAGTTTAATATGTTTAAAACATAACTTAATGAGAATAAGGAGTAAAAGATGTTAGTAATGATTTCGTATGGTTGAAATCATAAGAAAATAAAGAAATGAGAATTAGAAGTTTAGTTTGTAAATTTCTTAAGGAAGTATAAGATTCGTAAGGATTTTGAGCGATCCGAGTGGATTATATGATCCGAGTGGATTTTGAGCGATCCGAGTGGATTAGGGCTTGGCGCCGCGGCGCCAGTCATGCCTTGTAATGTGGCGCTGCAGCGCCAGACCGGAGTGCCAGGTACTGCTAACTCACGCCGCGGCGCTAGAGTTAATGGAGAGAGTGGCGCCGCAGCGCCAGTGTGAAGGAAAAGCTAGAGAAGAGCTTTTAATTGCTCAACTCTTGGGGGAAGGTAAGGGAAGATAAAGAACATAATGTTCAACTAATGTAGCACTTAATCAAGTGAATTAAACCTGTAGTAAAGATTGAACAGAAAGATTAAACATACTTAAAAGACGAAGGATATAAACGCGGGTTACGTAACCAATATCCGGGGACCGTAGTCGCGATGAACGAATGTGAGGGATTGCTATGATTGTGATTCCTTAGACGGTTAGAGACGAGGGTAATGAATAAAATTTCGATGTTATGTCATGATAATGTGAGCTAAGTGTGAAGCATATAGACGTTGTGAACGCAACGTTGTTGCGACAGACGCTGTGTCTTAGCATGCAACAATCAGTATGGCTTCGACACTAAGAACGAGCAATGAAAATGGGGTTCATGTAATGGATAACGAAAGTATTAAATAAGATATGAATTATCGAGAAAGCCGTAATGAACGGTAATAAGATTAATAAAAGCCGAATATGAGTCAGATAAGAAAGCAAATCATCAAAGATGATGAATGTATGAATAAGACATCTCCGTATGTCATGAAGCCATAAACTAGTAAAGGAAGTTAGTTGCGTAAAGTTTAAATTTCAAGAACGCGAACCTTAAGAAGTAAAGTTAAGTAAACCAATGCGTAAGTTCAATATATAACTAATTGGTATTTATGTTTTCTCCTTATGTGTTATATAGGAATTGGATTGAGCAGCTCAGTGTAAGCTGTAGTTCAGTGTAAGTTGTAGCTGGGCATAAGGTAAGTTTCCTAACTGAATTCATATTACATGAATGCTAGTTTCTTAAACTTCTCAGATGTTGAACTTGAGAAGTATTGTCTATGTGCATATGTGCGATGTATGTACAAGGTGGTAGTATGTATGAGGCTTTGAGCCACAATTTGAATACTTCGGTGTTTCTATGATATGAATTGTTCTGTGATTGAGCTATTTAATATAAGTATGTTCTGTTTATACATGAACCGTATTGTTAAGTCTGTGCTAATGATTCTAGCCAGACAGGATGTGTATGAAAAAGGTAAAGAAATGAAAGTATTTCAAAGTAAAAGTGACAGATGTTTTAAGATGATAGGAATCGGGACCATTCCTATTATTCAAGCTGCTTCATAACCTTTGTTCGGTTATCGAAGTTCTGAAGAAATGTTTAAACTTTTGAAGTTGTTTGTTCAACTGTTATGACTTGCTGGACAATTGAATGCTCACACTTGCTTTTAATTGAAAAACATTTTCAGCGAACGAGGTTAGAAGAACTTAAGGATCCCGTAAAGATCAAGCTAACGGTATCCAGATGAAGTGCCATTCAGAATGTGAATTAGCGAGAACATCAAGTGAAGACTTGTAATATAGAAAGAGGAAAACTGAACGATAGACTAGTTTAAGGAACTGTTATGTATCTTTGGTGGCGGATAAAAGTCACTCTTGTAAGATAAAATGAATAATGTATTATCATTATTTATAATGAAAAAGGTTATAAGGTTTCCAAAACCTGGAATTTGAGACTGTATGTTGTTATATTTTAGTATATAATGATGTATGTTGGATGAATGATGTACTCGTGACGTACGGAATTCGGGTGTGAAGATAGACCGGATTTCGGGGCGTTACAAGTTGATATCAGAGCTGATAGGTTATAAACCTTAGGTAGGAGTACCTAAGACTATAATCGTAGATAGAACGATAAAAAGATCACCACGTGATCATAGTGAATCATAGTAACAGATAAGTTGTTAAACGATAAATGATTTATAGCTAATGCTATGAATGAAGGGTACTATGAAGTAGTACAGAAAGAAGAACTTAGATTGAGTTATGAAGGATAGTACATGAATTAAAGAAAATTCGTAGTAAGTAAAGAGAGATTTAGAAGTTGTAAAATGTCAATTGAGGACTCATATCAGTAGCTGAGTTGTATGATTCCTTGTATGGGTGGGGAAATTGTACGTGGTTTTAGAACCACTTAGTTTCTTATTCAATATAGTTGTTAAGTTGAACAATTCTTTGTATGGGCAGAGAATTGTCCTTGGTGTAACAACCGCTTAGCTTTCTATATCGGTAAGTAGCTGAGTTGACCAATTTTCTGTATGGGCAGGGATTTGTGTTTGGTTCTATAATCACTTAGCTTCTGGTAATGATAATCATTGGAATAGTATGTCGCGCTATCAAGATGTATATGATGAGAAGGTGAATCTTTTCTCATGTATATACTTGATAGGTAGAGAACGATAAGATAGGTGCTAGTTCCTGAAACTCATACTTATGGTAAGTTTGTGACTCATAATTATATGGTATGTTTTCGAACGTCTCCGCGAATGGACGCCTATGGTCTGTCTGGATGTTCTTAAACTCATATTATTGTGAAAAGTTCCTGAACTCATAATGTGTGGTAAGTTGATGGGCTGTACTAAGGTATATGAATGTTTAGGCTAAAAGTAAGTATTTTTAGTAGACTTAGCAATGAAGGTGATAGAGAAGATTAAGTATTGTCGCAGTAAGACAATGAAGAAAGATGGAGAATAGGATATTCCAAGTCATCTAGCTATGCTAGATTTCAAACTTTATTGAACTCGTGCTGATATGTATATTTTTTTAAAGGAAAGAATTGGTTCAACTTTTGGAACCAACGGATTTTAAAAGAGCTATTCTTGGTATGTCTATGCTAATTGCTTCGGCTAGACAGAAATTAATTTGAAATATCAAAATGAATTTTATATCATCAGTGCATTTGATGCAAGGATGGTAAAAAGATGGCGTTATTAATGCAATTGAACCTGGTGTTGGATGTGATCTTAGGATCAACAACCCGCTATGGTATGATGTATAATGACGAAGTCACAAACTGACGAAGTCCTCAACGTACTGTAAAAAGTACGGTATCATGACGTCATAAAACATTTTGATGTATTGTGAAAAGAATTTAAAGAAGTAGTCGTTGTCAATTGAGTTAACTAGACGAATGTTTCACGTTGATGTCCAATTTATTGGGATGGTCTAAGCTAATTATTTTGGCGGAGACAAATGGTAGGTCATGTTATAAGAAAATCGAGCTTTCTTTGAGAACTTGTGCCAAACCAAATTGTTTTGGTGCGGAATCTAGTGATTAAGTCTGAGGAGAACATGGAAGAGGTAGTTTACTTTCTTTGTGATTGTAAACTGACCGTTAAAGAAGGGATTACGACGAAATATTGTTTAACCTAGTAAGAGTTCATGGTCGATTTGACCCCTCAGCAAAAGTATGAAACGTTTTAAAGGAAATTTTATATTCCTCGTTATTCCTTTTACTTCATGATTCTTGATAGGTTATGGGGGTTAGGAATGATGGAAAGATAAGAACTCCATTGATGGTAAGTTGAGAAGAAGGGTAGGCTAAAATTTTGAGGACGAAATTCTGTGAAGAAGGGGTGAATGTGATGACCCGGGTAAGGGTGTGGTTTTAAGAAATTCCGAGGACGGAATTTTTATAAGGAGGGAAGAATGTGACGACCCGAAAATTCGGAACGTCCAGAATTTAGGTTTAAAGAATTAGTTATTAATAAAAATGAATTTTTATTAATACTATTATATGATATGTGTTTATTAATCGTTCTATAACCTAGGATGATTATAAGTCGGGAGGATTCTGGCTGCGAGCTAGATTGAACCAATAGGAATTTTCAAGACGAAAATAAAAAAAAATTCGGGAACAAAATTATTTTCGGAGAAAAAGACGAAATAGGCACTATTCATCCATTTCTGCTCGGAGATTAATTTTGAAATTCTGAGAAGTTAATGATTACGTATAATCCTGAGACGAGATGGAATATTCAATAATATTTCAGTTATGGCAAAAACGAAGTTTTCGCCTACGGACGTAAAACCTAAGGGTTAGGAAAAGTGAGTTCCGAGAAATGATTTCGTATAATAATTAGGGTTATTATGCATGAGAAATACGAGTATAATACTAGTTATTATACGAGTATAGTACGAAGATTAGTACGACGTATAATACGAATATCATACGAACGATATACGACGAGAATAAGAGAATACGAGAATGAGATGCGTAGAATATGATTTAGTCTTAAAGGCTAAGTATAGGATAAGTTAAGTAATAGTTAAGTAAACTTAATAATTAAGTAAAGTGCTTATGCTTAAGGGCTAAGTAAACTTAATGAGTAAGTAAACTTAAGGGTTAAGAAGATTTAATGGTTAAGAAGACTTAATGGTTAAAAAATTTAAGGGCTAAGAAGACTTAATGGCTAAGTAAACTTGGTGGCTAAGTAAGTGTGGAGGCTAATTAAACTTAGGGCTTAAGTAATGAATAGTAAGGAGGTTAAAGGGGGCGAAATGACTAAGCTACCCCTAACTTTGGTTTTCTATAAATAGGAAGCTAATTTCATTGTTTTGGGATTTTGAAAATCCTAAGACACTTAACAGAGAGAGAGAGTTCGGATGGGAGGAGGAGAAGGAGGAAAGGCTAGCCCGTGTACAAACTTTGTCCGACGGGAGAAGATTAAAGAAGAACGGTAATCCGAACCCTAGTCTCTTTTAATATTTTCTTTAAGTTTAATATGTTTAAAATATAACTTAATGAGAATAAAGAGTAAAAAGTGTTAGTAATGATTTTATATGGTTGAAATCATAAGAAAATAAAGAAATGAGAATTAGAAGTTTAGTTTGTAAATTTCTTAAGGAAGAATAAGATTCGTAAGAATTTTGAGCGATTCGAGTGGATTATATGAATGAGTAGGTGAAATAAGTAAGGAATGGTGTTCTATAACATCAAATTCCAAGAAAAAGTGAAATTGTAATCCAAAATATTGATTAAAATGAAGAACGAGCGAAGAACAGTAAAAGCGTAAAAAAATGAACGAAGGGTAAAGATCAAGCCAATCGAGTGGCATGTTAACGGATTTAGAATGAAGTTATGTCCAAGGGATATTGAAGTACGTAAGATAAGGAAGAGAATTGCTTTGGAACGACCTCGTTCCGAGTTATAACGAAGGAGTTATGAGATCGGGAAGTAAGCGTCTCAAATTGATTTAACACTTAGAGAAATTTTCTAAGGTTAGGGCTTGGCGCCGCGGCGCCAGTCATGCCTTGTAATGTGGTGCTGCAGCGCCAGACCGAAGTGCCAGGTACTGCTAACTCGCACCACGGCACGAGAGTTAAAGGAGAGAGTGGTGCCGCAGCGCCAGTTTGAAGGAAAAGCTAGATAAGAGCTTTTAATTGCTCAACTCTTGGGGGAACGTAAGGGAAGATAAAGAACATAATGTTCAACTAATGTAGCACTTAATCAAGTGAATTAAACCTGTAGTAAATATTGAACAGAAAGATTCAACGTACTTAAAAGACAAAGGATATAAACGCGGGTTACGTAACCAATATCCGATGACCGTAGTCGCGATGAACGAACGTGAAGGATTGTTATGATTGTGATTCCTTAGACGTTGAGAGACGAGAGTAATGAACAACATTTCGATGTTATGTTATAATAATGTGAGCTAAGTGTGAAGCGTATAGACGCTGTGAACGCAACATTGTTGCGATGGACGCTGGGTCTTAGCATGCAACAATCAGTATGGCTTCGACACTAAGAACGAGTAATGAACATGGGGTTCATGTAATGGATAACGAAAGTATTAAATAAGATATGAATTATCGAGAAAGCCGTAATGAACGGTAATAAGATTAATGAAAGCCGAATATGATTCAGATAAGAAAACAAATCATCAAAGATGATGAATGTATGAATAAGACATCTCCGTATGTCATGAAGCCGTAAACTAGTAAAGAAAGTTAGTCGCGTAAAGCTTAAATTTCAAGAACGCGAACCTTAAGAAGTAAAGTTAAGTAAACCAATGCGTAAGTTCAATATATAACTAATTGGTGTTTATGTTTTCTCCTTATGTGTTATATAGGAATTGGATTGAGCAGTTCAGCGTAAGCTGTAGCTCAGCGTAAGGCAAGTTTCCTAACTTCATTCATATTACATGAATGCTAGTTTCTTAAACTTCTCAGATGTTGAACTTGAGAAGTATTGTCTATGTGCATATGTGCGATGTATGTACAAGGTGGTAGTATGTATGAGACCTTAAGCCGCAATTTAAACACTTCGGTGTTTCTATGATATGAACTGTTCTGTGATTGATCTGTTTAATACAAGTACGTTCTATTTATACATGAACCGTTATTGTTAAGTCTGTGCTAATGATTCTAGCCATACAGGATGTGTATGAAAAAGGTAAAGAAATGAAAGTATTTCAAAGTGAAAATGACAGATGTTTTAAGATGATAGGAATCGGGACCATTCCTATTATTCAAGCTGCTTCATAACCTTTGTTCGGTTATTAAAGTTTTGAAGAAATGTTTAAACTCTTGAAGTTGTTTATTCAACTGTTATGACTTGTTGGGCAATTGAATGCTCACACTTGCTTTTAATTGAAAAACATTTTCAGCGAATGAGGTTAGAAGAACTTAAGGATCCCGTAAAGATCAAGCTGATGGTATCCAGATGAAGTGCCATTCAGAATATGAATGAGCGAGAAGATCAAGTGAAGACTTGTAATATAGAAAGATGAAAACTGAACGGTAGACTAGTTTAAGGAACTGTTATGTATCCTTGGTGGCGGATAAAAGTCACTCTTGTAAGATGAAATGAATAATGTATTATCATTATTTGTAATGAAAAAGGTTATAAGGTTTCCAGAACCTGGGATTTGAGAGTGTATGTCGTTATATTTCAGTATATAATGATGTATGTTGGATGAATGATGTACTCGTGACGTACGGAATCCGAGTGTGAAGATAAACCAGATTTCGGGGCGTTACAGCTACCTCTATCAGTGTGTCATGTACAGAAATAAGCATAATGAAGTTATAATAGCATGCTACACATTTCAGAAATCACAAAAGTCACTTTCCAAGTATGCAAAAGGGCGCGACCGCGCCTGATTTGTACTAGGGAGACGCGCAGTCGCGCGGCTCCCAGTTTAAACCAGGGCTGAACAATCACTTGCCTGACCTAGCTTGCCCATACTTACACACATAACATATATTAACATGTCAAGGGTCCTTTCGTATCTCTCAAGTTCAATCTAGGTCCCTTCTTTCATAATATGGTTCTAAGTTGAACATCTCAACAAGTTAAGGTCATTCAAGGTTATGAAACCACAAAGTCTAACATTCTTGCTTCTTAAAGATAAAAGGTAGTCATATAACTCATATTTAGACATGTTTGTGAGTATTCATATCACATATGTGTAATTAGCATCGTTTTGGTTTGAAAATATGCTTCGTTTATGCTTCACTTGAATTACGATACCTAAGCATGGTATATATACATTTATGATACATGAATGAGTCTAAGTGTATCATCAAATATGTTCACAAATATCATATTCTTACTCTTAAAGTAGCGCGTTAACATTCACGTTCAAAGTTTGCATTTTCATTAGTAAAGCTTACTAATAAGTCCAACATGTCCATGCTTCATTACGAAATCCATATACGTAAGTTAGTATGTCCGACATGCATTTCAAAATCATACTAACATGTTTGCAAGATCAGAATATTAAAACGAATATAATAAGTCAATGTGCATTTTGAAACTCTAAGTTTCCATTAGCATGTTATCAATGTCATTTAGTATGTTAAACTACTTCACTTACTATACATCCTGCTCGCACGCTTACGTACAAATGAAATCAGACCACACTAACATGTCTTCAAGTTAGAACTTTAAGGTACATATGGTCTATTAAGTTTGCACATTGAAAACTCAAGTTTTCTTTTGAAATCAAGATAGGTGAGTAATTATATGAAAGGAAACATAACTAGTATGTCAAGGACTGAAATAAGCTTAACTAAGTTGTATTAGCATGCTCCATAAACCAAATATCATAACAAAATAACCAACAAAATCTGTAGAGGGGCGCGGCCGCGCACCATTTGTACTAGGGATACGCGCGGTCGCGTGGCTCCAGTTCCAGACCAGAGACTTCCCAGCCTCGGCAGATAACAAGCCCAATATCAAATTTTCTTCGCCAATTCGACTGTAACCAAGCCGTACTGCATACTAAACATGTTAATAAGCCTATACAACAACTATATAAGTGTTCTACAACCCAATCACAATTCAACTTGGCATAATCAAGAAATTAAAATTCAAAAACTCAAGAAATTCTTTTGACAGAGAATGAAAATGAAAAGCGAGGAAGCGGGATTATACCTCTGTAATGTGAAATGAGTTTGCTGCTAAATGAATTCCTAAATTCTTAGAATACGTGTATGCTCTCAATTTACAGACTCAATAAAATTCTCAGCAAATCAAATTAGAAGGAGATGGGTTGTATTTATAGAGAAACCAATATACAGACAATATATGCATATATACATCAAAAACCAATGAGAATGTTAGATTACATGATGGTTAAGAGAGAGTTGGTAAATGGTTGTTGAAGATCATTATGACAACCACTCCCCCCCATAATCATAAGCTAGAAGGAGCTTGGGAGAAGAATGTGGAATAGCTCCTAGCTCTTATGTGTTACACGTGAATAAGAAGTGAGGAGCAATTGGACACTAAATTTGGGACAAGCCTTAATCTCAGCATTTGCAATTCAACTAATACCACATACTATAGTTACATGTATAAGCCCACTTAGGTTATATATATCTTATACATCCACATGGTTTAAATACACTTAGGTTTCAATTCCAATTGAAATGTCACTATATAATTCTCATAATGTAGTAAGTGTAAATTGGTACACATATAATCCATGTACATTTTATTACACTGATAAACTTTATTCGGATGTTATCACATTACATTGTCTTCTTTATTAAAATAATAGTTTACAATATGTTCATGGTATATTATTTTAATGTATACCAACACACATATTGTCACATAAGCATTTCATGATGTATTCATAACATATGGTCTCAATAAATATAAATCTTCTTATATGGTTTCTATATATAATATAGCCACATTGCACTTTACACTTTATATTATACATATAGGTAGCTACTATACATATATATTTAATTATCACATGCTTGCACATAGCAATTAATAAATTATTTATCTTACCAATTAATTAATAATATTATTAATTAATCTCTTCCATATTAATCAATGACATTATTAATCTTTATAACAATTGATAAAATAAATAAGAATCTTGTTATATCTATAAACACGTTGCTCATTGTTATTATATCTCTTACATTAATAATAATCACATATTATTAATCACCCTTAATATTCTATAACAATTAATCAATATTCTTTAATAACAATTAACAATTAATATAGATTAATTTTTCGCTTAACAATTCTTTCGTTAATTAATATAATCACTATTATTTCTCATCACAGTGCCACACAAGGCATTTTAACGAGTTTATTACAACTCCACATTTCCTTACGTATTACAATTATTCACTTTAATATAATTGAGTTAACTCGCCTCATAACACGAAATCATTTCTATTCAAATTAAATACTCATTTCCATTAATATATCTATTTATTAATATATGAAAATTCTCGGGTATTACACTTACCATTGGTGGAACTCTCCTACAACAACAATTATCAAGCAAGTATAGGCATGGCTCCATTCGAGGCGTTGTATGGACGAAAGTGTCGTTCTCCAGTATGCTGGGACGAGATGGGTGAAGCAACGTTGTTGGGACCAGAATTGGTACGCATGACTACGGAAAATATTCAAATGATCCAACAACGTATACAAACCTCACAAGATCGACAAAAGAGTTATGTTGATCTTCATCGACGGGACGTGAAATTCAATGTTGGAGATCAGGTATTGTTACGTGTTGCTCCATAGAAAATAATTACGAGATTTGGAAAGAGATGAAATCTCAACCCTCGTTTTATTAGCCCATTTGAAATCCTCAACCGAGTAGGAACTGTGGCTGTGACAACCCGAGAATTTAGAAAATTTTTAAAATTTTAATTAATTGATTTAAGGTTCAATATTAGAACATATACATAAAATAAGTGTATGCGTTTGATATTTTTGAGAAAGAATTTTGAGGATTTCAAAATTCTGTTAAGGATTTAAGTGAATATGTTCTGCGTATATGGTTGTATATGTGTACAGTATGTGGTTAAGGGTTCGATATTTGTAACAAACCCTAGGTATATATTAAGAACGTCAACATTCGGTTAGAAAATTCTTACGATTTATAAAAAACCCTAATTTCAGTTTCGGGAATTTAAAACTCTAATTCGGATATTAAAATCCTAATTTAGAAATTTAAATGCTATGTATAAGATTTATGTATTTTAATTTTGAACTTAATTAGGGATAACCCTAATGAGTAATTAGATTTTTAATAATTTAGAAACCCTAATTGACTATTTGGGAAACCCTAATTTTAAGGTTTAAAACCCTAATCGTTTCGTTTGAAACCCTAATGGACCAAATTGCTAATTTAGCAATTTTAATTAGGAAATATTAATCCTAATTATCAAGATTATTGATTTTATTGGGAAATTAGAATATAATTAGAAATTTCTAATTATAATTTAGAGATATTAATTTTCTATTTAGAAAACCTAAGTTGAAAATATTAGAAAAAATTAATTTTTTGAGAACCTTAGGTTTTAACCCTAAGGATCAAACCCTAAGGGTTAAACCCTAAGGGTTGTAGCCAATGTCTAATATGCCCTTAAAATTTCATGTCCAATGTCCAAATTACCCTTTTACTTAATTGTTAAGTAAAGAGATTTGCAAGATCATGTGAGTCATCAAGCCTAAGATATAGCCATGTGCCATTAAATCTTTCCAATATCTGATTTCCTTGTCACCTTCCATAGCTTGTATACATTGAATCTAGAATTAGAAATTAAAAGTAAGAAAAAGTTTACTTTACTTTGCATTTGTTCCAAGTCCCTTATCTCTCTTCAATTTCGGGACTTAGAGTGAGAGAGGAATGACAAACTAAGCCAAGATCATGTATTAGCAGGCCAAGAACAGGAATCAAAGATCAGAATCTAGACCAAAGCTAAAAAGTGGTAAAAACCCTAAATCTTAGAAATCCTATGATCTTATGTTATATGTTATAATTTGTTGGTTAAAGTTATGTATTAGAGTGTCTTTTAGTGATCTGGGTTGATAGATCATGGATCTATAACATCTAGATACACGATTTTGAAGATTTTAAAAATCTGGAAAACTTGAAAAATATGGCCTGACAGCCATATGTCAGAGGCTTTAGATCTTTATCTGTTAATGTTTTGGTGTATTTTATGTTATGTATGTGTTCTTTGTTATGAGGGCTTTGATCTGAGACTTGAATCAAGCTCATATCATGAGTATATTGCAAGTTATGATCGGTCAAAAAGCGTTGACCAAGCACGGAACTACTTTCTGGGCAGCCCAGAAATTTCCAGAATTTCTGACAGTGATATTCATGACCTTAGATCTTTCTGTATTTAAAGGGTTTGGTCAAGTTTTTGTTTTGTTGTTATAGCCTAACGTGAAGACTACGTGTTAAAGGATTTAGATCACCCAGATACTTAACAGAATCGAAGATAATCTCGGTCAAGCCTACGTTGACCAATCTTCCTGAAGAACAAATCTGAGTAACCCAGATTTTTCCCAGATTGTTCTGATAACATATTCATGAACCCAGATCTGGCTTGTGTTTGATGATTTGATGGTGTTAATATATCTATGTTGTAATATGGTCTAGGGACTACAGATGGGTTCCTTTATTTCACTAAAATAACAAGCAGGATTCATTTAATGAACGGTCAAAGTAGACTGCTCAGTCACGAAATCCTTTTCTGGAAAACCCAGATCTTCATCAGCCAAACTTTCTGACAAGGTTTGATCAGCCTTGATCCGTCACATATGATGTTGTAATGTTAATCTAGTGTTATATTATATACCCTGTCATGAATACTACCTTTTTGAACCACTATATCACACCAACCGAGCCCAAAACTCAAGATTCAAGGCTTGCAATATAGGTACCTTGACTGTTCTTCATTTCTAGGAAACCCAAAAATGGAAGAACAGTCCTGACATGATTTCTTATGACCAATAACTCTCTGATATGTTTTAACTTGGCCATGATCTTAGTTTATAGTTGTAGTATTACAATTATACTACAACCATAACCCATCAGGATGCCCATAAAACCTTGTGATCAATGATTTAGACTTGGTTAAACCTCATACCTTGAACACTGCTTATGCATTTCTGGGTTGATGAAGAACAGCCTAAGAACACCATTAGCGACGGTTTTGTCGCCTATGGTACCTATAGCGACACTTAATTTCAGAAATTAATTACTTTAATTAAATAATTAGAGAAAAATGGTTATTAATTATTAAAAATACAAAATAAATTTCCTAAAATTATTTTAAAGTCCGAAAATTAGTTTTAAATTATTTTGTGTATATTTCATAAATATTTAATATTTTTAGAATATAAATGGTATTTAATTTATTTAATTATAATAATAAATAAATTATTTAAAAATACTTTTAATTCATGAAAAATTATATTATGGTATAAGAAAATATTTTAAGTTATTTTCAGTGACTTATAATATTTTGGGATGAATTTCATTAATTAATTAATATTAATGGTAATTAATTTATTTAATAAATATATTAAATAAATTATGAAAAAATAGAATTAATGTTTTATAAATCATATAAAAATGATTTAAATGCTATAAAAATATTTTAAGTTATAAAATATAACTTTTGATATTTTGCCAAGAAAATGTTAATATTTTCAATATTAAAAGCAATTATCAGATAATGAAATTAAAGGTTTAAAAATCATATGAATGTAATTTTAAGGTATTAAAAATACTTTGATATATTACAAATATATTATAATATTATGACATGTATTTCATTAATATTTGGTATTAAATAAATATTATTAATAAAGGAATTATGTGGTATTTAATTCATTTAATTACGATATTAATGATCGAAAAATTATTTTAAATGATAATAATTATGTAAAAATTATTATGAGCTTATGAAAAATATTTTGACTGATAAGAAAATTATCTAAGATAATTGTTAAGTGTCAAACAGAGTTTAATTGAACTTAAACTCGTTATTTATCCGACCAAAGCCATCGGGATGTCAGAATAATGTCAAACTCGACTCATACTGAAATAGTTTAGCCTGAGATTAGGTTTTATGTGATGTATAGACGGAGAGGGTTATGTGTTAATGTGTTTACATTATTTAAATACTGTGATGATATTATTCTAACTTAAAAATAAATATTATTAATATTAGGTCTTCAGACGAAGCTTATTAAATTGCTTAGCGGTAATCAACGGTTCAGGCAAGTTTTACATAACTCTACTTAGAGTTGTTTCATTTAGATATGCTTATGGATAATCATTGTTGATTGCCATTGTAGAATTATATTATGTACATATTGCATGTATAAGTCAAGTATGAAAGGCTAATCACCTTCATTACCATTCGGTTCAGATATATTTGTTCGTGTTCAATACTTGTTCAGTCAAAAGTTTGTTCCTGCTAGTTCACAATTGTATTGTTGAATTATAGCCAGCTTATTATTTAGATTCTTTCAATCATGATATATCGTTAAATTATTGAACTTAAACTTGCTGGGCAATCTTATGCTCACCCTTGCTATATCATGATTTAACATTACAGATTAAGAAGCATACGTCGGATACAGGAAAGGATAAAGCCAAGTTCAGCTTGGGATTTTATGTGCAACTTAATTGTAATAGTATAGTATGATAATAATGTTGTATGTTAGATAGGTTAATGAATTGTGTATTAAGTGAAGGTTACTCGACCTTGGGAAAAATATCGTGTAAAGTTTATTTTAGAAATAATTTGTGTTTATATCTTCCGCATATAGTAATAGTGATAAAATGATTGAACTGGATCCGCGGTGATTTGGGGCCTGGATTCGGGGCTCTCACAGTGGCATATAGACTCGCTTTACCGTCAAGTATGTCTCGTGTTCATAACATTTTTTACATATCTATGTTACGTAAATATGTGGAAGACCCGAACCACATTATTGAATTAGAAACAGACGAGATAGCAGAAAATTTAACGTATGAAGAGGTACCTGTTAAAATCTTGGATAAGAAGGAACATATTCTACGCTCAAAGGTTATACCTCAAGTCAAAGTTTTATGGAGAAATCACGATATTGAAGAAATGACCTGGGAGTTAGAATCTGAAATGAAAACAAGGTATCCTCACCTCTTCGACACACCAGGTACGTACATCAATTTTGAGAAAGAAATTTCATAAGAAGGGGAGGTTGTAAGACCCTAACTTTTTATGAATAAAGATTCAACTTTCTCTAAATATTATTTTGAATAATAAGTTGTGATTTGATATAATACTATAGTTATTGGTGATATGTGCAAATTTTACAAAGTAAGCAAGTTGTCATAAAATATTCGTTTAGTCGTTGTAAGACCCCAACTTTTTTATGAAGAAAGATTTAATTTCTCTAAATATTATTTTTGAATAATAAGGTGTTGATTTGATATAATTCTATAGTTATGGGTGAAATATGCAAATTTTACAAAGTAAGCAAGTGGTCATAAAATATTCATTTTATCGGGGAATATTCGTTTTAGTCGGGAGATATTTTTTTTATCTGGAATATCCATACGACGGCACAATCATTAGTGGACCACATAACGGAATAACTGTCAGATATAGAAAGCGACAGAAATAATCTTTTTATAAAAATAATGACAAAACTTTTACCGTTAAAACTGTTGAAATACCCGGTGATAAAAGTACAGTAATACGCATGGTTACACAGTGGCACACGGTATTACACAGTATTTCTAATTATTGATTCTTACGTAAGAAGTCACTCAATAACTGATACAGTAAAGTTGCACAGTCTTTCATATTATTGGTGCAATAATTACTACAGTGATAATTGAATAGTATTTTACATTATTGATTCAATAATTGTCATGACACAGTAACTCATATTATTGAGATGATATTATTAGATAGAATTATTGATAATGTCTAGAAAGTTCTGTCGAGGAAAAGAGTTAGGTCATATAATTGCGCACTAGTAAAGAGAAATCCTTATCGGAAAGTCTCCTCTTTCCTAGGAACGATCTGGTTATCAGTATTGTGAATCTATAATATTGATTAGTAATAATTATTGAAGAATTGTAAATAATTGATGAATATGGTAAGTAAGGATTTCTTTAAATTTTGATATAAATGGAGGAATTTTAAAATGCGACAATTGTCGAAAGTTATTATTTTTTTATAAAATCATAATTGTCTTCTCCGATAATATATTTATATATTATTATAATATTACATTATAATAGTATAATGTGATAATATAATAGTATAATTTTTGTAATTTAAATAGTAATATTATTATATTTTTGGCATGAAAATTAATGGAATGAAGATGATCAAATTGAATTTGAATTAGTTTTCAAATTGAATTTGAATTCTTTTATTTTCAAAAACATGTGATAAATGGGGTGGGTGAGCAAGTTGAAAAGCTTGGTTTCAAGTTAGGTGTGCTGGAAGAAAAATCACCCGTAGGTGAAATTGTCAGAAGTGGTGTGCTACCACTTTCCTATAAATAGACTACTTAGTTAAACAATGAAACTCACACCAGAATCAAAAAAATTTCTCTCTATAATTTTGAGCGTATTTCTTGTGAGTATAAAGATACTTTGAGTGTAACTTTTTGTGAAAGATTTTCTCATAATAATACCTGATATTCCAGTCAAATCCAGTTTCTACTAAGATAAAGGATATTATTTTTTTCGTAAAAGATGTTATTTTTTTTCATTATTCGTAAATGATATTATTTCCTTCCATATTCGTAAGAGATATCATTTGATTTCATACTCCATATTACGTAAGTAATATTATTTCATCCTGTATTCTTAAATTTAAACTTACTATGGTAAGTATTGCTTATATAATTCTTGAAATAATTAGAAATTTCACTTTATCTAATATCATTTCACTAGAATATTGGTCTGAACTTTCTTATTAAATATGAAACTTTTCATGTCTGGGTACTGTTCATGGGAATTGTTCATACGGTACTGTTCATACATACGGTACTATTCATATGGTACTATTCACGGGTACTGTTCAGAAAAACAAAAAAAAAATCTTTTTTCCAAGTTACCTATTGTGATCCTTATTCTTGAAATTGAATCCATGTTATGGTCTCACTTGATTCATTCTTATTATCATTATCATAATTTTCAGACTTAAATTATGTTGAAAGCCATCTTTGGCCCTTAGTGCAAAGATGAACTATTGGTTGATGAATATCTTTGGCCCGTAGTGCAAAGATGAATTGTTGATTGATATCTTTGGCCCGTAGTGCAAAGATGGACAGGTGTTTGGCATGATCATGACCACCGGTGATACAAATAATTATCTTTGGCCTGTAGTGCATAGATAATTCGTTGATTAGAAATAAATATTGATTGATATTACAGGGATAAAATATTGATGATAGACTTTTAAATCATGAAAGATAGTAGACATCATGCTCTACTTAACTCTTCTAATGAAATGTTATTTTTGATGCAGTTGTTGATCTAAAACTTGTTGTCTATTGTATTCTATCATATTTTTCCCTGTTGAGGACTGAGGATAATTTATTTTGCATTATCTTAGTCATAATATTCTTTACTGGGCTATCTCATCCTTTTTTTTTTGTTCTATTTTTCTTCTCAGGAGACAAGAATATAGCTAGGACTAGTCGGGGTGTGGAGTGATGGTTCAAGGCGATTTTTATAGCAGTCCTCACTATTTTATAAAATAGTGTATCAATAATTATAATGAGGACTTTATTTAAGTTTGGATATTGTCTACAAGACAATATTTGTATTAAAACTCACAGCATATGTGTTGTCGTATTTTGCACGATAATTGTAATAATGAAGTTTGTAGTTATTTTCCGTACCATGTATTTGGCGACTCAGAATAGGTTGTGTGGACCTATTATGGGGGCGTCACAGTTGGTATCAGAGCTTAGGGATATGATCTCTAGTGGAGATTTGGGATTAGAACTAGGAGGGGAGAGACGAGTAAATCCTTCACTAGTGTGTCCTACGTAAGCTTATTTGTTTGGTCGGTCAGAATATAGGGATAATATGTGGCATGTCAATTTCTTTAATTAACCCTTGTTTTGTGGCAGTATTTGAGAATGGCATCTAAAAATTTGAGATGAGTAATGGAGCACATGAGACCATTGAGACACCGGCAATCAACAACCAGGATAATGTGCATCAGGAAGGTAATAATTCTCTTGTAAACAACAACACCAACCAAATGATGAATGATGGGATGTTTAGGAGCTTTCTACAATTCATGCAAAACCAGACGAGAGAGACTCCTGTTCAAAATACAGATGGAAACAATGGTAACTCGCGGCTTGTCACTGCCAAGCAATTCAAGGAGTTGGGACCGCCGAAGTTTTTGGGAAAGCCTGAGCCACTTAAGGCAGAGGCATAGATTAAGCAGATTACCAAGATATTTGATGTCTTGGGATGCACTGAAGAGTAGAAGGTTCCCTTTACCCCATTATGTTGCGCGGAGAGGCAGATTATTGGTGGGAATCTATAAAAAGTACCCATCCGTACGCACTTAAGATGTCTTGGGAGAAGTTTCAAGAATTGTTCAATGACAAGTACTTTCCAAAAAGTATTCGTCGCATGAAGGAGGAGGAATTTATCAAACTGGAGCAAAACAATATGACTATGTCGCAATACGAAGCCAAGTTTGTGGAGTTATCTCGGTTTGCATCCCATTTGGAAGATAATGAAGAGCGAATGACGGGAATGTTTCTGAGAGGTTTGAAACCAAAAATTCATCAACATCTTATCTTTCATAAACTTTGCTTGTATTCAAATGTAGTGAATAGGGCTCAATTATTGGAGCGGGACTATGAGTCAGCTCAACCAAAAGACAGCAACTGGCATCATGATAATAGTCATACCAGTAGCAACAATCATCGAAGTAGTGATAACCAACGTGCCAGAAATGGTAACCACTTCGGTGGTAATCATGGCCAAGATAATAGGAAAAGTGAGTCAAGTAGAAATTTCAAAAAGAGAACATTTAACAATGATGGGAAGACGTTGGCAGCAGCACCAGTACCAACAACAAATTCTAAGGAAAGAGAACGACCGCTAGTTAGATACTACAGATTGGAAGAGGAGGGGCACATAAGTCCAAACTGTTCACAGCCTTCCAAGGTGTGTTTCAGTTGCGAAAACGACAGTCACATAGCCGATTTTGTCCGGTAGCGAAGTCAAGTCTAGCTGGGACGGTGGCACCAAAGGCGACTACGAATAAAACAAAGTCAGTGGTTCAAGGGAGAGCGTTTGTCATAACGTCCCAAAAAGCGAGGAACCCGAACGAAGTTATCACGGGTAAGCTAAATATAAACTCTAGCGAAGTCTATACCTTATTAGATACCCGTTCTACCCATTCTTTTATTTCTCTTGCTTGTGCTCAACATTTGAACTTGACCATTGAGAAATTAGACTTTAACTTATCTATTGAAACTCCGTTAGGAGAAACTTTCCTTACATCCACGGTTTATAGATCTTGCTTGATTCAAGTTGGGACCATCACATTACCTGTTAATCTCATCTCTTTGAAAATACTTGCATTTGATGTGATTTTAGGGATTGATTGGTTAACCACTCATCATGCTAAAATTTATTATTTTCGTAAGGTCGTTAGTTTTCATATTCCAAACCAACCTGTTATGCAGATTCAAGCAACCAAACTACTAAAGTCAATCATTGGCATATCAAGCCATAAAGTCATTCGTTTATTGAAAAATGGATGTCAAGATTTCTTAGCCCATGTCATGGATTGAACAAAAATACGTCAAATTTAATTGATATTTCTATTGTTAGTGAATTTCCTGACGTATTTTCTGAAGAACTTCTTGGCCTACCCCCAGAGCGTGATATCGAATTTTATATTGACCTTGAATCCGATACAAAATCCATTTCCAAAACCTCATATCGAATGGCTCCTATTGAACTTTAGGAGTTAAAAATCCAACTACAGGAACTGTTAGACATTGGTTTCATTCATCCTAGTACATCTCCTTGGGGTGCTCCTGTTTTATTCGTAAAGAAGAAAGATGAGAGTATGCGACTTTGCATTGACTATCGAGAGTTGAACCATGTCACCATCAAAAATAGGTACCCGTTACCTCGCATTGATAACCTGTTAGACAAGTTGCAAGGGGCTAAATTCTTCTCAAAGATCGATCTTCGTTCTGGATATCATCAACTAAAGATTAAAATTGATGACATTCCAAAGACTGCTTCAGGACTCAGTACGGGCATTATGAATTCCTGGTCATATCTTTTGGATTAACTAATGCTCTTGTGGCCTTCATGGATATGATGAACCAAGTATTCAAGGAATATTTAGATCATTTTGTGGTTGTCTTTATTGATGACATTCTCATCTATTCCAAAAGTCGTGAAGATCATGAGTAACACTTGAGGCTGATACTCCAAAAGCTTCGTGAAAATAAGCTATATGCCAAGTTAAAGAAATGCGAGTTCTGGCTTGAGGAAATAGCATTCCTTGGGCACGTGGTATCGAAGTATGGAATATCAGTTGACCTGGCAAAAATTGAAGCAATATAAAGTTGGGAGCAACCTAAGTCAGTAACCGAAGTACGTAACTTTCTGGGCTTAGCTGGTTATTATCGGAGATTCGTGGAAGGATTTTCTCAAATCGCTACTCCATTAACTCAGCTAAATCGAAAAGATACAAAATTCGAATGGAGCGAAGAATGTGAGAAGAGCTTCCAAGAACTCAAGAGGAGACTTATTTAAGCACATGTTCTGACAATACCATCAGGTTCGGAGGGATTTGTCATCTACAACGATGCTTCAGGCAAAGGTTTAGGATGTGTTCTCATGCAACATGGGAAAGTCATAGCCTATGCCTAGCGATAACTCAAAGAATATGAGAGAAATTATCCTACTCATGATCTAAAGTTGGCAGCAGTCATTTTCGCGTTAAAGATCTGAAGGCACTACCTGTATGAGGAGAAAGTGGAGATCTATACAGATCATAAAAGCCTCAAATATTTCTTCACCCAAAAGGAACTCAACATGCGGTAACGACGCTGGCTCGAGCTGTTGAAAGATTACGACCATACCATTCAAAACCATCCTGAAAAAGCGAACGAGATAGCTGACGCATTGAGTAGAAGATCGTATGCGGGTACGAGTGCAATGTTGTTAACACAAAGACCTATTTTGTATGACTTGCAAAGGATGGAGATAGAGTTAAATGCTCCAAGTACCCACGTGATGATATCAAATATACGAGTAGAACCGACTTTAATCGATAAAGTTAAAGCTGCTCAAGCTACAGACCCGGAGCTGATGCGTATGAAGAAAAAAGTACAAGAAGGTGTTATTCCAGAAGCAAGAATCGACGAAGAAGGAATACTTTGAGTTAACTCCAGACTTTGTGTTCCTAACAACTCTGATTTGAAGTACAAAATTATAATAGAGGCACACAACACACCATTTTCAATCCATCCTAGAAGTACCAAAATGTATCGTGATCTTCGACATACATTTTAGTGGAGCAATATAAAGAGAGAGATAGCGGAGTTTATCTCAAGGTGTTTATCTTGTCAACGTGTCAAGGCGGAGCATCAAGTACTAAAATGATCATTGCAATCATTTGAAATTCGAGAATAGAAATAGGAGCACATTAACATGGATTTCGTTACTAGTCTTCCCAAGGTTTCTCAAGGCATAGATGCAATTTAGGTCATTGTCGATAGATAAACTAAATCTGCTCATTTCTTACCTATACGAGAAATTTATTCACTTGAACGTCTTGCTCGTATATACATAAATGAGATTGTAAGACTGCATCGTATCTCAGTATCCATAGTTTCTGATCGAAACCCAAGATTAACTTCACGATTTTGGTTTAGTTTGTAGAAAGCTATGGGCACGGATTTACGACTCAATTCTGCATATCATCCTAAGACAGACGAGCAGTTGGAGAGAACTATTCAAACTCTTAAAGATCTATTAAGACTCTGTGTCCTAGACTTCAAAAGAAGTTGGGACAAGTTCTTGCCATTAGTAGAATTCTCCTAGAACAACAGTTATCAAGCAAGTATAGGCATGGCTCCATTCGAGGCGTTGTATGGACGAAAGTGTCGCTCTCCAGTATGCTGGGACGAGGTGGGTGAAGCAACATTGTTGGGACCAGAATTAGTACGCATGTCTACAGAAAAGATTCAAATGATCCGGCAATGTATACAAACCTCACAAGATCGACAAAAGAGTTATGCTGATCTTCATCGAAGGGACGTAGAATTCAATGTTGGAGATCATGTATTGTTACGTGTTGCTCCATGGAAAGGAGTTACGAGATTCAGGAAGAGAGAAAAACTCAACCCTCGATTCATTGGTCCATTTGAAATCCTCGACTGAGTAGGAACTGTGGCCTATACTCTCGCTTTACCACCAAGTATGTCTCATGTTCATAACGTTTTCCACATATCCATGCTACGTAAATATGTGAAAGACCCGAACCACATTATTGATTTAAACCAGATGAGATAGCAAAAAATTTAATGCATGAATAGGTACCTGTTAAAATCTTGGATAAGAAGGAACATATTTTACGCTCAAAAGTTATACCTCAAGTTAAAGTTTTATGGAGTAACCATGATATTGAGAAAATGACCTGGGAGTTAGAATCGAAAATAAAAATAAGGTATCCTTACCTCTTCGACATACCAGGTATGTACATCAATTTCGAGGACGAAATTTCATAAGAATGGGAGGTTGTAAGACCCCAACTTTTTATGAATAAAGATTTAATTTCTCTAAATATTATTTTTAAATAATAAGGTGTTGATTTGATATAATGTTGCAGTTATGGGTGAAATGTGCAAATTTTGCAAAGTAAGCAAGTGGTCATAAAATATTCGTTTTGTCGGAGAATATTCGTTTTAGTCGGAAGATATTCTTTTTGTCTGGAATATCGATACGATGGCGCAATCATTGGTGGACCACATAACGGAATAACTGTCGTATATAGTAAGTGACAGAAATAACCTTTTTATAAAAATAACGAAAAAACTTTTACCGTTAAAACTGTTGAAATACCCGGTGATAAAAGTACAGTAATACGCGTGGTTGCACAGTGGCACATGGTATTGCACAATATTTCTGATTATTGATTCTTACATAAGAAGTCACTCAATAATTGATACAGTAAAGTTGCACAATCTTTCATATTATTGGTGCAATAATTGCTACAGTGATAATTGAATAGTATTTTACATTATTGATTCAATAATTGTCATGACACAGTAACTCATATTATTAAGATGATATTATTAGATAGCATTATTGATAATGTCTAGAAAGTTCTGTCGAGGAAAGGGGTTAGATCATATAATTGCGCGCCAGTAAAGATAAATCCTTATCGAAAAGCCCCATCTTTCCTAGGAACGATCTGGTTATCAGTATTGTGAATCTATAATATTAATTAGTAATAATTATTAAAGAATTATAAATAATTGATGAATATGGTAAGTAATGATTTCTTTAAATTTTGATATAAATGGAGGAATTTAGAATGCGACAATTGTCGAAAGTTATTATTTTTTGATAAAACCATAATTATCTTCTCTGATATATATTTATATATTATTATAATATTACATTATAATAGTATAATGTGATAATATAATAGTATAATTGTTGTAATTTAAATAATAATATTATTATATTTTTGGCATGTGAATTAAATGGAGTGAAGATGATCAAATTGAATTTGAATTAGTTTTCAAATTGAATTTGAATTCTTTTATTTTCAAAAACATGTGATAAATGGGGTGGGTGAGCAAGTTTAAAAGCTTGGTTTCAAGTTAGGTGTGCTGGAAGAAAAATCCCCCGTAGGTGAAATTGTCAGAAGTGGTGTGCTACCACTTTCCTATAAATAGGCTGCTTAGTTAAACAATGAAACTCACACCAGAATCAAAAAATTTTCTCTCTATAATTGTGAGCGTATTTCTTGTGAGTATAAGGATACTTTGAGTGTAGCTTTTTGTGCAAGATTTTCTCAGAATAATATCTGATATTACAGTCGAATCTAGTTTCAACTAAGGTAAAGGATATTATTTTTTTCGTAAAGGAATTTATTTTCTTTCAATACTCGTAAATAATATTATTTCCTTCCATATTCGTAAGGGATATCATTTTCTTTCATGTTCCATATTACGTAAGCGATATTATTTCATCCTTTATTCCTAAATTTAAACTTACTAAAGCAAGTATTGCTTTTATAATTTCTGAAATTATTAGAAATTTCAATTCATCTAATATCATTTCAATAGAATATTGGTCTGAACCTTCTTATTAAATATGGAACTTTTCATGTCTGGGTACTGTTTATATGGTATTGTTCATACATACGGTACTATTCATAAGGTACTATTCACGGGTAATGTTCAGAAAAACAAAAAAAAATCTTTTTTCCAAGTTACCTATTGTGACCCTTATTCTTGAAATTGAATGCATGTTATAGTCTCACTTGATTCATTCTTATTATCATTATCATAATTCTCAGACTTAAATTATGTTGAAAGTTATCTTTGGCCCGTAGTGCAAAAATGAACTATTGATTGATGAATATATTTGGCCCGTAGTGCAAAGATGAATTATTGATTGATATTTTTGGCCCGTAGTGCAAAGATGGACAGGTGTTTGGCATGATCAAGACCATCGGTGATACAAACGATTAGCTTTGGCCCGTAGTGCATAGATAATTCGTTGATTGAAAAAAAATATTGATTGATGTTATAGGAATAAAAATATTGATGATGGACTTTTAAATCATGGAAGATAGTAGACATCATGTTTTACTTGACTATTCTAATGTATTGTTGTTTTCGCTGCAGTTGTTGATCTAAAACTTGTTGCCTATTATATTCTATCAGATTTTTCTCTGTTGAGGACTAAGGATAATTTATTCTGCATTATGTTAGTCATAATATTCTTTACTAGGCTAGTTGAGCTCATCTTTTTCCTTTTTGTTTCATTTTTCTTCTCGGGAGGCGAGAATATAGCTGGAACTAGTCGGGGTGTGGAGTGATGGTTTAAGGCGATTTTTATAGTAATTCTCACTATTTTATAAAATAGTATATCAATAATTGTAATGAAGACTTTATTTGAGTTTGGATATTGTCAACAAGACAATATTTGTATTAAAACTCACAGCATATGTGACAACCCGAAAATTCGGTTTGTCCAGAATTTAAGTTTAAAGAATTAGTTATTAATAAAATAAATTTTTTATTAATACTATTCTGTGCTAAGTGTTTATTAATCGTTCTATAACCTAGAATGATTATTAATCGGGAGGATTCTGGCTACGAGCTAGATTGAACGAGTAAGAATTTTCAAGACGAAAATAAAATTTTTCCTGGAACAAAATATTTTTCGGGGAAAAAGACGAAATAGGCACTATTCATCAGTTTTTGCTCGGAGATTTATTTTGAAATTCCGAGAAGTAATAGATTACGTTTAATTCTGAGACGTTATGGAATATTCAATAATATTTCAGTTATGGCAAAAACAAAGTTTTCGCCTGCGGACTCAAAACCTAAGGGTTTAGAAAAGTGAGTTCTGAGAATGTTATGATCGCGTATAATAATTAGGGTTACTATGCGTGAGAAATACGAGTATAATACTAGTTATTATACGAGTATAGTACGAAGATTAGTACGACGTATAATACGAATATCGTACGAATGATATACGAAGAGAATAAGAGAATACGAGAATACGAGAATGTAATGCGTAGAATACGATGAGTTTTAATGGACTTTGAGTTCATGGACTTTGTAGAATCCAATTGGACTTGGATTATGTCAACCCCAATGATTTGTGAAATCAAGCCCAAGTTAAGCCCAATAAGAATTAGGGTTAAGGCCCAAACCAAGAAAAGAAACCGCGGATCGAACCGATGGGTAAACGGATGGGTAAAAACCATTGGAGCAACCTATGGGGTGGCCCATGGGCATGTGAGCCGGCCACTTGGCCACCAAGTAAGGGTGGTGGCCGAGTAAACTTGGTGGTTAAGTTGTTGAGGAGGTGGGAATAGTAAGGAGGTGGGGGCGAAATGACTAAAATACCCCTAGCCTTGAAAATCTATAAATAGGAAGCTTAATCTCATTTGAATGGGATTTTGAAAATCCTACACTTGAGAGAGAGAGAGAGAGAGCTCGGTTGGGAGAGGAAGAGGAAGAGAATGAGCATGAATGCTCGAATCAAAAGTGATCGAGAAATAGAAAAGCTCGCAAATCGTCGACTTTGTCTAACGGAAGAGGATTAAAGAATAACGGTAATCCGAACCCTAGTTCTTCTATTTATTTTCTTTAAGTTTTTATATTTAAAAACATAACTTAATGAGAATAAGGAGTAAAAGATATTGAGAAAGATTTCATATGGTTGAAATCGTAAGAAAATGAAGAAATAAGAACTAGAAATTTATTTTATAAATTTCTTAAGGAAGTATAAGATTCGTGAGGATTTTGAGCGATCCGAATAAATTTTATGAATGAGTAGGTCAAATAAGTAAGGAATGGTGTTCTATAACATCAAATTCCAAGAAAAAGTAGAATCGTAATCCAAAATATCGATTAAAATAAAGAACGAACGAAGAACGCGAAGAACACGAAGAACATTGTTGATGGACAAATTTAAAACCATCGTAGTGTAAATGTTGTTGATGGACAAGTTTAAAACCATCGCGTATAAGTTAGATGCTTATTGCTTGGTTAGGAACGTTAGAAACGTTCATGAAGAACGGATTAAAACGGAGCTATAACGAGTTATGGTGAAATTTCGTAAAAGACGAACGAGAATTAGAAAGTTAGTAAATGAACCCGAATGTGTAGGGTTTCATAAGAATGTAAGAGAACGTATAAAATGTGAGTTGTGGACTCAAGAACGAACGAATTCCGAGTTCGGATGACCAAATTACGAATGAACGAACGATGAACGTTAAAAGCGTTAAAATGAACAAAGAGTGAAGATTAAGCCAATTGAATGGCATGTTCATGGATTCAGAATGAAGTTCTGTCTTAGGCATATTGAAGTACGTAAGATAAGGAAGAGAATGGCTTTGGAACGACTTCGTTCCGAGCTATAACGAAGAAGTTATGAGATCGTAAACTACGTGTCTCAAACTTGATGAAAGACTTAGAAAAATTTTCTACGATTTTGTCTCGGCGCCGCAGCGCCGGATAGGCTTCGAGAAGTGGCGCCGCAGCGCGAGCTCGGCCATACACTTCTGGAGATTGGCACCGCAGGGCGAGAGGAAAAGAAGGACTTGGCGCCACAGCGCCAGGCCGGAAAGAGAAGAGAGAGAAGTAGCTCGCGCCACAGCGCGAGAGGAAAGGAAGGGCACGGCGCCGCAGCGCCAGTGCAAGGAAATACCCGAAAATGAGATTTTAACTGCTCAATTTCTCGAGGGATGTGCAAGAAAGAAGTATGAACATATAGTTCACGTAATGTAACACTTAAGTAAGTGTTTTAAACCTTTAATAAAGGTTGAACAAAAAGATTAAATGAGATTAAAAGATAGAGAATGTAAGCAATAGATTACGTAACCGATATCCGGGGACCATAGTCGTAATGAACGAACGTGAGGGATTGCTATGATTGTGATTCCTTAGACGTTGAGTGATGAAGGTAATGAATAACATTCCGATGTTATGGCATGGCATTGTAAGATGAACGTAAAGCGTATAGATGCTATGAACGCAACGTTGTTGCGAAGAACGATCGGTCTTAGCATACAACGAACAGTATGGCTTTGACATTAAGAAAGAATAATGAACATGAGGTTCATGGGATGGATAACAATCGAAAGCAATTAAAAACCCTGAGTAAAGGTTGAATGAGAGATTAAGAGACGAGCAACGTGAACGTGATTGAATGCGTAAATGATCTTCGTAAATCGTATTCGCGTTTGACGAACGTTCTAAGTATACCCTGGTGGTATGACATAGACGTTGATGAAGGTAGTAAGTAAGATACGAATGGTATCAAGAGAGCCATAACGAACGGTAATAAGATTACTGAAAGTCGAATATAAGTCGTATGAGAATGATAGAATAAAAAGTAAGCGCTGAACACTTTAACCAGCGTAAGGGTTAAGTGTAAGCGAGTGTTAAATAGGCAGAACCTACTCTCCGTGTATGGTTTAACTGTAATGTAATGAAGACTAAGTTTAGCCGTGAACGATGAAGAAATTAAGTTGAAGATAATAACGTATAACGTTAAAAAGCCGAGTTAATAAGTATAACTTGGATAAACGTTCTGAGTGAAAGGAACTGGGTGTTTGAAGATATGAATAAATTCATATGAAATGGTTAACGCTATGACCTCATAGTATTGACATTGAATGATCATTTCAAGTGTATAAAAGACTGTATGACTTAGACGATAAAGAATAAATCATGAGGTATTGCATTTAGTTGCCAGATAGCTGTAAGGAATATAAGTTTGACTTAACGAACATTATAGTTTAATGGTTCGTATAAGTTAAGAGAAGTTAGGTTGTGGTACAAACATAACTTTGATAGTTGGCATATGGGAGCTGGGCTAAGCAATTCCTTCAGAGAGCGAAGGTATATACAAAATTGGCAACCGATCTAACTCACTGTGATGGCAGTGTAGATGAGACGGGAACTTGTTTGTTGGTTATTTGTGGGAAACCACTCAGAGTACCGTATGGACTACTAGCAGAGAAGCGATGTGTACTGTGTCCTAAGAGAAGTATAAGAAGAAGATAAGAATGTAAATCATCAAAGATGATAAATGTATGAATAAGACATCTCAGTATGTCATAAAGCCATAATCTGGTAATGAAAGTTAGTCGCGTAAGCTTAAATTACAAGAACGCGAACCTTAAGAAGTAAAGTTAAGTAAACCAATGCGTAAGTCAAGTATATGACTAATTGGTGTACGTGTTATTTCCTTATGTGTTATAGAGGGATTTGGAATTAGCAGTTCAGCGTAAGCTGTAGCTGTGCGTAAGGCAAGTTTCCTAACTTCATTCATATTTTAAATGAATGCTAGTTTCTTAAACTTCTCAGATGTTGAACTTGAGAAGTTCTGTCTATGTGCGAATGTACGATATTTGTACAAGGTGGTAGTATGTATGAGGCCTTGAATCACAATGTGAGCACTTTGGTGTTTCTATGAAATGAATTATTTTGTGATCGAACTGTTCAATACAAGTATGCTCGGTTTATTCATGAACCGTTATTGTTAAGTCTGTGCTGATGATTCTAGCCAAACAGAATGTGTATGAAAAGGTAGAAGAATGAAAGTATTTCAAAATGAAAGTGAGTATGGTTTTAAGATGATAGGAATCGAGATTATTCCTATCATTCAAGCTGCTTCATAACCTTTGTTCGGTTATTGAAGTTCTAAAGAATGTTTAAACTCTTGAACTTGTTTGTTCAACTGTTATGACTTGCTGGGAAATTGAATACTCACACTTGCTTTAAATGAAAAACATTTTCAGCGTACGATGTTAGAAAGAACTTAAGGATCCTGTAAAGATCAAGCTAAGCGGTATCTAGACAAAGTGTCATTCAGTATGTGAATGTGTGTGAAGATCAAGTGAAGACTTGTAATATAGAAAGATGAATTAAACTATAGACTAGTTTAATGAGCTGTATGTATCCTTGGTGGAGGATAAAAGTCACTCTTGTAAGATGAAAGGAATAATGTAATTATCATTATTTGTAATGAGAAAGGTTATAAGGTTTCGAGAACCTGGGAATTGAGAATGTATGTTGTTATATTTCAATATATAATGATGTATGTTGGTAGAATGATGTACTCGTGACGTACGGAATCCGGGTGTGAAGATAGATCGAATTTCGGGGCGTTACAGGTTGGTATCAGAGCTGATAGGTTATAAATCTTAGGTAAGAGTACCTAAGACTATAATCGTAAAGAGAAGGATAAGAAGATCACCACGTGATCATAGTAAATCGTACTAACAGATGAGCTGTTAAACGATGAATGATTTATAGCTAATGCTATGAATGAATGGTACTACGAAGTAGTACGAGAAGAAGAACTCAGATTGAGTTGAGAAGGATGGCATACGAATTAAAGAAAATTCGTATTAAGTAAAGAAAAGGTAGAAGTTATAAAATTTCAATTGAGGACTCATGTGATGGCTGAGTTGTATGAACCTTTGTTATGGGCAGAGGTTTATGCTTTGGTGTACCATCTGCTCAGTTTATTACAATGATAATCATTGGAATTGGTCGCACTATTAAGATGTATATGACGAGAAGGTGAATCTTTTCTCATGTATATACTTGATAGGTAGAGAAGGTTAAGGTAGGTGCGAGTTCTTAAACTCATACTTATGGTAAGTTCGTGACTCATAATAATATGGTATGTGTTTGAATGTTTTAGCGAATGGACGCCAAGGGTCTGTCTGGATGTTCTTAAACTCATATTGTTGTGGAAAGTTCCTGAACCCATAATGTGTGGTAAGTTTGATGGACTGTACTAAGTTATAGGAAGGTGTAGACTGAAAATGAAGTATTTTCAGTAGACTTAGCATTGAAGGTGCTAGAGAAGATTAAGTATTGTCGCAGTAAGACAATGAACGGAGATGGAGAATAAGATATTCCAAATCCTCTAGCTATGCTAGATTTCGAAATTTCTTGAAATCGTGCTAATGTGCGCGTTTTGGAAAATGAAAGAATTGGTTCAACTTTTGGAACCAATGGATTTTAAAAAGAACTATTCTTGGTATGTCTATGCCAATTGCTTCGGCTAGACAGAAATTGATTTGAAATATTAAAATGAATTTTATATCATCCGTGCATTTGATGCAACGATGGTAAAAGGATGGAGTTGTTAATGCAATTAAACCTGGTGGGATATGATCTGAGGATCAACAAATCACTATGGTAAGATGTATAATGACGAAGTCATAAACTGACGAAGTCCTCAACGTACTGTGAAGAGTACGGTATCATGACGTCATAAAACGTTTTGATGTATTGCAAAAAAAATTTAAAGAAGTAGTCGATGTCAAGCGAGTTGACTAGACGAATGTTTCAAGTTGATGTCCAATTTATTGGTATGGTCTAAGCTAATTGATTTGGCTAAAACAAATGTTATGTCATGTTATAAGAAAATCGAGCTTTCTATGAGAACTTGTGCCAAACCAAATTGTTTTGGTGCGGAATCTAATGATTTAGTCTGAGGAGAACATGGAAGAGGTAGTTTACCTTCTTAGTGATTGTAAACTTACCGTGGAAAGAAATGTTTATGGCGAAAGGTTGTTTAACCTAGTAAGAGTTCGTGGTCAATTTGACCCCTCAGCAAAAGTATGAAATGTTTTAAAGGAATCTTTATATTCCTCGTTATTCCTTCTACTTCATGATTCTTGATAAGTTATGAAGGGTAGGGAATGTTTGAAAGATAATAACTTCTTTGAAGAGAAGTTGAGAAGAATGGTAAGCTAAAATTTCGAGGACGAAATTCTATGAAGAAGGGGAGAATTTGAGAACCCAAGTAAGGGTTTGGTTTTAAGAAATTCCGAGGACGAAATTTTTATAAGGATGGAAGAATGTGACAACCCGAAAATTTGGTTTGTCCAGAATTTAAGTTTAAAGAATTAGTTATTAATAAAATAAATTTTTTATTAATACTATTATGTGCTAAGTGTTTATTAATCGTTCTATAACCTAGAATGATTATTAATCGGGAGGATTCTGGTTACGAGATAGATTGAACGAGTAAGAATTTTCAAGACGAAAATGAAATTTTTCCTGGAACAAAATATTTTTCGGGAAAAAAGACGAAATAGGCACTATTCATTAGTTTCTGCTCGGAGATTTATTTTGAAATTCCGAGAAGTTATAGATTACGTTTAATTCTGAGACGTGATGGAATATTCAATAATATTTCAGTTATGGCAAAAACAAAGTTTTCGCATGCGGACTCAAAACCTAAGGGTTTAGAAAAGTGAGTTCCGAGAATGTTATGATACCGTATAATAATTAGGGTTACTATGCGTGAGAAATACGAGTATAATACTAGTTACTATACGAGTATAGTACGAAGATTAGTACGACGTATAATACGAATATCGTATGAATGATATACGAACAGAATAAGAGAATACGAGAATACGAGAATGGAATGCGTAGAATACGATGAGTCTTAATGGACTTTGAGTTCATGGAATTTGTAGAATCCAATTGGACTTAGATTATGTCAAGCCCAATGATTTGTGAAATCAAGCCCAAGTTAAGCCCAATAAGAATTAGGGTTAAGGCCCAAACCAAGAAAATAAACCGCGAATCGAACCGATGGGTAAACGGATGGGTAAGAACCATTGGAGCAACCCATGGGGTAGCCCATGGGCATGTGGGCCGGCCACTTGGCCACCAAGTAAGGGTGGTGGCCAAGTAAACTTGGTGGTTAAGTTGTTGAGGAGGTGGGAGTAGTAAGGAGGTGGGGGGCAAAATGACTAAAATACCCCTAGCCTTGAAAATCTATAAATAGGAAGCTTAATCTCATTTGAATGAGATTTTGAAAATCCTACACTTGAGAGAGAGAGAGAGAGAGAGAGAGCTCGGTTGGAAGAGGAAGAGAATGAGCATGAATGCTCGGATCAAAAGTGATCGAGAAATAGAAAAGCTCGCAAATCGTCGGTTTTGTCTAACGGAAGAGGATTAAAGAAGAACGGTAATCCGAACCCTAGTTCTTCTATTTATTTTCTTTAAGTTTTTATGTTTAAAAACATAACTTAATGAGAATAAGGAGTAAAAGATATTGAGAAAGATTTCATATGGTTGAAATCGTAAGAAAATGAAGAAATAAGAATTAGAAATTTATTTTATAAATTTCTTAAGGAAGTATAAGATTCGTCAGGATTTTGAGCGATCCGAATGAATTTTATGAATGAGTAGGTCAAATAAGTAAGGAATGGTGTTCTATAACATTAAATTCTAAGAAAAAGTAGAATCATAATCCAAAATATCGATTAAAATGAAGAACGAACGAATAACGCGAAGAACACGAAGAACGTTGTTGATGGAAAAATTTAAAACCATCGTAGTGTAAATGTTGTTGATGGACAAGTTTAAAACCATCGCGTATAAGTTAGATGCTTATTGCTTGGTTAGGAACGTTAGAAACGTTCATGAAGAACGGATTAAAACGGAGCTATAACGAAGTTATAGCGAAATTTCGTAAAAGACGAACGGGAATTAGAAAGTTAGTAAATGAACCCAAATGTGTAGGGCTTCATAAGAATGTAAGAGAACGTATAAAATGTGAGTCGTGGACTCAAGAATGAACGAATTTCGAGTTCGGATGACCGAATTACGGACGAACGAACGATGAACGTTAAAAGCGTTAAAATGAACGAAGAGTGAAGATTAAGCCAATTGAATGGCATGTTAACGGATTCAGAATGAAGTTCTGTTCGAGGCATATTGAAGTACGTAAGATAAGGAAGAGAATGGCTTTGGAACGACTTCGCTCCGAGCTATAACGAAGAAGTTATGAGATCGTAAAGTACGTGCCTCAAACTTGATGAAAGACTTAGAAAACTTTTCTAGGGTTTTATCTCGGCGCCGCAGCGCCGGATAGGCTTCGAGAAGTGGCGCCGCAGCACGAGCTCGGCCATACACTTCTGGAGAGTGGTGCCATAGCGCGAGAGGAAAAGAAGGACTTGGCGCTGCAGCGCCAGGCCGAAAAGAGAAGAGAGAGAAGTTGCTCGCGCCACAGCGCGAGAGGAAAGGAAGGGCACGGCGCCGCAGCGCCAGTGCAAGGCAATACCCATAAATGAGATTTTAACTGCTCAATTTCTCGGGGGATGTGCAAGAAAGAAGTATGTACATATAGTTCACGTAATATAACACTTAAGTAGTTGTTTTAAACCTTTAAGAAAGGTTGAACAAAAAGATTAAATGAGATTAAAAGATAGAGAATGTAAGCAATAGATTACGTAACCGATATCCGGGGACCGTAGTCGTAATGAACAAACGTGAGGGATTGCTATGATTGTGATTCCTTAGACATTGAGTGATGAAGGTAATGAATAACATTCCAATGTTATGGCATGGCATTGTAAGATGAACGTAAAGCGTATAGACGTTATGAACGCAACGTTGTTGCAAAGAACGATCGGTTTTAGCATACAACGAATAGTATGACTTTGACATGAAGAAAGAATAATGAACATGAGGTTCATGGGATGGATAACAATCAAAAGCAATTAAAAACCCTGAGTAAAGGTTGAATGAGAGATTAAGAGATGAGCAACGTGAACGTGATTGAATGCGTAAATGATCTTCGTAAATCGTATTCGCGTTTGACGAACGTTCTACGTATACCCTGGTGGTATGACATAGACGTTAATGAAGGTAGTAAGTAAGATACGAATGGTATCAAGAGAGCCGTAACGAACGGTAATAAGATTACTGAAAGTCGAATATAAGTCGGATGAGAATGATAGAATGAAAAGGTAGCGCTGAACACTTTAACCAGCGTAAGGGTTAAGTTTAAGCGAGTGTTAAACAGGCAGAACCTACTCTCCGTGTATGGTTTAACCGTAATGTAATGAAGACTAAGTTTAGCCATGAACGGTGAAGAAATTAAGTTGAAGATAATAACGTATAACGTTAAGAAACCGAGTTAATAAGTATAACTTGGATAAACGTTCTGAGTGGAAGGAACTGGACGTTTGAAGATATGAATAAATTCATATGAAATGGTTAACGCTATGACCTCATAGTATTGACATTGAATGATCGTTCCGAGTGTACAAAAGACTGTATGACTTAGACGATAAAGAATGAATCATTAGGTATGGCATTTAGTTTCCAGAAAGCTGTAAGGAATATAAGTTTGACTTAACGAACATTATAGTTTAATGGTTCGTATAAGTTAAGAGAAGTTAGGTTATGGTACAAACGTAACTTTGATAGTTGACATATAGGAGCTGGGCTAAGCAATTCCTTCAGAGAGCGAAGGTATATACAAAATTGGTAACTGATCTAACTCACTGTGATGGCAGTGTAGATGAGACGGGAACTTGTTTGTTGGTTGTTTGTGGGAAACCACTCAGAGTACCGTATGGACTACTAGCAGAGAAGCGATGTGTACTGTGTCCTAAGAGAAGTATAAGAAGAAGATAAGAATGTAAATCATCAAAGATGATAAATGTATGAATAAGACATCTCAGTATGTCATAAAGCCATAATCTGGTAATGAAAGTTAGTCGCGTAAGCTTAAATTACAAGAACGCGAACCTTAAGAAGTAAAGTTAGGTAAACCAATGCGTAAGTCAAGTATATGACTAATTGGTGTACGTGTTATTTTCTTATGTGTTATATAGGGATTTGGAATGAGCAGTTCAGCGTAAGCTGTAGCTGTGCGTAAGGCAAGTTTCCTAACTTCATTCATATTTTAAATGAATGCTAGTTTCTTAAACTTCTCAGATGTTGAACTTGAGAAGTTCTGTCTATGTGCGAATGTGCGATATTTTTACAAGGTGGTAGTATGTACGAGGCCTTGTCCCACAATGTGAGCACTTCGGTGTTTCTATGAAATGAACTATTTTGTGATCGAACTGTTCAATACAAGTATGCTCGGTTTATTCATGAACCGTTATTGTTAAGTCTGTGCCGATGATTCTAGCCAGACAGAATGTGTATGAAAAGGTAGAAGAATGAAAGTATTTCAAAATGAAAGTGAGTATGGTTTTAAGATGATAGGAATCGAGATTATTCCTATTATTCAAGCTGCTTCATAACTTTTGTTCGGTTATTGAAGTTCTAAAGAATGTTTAAACTCTTGAACTTGTTTGTTCAACTGTTATGACTTGCTGGGCAATTGAATGCTCACACTTGCTTTAAATGAAAAATATTTTCAGCGTACGATGTTGTAAAGAACTTAAGAATCCCGTAAAGATCGAGCTAAGCGGTATCTAGACAAAGTACCATTCAGTATGTGAATGTGTGTGAAGATCTAGTGAAGACTTGTAATGTAGAAAGATGAATTAAACTATAGACTAGTTTAATGAACTGTATATATCCTTGGTGGAGGATAAAAGTCACTCTTGTAAGATGAAAGGAATAATGTAATTATCATTATTTGTAATGAGAAAGGTTATAAGGTTTCGAGAACCTGGGAATTGAGAATGTATGTTGTTATATTTCAATATATAATGATGTATGTTGGTAGAATGATGTACTCGTGACGTACGGAACCCAGGTGTGAAGATAGATCGGATTTCGGGGCGTTACAGCATATATGTTGTCGTATTTTGTACGACAATTGTAATAATGAAGTTTGTAGTTATTTTCTGTACCATATATTTGGCGACTCAGAATGGGTTGTGTGGACCTATTTTGGGGGCGTCATAGTCGGGGAATATTCTTTTTATCGTGGAATATTCGTACGATGACACAATCATTGGTGGACCCCACAACGGAATAACTGTCGGATATAGAAAGCGACAGAAATAGCCTTTTTATAAAAATAACGGCAAAACTTTTACCGTTAAACTGTTAAAATACCGGTGATATAAGAACAATAATACGTGTGGTTGCACAGTAGCACACGGTATTGTACAGTATATCTGATTATTGATGCTCACGTAAGAAGTCACTCAGTTCATTTAATAATTGCCACAGTAGTTGCTGCATAGTATCTCATATTATTGATTCAATTATTGTCACAATATCATCTGCACAATATTTTATATTATTAAATCAATAATTGAGACAACACATTTATTCATATTATTATTTGCATGATTGACAATGTCTAGAAAGTTCTATTGAGGAAAGGGGTTAGTTTATTTAATTGCACGCCAATAAGGAGAAATCTTTATCGGAAAGCCCCATCTTTCCTGGGAATGATCTGGTTGTCAATATTGTGAGTTATAATATTAATGATGAATAATTGTTAAAAGATTAAAAATGTGTTTATTAAAGATAAGTGATTTGTGGTAAATATTTATTCATTTTTTGATATAAATAGAGGGGTTTGTCATGACGCGTTTTTTGTAAGTTTGACTTATTATTCCATGGAGAAATGTACTAATTTTTCGGACCGTCAGTTGTGGTTTTAATAGTAAATTAATAAGGACCGTCTGTTGTGGTTTTAATAGAAAATCAATGTGGACCGTCCGTTTTAATAGTAAATCAATCTGGACCGTTCGTGAATCAGTTACTATTTATGTTACGTTCCAAAAATAGGTTCATTCCATCCAACCTATTCTGAGTCGCCAAATACATGGTACAGAAAATAACTACAACTTTATTACAACAATTGTCGTGCAAAATACAACAACATATATGCTGTAAGTTTGGATACAAATATATACCAACTGTGACTCTCATCCCAACCTTGGATGGCACGTCACAATGACACCTTACATAAAGGTATAGTCAAAAATTATTTTAGAAATTAAAATTTTTGGGAAGTGCTCAAGAAAACCTTCGTACATGGGAGGCCATGCATCTAGGTTATGATAGATATTGTTAACGCCAAGATCTTCTCCCACGTCCCAATCACGTAAGTCGCTCTGATCCTGCACAGTTCAACAAGTCAACACCAAAAGCTTGACGGCCTGACCGTCGGGGGATAGCTCCGGCGTGAAAGTCAGTACAGGCGATCACAAGGTTAACAATGGAGGAAAATATTCACTAGTGTCTCAGTGTGTGAGAAAATAATAATGTGTAATGCTTTGTTACCTCTTTTTCCTTTTGTGATCTTCTCCCCATACGTTCTCTAGACCCAATTTACTGTGCCACCCACTATCCCTTGACACCCCCTCTCCTCTCTGGTCATTTCAGCCGAAAGCATGTAGCTTATTTTCCTACCTGCTACCATTGTTACCTCCCGCCGGCAATCGGAGTCCCATCCTCATTAATGCCATGCAGAAAGGTGGCAGACATAACAGTCAACTGCTGCCTTTTGTGATGATTACCGGTCAAAGATAGGATAAGTAACACCTTACGTAATGGGTCGATCCAATGACTAAGCCCAATAGGGTAGTCAAGTAGCGGGGCCCAATTCATTTGACCCAACATGACCAAAGTGACATAGCCCAAAGGACAAACCCATTCGGCCCGGCCCAGTATTAAAAGTATCATAGCCCAACATTGCCCCTAGTCTTTTATTAAACAGGACGTTTAATGGAAGACTGTAAATAGTGTGAGTCCATAGTGAAAAGGGATCCAACAAGCGCCGGCCCACCTTGGATAACCCATTAAAATCAAAATCGGACGTTACCCCTTCCTCTCCCACATCATTACCTCCAATTAATGCGCCGCCCTCGGTTCTCGTGTAAATTTTGAAAAGACCACTCGCTATAAAAGCAGCCACCCATTCACCTTAGATGGTTCCTTGCTATTTCGAATTTACAAGAGCTTACTGCCTTCCCTTTCTCAAATTTCTTTGTTTTCCCTACAGATTCTCAGCAATGGCGTCTCAAAACCCTGATACGAGTTCTCCACTTCGTGTAGCCCCCATCTCCACCGTGACCCCCCATTCAAACCCTGACAAAGAGGTTTCGAGCTCAAACCCCCAAATCGGTGCTCCGAGTAAGGAAGCTCCGCCTCTGGAATCACTTCCCAACCCTTCCGAATTTTTTAGAATGAGGAAGATTTTTCTCACGCCAACATCCCTTCCACAGTTATTGAGGTCGAGCTCCGCAACATTCAGGCTCGCTATCAGATACCTGATACCCACAGGGTGAGGATCGCAGCCTCCCACGAGAGAATGTACCAACGCCCCGACGGCTGGACCGCCGTCCCGGTAACGTTCCTGGAGAAGGGGGTGAGGTTTCCCCTTCACGCCTTCCTGATCACCCTCCTAGGGTTTATTGGAGTGGGGTTCGCCCAATTGGTGCCGAACTCGTATATCCATATACTGGCTTACATAGCCTTCTGCTACGAGATCGGAGTTCCTCCAACTGTGGATTCCTTCTTTACCCTCTTCTCGGTAGGGAAATCTCGGGAAAAAGGCTTCAAGGTGCTAAGTAAGATAGCCCCTAAGCCCAATGCCAGAATCGAGAAGCGGTCTCTAATGGACACTCCTTCGAGCAACCGAGGATGGCATAATAAATGGTTCTTCGTCAACGGGCCAAAAATCTCCTCTGTCCCAGACTGGACTACTTCTGATCGCGTCTCTACAGACTTCGGAGATATATCCGAGGAACGTATAAAAGAAATGACGCGCATCATAGAGAAGATTCCACTGAAGGAGTGGAGCTTCGGCCTCCTAAGCAAACAAGCATGTTTGTATGACCACAAATTGTCTCTCATCAAGCCGACTTCGATCGATCGGAAGGATCTGGATAGGTACCTCTCTGGTAAGCCTTCATCACCTTCCGCCGAAGTCCCCCCAGAGGAACCTTTGGCCTCCGAAGATCAAATCATCGAGGATCAATCGGCACGCTTCGTCGCTGAAGAGGAACCAAGCCAACCTCGAAGAAAGAAAAGGGCTGTTCAGAAAGTCCGGTCAAATCCTCAAGGATCTCAATCAGCTTCTGCAGCGAGTTTGATTGACATGCCTGCGAATGAGCGAATGCAAGCTCTTCGGATAAAAAAGAGGAAGACCAAGGTGACTCCTCTGTCCGCCGATGAGCTTCGGGTTCCTCCTGCTGCAGTTGATCCTCCTAACATTATTCCTGTGGAGATTCACGTTTTCGAAGACGAGCTCGAAAACCCAACCGAGTCTCCACTTCTGTCTCGTAAAAGGAAACAGCCTTCCGAGGATCAACCACCACCGCCCCCCGAACCATCAGTGCCTTCTCCGACAAGATCTTCCCCCTCCGCCTTCAGGCGAGAAGCTGCATCTTCTCCCATTGTGTGGCCGGAGTTCAATGCCAACTTCCCATTCCAGCTGTTCGAATCCTTTGTCCGGGAGACTGATGACCATCGGTTCGGGAACAGCTCAATCAAGGACTTAATCGAAGAGGGCATGAGTTACCAGGCTAAGGTGAGTTTGTTCAATTTGAAATATTTGGAAATTATTTGTTTCTTCTAATAATTTACCGGCTATCTTTGAATGTCTGTAGGCCAATGCTGTCTTCGGGAGGCTTCTTCCCCAATACAAAGAATCTGAAGCCGAAGAAGATGCAGCCAGGCGAGAGAAGGCTACTCTGGCGTCGGCTCTGGAGAGAGAGAGAAGGGCTCATGGTACCACTCTCTTCAATAATGAATGCCTCCAGAAGGATGTAAATAATTTGAAAGAGAAACTGGAGACAGCCGAGGCCACCCACCAAATAACCGTTACTGCGAACATAGACCTGATTCGTCGAAACGAGGTCCTTGTTGAGAAGAACGAAACGATGGTGAAGACCAGCAAGAGCCTGGCGGTGCAAGTACATGATCTTGAAGCTAGAGATTTGAGGCATCTGAAGGAGCGGGCAAAGCTCGAAGTGGAGCTTCAAGAACTTCGGGCTCTGAGAGATTTGGGCCCTCCTTTGACCGAAGATCTTCGAAGAGAAGTTCAACAAGAATATCGGAAATCAGCTGAGTTGAACGAGGAGATCGTCCAAATGTTCTCGGACGGATACGACGAGTGCCGAAGCAAAGACAAGGCAAAACTTGTTACTGCCAAGGTCGATCCGACCGTTCTCGACTCTTCGGAAGACGAAGCTGATTCCTGAGGATGATTCTCTTTTCTCTTAGCTATAGGATTACTGTAAAGCTTCTATCGTTTTGTAAACAGTATTATGTAAATAAAATATCAACATTATTTCTTATGACTTCGGTGTATTTACTGTTTATCAATACTTCAATAACGATTCAATCTTAAAAAATGTACGAGCTCCTTCATGGTCTTAACTTAAACTGTTAATCAACAACTAGGCAAGTCGTATAACAGATAAGATAAAGTTAAAGAATGTGGCCTTCCGAACTCAACACTTAGAAAAAATTAGGTAATAATAACAAAGTAAAGGAATACTTATTTGTTACCAAAGTGTGAGGTAGATGCCGCGAGGGGCCTGACGAAGTCTAAATGACGACACTTGCCTACCACGAAGGGCCTGACAAGGTCTAAAGGTCGACAATTGCCTACCACGCAGGTCTTGACAATGTCTTAAGGATGACGCTTGCCCACCACGAAGGGCCTGACAAGGTCTTAAGGAACACCTACCGATGAGGCTACCATCGTATGGTCAGCGAGTCCACCCAAACCTCCTTACACCAATGACGTTCGCCTACCACGCAGGGCCTGACGAAGTCATAAGGACCACCTGCCGATGAGGCTACCATCGAATGGTCAGCGAGTCTGCCCGAACCTCCTTACACCAATGACGTTCGCCTACCACGCAGGGCCTGACGAAGTCATAAGGACCACCTGCCGATGAGGCTACCATCGAATGGTCAGCGAGTCCGCCCGAACCTCCTTACACCAATGACGTTCGCCTACCACGCAGGGCCTGACGAAGTCATAAGGACCACGTACCGATGAGGCTACCATCGAATGGTCAGCGAGTCCGCCCGAACCTCCTTACACCGATGAAAATAACAGCAGCGAAGACAAGACTTGTTTGAGAAAAAAGGAAATTTTTATTGATGACGACTTGAAAATATTTATAGACTTCCGGTGTACTGACATTGTAGCTACTGAAAATACTTTTGAAGTCTGCCTGCATGCCAAGTATTCTTGATCTCTGATCCGTCCAAGGCTCTCAACCGATAAGTCCCCGGCTTCGGTACTTCTATGACTTCATACGGCCCTTCCCAATTCGGCATCAGCTTTCCTAAATTCTGGGGTGTAGATGCTTCGGCTTCTCTGAGAACGAAATCCCCTACTTCGAACCTGCGAAGCTTTACCCCTTTGTTATAATGCTTAGCTACTCTTCGCTGATAGGCTGCAAGTTTGACCATGGCTGTTTCTCTGACTTCTTCAAGTAAATCAAGATTGACTTTTAGCCCTTCATCATTGTATATTTCTCTGAACTGACTAACTCGAAGACTTGGAGATCCAATTTCAACTGGGACTAAGGCATTGGTACCGTAGGCCAGTCTGAAAGGTGAATCCCCTGTTGTGGTCCTCGGAGTAGTCCGATAGGCCCATAACATGCTGAGCAGCTCTTCTGGCCATCTTCCTTTAGCTTCGTCCAATCTGCGCTTGATTCCGTTCAGCAGCATTCTGTTGGTCACTTCGACTTGTCCATTAGACTGAGGATGAGCTACCGAAGTCTTTCTGTGCTGGACCCCCAGTTCTTTCAAAAATGCTTCGAATTTCGATCCCACAAACTGACGTCCATTGTCCAAAATTACTACCTTAGGAATTTCGAACCGAAATACTACCGACTCCTTGATGAACTTTAAGCATTCCTGTTCTGTTATTAACCTAAGTGGTCCACTTGGTCATGTAGTCGATGGCAACTATAACAAAGCTGACCTGACCTTTTACTTTCGGTAGTGGACCTAGTATATCAACCCCCCAGACAGCAAAGGGTATGGGAGATAAGATCGAGTATAACTCTTCTGGTGGCTGATGTGGGATCGGGCTGTTGAGCTGACACTTCTCGCACTTCTTGACGTATTCAGTCGCTTCCTTGAAGATGGTAGGCCAGTAGTATCCCTGCCGAAGTACTTTGTAGGCTAATGACTTAGCAGCCATATGGTCGCCACAGATGCCCTCGTGAACCTCTCGAAGAGCATATTCAACTTCGGACGGAGTCAAGCACTTTAACAGGGGGGACGAGAAAGCCCTTCGGAACAGATCCCCATCTATCAGAACAAAATTAGCACTCTTGTACTTGATTTTCTTGGCCAGCATCTGATCCGAAGGTAAAACGCCATCTACCAGATACTCCAGATATGGGGTTAACCAGCAGTTAGTTCGGTCAACGCACATTACCGATTCATGATGAACAGTAGGATGTTGCAAAATTTCCAAGTAAACTGACCCCTCGAAAACGTTAACATCCGTAGTGGCTAATTTGGAGAGTGCATCGGCAATGGAATTATCGTTACGTTCGACCCCCTGAAATTCATAGAACTGGAAATACTGAAGTCGTTCCTTCATTTCTGCCAAATACTTGATCATTCTGTGACCTCGAGCTTCGTATTCCCCGGAGACTTGTTTAACGACTAACTGAGAGTCGCTGAAGATAATTAGTCTTTGCACTTCGAGACTCTTAGCTAGTCGCAATCCCGCCAACACTGCTTCGTACTCCGCTTCATTGTTCGTCGCTTTAAACTGAAATCTAATGGCCTGCTGCACCTTGAATCCCTCCGGGCTGGTCAGAATAATCCCTGCTCCGCTGACGTCCGCGGTAGAAGACCCATCGGCATACAGTGTCCACGAACTCTGCCCCTGCTGAAGAGCCGCAACTATGCTGTTGGATCCTCCAGCTTCTGCTACAGCTTCATCAGCTTCAGAAAACGAATATTCGACCACAAAATCAGCCAAAGCCTGCCCCTTGATGGCAGTTCGGGGATGATATTCAACGAAGAACTGAGACAACTCCATCGTCCATGCAGCTAATCTCCCCGATACCTCAGGTTTGCCCATAATTTTCTTCAAAGGCTGATCTATGTAGACTATTATCAACCTACCCTGGAAGTACTGCCTAAGCTTCCGACTAGCAGTTATTAAAGTAAAAGCAAACTTTTCAATGTTTGGGTACCTTGTTTCAGCATCCCGAAGGACATGGCTTACATAATAAACCGGGTGCTGCTTACCCCCAACTTCGCGCACCAAAACTACTCCTACTGCCAACGAACTAGCTGCTAAGTACAAATACAACGGCTCAGTAGGAGCGGGCTTCACCAATAAAGGCGCCGAAGATAAGTAGGACTTGATGCCTTGAAAGGCGTCTTCACATTCCGAAGTCCATTGGAACGTCTTGGCATTCTTCGGCCCTTTCAACGTGTCAAAAAACGGCAAACACCTTTCTGCCGACTTGGACATAAACCTCCTCAACGCTGCAATCCTTCCAGTCAGACGCTGAACATCTTTAAATGACTGAGGAGTCTTCATGTTCAGGATCGCTTGAATCTTTTCTGGATTGGCTTCAATTCCCCTCTGACTGACCAGATAACCCAGAAATTTGTCAGCTCCTAATTCGAAGGTGCACTTGGTAGGATTCAGTCTCAGCTTGTGATGACGGACTGTCTGAAAGCATTCCTCCAGGTCATTCAGATGTTTGTGCACTAACATGCTCTTAACAATCATGTCATCCACATAGACTTCCATATTCTTGCCCAACTGACGCCTGAAGACATAGTTCATCATCCTCTGGTAAGTGGCCCCGGCATTGATGAGGCCGAAGGTCATTTTCTTGTAGGCATATACCGAACGATGCGTAATGAACGCTGTCTTCGGTATATCCTCTTTGCACATGGAGATTTGATGATAGCCAGAGAATGCATCCATGAAGCTTAACAAGGTGTACCCCGAAGTTGCATCGATGAGCTGGTCAATGTGGGGTAATGGATAGAAATCCTTCAGACAAGCTTTATTCAGGTCTGTATAATCGATGCAGACCCGCCATTTCTCGTTCTGCTTCTGGACCAGCACCACATTCGCCATCCACTGTGGATAATTGATCTCGAAGATGAAGTCAGCAGCTAGCAGCTTCGCAATTTCTTCATCGATGATTCTCTGGCGCTCAGGCGCAAAGATCCTCCTCTTTTGCCGAACTGGCTTCTTCGACGGATCCACTTCTAACCGATGCTCTGCAATATCCCTACTCACTCCCGATATATCTTGAGGCTCCCAGGTGAAGATGTCAACATAGCACTGCAGGAGTTCAATGAGGTTCGTCCTGAGAGGTTCTGGCAGGCCCGAACCTATTTTCACCATTTTGTCCGCTTTGCCCGGGACGAGCTCTACCTCCTCTGTTTCTTCGGCTGGCGTGACTAATGGTTCTGAGCTGCTTTCTGTGAAGGGTTCGATCTCTATTGCCATCGTCTATTTTTTCTTCGACACCCCTACTCCCGAAGTGATCACGGCATTTCTATAACATCTTCTGGCCAGATCTAAATCCCCTTTCACTTCCCCAACCCCATGAGCCGTAGGAAATTTGATTTTGAAATGAGGGATTGAGGTTACAGCTTGTAAAGCAGTTAAAGTGGGTCTCCCCAAAATAGCATTATAAGCAGAATCTACATTCACAACGTCAAATTTGCAAATAATTTCTACCTGCTGGGGGGCCGTTCCGAAGATAACTGGCAGTTCAATGGTTCTAGCCACTTTGACCGGATCGTTGCTAAAGCCATATAAAGGAGCCTCATGTCCGATCTCCATCTTCTGCCCATCAAGATGCATCCTCTGATAAGCATGAGCATATAAGATATCCACAGAAGACCCGTTGTCGATCATCATGCGCTTCATGTCCACCGAACCCACTTGTGCCGTCACGACCAATGATCCCTCATGTGGTTCGATGGTTTCCGAAGGATAATCCTCATCGGTAAAGGAAATTACCGTACCCGGGAAGGGTCTGTCGGTCTTCGGGAAGGTACCCGCCACTGACATTACCGAATCCAGATAGCTTCGGCGTTTCTTTCCAACAAGCTTGCCCGAAGTACCCCCAGTGATGACATCTATGACTTGTCTTGCTGGCGGTCCGGGGGCAGGGAACACTTGCTGAACTGGTGGGGCTGCCTGAACAGGTCCTCTACTTTGCTGCTGATTCGTCCTGGCAGCTACATAATGAACTAAAGCCCCGTCTTGCACCTTCCTCTCAATAAAATCTTTCAGACTAGCACAGTCGTTCGTATCGTAACCCGAGGCTTGATGATAGTCACAATACTTACGAGAATTCCCTTTTCCGGGCTTAAAGTTATCTCGAGGTGGCTCGAAAATAGGTTGATTCTTGATCTGCTCCAAGATAACAGCCCTGTCGGCGTTGAGTGCAGTATACGTCCTGTTCACCCTCTGAGCGGGAGCGGACGAGCGTTCTCCACCTTGTCTCCAATTATTGTTGTATTTCTTTGATCGGCCGTCATTACGACCTTTGTTTCCGTCACTCTTACTCTAGTCTCCCTCCGTTCTGTCCCGATCTGTCTCCTTAAGCCAATCCGAAGAGGGACGCTTGAGGCTATTCATGGCCTCCTCTACCACAATATAGCCTTTTGCTTTGTCGAAGGCTTCGGCGAGACTCTTTGGGTGGTGAAACATTATTTTTTTCACCAACTTCTCTGATTTGACCAGATCTAACCCATTCTGAAATAGTCCCACGGCCTGTAGATCGTTCAGGTCTGTCACTTGGCCGACTGCTTCACGGAATCGTTTTACATATTGGCCCAAAGACTCATTCGAATACTGCCGAACCTGAGCCAGCGAGCCAGTGGGTTTCCCTCTTCTTCTGTTGCTCCCGAAGCGGGCGTGGAACTTATTGCACATATCTGCCCAAGATGAAATAGAATCTGAAGGCAAAGACCCCATCCATTGTCTGGCATCCTTTCAGAGTGTGGTGACAAAAGTATGACACTTAGCAGCATCGCTAAAGTCGTAATAATCCATCAGTCGGTCGAACGCCTGACTATGGTCATAGGGATCTCCCGATCCATCATAACTTTCAATATGAGGCAACTTCTTGGTGGGGTCAGCCTTTTCCTTCAGAATCTCCGCGGAAAAAGGGGATGCCTTCTTTCCCGAAGTGTCTTTTACTTTCTGTACTTCGGCAAGCTGCCTCCAAAGCTCCTTCACCTCTTTTACCAGATACCCTACGCCCTCGGGTTGGGACGATGCTTCTTTCTCCTGTGACTCCTCCATCTTCTGAGTGGACCAATTTCTTACTATAGAACCCCCAACTTTCGAGGGACTTTTATGACGATGATGGTCCACAGAGCGGGACGCCCTCAGTGGACTTTCGGGTGTGCGACCCCTAGATCTGCTTCGTCTCGGAACCCGGCTGTCGTGGCGGGAATGTGCGACAACGAGTGCCTTTTTAGCATTCTCCGGAGTACGATCCCTGGATCGACCTCTCTGTTCGCTTTGACCCTGCTCCCTAGAACCGACAGGGTGATGTGCCCTCCTTGATCTTTGAGGAGTAGGGCTTCTGGACCTTCTCCTTTCTCGAGGTTGACCCCGGGACTCACGCCCTGAATGGACAGGTTCTTTTCCACTCCGATGCCCACGTTCTTCAGATTGGACATAACTGGACGCTTCGTCCCTTAACTCTGCCATTCGAGACATCTGCTTAGCTATATCCTGCCGTTGCTTCAGCAATGCCTCCATGGCTCTATCAGCTTCGTCTGCCATCTTAGCCAAGCGGGCAGTCTTTTTGTCTTGGTCATCCCGGTATCGAGTTCTAGGCGAGGTGCCTTCTACTAATTTCCGGCCATGACCGAACTCTTTCTCTGCTGTAAACACTAGCCTTCTTTTGGCTTTGCTCCCAGCCCTCAGATGAGAATCTCCATGCGATCGTTTGGACGCCGTGCTGGCATGAACACTTAGTGCAGGTCCCAAACGGTCCTTCACAGATACTCGCGGTATTGATTCACTAGCAGCCATCGGCTGCCCCTCAGGTGTAGGTGTCCTACTCTTCCCCATGAACACCGACGTAAAACGAACAAGGTTTGTGATTGAAAAATATTCAGGACACTAGAACTCAGCCCTCCTTCTAGCGCCTATGTTAACGCCAAGATCTTCTCCCACGTCCCAATCACGTAAGACGCTCTGATCCTGCACAGTTCAACAAGTCAACACCAAAAGCTTGACGGCCTGACCGTCGGGGGATAGCTCCGGCGTGAAAGTCAGTACAGGCGATCACAAGGTTAACAATGGAGGAAAATATTCACTAGTGTCTCAGTGTGTGAGAAAATAATAATGTGTAATGCTTTGTTACCTCTTTTTCCTTTTGTGATCTTCTCCCCATACGTTCTCTAGACCCGGTTTACTGTGCCACCCACTATCCCCTGACACCCCCTCTCCTCTCTGGTCATTTCAGTCGAAAGCATGTAGCTTATTTTCCTACCTGCTACCATTGTTACCTCCCGCCGGCAATCGGAGTCCCATCCTCATTAATGCCATGCAGAAAGGTGGCAGACATAACAGTCAACTGCTGCCTTTTGTGATGATTACCGGTCAAAGATAGGATAAGTAACACCTTACGTAATGGGTCGATCCAATGACTAAGCCCAATAGGGTAGTCAAGTAGCGGGGCCCAATTCATTTGACCCAACATGACCAAAGTGACATAGCCGAAAGGACAAACCCATTCGGCCCGGCCCAGTATTAAAAGTATTATGGCCCAACAGATATCATATGTCCACAGAATTATCCTTGGTTGACCCAATAGACCCCAAAGAAAAATGAGAAGATTACTATCATATTCATTCCAAATGGTGAGTCTTCTCTTGACTTATCATTATCTCCATTGTCTCTAATTGAGAATTATACTTCAAACAAATACCAAGATTATATAGGTAGTGCTCGTAAATATACTCAGCAAGTGGATGAGCACAATCCTGTCTTATGATGACACGAGGTTGTATGTCATTAGACATCTTGTATGATAGTGGCAAAACACCCTTCCAACGTTGGGTTCGCCTCACCTTATTTTCTTCACCAAATATAACTACTAAATGATGACCATCGTTCTATTCCCTTGTTACCCCCGCTCGACCCAACTACACTCTTATTACCTGAAAGAAATTGTGAAACAGAAGGGTGAGCACAACTAGCCCAGTAAAGAATATCATGACTAAAGATAAATAAATTATCAATAGCCTTCAACAGTAATAAATCAGAGATTTAGAACATATGGTAGATGATAAAAATTTTCAACCATAGTTGCAGCGAAACGAGCAATCCATTAGAAGAGTCAAATAGACCATAAAGTCTATTATCTTCTCCATGTTAAAAATCCAACAACAATGTTTCATCCCTGTAACATCAACCAACGGTTCTGGTTCACAATCATATGAATAACTCATAATCATAATTGTGGTTCTAAATTCCTCTTCTCATTCAAGGCGAAGATAATTTTCATAACCTGTCTTTACCTGAAACATCAAAGATCATGGCTATACCAAATCACAATTCATGTTCATAATCATACTAATAAATTCATCTTTGCACTACGGCCCAAAGATATTCATCAACAAGTCATCTTTTAACAATAATTCATTTTTACACTACGGGCCAAAGATATTTGTCAACAGTTCAACTTTGCACTACAGGCCAAAGATATTCATATCTCAAAGAAATATATAATCATTTCAGAATTTATATAAACAATAATTATAACCATGTTAATCAATTCATCTTTACACTTAAGCTAAAAATATTTAATTATAAATTCAATGGTCATGATCATACCAGTTAACAATTCATCTTTGCACTACAGGCTAAAGATATTCTTCAATCACGATCGTACCAATAATTTACCCATCTTTACACTCAAGTGAAAGAGAAATTCAACATCAGGATTATAAAAATGTTATATATGATAATAAAAACAATATGATCAAAATATGGATTTAATTTCAAGAGTAAAATTCATAAATCAACTATAATTTTGTCAGAAAAAGAAACTACTTTTGTCGTGAATAGTACCCATGAATAGTAACTCGTGAATAGCAACTCGTGAATAACAACTATTGAATAGTAACTCGTAAATAGTAACTCATGAATACTAACTCGTGAATAGTACTTCGTATTCGTACATAGTACCGTATACGTAAATAATGTCATATACGTAAATAGTGTCATATACATGAATAGTGTCGTATACGTGAATAGTGTCGTATACGTGAATAGTAATCCCGACTCAAAAAGGTAAAAATTCCACAATAAAATTCATGCCAATATTTCAGTATAATGATATTGAAAGAATAACATCATTATGAAGAATATAGCATCCCTTAATATCTTTTACTATCCCTTAATATCCCTTACAATCTCTTACCTCAAAAGAGCAGTATTTCTGACCGGAATGTAAAGCCGAAAGAACCTTGCACTAAATAGCAACTCTCAAAGTATCTAAAAACTCACAAAATATGCTTCATAATATAGAGAGAAAAAGAGAGAAAGCTTATGTTTCTGGTGTGATTTTTAATTCTAACTTAACCCTCTATTTATAGGAAAATGTTAGCACGCCGAAGAAGACTTGACCTGCTACCTGATGGCTTTACCTGCTACTATTTCACCCACCAAAAATCAGCCACCATCCCCAACAACCAAAAGTAGGGCCCACTCAATTCTAGAATTTTCCACCAAAACCTAATTACCGAATCAGTCACCTCTTAAAATTCATAACAAATTATACGTTTATTTTTAACGGTTCAAAATTTGTGGACATATACTCAACTTATAAATGTATAACATATATAAAAATCAAAACGATCCAACGGTCGGATTAAAAATTATAACTCACGCAATATATCTGAAAAATACTGATTTGATTTTTAATACCACCATTCCGACAGAAATACTGAGAAAATACCTCAACATTAATTCCTTCATTTATAACCACATAAATAACTCCATCATTTATATCTACATCCAATAAATATTTCCTTATCATATAAATCAATAATTAATTATTCACAAATAATATTATAGAATCAAAATAATGACAACCAGGCAGTTCCCAGGAAAGAGGAGGCTTTCCAATAAGGATTTCTCCTTACTAGCGCGCAATTAGATGACCAAACCTATTCTTAGACAGAACTTTTTAGACATTGTCAATAATGCTATCTAATAATATTATTCAAATAATATGAATTATTGATCTGATAATGGAAAATATTGTGCAGCAACAATTATTTAAACAACAATAATATAAAATATCAACGCAGCAATTATTGATTCAATAAAATAAAATATTGAACAGTAATTACTGTAACAATTATTAAGTAGTGCCTTCTCACGTAAGAATCAATAATTAAAAAAAATATTGTGCAATACCGTGTGCTACTGTGCAACTACGCGTATTACTGTATTTTAACCACCGGGTATTCCAACAGTGTTAATAGTAAAAACTACGCCGTTATTTATAAAAACTCAATTTTGTCGTTTTCTTCATCCGACAGTTATTCTGTTATGGGGCCCACAAATGGTTGCGCCGTCGTACGAATATTCACCGACAGAAAGAATATTTCACGACCAAATGAATATTCCCCGACAATAATGAATATTTTATAACCACTTGTTTATTTTGCAAAATTTGCACATTTCACCCATAACTTTAACTTTTTATCAATTTAACCATTTACTAAATAGAAAAAAATTGAATACTTTTATTTCATAAAATCTGGGGTCTTACAATCTCCCCTCCTTATGAAATTTCGTCCCCGAAATTTACGTACCTGATAATTCAAAGAGTTGAGAATATCTCACTTTCATTTCAGATTCCATCTTCCCTGTCATCATGATTTCTCCATTGCTCATCTCCTGTATTTCAGATATCATTCTAGAATACAGCTTCAAAACAAAGGTTAATTGAACAAATTAACATATCACATAATAACTCGATATTATGACTTACCAACAAATAAGCTTAGGTAGGACACACTAGCGAAGGATTTACTCATCTCTCCCCTCCTAGTTATATTCCCCGATCCCGCCAGAGACCATATCCCTAAGCTCAGATACCAAAATGTAACGTCCCCAAAATAGGTTCATTCCATCCAACCTATTCTGAGTCGCCAAATACATGGTACAGAAAACAACTACAACTTTATTACAACAATTGTCATGCAAAATACAACAACATATATGCTGTAAGTTTGGATACAAATATATACCAACTGTGACTCTCATCCCAACCTTGGATGGCACGTCACAATGACACCTTACATAAAGGTATAGTCAAAAATTAGTTTAGAAATTAAAATTTTTGGGAAGTGCTCAAGGAAACCTTCGTACATGGGAGGCCATGCATCTAGGTTATGATAGATATTATATGTCCACAGAATTATCCTTGGTTGACCCAATAGACCCCAAAGAAAAACGAGAAGATTACTATCATATTCATTCCAAATGGTGAGTCTTCTCTTGACTTATCATTATCTCCACCGTCTCTAATTGAGAATTATACTTCAAACAAACACCAAGATTATATAGGTAGTGCTCGTAAATATACTCAGCAAGTGGATGAGCACAATCCTGTCTTATGATGACACGAGGTTGTATGTCATTAGACATCTTGTATGATAGTGGCAAAACACCCTTCCAACGTTGGGTTCGCCTCACCTTATTTTCTTTACCAAATATAACTACTAAATGATGACCATCGTTCTATTCCCTTGTTACCCCCGCTCGACCCAACTACACTCTTATTACCTGAATTAATTTGTGAAACAGAAGGGTGAGCACAACTAGCCCAGTAAAGAATATCATGACTAAAGATAAATAAATTATCAATAGCCTTCAACAGTAATAAATCAGAGATTTAGAACATATGGTAGATGATAAAAATTTTCAACCATAGTTGCAGCGGAACGAGCAATCCATTAGAAGAGTCAAATAGACAATAAAGTCTATTATCTTCTCCATTTTAAAAATTCAACAACAATGTTTCATCCCTGTAACATCAACCAACGGTTCTGGTTCACAATCATATGAATAACTCATAATCATAATTGTGGTTCTAAATTCCTCTTCTCCTTCAGGGCGAAGATAATTTTCATAACCTGTCTTTACCTGAAACATCAAAGATCATGGTTATACCAAATCAAAATTCATGTTCATAATCATACTAATAAATTCATCTTTGCACTACGGCCCAAAGATATTCATCAACAAGTCATCTTTCAACAACAGGTCAACTTTGCATTACGAGCCAAAGATATTCAACAATAATTCATTTTTGCACTAAGGGCCAAAGATATTTGTCAACAATTCATATTTGCACTACAGGCCAAAGATATTCATATCTCAAAGAAATATATAATCATTTCAGAATTTATATAAATAATAATTATAACCATGTTAATCAATTCATCTTTACACTTAAGCTAAAGATATTCAATTATAAATTTAATGGTCATTATCATACCAGTTAACAATTCATCTTTGCACTACAGGCCAAAGATATTTCTCAGTCACGATCATACCAATAATTTACCCATCTTTACACTCAAGTGAAAGAGAAATTCAACATCAGGGTTATAAAAATTTTATATATGATAATAAAAATAATATGATCAAAATATGGATTTAATTTCAAGAGTAATATTCATAAATCAACTATAATTTGGTCAGAAAAAGAAATTAATTTTGTCGTGAATAGTACCAATGAATAGTAACTCGTGAATAGTAACTCATGAATAGTAACTCATGAATAGTAACTCGTGAATAGTACTTCGTATTCGTACATAGTACCGTATACATAAATAATGTCATATACGTAAATAGTGTCATATACATGAATAGTGCCGTATACGTGAATAGTGTCGTATACGTAAATAGTAATCCCGACTCAAAAAGGTAAAAATTCCATAATAAAATTCATACCAATATTTAAGTATAATGATATTGAAAGAATAACATCATTATGAAGAATATAGTATCCCTTAATATCCTTTACTATTGTGACACCCCCAAATCCGGTACTTCCATTTCCACAGGATTCGGTGTTCACGATACAAATATCATCTATCTACCTACCTATAATAATGCAAACCATACAATAATAGAAATAAAAATCTTCCCCTTATAGGGTTACAACATCTGAATAATAATAATTCAATCCCAGGTTAAACTAACCTTAAAACATCTGTGCAGAATTCTAACAAATAAGTCTTAAACAACATCTTTAACTTTAGTCTTAAACAAATACATCATATAAAATAACAAGTCATATCAAATAACAAGTCTTCATCATTTGCTAACTTTTCCCTTGCCCTTACTAGTGGAAGGTTCGTCAGCTCTTTCGTTCTTAACTACAATGTTATTATTAAGCAAGAGTGAGCACAAATGCCCACAAGTATAAAAATAAAATAACAGTATAATAACATGCGAATAAATCAAAGACATCTGAATAAAAGCTCAACTTTTGAATCAAGAGTGAATAACAAGAATCAAAAGAATTCTTAGGGTCATAAGACCTTGAACTATGTCCTAGGTTAACAAGGGTTATACTTGAAACCTTTAACAGTCATAAGACTATGGACCTTCTTCTCGTACTTAGGGGGATCAGCCCTTAGTACCATACTGTGCACAATATCTTAACGCTAAAGCGTAAATAATCCCCTATACAGGGTTGTTCATCTCAGTTTGACATTCGAGTCCGCACCAAAGAAAGTTTGGTTTGGATAATTCATCAAGGGTTCTGAAATTTAGAACGCTCATCAACTATGGACTAGTTGAATCATTAAGGTTTTACTAGTCTAATAAGGTTCAACAATAATGATATTCAATTTGAATAATAATCTCAAGAAGTATACAATAGAACAATTATTGTATAACTGAATCATGCTTTGGAAAGATAATAAATCTTTAATATCATGTTTGAACTTGAATAATAATAATGATAATTTATTCAGGGTAAATAATAAACTTGAATAATAATGACAAGTAGGGTTAGGAAACTTGCTCAAATTTAAGAGTTTAAATTTAGGAAACTTGCCTCGTGCGTAGATTACACTTTAACTAAGCACGTTCTTTGAATTAAATCCTACATATCATTCACATTCACAATACCAGTTAATTATAACTTAACTAATCATCATAAACTCATTCTCTTTGTCTACTTTGATTATTGACTATACTTAATCAATTTACCACTTTGTCACATAATTTACACTTCACGAATTATCAAGCTAATTATGTATTCAATAATTCAATTCACATATAATTATGTTATTTACATGTTAAACAACTATGTCATCATTTCATTATATTTCTAACATATTTACATGTTCATTACATTAAGTTACTAACACATTGCTAGACTTAACATTTAAAAAATTACATTTCTGGACATTCTGGAGAGTGGCGCTGCGGCGCCACTGTTATACTTGATCTTCGCGCTGCGGCGCCGTGGTGCTGCTGCCGGACACATGGCACTGCAGCGCTGTGGCGCTACGGCGCGGACGTTTAGGCGGGAGTCTAGCGCCGCGGCGCGGCGAACCAGAAACTGTTCTGCAATTCGCGAAAATTGCAGAACACAGCCAAAAACTCCAATTTAATTTATTACTACACGAATTTAGACATACCCACATGTTATAATTCATGTATAATCATAATACAACATCTATAAAGTGATTTTAACCCATTAAACATATAATCACAGAATTAAAACATAAAATTTTCCTCTGTTCTTGATGTTCTTGAAGTTTTTAACATAAATTCCTAAAATTCAACGTCACGGATTCGTTATAAAGCCAAATCCGTTCATTTATAGCTTGGTCTCTTCGTATCAACATGCATAATAATATAGGAGTATAAAATTTAGGGATAATATATGATCACTACATAAAATTTCACGTATAAGGCCATAAGGCCAAAACCCAAACTCTGTAATTTTGCAGCAATCATATACGACGTAAAATTATGAATTGATGATAAGGAATTATATACAATATATATTAAAACACATTAAAACGACATCTTAACACATATATGCACATAACTCTCACAAATTCAATTACAGAGACTTTACAGAAGACTTAGGAGTCATATTCATGAAAACTTTAAAAGACGTAGAATAAAAATTGGGTTGGATAAAATTACCCAAAGCGTAGATGATTAAGGATGACAATATCTCTCTACTTCAATCACAGTATTCACAATTCTATGAAACTTTCTCTAATTTCTCTCTGGCTTCCTCTCTGAATTTTTCTTAGACTTAGGCAAAAATGAAAAAAAAAGAAAAAGAAGATGTCGTATAATGATCAGGTAACTGAGCGCAGAGTGGTCAGTTGGCCCAATCATGGGTTAACTGCACCAACTCCTCTTAGGGCCTTGTTTGGCTAGCTTCAAAAGACTTAATCTCATTTAATTAAATAAACCTTTATCATATAGTTTAATTAATGTCACACTCCTTTATAAAATAAACTTATATCTTATTTAATTTAATATAATAATCTATCATAAATTCACATAATCATATAATTAATTTTCTCATTAATAAATAATGTCAATTTATTAAATCTCTAATTAATAATTAAATTAATTAAATAACATCATGCTTAATTAAATAATTCATTTAATTCAACAAGTTCACATAATTATATATACTTGAATAATAATTATTCTCCACATTAATTTATTAAATGCAACACATAAAATTAAATTAATCTACCACAATTGCATCAATTAATTATTTAATCCAATAATTAAATCATCAAAAAATATTTATTTAATTCAATAAATATTAAAATAAATTATAAAATTCTCGTTCGTCACATCTTTCCCCCCTTAAAAGGATTCTGTCCCCAGAATCACGACTCAAAAAAAAAATCTCGACCCGTTACATTCTTCCTCCCCTTACAAAGATTCTGTCCCTAGAATCGCTTACAAATAATTAAGTAAATAAATGAGGGTAATTCTTCATCATATTCTCTTTCAGTTCCCACGCAGCTTCTTCAGCGTTGTGGTTTCTCCAAATTACCTTAACTGAAGGTATAACTTTATTTCTCAGAACTTGTTCTTTTCGGTCGACAATTTGGACAGGAATTTCTTCGTAAGATAAGTCTTTCTCAAAATGTAGGGGTTCATATTCAATTACATGCTTGTAATCAGGCTTGTAGGGTCGCAACACAGAAACATGGAAGACGTTATGGATATTCTCGAGTGCTGGAGGTAAGGCCACCTCATACGCAACTTCTCCGATTCTTCTCAGTACTTCAAAGGGTCCAATGAATCTTAGGCTCAATTTCCCTTTCTTTCCGAATCTGATCTTTCCTTTCCAGGGAGAGACCTTCAAGAAGACATAACTACCTGATTCAAACTCGATATTTTTACGATGTGGGTCAGCGTATTTTTTCTGTCAATCTTGAGCCGCTACCAGTCATGCTCGGATTACTTTGACTATTTCTGCTGTCTGCTGTACCAATTTTGGCCCTAGCAATTATCTTTCACCAACCTCATCCCAGTAAAGTGGAGTTCTGCACTTTCTACCATATAACGCTTCGTAAGGTGGCATGCCAATACTAGCGTGGTAACTGTTGTTGTAGTCGAACTCTACTAATGGTAGGTGATCATCCCAATTTCCTTTAAAGTCCATCACACAGGCTCTTAGCATATCTTCTAATGTCTGAATCGTTCTCTCACTCTATCCATCTGTTTGAGGGTGGTAAGCTGTACTCATTCGCAATTGCGTACCCATGCATTCCTGAAGACGTTTCTAGAAATTTGATGTGAAGCACGGATCCCTATCTGAAACAATTGATACCGGAACTCCGTGCCTCGAAACAATCTCTTTTACTTATAGCCTGGCCAACTGATCTAAGTTGAATCTTATTTTGATTGGAAGAAAATGTGCAGATTTCGTCAGTCGGTCAACGATAACCCATACTGCGTCGTAGCCTTTCTGAGTTATCGGAAGGCCAACCACGAAGTCCATTGTAATGTGTTCCCATTTCCATTCTGGGATTTCCAACGGTTGAAACAATCCACTTGGTCTCTGATGTTTTGCTTTAACCTTCTGACAGGTCAAACACTTGGCAACACATTCTGCAACATTTTTTCAAATTCGGCCACCAAAAATGTTGTCTAAGATCTTGGTACATCTTGGTACTACCAGGGTGAATCGAATATCGTGAACTATGAGCCTCGCTTAAAATTTCTTCCTTAATTTCTTGTACTGGCGGAACCCAAATTCTGTTTTCAAATCTCAGTATTCCTTCTTTATCCCTCTTAAATCTTGGTTCAGTTCCTTCAGATATCTTCTTTGTCACCTTTTTGCATTCATCATCCTGAAGTTGAGCCTCCTTCACTTTATCTAGTAGAGTTGTACCAGATTGCATATGAAATAGCTTCTCATCAATCTCCATTGGATACTTCACTTCTAATTCCAGTTTCTCCATTTCCACAATTAGCTCTTCTTAAGCAGTTAACATCATCAATTTCTCACGACCCTTTCTGCTTAAGGCGTCGGCAACTACATTCGCCTTACCCGGGTGGTATAAAATCTCACAGTCGTAATCCTTAATTAATTCCAACCATCTTCTCTGACGCATATTCAAATCCTTCTGTGTAAAAATATATTTCAGACTCTTGTGGTCTGTATATATTTCACACTTCTCCCCGTACAGATAGTGCCTCCAAATTTTTAAAGCAAAAACAACTGCAGCTAACTCCAAATCATGGGTCGGGTATCCCTTCTCGTAATCCTTCAACTGTCGTGATGCATACGCGATGACTTTACCGTTTTGCATTAGCACACAACCAAGTCCTTTATGCGACGCATCACTAAAAATAACAAAATTGCCTGTATCATCCGAAGAGATAACACAGGTGCCGTACTCAACCTCTTCTTTAATTCTTGAAAGCTCTCCTCACACTTCTCCGTCCAAACAAATTTCACAGCTTTTCGAGTTAGATTCGTTAACGGAGTTGCGATCTTGGAAAAATCTTGAATGAATCTTCTATAATATCCCGCCAATCCAAGAAAACTTCTTACTTCTGACGGCGTTCTCGGCTGTTCCCAGTTAATCACGGCTTCTACTTTGGATGAATCTATCGAAATTCCGTTTTTATAGATCACGTGACCAAGAAATTGTACTCGCTCGATCCAGAATTCGCATTTCGAAAATTTAGCGTACAACTTCTCCCTTCTCAATACTTCCAACGTTAACCTCAAATGTTCTTCGTGTTCTTCTTTGGTTTTGGAATATACCAGAATGTCGTCTATAAATACCACCACGAATTTGTCCAAAAACGGCTTGAACACACTAGTCATTAGTCCCATAAATGCTGCAGGAGCATTCGTTAGACCAAACAACATTACTAAAAATTCATAGTGACCGTATCGCGTTCTGAACGTTGTCTTCGGTACATCCTCTGGTCTCACCTTCAGTTGGTGATAACCACTCCTCAAGTCTATCTTGGAAAAGTATCTTGCTCCCTTTAATTGATCAAACAGATCGTCGATTCTTGGTAATGGATATCTATTCTTAATCGTGACCTTGTTCAGTTCTCTGTAGTCAATGCAGAGCCGCATCGATCCGTCCTTCTTTTTCACAAACAACACCGGCGCTCCCCACGGCGATACGCTCGGTTGAATATACTTTTTGTCCAGTAATTCTTGTAGTTGGACCATCAGTTCTTTCATCTCTACTGGTGCCATTCGGTATGGTGCCTTCGATATTGGAGCGGTTCTGGGCCCCAAATTGATCACGAAATCTACCTCTCTATCTGGTGGAAGTCCTGGCAAATCGTCTGGAAATACATCGACGAAGTCCCTCACAATCGGTATCTCTTCATATTCTCTTTTCGACTGTCGACTATGTAAGCTAGATATCCTACACAGCCTTGTCTTAACAACCTCCTGGCCTGCATCATCGTTAGACAACTCGCTTGTCTAGGCGACTTGCTACCATAAAACACAACCTTTGAAGGAGTCATAAGGTTAATACGCTTCTTCTGGCAGTCAATTACCGCCCCATAATTGGATAACCAATCCATACCCAAAATAACGTCAAATTTCCCAAGCCGAATAGGGATAAGATCTACATTCATGATATTACCCTTAATATCCACCCTACAGTTCTTAAACACGTACTTAATAGGAATTATCTCTCTATTCGTAATTTCTATATTCATGGGATATTCCAACTCATCCATAAGTAAATCTAAACTATTAGCAAAGTCTTTGGATATAAAGGAACAAGTAGCACCCGAATCAAATAAAATATAAGCATTAACTTCATTGATCAGAATGATACCTGACACCACCTCATGAGACTGGATTGCGTCCTGCACTGTCATATTGAAAGTTCTGGCGGTCAGTCGGTTTGTTGCGGCTGGTCCGGTGATGGTTAAGGCATTTCCACTGTTATTTCCACGGTTACCTCCTGGTGCTGCTCCTCCTGATCCCTTCTTAGGGCAGTCTCTCGCTAGATGATCCTTAGAACCACAGTTAAAACAAGCACCCTTCTTTGGGTTTGGACAGTTTGGTGCTATGTGGCCTTCCTGACCACAATTGTAGCACACTCGCTTCCCTTTCATGCAAACTCCCAGATGAGCTTTTCCACAGTTTGAGCACGCTTCAATTTTCTTCTTCTGTCCTCCTTGTTGACTTCCAGCTGACGAGTTATCCGTCCACTTCCTCTTCTGATTATGACTACTCCCAGTGTTACTCCAACCAGTCTTGTTATTTTCTTCACCTTCACTCTTCTTCTTCTTCTGCTCTTGATTGTACTTGGTCACCGCATCGCTCCCACCTTCAGCGAGGATGGCCTTTTCCAGTACTCCGGCAAATGTGTTTATCTGAAACATGACACCTTACTGTAAACCCAAGGTTTTAGTCCTTGTTCAAATCTTCTGGCCTTTCTTTCGTCAGTGTGTACTTGGTATGGGGCAAACCTTGCCAACTCATCAAATTTAGCTGCGTATTCAGGTACGCTCATGTTTCCTTGGTTCAGTTCCAGAAATTGAATTTCCATCTGATTCTGCGAACTAGTTGGGAAGTACATTTCAAAAAACATTTATTTAAATCTCTCCCACGTAATTACACCTTCACCTCCTCGCACTTTGTTTGCTTGCCACCAGTAGCTGGCCTCAGAATTCAGCATAAACGTTGCGAAAGCGGTCTTCTGGTCTTCTCTAACCCTAGCAACGTCGAATACTTTCTCCATTTCCATGACCCACGTTTGAGCCTCGATTGGGTTCCTGGAACCTTTGAATTCTGGCGGTCCCACCGCCTTGAAGTCTTTAAACGTTGTGTTTGGTGGAGCTTGAGGATGATTGTTCATTGCTCCCGTCAGTAAGTTCACCAACTGCTGAACAGGATTAGCGTTGGTGTTGTTGTTATTATTGGTTGACTCCTCCTGAGCCGGTTGACGTTGTTGTCTTCTCCTTAGCGGCATATTTCTGATAAAATAAACGCTTATTAGGACTTTATTTATTTCTCTAAATAGTTAAGGCATTACTCAACAATTTGACATACTCATTTATCACATCATCTCAAACAACTTAATATATTTAATTCAACTCAAAGTTTTAACATCAAACTATAGCATAACTGCTATTTACATCAACTATCCTGGAATAAAAAATCCACAGGATTTAAAATATTAACATATTCCTTCGTTCATAAACACATCGGAATTTACATATAAAAACTAATTAAGTCTTTCACATAATTAAACGGATTCTAATCCTATCTATCAAGGTGCTGAATAGCCTTGCCACGCTCCTCATCCATGATACGAGACATCATCCTGCGATCCAGCATATACGACGGAAGTCCTTCGAACTGGATGGGGTATCTCAAAACTCGTTCCTGAGCCTCATCCATTGCATGATTAAATGCGGAGTATGTCTCTTCAAGCTTTGCCTTCTTTGCGCGACTATCATCTTTTGCACGATCAGCTCAACGTGATTCTCTTACCCATCCTTCCTCTGCTATTTTCAGTCTTCCGGAGGTTTCTTTCATTTCCTTTTTCAGCTTCTCTATCTCCTCGGTCTTATCTTCGGTTTGACCCTTCTCATGGACCAAATCCCATTCTACATTTCCCAATCGTGTGTGAAGAGTCGAAATCTCACTCTCCTTCTACTTTAAAGTAGACTGCTGAACAGTCGCTCGCTCAGTCAATTCCTGAACCTCATCTTGTAATTCCACGTTACGGTCGTATAACGTGTCATACATCTCCGCATCAACGGTGTACCATGGTAACTCCTCTTCTTCCTCTTCCTCATCAAACTCCTCCTCAGGATTCTCCTCAGGATCAGTCTCGGGCTCATGCTCCTGACCAACAACGGTGATCAATGGAGATGACTCCCTCTAAACTAACTATTCCCTAACAACATGTATGTCTCGAGGCTCCTCCTCTGTAGGTACTATAGGTAATCGGGATTCTTCCTCCCAAGCTTGACTAGCTTCTCCTACATTCGTCATCCTGACAACAAAATTTTAAGTTTTAGTTACTAAGTCGTACTAACGAGCACATAAATTAACACATAAACACATAATGTATTTTATTATCTTCAATGAATTACCAAAAAATCATTTCTTAAAACTCGATAAGAGTTTTCCTTTACTATCTTCTTTCTATAAGGTTACTACCTAAGGTTGTGACACCCCACCTAAGGTTCATAACCTACAGCTTTGATACCAACTTGTGACACCCCCAAATCCGGTACTTCCATTTCCACAGAATTTGGTGTTCACGATACAAATATCATCTATCTACCTACCCATAATAATGCAAACCATACAATAATAGAAATAAAAATCTTCCCCTTATAGGGTTACAACATCTGAATAATAATAATACAATCCCAGGTTAAACTAACCTTAAAACATCTGTGCAGAATTCTAACAAATAAGTCTTAAACAACATCTTTAACTTAAGTCTTAAACAAATACATCATATAAAATAACAAGTCATATCAAATAACAAGTCTTCATCATTTGCTAACTTTGCCCTTGCCCTTACTAGTGGAAGGTTCGTCAGCTCTTTCGTTCTTAACTACAATGTTATTATTAAGCAAGAGTGAGCACAAATGCCCACAAGTATAAAAATGAAATAACAGTATAATAACATGCGAATAAATCAAAGACATCTGAATAAAAGCTCAACTTTTGAATCAAGAGTGAATAACAAGAATCAAAAGAATTCTGAGGGTCATAAGACCTTGAACTATGTCCTAGGTTAACAAGGGTTATACTTGAAACCTTTAACAGTCATAAAACTATGGACCTTCTTCTCGTACTTAGGGGGATCATCCCTTAGTACCATACTGTGCACAATATCTTAACGCTAAAGCGTAAATAATCCCCTATACAGGGTTGTTCATCTCAGTTTGACATTCGAGTCCGCACCAAAGGAAGTTTGGTTTGGATAATTCATCAAGGGTTCTGAAATTTAGAACGCTCATCAACTATGGACTAGTTGAATCATTAAGGTTTCACTAGTCTAATAAGGTTCAACAATAATGATATTCAATTTGAATAATAATCTCAAGAAGTATACAATAGAACAATTATTGTATAACTGAATCATGCTTTGGAAAGATAATAAATCTTTAATATCATGTTTGAACTTGAATAATAACAATGATAATTTATTCAGGGTAAATAATAAACTTGAATAATAATGACAAGTAGGGTTAGGAAACTTGCTCAAATTTAAGAGTTTAAGTTTAGGAAACTTGCCTCGTGCGTAGATTACACTTTAACTAAGCACGTTCTTTGAATTAAATCCTACATACCATTCACATTCACAATACCAGTTAATTATAACTTAACTAATCATCATAAACTCATTCTCTTTGTCTACTTTGATTATTGACTATACTTAATCAATTTACCACTTTGTCACATAATTTACACTTCACGAATTATCAAGCTAATTATGTATTCAATAATTCAATTCACATGTAATTATGTTATTTACATGTTAAACAACTATGTCATCATTTCATTATATTTCTAACATGTTTACATGTTCATTACATTAAGTTACTAACACATTGCTAGACTTAACATTTAAAAAATTACATTTCTGGACATTCTGGAGAGTGGCGATGCGGCGCCACTGTTATACTTGATCTTCGCGCTGCAGCGCCGTGGCGCTACAGCCGGACACATGGCACTGCAGCGCTGTGGCACTGCGGCGCGGATGTTTAGGCGGGAGTCTGGCGCCGCAGCGCAGCGAACCAGAAACTGTTCTGCAATTCGCGAAAATTGCAGAACACAACCAAAAACTCCAATTTAATTTATTACTACACGAATTTAGACATACCCACATGTTATAATTCATGTATAATCATAATACAACATCTATAAAGTGATTTTAACCCATTAAACATATAATCACAGAATTAAAACATAAAATTTTCCTCTGTTCTTGATGTTCTTGAAGTTTTTAACATAAATTCCTAAAATTCAACGCCACGGATTCGTTATAAAGCCAAATCCGTTCATTTAAAGCTTGGTCTCTTCGTATCAACATGCATAATAATATAGGAGTGTAAAATTTAGGGATAATATATGATCACTACATAAAATTTCACGTATAAGGCCATAAGGCCAAAACCCAAACTCTGTAATTTTGCAGCAATCATATACGACGTAAAATTATGAATTGATGATAAGGAATTATATACAATATATATTAAAACACATTAAAACGACATCTTAACACATATATGCACATAACTCTCACAAATTCAATTACAGAGACTTTACAGAAGACTTAGGAGTCATATTCATGAAAACTTTAAAAGACGTAGAATAAAAATTGGGTTGGATAAAATTACCCAAAGCGTAGATGATTAAGGATGACAATATCTCTCTACTTCAATCACAGTATTCACAATTCTATGAAACTTTCTCTAATTTCTCTCTGGCTTCCTCTCTGAATTTTTCTTAGACTTAGGCAAAAATGAAAAAAAAAAGAAAAAGAAGACGTCGTATAATGATCAGGTAACTGAGCGCAGAGTGGTCAGTTGGCCCAATCATGGGTTAACTGCACCAACTCCTCTTAGGGCCTTGTTTGGCTAGCTTCAAAAGACTTAATCTCATTTAATTAAATAAACCTTTATCATATAGTTTAATTAATGTCACACTCATTTATAAAATAAACTCATATCTTATTTAATTTAATATAATAATATATCATAAATTCACATAATCATATAATTAATTTTCTCATTAATAAATAATGCCAATTTATTAAATCTCTAATTAATAATTAAATTAATTAAATAACATCATGCTTAATTAAATAATTCATTTAATTCAACAAGTTCACATAATTATATATACTTGAATAATAATTATTCTCCACATTAATTTAATAAATGCAACACATAAAATTAAATTAATCTACCACAATTGCATCAATTAATTATTTAATCCAATAATTAAATCATCGAAAAATATTTATTTAATTCAATAAATATTAAAATAAATTACAAAATTCTCGTTCGTCACAACTATCCCTTACTATCCCTTACAATCCCTTACCTCAAAAGAGCAGTATTTCTGACCGGAATGTAAAGCCGAAAGAACCTTGCACTGAATAGCAACTCTCAAAGTATCTAAAAACTCACAAAATATGCTTCATAATATAGAGAGAAAAAGAGAGAAAGCTTATATTTCTGGTGTGATTTTTAATTCTAACTTAACCCTCTATTTATAGGAAAATGTTAGCACGCCGAAGCAGACTTGACCTGCTACCTGATGGCTTTACCTGCTACTATTTCACCCACCAAAAATCAGCCACCATCCCCAACAACCAAAAGTAGGGCCCACTCAATTCTAGAATTTTCCACCAAAACCTAATTACCGAATCAGTCACCTCTTAAAATTCATAACAAATTATACGTTTATTTTTAACGGTTCAAAATTTGTGGACATATACTCAACTTATAAATGTATAACATATATAAAAATCAAAACGATCCAACGGTCGGATTAAAAATTATAACTCACGCAATATATCTGAAAAATACTGATTTAATTTTTAATACCTCCATTCCGACAGAAATACTGATAAAATACCTCAACATTAATTCCTTCATTTATAACCACATAAATAACTACATCATTTATATCTACATCCAATAAATATTTCCTTATCATATAAATCAATAATTAATTATTCACAAATAATATTATAGAATCAAAATAATGACAACCAGGCAGTTCCCAGGAAAGAGGAGGCTTTCCAATAAGGATTTCTCCTTACTAGCGCGCAATTAGATGACCAAACCTATTCTTAGACAGAACTTTTTAGACATTGTCAATAATGCTATCTAATAATATTATTCAAATAATATGAATTATTGATCTGATAATGGAAAATATTGTGCAGCAACAATTATTGAAACAACAATAATATAAAATATCAACGCAGCAATTATTGATTCAATAAAATAAAATATTGAACAGTAATTACTGTAACAATTATTGAGTAGTGCCTTCTCACATAAGAATCAATAATTGAAAAAAATATTGTGCAATACCGTGTGCTACTGTGCAACTACGCGTATTACTGTATTTTAACCACCGGGTATTCCAACAGTGTTAACAGTAAAAACTACGCCGTTATTTATAAAAACTCAATTTTGTCGTTTTTCTTCATCCGACAGCTATTCTGTTATGGGGTCCACAAATGGATGCGCCGTCGTACGAATATTTCCCGACAGAAAGAATATTCCACGACCAAACGAATATTCCCCGACAACAATGAATATTTTATAACCACCTGTTTATTTTGTAAAATTTGCATATTTCACCCATAACTTTAACTTTTTATCAATTTAACTATTTACTAAATAGGAAAAATTAAATTCTTTTATTTCATAAAATTTGGAGTCTTACAATCTCCCCTCCTTATGAAATTTCGTCCCCAAAATTTACGTACCTGATAATTCAAAGAGTTGAGAATACCTTGCTTTCATTTCAGATTTCATCTTTCTTGTCATCATGATTTCTCCGTTGCTCATCTCCTGTATTTCAGATATCATTCTAGAATACAGCTTCAAAACAAAGGTTAATTGAACAAATTAACATATCACATAATATCTCGATATTATGACTTACCAACAAATAAGCTTAGGTAGGACACACTAGCGAAGGATTTACTCATCTCTCCCCTCTTAGTTATATTCTCCGATCCCGCCAGAGACCATATCCCTAAGCTCTGATACCAAAATGTAACGTCCCCAAAATAGGTTCATTCCATCCAACCTATTCTGAGTCGCCAAATACATGGTACAGAAAACAACTACAACTTTATTACAACAATTGTCATGCAAAATACAACAACATATATGCTGTAAGTTTGGATACAAATATATACCAACTGTGACTCTCATCCCAACCTTGGATGGCACGTCACAATGACACCTTACATAAAGGTATAGTCAAAAATTATTTTAGAAATTAAAATTTTTGGGAAGTGCTCAAGGAAACCTTCGTACATGGGAGGCCATGCATCTAGGTTATGATAGATATCATATGTCCACAGAATTATCCTTGGTTGACCCAATAGACCCCAAAGAAAAATCAAAAGATTACTATCATATTCATTCCAAATGGTGAGTCTTCTCTTGACTTATCATTATCTCCACTGTCTCTAATTGAGAATTATACTTCAAACAAACACCAAGATTATATATGTAGTGCTCGTAAATATACTCAGCAAGTGGATGAGCACAATCCTGTCTTATGATGACACGAGGTTGTATGTCATTAGACATCTTGTATGATAGTGGCAAAACACCCTTCCAACGTTGGGTTCGCCTCACCTTATTTTCTTCACCAAATATAACTACTAAATGATGACCATCGTTCTATTCCCTTGTTACCCCCGCTCGACCCAACTACACTCTTATTACCTGAAAGAATTTGTGAAACAGAAGGGTGAGCACAACTAGCCCAGTAAAAAATATCATGACTAAAGATAAATAAATTATCAATAGCCTTCAACAGTAATAAATCAGAGATTTAGAACATATGGTAGATGATAAAAATTTTCAACCATAGTTGCAGCGGAACGAGCAATCCATTAGAAGAGTCAAATAGACCATAAAGTTTATTATCTTCTCCATGTTAAAAATCCAACAACAATGTTTCATCCCTGTAACATCAACCAACGGTTCTGGTTCACAATCATATGAATAACTCATAATCATAATTGTGGTTCTAAATTCCTCTTCTCATTCAGGGCGAAGATAATTTTCATAACCTGTCTTTACCTGAAACATCAAAGATCATAGTTATACCAAATCACAATTCATGTTCATAATCATACTAATAAATTCATCTTTGCACTACGGCCCAAAGATATTCATCAACAAGTCATCTTTCAACAACAGGTCAACTTTGCATTACGAGCCAAAGATATTCAACAATAATTCATTTTTGCACTACGGGCTAAAGATATTCGTCAACAGTTCATCTTTGCACTACAGGCCAAAGATATTCATATCTCAAAGAAATATTTAATCATTTCAGAATTTATATAAGCAATAATTATAACCATGTTAATCAATTCATCTTTACACTTAAGCTAAAGATATTCAATTATAAATTCAATGGTCATGATCATACCAGTTAACAATTCATCTTTGCACTACAGGCCAAAGATATTCCTCAGTCACGATCATACCAATAATTTACCCATCTTTACACTCAAGTGAAAGAGAAATTCAACATCAGGGTTATAAAAATGTTATATATGATAATAAAAATAATATGATCAAAATATGGATTTAATTTCAAGAGTAATATTCATAAATCAACTATAATTTGGTCAGAAAAAGAAACTAATTTTGTCTTGAATAGTACCCGTGAATAGTGACTCGTGAATAGTAACTCGTGAATAGTAACTCATGAATAGTAACTCGTGAATAGTAACTCATGAATAGTAACTCGTGAATAGTACTTCGTATTCGCACACAGTACCGTATACATAAATAATGTCATATACGTAAATAGTATCATATACATGAATAGTGTTGTATACGTGAATAGTGTCGTATACGTGAATAGTAATCCCGACTCAAAAAGGTAAAAATTCCACAATAAAATTTATACCAATATTTTAGTATAATGATATTGAAAGAATAACATCATTATGAAGAATATAGCATCCCTTAATATCCTTTACTGTCCCTTACTATCCCTTACAATCTCTTACCTCAAAAGAGCAGTATTTTCTGACCGGAATGTAAAGCCGAAAGAACCTTACACTGAATAGCAACTCTCAAAGTATCTAAAAACTCACAAAATATGCTTCATAATATAGAGAGAAAAAGAGAGAAAGCTTATGTTTCTGGTGTGATTTTTAATTCTAACTTAACCCTCTATTTATAGGAAAATGTTAGCACGCCGAAGCAGACTTGACCTGCTACCTGATGGCTTTACCTGCTACTATTTCACCCACCAAAAATCAGCCACCATCCCCAACAACCAAAAGTGGGGCCCACTCAATTCTAGAATTTTCTATCAAAGCCTAATTTCCGAATCAGTCACCTCTTAAAATTCATAACAAATTATACGTTTATTTTTAACGGTTCAAAATTTGTGAACATATACTCAACTTATAAATGTATAACATATCCAAAAATCACAACGATCCAACGGTCTGAATAAAAATTATAACTCACGCAACATATCTGAAAAATACTAATTTGATTTTTAATACTTCCATTCCGACAGAAATACTGATAAGATACCTCAACATTAATTCCTTCATTTATAACCACATAAATAACTCCATCATTTATATCCACATCCAATAAATATTTCCTTATCATATAAATCAATAATTAATTATTCACAAATAATATTATAGAACCACAATAATGACAATCAGGCAGTTTCCAAGAAAGAGGGGGCTTTCCAATAAGAATTTATCCTTATTAGCGCGCAATTAGATGACCAAACCTCTTCTTAGACAGAACTTTCTAGACATTACCAATAATGTTATCTAATAATATTATTCAAATAATATGAATTATTGATCTGATAATGGAAAATATTGTGCAACAACAATTATTAAAACAACAATAATATAAAATATCAATGCAGCAATTATTGATTCAATAAAATAAAATATTGAACAGTAATTAATGTAACAATTATTGAGTAGTGCCTTCTCACGTAAGAATCAATAATTGAAAAAAATACTGTGCAATACCATGTGCTACTGTGCAACTACGCGTATTACTGTATTTTAACCACCGGGTATTCCAACAGTGTTAACAATAAAAACTACGCCGTTATTTATAAAAACTCAATTTTGTCATTTTCTTCATCCGACAGTTATTCTGTTATGGGGTCCACAAATGGTTGCGTCGTCGTACGAATATTCCCCGACAGAAAGAATATTCCACGACCAAACGAATATTCCACGACCAAACGAATATTCCCCGACAACAATGAATATTTTATAACCACTTGTTTATTTTGCAAAATTTGCACATTTCACCCATAATTTTAACTTTTTATCAATTTAACCATTTACTAAATAGGAAAAATTGAATACTTTTATTTCATAAAATCGGGGGTCTTACAATTTAGTCTATTCTTCTATAAATAGAAGCTTATTTCTTCTTTCATTTTTACCAATTCACTAAGACTCATAAGAAAAACTATAGAGAGAGAAAAAAGAACAGTATTCTACTACTTCACTATTGCAGTATCCAATCTTCTACTAAGGTGAGGGATATTACTTTTTATATTCGTAAGGGATATTATTTTTTATATTAATTCTATAATATATGGGAATAACATGTCTACGCAGATTACCGCATGCATGGTGAATAACCCTTCATACTCATTCTATATTTGTGGAAAAGATCTGTCTACGCGAATTACCGCATTACGAGTGAAAATTCATTTGCAGTTTCGTATATTATTTCTTTTCATATTCTTAAAATCTAAACTTACAATGGTAAGTATTGCTTCTATAATCCCTAAAATTAGTAGAATATCCTTGAGTTTTGCGCTTCATCTAGTATCGTTTCATTGGAATATTGGTCTGAACTTTTTTATTTCAATATTTTCATTCGGGGTACTATTCACGGGGTACTATTCACTCGGGGTACTATTTATTCGGGGTACTTTGCATGATGGGGTACTATTTATTTGCTACTATTCATTCGAGTACTATTCATGGGATACTATTCACGACAAAAGTGATTTATTTTTTGTCCAAATTATTTTTCATACATGAATATCATTCTTGAATTTTACTCCACAATTAGTTATCATGTTGACAATTTGGACATTCTTGAACTCTAGATAAATTAAATTATAAATCTATAATATTTATCATTGATCTCACTTGATTAATTCCTTATATCATAGTCATCATCCTTATGCTTATGTTGTGGTAAAAGTCATCTTTGGCCCGTAGTGCATAGATGGACTGTTGATTTGTATGATTATGACCAAAAATTTTGTATTGGTATAATCATGACCTGTAACGTTACATACAAATGATGTGGTGAAAGTTCTTTTTGGCCCGTAGTGCATAGATGGACAGTTATTTGGCATGATATAACCATTGGTGATACTAACGAATATCCTTAGCCCATAGTGCATGGATAATTCGTTGATGTGAAATATTTATTGATTGTTGTTACAGGGATAAAATATTGATAATGGACTTTTAAATCATAGAAAATAGTAGACATCATGCTCTACTTGACTCTTCTAATGGATTGCTATTTTCGCTGCAGTTGTTGATCTAAAACTTGTTATCTATTGTATTCTATCAGATTTTTCCCTGTTGAGGACTAATAATAATTTGTTCTACATTATCTTAGTCATAATATTCTTTACTGGGCTAGTTGAGCTCACTCTTTTCCTTTTGGTTCCATTGTTCTTCTCAGGAGGCGATAATATAGCTAGGACTAGTCGGGGAGTGGAGTAATGGTTCAAGATAGTTTTTATAGCAATCATCACTATTTTGTAAAATAGTATAATAATAATTGTAATGAGGACTTTATTTGAGTTTGGATATTGTCTACGAGATAATATTTGTTTTGAAACCCAACTATTGTGTTGTCGTATTTTGCACGATAGTTGTATAAATAAAATTTATATTTAAATTATGTACCATGTATTTGGCGACTCAGAATGGGTTGTATGGACCTATTTTTGGGGGTCACAGCTAGACTAAGAAAGTGGCACCGCAGCGCTAGGACAGGGGGTCTGCTACTACTGAATGGCGCCGCAGCACAACTTGTATACTTATAACTGGCGCCGCAGCGCCGATAAGTGGAAAAAATCAGACACAGTTCATTATTAACCCAAATGTTTACATGATAACTATGGAGCATGTATATACTTAATATATATGAAGAGACAATTCCTAAAGAAATTGTATAACAATGATTTTAGAAATTAATCGTTGATTAAAAGTATTTAAACTAAGAACGTAAAGTATGAAAACGTAAAGTGGGAATCGCATTCGAGTTTAACGCGCGTCCTAAGGGTATATACATTATGTAATATGTAAAATCTCAAATTTTACGAATAAAGATTTAATTTTCTCGAAATATTTTTTAAAAAAATTATGGTGTGGATTTGAGATAATGTTATTGTTGTGGGTAGTATTTATAAATTTTTCAAAGTATGCAAGTTGTTATATAATATTCGTTTGATCGGGAAATATCCGTACGACGGCATAATCATTGGTGGACCCCACAACGGAAGAATTGTCGTAGTAAAAAAATGACAAAATTATCTTTTTATAAAAATAACGGCAAAAGTGTTACTGTTAAAACTGTTGTACTACTCGGTAGTAAAAGTACAATAATACGCGTGGTTGCATAGTAGCACACGGTATTGATTATTGATGCTTACGTGAGAAGTCACTCAGTAATACTCAATTATTGCTACAGCAATTGCTGCATCATATCTCTCATATTATTGATTCGATTATTGTCACAGTATCATTTGCATAATATGTTATATTATTAAATCAATAATTGAGAAGACAAAGTTATTCATATTTTTAAATTACAATATTTACAATATCTAGAAGTTCTATCAAGGAGAGGTTTGGTTACCTAATTGCGCGCCAATAGGGAGAAATTCTTATTGGAAAGCCCCCTCTTTCCTGGGAACGACCTGGTTGTTAAATATTGTGAGTTATAATATTAATGATGAATAAGTTCGTGCTGATTAAAGATGAATTTGATAGTTTCATTGTGTTAAAATTATTTGTGTTAGTGGAAATCGACATTTATTTTGATAATAATTGATGTCTGGAGGTTATAGTGCTCAATCGGGTATTCGGAGCATTTTTCGTGTCGAAATACTATTCACGAGTTACTATTCACAAGTTACTATTCATGGGGTACTAATCACCCGAAAGATATATTTCTTTTCGGTCCAAATCATTTTTGGGTACAATATTATTCCATGAGGAGATGTGATAATTTTTCAAACCGTTGGTTGAAGATATAATAGTAAATCAATATGGACCGCTGGTGGAATGTTATAATAGTAAATCAATATGGATCGCTGATTTAAAGTTTTAAAAGTAAATCAGTATGGACCGTTGCTTTAAGTTTTAATAGTAAATCAATATGGACCGTCTATTTAAAAGTAAATCAATCTGGACTGTTCATGAATTAGTTACTATTCAGTCCATTCTCCTATAAATAGAAGCTCATTCCTTCATTATTTCTTACGAATTCATTGAAACTCTAGAGAGAGAAACTATAGAAAGAAAGAAAAAAAGTATTCTGCTACTTCACTTTTCTAATATCCAGTTCTTCTAAGGTAAGGGATATCATTTGTTGTACTCGTAAGGGGTATTATTTCTTTCGTATTCATAAAGAGAACTTTTGTTATTCCATTCTTATTATTCTGTTAGAATAACCTGTATACGTGGACTACCGTATACATGGTGAAATTCTTTTGTTATTCCATTCCTCATTATTATGTTGGAATAACCTATTTATGCGAAGTACCGCATACATGGTGAAATTCTTCTGTTATTCCATTCCTTATTATTATGTTGGAATAACCTGTTTATGCGAAGTATCGCATACATGGTGAAATTCTTCTATTATTCCGTTCTTTATTATTCTGTCGGAATATCCTGTCTATGCGTTTACGCCGGACCTGGTTTCATTATTTATTATTCTGTCAGAATATCATGTCTATGCGTTTACGCCGAACCTGGTTCCATTATTTATTATTATGTCAGAATATCATGTCTGTGCAGTCTATCGCACGCATGGTGAATCCTTTTGTTATTCCATTCTTTATTATTCTGTTGTAATAACCTGTCTATGTGGATTACCACATGCATGGTGAATGATCCTTTGTATTCATTCCTTATTAAATTGTGAAAATGATCTGTATACGTGGATTACCGCATGGCGGGTGAAAATCTATTTACAGTTTCATATATTCTATTATACTCAGTTGGTTAAAGTTTTGGCTTTTATATTCCTTGAAATTAGAAAAATATCCTGGATATTTGTGTTTCATCTAGTATCTTTTCGTGAAAATATTCTTTTGAGCATTCTTGAATTTTACTCCACAAAGCAGTATCATGATGATAATTTGGACGTCATTGAGTTTAGGATAAATTAACTTATTAATCTTTAAAATTTATTCTTGAACTTATTTGATTGAATTATTATGTTATTGTCATCATCCTCATGCTTATATTGTAATGAAAGTCATCTTTAGCTTACGTGCATAGATGGACTTAGTATGATTATGACCAGGGATCATTCGGTATAATCATGACCTGTAATGTTATAAATGATGTGGTAAAAGTCCTCAGTGGCCTGTAATGCATTGATGGACAGTTTTTGGTATGATTATGACCAGGGATTATTCGGTATAGTCATGACCGTTGATGATTTAATGAATATCATTGGCCCGTAATACAGGGATGATTAGATGTTGTGGTTTATTTATTAAGCTGAGTCTCAGCGATAAAAATTGATGAAAACATTTTAAATCATAGAAGATAGTAGATATCATGCTCTACTTGACTCTTCTAATGGATTACTTATTCCGCTGTAGTTAAACTTGATGTCTATTGTATTTTATCAGTTTAACATTGTTGAAGACTATTGATAATTTATTCTGCATTATCTTAGTCATAATATTTCTTACTGGGCTAGTTGAGCTCACCCTTTCTTTCACTGTTCTCTTCAGGAAATGAGAATATAGCTAGGACAAGTCGGGAAAAGGAGTGACGGTTCAGATGATAGCATTAGTAGTCCTCACTATTTTGTTAAATAGTGTGACAATAAATGTAACGAGGACTCCTTTGAGTATGGATATTGTCTAGATGATAATATTCCTATTAAAACTCTCAGTTTATGTATTGTTGTATATTACACGACAGTTGTATAATTAAGTTTATATTTATATTCGGTACCATGTATTTGACAACTCAAGATGGGTGATGTATACCAATTTTGGGGGCATCACATAATAGATGTGCAGGGTATGTAAACAATAAGAAATGAAGATAGAACCTATGTACTTACTATACGGAGTCCGATATGGGTAACCCGACGAAGATGTTCCTGAGATAGCAAACCAAGTAAGGTTTCAACTACTGTGGTACTTAAACGATGGTTGTTGAGTGTCGGTTTATGATATATGAATGTTAATAAGTCGTAATAAATGAGAAATAACTCAAAATGAATATTATTAATGAAATAACTTCAATTAAGTTATAGAAGAGAAAGAAGTTGGTACAAACAATGTGATAGATTTGTTTAGTAGCTAATTCCAGTGTAATATGTGAATATATCATGCAAGTTTTCCATAACGCTTGTCTGACCTTCGTGTTAGTCAAGTTTTTGTGATCCATGTTATAACATGCATGAATTATTTTACGAAAGAGTCGATGCCAGTTTTAGCTCGGCTAGACAAACCTTAAGAATTTGATTGATTTATTTATAAGTCTTTCAATATAGTATTGATAACGCTATCCTACGCCAATTTTTTGGTACGGACTCAAAGGTAAGCCTAAGTATGAATAAATAAAAGTATTTTTCATCGATTTTTCGATGGGCACACGAGGTTGCCAAAACTTAAACGTAGATACGTTTAACGGATGAGTGTTGATCAACATAGTGTACTATAGGTTGATCACCTAGAAGTGCTCATAAGATATATCAGACTTACGGACTTAGTGACGGGTTTTCCTTTTAAATGAATGAAAATCAAAGAGAATGTTCATGGTCTTTTGACCTACTCAGAATTCTTAAGTTACGGTATGTACTCTGGAATTATTTTATGAGAATAAAAAGTGTTATTTCAATGTTTCATAGTACTTCATAACTATTTGTTCAGTTAATGAAGAATAATCATGTAATTCTCGATGTTGTGTATATGATATATATTGCTAGACTTGTTGAGCTAGTTATGCTCACTTCTTGCTTGAATTATATGATTGCGGCTAAGGCCGAGCGAACCGAGGGTTCTGGTAAGGATAGAGGCAAAGCTAAGATGGATAAGTAGTTTATCCTATAATAGACTAGTATATTTGTATGAACTTATACTATGACAAATGAAGAATGTATTGGTTAACAGAACCTAGGAAAAGATTTTTTATTATTGTAATAAGAATGTAGTAAATACACTCATTTTAATGTTTTTCAATAGAATGAATGTATAGTTAGTAGTATCATGTAGCACCATATTTGCGGGTAGAAAGCACCCGAATTTGAGGAAGTCTGTGACACGGGTACTTCAATTCCACCGAATTTGGTGTTCACTGTACAAATATCATCTATCTATCTACCCATAATAAATGCAAACCATACAATAGATAGAAATAAACATCCTCCCCTTATGGGGTTACAACATCCGAAAAAAATACAATCCCAGGATAAACTAACCTTAAACATCTGTGCGGAAACATAAGCAATTAATAAGTCTTAACAACATTAAGTCTTAACACATAAATTCAACATCTCATAAATACAAGTCTTCATTATTTGTTAACCTTGCCCTTGCCTTTACTAGTAGAAGGCTCGTCTGCTCTTTCGTTCTTAACTGCAATGTTATTATTACGCAAGAATGAGCACGATTGCCCACAAGTATAATAATGAAATAACAATGTATAATAACATGCGAGGGAATCTAAGGCTTCTGAAATAAAAGCTCAACTTTTGAATTAAGAATGAATAACGAGAATCAAAAGATTTCTGAGGGTCATAAGACCTTGAACTATGTCCTAGGTTAACAAGGGTTATACTTGAAACCTTTAACAGTCATAAGACTATGGACCTTTCTACTCGTACTTAGGGGGATCAGCCCTTAGTACCATACTGTGCACAATATCTTAACGCTAACGCATAAGTAAATCCCTTTGCAGGGTTGTTCATCTCAGTTTGACATTAGAGTCCGCACCAAAAGAAGTTTGGTTTGGATAAATCAATAAGGGTTCTAAATTTAGAACATTCATCAACTATGGACTAGTTGAATCAATAAGGATTCGCTAGTCTAACAAGGTTCAACAATAAATGATATTTATAATGAATAACAATCTCAATAGGTATACAATAGAACAATTATTGTATAACAGAATCATACTTTAAAAAGATAGTAAATCTTTAACATAACAAATGAACTTGATTTATAACTTGAATAATGATAACAAGTAGGGTTAGGAATCTTGCCTCATGCGTAGGCTAAACGATTACTACTTCCGTTCACCACAAATCCTACACACATACCATATGTATTCACGACATTCATTAGTTACATTTTCACTTAATTATTTAATATAAACTCCACTTTATTTAACAAATCATTACCCTTCTAATTTAATTACTTAATTAAATTAGAATATTTTCATTCTCTTACTATTATTACACTCGAATAAATTATTTCATAATAATTTCCATCGAATATTTATTTTATTCCATAAATATCTCAATTAAAATATTTACTTTATTTTATAAATATTTTAATAATAATTTTCATCGAATATTTATTTTATTCCATAAATATCTCAATTAAAATATTTACTTTATTTTATAAATATTTTAATAATAATTTTCATCGAATATTTATTTTATTCCATAAATATCTCAATTAAAATATTTAATTTATTTTATAAATATTTTAATAATAATTTTCATCAAATATTTATTTTATTCCATAATATCTCAATTAAAATATTTAATTTATTTTATAAATATTTTAATAATAATTTTTATCGAATATTTATTTTTTATTATTATTTTTTTCTTTTTTTTTACCGCCGGGGCGGGGTAATGTAGTTTGGTAACGCCCGCCGGGGGCGGGGTTACCCAAGCTCATTTTCAACAGTTTCTGCAGTTCTGCAGTTCACGAACATAATAATGCCAAATTAGGCCAAAAATCAATCACAAGTAAAATTATACGTGAATATGGCCATAACTTTCAATTAGTTATTTTTACACGAATTTAGACTTACCCAATCATTGTAATACATATATAATCATTACCCAACATTTATAGAGTGATTTTAACCCATTAAAACACATAATCACATAATTAAATTATATAAATTTCACTGTTCTTGATATTCTTGAAGATTTTGAACATAAATCATGAAAATTAATACTACGGGTTCGTTATAACACCGAATCTGTTCATTTAAAGTTTGGTCTCTTCATATTAACATGCATAATAATATACGAGTATAAATTTTACAAAACCATTTAAGTTTGACACATTAAATTTACATATAAGGGCCATATGGCCAAAACCCATACTCTGCAAGTTTTGAGCATCATATACGACGTATTTTCATGAAACTAATGACATGGTAACTTACATAATATATAATTGAATACGATTTGATAACATTTAACACATATATAAACTCATAATCATACCCTTTTCCAATTACAGAGACTTTACAAAAGCTTGAAAGCCATTTTTATAAAAACTAAATGACATAAAAAGTAATTGGGTTGAAGAGATTACCCAAGCGTAGAATTAATAGAAGATGAATTCCTTCTCAGATGACTCTCACAATCCTCTTAAAAATCTCTGAATTCTCAACTCTTTCTCTGTATCTCTCTCTGTTACGCTTTCTAGACTTAGGCAAATAATGAAGAAGAAAGAAAAGAAGACGTAAACTAAATAAGGAACAACTGACGCGTTGGTGGTCAGTTACCCAGTCATGGGTAACTTCCCTCAACTCCCACTAAGGCCATGTTTGGCTACCATTTAAAAGCTTATACCCAATTAATTTAATAAAACCTCTTATACTATAGTTTAAATAATGTCGCATTCCTTTATAAAATAAATCAATATCTTATTTAATTTAATTTAAATAAAATATAATAATTTATCATAAATTCACATAATCATATAATTAATTTTCTCATTAATTAATTATATCAAATTATTAAATTTCTAATTAATAATTAAATTAATTAAAATAACATTAGGCTTATTAAATATTTCTTTTAATACAATAAGCTCACATAATGACATACTTTGAATAACAAAATTTCTCCACATTAATTTAATAAATATAACACATATAATTAAATTAATCTACCACAATTTCATCAATTAATTATTTAATCTAATAATTAATTCATCGAAAAATATTTATTTAATTCAATAAATATTAAAATTACATTACAAAAATCTCATTCGTCACATATTTCCCCCCTTAAAAGGATTATGTCCCCAGAATCACGACTCAATAAATTCAACCCATTACATTCTCCCCCCCCCCTACAAAGATTTTGTCCCCAGAATCGCTTACACATAAATTAAGTAAATAAATGAGGGTAATTCTTCATCATATTCTCTTCGAGTTCCCACGTAGATTCTTCAGCGTTGTGGTTCCTCCAAATTACCTTAACAGAAGGTATTACTTTATTTCTGAGAACTTGTTCTTTTCTGTCGACAATTTGAACAGGAATTTCTTCGTAAGATAAGTCTTTTTCAAAATGTAGGGGTTCATATTCAATTACATGCTTGTAATCGGCTTTGTAGGGTCGTAGAACTGAGACATGGAAGACGTTGTGGACATTCTCGAGTGCTGGAGGTAAGGCTACCTCATACGCGACTTCTTCGATTCTTCGCAGTACTTCAAAGGGTCCAATGAATCTTGGACTTAATTTTCCTTTCTTTCCGAACCTGATCTTTCCTTTCCAGGGAGAGACCTTCAAGAAAACATAATTACCCGATTCAAACACAATATTCTTACGATGTAGATCAGCGTATTTCTTCTATCTATCTTGGGCTGCTACCAGTCGTGCTCGGATCACTTTGACTATTTCTGCTGTCTGATGTACCATTTCTGGGCCTAGCAATTGTCTTTCGCCAACTTCATCCCAATAAAGCAGAGTTCTGCACTTTCTGCCGTATAACGCTTCGTAAGGCGACATGCCTATACTAGCGTGGTAACTGTTGTTGTAGCCGAACTCTACGAGCGGTAGATGATCATCCCAATTTCCTTTAAAGTCTATTACACAGGCTCTTAGCATATCTTCCAATGTTTGAATTTTTCTTTCTCTCTGTCCGTCTGTTTAAGGGTGGTATGTTGTACTCATTCGCAATTGCGTACCCATGCATTCTTGTAGACGTTTTCAGAAGTTCGATGTAAAGCGCGGATCCCTATCGGAAACAATTGACACCGGTACCTCGTGCCTCGAAACAATCTCTTTTACGTATAGTCTCGCCAACTGATCTAAGTTAAATCTGATTTTGATCAGAAGGAAGTGTGCGGATTTCGTCAGTCGGTCAACGATAACCCATACTGCGTCGTAGCTTTTCTGAGTCGTCGAAAGGCCAACCACGAAGTCCATTATAATATGTTCCCATTTCCATTCTGGGATCTCCAACGGTTGTAGTAATCCACTTGGTCTCTGATGTTATGCTTTTACTTTCTGACAAGTCAGACACTTGGAAACACACTCTGCAACATCACGTTTCAAATTTGCCACCAGAAATGTTGTCGAAGATCTTGATACATCTTGGTACTACCAGGGTGAATCGAATATCGTGAACTATGAGACTCGCTCAAAATGTCTTCCTTAATCTCTGTGACTGGCGGTACCCAAATTCTGCTCTCAAATCTCAGTATTCCTTCCTTATCCATCTTAAATCTCGGTTCAGTTCCTTCATATATCTTCTTTGTCCCCTTCTTAAATTCTTCGTCCTAAAGTTGAGCCTCCTTAACTTTATCCAGTAGGGTTGTACCAGATTGTATCTGAAATAGCTTCTCATCAATCTCCATAGGATACTTCACTTCTAACTCCAGTTTCTCCATATCTGCAATTAGCTCCTCCTGAGCAGTTAACATCATCAATTTCTCACGACTCTTTCTACTTAAGGCGTCGGCAACCACATTTGCTTTACCTGGATGGTATAAAATCTCACAGTTGTAATCCTTAATTAATTCCAACCATCTTCTTTGACGCATATTCAAATCCTTCTGTGTGAAAATATATTTTAGACTTTTGTGGTCCGTATATATTTCACACTTCTCCCCGTAGAGATAGTGCCTCCAAATTTTCAAAGCAAAAACAACTGCAGCTAACTCCAAGTCGTGGGTCGGATACCCCTTCTCATAATCCTTCAATTGTTGTGATGCATACGCAATGACTTTGTCGTTTTGCATCAGCACACAGCCAAGTCCTTTATGCGACGCATCACTATAAACAACAAAATTTTTTGTATCATCCGGAAGAGATAACACAGGTGCCGTACTCAACCTCTTCTTCAATTCCTAAAAACTTTCTTCACACTTATCCGTCCAAACAAATTTCACAGCTTTTCGAGTTAAATTCGTTAGCGGAGTTGCGATCTTGGAAAAGTCTTGAATGAATCTTCTATAATATCCTGCCAATCTAAGAAAACTTCTTACTTCCGACGGCGTTCTCAACTGATCCCAGTTAATCACGGCTTCTACTTTTGATGGATCTACCGAAATTCCGTTTTTATCAATCACGTGACCAAGAAATTGTACTCGCTTGATCCAAAATTCACATTTCGAAAACTTAGCATGCAACTTCTCTCTTCTTAATACTTCCAACGTTAATCTCAAATGCTCTTTGTGTTCTTCTTTGGTTTTTGAATATACCAAAATGTTGTCTATAAATACCACTACGAATTTGTCCAAAAACAGCTTGAACACTCCATTCATTAGTCCCATAAATGCTGCAGGAGCATTCGTTAAACCAAATGACATTACCAAAAATTCGTAGTGACCATATCGCGTTCTGAACGCTGTCTTCGGTACATCCTCTGGTCTCACCTTCAGTTGATGATAACCGCTTCTCAAGTCTGTCTTAGAAAAATATATTGCTCCTTTCAATTGATCAAACAGGTCGTCGATCCTCGATAATGGATATCTATTCTTAATCGTGACCTTATTCAGTTCTCTAGAGTCAATGCAGAGCCGCATCGATTCGTCCTTCTTTTTCACAAATAACACCGGCGCTCCCCACGACGATACGCTCAGTTGGATGTACTTCTTGTCCAGTAATTCTTGTAGTTGTACCATTAATTCTTTCATCTCTACTGGTGCCATTCGGTATGGTGCCTTCGATATTGAAGCAGTTTCGGGTGCCAAATCGATCAAGAAATCTACCTCTCTATCTAATGAAAGTTCTGGCAAATCGTCTGGAAATACGTCGACGAAGTCCCTCACAATCGGTATTTCTTCTACCTTCGGATTATCTTTTCGACTGTCGACTATGTAAGCTAAGTATCCTACACAGCCTTGTCTTAATAACTTCCTGGCCTGCATCATCGTCAGACAACTCGCTTGTCTAGGCAGCTTGCTACCATAAAACACAACCTTTGACGGAGTCATAAGGTTAATACGCTTCTTTTGGCAATTAATTACAGCCCCATAATTGAATAACCAGTCCATTCTAAATATAACGTCAAATTCTCCAAGTCGAATAGGGATAAGATCTACGTTCATGATATTACCCTTAATATCCACTCTACAGTTCTTATACACGTACTTAACAAGGATTATCTCTCTATTCGCAATTTCTATGTTCATGGGATATTCCAACTCATCCTTAAGCAAATCTAAACTATTAGCAAAGTCATCATATATAAAGGAACAAGTAGCACCCGAATCAAATAAAACATAGGTATTAATTTTATTGATCGGAATGATACCTGACACCACATCACGAGACTGAACTGCATCCTGCACCGTCATGTTGAAAGTCCTGGTGGTCGGTCGATTTGTTGCGGTTGGTCCGGTGATAGACAAGGCGTTTCCACTGTTGTTTCCCCAGTTTCCTCCTTATCCTGACCCTCCCGATCCCTTCTTAGGACAGTCTCTTGCTAAATGATCTTTTGAACCATAGGTGAAGTAGGCACCCTTCTTTGGATTTGGACAGTTTGGTGCTATGTGGCCTTCCTGACCACAATTGTAGCACACTCACTTCCCTGTCATGCAAACTCCCAAATGAGCTTTTCCGCAGTTTGTGCACGCTTTGATCTTTTTCTTCTGCCCAACTTGTTGACTTCCAGCTGACGAGTTATCCATCCACTTCCTTTTCTGATTATGACTACCCCCAGTGCTACTCCCACCAGTCTTGTTATTACCTTCATTCTCACTTTTCTTCTTCTTCTGCTCTTGATTATACTTGGTCATCGCATCTCTTCCACCTTCAGCGAGGATGGCCTTTTCCAGTACTCCAGCAAAAGTGTTTATCTAAAACATTGATACCTTACTATATACCCAAGGCTTTAGTCCTTGTTCGAATCTTCTAGCTTTTCTCTCGTCCGTATGTACTTGATACGGGGCGAACCTCGCTAACTTATTGAATCTAGCCGCATAATCAGGTACGCTCATATTTCTCTGCTTCAATTCCATAAATTGAACCTCCATCTGGTTCTGCGAGCTGGTTGGGAAATACATCTCGAAGAACATCTCTTTAAATCTCTCCCAAGTAATTACACCTTCACCTCCTCACACTTTGTTTGCTTGCCACCAATAGCTAGCTTCAGACTTCAGCATAAATGTTACAAAAGCGGTCTTCTGGTCTTCTCTAGCAACGTCGAAAACCTTCTCCATCTCCATAACCCACGTTTGAGCCTCGATCAGGTTCATGGAACCCTTAAAATCTAGCGGTCCTACCACCTTGAAATCCTTAAATGTAGTATTTTGTGGAGCTTAAGGTTGATTATTCATTGCTCCAGTCAGTAAGTTAACCAACTACTGAACGGGATTAGCATTGGCATTATTGTTGTTATTTGTTGACTCTTCCTGAGCTGGTTGACGTTGATGTCTTCTTCTTGGCGACATATTTCTGTTAAAATATATGCTTATTAAATCTCTATTAAATTCTCTAAATAGTTAAGACTTAACTCAACAATTAATTATAATTATTTAACACATCATCTCAAATAACTTAATATAATTAATTCAAACCAAAAGTTTTACATCAAACGATAGCATAACTGCTATTTACATCAACCATCCTGAGATAAAGAATCCACAGGATTTAAATATTAAAATATTCCTTCGTTCATAAACATATCGGAATTACACATAAAACTAATAAAGTCTTTCACATAATTAAGCAAATCCTATCATTGCTGGTTAAGGCGCTGAATAGCATTGCTACGCTCCTCTTCCATGATGCGAGACATCGTCCTGCGATCCAGCATGTACGATGGAAGTCCTTCGAACTGGATGGGGTACCTCAAAACTCGATCCTGGGCCTCATCCATTGCATGATTAAGTGTGGAGTATGTCTCTCCAAGCTTTGCCTTCTTTGCACGACCATCCTCTTCCGCAAGATCAGCACGACGTGACTCTCTTACCCAGCCTTCCTCTGCTATGATCAGCCTTTCAGAGCTTTCCTTCAGTTCCTTCTTCAACTTTTCTATCTCTGCGGTCTTATCTTCGGTTTGACCCTTCTCGTGGACCAAATCCCATTCTACATTTCCCAGTCGTGAGTGAAGAATCTCCCTCTCCTTCTGTTCTAGAGTAATCTGCTGATTAATAGCCCGCTCAATCAGATCCTAGACCTCATCTCGTAACTCCACGTTACGGTCGTATAATGTGTCGTACATCTCAGCATCAATGGAGTGCTGTGGAAACTCCTCTTCTTCCTCTTCCTTTTCCTCGTCAAATTCCTCCTCAGAATCAGTCTCAGGTTCAAGCTCCTGACCAACAACGGTGATCAATGGAGATGACTCCCTCTGTACCAACTGTTCCCTAACGACATGAATGTCTCGGGGTTCCTCCTCCGTAGGTACTGTAGGTACTCGGGGTTCCTCCTCCCCAGCTCGACTAGTTCCTCCAACGTCAGACATCCTGACAACAAAATTTCGAGTTTTAGTTATTAAGTCGTACTAGTGAGCATATAATTTAACACATAAGCACATAAAGTCTTTTATTATCTTCAATGAATTATAAAAAATTCATTTCCTAGAACTCGATAAGAGTTTTTCATCACTATGTTCTTTTTATAAGGCTACTACCTAAGGTTGTTCCCCCACCTAAGGTTCATAACCTACAGCTTTGATACCAACTTGTGACACCCCCAAATCCGGGTACTTCAATTCCACGAGATTTGGTGTTCACTGTACAAATATCATCTATCTATCTACCCACAATAAATGCAAACCATGCAATAGATATAAATAAACATCCTCCCCTTATGGGGTTACAACATCCAAATAAAATACAATCCCAGGTTAAACTAACCTTAAACATCTGTGCGGAAACATAAGCAATTAATAAGTCTTAACAACATTAAGTCTTAACACATAAATTCAACATCTCATAAATACAAGTCTTCATCATTTGTTAACATTGCCCTTGCCTTTACTAGTAGAAGGCTCGTCTGCTCTTTTGTTCTTAACTACAATGTTATTATTACGCAAGAGTGAGCACGATTGCCCACAAGTATAAAAATAAAATAACAATGTATAATAACATGCGAGGGAATCGAAGACTTCTGAAATAAAAGCTCAACTTTTGAATCAAGAATGAATAACGAGAATCAAAAGATTTCTGAGGGTCATAAGACCTTGAACTATGTCCTAGGTTAACAAGGGTTATACTTGAAACCTTTAACAGTCATAAGACTATGGACCTTTCTACTCGTACTTAGGGGGATCAGCCCTTAGTACCATACTGTGCACAATATCTTAACGCTAACGCATAAGTAAATCCCTTTGCAGGGTTGTTCATCTCAGTTTGACATTAGAGTCCGCACCAAAAGAAATTTGGTTTGGATAAATCAATAAGGGTTCTAAATTTAGAACATTCATCAACTATGGACTAGTTGAATCAATAAGGATTCGCTAGTCTAACGAGGTTCAACAATAAATGATATTTATAATGAATAACAATCTCAATAGGTATACAATAGAACAATTATTGTATAACAGAATCATACTTTAAAAAGATAGTAAATCTTTAACATAACAAATGAACTTGATTTATAACTTGAATAATGATAACAAGTAGGGTTAGGAATCTTACCTCATGCGTAGGCTAAACGATTACTACTTCAGTTCACCACAAATCCTACACACATACCATATATATTCACGACATTCATTAGTTACATTTTTACTTAATTATTTAATATAAACTCCACTTTATTTAACAAATCATTACCCTTCTAATTTAATTACTTAATTAAATTAGAATATTTTCATTCTCTTACTATTATTACATTCGAATAAATTATTTCATAATAATTTCCATCGAATATTTATTTTATTCCATAAATATCTTAATTAAAATATTTACTTTATTTTATAAATATTTTAATAATAAATTTCATTGAATATTTATTTTATTACATAAATATCTCAATTAAAATATTTACTTTATTTTATAAATATTTTAATAATAATTTTCATCGCATATTTATTTTATTCCATAAATATTTTAATTAAAATATTTAATTTATTTTATAAATATTTTAATAATAATTTTTATCAAATATTTATTTTATTCCATAATATCTCAAATAAAATATTTAATTTATTTTATAAATATTTTAATAATAATTTTTATCGAATATTTATTTATTTATTATTTTTTTTGATTTTTTTTTATTTTTTTATTGACCGCCGGGGCGGGGTAATGTAGTTTGGTAACGCCCGCCGGGGGCGGGGTTATCCAGACTCATTTTCTGCAGTTTCTGCAGTTCTGTAGTTCGCGAACATAACAAGGCCAAATTAAGCCAAAAATCAATCACAAGTAAAATTATACGTGAATATGGCCATAACTTCCAATTAGTTATTTTTACACGAATTTAGACTTACCCAATTATTGTAATACATATATAATCATTATCCAACATTTATAGAGTGATTTTAACCCATTAAAACACATAATCACAGAATTAAATTATATAAATTTCACTGTTCTTGATGTTCTTGAAGGTTTTGAACATAAATCATGAAAATTAATACTACGGGTTCGTTATAACACCGAATCCGTTCATTTAAAGTTTGGTCTCTTCATATTAACATGCATAATAATATACGAGTATAAATTTTACAAAACCATTTAAGTTTGACACATTAAATTTACATATAAGGGCCATATGGCCAAAACTCATACTCTATAAGTTTTGAGCAACATATACGACGTATTTTCATGAAACTAATGACATGATAACTTACATAATATATAATTGAATACGATTTGATAACATTTAACACATATATAAACTCATAATCATACCATTTCCCAATTACAGAGACTTTACAAAAGCTTGAAAGCCATTTTTATAAAAACTGAATGACGTAAAAAGTAATTGGGTTGAAGAGATTACCCAAGCGTAGAATTAATGGAAGATGAATTCCTTCTCAGATGACTCTCACAATCCTCTTAAAAATCTCTGAATTCTCAACTCTTTCTCTGTATCTCTCTCTGTTACGCTTTCTAGACTTAGGCAAATAATGAAGAAGAAAGAAAAGAAGACGTAAACTAAATAAGGAACAACTGACGCGTTGGTGGTCAGTTACCCAGTCATGGGTAACTTCCCTCAACTCCCACTAAGGCAATGTTTGGCTACCATTTAAAAGCTTATACCCAATTAATTTAATAAAACCTCTTATACTATAGTTTAAATAATGTTGCACTCCTTTATAAAATAAATCAATATCTTATTTAATTTAATTTAAATAAATTATAATAATTTATCATAAATTCACATAATCATATAATTAATTTTCTCATTAATTAATTATATCAAATTATTAAATTTCTAATTAATAATTAAATTAATTAAAATAACACTAGGCTTATTAAATATTTCTTTTAATACAATAAGCTCACATAATGACATACTTTGAATAACAAAATTTCTCCACATTAATTTAATAAATATAACACATATAATTAAATTAATCTACCACAATTTTATCAATTAATTATTTAATCTAATAATTAATTTATCAAAAAATATTTATTTAATTCAATAAATATTAAAATTACACTACAAAAATCTCGTTTGTCACATCTTTCCCCCTTAAAAGGATTTTGTCCCCAGAATCATGACTCAATAAATTCAACCCGTTACAAAGTCACACCAAGGATCACTTGTACTACTTTCACTACAGGAATTCCTATTAACAGACAAGTAAAACTCCATTAGGTATTCCTTAGCGAACCACGTTTAGTGAACTTATTCTCCAATAAGCACCTACATACTTATTTTAGTGTCTCCACACAAATGATCATGAGATCAATTATCCTCATCCAATGAGCAAGCAATGTATGTACCAATCTATCTAGATTCACTAATTCCCTTTTTAGTAATCCAACGATTCGGAACAATTTTAGTTTTAAGTTATCTAAGAATTTAGATCTCATTAGCATGATCTCATCTTGATTCTAAAAGTAATGCTTAAAACTATATTTTTATCACATATTATAAAAATAGCATCATGTAGATAAATTAAAGCCTTTAGTAAATGGATACTTTTATTAATAAAAGAATAAGATTGTTACAAAGTATATGTTTTATCATCAACGTGATTGGTTTATGTGCATACTACTTTCATTTACTTATTCGGCATTGTTATTCCTCCATATCACTTTCACAGAAAATATTATTTTATTGCTTAAGACTTATTCTTTCCTATCAATAATTTGAATCGGAAGTTCTTCATAAGTTAATTCTTTTACAACCTGAATAGGTTCATATTCTATTACGTGCTTATAATCTGGTTTAGATGGTCGTAATACCGATACATGGAACACATTATGAATATGTTCGAATTATGGAGGTAATGCTATTACATAAGCTACCTCTCCTTCCCTCTTTAATACCTCGAATGGTCCAATAAATCTAGGACTTAACTTTCCTTTCTTTCCAAATTGTATCTTTCCTTTCCAAGGTGATAACTTTCAAAAACACGTACGAACTGACTTCAAACTCTCTTTTCTGACGATGTTGATCTACATATTTCTTCTGTCTATCCTGAACTGTTATAAGTCAAGCACGTACTAACTTAACTATTTCTACTATTTGTTGAACCATTTTTTGCCCCAAAATTCATCGTTCCCCTACCTCATCCCAGCACAATGGCAATCTGCACATATAACGCTCCATATGGCGGCATACCTCTACTAGCATGATAGTTATTATTGTAAGAAAACTCTATTAACGGTAGGTGATCATCCAAACTTCCTTTAAAGTCCATAACACAAGTTCTTAACATGTCTTCTAATGTTTATATTATTCTTTCACTCTGTCTATTGGTTTGAGGATGATATGATGTACTCAATCTCAGTTGCATTCCCATCTATTCTTGCAGACTTCTCCAAAAATTTGAAGTAAAACGCGAATCTCTATCCGACATAATCGAAATGACACTCCATGTCTTGAAACAATTTCCTTGATGTATAGCCTAGCTAATTGTTCCAAGTTAAATAAAACTTTTATCGGTAAGAAATGAGTCCTTAGTCAAACGATCTACTATAACCCATATAGCATCACACCCTTTATGTGTAAGTGGAAGTTCCACCACAAAATCTATTGTGATATACTCCCATTTCCACTCTAGAATTTCTAATGACTGCAACAACCCACTTGGTATTTGGTGTTCAGCCTTGACATTTTGACAAGTCAAGCACCTAGTAACATACTCTGTTATTTCTCTCTTCATGTTTGGCCACCAAAACTGTATTCGAAGGTCTTGATACATATTAGTACTACCGGGATGAATCGAATACCTCGAACTATGTGCCTCTTGTAAAATCTCTTATTTTAATTCTGCCACACTCGGAACCCAAATTCTTTCTTCAAATCTTAGTAACCCCTCATTATTGAGTTTAAACTTAATTTATTTCCCATCTGCAATCCTACTCTTTATATTTCCACAATCTTCATCTTTAAGTTGTGCTTCCTTTATTCTGTTAGTTAGTGTTGGACGAACTTCTACTGCAAATAATTTTTCTCCTGATTCACTCGGAAGTTTAATTTCTAACTCCATCCTAATCATCTCTGTTATTAACTCGTCTTGAGCCGTTAACATTAATAGCTTCTCCCGACCCTTTCTACTTAAAACGTCGGCCACTACGTTCGCTTTACCCAGATGATACAAACTTTCACAATCATAATCTTTTTTTAATTCTAACCATCTCTTTTGTCTCATATTAGACTCCTTCTATGTAAAAATATATTTTAGACTTATAATCTATATATATTTCACACTTCTCCCCGTAAAGATAATGCATCCATATCTTTAGGGCAAATACCACCGCTACTAATTCAGATCATGAGTAGGATAACCCTTTTCATAATTCTTCAATTGCCTTGATGCATACTGATAATCATATTATTTATATATTTATTTCCTCTTAAAATAAATTTATTAATTAGTCCAATTTTATATTAATTTTATTGTAGTTGTATTTATTTATTTATTTTTCAATCAGGTGCACAACAACGGACATAGCCCATGCAATCTCCCAAACTCGGACCCACCATAAGAGCATGAGGGGACTTGGATTATAAAGCAGCCCATTGGTCTAAACTAGTCCTCCTAAGTAATTCATAACCCAACCAAGTCTTCACAACTTTTTAATTAAGAAGCCTGAAAAAAGAAAAATTTACAAGTTGATGGATTTTAAAAGGGAGACGACATCAGCAGTTGGAAAAGATAAGGGAGAACAACAAATCAGAAATTGGGATATCAAATAAAGAGATGGCGGCAAGAAATAAGGGGAAAATCAGATTTAAAAGGGGGGTGAGCTTCTTTTCTGGCTGAACTTGAATAAGAGTTTTTTTCTTCTTCTTCTTCCTCTCGTTTAACAAAATAAAGGAGTATTATTTTTTTATTCCAATTTTTTAATTTTGTATATTCAAGTAGTGAGGGGTTATCAATTTATTAAAGAAGCAGGAACAATACATGGATAAATTTAATTCATTTCTTTTTCCAATTAATTAGTACATTCATGTAAGTACTCTGCTTATTTAATTATGTATTATTTTATTATATTTTGTGTTCCAATTTCAAGCATGTTAGGCTAGATTATTTTCTAGGGTTAAGGATGAGTATAATTGATTGATTCCACTACACATATTCATGCCAAGTTATTATACTAATTTAGTATTCTCGCGTTAAAATAATTCTTTCTATTGGATGCCAATTTTTGTTAATAAAAAAATAAGGTTGGATTCTCATTATTATTTATTGGATTCAGTTTATAATTTGTTAAAAGCTGATATAAACTGTGTTTTGGTAGAAATAATGAGTGTTTTGATTTTATACATATGTTTGGCTATGAAAGAATTAATAATTTGATTTTAAAAATTAATTGGACTTAATTGATTTTATTTTCCACATTTAGTAGTGTCGAGAGACCAAACTGGTGCGAGATAAAGAGTAGAGTATTGGGCATGAATATTAGGAAAATGACATCAATTATATGACTCTGTCACCCTAGCATTTTATCATTAATTATTTTATTTGCATATTTTTAGTTGATAAAAATTTCCTCAAAAATTCTAAGTTAGATTAGGAATTAATCAGAATTAGTGAGTGAGAAAAACATGTTCCATCCATCAAGTCCTTAGGGTTCGACCTCACGCTTGTAAGCTATAGTAAGGATTCGATTCGTGCACTTGCGAGTTTATAAAACGTTCACAACAAGTTTTTGGCGAGATAAAGAGTAGAGTATTGGGCATGAATATTAGGAAAATGACATCAATTATATGACTCTGTCACCCTAGCATTTTATCATTAATTATTTTATTTACGTATTTTTAGTTGATAAAATTTTCCTCAAAAATTCTAAACTAGATTAGGAATTAATTAGAATTAGTGAGTGAGAAAAACACGTTCCATCCGTCAAGTACTTAGGGTTCGACCTCGCACTTGTAAGTTATACTAAGTATTCGATTAGTGCACTTGTGAGTTTATAAAACGTTCACAACAAGTTTTTGGCGCCGTTGCCGGGGACTTGAATTTATTTTTTTTTCCCACCAACTCACTAATTTAAATTATTTCCTTCTACTAGTTTCTTTAAAAAAATTAAAAATAAAATAAATTTTAAATTTTAAAGTTAAATTTTTTTAAAAAAAATAACAATAAAAAAATTAAAAAAATAATAGAAGTTGAGTAGTGCATGATTGTTGTTTGGAAGCGTGGTAATAAGAGATTGACTAAAATAGAGAACTTAGAGCTAAATCATCTATTTGAGAGAGAAACAATGTTTGAAGAACAAGAATAAGAAAAAAAATTAAAAGAAGTTTTCTCTCCTATCACAACCAACCCGCCGTCATGCATCGTGTTGCCTCCCACAACCGCAAATCATTTCGAGCTTAAACCGCAAGTGATGCAACTTCTTCCCACTTTTCATGGAATCGATCAAGAAGATCCTTACCTCCATTTTAAGGATTTTCTAGAAATTTGTGCCACTTTCATATTCCAAAAATTTTCTGATGAATCGGTTCGCCTATGTTTATTTCCTTTCTCCTTGAAAGGGAAAGAAAAGGCATGGCTTAACTCATTACCTTCTAGGTCCATCTTTGGTTGGGAGACTTTGGTTTCCAAATTTCTAACTAAAATTTTCCCCATATCAAAGACAAATGAACTTCGAAGATAAATATCTGATTTTTGTCAAGAGGATCATGAAATTTTTTATGAATCTTGGGAAAGGTTTAAGGACCTACTTTTGAGATGTCCCCACCATGGTTTTGAGACATGGAGACTTGTCCAATATTTTTACAATGGGTTAACTCAAACCAACCGAAACATGATTGAATCCATGAACAGTGACACTTTCTTTAGTCTCATAGAAGATGAAGCTTACAATTTCCTTGAGAATTTGTCCGAGAGCTCTCAGCAATGGGATTTCTCCTCTCGTAGGAACTCGTCTTCTCAAGTCATGAAGGAAGTTAAGAAAGAAGGAATATATGAGCTAACCAAAAACGTAGAGACTAGAAGGCAGTTAGATAGTCTCTCAAAGAAACTTGAAGCATTAGCTTTGCCACTGGATAACAATTCGGTCAATCAGGTTCAAGTTGAAGGGTGCTCTGTGTGTGCTATCCCTATGCATACATCGTAAACTTTCCCCTCTATGGTAGGATTCTCGAATTCATGCCACAACAAGTAAATGCAATGAATGATTACAAAATGCAGTTCAATAGCCCATTCACAGAGACTTACAATCCGAGTTGGAGAAATCACCCAAATTTTTCATGGACACAAGCTCAACCTATGCCCAATATGGGTGCCCCATCAGCTAATGTTCCACGATAGCAACCACCTCTTGGTTTCCGCCCACCAATCAATTCTTATCCAACATTTCAATCTGCTCATCCTGCTCAATCATCCCATGTCACTACACAACAATTCTAATCTTTGGAGGACACGTTAAAATAATTCATTCAAGTGACCACCCAAAATAACCAGACTTCAAGTCAAATTTTATAAGAAGTCAGGAATAATGGCCTCATAAACACTCAAGCCATCATCAAGTTAGAGAGTCAAATGGGTCAATTGGCTAGTCAATTGGGTGAGAGATAAAAGGGTAAATATCTGATTCAGCCAATTTCGAACCCTAAAGGTGTTTCCTCGAGTGGGATAGCTCCTAACCTACTAAATGCACCACCAAATGGGTAAGTTCAAGCCATAACCACACTTAGATCGGGAAAGATAATTGATATCGAGGAGGAAGAGAGAGATGAAGAGTAATATCCAACTGAGGTTGAGCCTATACCTCAAGTTGTGAACCAAACTCCTCTTGCTAAGAAAATAAATGAAGATCTCTCGAGTAGGATCTTTGTTCCTAAAGCCCCATTTCCTCATAGGCTAAAAGACAATAGGAAGGGTACTCAATTTGAAGAAATTTTGGAAGTGTTTAAGCAAGTTCAGATAAACATTCTATTACTTAATGCTATCAAGCAAGTACCTTCCCATGCTAAGTTTCTCAAAGACTTGGTCACTCAAAAGAGGAAAATAAATGTTTCGAAAAAGGCATTCTTAGTTGAACATTGAAGCTCCATTAATGCAAGATCCCTGTAAAATTTAAGGACCCTGGATGTCTAACAATCTCATGCAAGATAGGAGATCATCATATTGAGCGAGATTTGGTAGATTTGGGGGCTAATGTGAACTTACTGCCATATTCTGTGTATGTGCAGTTGCATTTAGGAGAGTTGAAGCCCACACCAATGACAATCTAACTTGCTGATAGGTTAGTAAAAATTCCTAGGGGTGTCATTGAAGATGTTCTTATCAAGGTAGATACTTTCTATTTTCCTGTGGACTTTGTTGTCCTTGATACTGAGCCTATTCAGAACACAAGAAGCCAAATTCCTGTGATTTTAGGGCGACCATTTCTTTTGGGAACCTTACAGCTGAGCTAAATGTTTTTGACATTAGCAAGACCTCGATGGACACTGATGATAATGATTTTGGACAAGTACATTTAATTGATAGTCTAGTAGAGGAATCTTTCTTGCAAACTTGTAAAGAGGAACCATTAGAAACTTGTTTGTCCCATTTTGGTTGTGATTTCGATATTGATGAATCTATAGAGCAAGTCAATGCGCTTTTGGATTCAGTGACTGTCATGAGCACACATTCTTTCCAACTAAAAACAGTGCCTCTCATTCTCTCATCGACTCCCCGACCTCCTTCTATTGAAGAACCACCGAAGTTGGACCTAAAATCATTGCCTGATAATTTGAAATATGCATTTGTAGGTCCAACATAGTCATTGCCTGTTATCATTGCTTCTAATCTCGATAATGCTCAAGAGAAAAAATTACTTGAAGTCCTTCACGAGCATAAATAAGCTATTGGGTGGTCTATTGCAGATTTGAAAGGAATCAGCCCGTCAATTGTCATACATAATATTCACTTAGAAGAGAATGCAAAACCCTCTCGTTAACCACAAAGAAGGCTGAACCCAGTGATGTAAGAAGTAGTTAGGGCCGAGGTACTCAAGCTTCTTGATGCGGGTATTATATACCCGATATCCGATAGTAAGTGGGTGAGCCCTGTGCAAGCAGTTCCTAAGAAGTCAGGGATTACAGTTGTAACAATCCAGAATTTTAAATTATAATTTTAAATATTTATTAAATTATATAAATATTTAATGGATGTGTTTATTGTTGAATAAATATTTGTTTAATTTGATCTTTGTAATTAAAATGATGTGTTAATTTATTAAATAAAATTATAATTATAAAGAAAATTATAATTTTGTTGTATTGATTTATATAGTAAATGTATTTAATAAATTGATATTAGAAGTAATTAAATTAAGTATTAAAACTTAATTAAGTAAAGTGTGACCTTAAATAAAGTGTGACCATAAACTATACTATAAAAGAGTTATTAAAATAAATTAAAGGAGTTTAATTTAGTTTTTAACAAACAAGAATTAAAGATATTAAGTCTTTAATTTTTAAAGAGTTTTGTCAAACAGAGCCTTATGGCTTTTGGATTTTTTTGAATTTTGAATTTTTAAATAATATAAATTAAATAAATAAAAATAAATAATATATATTAATTTTGGTAACTAATAATTTAATAGGGTCATTAGTAGAACATCAGTTTTTAGACGTTTGGGTGTATGCGTTGAGTTGTGTTTTATTTTACGTAAAATAGCATTTGGCTTAAGGCTAAGAAGGAAAAAGAGAAGTTGTCAAAAAAGGTTTTCAAAGAAAAATAGATAGAGTCTGAGAGAGAATCAAGAGAGAATTTTTGAGACTTTCAAACAATTATCTGTGGTGAGCAAGGATTTAACAGAAGGTATGATACATAACCTTTATATTATATATAGATATATATGTACGTATATGTAAGACCCCAACTTATTAATGAATAAAATCAAATTTTCTCTAAATATTATTGTGAATAATAAGGGGCTAATTTGATATAATACTTTGGTTATGGGTGAAATGTGCAAATTTTGCAAAATAAGCAAGTGGTTATAAAATATTCATTTTGTCGGGGAATATTCGTTTGGTCGTGGAATATTCTTGCTGTCGGGGAATATTCGTACGACGGCGCAGCCTTGTGTGGGCCCCATAACGGAAAGCGATTGGATGAAGAAAATGACAAGTATAAGTTATTTATAAATAACGGCGTAGTTGTTACCGTTAATACTGTTGGAATACCCGGTGATTAAAATACAGTAGCACACGGTATTGCACCAATTATTAATTCTTACGTAAGAAGGCACTACTCAATAATTGTTACAGTAGTTATTGTTCAATATTTTATTTTATTGATTCAATAATTGTTGCATTGATATTTTATATTATTGTTGTTTCAATAATTGTTGCTGCACAGTATTTTCCATTATCAGATCAATAATTCACATTATTTGAATAATATTATTATATAACATTATTGGCAATGTCTAGAAAGTTCTGTCTAAGGAGAGGTTTGGTCATCTAATTGCGCGCCAGTAAGGAGAAATCCTTATTGGAAAGCCCCCTCTTTCCTGGGAACGGCCTGGTTGTCATAAATGTGATTCTGTAATATTATTTGTGAATAATTAATTATTGATTCATATGATAAGGAAATATTTATTTTATGTGGATATAAATGAGGGATATATTTTTGTGGTTAAAAATGAAGGAGTTAATGTTGAGGTGTTTTATCAGTATTTTTATCGGAATGGAGGTATTAAAAATCAAATCAGGGTTTTTGAGAAATATTGCGGGTGTTATAATTTTTAATCCGACCGTTGGATCGTGGTAATTTTTGGATATGTTATACATATATAAGTTGAGTATATGTCCACAAATTTTGAACCGTTAAAAATGAACGTATGATTTATTATGAATTTTACGAGATGACTGGTTCAGAAATTATTGAATTTTTGGAGTTTATCATTTTGATGGAAAATTCTAGAATTGGTGGGCCCCACTTGTGGTTGGTGAAGAAATGTGCTGAATTATATTTCAAATGTGGTGGGTGGGAATAGTAGCAGGTAAAGCCATCAGGTTGCAGGTCAAACCTACTAAAATTTTCCTATAAATAGAGGGCTAAGTTAGAATTGAAAATCACACCAGAAACAAGTTTTCTCTCTTTCTCTCTCTAGATTATTGAGTGTATTTTGTGAGTATTTAGATACTTTGAGAGTTTCTATTCATCAGAGCAAGTTTCTTTCAGCCTTATACCGGTATTCCGACCAGAAGTACTGATATCTTGAGGTAAGGGATATTATTTTCTTCTTAAATGATATTATTTTCTTCAATATCATTATGCTGAAATATTGATATGAGTTTTTATCAAATTTGGAACTTTTTGTGTCGGGGTTACTATTCATGTATACGGCACTATTCACGTATACGGCACTATTCACGAATACGGCACTATTCACCGAAAAATAAAATTTTTCCTTTTTGTCCAAGATGTCTATTATGGTTACTATCTTTGATTTTATCCATGTTTTGATCTTTATTTTTGAATTCTGCTTCACAATTGATTATTATGAAGTATTATTGATCTTGGATAAACTGTTATACGAATCCCTACTATTTGTCCTTCTGTCTCATTGGATTCGTTCTCTTTAAGATATTTTTCATCATCCTCAGTCCTAAATGATGATATTAATGAATATCTTTGGCCTGTAGTGCAAAGATGTATGATTACTTGATGAATATCTTTGGCCTGTAGTGCAAAGATGAACAGGTGTTGAGATGAACATGACTGACAGGTGATACAAATGAATATCTTTGGCCTGTAGTGCAAAGATGAATATTTGGATAAAGATGATTATTAATTGATGTTACAGGGATAAAATATTGATGATGGACTTTTAAATCTTAGAAGATAGTAGAATTCTTTCTCTACTTGACTCTTCTAATGGTTTGCTGTTTCCGCTGCAGTTGTTGATCTAAAACTTGTTGTCGATTATATTCTATCAGATTTTTCCCTGTTAAAGACTAACGATAATTTGTTTGTATATTATCTTAGTCATAATATTCTTTACTGGGCTAGTTGAGCTCACCCTTTTCCTTTTTGTTCCATTTTTTTTCTCAGGAGGTGAGAACATAGCAGGATCTAGTCGGGGTATAGAGTGATGGTTCTAGAAAGATGTTTTAGCAGTCCTCACTATTTTTGTAAAATAGTGTTTGAATAATTGTAATGAGGATTTATTTGAGTGTGGATATTGTCTAGAAGACAATATTTGTATTTAAACTCACAGTATGTGTTGTCGTATTTTGCACGACATTTGTATTATTGAAGTTGTAGTTTGCTTTCTGTACCATGTATTTGGCGACTCAGAATGGGTGTTGTATACCTATTTTGGGGGCGTCACAGTTGGTATCAGAGCTTAGGGATATGATCCCTGGCTGAGATGTGAGACAAGAACTAGGAGGGGAGAGACGGGGAATTCCTTCACTAGTATGACTTGACTAAGTTTATTTGGTGTATATTTGGTCGGTCAGAGTATAGGGATAATATATGACATGACTATTAACCCTTGTTTTATGGCAGTATTTAAGAATGGCAGCTGAGAACGTTAATAATGGAGTAAATCAGACCGTGGAGACACCTTTGATCACCACCCAGGGGAACGTGCAACAGGAAGACAATATTCCTCCTGTAAACAACGTTACCGAGCAAACGATGAATGATGGAATGTTTAGGAGCTTTTTGCAGTTCATGCAAAATCAGACGAGGGAGACTCGTGTGCAGAATACGGGTGGAAATGATAACGCGCGGTTTGTCACAGCTAAGCAGTTCAAAGAATTGGGACCACCAGAATTTAAGGGAAAGCCGGATCCGATCATGGCGGAAACGTGGGTCAAGCAAATTACCAAGATATTCGATGTCTTGGGATGCACGGAGGAACAAAAGGTTCCATTCGCCACCTTTATATTCCGCGGTGAGGCAGACTACTGGTGGGAGTCTGTGAAGCGTACCCAGCCTGACGCACTCAACATGTCCTGGGAAACATTTCAAAAACTGTTCAATGACAAGTACTTTCCTGAAAGTATTCGTCATATGAAGGAGGTAGAGTTTATCAGACTGGAACAAAACAACATGACGGTGTCCCAGTACGAGGCGAAGTTTGCAGAGTTATCCAGGTTTGCACCTCATTTGGTCGAAAATGAGGAACGAATGACAAGGATGTTTCTGAGAGGTCTAAAACCCGAGATTCGACAATATCTTATCTCTCATAAATTTTCTTTATATTCAGATGTTGTAAATAGGGCTCAATTATTAGAGCGAGATAATGAGTATGTGCAACCGAGGGACCACAACCAGGGTCATACCGGTGGCGGCAGTCATCGAAGCAATGAAAACCAGCAGGGAGGAAAATATTCGGACAAAAGCGGTAACCACTCTGGTGGTAATCGTGGTCGTGATAATAGAAGGAGCGAGTCGGGAGGAGATTTCAAGAAGAGAAGGTACAACAATGATAATGTGAAGACGTCAGCACAAACATCAATTGTTTCTAGGGGAGGAGAACGACCACCGGTCGTATGTTACAAATGTGGGAAAGAGGGACATATCAGCCCAAACTGCCCACAACAATCCAAGGTATGTTATAACTGTGGAAAGGAGGGTCATATAGCTCGAGAGTGTTCTGTAGCAAAACCAAGTTCAGCGGGGATGGTGACTCCAAAAGCTGTCCCGGATAAGTCGAAATCAGCGGTTCCTGGAAGGGCGTTTGTCGTTACTGGCCAAAACGCGAGAAACCCGAACGAGGTGATCACGGGTAAGCTAATCTTGAATTCTTGCGAAGTTTATACTTTACTAGATACCGGTTCTACCCATTCTTTTATCTCTCCTGCTTGTGCTCAACGTTTAAACTTGACTCCGGAGAAATTGGACTTTAACTTATCTGTTGAAACTCCGTTGGGTGAAACCTTCGTTACATCTACAGTTTATAAATCTTGCATGATCCAAGTTGGTACTATCACATTACCTGTTGATCTTATCTCTTTAAAGATACTTACTTTTGATGTGATTTTAGGAATTGATTGGTTAACCACTCATCATGCTAAAATTGATTGTTTTCGTAAGGTTGTTAGTTTTCATATTCCTAACCAACCTGTCATACGAATTTAAACTACTAAACCACTAAAATCAGTCACTGTCATATCGAGCCACAAAGCTATTCGTTTATTGAAAAACGGATGTCAAGCTTTCTTAGCCCATGTAATGGATTTGAACAAAGACAAGTCAGATTTGAATAATATTTCTATTGTTAGAGAATTTCCCGATGTATTTCCTGAAGAACTTCCTGGTCTACCCCCAGAACGTGAAGTTGAATTCTTTATTGACCTTGAACCCGGTACAAAGCCCATTTCTAAAACTCCATATCGAATGGCTCCTATTGAACTTCAGGAGTTAAAAGTCCAACTACAGGAGTTGTTGGACATCGGTTTTATTCGTCCTAGTACGTCTCCTTGGGGTGCTCCTGTTTTATTCGTAAAGAAGAAAGACGGGAGTATGCGACTTTGTATTGACTATCGAGAATTGAACCATGTCACCATCAAGAATAGGTATCCGCTACCTCGCATTGATGACCTGTTTGACCAGTTGCAAGGAGCACAATTCTTTTCAAAGATCGATCTTCGTTCTGGATATCATCAGCTGAAGATTAAAACTGAGGATATTCCAAAGACTGCCTTCAGAACTCGGTACGGGCATTATGAATTCTTAGTAATGTCTTTTGGATTGACTAATGCTCCTGCTGCCTTCATGGATATGATGAACCGTGTATTCAAAGAATATTTGGATCAGTTCGTTGTTGTCTTTATTGATGACATCCTCATCTATTCCAAAAGCCGTGAAGATCATGAGCGCCATTTGAAGCTGGTACTGCAAAGGCTTCGTGAAAATAAGCTATATGCCAAACTGAAGAAATGCGAGTTCTGGCTTGAGGAAGTAGCATTCCTTGGGCACGTGGTGTCAAAACATGGAGTATCTGTCGACCCGGCGAAGATTGAAGCCATACAAAGTTGGGAGCAACCGAAGTCGGTAACCGAAGTACGTAGCTTTCTGGGCTTAGCTGGTTATTATCGGAGATTTGTGGAAGGATTTTCTCGAATCGCTACTCCGTTAACTCAGCTGACTCGGAAAGATACAAAATTCGTATGGAGTGAGGAATGCGAGAAGAGTTTCCAAGAACTCAAGAGGAGACTCATTTCGGCACCTGTTCTGACAATACCATCTGGTTCGGATGGATTTGTTATCTACAGCGATGCTTCAGGCAAAGGGTTAGGATGTGTTCTCATGCAACATGGGAAAGTCATAGCCTATGCCTCACGACAACTCAAAGAATATGAGAGGAATTATCCTACTCATGATTTGGAGTTGGCAGCAGTCGTTTTTGCGTTGAAGATCTGGAGACACTACCTATATGGGGAGAAAGTGGAGATCTATACAGATCATAAAAGCCTCAAATATTTCTTCACCCAAAAGGAACTTAACATGCGGCAGCGACGTTGGCTCGAGCTGTTGAAAGATTACGATCATATCATCCAATATCATCCTGAAAAAGCAAACGTAGTAGCTGACGCATTGAGTAGAAGATCATATGCGGGTACGAGTGCAATATTGTTAACACAAAGGCCCATTTTGTATGACTTACAAAGGATGGATATAGAGATGAAGGCTCCAAGTACCCACATGATGATATCAAATATACGAGTAGAACCGACTTTAATCGATAAAGTTAAAGCTGCTCAAGCTACGGACATGGAGCTGATGCGTATGAAGAAGAAAGTGCAAGAAGGTGCTATTCCAGAAGCAAGAATCGATGAAGAAAGAATACTTCGAGTCAACTCCAGACTTTGTGTTCCTAACGATTTTGACTTGAAGCATAGAATAATGATGGAGGCACACAACACACCGTTTGCAATCCATCCTGGGAGTACCAAAATGTATCACGATCTTCGACATACATTTTGGTGGAGCAATATGAAAAGAGAGATCGCGGAGTTTATCTCGAGGTGTTTAACTTGTCAACGTGTAAAGGCGGAGCATCAAGTGTCAAAGGGTCCATTGCAACCACTTGAGATCCCGAAATGGAAGTGGGAACACATTACTATGGATTTTGTTACGGGTCTTCCCAAGGTTTCTCAAGGCATAGATGCGATTTGGGTTATTATTGATAGATTAACCAAATCCGCTCATTTCTTGCCGATACGTGAGACTTATTCCCTTGAACGTCTTGCTAGTATGTACGTGAACGAGATTGTGAGATTGCATGGCATGCCAGTATCCATAGTTTCGGATCGTGACCCAAGATTCACTTCACGATTTTGGGTTAGCTTGCAGAAAGCTATAGGCACGGATTTACGATTCAGTTCGGCATACCATCCTCAAACGGATGGACAATCAGAGAGGACTATTCAAACTCTTGAAGATCTATTAAGACTTTGTGTCCTAGATCTCAAAGGGAGTTGGGATAAGTACCTACCATTGGTGGAATTCTCCTACAACAACAGTTATCAGGCGAGCATAGGTGTGGCTCCATTCGAGGCGTTGTATGGAAGAAAATGTCATTCTCCAGTATGCTGGGACGAGGTGGGTGAAGCAACATTGTTGGGACCAGAGTTGGTACGCATTACTACAGAGAAGATCCAAACGATTCGACAACGTATACAAACGGCACAGGATCGACAAAAGAGTTATGCGGATCTTCATCGGAAGGACGTGAAATTTAATATTGGGGATCATGTATTATTACGTGTTGCACCATGGAAGGAAGTTACAAGATTTGGGAAGAGAGGAAAGCTCAATCCAAGATTTGTTGGTCCATTTGAGATTCTTGAGCGAATAGGAAATGTGGCATATAGACTCGCATTACCTCCAAGCATGTCTCGTGTTCATAATGTTTTTCACATATCTATGCTTCGTAAATATGTTAAAGACCCGAACCACATTATTGAGTTAGAACCAGACGAGATAGCTGAAGATTTAACGTACGAGGAGGTACCTGTTAAGATCTTGGATAGGAAAGAGCATGTCCTACGCACGAAGGTTATACCACAAGTTAAGGTTTTGTGGAGAAACCATGCTATTGAAGAAATGACCTGGGAGTTGGAATCAGAAATGAAAGCGAGGTATCCTCACCTTTTTGAAACATCAGGTACGTACGTCAATTTCGAGAACGAAATTTCATAATGAGGGGAGGTTGTAAGACCCCAACTTATTAATGAATAAAATCAAATTTTCTCTAAATATTATTGTGAATAATAAGGGGCTAATTTGATATAATACTTTGGTTATGGGTGAAATGTGCAAATTTTGCAAAATAAGCAAGTGGTTATAAAATATTCATTTTGTCGGGGAATATTCGTTTGGTCGTGGAATATTCTTGCTGTCGGGGAATATTCGTACGACGGCGCAGCCTTGTGTGGGCCCCATAACGGAAAGCGATTGGATGAAGAAAATGACAAGTATAAGTTATTTATAAATAACGGCGTAGTTGTTACCGTTAATACTGTTGAAATACCTTGTGATTAAAATACAGTAGCACACGGTATTGCACCAATTATTAATTCTTACGTAAGAAGGCACTACTCAATAATTGTTACAGTAGTTATTGTTCAATATTTTATTTTATTGATTCAATAATTGTTGCATTGATATTTTATATTATTGTTGTTTCAATAATTGTTGCTGCACAGTATTTTCCATTATCAGATCAATAATTCATATTATTTGAATAATATTATTATATAACATTATTGGCAATGTCTAGAAAGTTCTGTCTAAGGAGAGGTTTGGTCATCTAATTGCGCGCCAGTAAGGAGAAATCCTTATTGGAAAGCCCCCTCTTTCCTGGGAACGGCCTGGTTGTCATAAATGTGATTCTGTAATATTATTTGTGAATAATTAATTATTGATTCATATGATAAGGAAATATTTATTTTATGTGGATATAAATGAGGGATATATTTTTGTGGTTAAAAATGAAGGAGTTAATGTTGAGGTGTTTTATCAGTATTTTTATCGGAATGGAGGTATTAAAAATCAAATCAGGGTTTTTGAGAAATATTGCGGGTGTTATAATTTTTAATCCGACCGTTGGATCGTGGTAATTTTTGGATATGCTATACATATATAAGTTGAGTATATGTCCACAAATTTTGAACCGTTAAAAATGAACGTATGATTTATTATGAATTTTACGAGATGACTGGTTCAGAAATTGTTGAATTTTCGGAGTTTATCATTTTGATAGAAAATTCTAAAATTGGTGGGCCCCACTTGTGGTTGGTGAAGAAATGTGCTGAATTATATTTCAAATGTGGTGGGTGGGAATAGTAGCAGGTAAAGCCATCAGGTTGCAGGTCAAACCTACTAAAATTTTCCTATAAATAGAGGGCTAAGTTAGAATTGAAAATCACACCAGAAACAAGTTTTCTCTCTTTCTCTCTCTAGATTATTGAGTGTATTTTGTGAGTATTTAGATACTTTGAGAGTTTCTATTCATCAGAGCAAGTTTCTTTCAGCCTTATACCGGTATTCCGACCAGAAGTACTGATATCTTGAGGTAAGGGATATTATTTTCTTCTTAAATGATATTATTTTCTTCAATATCATTATGCTGAAATATTGATATGAGTTTTTATCAAATTTGGAACTTTTTGTGTCGGGGTTACTATTCATGTATACGGCACTATTCACGTATACGGCACTATTCACGAATACGGCACTATTCACCGAAAAATAAAATTTTTCCTTTTTGTCCAAGATGTCTATTATGGTTACTATCTTTGATTGTATCCATGTTTTGATCTTTATTTTTGAATTCTGCTTCACAATTGATTATTATGAAGTATTATTGATCTTGGATAAACTGTTATACGAATCCCTACTATTTGTCCTTCTGTCTCATTGGATTCGTTCTCTTTAAGATATTTTTCATCATCCTCAGTCCTAAATGATGATATTAATGAATATCTTTGGCCTGTAGTGCAAAGATGTATGATTACTTGATGAATATCTTTGGCCTGTAGTGCAAAGATGAACAGGTGTTGAGATGAACATGACTGACAGGTGATACAAATGAATATCTTTGGCCTGTAGTGCAAAGATGAATATTTGGATAAAGATGATTATTAATTGATGTTACAGGGATAAAATATTGATGATGGACTTTTAAATCTTAGAAGATAGTAGAATTCTTTCTCTACTTGACTCTTCTAATGGTTTGCTGTTTCCGCTGCAGTTGTTGATCTAAAACTTGTTGTCGATTATATTCTATCAGATTTTTCCCTGTTGAAGACTAACGATAATTTGTTTGTATATTATCTTAGTCATAATATTCTTTACTGGGCTAGTTGAGCTCACCCTTTTCCTTTTTGTTCCATTTTTTTTCTCAGGAGGTGAGAACATAGCAGGATCTAGTCGGGGTATAGAGTGATGGTTCTAGAAAGATGTTTTAGCAGTCCTCACTATTTCTGTAAAATAGTGTTTGAATAATTGTAATGAGGATTTATTTGAGTGTGGATATTGTCTAGAAGACAATATTTGTATTTAAACTCACAGTATGTGTTGTCGTATTTTGCACGACATTTGTATTATTGAAGTTGTAGTTTGCTTTCTGTACCATGTATTTGGCGACTCAGAATGGGTGTTGTATACCTATTTTGGGGGCGTCACAGTATATATGTTTTACAGTATAATTCCTAAGTTTTTGTGTTCTTGAGTCTCATTGTTGTATAAAGTCTTTATAAAATTTTCTGTAAACCATGTTTTTATAATTGGTTATGAAATTATGTGTATATATAATTGTAATGTTTTAACTACTATATATATATGTGTGTGTGTGTGTGTGTGTGTGTGTGTGATTGTATGCTAATTTACGTTAAAAGAGAAAGGAAATGGTTTTATAGTGAATATATGTATGAACATGGTTTGTAGGAGTACCAAAATTAATATTTGATTGTGAACCAATTGTGAAATTGAACCTTGAATATGTTAATTTGTTAAGAAATAAGAAGAACGTAGTTCAAAGGAATCAATTTGGTGTATAATTGTGGTTACAATGTTAAACTTTGTCAAACAATGTCAAACATGGAGTTTTGGTTTTAAAATATAACATTCAAGGATTTAATTTTCTGATATTGTGGTTTAGTTATTTTGAAATCAGTATATATATATATATATATATATATATATATATATATGATGGGTAATGTTTATGAGTAATCTATGTAAGTTATACGTGTTAATTTAGGTGCTAGCAGTGTTAAACAATCTAACAAATTAGCTTTGTTCTGTTCTTCGTGAACGGTTCTGTAACTCGGAGCCTCAGTTCCCCAGCTCTAAACTTTGCGCCTCAGTGCCAAAGTCAAAGCCGCAGCTCAACCTTCGCGCCGTAGCGCTGGCCCATGGCCTGCGCTTCGCGCCGCAGCGCCGTCCACAGTGCAAATTATGGCGCCGCAGTGCCGGTTAGCAGTATGGCCAGAAATGAGTTTTCTTTTACACAGAGTCTGTAATTGTTGATATAATGCAATACTATAACTGTTAAAAATATAATTTTTATTATTGTGGTATTATAGTGCTAAGAATTAGCATATTATTAATACTTAACGAATGTTATTATTATTTTATTGATGTAACTTGATTATGTCATTAAAAATCAAGCCATACATGAAATAGATACTTATTTATATATAGAGTATTTGTAATGACTAATTATGTCATGATGATATGTGTATAGGATATTGTGAATTGAATTATTACGGTTTAGCTTACACGCAAGGCAAGTTTCCTTACCCTATCTCGATTACAATTACGCAAGTTTTCTAACTCTACACTTTCGTTGAGCAAGTTCTTTAACTCTATTGTTACAATTGTACAAGTTTCTTAACTCTAATTATATTGTGCAAGTTTTCTAAACCTAAACTTGTTATTTAGCATGCAAGTTTCTACATTCTGATATACGAGTACTCAATTCTAAATAACCTTAGCTTAGTATTGTTCAAGTGATGTATGTTATGTTATTCAGTGATTATGCTTTTAGATTATTCCTAAAGCATGACCTTAGTATACAATGTTGATTCACTTATGATTTATTCCATAGCATAATGTGATTACCTTTTTATTCAACTAATCCTTAGTTGATGTTCGTTAAACCTAAATTACCTTGAAACTTATCCAAACCAAACTTACTTTTGTGCGGACTCGTATTCTAAATGCTGAGATGAACAACCCTATTACATGGGATAATTTACGCATAGCGTTGAAATGTTTGTGCACAAGACATTGTACGAAGGGCTGATCCCCCTAAGTACGAGGAGTCCCAATAGTCTTATGACTGTTAAAGTTTCAGTTGAAAGATTACTTATAACTATGGACATAGTTCATGGTCGTATGACCCTCAGATATATATATTTCAGATTCTGATTATTGTTGATAGAGCATATTGTTCAGTTCTATTAAGTCTATTAGTTGGCAATTGTTGTAAAGTTTTATTCACTGTCATTTCAAGTAAGCCTTGTTTGCTCACTCTTGCTTATATAAATATTACAGCTAAAGTTGAGAAGGTCAAGGTGCCTAGCACCAGCAAAGGGAAAGGAAAGATGAACAAGTATTGAAGACTTGTAAACATGTTGACATTTTGTTGTCAGACTTTATTTTAATTATTGTAATGAAGTTATTTAATTTTTCCGCATATGATGTTTGTATTTAAAGGTTAGATAACCTGAGAGATTTTTATTAATGTATTCCTTTAATGGGAAGGTTTATTGTTCAATTTTTTATTATATTGGGTAGTTAGAAATGAATGTTTTTATCAAGTGAACACCAAATCTTGTGGGAATGAAGTACCCGAATTTGGGGATGTCACAACAGTGGTGGTCAATGAGCATAATGAGTTAGTTCCATCTCGTGTTTAGACGGGATGGCGTGTTTGTATTGACTACTGGAAGTTGAATTCAATGACAAGGAAGGATCACTTTCCCCTTCCTTACATAGACCAAATGCTGGAAAGGTTATTCGGTTATGCTTATTACTGCCTTTTGGATGGTTATTTCAGTTATAACCAAATTCCAGTCGATCCATCTTATCAAGAAAAGACAACATTCACGTGCCCTTTCGGTACATTCGCCTACTGACGCATGTGTGAGAGCCCCAAATCCAGGTCCTGAATCACTACGGATCTGGTACAATCATTCTATAACTATTTGCGGAAGATATAAACATAAATTGTTTATACAATACACTTTACACACTATTCTCCAAAATCGAGTAACCTTAACTTATACACAATTCATAAACTATCTAACACTTAACATTATTACCAAACTATACTATTACAAACTAGCTGCACATTTTATCCCAAGCAGAACTTGGCATTATCCTTTTTTTCCCTGTATCCGAACACATTCGCCTTATCTGCAATGTTTATCATGATATAGCAAGGGTGAGCATGAAAGTTGCCCAGTAAGTTTAAATACAATTTAAGGATATATCATGATTGAAAGAGTCTGAATAATAGGCTAGCTATAATTCATCAATATAATTGAGAACTAGCACGAACAAATTTTTGACTGAACAAGTATTGAACATGAACAAATATATCTGGACCAACTGGTAATGAAGGTGATCAGCATTTCATACATGACTTATACATGCAATATGTACAGAGTACAATTCCACATGGCAATCAGCAATGATTAACCATATGCATATCTGAATAAAACAACTCTTAGTAGAGTTAAGTAAAACTTGCCTGAACCGTTGATTACCGCTATGCAATTTAATAAACTTTGTCTGAAGACCTATTATTAATAATATATATTTCTAAGTTAGAATAATATCATCACAGTATTTAAAAAAATAACCTAAACACATAACACATAACCCTATCAGTCTATACAACACATAACACCTAGCCTCAAGTCAAACTATTGCAGTCCGAGTTGATTTCGGTACAATTCTAACATCCCGACGGTCTAGTCGGACTTTTCACGAGTCTAAGTTTAATTAAATTCTGCCTGAACACTTAACAATTATCTTAAATAATTTATTATCAGTCAAAATATATATTTTTTTTATAGACTTGCAATAATTTTCAGATAACAACTACCTTTAATTCACTTAATATTATTAATCTTGATAATATTTAATTCACCTCTTAGTATTATTTGTAAGACCCCAACTTATTAATGAATAAAATCAAATTTTCTCTAAATATTATTGTGAATAATAAGGGGGTTAATTTGATATAATACTTTGGTTATGGGTGAAATGTGCAAATTTTGCAAAATAAGCAAGTGGTTATAAAATATTTATTTTTGGTCGGTGAATATTCGGTTGGTCGTTGAATATTCTTGCTGTCGGGGAATATTCGTACGACGACGCAGCCTTGTGTGGGCCCCATAACGGAAAGCGATTGGATGAAGAAAACGACAAGTATAAGTTGTTTATTAATAATGGCGTAGTTGTTACCGTTAACACTGTTTAAATACCCGGTGGTTAAAAATACAGTAATAACGCGTGGTTGCATAGTAGCACACGGATTGCACAGTATAGTTGAATTATTGATTCGTACGTAAGAAGGCACTACTCAATAATTGTTACAGTGATTACTGTTCAATATTTTATTTTATTGGTTCAATAATTGCTGCATTGATATTTTATATTATTGTTGTTTCAATAATTATTGCTGCACAGTATTTTCATTTATCAGATCAATAATTCATATTATTTGAATAATATTATTAGATAACATTATTGGCAATGTCTAGAAAGTTCTGTCTAAGGAGAGGTTTGGTCATCTAATTGCGCGCCAGTAAGGAGAAATCCTTATTGGAAAGCCCCCTCTTTCCTGGGAACGGCCTGGTTGTCATAAATGTGATTCTGTAATATTATTTATGAATAATTAATTATTGATTCATATGATAAGGAAATATTTATTTTATGTGGATATAAATGAGGGATATATATTTTTGTGGTTAAAAATGAAGGAGTTAATGTTGAGGTTTTTATCCATATTTTTGTCGGAATGGAGGTATTAAAAATCAGGGTTTTTGAGATATTTTGCGGGGGTTATAATTTTTAATCCGACCGTTGGATCGTGGTAATTTTTGGATATGTTATACATATATAAGTTGAGTATATGCCCACAAATTTTGAACCGTTAAAAATGAACGTATGATTTATTATGAATTTTACAAGATGACTGGTTCAGAAATTGTTGAATTTTCGGAGTTTATCATTTTGATGGAAAATTCTAGAATTGGTGGGCCCCACTTGTGGTTGGTGAAGAAATGTGCTAAATTATATTTCAAATGTGGTAGGTGGGAATAGTAGCAGGTAAAGCCATCAGGTTGCAGGTCAAACCTACCAAAATTTTCCTATAAATAGAGGGCTAAGTTAGAATTGAAAATTACACCAGAAACAAGTTTTCTCTCTTTCTCTCTCTAGATTATTGAGTGTATTTTGTGAGTATTTAGATACTTTGAGAGTTTCTATTCATCAGAGCAAGTTTCTTTCAGCCTTATACCGGTATTCCGACCAGAAGTACTGATATTTTGAGGTAAGGGATATTATTTTCTTCTTAATGATATTATTTTCTTCAATATCATTATGCTGAAATATTGATATGAGTTTTTATCAAATTTGGAACTTTTTGTGTCGGGGGTTACTATTCACGTATACGGCACTATTCACGTATACGGCACTATTCACGAATACGGCACTATTCACCGAAAAATAAAATTTTTCCTTTTTGTCCAAGATGTCTATTATGGTTACTATCTTTGATTGTATCCATATTTTGATCTTTATTTTTGAATTCTGCTTCACAATTGATTATTATGAAGTATTATTGATCTTGGATAAACTGTTATACGAATCCCTACTATTTGTCCTTCTGTCTCACTGGATTCGTTCTCTTTAAGATATTTTTCATCATCCTCAGTCCTAAATGATGATATTACTGAATATCTTTGGCCTGTAGTGCAAAGATGTATAATTACTTGATGAATATCTTTGGCCTGTAGTGAAAAGATGAACAGGTGTTGAGATGAACATGACCGACTGATGATACAAATGAATATCTTTGGCCTGTAGTGCAAAGATGAATATTTGGTTAAAGATGATTATTAATTGATGTTACAGGGATAAAATATTGATGATGGACTTTTAAATCTTAGAAGATAGTAGAATTCTTTCTCTACTTGACTCTTCTAATGGTTTGTTGTTTCCGCTGCAGTTGTTGATCTAAAACTTGTTGTCGATTATATTTTATCAGATTTTTCCCTGTTGAAGACTAACGATAATTTGTTGTATATTATCTTAGTCATAATATTCTTTACTGGGCTAGTTGAGCTCACCCTTTTCCTTTTTGTTCCATTTTTCTTCTCAGGAGGTGAGAACATAGCAGGATCTAGTCGGGGTATGGAGTGATGGTTCTAGAAAGATGTATTAGCAGTCCTCACTATTTCTGTAAAATAGTGTTTGAATAATTGTAATGAGGATTTATTTGAGTGTGGATATTGTCTAAAAGACAATATTTGTATTTAAACTCACAGTATGTGTTGTCGTATTTTGCACGACAATTGTATTATTGAAGTTGTAGTTTGCTTTCTGTACCATGTATTTGGCGACTCAGAATGGGTGTTGTATACCTATTCTGGGGGCGTCACAGTTGGTATCAAAGCTTAGGGATATGATCCCTGGCTGAGATGTGAGACAAGAACTAGGAGGGGAGAGACGGGGAGTTCCTTCGCTAGTATGACCTGACTAAGTTTATTTGGTGTTTATTTGGTCGGTCAGAGTATAGGGATAATATATGACATGACTATTAACCCTTGTTTTATGGCAGTATTTAAGAATGGCAGCTGAGAACGTTAATAATGGAGTAAATCAGACCGTGGAGACACCTTTGATCACTACCCAGGGGAACGTGCAACAGGAAGGCAATATTCCTCCTGTAAACAACGTTACCGAGCAAACGATGAATGATGGAATGTTTAGGAGCTTTTTGCAGTTCATGCAAAATCAGACGAGGGAGACTCGTGTGCAGAATACGGGTGGAAATGATAACAACGCGCGGTTTGTCACAGCTAAGCAGTTCAAAGAATTGGGACCACCAGAATTTAAGGGAAAGCCGGATCCGATCATGGCGGAAACGTGGGTCAAGCAAATTACCAAGATATTTGATGTCTTGGGATGCACGGAGGAACAGAAGGTTCCATTCGCCACATTTATGTTCCGCGGTGAGGCAGACTACTGGTGGGAGTCTGTGAAGCGTACCCAGCCTGACGCACTCAACATGTCCTGGGAAACATTTCAAAAACTGTTCAATGACAAGTACTTTCCTGAAAGTATTCGTCATATGAAGGAGGTTGAGTTTATTAGACTGGAACAAAACAACATGACGGTGTCCCAGTACGAGGCGAAGTTTGCAGAGTTATCCAGGTTTGCACCTCATTTGGTCGAAAATGAGGAACGAATGACGCGGATGTTTCTGAGAGGTTTAAAACCTGAGATTCGTCAATACCTTATCTCTCATAAATTTTCTTTGTATTCAGACGTTGTCAACAGGGCCCAATTATTAGAGAGAGATAATGAGTATACTCAACCGAGGGACCACAACCAGGGTCATACCGGTGACAGCAATCATCAGAGCGATGATAACCAACGAGGAGGGAAAAATACGAACAAAGGCGGTAACCACTCGGGTGGTCATCGTGGCCATGATAATAGGAGAGGTGAGTCAAGTGGAAATTTCAGAAAGAGAAGATTCAACAATGACGGGAAGACATCAGCACCAGCACCAGCACCAACAACAAATTTTAGGGGAGGAGAACGACCGCCAGTTAGATGTTACAAATGCGGGAAAGAGGGACATATCAGCCCAAACTGTCCACAACAATCCAAGGTGTGTTACAACTGTGGGAAGGAAGGCCACATCGCTCGAGATTGTACTATAGCGAAACCAAGTTCAGCGGGAGTGGTGATTCCAAGGGCTGTCCCGGATAAGGCGAAATCAGCGGTTCCTGGAAGAGCGTTTGTCGTAACTGGCCAAAACGTGAGAAACCCGAACGAGGTGATCACGGGTAAGCTAATCTTGAATTCTTGCGAAGTCTATACTTTACTAGATACCGGTTCTACCCATTCTTTTATCTCTCCTGCTTGTGCTCAACGTTTAAACTTGACTCCGGAGAAATTGGACTTTAACTTATCTGTTGAAACTCCGTTGGGTGAAACCTTCGTTACATCTACAGTTTATAAATCTTGCATGATCCAAGTTGGCACTATCACATTACCTGTTGATCTTATCTCTTTAAAGATACTTGCTTTTGATGTGATTTTAGGAATTGATTGGTTAACCACTCATCATGCTAAAATTGATTGTTTTCGTAAGGTTGTTAGTTTTCATATTCCTAACCAACCTGTCATACGAATTCAAACTACTAAACCACTAAAATCAGTCACTGTCATATCAAGCCACAAAGCTATTCGTTTATTGAAAAACGGATGTCAAGCTTTCTTAGCCCATGTTATGGATTTGAACAAAGACAAGTCAGATTTGAATAATATTTCTATTGTTAGAGAATTTTCCGATGTATTTCCTGAAGAACTTCCCGGTCTACCCCCGGAACGAGAAATTGAATTCTTTATTGACCTTGAACCCGGTACAAAGCCCATTTCTAAAACCCCATATCGAATGGCTCCTATTGAACTTCAGGAGTTAAAAGTCCAACTACAGGAGTTGTTGGACATCGGTTTTATTCGTCCTAGTACGTCTCCTTGGGGTGCTCCTGTTTTATTCGTAAAGAAGAAAGACGGGAGTATGCGACTTTGTATTGACTATCGAGAATTGAACCATGTCACCATCAAGAATAGGTATCCGCTACCTCGCATTGATGACCTGTTTGACCAGTTGCAAGGAGCACAATTCTTTTCAAAGATCGATCTTCGTTCTGGATATCATCAGCTGAAGATTAAAACTGAGGATATTCCAAAGACTGCCTTCAGAACTCGGTACGGGCATTATGAATTCTTAGTAATGTCTTTTGGATTGACTAATGCTCCTGCTGCCTTCATGGATATGATGAACCGTGTATTCAAAGAATATTTGGATCAGTTCGTTGTTGTCTTTATTGATGACATCCTCATCTATTCCAAAAGCCGTGAAGATCATGAGCGCCATTTGAAGCTGGTACTGCAAAGGCTTCGTGAAAATAAGCTATATGCCAAACTGAAGAAATGCGAGTTCTGGCTTGAGGAAGTAGCATTCCTTGGGCACGTGGTGTCAAAACATGGAGTATCTGTCGACCCGGCGAAGATTGAAGCCATACAAAGTTGGGAGCAACCGAAGTCGGTAACCGAAGTACGTAGCTTTCTGGGCTTAGCTGGTTATTATCGGAGATTTGTGGAAGGATTTTCTCGAATCGCTACTCCGTTAACTCAGCTGACTCGGAAAGATACAAAATTCGTATGGAGTGAGGAATGCGAGAAGAGTTTCCAAGAACTCAAGAGGAGACTCATTTCGGCACCTGTTTTGACAATACCATCTGGTTCGGATGGATTTGTTATCTACAGCGATGCTTCAGGCAAAGGGTTAGGATGTGTTCTCATGCAACATGGGAAAGTCATAGCCTATGCCTCGCGACAACTCAAAGAATATGAGAGGAATTATCCTACTCATGATTTGGAGTTGGCAGCAGTCGTTTTTGCGTTGAAGATCTGGAGACACTACCTGTATGGGGAGAAAGTGGAGATCTATACAGATCATAAAAGCCTCAAATATTTCTTCACCCAAAAGGAACTCAACATGCGGCAACGACGTTGGCTTGAGCTGTTGAAAGATTACGATCATACCATCCAATACCATCCTGGAAAAGCAAACGTAGTAGCTGACGCATTGAGTAGAAGATCATATGCGGGTACGAGTGCAATATTTTTAACACAAAGGCCCATTTTGTATGACTTGCAAAGGATGGAGATAGAGATGAAGGCTCCAAGTACCCACATGATGATATCAAATATACGAGTAGAACCGACTTTAATCGATAAAGTTAAAGCTGCTCAAGCTACGGATATAGAGCTGATGCGTATGAAGAAGAAAGTGCAAGAAGGTGCTATTCCAGAAGCAAGAATCGATGAAGAAGGAATACTTCGAGTCAACTCCAGACTTTGTGTTCCTAACGATTTTGACTTGAAGCATAGAATAATGATGGAGGCACACAACACACCGTTTGCAATCCATCCTGGGAGTACCAAAATGTATCACGATCTTCGACATACATTTTGGTGGAGCAATATGAAAAGAGAGATCGCGGAGTTTATCTCGAGGTGTTTAACTTGTCAACGTGTAAAGGCGGAGCATCAAGTGCCAAAGGGTCCATTGCAACCACTTGAGATCCCGAAATGGAAGTGGGAACACATTACTATGGATTTTGTTACAGGTCTTCCCAAGGTTTCTCAAGGCATAGATGCGATTTGGGTTATTGTTGATAGATTAACCAAGTCCGCTCATTTCTTGCCGATACGTGAGACTTATTCCCTTGAACGTCTTGCTAGTATGTACGTGAACGAGATTGTGAGATTGCATGGCATGCCAGTATCCATAGTTTCGGATCGTGACCCAAGATTCACTTCACGATTTTGGGTTAGCTTGCAGAAAGCTATGGGCACGGATTTACGATTCAGTTCAGCATATCATCCTCAAACGGACGGACAATCAGAGAGGACTATTCAAACTCTTGAAGATCTATTAAGACTTTGTGTCTTAGATCTCAAAGGGAGTTGGGATAAGTACCTACCATTGGTGGAATTCTCCTACAACAACAGTTATCAGGCGAGCATAGGTATGGCTCCATTTGAGGCGTTGTATGGAAGAAAATGTCGTTCTCCAGTATGCTGGGACGAGGTGGGTGAAGCAACATTGTTGGGACCAGAATTGGTACGCATTACTACAGAGAAGATCCAAACGATTCGACAACGTATACAAACGGCACAGGATCGACAAAAGAGTTATGCGGATCTTCATCGGAAGGACGTGGAATTTAATATTGGGGATCATGTATTGTTACGTGTTGCACCATGGAAGGGAGTTACAAGATTTGGGAAGAGAGGAAAGCTCAATCCAAGATTTGTTGGTCCATTTGAGATTCTTGAGCGAATAAGAAATGTGGCATATAGACTCGCATTACCTCCAAGCATGTCTCGTGTTCATAATGTTTTTCACATATCTATGCTTCGTAAATATGTTAAAGACCCGAACCACATTATTGAGTTAGAACCAGACGAGATAGCTGAAGATTTAACGTACGAGGAGGTACCTGTTAAGATCTTGGATAGGAAAGAGCATGTCCTACGCACGAAGGTTATACCACAAGTTAAGGTTTTGTGGAGAAACCATGCTATTGAAGAAATGACCTGGGAGTTAGAATCAGAAATGAAAGCGAGGTATCCTCACCTTTTTGAAACATCAGGTGCGTACGTCAATTTCGAGGACGAAATTTCATAAGGAGGGGAGGTTGTAAGACCCCAACTTATTAATGAATAAAATCAAATTTTCTCTAAATATTATTGTGAATAATAAGGGGTTAATTTGATATAATACTTTGGTTATGGGTGAAATGTGCAAATTTTGCAAAATAAGCAAGTGGTTATAAAATATTTATTTTTGGTCGGTGAATATTCGGTTGGTCGTGGAATATTCTTGCTGTCGGGGAATATTCGTACGACGACGCAGCCTTGTGTGGGCCCCATAACGGAAAGCGATTGGATGAAGAAAACGACAAGTATAAGTTGTTTATTAATAATGGCGTAGTTGTTACCGTTAACACTGTTTAAATACCCGGTGGTTAAAAATACAGTAATAACGCGTGGTTGCATAGTAGCACACGGATTGCACAGTATAGTTGAATTATTGATTCGTACGTAAGAAGGCACTACTCAATAATTGTTACAGTGATTACTGTTCAATATTTTATTTTATTGGTTCAATAATTGCTGCATTGATATTTTATATTATTGTTGTTTCAATAATTATTGCTGCACAGTATTTTCATTTATCAGATCAATAATTCATATTATTTGAATAATATTATTAGATAACATTATTGGCAATGTCTAGAAAGTTCTGTCTAAGGAGAGGTTTGGTCATCTAATTGCGCGCCAGTAAGGAGAAATCCTTATTGGAAAGCCCCCTCTTTCCTGGGAACGGCCTGGTTGTCATAAATGTGATTCTGTAATATTATTTATGAATAATTAATTATTGATTCATATGATAAGGAAATATTTATTTTATGTGGATATAAATGAGGGATATATATTTTGTGGTTAAAAATGAAGGAGTTAATGTTGAGGTTTTTATCCATATTTTTGTCGGAATGGAGGTATTAAAAATCAGGGTTTTTGAGATATTTTGCGGGGGTTATAATTTTTAATCCGACCGTTGGATCGTGGTAATTTTTGGATATGTTATACATATATAAGTTGAGTATATGCCCACAAATTTTGAACCGTTAAAAATGAACGTATGATTTATTATGAATTTTACAAGATGACTGGTTCAGAAATTGTTGAATTTTCGGAGTTTATCATTTTGATGGAAAATTCTAGAATTGGTGGGCCCCACTTGTGGTTGGTGAAGAAATGTGCTGAATTATATTTCAAATGTGGTAGGTGGGAATAGTAGCAGGTAAAGCCATCAGGTTGCAGGTCAAACCTACCAAAATTTTCCTATAAATAGAGGGCTAAGTTAGAATTGAAAATTACACCAGAAACAAGTTTTCTCTCTTTCTCTCTCTAGATTATTGAGTGTATTTTGTGAGTATTTAGATACTTTGAGAGTTTCTATTCATCAGAGCAAGTTTCTTTCAGCCTTATACCGGTATTCCGACCAGAAGTACTGATATTTTGAGGTAAGGGATATTATTTTCTTCTTAATGATATTATTTTCTTCAATATCATTATGCTGAAATATTGATATGAGTTTTTATCAAATTTGGAACTTTTTGTGTCGGGGGTTACTATTCACGTATACGGCACTATTCACGTATACGGCACTATTCACGAATACGGCACTATTCACCGAAAAATAAAATTTTTCCTTTTTGTCCAAGATGTCTATTATGGTTACTATCTTTGATTGTATCCATGTTTTGATCTTTATTTTTGAATTCTGCTTCACAATTGATTATTATGAAGTATTATTGATCTTGGATAAACTGTTATACGAATCCCTACTATTTGTCCTTCTGTCTCACTGGATTCGTTCTCTTTAAGATATTTTTCATCATCCTCAGTCCTAAATGATGATATTACTGAATATCTTTGGCCTGTAGTGCAAAGATGTATAATTACTTGATGAATATCTTTGGCCTGTAGTGCAAAGATGAACAGGTGTTGAGATGAACATGACCGACTGATGATACAAATGAATATCTTTGGCCTGTAGTGCAAAGATGAATATTTGGTTAAAGATGATTATTAATTGATGTTACAGGGATAAAATATTGATGATGGACTTTTAAATCTTAGAAGATAGTAGAATTCTTTCTCTACTTGACTCTTCTAATGGTTTGTTGTTTCCGCTGCACTTGTTGATCTAAAACTTGTTGTCGATTATATTTTATCAGATTTTTTCCTGTTGAAGACTAACGATAATTTGTTGTATATTATCTTAGTCATAATATTCTTTACTGGGCTAGTTGAGCTCACCCTTTTCCTTTTTGTTCCATTTTTCTTCTCAGGAGGTGAGAACATAGCAGGATCTAGTCGGGGTATGGAGTGATGGTTCTAGAAAGATGTATTAGCAGTCCTCACTATTTCTGTAAAATAGTGTTTGAATAATTGTAATGAGGATTTATTTGAGTGTGGATATTGTCTAAAAGACAATATTTGTATTTAAACTCACAGTATGTGTTGTCGTATTTTGCACGACAATTGTATTATTGAAGTTGTAGTTTGCTTTCTGTACCATGTATTTGGCGACTCAGAATGGGTGTTGTATACCTATTCTGGGGGCGTCACATTATTAGTTCACTAATAATACTTTTATTCGCTTACTAATCTTAATAATATTTCAATACTTTACTAATATTATTAATCCTCTTAATAATATTTTAATCATCCAATAATACATAAGTTAATATTATTAATCTTTCAATAATATTTTAATCTAAGATTAATATTTTAATCTAATATTATTAATCATTTAATAATACATTAATCATTTATTAATGCTTAAATCAATTATTATTAACCATTTAATAATATTTTAATGAAGTTTTAGTCTTAATATTTTTATTTACTTAAAGATAACATATTCTAATATTATTAATATCATAATAATATTTTAATAATTTATTAGATTAATAAACAATTTATTCTAATTGTTCACCCTTTTATTAAACCTCTTATTTAATATCCATAAAAGGTCATAAATAATATTTCTTATTATAAATTACCAAAATGCCCTAAAATAGTCGTAATATTATATATTAGGAGTATTCAAGCATTAAAATCATATTTTTCTTATTTAAGACATCATTTAACTAATTATTATTTTTATTTATAACTTAATCATTTTTAGGAAAAATAGCAAACTGATTCCAAAAATTCTCATTTTCTGGATTTGGACAGTATATGTCCCAACAATGATCCCCAAATTTTTCTAGAATTTTAGAAAATGATTTACTAATTTTAAAGTGCCCAAAACACTCGGATCTTGCTTCATTTTTCATAAATCGAGTTTTGCTCAGAAAACTCTGAAATTTTCAGGGTATACTCTCATAACATATATAAACCTACTGTAAAAATTTTGAAATTTACCAGTGTATACACAGTGAGAAATTTGAGTGTTAATATTTAGGAGTCCTTTACGGAAATAGTCATTACGCACAACTTATAAATCGAAACACGTCCGTTCTTTTTCCTACACATAGATAACTTCTTAAGGTACCTCTGTGATTTTTCCTAGATTTTTAAAAGACTTGTAACTGACCAAAATAGCCTCAAGAAAAATAGGAACAGTAGCTATTTTAGGGTTTCAAAGCCTCAATATATTATGTGGACTGTTTTGGGGAAAACAGTCCCTATGGCTTCAATACTTACTAGATTTGTGTTCTACCACTTGGGTTTACTAGATAACTCATGTATCTAGCATCCCCCTTCAACGGATCACAAATTCAAGTTGTAAAACTTGAGTTATACAAGATTTAGTGGATGAAAAACAAGGGTTTCACCCCTTGAAGAACATATGCTCATTTTCTTGCTCTAAACCTTTGATCTAACACTCAAGATACTTAGTTCCATACATGATGATATGTAGAACTAGAGTATCTTGAGTATTAGTTCATAACCCCAACAAAACTCAAGCTATAATACAAAGTAGAAGAAGAAGATGAAGATTAGGTTATACCTTGATTTAGTGGCAACCTTCCTTGATTTACCAAAGTAGGTAATGAACTTAGGATGCATAAAATAAACTAGCACACCTCTCTCACTCTCACAAAAACCGAACTCTCTCTCTTTCTTTTCTCTCTTGAATGCTACTAACTTGGGAGAAAAAAATAGAAGAAGAAGAATGAGAGAAAATGAATGTCTAGCAAATGAATGAGTGATCTAGCTATTATCTCCCATATTTTTATTGTCACATGGATAAAAGACTACACCTTATCTCTTCAATTAGCCTAATAATGTGATTAAGAATGCTTAATAGATTTGCAACCAATGGGAGATTGACACACATGTACTTGTGTGTAAGATTTCTACTAATGGACATTGATTAGCATAATCTTCTTGCCATAAAAAGGCCTAATTGGCCGATCCCCCCTTGCCCATTATATCTCCCAATTTGCTTTTATTTTAATACATAATTTTGATTAATCAAAAGTCTAAAATACCCTTAATCAAGTGGGCTAAGTATTGGTTTGCATTTTATTTCCTTTGGGCTTCTTCCTTAATTGTTTTGGGCCATGTAATAAACATAGTCTAATAATTTTAATATATGTTACCCAAATTGTTTATTTAGGGTTTCCATTCCCAATCTTATGAAATTTAATTACTTATACATGTGACTTTAGCTCATAACCTAATTAGGTTTACAAGAAATAAGTTTAAAATTATTAGTCACTTGAAATAACAAGATTATCCACTTAAGTTAGTATACATATTAAATACTAACCTTTCCTTATTACCATAGCCCTTAGGTTATTTAATTGTCTCACCTAATGCATAATTAGGTTACAAAGCTTTTATTTTTTAATGAAATCTATAAATGTATATATCCATAACTATAGTATATATATTTATTGATCCATGCACCACTTCACATATGTTGTCACATATTAAATCAATGTATAACACAAAGTTTTAAATATCAATAATGTACATACATATATAGTGACTTAAAATTCACGGTTATTAACCCTTAGGGTTTTCAAAAATAGAAAATTAATATTTCTAAATTGTAATTAGGGTTCTCGAATTAAATTAAACTTTCCCACTCATAAATCAATCTTGTTAATTAGGATTAATTTATCCCAATTTAAATTGCTAATTTAGCAATTAAGTCCACAATTTTACATTAGGGTTTCTAACAGTACAGTTAGGGTTTAAAAATCTAAAATTAGGGTTTACTAATTAATTAAACTTTACCCTAATTAATATTATAATTAATATCACTTAAATATTATAATTATCCTTTAAATTCCCAGATTAGGGTTTCCAATTTCCAAATTAGGGTTTCAGCTTCCCGGAACTGAAATTAGGGTTTCAGAACCGATTTTAGGATTTCTTATCAGTCATTAGGGTTTTCTAACTGAACGTTGTCGTTCTTAATATATACTTGGGGTTTGACACTGATATAACATAACCATATACACAAAACATATTCACATATACACTTAATCCTAAATAATTCACCTAAATCCTTCATAGAATTTTGAAATCTTCAAAATTCCTTCCCAAAAATATCAAACGCATACACTCATTTTCTGTCTAGGTCTATCATTTGACTTTAAATCCATCATTTAAGATTATTTTTTTTTAAATTTCCTAAATTCTCGGGTTGTCACAGCATGTCTTTCGGATTATGCAATGCACCTACCACTTTTCAACGGTGTTTGATTTCTATATTCTCTGACATGGTAGAGCCATTCTTAGAGATTTTCATGGATAATTTTTCTGTGTTTGGGTCTTCTTTTGAGGAATGTTTGAAACACCTAGCTTTAGTCTTAGAGACGTGTAGAGAAAAGAATCTAGTGCTTAATTGGGAGAAATGTCATTTTATGGTACAAAGGGGAATTGTTCTTGGGCATATCATCTCCAATGAGGGAATTAAAGTAGATAAGGTTAAAGTAGAATTAATCTCTAACCTGCCGTCCCCGCGAATGGTTAAGGAGATTCACTCATTCTTTGGTCATGATGGTTTTTATAGGCGCTTTATCAAGGATTTTAGTTAGATTGCTAAACCTCTATGTAGTCTCCTCCCTAAAGACGCCCCATTCGTATTCGATGAAGCATGCCTAAAAGCCTTTGAGACTTTAAAATTCGCTCTGACCTCCGCACCTATCATTCGGTCCACTGACTGGAACCTTCCATTTGAGATCATGTGTGATACCTATGATTATACAATTGGGACAGTTTTAGGTCAGAGAATTAATAAAGTCCCTCATGTGATTTACTATGCAAGCAAGACCTTGAATGACGTTCAACTCCATTATTCTACCACAGAGAAGAAGTTATTAGCAGTAGTATTCGTTTTAGACAAATTTAGATCTTATCTATTGGGATCTAAAGTTATTATTTATTCAGATCAAGCCTCTTTAAAATACTTGCTTTCAAAGAAAGATGCAAAGTCGCGGCTGATTCGGTGGGTCTTGTTGCTACAAGAGTTTGATTTGGGGATAAAAGATAAGAAGGAAGCTGAAAATGTTGTAGCAGATCATCTATCTAGACTTATAGTTGAAGTCTCGAGTGATCCCTTGGCCATAACCGAGACATTCCCCGATGAGCAGCTGATGCATGTTTCCCAATCACCTTGGTAAGCGGACGTTGTTAATTATCTTGTTACACATGAAATGCCATATCATTGGTATAAACAAGATAAGTCTAAATTCTTGTCCGAGGTAAAGCATTTTTATTGGGATGATCCCTATCTCTTCAAGTATTGTCCTGATCAGGTAATTAGGAGATGTGTACCTGATGATGATCAAATGTAAATTCTCTTCTTTTGCCATGATTAGCTATGTGGAGGCCATTTTAGTGGTAAAAAGACAGCTGCTAAAGTTTTGCAGTGTGGATTTTATTAGCTTTCCTTATTTCGTGATACACATGTCTGTTGTGTTACTTGTGAGAGATGTCAAAAGTTAGGTAGTCTCACGCGACGAAGTATGATGCCCCTTAATCCCATCTTGACAGTAGAAATCTTTGATGTGTGGGGGATAGATTTTTTGGGACCCCTTTTGTAAGACCCCAAATTTTATGAATAAAGATTAATTTTGACGAAATATTTTTTTGAGTATTATGGTGTGGATTTGATATAATAGTTGTGGGTAATATTTACAAATTTTGCAAAGTATGCAAGTTGTTATAAAATATTCGTTTGGTCGGAGAATATTCTTTTTATCGGGGAATATCCGTATGACGGCACAATCATTCGTGGATCCCGTTACGGAATTATTGTCGGAGTTAGAAAACGACAGAAATATCTTTTTATGAAAATAACGGCGAAAATTTTACCGTTAACTGTTGAATTACCCGGTGATGAAAAGTACAGTAATACGCGTGATTGCATAGTAGCACACGGTATTAATTATTGATACTTACGTGAGAAGTCACTCAATTTTATTCAATTATTGTCACAATAATTGTTGCATAGTATCTTACGTTATTGATTCAATTATTGTCACAATATTTTATATTATTAAATCAATAATTGAGACGACAAAGTTATTTATATTATTATTTACATTATTAACGATGTCTATAAAGTTCTGTCGAGAAAAGGGGTTTGGTAACCTAATTGCGCGTCAATAGGGAGAAATCCTTATCGGAAAGCCCCCTCTTTCCTGGGAATGATCTGGTTGTTAAATATTGCGAGTTATAATAATGATGATAAATGTTGTTAAAAATATTGAGGGAATTTTTATGAAGTATTTGTTGTAAATTTTGCCACTTACCCATTTTTCAAAATAATCGGTAGAAAGTTATTCAGTATATATATATATATAAGTATTATATATATATATATATATATATATATATATATATATATTATAATTAGTTTTGTTTTATATGAAAAATAAAATATATTATATTTTATTCTGCATAGTGTTTGCATAGTAAAAATCAAATTTTTTTTAGAAAATTCAGTCGGCGCCCGTGATTTAGTATAAAAACACTGCGCAGTCCGTGATTTTTTCTTTACTGTCCATCCAAATAGTATCCTTCCATTTTCCTATAAATAGGATGCTCAATTTGGAAAAGAAAATCATACTAGAATCAGAGAATTCTTCTTCTATTATATTGAGCGTATTTCTTTGAGTTTAATGAAACTTTGAGTGTTACAAATAGTGCAAATTTTTCTTTAAGAATATATCCGCTATACCATTCAGAAATACTCTTCTTTTGAGGTAAGGGGTATTATTTATTTCATATTCGCTTATGGTATTATTTTTCGTATTCGTAAGAAATTTTATTTCGTTCAATATTCGCAAGAAATATTATCTTCGTTTAATATTCGTAAGGAATATTATCTTCGTTCAATATTCGTAAGGAATATTATTTTCGTTCAACAGTTATAAGAGATGTTATTTTTATTCAATATTCGTAAGAAATAATATTTTCTTCCATACTCTGTAGTATGTAAGTAATATTATTTCGTTTTAAATTCTGAATTCTACACTCATTTTGTTAAGTATTGCTTCTATACTCCTTGAAATTAGTAGAATATCCTTGAAATTTGCGCTTCATCTAGTATCGTTTCACAAGGATATTTTTCTGAACATTCTTGTTCATTTTTAAACTTTTCATGCCAGAATACAATTCATGGATACTATTCATTTGTACGACACTATTCATACGTACAGGTACTATTCATGACAAAAATTAATTTCTTTTTTGTCCAAATCATTTTTGATACAATATTATTCTTGAATTTTATTTCATAAAGCAGTATCGTGTTGACAATTTGGACATTTTTAAACTCTAGATAAATTTAAAGTCTTTAATATTTATCCTTGATTTCGTTTGATTAATGTTTATATCATTGTCATCATCTTTATGCTTATATTGTGATAAAAGTTATCTTTGGCCCGTAGTCCATAGATGGACTGTTGATTGGTATGATTATGACCAAGGATTATTCGGTATAATCATGACCTGTAATGTTACAAGTGATGTGAATTATTTATTGAGCTGAGTCTCAGTAACAGTTATTGGTATGATCATGACCATGCATTCTCTTCGGTCAAGGGTGCAAAGATGAATTATTGTTTGGCATATTCATAATCATCGGTGAAAACATGAATATCCTTGGCCCGTAGTGCATGGATAATTCGTGGTCGTGATACTAATGAATATCCTTGGGTTGTATTGCATGAATAATTCAGTGATGTGGATTATTTCTTAAGCTGAGTCTCAGCGATAAAATTGATGATAAACTTTTAAATCATTGAAGATAGTAGATATCATGCTCTACTTGACTCTTCTAATGGATTACTTATTCCGCTGCAGTTGTTGATCTAAAATTTATTGTCTATTGTATTCTATCAGTTGAAGGCTAACGATAATTTATTCTGCATTATCTTAATCATAATATTTCTTATTGGGATAGTTGAGCTCACCCTTTTTTTTTATTGTTCTCTTCAAGAAATGAGAATATATCTGGGACTAGTCGGGGAATGGAGTGACGGTCCAGATGGTTGCTTTAGTAGTCCTCACTATTCTATGAAATAGTGTGATAATAATTGTAATGAGGATTGAATTTGAGTTTGGATATTGTCTAGGAGACAATATTTGTATTAAAACTCACAGCTTATGTTTTGTCGTATTCTGCACGACACTTAACAGTTGTATAAATTAAGTTTGTATTTGAGTTATGTATCATATATTTGGCAACTCAGAATGAGTGATGTATACTTATTTTGGGGGCGTCACACCTTTCCTAACTCATTTGGCAATCTCTATATTTTAGTAGTCATCAACTATGTGTCAAAGTGGGTAGAGGTTATAGCGTGCAAAACAAATGACTACAAAGTGGTGGTTAAATTTTTAAAAGAGAACATTCTTGCACATTTCGGTAAACCCCGCGCTATCATTAGTGATGGGGGGTTGCACTTTTGCAATAGACCATTTAAAGATCTAATGAAGAAGAATGGAGTAATTCATACAATGTCAACTGCGTACCACCCACAAACTAATGGGCAAGCTAAAATTTCAAATAGGGAGATTAAGCATATCTTAGAGAAGACTGTAAATCCCAACATGAAGGATTGGCCAGTCTGACTGACAGATGCTTTGTGGGCATACCGTACAGCGTATAAGATTCCCATTGGAATGTCCCCTTACCGCTTAGTGTATGGCAAGGCATGTCATCTGCTTGTTGAGTTAGAACATAGAGCTTTTTGGGATGTTAGACAGTTGAATTTTGATGTTAACTAAGTAGGAAATCATAGAAAGCTTCAAATTACTGAGTTGGAAGAGATAAGGAATGATGCTTATGACTGTGCAAAATCATACAAGGAGAGAATGAAAAGGGTGCAGGATCAAAAGATTCTTAGGAAATCCTTTCATCCTGGCCAGAAAGTCCTTTTATATAATACTCGTTAGCATCTATTCCCGGGTAAGTTGAAATCTAAATGGTCTGGTCCTTTCATAGTTCAATATGTGTACCCTCATGGGGCCATTGAGATTCAGAATCCCAAAGATGTTACTATGTTTAAAGTGAATAACCATCGTTTAAAACCATTTTTGGAGTTAAAAAATTCAGAAGTTGAAGTTATGCTTTTGGAGGATCCCGTTTATCGGAATTGATTTTTTTTAAGGCCATGATTCATGTATATTATTATATATTTGGATTTATTATTTTTACTTTTCTTTGTTCTATTTCTAACAAAAGTGTAGGATTGTCTCTTTGAGCATTAAATATAGAATTTATTGAGTTATCCATACGGGGCATACATTCATATTCAGGTGATATCATTCCTTTACTTATTTACTTGTCTTTATACATTGCGGACAATGTAAGTTTTAAGTTGGGTGGTGGGATTTATTTATTTACCTTATTATTCCATGCACTTCACATACTTTGTTAGGATATGAGCAAATTATTTTATTTTCTTTAAAGAAAAAAACATAAAATTAAATAATTTATGCAATGGTTCTTGAGCTGGTATTGAGTTTCCCTTTGTCTAGCTGATGCAATAACGATGACACATTCGTCTTAATGCTTTACATGTGCATGCTTAGTTCTCATACTATCATTATTAAGAGAAATTTTTATGATCTCCAATCCTCATTTTATTTGAGCACATAAGACAACAAATGCATGAATAGATGAATGAGTGAGTATAACTTAAAATTTCTTGAAAAACATAAATGTGAAGACTAAATAACCTGTGAGATTTGAGCCAATCGTTCTATTTGAGGGTTGTTACATCAACTCTAATTTATTTATTTTTTGAAAAGCGTATTTTGTTGAGTAGTCTCATTATTCTTTGCTTTGATTGAAAACTAGAAAGGTACGTCCATAAAATGTAATTTCTTTTGAAGGATTCCTAATATTGCTTGAACTGAAGAACTCTAGACCTTAGGAAGTGACTTAGGCCATCTTTGATAGCTGACATATGAGCCTAATCCCACCTTTAAATTTGTACCGCTAGTCACCTTTTTGAGCCTTTTATATAGCCTTTCTTTGGTAGCCCGATATCTTTACCCTACTCTAATTTGGAGTGTAAACCATATTTATGGCATACCCTTTTATCTAAGGATGTGTTGAGATTGTTTCTACGTATGGGCAATAGTGAAAAGTGAGCTTGAAAAAAAAAAGAAGACATGAAAAGAAAAGTGATGAAATCTTTTTTAAAGATCAAAGAAAAGAAAAAAAATTGCACGGAAAGGAGATATGAAAAATGATGTGAAAAAAATGGAAAAAATTGAAGAAAAGCTCAAATGAAGTAGAATTAAGCCCAGGTGATAATTTTATATCTCAACATGTTTCTTAGATCGTTGAATTCCTTATGTGCCCTTTTGTTTCATAATCCTTGCCCTAGCCTTGCATTATAACCCTAAAAAGTCCTAATGATCCTTTGGAATATGATTTAGAGGTGAGAGTAGTAGAGGGGATCCATTTATGCATTTCACCTTTCTAGTAGGATTTATCCGTTCATGAGATTTTGTTCTTTCATTTATTGCATTTTTTTCATATATACATATGAGAGGCATTTGAATTTGAATACATTTATTCTTTATAGCCCGCATGTAATGAGAGTGATTACACCCTATTCTTGAATGTTTCATTTGTTGAGTGTATGCCATGTGAGGAGTTGAGTCAAAGTATAGTTTGGATGGAGTTTGAAAGTTTAGCTTACTTTGATGTCAATGATGTTATGTTGTTGTCAATTCACACACTCACAATGAGATTTGCAGGAATGAAATGTTCTTATTGATCTTGCTGATTTGAGAAATTTGATGTTGCATGTGTGTCATATTGCCTTGGCATGAGGGTGTTTTGATGTCTTTGTTGAGTTATTTTTATTGGTGAATAAAGGAGAAACACATTTTAGAAAAGAACCATTGCATTCGAATTTTGTTGGTATATTCACTGTAAACCATCAAGAGACAAAACTCCTCCTACTAGGGACACCTAGAGGTTTAAAGGCTTGTAGTATACGCTAAATACTATCGTGTTCCCTACCAAAGTGGCTTAGTTTTATGTAGGATTTCATTTGTTTCATTTTCTTAGTTTTTATTTTGCTTGAGGACTAGCAAAATCTAGGTTTGGGGGTATTTGATAATCATATTATTTATATGTTTATTTCCTCTTAAAATAAATTTATTAATCCAATTTTATATTAATTCTATTTTAGTTGTATTTATTTATTTATTTTGCAATCAAGTGCACAACAATGGACAAAGCCCATGCAATCTCCCAAAATCGGACTCACCATAAGAGCATGAGGGGACTTGGATTATAAAGCAGCTCATTGGTCTAAAGTAGTCCTCCCAAGTAATTCATAACCCAACCAAGTCTTCACAACTTTTTAATTAAAAAGCCTAAAAAAAATTGTAAGCTGAAGGATTTTAAAAGGGAGACGACATCAGCAGTAGGAAAAGATAAGGGAGAGCAGCAAATCATAAATTGGGATATCAGATAAGGAGATGCCGGCAGGAAATAAGGGGAATATCAGATTTAAAAGGGGGGGATAAGTTTCTTTTCTAGCTGAACTTGAATAAGAGTTTTTTTTTCTCCCTCTCGTTTTACAAAATAAAGGAGTATTATTTTGTTATTCCAGTTTTTTTATTCTTTGTATTCAAGTAGTGAGGGATTATCAATTTTTTAAAGGAGCAGCAATAATACATGGATAAATTTAATTCATTTCTTTTTCCAATTAATTAGGACATTCAAGTAAGTACTTTGTTTATTTAATTACATATTATTTTATTATGTTTTGTGTTCCAATTTCAAGTTGTTTATTTAATTACATATTATTTTATTATGTTTTGTGTTCCAATTTCAAGCATGTTAGGCTAGATTATTTTCTAGGGTTAAGGATGCGTATAATTGATTGATTCCACTACACATATTCATGCCATAGTTATGACGCCCCCAAATCCAGATTCCTTCAAACCTCGGATCCGGTCCGCCACGATACTACTATCGTCAACTATTTATATATTTTATTCATAACTTAATGAATATAACTTTGCTTATTACAATTTAGAAAATAAATTCTTTCTATTTCCAGGATCTGTATAATGATCCCAAACTTTTATAAGTTTCAAATCTTGGTCATTTACCATTCCTGTCTTACATCATATTCGACGTTATAAAAATTTGTGGAATAATTTAAACTTTTTCAATCTCCTAAAAAAAAATCTTTTATTGATTTCATAACTTGGATCAATTACATATCCTTGAATCAAATTATGTTATGGTTCATTCTATTCGAATTACTGTATAAATTTTTACATCTCGATTCGAATTCGTTTATGCATCACATAGTACAATTTTACAACTTAACATGTATTACACATCGTAAACTACTATCATATACATCTCCTAGAACCTAAACATGGTTCAAGAGCATATATTTAAATAAATGAATCAATCTCCATTGATGCTATTGAACTCTATTAATTAAGTAGCACGTAATCTTTACCGTGAGTCCTTAACCTGCAAAAATGGTTATTTACAAGGGTGAGCTCGACAGCCCAGCAATTCTAACAGTTTTTATGCATCACATAGCATATAATTACTTACTTAGTTCATGCATTCATAATCAATTAATATTTACTACGCATGTTACTTCTCACATAACAGGCATAGAGATTTACTTCACAAGCATATCATCAAAGATCAACTTTCAAATTTCTTACATATCTCATATGCATTTTATATATATGCATCAACATTCACATAGCATAATATAGCTCAACTAACAGTTATTGAATTCATATATCAAATAGGAACTGAAAGACTTGCCTGACTTGTAGTTTATCAACTACGACTTAACTGCTTAAAGCTTATATGCACTGCGTGTAGTCCTACACATTTATATGATCATGGATTCATACCCATCAGTCATACATTTCATACGCTTTTAATATAAGAACAAATATTATTTCCTAATTTGGTTTCATTTTTACTTGAACTTAGGATAACCATGAGACTAGCTCATTCTACTATCATATTTATTTAAACAATCTTGTTTCATAACTTTTAGTCCTTAAGGACAACATATAACCATAACTTAAGACCATGCAGTTAACAAACTGCTCTTGGTCACTCTGCAGAACGGCGCGGCCGCGCTGCATTTAAGCTTGGGAGTGGCGCGGCCGCGCTACTCCCTGCCAGAACCAGACTTAGGCTTTTTTTTCCCAATATAATTTCTAGCATAACATGTATTCTGATACGTACTGTAAACATACATCAAGCAGGTCGTGATCTATTTTCAAGTTCATATTCAAACTACTTATCTGCATAATGATTTATTTCAATCAATAAGGCTTAACAACTTTCTTTAACAAGATTCGATGTTATAAGCTTTTAAATCATATATTGTTACTAATAAGCCTCTAATAGCATGCTCACATGTATATATCTTATTTACATAGACATAACATAGTTCATTATTTGAAAACTTATTTTAAACCATGCTTGGAAGGTTAGAACTTTAAGGATATAAGATTCATCATGTTTTGCTTTTTAAAACATCAAGTTTTCTTTAGAAAATCCTTAATACCAAGCTAACACAACTCATTATATACAAGATAACCTTAAACCACATGTTAGGCTCAGTTACATACATATTTAAGTTGTCTACACTTGCTCACAAGATCAGAATACCAGTAAGTTTATCTTCAACAAAGTTTGTCTTTCCAAACTTATGAGTTTCCTTTAAAACTCAAACTAAACCAAGTTATAATGACCTACTATAACTAAGGTAACTTCAATCCATGTGTTGGGGCTATTTATATGCATTTCTAAACCAACCTAACATGCTCAGAAATTAGATTATAGCAGAAGTTAGATTTTAAGACTGACATACGGCGCGGCCGCACTGGGATTGTACTGGGAAGTGGCGCGGCCGCGCCACTTCGGTACAAGCCGAGACATGGCCTCTGCTTGTGCAGATTCCAGACCAAACACCCATTACAATTTCGTTTATCATGCTCAAAACATTACATTGACACCTAATACACATATAAACTATGTTAACACCATAACATTAAATTTTCAACCCACTTAACAGAGAATTTAGGAGAATTTTGAGAATTTATCCAACTTTGGAATTAATAACATTCATAACTACATTACCTCCTTTGAAGCTAAATTGGCAATCCTTGCTACTAACTCAGATTATTGACACTAATAGCCACTCACTCATTATTTAAAACTTATCAGAATTCATCAAATTGATTTTGAGAAGAAGGAGTCTCTATTTATAGAGATTTCAATGTCCAGACCAAAGCTTTGCCTCAAAGATTAAACTAATGGAAGAAGGAAGAAGATGTTGGACAAGAAGGAGTTGGTGGAAAGTGGATAACCACTCCCTCTCCACCATTTTCATGGACATCATTAGCAAGCATTCTAGCCTTTTTGGTTTCTCAGCAAAGAGGGGAATAGGCCATTTGCCTACACACGGCTGATGCCATTTTGGGACTAAGAAATTGGGACAAATTATATTACTCTCTTATATATATCAATAGAATGGGTCTAATTCTACTAAGGCAAATTTCTTTTGGGCTTGTTAAATCAATTATAATGATTTAATATTACTACATTAAATTAAGTTATGGGCACATATATACAAATATATATATGTACCTACCCACATATAAGAAGTATACTTATATTTTAAATATACACTCATATATAATCTTATATCTCATGTATATTGGGCTAGTCCAAATAATATTTTAATTGGGCTAATTATAATTTAGTTAGATATTCTCAATCCATCATTTTTCATAAAATTTATCATCTCAAATATACCCAATTATCATAATGATAATTAATATCAATTATTTATTAACTCACCATTTATTTTAATACTTCCCATTAAATCTCCATTTGATTTAACTTCACTAGTTATGCCACACAAGATATAATTATGTGAACTTAGTAATTAATAGTCCACAAGCTTATAATAATATAATCTTGCAAAATAGTATTATTCTTAACATTACATCTTATAATATGGTCATAAATGTAATATCATTACATTATATGTTCTCATAACTTATATACTAGCACTAATTAATGGTCTCTATTGTAACAACCCCAAAATTCATACAATAATATCCTCCTTCTCGATCGTTACCAATACAACTTTAATATATATTTACATCATTATTCGATAATAAATTACTAAATATGCGGAAAAATTGAAATTTTTTTATACATTTCCTTCTGTATTGCCCTAAATCGCAACCTTTACATTACATCTCTTCGATTCAAACTTATATCATGAATCGTTACAACAAAATGACTATACAAAGTCTTACATCATAACTAAATATCCATATACATTGGATAGCTCAACTTACAATTCAACAACGTGTTATATTCAAAATATGAAATACATTTCTCATAAAATATAAGTAATCTTCGTGAATATAGATCTCTATAACTCACTTAGCACATATCTTTACCTTAAAATCTTGACCTGCAAAAGTGGTTCTTTACAAGAGTGAGCTCGACAGCCCAGCAAAATCTAACAATTTTCATGCATCACGTAGCATATAATAACATGCTTAACATACATTTCTTAAACATTGAACTATCATAACATACAGACTACAGTTCACATAACAAGTATAAAGATTGAGTTCCTTACTCAATCAGCATGCTTTACTCAATCAACATAATCATAAGTTGACTTTAACGTTTCATGCTTTCAACATAAATATAACACATCATGTTATTTGCAATAAAGACTTAAAACAGTTAATCATCAAGTTCACGTAGCAAATAGGAACTGAAAGACTTGCCTGATTCGTAGTTTATGAACTACGACTTAATTGCTTATCGTTTATCTGTACTTCGTGTATTCCTACACAGTTATATCATTATTCACATTAACTATTAGTTCCATAGTAACGCATAGTAGCTATAATGTAAACTTTACTCTACAACTCATAACCTTTCTTGTTAATCAATACACAATGTACTAACATCCTTTTTCCAACATAACACTCATTTCTAGTTAAACTTGTTATTTTAGTACAAGTCTTACATTACCATTTACATTTCAAAAATTTCAAGTGTTGACTTCACAACACTTGTCTAACATTCATTGTGCATACTAAGTTATCACATAACGCGTTTGTAACTTACTAATCATTCTCATAACTTTGAATTTATCAATTACATATCACGGTTCTGTTTTAACCTTCTTACTACATGTTTATTACATTAACACATCACTAACTAAGTTATAATGAGTGTCCAAGGTCTGCAGAAATAACAGACTTTACTGTCTATGATTGGCTACTAGTGCGGCCGCGCCAGTTTTACACTGGATTACAGTGCGCCCGCAACAAAAGGCAGCGCGCCCGCGCGATGCATCAGTTTTAATTTTGTAGAACGTGATTCGACACAGTTTTTAGGCCAACTAACATGAATTTCACCCACAAAACAGTGAAATTAACCTATACAATAAATATAAAACTATCATAAACATGATTGCTAACATATTCATCAACATAGAACAATTTAACATCAACTAAAACTAGTTTAATTTCTCAAATTTCAAGTTTTCATATAAAAACTCATTTTTTGACATCTCCTGCAAAACTCATCACTGTAATCTCTATACTTGACCAAATCACTTCATTCAAATTACGTTATACTCGTTTCTTAACGAACTAGTATAAACAAGCTTCAATTTGTACTTTAACATACGAATTGACCATCAAAATTGATACTTACACAAGTCATATGACAATTATATACACTGTCATTATTTTTTCTACTTTTAACTGTAATTAGCATAGCAAATTCTTGTTTAAACATGAACTCTAATCATCATAAACACGTATAATCACCATAATCAGTTGTATAGCAACATTTTGAAAGAGATAGAATTCACAGAATATATAAAAGTTTGTCGTAAATTTATATATATATATATATATATATATATATGTATAATATTGAGATCATGGAAAATTACCTTCAATTAGCTTGCACAACCTTGCTAAACACAGAAGTTGTTGTAAAATTCTTAGGTTTCTCTCAAATTCTCTCTCAAGTTTCACTGAATACTCTGTTTCTCAGACTAACAAATGGCCAAAAACCCAACTGCAAAACCTTATGCGTAAATAAAAAATAAAACTGATATGGCCTTAATTCATATATTAAGTATATTAGTTAATACCTATAACGTATATGTCATATTATATTTATTATTTTATTTATTTTATTATAAACTAAAAATTAAAAACCCAAAAGTCATAAGGCTCCTTTTGGCAAAACTCTTTAAAATTAAAGACTTAATATACTTAAGCCTTGTTTGGGTAAACTCAATTAAAACTACTTTAATTTATTTTAATACTCCTTATAATATAGTTATTTGTCACACTATATTTAATTAAGTTTTCATACTTAATTAATTAATTCAAATAACAATTTATTAAATAAATCATTTAATCACATAACTCAATATGTATAATTAACCATCAAATTGAAATATCAATATAATAATAATTTTCTTAACTCATTAATTATTTATTTAACCAATAATTAACCAAATAAAATTAAATCAATTAAACAAATATTTATTCAACGATAAACACATCCATTAAATATTTATATAATTCAATAAATATTTAATATTACAATTAAAATTCTGGAATGTTACATCTATTCATAGTCAATTTATTACCCTCCTATGGTCATTACACAAGGTGCAAAGAAAAGTTTGTGGCTAACTTCCACCAACTACTACTATTTATTGTACCCTAGCTGTAAGACCCAATTTTTTTTTTTAATAAAGATGAGTTTTCTCTAATATCATTTTTAAATATTATGGAATGAATTTGATATAATGTTATAGTTGTGGGTAATATTATAAATTTTGTAAAGTACGCAAGTTGTTGTATAATATTCGATTGGTCGGAAAATATTCGTTTTAACATGAAATATTCGTATGACGGCACAATCATTGATGGACCCCACAACGAAATTATTGTCAAATTGAGAAAACGATAAAAATATTTTAGGAAAATAACGGCGGAAGTTTAACCGTTAATACTGTTGAACTACTCGGTAGTAAAAGTATAGTAATACGCATGGTTGCATAGTAGCACACGGTATTGATTATTGATGCTTATGTGATAAGTCACGAAGTTTTGTTTTATTAGTATTATTAATGTAATAAAACAGAAAAGCTTTTTATATAAAACAGAATACTTTTATAAAGTTATTCTATAAATAGAATATATTATATTTTATTATGGATAGTGTTGCATAGTGCCTGCATAGTATTTTACATAGTAAAATCTTTTTATATAAAACAAAATACTTTTACAAAGTTATTCGTTTTATTAGATTATAAATAGAATATATTATATTTTATTTAAAAGATTTTGCTTTAAATATGGATCGTCCGATTAAAAATAAATCAATCTGGACCGTTCATGAATTAGTTACTATGCAGTCCATTCTTCTATAAATAGAAGCTCATTCATTTATTATTTCTTACGAATTCATTGAAACTCTAGAGAGAGAAATTATAGAGAGAAAGAAAAAAAGTATTCTGCTACTTCACTACTCTTATATCCAGTACTCTTCTTCTCAAGGTAAGGGGTATTATTTTTTTTATATTCATGAAGAGAACTTCTGTTATTCCATTATTTATTATTCTGTTGGAATAACCTGTATACGCGTGCTACCCTATACTTGGTGAAATTCTTCTGTTATTCCATTATTTATTATTCTGTTGGAATAACCTGTATACGCGTGCTACCCTATACCTGGTGAAATTCTTCTGTTATTCCATTCTTTATTATTCTGTTGGAATATCATGTCTGTGCGTTTTACGCCAGACCTGGTTCCGTCTTTATTATTCTGTTGGAATATCCTGTTTGTGCGTTTTACGCCGGACCTGGTTCCGTCTTTATTATTCTGTTGGAATATCCTGTCTGTGCGTTTTACGCCGGACCTGGTTCCATTATTTATTTTTCTGTTGGAATAACCTGTCTGTGCGGTCTATCGCATGCTTGGTAAATTTTTTTGTTATTCCATTTTTTATTATACTCAGTTAGTTAAAGTTTTGGCTTTTATACTCCATGAAATTAGTGGAATATCTTTGATATTTGCGCTTCATCCAGTATCTTTTCATGAAAATATTCTTTTGAGCATTCTTGAATTTTACTCTACAAAGAAGTATCATATTGACAATTTGGACGTTATTAGTTCCTGAATAAATTAATTCTTGAATTTGTTTTATTGAATTCTTATATCGTTGTCATCATCCCCATGTTTATATTTTGTTGAAAGTCATCTGTGGCCTGTAATGCATAGATGGACTTGGTATGATTATGACCAGGGATTATTCGGTGTAATCATGACCATAATATTACAAATGATGTGGTAAAAGTCCTCATTGGCCCGTAGTGCATTGATGGACAGTTGTTGGCATGATCATGACTATTGATGAATACACGAATATCCTTGGCTCGTAGTGCATGGATAATTTGTGGTTGTGATACTAATGAATATCCTTGGCCGTAGTCCAGTGATGATGTGGATTATTTATTAAGCTGAGTTCCAGCGATAAAAGTAATGAAAAACTTTTTAAATCATAAAAGATAGTAGACGTTATTCTCTACTTGACTCTTTTAATGAATAACTTGTTCCACTGCAGTTAAACTTGATATTTGTTATATTTTATCAGTTTAACACTGTTGAAGGCTAACGATAATTTATTCTGCATTATCTTAGTCATAATATTTCTTACTGGGCTAGTTGAGCTCACCCTTTCTTTCATTGTTCTCTTCAGGAAATGAGAACGTAGCCGGGACTAGTCGGGAAACGGAGTGACGGTACAGATGATAGTATTAGCAGTCCTCACTATTCTGTTAAATAGTGTGACAATAAATGTAATGAGGACTTATTCTGAGAGTGGATATTGTCTAAAAGACAGTATTTGTATTAAAACTCACAACTCTCTTGTTGTATATTAAAGATTGTATTTGTATTCTGTATCATGTATTTGGCGACTCAGAATAGGTGATGTATACCTATTTTGGGGGCGTCACACTAGCCATTGGGCTAACCATCATCGCTATTACATGAGCTATCTAGCAAGCTTATTTAACTCCAATTTTCAGCATTTCTAAGGGTCATGGGAGTGATTTATTGCACCATGTTACATTTTATTATCTCACTTGTACATAATGCTAACATACAAGTCTTTATACACATGTATTCAAATACTTCCCTTATACATCCATATACGTATATAGATGTATACATGTATCCCTCACATTATATATATAATCCATATACATTTGACAGTACCAAATATATTTTAATTGAGTAGTGTCACACTGCATTATCATAAACTTTATTATTTCAATTATACTTAATTCTTGAAATAATTATTAACAACAATTATTTATTTAGTTTAATTTAATATCCTTCATGAAGTACACATTAATGTACCACACATAACTCATTGTCACATAGGTCCATTTATGTAACTCATGCGACTCATTCCACTTTGCCCTATAGTTTCCTATATTATATAGTTACCATTGAAGTGTCACACTTCATTTCATATCATATAGATGTAGCTACTATATAATATATAATCATTGCGCATACAAATTAATTCCTTCAATTATTCATTCATTAAATTATTTAATGAATGTTTATTCCATCACTTTGCCACACTAGGCATATCTCACAAGCTTACATTAAGCTTATTCTCATTCTCATTACTTATTCATTTTCCACCACATTACTATTTATAACATGTTCAATTTACATCGAACTATTATATCACAAGGTTCATATATATAAATATATCGTGAATGGAAATATTTATGTGACGCCCCCAGAATAGGTATACAACACCCATTCTGAGTCGCCAAATACATGGTACAGAAAGCAAACTACAACTTCAATAATACAATTGTCGTGCAAAATACGACAACACATACTGTGAGTTTAAATACAAATATTGTCTTCTAGACAATATCCACACTCAAATAAATCCTCATTACAATTATTCAAACACTATTTTACAGAAATAGTGAGGACTGCTAATACATCTTTCTAGAACCATCACTCCATACCCCGACTAGATCCTGCTATGTTCTCACCTCCTGAGAAGAAAAATGGAACAAAAAGGAAAAGGGTGAGCTCAACTAGCCCAGTAAAGAATATTATGACTAAGATAATATACAACAAATTATCGTTAGTCTTCAACAGGGAAAAATCTGATAAAATATAATCGACAACAAGTTTTAGATCAACAACTGCAGCGGAAACAACAAACCATTAGAAGAGTCAAGTAGAGAAAGAATTCTACTATCTTCTAAGATTTAAAAGTCCATCATCAATATTTTATCCCTGTAACATCAATTAATAATCATCTTTAACCAAATATTCATCTTTGCACTACAGGCCAAAGATATTCATTTGTATCATCAGTCGGTCATGTTCATCTCAACACCTGTTCATCTTTGCACTACAGGCCAAAGATATTCATCAAGTAATTATACATCTTTGCACTACAGGCCAAAGATATTCAGTAATATCATCATTTAGGACTGAGGATGATGAAAAATATCTTAAAGAGAACGAATCCAATGAGACAGAAGGACAAATAGTAGGGATTCGTATAACAGTTTATCCAAGATCAATAATACTTCATAATAATCAATTGTGAAGCAGAATTCAAAAATAAAGATCAAAACATGGATACAATCAAAGATAGTAACCATAATAGACATCTTGGACAAAAAGGAAAAATTTTATTTTTCGGTGAATAGTGCCGTATTCGTGAATAGTGCCGTATACGTGAATAGTGCCGTATACGTGAATAGTAACCCCCGACACAAAAAGTTCCAAATTTGATAAAAACTCATATCAATATTTCAGCATAATGATATTGAAGAAAATAATATCATTAAGAAGAAAATAATATCCCTTACCTCAAAATATCAGTACTTCTGGTCGGAATACCGGTATAAGGCTGAAAGAAACTTGCTCTGATGAATAGAAACTCTCAAAGTATCTAAATACTCACAAAATACACTCAATAATCTAGAGAGAGAAAGAGAGAAAACTTGTTTCTGGTGTATTTTCAATTCTAACTTAGCCCTCTATTTATAGGAAAATTTTGGTAGGTTTGACCTGCAACCTGATGGCTTTACCTGCTACTATTCCCACCTACCACATTTGAAATATAATTCAGCACATTTCTTCACCAACCACAAGTGGGGCCCACCAATTCTAGAATTTTCCATCAAAATGATAAACTCCGAAAATTCAACAATTTCTGAACCAGTCATCTTGTAAAATTCATAATAAATCATACGTTCATTTTTAACGGTTCAAAATTTGTGGACATATACTCAACTTATATATGTATAACATATCCAAAAATTACCACGATCCAACGGTCGGATTAAAAATTATAACCCCCGCAAAATATCTCAAAAACCCTGATTTTTAATACCTCCATTCCGACAAAAATACTGATAAAAACCTCAACATTAACTCCTTCATTTTTAACCACAAAAATATATATCCCTCATTTATATCCACATAAAATAAATATTTCCTTATCATATGAATCAATAATTAATTATTCACAAATAATATTACAGAATCACATTTATGACAACCAGGCCGTTCCCAGGAAAGAGGGGGCTTTCCAATAAGGATTTCTCCTTACTGGCGCGCAATTAGATGACCAAACCTCTCCTTAGACAGAACTTTCTAGACATTGCCAATAATGTTATCTAATAATATTATTCAAATAATATGAATTATTGATCTGATAAATGAAAATACTGTGCAGCAACAATTATTGAAACAACAATAATATAAAATATCAACGCAGCAATTATTGAATCAATAAAATAAAATATTGAACAATAACTACTGTAACAATTATTGAGTAGTGCCTTCTTACGTACGAATCAATAATTCAATATATGTGCAATCCGTGCTACTATGCAACCACGCGTTATTACTGTATTTTAACCACCGGGTATTCCAACAGTATTAACGGTAACAACTACGCCGTTATTAATAAACAACTTATACTTGTCGTTTTCTTCATCCAATCGCTTTCCGTTATGGGGCCCACACAAGGCTGCGTCGTCGTACGAATATTCCCCGACAGCAAGAATATTCCACGACCAACCGAATATTCACCGACCAAAAATAAATATTTTATAACCACTTGCTTATTTTGCAAAATTTGCACATTTCACCCATAACCAAAGTATTATATCAAATTAACCCCTTATTATTCACAATAATATTTAGAGAAAATTTGATTTTATTCATTAATAAGTTGGGGTCTTACAACCTCCCCTCCTTATGAAATTTCGTCCTCGAAATTGACGTACGTACCTGATGTTTCAAAAAGGTGAGGATACCTCGCTTTCATTTCTGATTCCAACTCCCAGGTCATTTCTTCAATAGCATGGTTTCTCCACAAAACCTTAACTTGTGGTATAACCTTCGTGCGTAGGACATGCTCTTTCCTATCCAAGATCTTAACAGGTACCTCCTCGTACGTTAAATCTTCAGCTATCTCGTCTGGTTCTAACTCAATAATGTGGTTCGGGTCTTTAACATATTTACGAAGCATAGATATGTGAAAAACATTATGAACACGAGACATGCTTGGAGGTAATGCGAGTCTATATGCCACATTTCCTATTCGCTCAAGAATCTCAAATGGACCAACAAATCTTGGATTGAGCTTTCCTCTCTTCCCAAATCTTGTAACTCCCTTCCATGGTGCAACACGTAACAATACATGATCCCCAATATTAAATTCCACGTCCTTCCGATGAAGATCCGCATAACTCTTTTGTCGATCCTGTGCCGTTTGTATACGTTGTCGAATCGTTTGGATCTTCTCTGTAGTAATGCGTACCAATTCTGGTCCCAACAATGTTGCTTCACCCACCTCGTCCCAGCATACTGGAGAACGACATTTTCTTCCATACAACGCCTCAAATGGAGCCATACCTATGCTCGCCTGATAACTGTTGTTGTAGGAGAATTCCACCAATGGTAGGTACTTATCCCAACTCCCTTTGAGATCTAAGACACAAAGTCTTAATAGATCTTCAAGAGTTTGAATAGTCCTCTCTGATTGTCCGTCCGTTTGAGGATGGTATGCTGAACTGAATCGTAAATCCGTGCCCATAGCTTTCTGCAAGCTAACCCAAAATCGTGAAGTGAATCTTGGGTCACGATCCGAAACTATGGATACTGGCATGCCATGCAATCTCACAATCTCGTTCACGTACATACTAGCAAGACGTTCAAGGGAATAAGTCTCACGTATCGGCAAGAAATGAGCGGACTTGGTTAATCTATCAACAATAACCCAAATCGCATCTATGCCTTGAGAAACCTTGGGAAGACCTGTAACAAAATCCATAGTAATGTGTTCCCACTTCCATTTCGGGATCTCAAGTGGTTGCAATGGACCCTTTGGCACTTGATGCTCCGCCTTTACACGTTGACAAGTTAAACACCTCGAGATAAACTCCGCGATCTCTCTTTTCATATTGCTCCACCAAAATGTATGTCGAAGATCGTGATACATTTTGGTACTCCCAGGATGGATTGCAAACGGTGTGTTGTGTGCCTCCATCATTATTCTATGCTTCAAGTCAAAATCGTTAGGAACACAAAGTCTGGAGTTGACTCGAAGTATTCCTTCTTCATCGATTCTTGCTTCTGGAATAGCACCTTCTTGCACTTTCTTCTTCATACGCATCAGCTCTATATCCGTAGCTTGAGCAGCTTTAACTTTATCGATTAAAGTCGGTTCTACTCGTATATTTGATATCATCATGTGGGTACTTGGAGCCTTCATCTCTATCTCCATCCTTTGCAAGTCATACAAAATGGGCCTTTGTGTTAAAAACATTGCACTCGTACCCGCATATGATCTTCTACTCAATGCGTCAGCTACTACGTTTGCTTTTCCAGGATGGTATTGGATGGTATGATCGTAATCTTTCAACAGCTCAAGCCAACGTCGTTGCCGCATGTTGAGTTCCTTTTGGGTGAAGAAATATTTGAGGCTTTTATGATCTGTATAGATCTCCACTTTCTCCCCATACAGGTAGTGTCTCCAGATCTTCAACGCAAAAACGACTGCTGCCAACTCCAAATCATGAGTAGGATAATTCCTCTCATATTCTTTGAGTTGTCGTGAGGCATAGGCTATGACTTTCCCATGTTGCATGAGAACACATCCTAACCCTTTGCCTGAAGCATCGCTGTAGATAACAAATCCATCCGAACCAGATGGTATTGTCAAAACAGGTGCCGAAATGAGTCTCCTCTTGAGTTCTTGGAAACTCTTCTCGCATTCCTCACTCCATACGAATTTTGTATCTTTCCGAGTCAGCTGAGTTAACGGAGTAGCGATTCGAGAAAATCCTTCCACAAATCTCCGATAATAACCAGCTAAGCCCAGAAAGCTACGTACTTCGGTTACCGACTTCGGTTGCTCCCAACTTTGTATGGCTTCAATCTTCGCCGGGTCGACAGATACTCCATGTTTTGACACCACGTGCCCAAGGAATGCTACTTCCTCAAGCCAGAACTCGCATTTCTTCAGTTTGGCATATAGCTTGTTTTCACGAAGCCTTTGCAGTACCAGCTTCAAATGGCGCTCATGATCTTCACGGCTTTTGGAATAGATGAGGATGTCATCAATAAAGACAACAACGAACTGATCCAAATATTCTTTGAATACACGGTTCATCATATCCATGAAGGCAGCAGGAGCATTAGTCAATCCAAAAGACATTACTAAGAATTCATAATGCCCGTACCGAGTTCTGAAGGCAGTCTTTGGAATATCCTCAGTTTTAATCTTCAGCTGATGATATCCAGAACGAAGATCGATCTTTGAAAAGAATTGTGCTCCTTGCAACTGGTCAAACAGGTCATCAATGCGAGGTAGCGGATACCTATTCTTGATGGTGACATGGTTCAATTCTCGATAGTCAATACAAAGTCGCATACTCCCGTCTTTCTTCTTTACGAATAAAACAGGAGCACCCCAAGGAGACGTACTAGGACGAATAAAACCGATGTCCAACAACTCCTGTAGTTGGACTTTTAACTCCTGAAGTTCAATAGGAGCCATTCGATATGGGGTTTTAGAAATGGGCTTTGTACCGGGTTCAAGGTCAATAAAGAATTCAATTTCTCGTTCCGGGGGTAGACCGGGAAGTTCTTCAGGAAATACATCGGAAAATTCTCTAACAATAGAAATATTATTCAAATCTGACTTGTCTTTGTTCAAATCCATAACATGGGCTAAGAAAGCTTGACATCCGTTTTTCAATAAACGAATAGCTTTGTGGCTTGATATGACAGTGACTGATTTTAGTGGTTTAGTAGTTTGAATTCGTATGACAGGTTGGTTAGGAATATGAAAACTAACAACCTTACGAAAACAATCAATTTTAGCATGATGAGTGGTTAACCAATCAATTCCTAAAATCACATCAAAAGCAAGTATCTTTAAAGAGATAAGATCAACAGGTAATGTGATAGTGCCAACTTGGATCATGCAAGATTTATAAACTGTAGATGTAACGAAGGTTTCACCCAACGGAGTTTCAACAGATAAGTTAAAGTCCAATTTCTCCGGAGTCAAGTTTAAACGTTGAGCACAAGCAGGAGAGATAAAAGAATGGGTAGAACCGGTATCTAGTAAAGTATAAACTTCGCAAGAATTCAAGATTAGCTTACCCGTGATCACCTCGTTCGGGTTTCTCACGTTTTGGCCAGTTACGACAAACGCTCTTCCAGGAACCGCTGATTTCGCCTTATCCGGGACAGCCCTTGGAATCACCACTCCCGCTGAACTTGGTTTCGCTATAGTACAATCTCGAGCGATGTGGCCTTCCTTCCCACAGTTGTAACACACCTTGGATTGTTGTGGACAGTTTGGGCTGATATGTCCCTCTTTCCCGCATTTGTAACATCTAACTGGCGGTCGTTCTCCTCCCCTAAAATTTGTTGTTGGTGCTGGTGCTGGTGCTGATGTCTTCCCGTCATTGTTGAATCTTCTCTTTCTGAAATTTCCACTTGACTCACCTCTCCTATTATCATGGCCACGATGACCACCCGAGTGGTTACCGCCTTTGTTCGTATTTTTCCCTCCTCGTTGGTTATCATCGCTTGATGATTGCTGTCACCGGTATGACCCTGGTTGTGGTCCCTCGGTTGAGTATACTCATTATCTCTCTCTAATAATTGGGCCCTGTTGACAACATCTGAATACAAAGAAAATTTATGAGAGATAAGGTATTGACGAATCTCAGGTTTTAAACCTCTCAGAAACATCCGCGTCATTCGTTCCTCATTTTCGACCAAATGAGGTGCAAACCTGGATAACTCTGCAAACTTCGCCTCGTACTGGGACACCGTCATGTTGTTTTGTTCCAGTCTAATAAACTCAACCTCCTTCATATGACGAATACTTTCAGGAAAGTACTTGTCATTGAACAGTTTTTGAAATGTTTCCCAGGACATGTTGAGTGCGTCAGGCTGGGTACGCTTCACAGACTCCCACCAGTAGTCTGCCTCACCGCGGAACATAAATGTGGCGAATGGAACCTTCTGTTCCTCCGTGCATCCCAAGACATCAAATATCTTGGTAATTTGCTTGACCCACGTTTCCGCCATGATCGGATCCGGCTTTCCCTTAAATTCTGGTGGTCCCAATTCTTTGAACTGCTTAGCTGTGACAAACCGCGCGTTGTTATCATTTCCACCCGTATTCTGCACACGAGTCTCCCTCGTCTGATTTTGCATGAACTGCAAAAAGCTCCTAAACATTCCATCATTCATCGTTTGCTCGGTAACGTTGTTTACAGGAGGAATATTGCCTTCCTGTTGCACGTTCCCCTGGGTAGTGATCAAAGGTGTCTCCACGGTCTGATTTACTCCATTATTAACGTTCTCAGCTGCCATTCTTAAATACTGCCATAAAACAAGGGTTAATAGTCATGTCATATATTATCCCTATACTCTGACCGACCAAATAAACACCAAATAAACTTAGTCAGGTCATACTAGCGAAGGAATTCCCCGTCTCTCCCCTCCTAGTTCTTGTCTCACATCTCAGCCAGGGATCATATCCCTAAGCTCTGATACCAACTGTGACGCCCCCAGAATAGGTATACAACACCCATTCTGAGTCGCCAAATACATGGTACAGAAAGCAAACTACAACTTCAATAATACAATTGTCGTGCAAAATACGACAACACATACTGTGAGTTTAAATACAAATATTGTCTTCTAGACAATATCCACACTCAAATAAATCCTCATTACAATTATTCAAACACTATTTTACAGAAATAGTGAGGACTGCTAATACATCTTTCTAGAACCATCACTCCATACCCCGACTAGATCCTGCTATGTTCTCACCTCCTGAGAAGAAAAATGGAACAAAAAGGAAAAGGGTGAGCTCAACTAGCCCAGTAAAGAATATTATGACTAAGATAATATACAACAAATTATCGTTAGTCTTCAACAGGGAAAAATCTGATAAAATATAATCGACAACAAGTTTTAGATCAACAACTGCAGCGGAAACAACAAACCATTAGAAGAGTCAAGTAGAGAAAGAATTCTACTATCTTCTAAGATTTAAAAGTCCATCATCAATATTTTATCCCTGTAACATCAATTAATAATCATCTTTAACCAAATATTCATCTTTGCACTACAGGCCAAAGATATTCATCAAGTAATTATACATCTTTGCACTACAGGCCAAAGATATTCAGTAATATCATCATTTAGGACTGAGGATGATGAAAAATATCTTAAAGAGAACGAATCCAGTGAGACAGAAGGACAAATAGTAGGGATTCGTATAACAGTTTATCCAAGATCAATAATACTTCATAATAATCAATTGTGAAGCAGAATTCAAAAATAAAGATCAAAACATGGATACAATCAAAGATAGTAACCATAATAGACATCTTGGACAAAAAGGAAAAATTTTATTTTTCGGTGAATAGTGCCGTATTCGTGAATAGTGCCGTATACGTGAATAGTACCGTATACGTGAATAGTAACCCCCGACACAAAAAGTTCCAAATTTGATAAAAACTCATATCAATATTTCAGCATAATGATATTGAAGAAAATAATATCATTAAGAAGAAAATAATATCCCTTACCTCAAAATATCAGTACTTCTGGTCGGAATACCGGTATAAGGCTGAAAGAAACTTGCTCTGATGAATAGAAACTCTCAAAGTATCTAAATACTCACAAAATACACTCAATAATCTAGAGAGAGAAAGAGAGAAAACTTGTTTCTGGTGTAATTTTCAATTCTAACTTAGCCCTCTATTTATAGGAAAATTTTGGTAGGTTTGACCTGCAACCTGATGGCTTTACCTGCTACTATTCCCACCTACCACATTTGAAATATAATTCAGCACATTTCTTCACCAACCACAAGTGGGGCCCACCAATTCTAGAATTTTCCATCAAAATGATAAACTCCGAAAATTCAACAATTTCTGAACCAGTCATCTTGTAAAATTCATAATAAATCATACGTTCATTTTTAACGGTTCAAAATTTGTGGGCATATACTCAACTTATATATGTATAACATATCCAAAAATTACCACGATCCAACGGTCGGATTAAAAATTATAACCCCCGCAAAATATCTCAAAAACCCTGATTTTTAATACCTCCATTCCGACAAAAATATGGATAAAAACCTCAACATTAACTCCTTCATTTTTAACCACAAAAATATATCCCTCATTTATATCCACATAAAATAAATATTTCCTTATCATATGAATCAATAATTAATTATTCATAAATAATATTACAGAATCACATTTATGACAACCAGGCCGTTCCCAGGAAAGAGGGGGCTTTCCAATAAGGATTTCTCCTTACTGGCGCGCAATTAGATGACCAAACCTCTCCTTAGACAGAACTTTCTAGACATTGCCAATAATGTTATCTAATAATATTATTCAAATAATATGAATTATTGATCTGATAAATGAAAATACTGTGCAGCAACAATTATTGAAACAACAATAATATAAAATATCAATGCAGCAATTATTGAACCAATAAAATAAAATATTGAACAGTAATCACTGTAACAATTATTGAGTAGTGCCTTCTTACGTACGAATCAATAATTCAACTATACTGTGCAATCCGTGTGCTACTATGCAACCACGCGTTATTACTGTATTTTTAACCACCGGGTATTTAAACAGTGTTAACGGTAACAACTACGCCATTATTAATAAACAACTTATACTTGTCGTTTTCTTCATCCAATCGCTTTCCGTTATGGGGCCCACACAAGGCTGCGTCGTCGTACGAATATTCCCGACAGCAAGAATATTCCACGACCAACCGAATATTCACCGACCAAAAATAAATATTTTATAACCACTTGCTTATTTTGCAAAATTTGCACATTTCACCCATAACCAAAGTATTATATCAAATTAACCCCCTTATTATTCACAATAATATTTAGAGAAAATTTAATTTTATTCATTAATAAGTTGGGGTCTTACAATTTAAATATTCTTTATAGCATTCGCAGTAATATAATAACTCAAGTTATTAAAATAACTTAATTTTCTTTTATAACTTTAACCATCTTGAAAATACATTACTATAATCAAAATTATGTATTTCGCCATAACATAACATAAGATGTTTTTATCATGTTTTCTCTAAATATAGGAACTAATCATAATAAAATGATTTACTCATTTTCTCAAGATATTACTCTTAATATAATATCTATGTATTATTAAAATATTTACATGCATGACACATGTACACACTATATATAGAAAGTAAGTTTATTTCTTATTATGATAAATCGTTTCCATCAACTTATATAGCAAATATGTTTTAATATATTTATTATATTACTTAATCACACACATTACCTCGTACAAAACTATATAAGTTAATATCAAAATAATATTCTCCCTTTTATTAAAATAGTCAAATGCTAGAATTTATTTTAATATCATTTATTAGAAATATACTATAATTATTTCTCTTTCCTTTCTATAGATTGTCTTAACACAATTTCTTTAATCATATCTCAATATTAATTAATAAATCTCTAATCAATATTTATCTAAAGATATATCGATTTTCTTCTCTCGTCAACAACGTACATATATACAAGTCTAAACCTAGCACACATCTAGTCTTTAATAGTATTTAATATGTACACTGAGTGGTTTTCCACAAACAACTAACAAATTAGTTTCCGTCTCGTCTACACTGTTTTCACAGTGAGTTAGATCGGTTACTAATTCGTATATATCTTTGCTCTCTGAAGGAATCGTTTAGCCCAGCTCCTATACATCTACCATTAAAGGGTACGATTGCACTGTCTTAAACTTGATACTTACTCGTATATATAGTCAAGAAATTGGTGATTATCAAAGATATTTAATGTCACCAACTTACTATGATAAAATAATTTCACATAAATTATTTAATATTGATAGATAAATTTCTATCCATCTTCTTTACTTCAAATAACTCGTTTCTTCAATAATTAACAAATATATAATAATAATAATATATTTATTAAACACATAAATCACTTATTGCATAGTTTATATTACTCTATGCAACACAATACCACACATATATATATTCTTATTCGAACCCTTTTCACGCGTTAAGAATTTTATTTACTAAATTCTTATTTTAATAATTTTTGAAAATTATGGTTCTTACAATAGTGCTTTCGCGTTAAAAATAATTCTTTCTATTGGATGCCTATTTTTGTTGATAAAAAAATAAGGTTGGATTCTCATTATTATTTATTGAATTTAGTTTATAATTTGTTAAAAGCTGATATAAACTGTGTTTTGATGGAAATAATGAGTGTTTTGATTTTATACATATGTTTGGCTATGAAAGAATTAATAATTTGATTTTACAAATTAATTGGACTTAATTGATTTTATTTTCTGCATTTAGTAGTGTCGAGAGTCCAAACTAGTGCGAGATAAAGAGTAGAGTATTGAGCATGATTATTAGGAAAATGACATCAATTATGTGACTCTGCCACCCTAGCATTTTATCATTAATTATTTTATTTGCGTATTTTTAGTTGATAAAAATTTCCTCGAAAATTCTAAGCTAGATTAGGAATTAATTAAAATTAGCGAGCGAGAAAAATACGTTCCATCAGTCAAGTCCTTAGAGTTCGACCTCGCACTTGTAAGCTATACTGAGTATTCGATTCGTGCACTTGCGAGTTTATAAAACGTTCACAACACATACACAATGACTTTGCCATGTTGCATAAGCATACAACCAAGCCCTCTATGCGAAATATCCCTATAAACTACAAAATCCTGTATCATCATGTAATGATAATACATGTGTTTCACTTAATCTCTTCTTCAATTCTTGAAAACTTTTCTCGCACTTCTCCGTCCATACAAACTTCACCATCTTTCTTGTTAAATTTGTTAACGGAATGGCTATCTTAGAAAAATCTTGAATAAATCTTCGATAGTAACTCGCTAATCTTAATAAACTACACACTTCAATCCGTGTCTTCTGTTGTTCCCAATTAATCACTGCTTCAACTTTCGCTGGATCCACTGATATTCCTTCCTTACCAATCACGTGCCATATATCACTATTTGTCTCCTCCTCAAATGGATCTTCTTCCATCTCTTCATCCTCATCACTAAGTTTTGGCACCACGGCTATATGCTCAGGTACTGACTCTATTTCAGGTGGAGCAATCAACTCCTCGTACACTATCGGTATATCTATACATACTGCCTCGTCTCCTAATATATTGATTAAAACATGCCACAAAATATTGTTAACACATAGCACATCAATTTGTATCAAGTCCTTTCTTTTAATCTTTATTTAGATGAATAATGAATTACTTTCATTTCATTGATTAAATGTGCATATATACAGGAAAGTAAAATTAGTAACTAACTTCATTATATATAAAAACTATATCTAACGGATCCGGTTAGCATGCAGTTTATTTTTTGGTAAGTTGGTCAATTAGCTAATAGAATACTAACACACATAGAACCTCGCCTGCGTATCAGTACTCTATTGGCCAATTGACCAACTTACCCAAAACTAAACTTCATGCTAACCACTTCCATATCTAACTATTGATAGTTGTTCCTAGCAAACTATCTTAACCATAAAATGATCAGTTGTACATGTCCTTCTAATGAATCTACAATCATTTTCATATGCTGAACCACCTGAAGTATCAAATTATGCTTAGATGAATTGATTGCTTCTGCTTGAGAAGATTAAGATTTATATTGTTAATAGTATCACTTTTCCCATATCTCCTTCAAAAGGAACTTCATGTTGCCAACTAATGTTTTACGATTTTGGTCACACCACAAAATTAACAAGAAGTATAACTAGAATTTTTATAACTTTAAGTATTAAGTACAACTCATTATGTTGTATTTAACTTGGGTATTATTTAATATGCATAAAATATAAATGTTTGTGTTGTTAAGTAATTTAAGTACAATTTCACTAAAATATAATTATTACTTTTGTCAAGTTATACTAATTCCAAACAAGACTCAAAGGGCCGAATATGATTAGCATGAAATTTTTTTTGTTGTTGTTGCAATAATGACAGTGTTCACGTACCAATAATTAATATTTGCAAAAATAAAAATAAGTTAAAAAAATGAAATAGATTAAATAATAAAAAACTAGCCAAACTAAATAAATCAATTATATTGACCTTAAGTAACCAAATTAGTTAAATTTAATAAGCTATACTTATTTTACTAATCAACTATATAATTCAAAGCACAAGCTTGGTATTACAAATTTTTGGTTCAGTCTTTTTCTTTCCTATTCTAGTTAGTATAAATACTATCCAAATTTATAACAAATAAAAATTTTAAGTTCAACCTTTTTCTTTCCTATCTAGATTACATTAATATTAGTACTATCTAAATTTATAGCAATTAAATACTATTCAAAGTTTTAATACTATCCAAGTATATTATATAGTCAATTTAATAACTTTTTAAGTTTCACTTATAACAATTAATTACTACCAAAATTTATAATACCAACTAAAAAGTTTAAGTATATTATATAAGTTTTATTTGTAAAATTAACAATATGGGTATATTTATATTAACAGGGTTCATACGTATACTATATTACAAATTAAAAGTTTTATTACCAAAATTAACAACATGGGATGTAGAATATCAAATTTAAACTACAATCAATTAACTTTCATATATCCAATAGTAAAATTAACTAAGAAGTTTTATTTTTGATTATACCAAATTTTTTATTAACACAGCTATAAGAAACATTACATCTCATCTCTAATATGAACAGGAAAAAAGAAGATTCTTTTTATTTTTAAACCATAACTAATCATTTATATTTTTTCCCATTTCTCCCACTTAATCGTTCATCTAATTTTTTTAGTACACTTCTTTTTTATTTTATTTTTTATAATTTAATAATTAACATAATAAATTATTATTTATGTTGCCGAAATTGGTGAGTTTGTTAAACCAAATAAACAAGTCAAGTTTTAATTAAAACACATTAATTAAATTAGATTAATTCATTAACCAGCTTTACCAAAAATATAACTACTTATAAAGTATATATTTGTAACCCAATAAAATATAAGCTACTTTATCTTTATACCTAAATTAGACCCAACGGGCCAAATCTACGGAGACACGGAGAAACGATCGGAAATCCGGAGGACTAAGAGGGAATAGATCGGAAATTGGAAGAGTTCAGGGAATTCGCCGGAGAGACGGAGGGAATTGATCGGAGGACGGAGGAGTGGAGGAGATCGTCGGCTATAAAGAAAATTTAAGTGGATTCGGACAAAAGCTCCATCAAATCCCTAATTTGTGGATGATTTTTTTTTTTTTATAATTTTTGTCTTTGCAGAAACTTTGCAGAAAGGTTCTCTTTTTTTTTTTGAGGTGGATTATCTACTCTACAGTTCTTTGAACTGTAATTATTATATTAGGTATACCTAATGATAGTTTGTGCGTTTTGCCTATTAATGAACATGGATTGAATCTCAAATTTAATCAAATACATATAAATATAATATATATTTGATAGTTAATTAGTGTATGGTGTCATTTGATATTTTAGGTTTTCATGAATTGCTACATCCAAGTAGCCTGTCCCATGTTGTAGTTTTATCTATGATTAAGTTGAGTATGATAAACTGTTGATAAAGTTATTATCTTTATTTTGACCAAAATAACTATATAAGTTTACTGAGTCGTTTATATTATTGTTTGCTCAGAGCATGCGGGTGTATGGATCATATTGCACATATTACTTGAATTTATGAAGATGCGTCATAGAAAAACTTTGGATTCTCATGAAGATGTTGAAATTTTGAAGATTTTTATGAAGTTCATCGTATTTAGAAGCAGCCCATAGGGTCAACATGAATTTGCAAGCTCACATGTCCGGACAGATATCCGGTCAAGCTGGTACTTCAGTGCCAGGGATACCCCAGCAGAATGGAAATCCTATTTCGGCACACTTACAAAATTCAGGTGGTCATCGCAATACACTCAGCATGGAGCCGGCACGTAGATTTATTCAAACAAAAATGTAAGTCATACCATTTAACTTTTCAATACATACTATATATGGACATAAGGATTTTTAAAAGTATGTAGCCATAAGAAATTACTTGGAATATATATATATATACACACACACACACATGTATATATTGTTTTCAGTATTTATGTTTAAGTAGGGGTTGAGGAGGGTCGGTGACTGAGGTGCGGGGATGGGGCATTTAATTGAAAGGTTCTTGAAGACTGTGAATGTGGTGGATGGGCATATAACTAGTACTGAACAACAAAGGCACTTGGGTATTTATGGGAATAGTTATTTCCATAAGGAAATTTGATATTTTTGCAAGTCCTCTCACACATGAATGTGGGATCCACTTATTATTCATGCGAGGAGGACCATACTTAAATATTCCACGTGGGGATGCCAATTTTTCCTGTGAAAATATTTATTCTCATTTATTTCTATCACACTATTGGATAAAGCAGTTTGAGTGCAAATTAAACAAGAAAGACCAATTTTTTGAAAATCCTTCTGCTATAATGTTGGTCAGCATTCAGTGAGTGAATTACTAATGTTTAAGAAGCTCTGTTTTTGGTGGTTGACTGGTTGGTCATGCTTGCCTTTATTTTCATAACTCCTCCAGCTCATGATGATTGATGAAGCCTTACTTTATTTTATATCTTCCCCCACTTACCTGACTTCTTCTGACCTTGTTCCAAACGTAGAAATATGATTTCTTGTCATGCTTTGCCTTCTTCATGCTTTCCTTGATTATCAGTGAAGATTGGGAATAATTAATTTGTATAAAGGGGTTTCGAAAAGCGGTTTTGTTCGGGTGGGGTTTTGCATTTTAGCTCAAACTAATTAATTGGTATATAATTGGACTTTGTTAAGAGGAAGTAGGCTTTCGTTTGCATATATAGTTTTTAATTTAAGCTATGTTGATCATTCAATGTCAGGAATAAAACATTAGAAATACTAACATTTCAGATATAACCTATCAATACCTATTCTTGGGTTCTATTGTCCATGATATTGTAGTTCGATTTATTAGAAAGTGTTCAACCAAGGATAATTCGGTAAATTCCATATTAGTTATAGCCTTCTAGAAGTAGCAAACCCATGTGATGGCAGTAGGTTAACTTCTTCATGCATATCAGCATAAGGCATAGTATAGAGAATCCCCTTATATATGTATATATAAGAAATTAATTATGGCCTATAACTGAGGTTGGAATGAAAATTCCATCGATTATACTACTCTATATCTTTGTCTTTGATTACAATTGATTTACATGAATAAAATATTATCATTTCCATTGTGTTCTCATAACTTCGTGTGACATGGCTCTTGAAACTGATTTGATCTACTACAAATTTATTGAAGGAGAAAATCATGATTATTTTCCCGCATGTGATGTGTTTGTATGATTTATCATATATTCATATCTTTTACTCAATTCCTAAAGGGGTGTGTCAAATAAGTCACAACTGAGTATTATAGTTAGTTACAGCCCAGAACAGGCTGGCATGATTTTAGATTTCTTTCCACTATAAAATTTTCCTTTTCTCTAAAAATCCTTGCATAGGTCCGCTTTATCCTCACTTAGGTGCTGGGTTAGTCCTCTACTACCTCGATTTGGTTGGGCGCGTAGGCCTAGATTTAATAAAGGCTTTAAAGCTCTACAAGTTAAGCCTTAAATGATTGGTTTTTTAGTAATTTTTCATGTAAAATTAAAAAAAATTACACATGCTTTGAATAGTACAACAAGGATATGAAATAGAAAAATATTTAAATGAGTGCCTAAGAAAGTGCCTAGGCACTGCCTAGGTGCTAGGCGTCCCCTCCACCGCCTAGGTCCGCCTACTTTTTTTAGAACACAGTTTTCTCTCTCTGTTACTGTCTAGCTCTATCCCTCTCCTCTGATTTATCTATTTTCCTTCTTTGATTTATCGTTCTCTTTCTAATTCTCTTTTTCCCTGTCAATCTCTCTTCTTTTCTAAGTTTCTTCTAAATTCAGTTTCAAAACAGTAGATCACGATTTCAGATTGTGACATTTACTATTGTAGCCTTCTTTTCTGTGACCTGCCTGCTGAATCTGATTCAAGCAAATGGTGATCAAATCAGTGGTAAACTCTGCTCTGGAGTTCTTCTTTCCAATCTCAAATTTCTGGTAAATTTCTTTTTTTTTCTCAATCTAAATCTCTTCTTTGTCACCTATTTTGGAAAAATTTGGTTAATGTCTTCATCTTCTTCTGTTCTTAAATTTCAGATCTTCTCTAAATCTCTAAAATTCTCATTTCTTATATATTACATTTCCATCACGCTTAGTGTTTGATCATTGATGTACTGACTAACTTAGAATTTCAATCTCTTCCTTCCAAATAATTCACTTGTTGCGTTATGGGCTTACATCTACACCCTGTTTATCCTTGATACTTTCATCTCTTTGCAATCGATTGTGAAATTCGAGTCATGCAATGTAGGATCAAGTGTAAGCATCAACTGATTCAGCAAAGGGACAAAATGAAATAAAATCCTTTATTTGACTTTGCTTCTGATATTAGCAGTTGATGATCATTCTTTCAGTCCCTCAATCTTCAGCCCATGATGTATTAACTGTCAACTGAGAATAAAAACTATGCAATTTGAACATGAATTTGAGCCATATCTGAGAATTCATTGTTTAAGCACTCAAGTTGTTATATATATATATATATATATATATATATATATATATATATATATATATATACGGGAAGCTTCAAGAGCATAATGCCTTAAATAGCATAATTTTATCAAAACGACGTAGTTTTGATAAGACGCGGTGACATTTTTGTAAATATCATGCCACCGCGTATTTACAAAAATGCCACCGCGTCTTATCAAAACTACGTCGTTTTGATAAAATTATGCTATTTAAGGCGTTATGCTATTTAAGGATTATGCTCTTGAAGCTTTCCGTGTGTATATATATATATATATATATATATATATATATATATATATATATATATATATATAGAGTTTATTGCAAGTGTTTCTATACTGTTGCAATGGCACTAGAAACATTACAATCACACTATTCACCTGAATTCACTATTCGCATTTTGATATCACAAATCTGAGTTAAGTTCGTTTTCAATACTGCACAAATGGTTTGTTGATCTCTGCTACATTTGCTCTAGTTAGATATTAAAACCTCATTATGTACATAATTTGATCAGAAAATACTTTTTTGAAGCCTTTTCTTTCATTTCAAGATCTTTTACAATTCATATTTGTAAGACTTTGAAAGCTGATTGTTCTCCGTATCCACTCTCTATACAGTGTCCTAATACAGCTCAAGTGATATAAGTAGTTCAGTTGCTTATTCTGCTGAATTATTATTGTTGAAATCAGGGAATCATTGTCCTGATTCTCATGTTAACTTCATTCCCAAGTCTTCTAGTATTGGTCACTGAGCTTCTGTGTGTGTGGCTTTACTCACTCACGAGCAACTCCTTCAAAGGAATTTGCGAGTTTCAAGCAATATACACACCAGAGTACAAGGAATAGAAGAGAATGGGGTGAGGTTATTCCCATAATTGCGTAGACTCATCAGGAAAGTAATAAACTCTTGGAGAGCAATATGCATAAGTCATTCTAAGGAGTCAAAGATTCATTGAAGAAAGCTGAGCAAGAAATGGAATAATCAAGCGTTCTTTTCATGAAGTATTGGAAAGATAACAAAATTGTGAGGCATTGGAAAATCTGTGTGGCAAACATGAGGATGCAATTCCTGAGTGTTTTTTCAGCAATTCAATGCATGAAAATTCTGATGAGGAATTCAAAGGGAGGCCGACATATTGTGAAGATTCTAGTTATGGAGGTCCCCTGATATTAGATGAAGAATCAGTTTATCTAGGGCAGCATTTGTTTGTTGTCAAATTTGAAGCAATTGATGGTGTTACATAATCTGCATTGATAGATATGAAGGACAGATTATGAATGTGATCCTATATCTGATGAAGAGCCACAACAGGAAGGAAATGTGGTGTTTTGTGTCAAAGCTGAGTATTGGGAGAAACTTAAAAACCAATAAAAATTTGTTTTGATTGAACAGCAATGGCTCTCTTCCTCAGTTTTTAGAAGAAACCCCAGTGTTTGATAAAGAAATTGAGGCTCTAAGGTGTCAATAAGGGGACTTGAAAGCTCAGCTATCTAATCT